>CM055967.1:2207500-4635000 GCA_029531755.1 Holothuria leucospilota | reverse complement strand
TCTCCTTGTTCGACCCATCTTGCCCTAGATCGTATAATGATGCCTTGAACTTTAAAATCGTAAATACGTTGCAATTTCATTCGAGCTTCTGCCAACCTATGGGCATCATCAGCTGAATTTGAAGAATAATACTTTTGTTCCAATTGTAAAATTTCCCTTATTAAGTTAGATTCAGTTGTTCTTCTTTCCCTTGCTTTCTTCTTACTATAATCAATCGATGTCTTTCGAATACAATATTTCATATACTCCCATCGGGAAGCAGGATTCTCATGTGTCCAATTACTGCAAATGTCATCAATTAAATCAGTAATCAGAGTAATATACTCTGCATCGGAAAGTAAAGAATTATTAAATTTCCAGTGTCCTGGACCCCTTTCTTCTTTACAAGTCTTTATATCTAAGTTAACCAGTGAGTGATCAGAATTTAGTCCAGGGGTAAAATTACTCTTTGCTACTAAGTAGCTTAGGTTCCTAGAAATGAGAAAGAAGTCAAGCCTACAATGTAGACCTGTAGTAATATTTGAAGCCCAAGTAAAGTGCTTTTCGTGTGGGTTCCTCTCTCTCCAAATATCAACTAAATTTAAAGAAGACATGATCTCAATGCATTTATCTCTAGCCCGAAAGTTAGTGCGGGGATTACCCCCTACCTTATCAATATCTAGATTAAATACAAAATTAAAATCGCCACCTACCACCAGAGAGTCCCACTGAAAATCCTCTAATTTACTAAAACAACAATTCGAAAAAGCAAGGGTCATCTGAGTTTGGTCCATAAAGACATACAAGGGTGAGCAACTTTTGCTTAACTGTTACTTGAAGGAGGAGTAAACGTCCGTTATCACAAGTGACCGTACGAGAAATTGTGTAGTCAAGGGCCGGGTTCAAAAGAATGCAAACCCCGCGACTAATTGTTGAGCCATGACAGAAAACAATATGACCACCCCACTCGGCTTTCCAATACCTTTCGTCATTTTGACTACTATGTGTTTCTTGAATAAAATAAATATCTTTGTTTTGCTTATGCATATAAGAGAAAACCTGTCTCCTCTTTCGGCTCTGTCTAAGACCTCTTACGTTATACGTACACAATTTAAGTTCCGCCATAAATCAATTACAAAGATATATACATAACTATGTACACACAAAACAATGACAGCGGTATATAACAAGTTGGAAAGAGGAGGATATGTACCAAAATAAACCTACACAATATACAATCATGAATTAACATTACAAAAAAGAGGATGGATAAGTGAAAATAATGAGAAAAAGGGCTAAAAAAACAGAAAAAACGAGTACCTTTACTCGTTGCGGTCCCAAAGGTGGACACAGCAATAAACATGGCTCTCAGCCTGAATAGTGAGGCCTGGGGCTGTGTGAAATATATCTAACGATCAAAACTTTCCAATAATAATAGATATTTTAGAAAGCAGTCAAATACTCACAACTGTTCAGTCACGTAATCATAGAGTATAAATCGTCGATGTAATACCCAATAAGTTGTACTATAAACAAAGGAGGAAAAAACAGTTATTACCCTATAACTGCTCAACTGCTCAACACAACATCTTCCAAGATAAATCGATAACTCGGTAGAAATCCATATCCTTATAACACAAGGATGTAGTGAAGAAAATCCCTCGAAGTGGGGATAAAGAAGATAGATAACCATAAAAAATGTCATGGTATGCTCCGGAGAAATCATTTAATCCGTAGCAATTGTAAACTGTTGGAAAAGTCTAATACTATAAAAATTCCAAAGTGTAAGGTCACCTGGAGTAAAACCGAGGTGAGGGGTAAATCTGGCTAGGCTTCGTCTGTTAAGCTACTCGCAGGGGCATTAAAATCATAGGGCTTGCCCCCTCTTGATCTCCAGCAACCCGCGTAAAAGCGTAGTCTCACCCCATCCTGAAACAGATCGTTGACTTTGGTACGCCATTTCTTCTTTTCAGCAAGATCTAGCTTGGTTAGGTCTTCGGTGATGAAGAAATTGTCCTCAGCTAGGGCCTGGCGGGCATTTTGGGTAATAGCTACCTTGTCTTGAAAAAACGAGAGCTTTACTAAAATGTGACGGTCTCGTCCCCTTACAATCCTTCCATCACGATGTGCCCTCTCAATCTTGCAATCTGGCACTCCTACCTTCTGAAAGACCTCTTTTGCAATTTTCATGCAATCCTCATTTTCAGTTGTTTTATAGCCAACAATTCTCACATTGCTTCGACGGGAGTGTCTTTCTTGTTTGTTCAGTTGGTCGGTGTGCTCCTTTTGGGTGGCCTTGATGTTAGTGAGGTCGGCTTCAAGGGTTCCACATCTTTCTTTTAACGACTTATTCTCTTAATTGTTGCAATTCCTTAATTTGTTTCTTATGCAATTCAATGGCTTTACCAAACTCCTTGCGAATTTTTTGTAGTTCGGCATGAATAAGTTCAATTGACTGGTTTATGCTTTCAGCAAGTCCTTCGGAGGCAATCGACACGTCATCATCCTCAAAGTCCGCCTCTCTATGGGAAGACTGTGATAGGCGAGTGGCTAGGCTCGTGATAGATTTTAAGGCAGCGGCCTCCTCCCTTTTTTTCTTACCTAGACTGCCAGCTGGTCTTCCTCGTTTGCTCATTTTCGTTGTTTTGGTAAAGTGAACAGTAAAAAGCTCAGGATACTGAAAAATGTAGCAAACTATCGGTTGGAAAAGTTGATATTTTAATGAAAAAGTTAGCAGCCCCGTAGGCAGAGTTGTTAGGTCAGCATTTCAGGCTCGTTCCAGATAAATAAATAAATAAATAAATAAATAAATAAATAAATAAATAAATAAATAAATAAATAAATAAATAAATAAATAAATAAATAAATAAATAAATAAATAAATAAATAAATAAATAAATAAATAAATAAATAAATAGATAGATAGATAGATAGATAGATAGATAGATAGACAGACAGACAGACAGACAGACAGACAGACAGACAGACAGACAGACAGACAGACAGACAGACAGACAGACAGACAGACAGACAGACAGACAGACAGACAGACAGACAGACAGACAGACAGACAGATAGATAGACAGATAGATAGATAGATAGATAGATAGATAGATAGATAGATAGATAGATAGATAGATAGATAGATAGATAGATAGATAGATAGATAGATAGATAGATAGATAGATAGATAGATAGATAGATAGATAGATAGATAGATAGATAGATAGATAGATAGATAGATAGATAGATAGATAGATAGATAGATAGATAGATAGATAGATAGATAGATAGATAGATAGATAGATAGATAGATAGATAGATAGATAGATAGATAGATAGATAGATAGATAGATAGATAGATAGATAGATAGATAGATAGATAGATAGATTGAAGGTTGTCACCAGACGAGCGAAGGGTACGGACGGGTTTGTAGAGAATAACCAAGTCATTTATGTATTCAGGGGCTAGACCATTTAAAGCCTTATAAACAATTAAAACAATCTTGTATTTTACACGATAAGAAATAGGTAACCAGTGCAAATCCTTTAGTATGGGGGTTATATGATGGTAGAATTTAGAATAGGACAACGTCAGTCATCATAAGGGTGGGGGGGGGGGGAGAGGAAAGAGCCTAGAGGAAGACGCCCCCTCTTCAAAACCAAAGGGATTGGTTTGTGCTAAGTCATGTATGTCCCCAGCCCCCCCCCCTCCCCACGTTTCAATACGGATTAACGCCCCTACCTCAGTGCATAATTTAGATGGCCGCGAGCGCAAGTAACCTTTCCACGAACAGCCCATTAGAGACAGTGCAAGCACAATATAAAACACAGTGCACATGCAGTCGTCAGTCTTGAAGTCGGTCCCTCTCCCCCTTCAGGGCCTTGTCTGGCTATTGACGTGGCGAATTGGGAAGAGGTAATTTGATTAATCAAATTCAGTAACTTTTTTAATCAAATTATTAATTTGTCTAATCAAATTGTTAATTTGATTAATAAAATTACTAATTTAATTAATCAAATTATTATTTTTTTTTTTTGCCATCATTTATTTCAAAATTGTTATCAGATAAAAAGAACATACAACAATTCTTGCTTCTTAAATGAAAAAGAAATACAAAAGTAACTTATGTAACCGTGCAGTTGCTTGAAATGAATACAGAGCGTAACATATACAGTGAAAAAAATGCTTACTTCAAGAATAAACCAATTTCTAATCAAATAACATTTTGCACTCACTGAAAACTGACTTTAGCATACTATACAGAAAAGGCCCACGATTGTACGTACTTAAATGACTTTCTACTTCTAACGCAAATTTGAATTTATACAAAAATTCATCAACAATGAGCGAATCATTTTGTAATTTTTTTCTGAAAAATGTAATATTTAATATGAAAAATAAGAAAATTCAAAGAATGCTTCGGTAAAATTTCATATCCAAAGAAAATATCTCTTTTTGAAAAAACGAACTGTCTATTGAAAATTCTTTGCTCAACGTCTAAAATAAAATTTGAACTTACATTACACTCCCAGAAAAGATGCTCTATAGTTTCCTCTCTTTGACCACACAAATTGCAACGAGGGTTATCTGTCTTATTCATAAGAGCTAACATATACTTTGTCCCTAAAATACGGTGGAGAAAGCTATATTGGAAGTAAATAATCTTCTTTTCACGTAAAGAGCGGAATGGAATATTCCAAATCACATGCCACTGATCTTCACTTAATTCAAACTTACCATTCCATTTTATTATCGACTTTGGCTTCGTAACAACTTGCAACAAAAGCTGCTTGTAAATGAAACTTGAAAGCTTTGCAGTATTGTGAATTGTTTCTAACGGAGAAATGTCAGTGCTATTGTTGAACTGATCCAGTGACCTTCTCCAACAACTTGGAATAGCTTTAATTACACCGTAATAAACAGTAAACGAACAATTGATGTGAAACTTCTCTAAAAAATCTGAAAAGGATAAAAAGTGATGATTTGCATCCATAATGTCCTTGATACATTTGATTCCATTAGTAACCCATCTTTTATATTGCAAAACTTTTCCATTTACTTTAATATGGTGATTGTTCCATATAATTTGATTTCTGAAATTGTCTACAACGTCTTTAAAGGTAAAGAGAGACCAAGCGTGAAGAACATCATTAAGAAAAGAATTCTGAGTGTGGACATCACATGGCTTAAAATTACAATAAAAAAATAAATGACCCCCGTATTTTTTAAGGTGATAATTAAAATAGGTTTTCCACATGGCAGCCTTTTCATTGGTAAAACGCTTGACCCAAGTACACTTTAAACCATTTATGAAACTTTTTATGTCTGTTGCATTCAAACCTCCTTCTGAAGTGGAACTTTTCAGTGTAGTGCGCTTAATTTTGTCTGGTTTTCCAGACCAAATGAATCTAAATAAAATACTTTCAAATTATTAATTTGATTAATAAAATTACTAATTTAATTAATTAAAATATTAATTTGTCTAATCAAATTATTAATTTGTCTAATTAAATTATTAATTTGTCTAATCGAATTATTAGTTTGTCTAATGAAATTGTTAATGTGATTAATAAAATTACTAATTTTATTAATCAAATTATTAATTTGTTTAATCAAGTTATTAATTTATTTAATCAAATTGTTAATTTGATTAAAAAAAATTAAATTATTTGGTTTATCAAATTACTGATTTGATTAATCAAATTATTAATTTGTTTAATCAAATTGTTAATTTGATCAATCAATTTAGTAATTTGGTAATCAAATTTTACTTGATGAGACAAACTAAGTAATTTGAATAATCAAATTAATAATTTAATTGATCAAATTATTAAATTGTTTAAGCGGATTAATAACTCGATAATTTGCTCTCTCGCACATAGTCCATCCACTAGGTCCATCGACTAGGTCTTACGATCTCTCGCTGGGGAAAGAAGCTCTCCGTGCAAGACCCCACTTTAGCTCCTGACTCTCAAGACCCTGTCGATGGCTGCGTCGATCACGGTCAGATACAGGGGTTGCCTACAAGCACTCTCCGTCAGGCCAGGTTACAGAATCATGGAGTCTGCTTAATCCCAGGTTCCTCGCCAAGCACATGTCCCAATATTCCTACCGGGCGACATCTCCAGCCTTGGGAAAGTGTCCCACGTCACGTCCGTCGGATGCGGTCCCGGGAGCACCATTGGGAGCGATTAGTAAACGCTTGCCTATTTAACCTCTGAACACTAGTCCAGAAAAGACGGTGAATCTCGCCGGCGTTCATCCACGCTCACTCTGGTATAGGGTCCTTGATGAGCCAATTAAGTGGCTTCCTGACCCTCAAACGTTTGATTTAAACTATGTGCATAAACTTAATTATATAGTATAAGAGTAAGTCTAGTATCCAGGGGAAACGTACAGAGGGGGCACATGGTCCCGGAGCGGCTTGGCCCCCAGGGCCAACCGTGTGTTTATCAGTATTATATACAAAAATGAGCTGGGCCAGTGCCGTCCTCACACGTGGGAAGGGTTGTCTGGTGGTAGCAAGGGGTAAATATACTCCTCATGAATACCCACACTAGTACATTATAGGAAATTCACTCCGCAGACTAATTTATGGGTCGAACATTTATTATGTATTAGATTGGCACCATCTTATGCGGTCAAAAGGAAGCCTAGGAGGGTATTGAGGTAGCAGGGCGGCACGGCCGAAAGCCGCTTTACCGATCAGAGTATCCGTGAGAAAGCAAGTGAATAAGGCTACCCGATACACATGGCATGTCCAGACACATGGCAAGTCCAGTTTAAACCGATCAGTGTTCAGAAACTCTAACACGTGTTACGAGAACTGTTAATGGTACGATACGGTTGAGTGATTTACAGATAAGTAGTTAATTTAGGAGAACGGTTGTCGAGTTCTCCGCATGGTACAGTGGTCAAGAAGGAAGGCATGATACCATGATTTTCGGGGTTCTGTGTTCGATTCCTCTTATAAAGTTAACAGAATTTACTCTTATTTTTTTGAGGGTTGGGGTTAGTCTTAGTGTTAGGGTTAGGGTTTGGGGAAAATTGGTGATATTTAAACTTTCCTCGTGTTACAAAATTATAACATAGCACAGTTTAAAACTGGAAACGGTATTCCACCATACAGTATTTACTGTACATGCTATGAAAATTGGCTGATAAGGCGGAAAGCGTCTTTTATACGGCCTTGGAGTGAGAAGTAACTGTAGTTCTGATGCAGGGTGACTGTATAGTTTTTAAGAATGCCCAGAACAAACAAACCTAGAACATTCTATATTTTTAATTCCAACATACGTGTGTATAATTTTTTAATGCAATCCATGCATAAAAAAGATCAACATTAATTATTTGGTGTTTTTGTTATTGTTATTATTATATTTTGTTTTATACCAGGGTTTTGCATGGAGCCTAGCTACCACATTTCGGGCCTCAATGTCAGTTTCTCGATAAACCTTGTATAAATAAACAAATCAATTATTAAATAAATGATACATGAAACGTGCTTCAAAGTTTGATTTTTGGGCATAAAACAGAAAATTTCTTTGAGCTGAAAAGTGGGATAACCGCCTACCTGATCCTCCCCTCTCAGTTGCTGCGCTCCTTCGCTCGGTCGCATCTCTGCCTCAACTCCCTCCCCCCACACCTTCTTGGGAGAAAGGCTTATGGCCCTTCCTCAAGCTGCTGACAGGGCTCTTTTTCTTAAATCCGCAACGGACTTAAAATAATAAGAACGGATCATATGACTAAACTTCATGGTTTATGGAATAAAGTACACTGAAATTTGAAACAGCTACTCACTTTACCTATTGTAACTCCAACATTGAAAGAACAAGTTGCAATATTTCCGCTAGGATCACTCAAAACATAAGTGACATTTGTGGTTCCCTTAGGAAAAGTAGTTCCAATTTGATGACTCTGATGCATAATGGTAGAGTTTCCACTAAGATCTGTGGCAGTTGGTTCTACCCAGCTGATGACTGGTGATGCTGCTCCTAGCTGAATCAGTTGGGTTTGATCAGAAGGGCAAGAGCTGATCACTGGTGGAGATGTGTCCTCTGTAAAATTTACATTTTAAATTATTATTACGAAATAACTTTAGAATACAGCCTTAGCTGATTTTTGCTGGGACTGACAAGCAGTCTTAAAAACAGGGCCTAATGTAGTTATTTCAGATTAAAATTTGCGCCCACTATTGAATACCCAATACCCGCTGAATCCCATTCTGCAAGGGAATTTTCAAAAAACATGCTCTAAATTCGTATTAATGTAAGTGAGTTAATGAGTGGGAATATAAAACAGTGAAAAAGTGAAAGATACATCCGTGTCAAAGAAAACCAAACGTTTCATATATCAATTTTATTTTCTTCAGTGCAAAGTTGAAATGCTCACGTTTTATTGTTGGAGAGGTTTGTACTTTGTTGTTTCGAATTGAGGCCTGTTATGACAATTTCCAGTTTAAATACCAGTCTAGTTACTAGTTAAGAGGATCGTGAAACCAACATGACATCCTAGAGACTTGGATACAATTTCGTGCAAGGTAGCAAAGGACTTTTGTTACCACAAGTTCTTTGAACGCCTATGCTTCACACAATTTTGTACATATCCTACTTTTATTTTGTAAATATTTTGCCTGGTAGTATAATCCTTCGAGCAATAATTAAAGTGTGAGATACAACATTGTAAGAATTAGCTGAGGGATCGAAGAGAAAGATCATCCCTGAAGGATATCTCTAGTATCCATAGGCGTAGGAGGCGGGGGGCTGGGGGCTGCGACCAAAAATTTTCGTGAAAATTCGGGCAAAATGATGAGAATGTTTCGGGCACCTACTGAAAGAAAAGTAATGTAGTGATGTAGCTAAAGGGTATTAATAATTTAAAAACTTCCTTGGTAATTAATATAAAGTTCTGATTTGAATTGCAACAGCACCTATATATTCCGTATTAATTCATCAGTGTGTTTTTTAATGGTTAAACTTATATTATGGTTATCAGTGGTGTATTTGAGGGGCCATGCCCCACCCTCACTGATGCTGATTTTTTTCTACCTAAAATACGTAAATGTTTTAACACAAATTTTACTTCAAAGGTAGCATATGTGCCACTAGATTGCATGTAAGAACACCTAATTTTTCAAAAATTTTCAAACCGGATTGGGAAATCCCCCCCCCCCCTTAGACCCCTCCTCCAGGACGGCGATCAACGACTTCCGCCAAAATTAAAAACAATAAAGAAGGTAGAAACAGGACAAATTATTGTATGTTATTGGCATGCGGTGTGATAAACGATGAATGCCCATGCATATGATATGCACATTAACATGTCGAACGTGCGTGGAGCGCGCGGAAATTTTTGGTTATATTTTTCGGGCAAGTCGTTCCACCCCCCCCCCCCGCCCAATCAATTTAGGCTCCTACGTCTATGCTAGTATCAATAATTCATGGTAATGAATTTATCATAAATTTCAAACAATCTCTAGGCTGCTTGTCCTCCACTTGAAACAATACTCTGATATAAATTTTAAATTTGTTACATAATAGTTAGAAAAGGTTCTGATTTTCTTCAGAATCTTTCAACTTTTCTTCCAATAATTACGGACAATCACATAACGTTTACTGTTCTGGAAAAGCCATTTAAAAAGGTATACTCACGTGTTTCTACCAGCACCATAAAAGTACAAGTAACTAAATATGAAAGAAAAGGATGTATGAAAACATAAGAAACGGTTGTTACACCGATAGGAAACAAATCTCTTGGAATGTGGTTGCTGGACTGAACCACAAATGATTTATCGAAGGCAGTGGGTTCTATCCATGTAATGTCTGCACCTGGTTCCCCGAGCTCTACCGTTTCAGAGACGTTACCTGGGCAATTAGCAAGTTCCGGTGGTGTCTTATCCACTTAGAAAGAAAAAAGGGAAAACATACTATTCAATTGTTAACTTTCAGAAGCTTTATTCTGGGATTACCCATATTATATACTGTTTGGACCTTCGAGAAAATTGCACATGCACCATGCATGTTTCTGTATCATCACCATCACCATCACCATCACCATCACCACCACCACCATCACATCATCATCATCATCATCATCATCATCATCATCATCATCATCATCACCATCATCATTAATAATATTTGACCATAATTGCACAGAAATAAAACATGTCAAAACACTTTACTCTTTGCTGCACGGTAAGCTTCAGCGATACCGATTAAGGAGCAGTGGTCTCTGCAAACAACTTTAAAGAAATTCCTCTAATGTGGAAAGCTTCCACACTGACATAGTTCCATTGTTATTTTTAGCAAAAACATTATGACGGATGACAAATTCCCTACTTTACTTAAATCGGTTAAAGAGAATGTTATCGAAATTGCACGTTTGTGTGGCACTCCCTGTGTGGCACTCCCTATGTGTAAAAAAAAGCTAAATGTAGTTGCTCCATCAAGACATGAATGTAACAGGTTGCCTAGCCTTTTAAGGAACCTTAGATGGGGTAAAATTAATATCTACTGGGAAACATTGATAGCTGCTTTGACGGAAGCGGCATTTCCTGCATGAGATCCGTAGGCTAACGCGTATTTGCTCCTAGCATTCGAAAAATAATAGCCATGGACACAATAAGCAGCTGTCTGCTTCCAGATGAATCAACATGACCCACCACAATGGCAGTCTTACTAGGTTTTACACCCTATCACTAACTCGAACTAAGTGTCAGTTGAGATAAGTGGTGAAAAGGAAACAAGCACAACATTGTTGCCGAAGGTCAGCTTTTTCTGTAGACCTAAAACTCTGCAGCCAATATTTCGGTTGGGTCTGTAACTCATGTTGTTCGTACACGTAAGTTAGAAAACAAAGAGATAAATATAAGTGGAATGAAATATGTATTGAACTCCTGAAATCTCTGAAAAACTAAATCTGGTAGACAAAGTTAACTTTATATACTGCACAGATGTTAGTATACAAATAATGAATGTTATGATGTGCTGCTTTGTAGACCTCTAGGCCTACCCATTTGTTTTTCATAATTAGACCCAGATAGTAACTTCCGATAAAGAAATTTTACAGATGGTTAAAGGTCTTAAAAGCGATATTTTGCCCCAACGATATTCCTTGAACTTGTCTAGGGAGAAAAAGTTCAAATGCGGGTTGCCACTATGATTTGGAAAAACCAAAACTGCTCAATTGCTCAATAAGGGATAATTTCTAAATAAAATTCTTTACACGCCTAATTACACGCCTTATTCTGAGTACTCTTTAGTCCAGTTTTCCCCTACGAAATTAATTTACTGCATAACATTTTTATGATTGGGATCTACCAGGTATAAACCGTCGATAGCTTTTAGGACCGGTGAATGTGTCGCAACAGGCAGGAGGGTAACTACAGTTCGTAGAGAGCGTTGGGAAAATATGCACACGTATACCAAGTCTAAGACTATTGAAATATCATCCCCCATAGCTTCCCCTTACCAACGGAGAACAACTGAGTCGGTTCCTGCAGTTTCGACGCCCATGTGGCTGCACCGGGCTCGTAGTCTGGCAAGGTACTGGAGGGGGGCGAAATGGCTTCCAGGGGTTAACAAATTTTTAAGGGGGCCAAATGTTTACAAATGCCATTAAGCCAATGACAACTTGAAAACTTGCTAGGGGGGGGGGGGGATTTCAAAGAGGGATTCGCTCCCATGACCCGCTTGGCTAGAAGTCTGAGCTGCACAATTACTGCCCCCGAGACTGACATATGGCACACGCCTTCACTGCACGTTTTCCTTCTCAAACCGAAAATTGTTTTTGGAATATTAGCACAACCCATTACGTGTACAACCCCGTTAGCTTTGTTGATAATCATCCCCGAATAAGACAGCTTTACTCGGGTTTCACGTGACCAGACTCAGTATGTCTGCATACAATGTCTGCGTACGCCCTAACGGGAATGCAAACGTAATGCGTCAAGCGTAAACCATATGAAGCATTGTATTTTCAATCAACGTGCTATGTTCTTTTTTTAAAAGAAAGGGGGTGGGTTCCTCTTCCCCTTACGACATTTCCTAGACAATATTCACCTTAACTTGAAGTAGTGTACCCCGCGCCGGCATCCCAATTCACGGTAGCTTCTTTCCTTCATGTGACAATATAAACTAATTTGCTATTAAGGAAGGATAAGTCACTTGTTAACAAATTACCGTGAACTTCATACTAAATATTTTTATTCTCTTTAAACTCCAAGCCAAACTCCTAAAACCATTCAGACGTCAGGCTAAGTTAAATATACTTGTTTCTGCCTCAACACAAAAATGTGTAGGCCTAGCTTATACTACTGTTTCGCACAAGGCCACTTATTCGCAAGAACTTGCACAACTTTCAAACGTCCGGCATTTCTTTTCGAGTAGGCCCAACCATCCAATTAATTTTGCTAGTCTCCTGAATGAGATCAGCGCCACATGTTCACGTAACGCCTCCATAGCAGGATGTACGGTATACTCCTTATTCATGTCAAATCCCTGGTTTGGGAAGCGAAGAGCTGAACAAACATAGTCTGCTTTGCGGGTTAGCCCACATACGGTATTCAAAAATCGATACACTGCACATTGCGTAAACACGAATAAGCACGAGACGTCCTGTACATTTATATATGTTCAGTATGCTTTAATTCGTACCTCGTTTCGTTGTACACAGTCTCTCAAATGATAACAACTGGGATTCTCGATGTTCTGTGCTTTTAAACATGTACAATATTCGTATTTTGTTTTTCAAAAATGCTCTTTTGGGTCATCAAATGATAATGATAACAAATGAGAAATTTAGCTTTCGTTCAGTACAATTCAATATATGAAACATTTCAGTGCATGCATTTAGTGCACAATTGAAGGAAGAGAAGGAAATTTTATGTTTCAAACAAAACCCTCTCCCGAGGTCAAATAACTTTACATTTATCGAAAATGGTTGCATCATTAAGATATTTCCCTCACCTACATGTCAGCCAAATTTCAGTCAATTCTATGAAGAAATAGCGAAATGCCACGCATTTAAACACTATGTCGAAAAGTGACAGACAGGTGACAGACATTTGCTGCCGCGTACGATAGCAATAGCTCAGCTGGAGAAAATTTCAGATAAGCTAAAAATGAATTACCACTATTCTCTAAGTCCTTAAGGAGTGGATTTTAGAGTAGTAGTTCTGGACAAGATTCCTTTACCGTTAAATGCCACACAGAGGTAGGGCTCGGGAAGCTCAGCGTAATTTCTTTTATAGAATTTTTTTAATGTACGTGTTCCATTCTAGGAAGTTCCGAAATTCTAAGGAATATTTTATTGTCATTAAACTTGAATTTTGGAGAAAGCTGTGTAATGGGTACAGTAAATGAACAAAGGGATCTTTGGGTGTGTATTGAGCAGTTCAGGGAGCTACTTGGAAAAGTTCGACGACTGATCCAGAAAATACCCATTTGAGGCATTCGATTTTACCATCAGTACGGTTAACTTTAACACTGAAGTACCTTGCAGCTGTTATTTTATTATAAGCATATTTTCAAGTCATTACGAGTATCAGACTCCATTGTATCAAACAATTCGATAACATCCGTTTGTTTTGTTAAACAGTGAGATCACATCCTAATTACTATTTTGTTTAACACAATGGCCTACTCAGGCAGACCCGTGCACATGCAAGATTTTGTAAGCTGGTGGGGGAGCCTACGAACACTAAGCCAATTGACGCGATATTTGCCACAAACGGAATGCAAGGCTCCCTCCCTGCTCACGGGATTTGTCCTACTCCTATGGGGTTGGAGATCCAGGGGTTGAGGACGAATCCATCGAACCCCTTTTGGACTAAAAACCTTATCTGAAATGTCTAAGGTTTGCACTAATGGTAAGGACAAATGGCTGCAGGATCCCCACCCTCCCCTCCACATACAAACATATGGCAAGACATTAAAAACCAACACCTGGAACACCTGCACCTGCAACACCTGGATGATTCTTTTCAAAAATCCCCACATACTAAGGGAGACACTTCCCACACGCATTGTGCATGGAGGTTTGCTGGGCTAACGCACCCAACTCGTTTCCTTCGATTGGCCTTCCTCCTCTTCCAGAAAAAAGTCCTATGTACGCACCTGGCTGAACAGGAAGTATTTACTTTGATTCTCCTAACTGTAATCATCTAATTAAAACAGAAGAGACGGGCTTCAAAATAGCAACGTTTTAGCTAAGATATAAATCGTCAGGTTTGTAAAACTTCAAGGCACAGATCTCAATCTTAACATTTTTGATAATCACTGAAAATATTACAGTACATGAAACTTTCTTTTGCAAGCAAAACATAAATAAGTACAATGTTCAGCTTTCGGGTCAGCAATAACACTACAGTATCGATCGCATTGTGCCAGAAACACGTCAGGTTTTATAGGCTGCATAAGTCAGTGGCACCGGCACGGGGGGCATAGGGGGAAGTACGTGTCTCCAATCGATTTCTGAAAATTTTCGAACATTTTTTTTTGAGCGCAAAAGGCGTTTAAGCTACGGATTGATGTTGGGGTGGGGTGAGGTGTGTTTTCGTCCGAGTGATGGATCTATTTTTATCATTTCCTCTCACAAGATGTTCTGAAACATTCAAATTCTCATAAATGTTTCGCAAACTTAAAATATAAGCTCCCGCTCCCAGCAACGCCCATCACTGTGCTTATTATCAATACCGTCTAAGACGTATTTGCACTACTAATTGGTGAGAGCTTTTTGGCCGATTGTTCTTGTCCTTAAGACATTGAAAGAATGCAAAACAGTTTAATTCAAGAGATGACATATTTCATATAAATTGAAAGCTGTTACGAATTACCAGGCAAAACACTCGCCGTCTAATAAGCATATCAATTTTGTTAGAAAACTGAGTTCCCCCGTACATACCGTAGCCGCTTTCTAATGCAATATTTCGGCACGTTTCGTGCGCATTCGTCACGCTTCGCCCTACTCATCTGCTGGTTATAGGGCAATGATTTCGGACTAACTCGCTCTTCCGAAAACCAGAGGTACGTCTCCAACCTATTTAGGCCCGCAACAAGCTAGCACCCTAGAGAACTCTTATATCACGAGTAGCCTTTACAGTATCATTTGTAGCGTGATGTGAAAGATTGGATCGTATGTGTCTGTCGTTCTACATTTTTGTAGAACGGGTGCCATGCCACGGCCAAAATATCACTAAGTAATAAGAATTCCTAAGGACGTAACTACTGTATTTCAAACGTTTGCCAAAAGAAGCACCATTTTGCATGAAAGTAACCTAGTACAAACAAAGAGTTGCCACCCCTCCACTAAGACAACACCACTACACCAAACCAAGAATAAAAATTCACTGAATTATGAGAATCTTTCAACATATGATCACTCCAAAAAATTTGCCAAAAATAGCACCATTTTGCATCTAAGGCACCTTAAACGAACAAACATTTCTCAAAGGGGAGAAAAACACCCTCTCCCTATGACCCCTCCCCTAGGACGGGAGGACGAGAAGACATGAATGAAAAGGATCGGCCGAATCCAATGACCTTGTGGGAGTGTCTGGGGTGGGAATACAACACAATCTTCTCTTTCCCCCTCCCCCCCCCCACAATTACCAACTCCTGACGGCGCCACTGGTATAAGTGATTACATGATAGTAAAATGTGACAGAAGTAAGAAATTTACTCTTGCCATAAGCCATTTCCCAATGGACAATTCTTTAATAAATTACCGCAAGAATTTGATGAAAAAGGCGAAAAAAGCAAGGAAAAAAATATGTAGGCTAGCTTTCATTTGGCTATAGCACTTCCGGCGCTTCGTTTACACTGATTGTGACTAGTTATGAGAGCTACATCTGAGTGCGTAGCAAACAGGTGGACTGGGTGGATAATGTCCAGGGGCCCCACTAATCCTAAGTCCAAGATATCAAAAAATATGTTGGTTTGGGGTCCGGTTACGATGCTCAATATTTGTACTTAGGCTTAATTAGACTTGACTCTTGCATGATTGACAAAAATTTGGGTAGATGGTCGAAGAGGGCTCATGTTATGGTTTGTGATACAATGGTCTTGGGTCCCTAACTGCTCCTTGTCCATGGGCCCCAGAAAGTATTGTTACGTTCCTGCCACATCTCAAGACATGGATGCGCCCTACGAATATCCACGTTTTCTAGTGGTACACTATTCGACTTTGTTTGCAATTTCTCACGACATCCCACGACATGGATGCGGAATTCGCCGAAATATTGAACATGTTCAAAACTGTACGATATCGATGCAACTTCCCGCGAATTGCCACGACTTCTCACGACTTACCCTTGCACACTGTGCGACTTTTTAATGTCGCGAACGGAGTCTTCAGACATCGTGCAAAGTCGCTTCCAGGTCGTAGGTCAAATGTCGTGCAGTGGGCACCTGGCTTAAATAAATTTCGTGTACTATTTTTGTCCATCCCTGCCTTTTGTTTATCTATTTAATTAATCTACCTTTGTCGTTTATCATTTAATCGCTTCCAGTAGGGTCATTGTTAGTTTGGATTTTCGTCGCAACTTTCGAACGCGTCGCTACAGAGTTTAGGTCATCTTCTACCAGCATGCGGACCAAGGATACCTTACCGGTTCGAGAGATTCCCTATTTTAGGAGAATCTAGTTTCCCCGAGCTGGAGAAAAATTGGTTATAGGCGCCACCATTTTGCCCTTTTTACCCTCAAGTTTCTTGTATTCGTTGGTCAGTGGCGAATAACTTGTGGAAACCCCTTGCAAAATTGTTCGGTCTGAATGTAATGGAATTAGAACGTTATTTCTGGAAGTGTATTGTCCATATCCACCCGAAAAAACCACGTCCTAATCTGTGGTTCACAACACCGTTTTGTGAGAAAAATTGGCAGGTTCTTGCTAAACCTTGTCTTTGTTAGGCTAGCAAGTCTTATACAATTGTGTTGCACTAAGTTTTCCCCCCATTTGGGGGAAGATTTTTGGTTTTTCCCTCCCGAACGGGAGAATCATCCTGACTGCTTACTGGTGGGGTTTTCGAAGTAATTGTGCACGCGGTCAGTGGCAAAACCCCTGGGATAAACTGAAGTACTTACAACGATTGTTACGTATTGGAGTGTGGAAAGGCTTCATAAATCACATTAAGGTGATACAGGTGCGGAGGATGTTTTCCAAGGGCATGTATGGTCTTAAAAATAATTTTTAAATCTTGTAACGTGGGAGAAAATGTTTTCTTAGGGAAGCCTTTCCTTAAACCCCCCATTGGCTACGAACGCCAAGAAGTGGGAGCTTTGACCCCTCTATAAATTACTAGCGATTCGCGCATTTAGGCGATCCATAAAGATAAGCAAGCGGGGATATCTACATGAAGTTGCAAATACCATCTCCCTTAAATTGTTTTCTACATATTTTTTGAGGTTACTGGAAGTTTTTCACAACAAAATGATTAGCATATTAATGGCAAAGACCACTAAATGATGATTTTAAGTTACCTTTACTTTTCTTACCTGTGGACGTATGGTGTATGACGTCATTCAATACTGCATCGCAAATGGTTATTGTTATGATCAGGTTACCTACCCACTAATTCCTGTATCGACATACGGTCATGAAATGGTCCAAGGCGCGGATTAAGGCCGACTTGGAGGCCTACCTCCCCCACCCAACCCACCACCCCCTCCTATCCGTCAGAAAAATGAAAGGGGGAAAGAAAAGAAAAAAGACAAGGAAAAGAGAAGAGAAGAAAAGTTAACAATTTATTCCAATATTCCAAAAAACGTATTTAAAAATTATGTCATTTCTTCTGGTGGAGGTTTTCTTTTAAAAATGAAACACTCATTTAAGTTGGCTGACGACGAGAAATTAAGGGACTACCATGTTCCAATAACAGCTCAATGTGGCATACGGTGCTATAAGTGCAGACTAATCGGACTTGACCTAAATGAATATTACGGTGGGGAGGTGTTTACAGGTTGCTTCATTGATCTGTAGTTATCAACACTTTGTGTTATAGAGCTGAAGCTTCTGCAGCTAGGGGATTAATATTAATGTGCTCGTTAACAGAAGCTTTTCCTAGGATAATCCAAAAAACGACAGGCTGGCCAAGGCTACGTGTTTACAGTGCGGAGTCTAGCAGCGCCCACTATACCCTGATTTAGCCATACCTCTTGCCAGAAGTTCAACTAGCAAAAACACAGTGAAACCCAGCACCTATTTGCATGTGGCATGGCAAATGTAAGGCATAGCAGTGCCCTAAATTGACATTTAAATGTTCCAATTAAAAAAACACTTTCCATAGGCAAATGTAGATTCTGTGGAAGGGTGGCCTTTAGGGATGAATGATTACATATTTTAATATTGATTTCTAACACAAATCTTTCACAAGTTACCTCAATTTCGGCGCCTTTACCTTCAGTGTCCGCTCTTTGTATTTTCTACAGAGCAGTACGTACCATCTCAAACGTTTCTTCTCATACAATTCAAGTGTCAATGTGTCGCATTTGGTAACTCTTCTGTATGCAAACGTCTATAATGCAAGGAAAAACATAATTATAACCTTGTAATAAAAGAGACATTTTCAAAGCGTTCCTGTAGTTTTGGAAAGATAAACATATTGGCAGGAAACAACTATAACTCATAAGAAGAGCAATGAACAAGTCAAAATTTATTTTCCTGAGCAGACTCATTTTTTGATAGAAAATTGAAAGTCATCAAAAAGGGCTACGTGACACGACTTTTTACCATGATAATTGTCCCAAATGGAAAGTTTTGGTGCGCTTCTGAATAAACTGCTTCTACGGTCCACGCGTGTATGACACATTGGGGGAACGCAGCGAGGTCAGAACAGTATTAATATATATGAACAAGCGCGGTGGGGAGGGGAACGGGTTGCTAATATATCATTAATCTATAGTAACAACATTTGTGTTATAGAGTGAAATATTCTTGCAATCTAGGGGACTGACTAATTCATATGTTTGCTCAATTGGAAGTTTTTTTTCTATGTGGTAATCAAAGACGCCAAGCTGGCAAGGGGACCGTGCTATAGTGCAGACTACATACTACCCTCATTCAGCATACCTCTTGCCAATACTACACTAAAGAAGAACAGTGAAACCAGCACGTATTGCATGTAAAAGGCGAGTGCAGGCCTAACAGTTTCCAATGGACATTTAAACTGTTTCAAAACAAATTTTATAGCAATAGATTGTTGCGGAAGGTGGGGTTATAGCTGTCCTTAGGTATGCATGATTGACATATTTTAATGCTTTCTGTCATAAAGTTTTCCCAAATCTCACCAAAATGCCCGCGCCTTCATCTTCCGTTCAGTTTTCTCCATCTGCTATAGCAGTACCATCTCAATCGATGTCTTAAGTACCTGTACTTAGAAATTAATATCGAATTTCATAGAACAAGAAATAGAATAAGATTTGTGGATTTTTTGCCCTCTTAATATGCAAATTTCGAAAGCTTCCAGTGGTTGCTTTTCACGTTTTAAATGCTTTTACATCAAGTTCCGGGAGAGAAATTTGCATGATATCTTTTTTGGTGTTTAACTCAAACATGGACAACTTATTTTCCCGCTCTCTACTTGTTCAGCAATTTTACATTATTTTCTCCTAATGAAAATGATTTTCATAACAAATTATTGATCCTGGTTGTAAATGTGAAGATACTGTAATATTCATTAAAATCAGAATTTGTCATTACAATGGTCCATTGCTGTAAAGAACAATTAGGGCAGAGGCGCATTTACTGGCTGACCGTGACATCACTGAATTTGACAAAACTAAGGGGTTACGACTGTTATGTATTTGTGTAGAGCGCTACCACTAAACGACGGAGCTACGAGGGAGCCTTAATATTGTTATCATCGTCATCATCGTCATCATCGTATCGTCATTATTATTATTATTATTATTATTATTATTATTATTATTATTATTATTATTATTATTATTATTATTATTATTATTATTATTATTATTAATTATTATTATTATTATTATTATTATTATTATTATTATTATTATTTATTATTTATTATTATTATTAATTAGTATTTTATTATTATTCTTATTATTATTCATTTATTATTATTATAATCTTTTATTTATTATTATTATTTATTAAATGATTATGTATTATTATTTATATTATTATTATATTAATTTATTATTATTATTATTATTATTTATCTATTATTATTATTAATTATTATTATTATTATTTTATTAATTATTAAATTATGTTATTATTATTATTATTATTATTATTATTATTATGATGATGATGATGATGATGAATGATGATTATTATTATTATTATTATTATTATTAGTATTATTTGAATATTATTATTATTATTATTATTATTATTATTATTATTATTATGATTATTTATTATTATGATTATTATTATTATTATTATTATTATTATTATTATTATTTATTATTATTATTATTATTATTATTATTAATTATTAGTTTATTAATTATTATTATTATTTATTATTATTATTATTATATTATTATTATTTATTCTTATTATTATTATTATTATTACTTTTATTATTATTATTATTATTAATTTATTATTATTTATGATTATTATTATTATTATTATTATTATTATTATTATTTTATTATTATTTATATTTATTATTATTATTATGTATTATTATATTATTATTGAGTATTATTATCCGCATTGGATAATGACTTTAGGCGACACTTCGTGCTAATTCAACAACATTAATGCGGAAACCTGGAATTAAGGCGACACATTAACCTGTCGCCTTAAAGGAATAGGTACCATTTAGAAAAATAATTTTATTGTCGCAAATAGGCTTAAATTGTTCATTTTGGTCTAATAAGTATGTCTACCAAATTTGGTTAGGGTGGGGTTAGGGGTAGGGTTAGGGTTAGAAAATTTGAATTTTTAGTGTGCAAGTCAATGTAACTGTCGCCCTAAGTTAGTATCCACGCTTATTATTATTATTATTATTATTATTATTATTATTATTATTATTATTATTATTATTATTATTATTATTATTATTATTATTATTATTTACATAACATCGTTAAGCTAAGTTGTGGCGCTCTACACAAATACATAACACCGATCTCCAACCATGTCACGGAATCCTATTCCCTTCCCTACTGTGGCCCTGAAGGGACATTTCGAGATTTCTATCTTTCGACTTTTTCGTTTCGATATTTCGACATTTTCGTTTCGTTATTTCGATATTTCTATATCCCGACTTATTTCTTTTGATATTTCTATATTTCTATATTTCGACTTTTTCGTTTCGATATTTCTATATTCCGAGTTTTTCGTTTCGATATTTGTATATTTCTATATTTCTATATTCCGACTTTTTCGTTTCGATATTTCTATATTTCTATATTTCGACTTTTTCGTTTCGATATTTCTATATTTCTATATTTCTATATTCCGACTTTTTCCTTTCGATATTTCTATATTTCTATATTTCGACTTTTTCGTTTCGATATTTCTATATTCCGACTTTTTCATGCTTCGATGTTTCCACTTTTTCGTTTTGATATTGTAATTTTTTCCTTGGCACTAAAAACCTCAACATGGGTATAAAAAAAAAAAAAAAAAAAAACAAAAGAGAGATTTAATTCGCGCTCCTCTTATCAATATATATACGTGTTTCCTTGCTCTAAGTTAGACTCCAGTTCCTCCAATGTGACGTCCCTAATAAAATATGATCGCCAAGACGAGGACAGTGTTTCCCCGTTTTGGGCGAAGAACCGATGCCATCATGTCGTCAATAAAAGGGATACCATCCAAAAGTGTAATTGTCACCGTGGCCCTGAAGGGACATCAAGTTACAATCATTTGCGGCGATCAATCCCCGTAGGTCCTACACCTGTAACCGTGCAGCTCCCGTTTTTTTTTTTTTGTTTTTTTTTGTCGTCCCCCCCCGAAAAAAAAAAAAAAAAAAAAAAAAAGAAAAAAAACCTCCCACACGTGGACTGGGTACCCGTTCGAGAACTATTCACCGAGGAGTCTAAGTAGGCTACCATCCAAACAATTGTAGCTTGCAGTAAATTTAACTCGAAAACACAAAACAATGTCGCGCTTCTTTTTTGATGTGTTGTATGGGTGATCGCTCATCATGAGGCCAGTCCCTAAGGATCGATGAAAATAGGGAAAAATGGTGGGGGTATCAAGAACGTTTGAATCATACCCCCATAGCTTTAAGGTGGAATATTTGCCCAAATGTAAGGAATCAAAATTTTTATGTATAACGGCACCCGTTTTTTCATTTATTTGCTACAGCAGCAGGGTCGGATTTCGTCAAGGAAGTACCTCTCCGAGTTGCTGGAAGGAAAAAGGAATCTTTGAAACCACGCCGAGAAATTGTGTGTATGTGTATTTGTAATGTGTTGCATGGGGGGCAAGAAGGTGTGTTTGTGACGCTATAGGCTCGTAAGGCACGGTATCGTAAGGATAGCAATGATGGATAATCTTCATACTTCAAGAGGCCGACATCAAAGGGGCCGTAAGGGGGTTGCGCCCATATTTTCGGCAAAGCAATGATTTTTTGTAGTAGGATTTTACATCTCCAAGCCCATCTGATTCCATCATGCACTTTCTGCAGACGGTTACGCCCCTTGCTCATATTCCTGGATCAGACCGTGGACTTGAGATATAGAGTAATCAAATTGAGAGGAAGATCCCTATTGTTTTGGTGGAGGACAAAGGTCATGTGAGGTCACCAGAGGTCAAAAACTGAAATCCTTGTAAACAGGCAATGTCTAGGGAGGGCGCAAGGATGTTTTTCATACTTAGAATGTAGATGCGTTAAAGTCAGAAAATGAACCCCATTTCCTGGCACTTTCGAATCAAGAAAGTACAGTATTGTAAGAAGAATTTCTATGACATTATCATGCAGCATCAGATGACTACTCTGCATTTACGGAGAAATCGAGCGAGTATCGTCCCCATGTACCCTTGAAAAATGTCAGTTTGAAAGAAAGCAAAAACGAAGCTGTTTATAATCAGATATGAGTCCAGTACTCAGAAGCCATTCGTACCAGTACAGCAGTTTGAATTTTAATTTTAGCAAGAAGGCTAGCTCTTTTTCAAATGTTTTTAGGAAAAGAATTGTTGGAGATGAATTTTGTGGGGGGGGGGTATCTAGATAAGACAATTTTAATTGCTCATAATGAACAATTATCGAGAAGGGAGCAGGGTTATTTTCTCAACAATTATTTTTGCGCTCTCAACATCTTTCTTGGGACTGCTAGGGTGAATCAAAGGTCACTCCACATATTACCACCACCCATTTGGTGAGCAATGACCTCAGCTAAGCTTCACCATAAATTACGGTGCTTTTGTCGTGTAGACAAATGTAGGCATTTTGTCATCTTGTCCTAAAAATGGCACTATATAAAATACTGTTACAAGGAAGCAAATGCCAATGATGGTGCAAGAGTGAAAGTTCAATTGCCAAAAACCTGAAAAGTGAGCAGGGGGCCCGATTTGAGTCCGTCAGGGGGGCGAACGACCCCTGACTAGTATGGGACAGTCCGCCACTGATATCTTTCAGTCCCCACAAACGGAGTAAGTTTTGCCTAGCCACTTTTTTAAGTTTAACATTTCAAAATGTCAGCTTTTGACTCATAGATGAGGGACCACTCATGTATATATCACACTTTTTCTGGGAGCTACAATTACGGTTTGGATGGTATCCCTTTTATGACGACATGGGGGCATGGTTTCGAACGGGAACACTGTCCTCGTCTGGGATCATGTTTTCTTCGGGAGCTTCACATTGGAGGACCTGTTCTAGCTTATATATAGAAATATAGAAATATCGAAACGAAAAAGTCGAAATAGAGAAATATCGAAAGGAAAAAGTCGGAATATAGAAATATCGAAAGGAAAAAGTCGGAATATAGAAATATTGAAACGAAAAAGTCGAAATATAGAAATATAGAAATATCGAAACGAAAAAGTCGAAATAGAGAAATATAGAAATATCGAAATGTCGAAACGAAAAAGTCGGAATATAGAAATATAGACATATCGAAACGAAAAAGTCGGAATATAGAAATATCGAAACGAAAAGTCGAATTATCGAAACGAAAAAGTCGAAATATCGGAACGAAATAGTCGAAATATAGAAATCTTGATATGTCCGTTCAGGGCCACGGTACTTCCCTTATTTGTAAAAATGCTTTCGTTAATTATAAAGGTTGTAGACCTACGCAGAGCGAACAATATAAGCAAGAGCGGAACATTCGAAGAGACACTTTACCAAAATGTCCGCGCCTTCATCTTCCGTTCAGTTTTCTCCATCTGCTATGGCAGTACCATCTCAATCGATGTCCTTATAATAAGTACCTGTACTTAGAAATTAATATCGAATTTCATAGAACAAGAAATGGAATAAGATTTGTCGATTTTTTGCCCTCTTTATAGTATGCAAGTTTCGAAAGCTTCCAGTGGTTACTTTTCACGTTTTAAATGTTTTTACATCAAGTTCCGGGAGAGAAATTTGCATGATATCTTTTTTGGTGTTTAACTCAAACATGGACAACTTATTTTCCCGCTCTCTACTTGTTCAGCAATTTTACATTATTTTCTCCTAATGAAAATGATTTTCATATTATTGATCCTGGTTGTATATGTGAAGATACTGTAATATCCATTAATATCAGAATGTGTCATTACAATGGTCCATTATTGTAAAGAACAATTAGGGCAGAGGCGCATTTACTGGCTGACCGTGACATCACTGAATTTGACAAAACTGAGGGGTTACCGACTGTTATGTATTTGTGTAGAGCGCTACCACTAAATACGGAAGCCGAGAACATCGCGGTGGTGTGAAATCGGACATGCTAGTTTTCCAACCCCTTTCTTCGGTAAACATGGTAAGGAGAAATCAAGATACGATCTCCCTACCATTATCCACCTATAATTTGGATTGGAGAAACCAAAGTCAGTGAGGGGGTAGCACTATATTTTAGCCCAGTTTGAAAGAAATTAAATTTTTGTCGGTTTTTATACGTTATCCCATTTCACTCTTACTGCACATCAAAAATGTGATGTCTGGAAAGTTTTTATTGATTAAAAGTTTGTGAAGTAGATATATATATATATTCTTACCTACACATCTTATATACTGGTTATCTGTTGAACGCCATAACTTGCAACCAGAGGCAATGCCTATTCAAAAGTGATCACATGCGAGTCCTGCATATGATTGTAGTATGAGCCAATTTGCTTAATTAGGTTGTTACTTTTGGCCAATGTTAATGACCAATGAGGACCATTTCAGGTTTTCACTTCCCCAGAGATATTTCAGTGAAAACTTTGTGGGACCTATTTGGTGCATTGATATAATGGAAATCAAATATCAAATGTGTCCAATTTTTTGCGTTTTGCCATCCTTTAAAAAAACGATTTACGTGACAACAAGTTATACAGTCAGTGTACCTCTAATTAGGGGATAAATGCAAGGGTGCCCTGTCTGAGATTGCAATTTGAGACCGACAATGAAGTCATTTCAAAGCCTGAGAGGACGGAAGCGATGAATACCAAGCCATCAAAGAGTAACTTTTTCGACAAAATATCAAAGATCAAATTTTAATCCTTCCTGGTGCTTTTTGGCCCTATTATAATGTAACGACTACCATTAAGCCTGATAGCTTCTAGCCATCCATGACAGAAGAACATTTTGAACTTAAGCACAGGTCGCTAACGGTACTCGGACTGCAGTATTTTGCTGGTGAAATTTTGTTAAATTTTTGAGAGAGATATTATACAAGAAGGCGATGTTGTGTAAAAGAAAGACTGATAACTAATATCATATCTCATTTTAGAGATAGGGTTGAGCATTAAAGTCAAAGCAACTAACTTCTAGCTACCTGCTGCTTAAAGGTCAACGCTAAGAAAGTTCCTTGCATCGTCATCACACTAGGTACGGTAAATAATTATCCAGTTATACTGTTATACTGTGATATGTAACAACCGTTCGCAATTATGTGTTCATCTACACCAAACATTTTAATAGCAAGCTGAAGAACATGCCTTGCAGCTAGACCCGGGTCAAAGGCAGTAATTGAAGCTATTTTTAGCCCTGTTGTAAGAGAATTATAGTGCTGGTAATTTTTCAAATGTGTACAAGATAGATGATGTAGGCGTAGGCCTAGTTTAGAAAACTTTAATTAGAACTTAGAAGTACCATGTAGCACTGATGACAAGCCTCCCTTTCAAAAAAATTGTGTGGCAAAAGTTCCAGTACCAAACTTGAAATACTGTGTCGAACTGTGCAAAACTGTGGTGGGGTGTGGAGGGTCGTGAAATTTCTGTCAAGCATTGCATGGGAATGTGTGTCATTAATAAACAGTTGACACACTTTCCCAAAGTGCCATGCATTGACAAGCATTTTCCCAGTTTTTACACGAGGCAATGTGTGGAAAAGCGAAAATCACGCTTTGACACATGTAACAGGAGGCAAACTGGGGTAAAGTAAGCAAAGTGTGGAAATGTGTGGAGAAGTGTGGTGCTGAGTAAAGGAAATTCAATAGTTCAATTTCGTTCACTGGCCTTGTTTGCCACACTTTGCCCTGGTTTGCCACATGTGTCAACTTGACACAGCTTTCCCCACTTTGACCCAGATTTCAAGGTGTGACAATCATGCAGGGAAAAGCGTGGTCCTGTGTGTCAGATTGGTTCCAGTACCACATGCGTCACCACGCATAACCACACTTTTTTCCTTATGTATTTTCATATACTCTGCCACACGTGATTACGTGTGTTCACATGTGCCATGCCACACTTTTTTTGAAAGGGCTCTAAGCGAACTTGGTTCAAACTTAAGACCTTGCGCTGCCAGTATAATCTCTGTGTACCTCCATGTTCATGTCATAACGCTAATATAGCATTGTTACATTAAATATTGGGCACGTTTAACGGTTTTTTCTTCGTAAAATCACCATTCGTATCCATTAAATTGTAATCAGAAAATGTTTAGTTCGTCGCATTTAACTTCACAAACAACACGCTTTAATTGAATGGAAATTGAGAAAGATATGATTAAACGAAAATGTGTTGTGACTGCATCATTGCTAAACTGAATTGAAACTAAGGACTGTTTCCATAGTCCCGAATGGTCTACAAAAATTTAATTTGTAATTTAGAGTTTGGATGATTCTAACTTCCATTGAGGAGAACGGCATCTTTGTACTGTTTTCTGAGTGGAATGACTGAAAAAAGATTAAGGAGAACTTAGCTTTTATTATGATTCTTCGCCTTTGCAGTGTCTCTAGTATTCGTTATTTCTTCCACATTTTCTGGAACACAGAATTGAAGGTGTGCCGAGTGGCACAACTGCATTGCCCCAGTCCACAAAAGTCACCTACCTCCTTAGGACACCCCTCAGTATTGGATATACACAACAAACATCACCCTTACTCATGTCTGACTCATCAGATGAGACTGTATCCAGTTTTTGATATGACGGTTCCTTTTGAAGCTTATGGGGTTAACTACTTTCTTTTTGTTTGCACTCTCCTTTTCCTGAAAATGTTTTTTAACTATCAGGATGATTATTTTCTTCAGTTATTGCCACACCACCAGGTCTATCTACTACCTTTCTCTTCTTTGTCTCGATTGGTTTTGGTTGGGGTAATAGGTCATCTAGAAATTTTCTGTGATCAGAGTTTGCAGTAGGTGTGTAAGGAGGGGGAAGCGGGAACTTTTGGCTTGAGTTCTTCACCAAGAAAGTGATGACTGGAGTGAATGCCTTGAGGTATGTTGTGGACATCAGTTGACATACCTCGTCCCTTGTTATGACTTGACCTTGGTTTTCTTTTAAATATGTTTGGTACTCATGGTGGTAAAAGTCTGTGAGAGGTTTGAATGTGCCAATATCAAGGGGCTGAAGTAGGTGCCTGGAATGTGTTGAAAGTACAAACAGAATGTTTTTGGATAGGGTATTATTTATTAAAGTCATAGAAATATGAGAGGGATAGCCATTACATAAGAGTAGAATTTGCTGAAAGGACCTCTTTCCGGTTGGTATTTTATAAAATGGTTCTCGATATAGTTTCTAAACACCTCTCCGTTACTCCATCCCCTTGATGTTATGTCGAAATCACTTCCCGGTAATGTTTTGATGACACTCACTATTTGTTTTTTTTTTCTGAAACGTTTGGTGATATTTGTCTGGCATTAAACGAAAAATAGCACTGAAAAACAAGGAACAGGGATTTTAAACACCATGTATCCCAGGGAAATATTTTGTAAACGTTAAAACCATTTCAAAGGTCCATACTCAGAGGAAATTTATTTGAATACACAGCACAGCATTTGCACTCTACAACAACACTTTCCCATTTAGGGCCAACGTTTCTTGAAATACTGCACACGAAACTAAAAGTTACATTTTATTCCCCATCTATGCTAAAGTCATGTGTACTCATGTGCATGTTAGTAAACAGACCGTGAAAATGACAGGTCCTGACAACTTCGGTTGTCTGAGAAAATAATCGATTACTGAAACCTACCTCACAGCTTCTCCCAAATAATATTGCATAAAAAATAAAGGTAATGCATTCATATCTCTGAATATCAAGAATCAAAAAGATAACTTACTTTAAAGGGATTCATTTCAAAGACTACTGTTTTACGGTTCAACTCCGACAGTCGAATGGGCTATAATTTGCGTTGTCACGGTGATATGAGGCAATTTGTGTTACGTTCCGGTTCTCGGGTTGCGCAAACTCAGGGACGTTAGCAATACCACAGGGCACAGGCTGGCATTAGCAACATAGAGACCAAAATCACTTTAAATTACTTGACAACTCCAACTTAGGAGTGGATTTACATTAGAATGTATACTGTTATTTATATGTATGCATTATTAATTCAGCACATCGTCTTTACCCAATATAGTTTGGATGCTAGCATTCATATGTGAGATACTATGACAGCTCACTTGATCTTATGAGTATTATGCTTTAAAATGCATGGTAAGATCTACATGGAGACTGGGCTTGATGCAGTACAAGTACTCTCGTACCTGGTTTTAGACATACCAGAACAGAAAGATTCGTAGAGCTATCTACATAGTTTACCGTCCTCAGATATTATTATGATTTATGTTTCTGTGATAACCCAGCATGGACAAAGGATAACAGGGTAACACAAGGGTAACAGAGTGGTCATTTTCAATTCAGGTTACACTAATTCTCCTTACTGTCCAAGGATTAGACTTGAATGCAATTTTTCAGCCAACGGAAATGGAAGAATTTGTCAAAGGTGTTTATGAATGGAAAACGAAGAAAGCAACTTGAGATCGCCGAAAAGGGCCAGGAATGTTTTTTTTTTTTGTTTATTGTTTGTTTATTCCGAGGTCATTTCTAGGCTACGTTGTGACCTTTGACCAACAATGTTTCTCAGTGGCATACAAATTCCATGCTGTTTTAACTCTAAGTGTACAGAGTGGAATCCACATCAACATAAACATTGAAAAGTCATTCGGTATATTTGCTCTTTACTTCAGCTCACTCCAAATTGCCTCAAATGGATAAAAATTGGTATTCACGTATGACTTTTGACATTAATTAAGGCCGTGAGCCAACATTGATACAATAACTTGTCCACTGGAATATGTTAACAAACACAAAAAATCAAACAGATGTGATAAAAAATTCA
Organism: Holothuria leucospilota; assembly: GCA_029531755.1. Lineage (NCBI taxonomy): Eukaryota > Metazoa > Echinodermata > Holothuroidea > Aspidochirotida > Holothuriidae > Holothuria > Holothuria leucospilota. Next base: position 4,605,324 of record CM055967.1, on the reverse strand, counting down.
TGGGATCTTGTTGGTGAAGATGTGTGCTACTGCACAATGTGCCTTCTCAAAGCCAGTGTTAAAGCTTTAATGCTTGAAATACTGATGCGTTGTGAAAAAACCTTTCCGCACATCCAAAGTTGCTTTCTTCTTTTTTTATCAGAGTGACACTGTCTGTGTAACTTGTTGTCACTTAAAATCATTTTGTGGAGATGGTGTATGCATTTTGGGAGGTGCAAAAACGGAACAAAACTGGAAAATACGTTTTGCCTCAATTATATCAGTGTACCAACGACATCCCACCAAGTTTACACTGAACTAAGTTTAAGGGCTTTGAGGTCTTTCAAGTGGAGATGTTTATTCTGTGGGGTCTTGTTCGCGTACCAACTTTTGAGATCTTGAAAACTGAATACACTGTTGGTCAAGGGGTCGGGTCAGCGCAGCAAGAGAGGCCAACGAGATCCGAACTTTTTTTCACTTTTTCTGTGTACCCACCAGATGATTTCAAAATTTACTTCTCTTTTATTGGGATGTGCCTTCGCACACATACATTTATGAGAATTCGCTAATCGTTTCAATGATTTAAATTAGCCTACATTAAACTTTACGATTTTCTTACGGCAAAACTGAAAATGCAATGAAACGAAATTTCTACTTCATTATATTGGTGTGATATGGTTTCACTGCATTTTTTGAAAGTTGATCTGAGGATTCATGTATCACCCCCCCCCCTCCCCTAAACACACACATGGTACAGTTTAACAGTCACAGACTGTTTGAGTACAATGTAATACCTTACGCACTCGTCCTAATTAGAAAATACTTGCAGGTGTCATTGTGATGCAAACTATTTACTGTCAAAGTAGAAAAAGCAAAAGTAGGAACTATTGGCAGTCCGATTGTTGAGCCTAACAGACGAACAAGACAAGAACGGGCAAAACCAACTAAAAAGACCCTAAAACCTACAACATCATTGATACGAGAATTGTATAATAAGTACTCTATGGCGCACTATTCACTTGTTTAAATTTAAATTCAGTGAGAGTTTTTATTAGTTTGATGGGTGGAGCACAATCATAAAATGATAACGTAAGTGTATAGTCGAATTGACTAGGCCATTTGTGTTGCCGACATTTCCAAAAAAGGGGGAGAGACTCATGGGGGTCAGTTTTTCTGAACTGGAATTAAATGATAGTGAGCACTCAGGACATAGCTGGCCATCCTTATTCATATTTTCTACTTTGTATGTAAGGGTAAACTTCTAGCCCACATAATGCGCTTAAGTACATAATGAGTAAATGCTCAGTTTTATTCATTTAGGTATGGCTGCCCTGCTTTGGCCGCTGACTGCAATTATTCTTCTATCCATCTCTAATTCGACTGTTGAAACGATCCGTCATTTCTTTTTAGAGTACTACCGATCGTATGTCGGCAGAATTATGCTAGAAACATTTCGTGACAGTTGGAAGGATCCACGACATCAACAAAAAACTTTACTGCAAGAAATAACCGAGAAGAACAAAAACACCGCTTAACGGATGTTGATTTTATTTGGGAAGTATTAAGTCTTAAGGGGATTTCCGTCAAAAACATCCCTTAACTGAATACAGTCACTACGAGTCATTTGTGGACATAATTGCCAGAGGGGAGAAAAACATCATGACCACTGAGAAGGTCTCTCGTTGGAATTTTACGAGCGGAACGACTGGGAAGAGTAAGATGATACCGCAGGATGAATATTATGTCGAAAAAATCTTCATCCTGAAGGAAGCTCTTCTACATGATGTTTATCCACAGTTAAACCCGATGCAATCAGAACTAAGGGACCACTGTAACTCTCAGCTACGAAAGGGTGGAGGAGGAATTTCAGTGAAAGCTGCAACAGCACTGGATGACTACATAACGAGAGATATGATAATATATAGTTCCCCATCAGCTGCATTTATGATTGGGACAGAATATGAGGCATCAAACATTTATCTGTTATTTACGTTAAGAGACAAGAACGTGGGATCTGTTTCAGTCACTTTCGTTAGCCTTTTTGTAGATGTCATGAAGTTTCTGGAGAGTAATTGAAGAATGATTGTAGACGATCTTTCAGAAGAAAAATTGAATCCCGACTTGAAATTAAGTCCAGATATTGGTAAATATTTGATTAGAGCTCTAAAATCCGGTGATCCTATTAGAGCGGCAGAAGTCAGAAGAGAGTTAGAAAAAGGATCCGATGGAATCATGAAACGACTATGGCCTAACTTAACAGTTATATCAACAATTGATAATGTTGGATTGAGGCAAAGAATAAAGAAGTCACTTGCAAAAGGTAAGGGTTCCATCGCTTTCAATTGTGGTCAACAAATTATGCCCCTTCTCTGGATTTTATTATTAAGTGGGTGGTTTTGGAAAGGTTTTGAAATGTTTTCATTCTTCTTTGAAGTGATTGGGTAGAATAGCTTCATGATAATTTCATTGAAAGTATGTAAAGTGATAAACTGTTAGAGTGATCACTTGTGTCAAATTATATAAAAAAAAATAAAATTATTAGAACACATTTCATTTCAATGCCTCATTTCACATTTTCAATTAAACAGGCTTGTTTTTCAGATTAAAGTATGTTGGAGGAGCTCTCCTCAGATTGAAACAAGAAGAGATACACATGGAAATAGAAAGGGAGAAAGAAAAACTTAGAAGAAGGAAAGGAAAGAGAAAAAATGATAAAGGAACAAGGAAGACGGAAAAGTGGTGTAAATGCTTTCTGCATATCCCAAGCATGTTCATCACTATCATGTGTTTTAACATGATTATCGTGTTATTCAACTACAAGATACTGATTAAAGAATCTTATTACATACAAAACCATCGTTTACATGCATTCAGTGGTGACAGCATATCAGAAAATGAGGAACGTGCCAAAAATCGATTCTTGACCAATTAAGTAAACGGCCAAAAGCTTTTACCTTAAATTTTTGCAGTGGTAGGGTAAGGTCCTTTCGAATGAACAATTGTTTCAGTCTGTGTTGTTTCTTTCAAAAAGCTGTCTCAAAGTACCAAGATCTCGTGCCATTCGAAAACTTTCACGGTCAGTTAATTAGCTTCATCGCGTAACGTAGGTCAGTTAAGAGCTTTATGCAAGTGACTCCATTTTAGTTACTCACAGAATTTAGCCGCTGGACCTCAACCATTAGGGTTGCCACTGGGTATCGGGGCCGTCAAAGAACCCCGCTATCCAGACTGCAAAAAGGTTAAACCGTTTAGTGGTAGATGAGGTATAACTTCTGAAAGTAAGTATACCATTATTTGCCCATTTATTAGTAGAATAAATACCGAAGCTTCAAAATATTCCGCTTGCTTTGCGTAGTGTTGCTACCATCTCTTACGATTCACAAAGTTATTTCATAGAAACATCCTCGTCACTCTTATATGGCTAGTTTGCGTTTGTCTGATGAAACCTGTGATGGGAATGTATTGGAGTTAAAATGTTTAGGCAAATCTCGTTGTTAAGATATGCACTGGCCTAAAAAAATTCGGTTAGTTTCTTCACCTTTTATCATCCCACTGCATGAACTAAAATAACAATTTCGATAAGACGACCCCTTTCCTCTACCCCCTACCCAGCCGTCAGCAGAAACCATTTAAAAAAGGTCAATAATTGCTAGACAAATGGTCAGTTTAAAGCTTTAGGAACAATGAACCATTTTGCATTTAGCTTGGACGAACACAAACCTCAAATGAGAGACCAGGGGCACAAACTTCCCTTTCAGAAGAACCTTTTTGGCAATCGTGGATGCAGTTTTCAGCAGAAGTATACACTGTACGCCACGTGTTGTTAGCCTTCCACTTTGTGTTAAAACGCCACTTTGGCCCCAGGGCTACGGATACGACTCTGTTAAAGGTTTCCCGTTTTAATAAATGTAACGGTATGAGTACATGACGAGCTGCCACCTTTGTTTCAACCCAACAGTCGTTATTTCGTACTCTGTGTACAATTTAATGCAGGAGTAGAGATGTATTCGCCTTTTTATATTTCTCCCGATAATCTTCTGGGTTTGAATCTGTTGCCATACAACAAAGGAGGTGTAGAGTACACCCTCCATTTGTCGGAGAATGTTTTCGAGTTCATTCAGGAAAAAGACGTAAGCTACACATAAAACATTCAGGTTGTTAAGATAATTGTAAATTTCATTTTCGGCCATGCCAAGCATACGACATGTTAGAGCTTTGAAAAAGGCTGAAATAGGTCATCTTTGATACATATTGGGTCAGGGACGGGTGTGGTGTGTCTTAATGTTTAGTTTATTATGATGTCGACATTAGACCTTGGAAATGTAGCAGAAAATAGCGTTACAAATTTCAAGGTAAGATCTGCTAGAAAGTACACTACCATGTGCTTATTTTATGTTTTGGTACGCTAAGTCTGTGAGTGTGATATCATATGTAGTAGGGTGGATGCAGTTTGATGTAACGTCCTTCCAAGGGTTTGAATTTCAATAAGATCAATAATCTTTAAATCCCCCAGGAAATGAACGAAGCGTGGAACCTTGACCTTCTGTAGACAAAAATGTTAATGTGCTTTTATTTACTCAGTGACAAACTAAATCCTAAGACCTTTTAAGTGGACGGAGTTGAAGTTGGTGAGAAGTACGAAGTAGTATTCACTCAGATATATGGCCTTTACAGATATCGATTAGGCGACGTGGTTGAAATGACTGGGTTTTACCAGAATTGTCCTAAGGTGAAACTACTCTACAGGTAATTAAATGCCCACATATATTATCTTCGAAAACTTCTAAGCTTCTAGATTTACATGTTCTGGTAAACTTGAAAGAGAAAAGGCAAGCAAGCTCTAAATACTGCGATTAACAAAACAGAATCTTGTGTTTAATCGTCTCAACGTTGGCAAATATAATTTGTCTCGTCATTTGTCATGTTCAGCCAAAGGTCTTGCTTGTCCGTTCAATTAGTAACTGGTCACAGCATTACGGATAAATAAATTACTTCATATGGAACAGAAATATTTGTAGTTAAAAAAAATTCATGGAGCGTGCCCTGTTAGTATGTGGGGATGCTAGTATGGAGATACCAGTCTAAGAGCGGTGCATCTCACTTGTATGAGGTTGTGGCGCTGTTTACTTTAGTTTCTTTTCTCTTGAAGCCCTATGTTTCCACTCTAGGTAAGTCTCTTAACTTGGTCTATAAAGTAAACTCTTCTGTATCAGAAAAAAGCTTGCGATTTGCACTCTTTTGTACATTACGCCTAGAAAGTGTATTTTCCTAGTGGAAGTACAGAGAAATGTCTATGGGAATTTTTTGTCTTTAGAACTCATTTTCTGCTATCTACGCACATGCAAAATTGAAAATAATTTTCTTACCTCAGTCCCAACTATAGTGAAGCTGACGTGGACTGTGTCTGCTCATGTGCTTTAGAAATTTGAAAAGCTCACCTTGGCAGCTCTAAGAATGTGTAATTATTTCATTGCATCATACAACCACAATGAGGAAAGCGTATGTGCAGTAGTATTTAGTAGCCATTGCTAGTATAAAAGAGATGTGCTCAAGCTTGACTATTGACAAAAATGTGATACACCCTGCATGCTGTAAACGTTTTCGTTCTGATGAAATTTTCCCTAAAAACCTCTAAAGTCCTACTTTTACTTACAACAATCTTACTCTTCTCCTATTTGAGTTTCGCTCCTTCTGTCTTCCTTCTTTCTTAACTGGATTTATTTGAGAGCCTGAGTATGCAACAGTCCCTACAGTGTAGGGAATTTTCACTACCCCCTTACAGATGTGCAAAGTCAATTTTTGGTTAACCTTTATTTATTCCTTTCATCTTTTGGATCCTAGGGTGGTTCATCAGCATTAACTATTCCATTGACTTACAATACTAAAGCAGCTCGCATTGAGAGTCTACTGTGCCCAGCAGAAGTAATGGCCAGAAATAACCCATTGTCATAAGGCTGACAAGTTGTCCCATCCATGACACTTGTAATTTTTGTGACAATAACTGTTTACATATTCAGCTCAGAGCTTCCATGTGTGATTAAAACATTGAGGCTTGAGCACATGCCTAGGAACATCTTTTCTCTTACTCAACTGTGAATTTCAAAATGATCAAAATCTAACTGGATTTCTCACTTAAGTCACATCATTAACTTTAGGTATGCAAATTCAATATATCCAATAAAACATAGGTTGTGAATAGACTTCGACCTAAAAAAGGTAAGGGCACTATTTTGGATGGGTAACACTATGGATGGACATGCACCAAGTCTAATGGCACCATAGTGCCTTAAATGTAATATTACTCTGTAATGGGATATGTTATGAGACAGTTGAGACTAAATTTTATTACAGTTAAATTGTAGAAGGAACAGGTTGTGGAGGGTGGTTATATAGTTATCATAGGAGATTGCGTAAAATAGTAAATATCACAGACAGTGGCATAAAAAGGTGTAAAACCATAATGAACTCAGAATAAAATCATAAAGAAACTTTCTCAAAAGTGGCTGGGAGGCCAGGTATATGCTGATGCACATATAATTTTGCATGATTCATTCAAAAGGGCAGCAACCACAGTTGCGCCCAAACTATTGCAACAATTATGGTTATCATTTGCGACAAACGTGAATTTCTGATTACCAAAGTCGATGCATAGAGATCACATTCATCCCCTGGGTTAAATAAAAAGCATACTGAAACCATAAATAAATTACAATCATCAAGTGTTGTCTTTGTATTTGTTAATTATGTTGATTTTTCTACATTTATCCCAAATGATTAAAACTGGTTAAAGGGGTTGTATGAACTACCGATAAAACTAGGATATACATGAATCTGAGATGTGATATGTAGCATATGGAATCTTACATGGTGATGACAGCAGTGTTGGATCTCCTGCGATCTTAAGAACAAAATTTAATTATCCAAGATATAATATTATTAAGGAACTTGAAGCAACCATATTGTAACAAAGGCCACTTTGTAACCCATTCGGTTTACTTAAAATCATTTGTAAATGACCAAACTCTGTCCTGACAATAATGAATATGACATCCTGGATTACCAACAGGAAACAATTACGCATTACCAACTGAAAGAGGAACAATTACCCTCTCTTTCCCACCCTTTCCCTCTTCCTTCTACTCTATTTTATATTAATGCGAATATTTTTCTTGGATTTGTAGAATAAAACAACTGCAAAGTATTACAAATATATCTTTACAATTTTCTGGCTCACAGTATTTCAAAATATTGAAAGGAATAATGGTATTACAGTTGTCATCAAAACTGAAATCATTCATTGAAATTAAAAGACATTAAAATATAAAACGAATACAAAAACTTACCATATTCTGCTAGTCAAGGTGGGCGACCAAGAATTGAACATAGGGATGGGGGGGGGGGGGGAGGACGCCGGTCGGAACCTCAAAATGTATACGTAAACGTAGTCATAGACCTATAAGTATACGTAAACGCTTATGGAAATGTTATCGTACAGGTCTATACCTATGTAATCCTGGTAACAAAATGTGCTCCTAAGTGGAGCCGGAGACGCACAAGTTTTCCGTTTTTACAGTCGCAGATAGCTTTGGGTGTACATTCAGAAGTCAGTAACAGCCAAACTTTTACCATGCGGTTTTATATCCAACATCCGCTTGGTTAGAGCAAGAAGATGTCCCTCACAGCTTCCTGATTTGATTAGTTGACAGCGAGTCTCAAGTCGAAAAAATAACAAGAGGCTTCCTGATAACAACACGAGAACGCTACACCTGCGCGCGAATCGTGCAGGAAATTTGCATGTAGAAGAAAATTTATTTTTTTATTATTGCACAACATTGTGGGAGGTCACGAAATCCGAAGTAGTTTACGTCTATAGTGCGATCCATGAGGCTTTGTCCATGCAGCTAGGGCGAAGATCCCAGAGGATGGTATTAGAAAAGTCGACAATCGGATGAAGTTCAGTTATACGGCCTTGAAGCAAACATAGTTGTACCTGTTTTGGAAAGATAGGCTAAACGCTGGTCACTACTGCAAAGAAAACCTAAATTGCACGGAGAGAATTGATAAAAAGAGGGTCCCATTGACCTTAAAGTGAACCTTTAAACATTAATTCCTAATGTTTTCTCAAATATTACCGTAGTACTCTAAAGAGTTAGCAATTGGCGCGAGTTCACCGGAAATACACAAGCAAAATTACCCAGATCCATTTGGGTTGGAGGTTATGGAAATTGATGACAAAATTTAGGTCTCCCTTGGCGACCTAAGAGTGGATTTTCTGTCATTTAGTTTGAGGTATCAATAAAAGGGATTGAAAACACTGGGATACGAAAAGACAAAGAAAAACAAATTGACATGACAATATCCACATAATAGCTGAAATACGTATGAAGCTAGTTTTCGAAAGAAACATTCATCTCAAAACGTTCCATTAAACTTTGAAAAAAAATCTTTCCAATGGGGGAAAGATTAGAAATATGTTTCAATATGTTACTAGATAAGGCTAAAACTGTACAGAAGTGTTTCATTTTTAACCTAATCTAGTAATAGGTGAACCAAATTTTCGCAACTTTTGACAAGATTTCGGTTCGTTCGTGCCCCAACGGATTAGATTGTTTTAGAGCGCTGAGGGCAATTCCAATGGTTGCATGGGGATATCCCAATTATGAGCGTTAATTTGAATAACCTTAATATGGAGTTGACTATAATGTATGCCTGTGTATGTCTAAGAATCTCAGCAATCACCAGACATGTTTTTGGGAATAAATGGAAGCAAAGCGAGCCGAAAAATGCTTCTCATGGTCAAAAGAGCTACATTATACAGTCGTTGACAAACATTGAGATGGGATGAAAGGCATTCCGTCCCCCTCAACCATAATACTAGGGATCGTGTTTCATGGTCCTACATGCACATATAAACAAATGGGCCTATATGCGGGTTTTGCCAAAATACTACCGGTATCCTTCCGTCCTTCCGAACCAAATTATTGGAGAGGAATTTGTTTCACCTACTCACACACTCACCCATAGGCACATTCATTGCCTTACGGGGTACTAGGAAAGGACCCGGTAAGGAATTCATGGGATTTCCCCATCAGCCTAGCTGACCTCCAATGAACCCAGCAGACGGACGTGTCTGGAGGGCGGGCTGTTTGCCAAGGCAGGCACGTGCAGCCGCGCGAGACTTCTCATGGCAGTGGCCGAATTTCCGGGCAGCTACGCTAGTTACGAGCCGCGCTCACACACACACACATACATGTTTTTGGCGTTAATCGTGGATACACGTTTTTAACAGTGAAAATGAGGATATCCCCACTTGGGGTGTATCCACACTTGACTAGGGAAAAAACGCTCATGTCCCCGATTTACATGTACTACACACATACACACACACACTTATGCACCATCCTATGATGTGTGTCCTACTGATAGGTTCACAACATGTAAAATGGGGGAAACGCCAAAAATGCTCAAACTTACTGAGACACATCTTTGAAAGGTGCAAAATCCAATTTCATGGCAAATTTTGCATTTGGGAATTGGGGATATCCCCACTTGCAGGTGTATCCACACTTGCCCGGGGAAAAAAACGCTCATATCCCCGATTTACATCTTTTACATACGCACACACACACACACATACAAACTTCAGCAAAAATTACTGCAGTTTACCGTTTCTACAGGAAGACGGAGCATATGTATTACCATTACAACCATATTATAGATGAAATGTATATTTGTGTCTAACAAATCGTGTGACAAATTGTTTTTTATGACTTTTTAGTCATCAGAAAGTCTACAAAAATACCTGCAATTATTACAATTTTTTAAATATAAATATTCCGTCCACCAAGTTAACGAAATTATTTGAAGGACTGTCACACTAATAATATTACCAAACATTGTAGTCCTGGGCCAAATATTGGGAGGACGAAAGGTGGCCGTCCCCCAAATCAATTTAGGGGACCATGCCCCCTGCCACGCCTGCTACGAGAGTCGCCCTTGCTGCTAGTGACATTGAGCAACAAAACACAGATAAGCAATGGTAAACACAGTGACTGCTTTACTATTAAAATGAACTGAGTTGTCCCCAAATTATCGCTTACCAGGAATCACTCCATTTGACAACATATCCTTCATTATGAATATGTATTTGATAACTTGTATACTCATTTTGTAAACTTCAATATGCCATAGTTCTAATACCAATCTTTATGTTGAGAAATGAAAATCACTTTTCAACGTATTCAGAGAGAGTGTTAGTCTTTTTCGTAGTAAAATGGTTGACGAAGTAAAACCGTAGAACAGGTGCCTCTTAAATACTTCTGCTGGATCAAAGAGCAAAGCGGTTGCAGGGAACATTCATCTGTATTCGAAAGGTAAAAGTCCTCCTCTTCTTGAAAAAAAAAACACAAAGATGCACTTATTCTATTTTTTTCTGCAAACATCTTCACGGAAAATGAACGGACAAGCCACAAAAAACGGCAGAAGGTCTGCCAAGTGACCTAGAACCGAAAAACCTTTCAAAGGTAGTGCTTACCGTTTTGAAAATATATTTTTCTATACATGTGTACTTAAATATATATATATATATATATATATATATATATATATATATATCATTAAAGAGGAGAGTGTACGTGTACTCCGAGAAAAAAAATCGTTAAACAGGAAACAAATAACTGCATCACTAGTTGACTTAAAGAGTACAAAATAATTCAGACTTAATTCAAAATTTTCGGTTCCCCTGGAACCTTCGTCAGCGATATCAGACAGTGAAGTGAGTACAATAACTAATGTAGCCAACAGCGGAGGTACAGCTTAAAAACCCAAGATGATAAGTGATGAAAGGTTTAAATAAGTAGAATAAACAATTACGTTGTCTGACGGAAAGTGTACTGATTCAAAACACCGAGGTCTTTGTTTAGCCCCATGATGTGTGAATTTAGTTTCAAAATCCAATTAAGTTCGGCGGACTTGCGGTGTTCAGTTCAAACAAAATTACTTGCAATGAGGGCAACTTTAAGATTTTGAAGGGAATGGCGGGGGAGATTCAAGTGCTCCGCCACGGGGAAACCTGGAGTGTTGTCACGAATAGACATTTTATGGTTGTTAAACCTAAAGCGAAAGGAAGTCTTGGTTTTACCTACGTAAAGACCCTCATTACATGAATTTCAGTGAAAAATGTAAACAAGTTCCATTACAAGAGTCACAATTTAGATTAGGGGCATTCATGGCAAATTTTACACTGGGGATGTTGACATGCTCTCCAAGGGTGATGTGTCTGTAGATCTGACAGCGCTTTTTGTTGCAGCCAGTATTGCCCTTGATGGTATGACCAGGGGTGGGTAATTTGGAGGAAGTAAGGAGTCTTCTGAGATTAGGGGGTTGACAGAGGGCCAGGAGGGGAGGTTGGAAAAGATAGTCGGGAGAGTGGGTTCGTCTGTAAGGGTGGCAAAAGTTTGTTTCAAGGTGCGAGCAAGTCGCGGGATTAGAGGATGAAAATTGAAAACGAGGGGGAATGCGTTTACTAGGGGTCTTAACTTTGTAGGATAGAAGATCATAACGCTGGAGGGCGGCAGCTTTAAATACACCCTGTTTAATAATAACAATGTTCTAAAAAATGACCTATATCTCACATGTTGGAACGGTGCATATAAAATGCTTGAAATAAGCACTCGCACGTAACTTCCTAACATGAGCAATTGACGAAACTATTCTCAAATACCCCGATAACTGCCTGTAAAATGGCAAAAAATCTTAAAGTTCTTCAAATGAGATCATTTTTGAGAACAACTCAAAGTTTTGTAGAATAGTTTCTGATGATACTTTTCTCGACGCCCTATTAAAGGTGATCGAGCGAGACAATGATATTGAAAAATTATGAATATCCCTAACCTACGAAATTTGAAAGGTTGCTACTGATGAAGCTCCGCTGTAATAACGCATGAGAGCAGAAACCGGTCTAGCTTGATCATAAGAATCAAACTAATTTTCTTAACCCCGCTAATAAAGCGTTTGAAACTCCAACAGTGGTAAAGAACTATAGTGGAGTTATTTTGTCTTACAACCCCCGGCAAATTTTATAAAGCCTATATCTCTTTCGCATGAGTCACATAGATAGACTCGGGCATTTCCTAAAATATGTGCGGTTCGACGGCTGTCACGTGACGTCAGATGGTGGTACCACCTACTCTTCCTTTCCGGGTCGGAAAAAATGCGTTTAATGCGAAGACATTGGCTATACACAACTAACTTGTAATGGTGGACACTATCAAAATGAAGCAAGAGATGTTTGTCAGTAGGTTTGCAGTATAGGGAAGTAGAGAGGGCGCCATCCTTCAATTTAACAAGCACGTCGAGAAACGGAATTTGAGTACTTGAAACTTCAAAAGTAAACTTAAAACTAGAATAAAAAGAATTAACATAATCCTTAAAAATTTCAAGAGCTTCCTTCTCATATGTCCAAACAGAAAAGATGCGGTGGTAGTAAGATGGTTTTAAAGGGAATGTACTTAACATATCAACTTCGAGTTTATGCATAAAAATGTTGGCATAACAAGGTGCCATTTTTGTGCCCATGACGGTACCTTTGACTTGTTGAAAAAATTTTCCATTGAAACTGAAAAAATTATTCTTAAGAATGAAATGAATAATTCTGGACAGATCACACGCAAGTTCAGTATCAGCGGTGTGGTCGAGAAGAAATTCCTAACAAGCAGTATATCCAGTTCAGTTGAAAGCTTGTCAACCATACAGCTTCATTTTTGCTTCCTCTTTAAAGAACATTCTTCCTCTTTAAAGAACATCCTCTTTAAACAATATGTTAATGTGAGGAAGTCTTCGGGTTCACGTGAGTACGCTGATTACTTTTTCAGATAATTGGTACATATTTGCTTGCAAGTACTTTGGAAGGTCACCGCTAGTATCCTATTTTATATGGACATATTTTACACTGTAATTTTCAAAACCATTCCCACTTTTGCATTCACAGAAAATAGATAAAACCATTTACGAACGTCACGAGGGTTACCAGTCATTTAGGGATACCCAGCAGATATCTATACCAATCGTTGATATAGTTGAAAAAGGTCGCTTCCTAAACCTGCAAGAATTCATTCCATTGAATAGTTCGACCGCTCGTGCTCAATTCAAAATTCCGTTAAAACTACGAACAAGAGAAATGGGAGAAATCTTGATGAAACACCTGTAAATGTAAGAAACACCTCTACATGGCAGTGGTATCACAATGCTCAAAAGGAACTTTTAAACTCTGTCTGAATGTTGGTTATTATAATTGCAGCTAATAATTTTTATCAGAGTAGGCTGCCAACTGACATATGATATGCTTGCTGTCTGCATCTGCATAAAGGTTTTAACATTTATATAACTGACACTAAAGTGTTACCAGGTAAAAACTCATTTTAAGTTAATATTTTCAATATGAAGAGCTGTTACTATGAATATTAGGGTTTTCATATTGAAGACTGATCAACGGGATATTTGAAATGTTGCCCTTTTTCATTATTTCTGTTCAGTTTTTGAAAGTAACGGTTAAATGCGAATCAAATTTCCACTATAAATTTCTAGATTTGCAAACTGAAGGTATTAGATGATCAAAATGTTTTTGTAAAATCAGACAACCCCGTCAATTTTGTTAATGAAAATGCTTTCAATTTGCAGTAATGGTCATAACACAAAGCGAAAGCGAAGTTACTTGAGTGTTATTTGGAACATCAGCAAGCGCTCCCATCGTTTAACCTACTAGTCATTTCATATTTTACAGTAATTGTAAAAGCCTGTCAAAGTAAATCAAGGGGTTATTCTGCTTGGGTTAAAAAATTCAGAGATAATTATGTTTGTCACGTAGTTAAAACCAACATGCTTGGGTTAAGATAAAAGAACATATGGAAATTAGGCTCATGATGAAAAATTACCTCCACAAAATCCAGTCACAGACTGTCAACACTCCCAATGAAAGAGGTGCTTTCCTACCATTCTCAATTGGCCTTATGAGATTTTTGGCCTGGAAATCCCCTGTCATCTTGGATCACAGGACTCTTTACTTTGGTTCGCTGGACCTTACTGGTTCATTAGTTGCACAGACAAATTTTTGCAGGCAATTCAATGCTATTCAATAGCTATTCAATGGTTAGATTATTCATTGCTTGCAGTTCGGTTTATATTTATCACCCATGTTAAAGTGCTATTAATTGTTATTCTCCTTGATTGGTGTTAGTCGGGTTGGTAAATGAGCAACCACAGTTATCAGCCGAAAACTATGGTGGCCTAGTATCCTGTCTTGTTGAGGGATGATTTGCCAAATGCTTGTTGCATTTATCTTTTTTCAGAGTATAGAGGAGAAGACAAGTGTACAAAGCATTGTTCGATAGACCCTCCATATGGTTGCTAAATAGCAGAAGCATTTTATGAAGCCATCTGTATATTTTAAGGCACAATTTCTATTTTATTACAGTGTATAGATCTTTGCGTAGGTGTCTTTGCCCGTTGTATGGAGTAGAGGTGAAGTGATTTGAATATGTAATATGAAGTGCCGCACTAACATCTCTGTCGATGACGTCAGGTGATGCATTCTTATTTTTCTAGGACGAAAAGCATGGTCGTTATAAACACTAAATGATATTCCAGGGCAATGTTTCCTGTTTTCATGCGAAATAAATCAAAACCCAACTTACAATATCGTCCAAATGAAGCTTAAACCTCAACGGATAAGCCTAATCATTCTGTGAAGTCGAGTAACTCAAAAATATAAAACATTGCACAAAGTCTAAGATTTGTAGCAAACGGAGAAACAGTTTCAATGACGTGTATTTCATATCAGTCCTAAATAACCACAACGGATCCTTTGGGTAAACGTAAAATAAACAAAACACAGGCTTTTTTGTAGTTTGCTATGTTCATCGCATAATGGTTACTGTCTAGTCAGTCATGCATAAAAAGCATTTTTGGTAGCATTTTAGCAGCATCGCATGTATTAAGAGTTCATGTCGGTGATATGTTCTATGTAGAGTACTTCATGGTTTGTGTTAAACCACCCCTTAAGTGACATACACGGTTCCACTATTTTCGGTACAGTGTAGATTCATTCTTTCCTTGAATTTTGGCCAGGAAGTATAAAGTTACTGTAGTACATAAGATACATCAAGGGGCTTTTACACTGGAGCAAAAAGATTAATATGCGGTGCAGCCTGCTACGTAGGCAATGGCAAACAGTCGATAATAAGGGAAGCTATTTTCGTTTCAAGTTGGCACGGTTGCTTATAAAACGATTCAATTTCCTTTTGTCGAAATATTGTTCCCCCCTTTGCTTTTAAAAAAACTTGCCCTGGTGATTCCGATTGTGAAATATAGGGATTTTTGTTTTTTACGTACATTTTGCCGTGGGTAATTTTTTTTTTTTTACCTTTTCAATATGTAATTTACACAAGCGAAATCAAAGCAATGGTAAACAAAAGATTCAACACCATATATTTTTTTTTTATAAACCAAGGGTTTTTTTTTTTTTTGGACCTGCCTGAAAAATCACTACCCAAAGATAAACCCCTTTTCCCCTCCTTGTTGTTTTTTTTTAAAGAAAAAAATCAAGCTTTGTAAATTGAGTAATGAAATCCATTGGAAGGGCCAGAAATACAAATGGCCCTTTGTTTGAACCAAGTAGTGTGGTTTTTCACAATGTAGAACAATAAATTGGGTGGATTGGGGGGTTTGCAAGCGAAATGTTGCCCGTGTTTGGACAGAATTATATTTTGTCCCTCATCGTTTTTTTTTCGAAAAGTCTAACCAAGTTTTTGTAAAAACTGGTGTTCCAGTATGTTGTGTCCCCCCCCAATTCCCAACCCTTCCCCAAATATGTTTTTATTTACCAAATACTTCACTTTTTCGACAACTGAGACGCAGATCCAAGAGGGGTGGGTCCCCCTTTTGTTTCCGACACCAAACCCGTTTTTTTTTTTTTTTTTAGGTGATACTGGTCGTAAAGTCTGCCTTCTGAACCAATAGTTTATGTGGTGAGTGTTTTTGTTTTTTTTTTATGTTTTTAATTAGCCATAATGTTGGGGTCCAGACATTACCAATTTAAGTGCATAAATTTTTGTTTTCAAGTTTTTTTTTTTTTTTTTCCTTTTAGACCACCCCACTTCCCTCCTTTTCCTGAGGCTTCGTACAATTTGGTGGGGCTTTCCCCGAAGGCCCTTGCCCAAGAATTTGCCCTTAATGGAAGGTTTAGTCCCCTTTTTGTTTTTCCGTTGCTTGAAATCCTGGAAAATCCCGCCAGTAGTCCCCGAAAGTTTTTTAAACACCACTGTTTTTGGTTTTTTAGTTGTACTTTCGACTAGAAAGAACCTTTCTAAATCAGGAAAAGTTACCTGCCCGAATCGGTGCCACAACGCAGTTTTTTTGCTTTTTGGAGATCCCCCCCCCCCGGTTTTTTTTTCCAGAAAGATTGTTTTTTTGTCCTTTGAAATTGCGTTTTAACCTTGGGGCCCCCCGTTTTTGTAAAGCCTTTTTGGGGAATCCTGGGAAAATTTAGAGAGGAATGTTTGTTAACGTGTTTTTACGTTAATTTTCCCAAACCAATTTTTTTTTTGGTTTTTTTTGTTCGATCGAGCTGGTTTTTTTATTTAAATGGGAATCCGTCCCCCTCTGAGAAGGTTATTATTTTTTTGAATGTTTTTTTGGCCCATGTTCCAACCTAAAATCTTTTCCCCTCCCTTAGGGATTTTTTCCTATTTTGGTGCCCGAAAAGTTTTTGCATGT
Organism: Holothuria leucospilota; assembly: GCA_029531755.1. Lineage (NCBI taxonomy): Eukaryota > Metazoa > Echinodermata > Holothuroidea > Aspidochirotida > Holothuriidae > Holothuria > Holothuria leucospilota. Next base: position 4,588,575 of record CM055967.1, on the reverse strand, counting down.
CCATATAACGGGGTGTCTTTTTCTTCAGGAATAATCCGATTATCACGAGCAAAAAACGATTTTTTGTTTGTTTTTTTTTTAGGGGGCAAAAATTTTTTTGAATTTGAAAAAAATAAGACCGTTCCGTGTTGGCGAGAAATTGTACTCCTGGAATTGGAACAAAAATCAAATAAAAAAAATAAAAAAAATTTAATTTTGGGGTTGCCAGTTTTGGTTTTTACAGTCCCCCCCCCTTTTGTCCATTAATACCCTTCTTCCTTGCCAAATTATTATTTTTCCATTTTTCATTTCCTATGGTAAGTAATAATTTTTGGTGGAAAATCCGAAAAATGGAATAGGCCTTCTTTTCGTCCAAAACAAATCGATTCCCTGCCCCTTTGAGTGCAAAACACTTTTTTTGTTTTTACTAGGCGTGTTTGATAAGGCAAGAACGCCCAAGAAACCAATTGTCCCAAGTGAAAAAATCATGTTTGGGCCATTTTCCCAGTGTTTATGTCGCCTGTAATATTTTCGCCGCCACGAATTTGTGCCAAACGACAACATCCTTCCCCCCCTGGGCCCGAATGTACCCATGAATTAAGAAACACAAGGAAACTCCCGGACGTTAATCCATCCTTGTTTGTACTATACAAAGCGAAGCTACACAAAGGCTTTTTGGGCATCGTTTTTGCAATTTTTTGTCCGCCTAGTGTTTTTTGCACATAGGCAGAGAAGTTTGTTTTTTTTTTTTTTACGTAAACAACTCCCTGGGCAACAGGGTAATTCGAGAAAACCAAGGGAGCTTGATCCCACAAAGAGGGTTTCAGCAGCCCCCCCACACGTGAAGGACCAATGAAAATATTAAAACCAGGCCCCCCCGAAGCGTACACTACCCTGAGGTTTTTGCCTCGTCTCTTTGGGGCTTCCCAAATATAATTATGACTGAACAACGAATATGCGGTGCAGCCTGCCACGTAGGCAATGGCAACAGTCGATAATGAAGGGAGCTATTTCGTTGCCCCGGTTGCTTATAAACGATTCAGTTTCCTTTCGAATATTGTCTTTGCTTTAAAATGCTGTATCGATTTAAAATATAGAATTTTTACAACATTTGCGTGTAATTTTTCTTTCAGTATGTAATTTATACAATCGAATCAGGAATAACAAAAGATACACATTTTTAATAAACCAAGGGTTTTGGACTGCCTGAAAAATCACTACCCAAAGATCAACCCTTCCCTTGTTAAGCAATCAGCTTGAATGAGATGCCATTGGGGGGCAGGAAATGGCTGTTGACAAGTAGTGTTTTCACATGTAGACATATTGTGTGGATTGTCCAAGCGAAAGTTTCCGTGTTGAGCATAGGCGGCTCTAAGAAATTTTGTTTTGGGGGGGGGGGGGGCAAGCTCAAGTCCGTATTTAGGGAGGTGCGGAAGACCCCCCCCCCCCAGCAAAATATTAATCAGTTAATGGTCAGCTCCGGATAGTACAAGACCTCAATAGGAGTATGCATAGGCGTAGGGGTCTAAGTTGATTAGCGGGGGGAGGGGGTGTAACGATCTGCCCGAAAAATAGAAACAAAAATTTCCGCGCGCTCCGAGCGCGTTCAAAATGTTAACGTACATATCATATAGGCATGCATCCGTTATCATGCATGCCGCATGCCAATTACATACATTAATTTGCCACGTTATTACCTATTCCATATTGGTTATAATTCTGGGGGAAGTCGTTACAATAATGATGATAATAAGCAGTGGTGTAGCCAAGATTTCTCTCATGGGAGTGGGGCAGGCACTATGTTGTGTGATCGCCGACCTGGGGAGGGGTCTAAGGGGAGGGTGTGTCCCCCTCTCCTTTCAAAATTTTTTGAAAAATTAGTTGTCCATACATGCAATCTGGTGCCACATATGCTACCTTTGAAGTAAAATTTGTGTTAAAAAAAATTACCGTACGTATTTTAGGTACTAAAAAAAAAAATAGGCATCGCCCCTACCCTTTGAAAATTTTTGAAAAATAAGGTGTCCTTACATGCAATCTGGTGCCACATATGCTACCTTTGAAGTAAAATTTTGTGTTTTATTTTAGGTACTAAAAAAATCGGCATCAGTGACGGGGGCATGGCCTATGGCTCCTCAAATACACCACTGATAATCATAATATATAAGTTTAACCATTAAAAAACACACTGGTGAATTAATACCGAATATATAGGTGATGGAGCAATCCAAATCAGTACTATATTTTAATTACGAAGGAAGTTTTTTAAAGTATCGATTTCCGTTAAGCTACATTATTGCATTATTTTTCTTTCAGAAGGTGACCGAAAAATTCTCAGAATATTGCCCGAATTTTCACAAAAGTATTTTGTTGGGGGAGCTGCAGCCCCTCAGCCTCCCGCCTTCTACGCCTATGGGAGTATGGTTATTATTATGTATTACAGCGATGTCCCATGTAGTTTTCAAAAGCTCTTCAAAAACCATTTCAGGCAATTAGTCATGAGCTGACTACTTTAAAAATAAATACAACCATATCAACCGATGGCTACCGTACTACCATAGGGGTGGAGTAAGAGGCAGGTGAAATGGGCAAGGCGGCTTGATCCATTTGTATAAAATGAGCCCCACCTTTAAATATTTTATTGTTTCTTTCATTGTGTCACAATATGTTTCAGCTTTGCCAAGAAGCCATAAAATGTTAGTTTTCTGGATTGTTTTCTTTAAGGAAAATTTCGAGCATGAAGACACTTGAAAACGATGAAATGATAGCACTAGTATTTTGGATCTCAGTACCGTTCCGAAACGAATTTTTTAAGGGGGGCGGGAGAATTCCCCTAACTCAGGACGACGTCTCATCCTACATACAAATAGCTAGGCCACTAGTCAAAGTCTCATCACACTGAGCTTAGATTGACTCTTTGGTTTGTTTATTTTAAATCATTTGTAACGGTATACTTTAGCACAGAGGTGGAGAACCTCTTGCTTATAACAAGCCATTTGTCAATTTTGACAAGGGAAGAGAAACCTCTCCTTCTATGGAAAACACAATACTTTTAGACTACATGCCCCTTTCAACTTTTTGTAGACAGATACCTATTCTTATCTGGCCAGGTGACACCCTGGCAAAACTGCTTTTAGTCGTGGATGATAATCAACTCGGCTAATGGGTTGTGTATCTAATGACCCCGAAAGCTCTGAAGTGTCTGCAAAACTATGGGCATTTAACTCCAGCATTACCGTTACACTCTGTAAATGACATTATGATGCCTAAGCTAATCAGATTACAAATATCACAGCGTGATAATTTGTTTTGATTACCTTAGCTAGCACTAACGGCAGGTCCATTTGTGATGTCTTGTCTGAAGTATATATAGTAGCAACTGAGAAAACGCTCGTGAAGCGCGCCGAAAAAATGTCGTTTTGAAAGCACTTTATTAATGTTTAACCTTCGCATTGCATTGAAAAGTTATTCACTTGATTTTAAGCCCACTCAAGGAAAAGGGAGGGCCTAACCCACCTCGAATTACATATTTTTTTATTTATTATTTTTATTTTTAAAAATTGAAGACCATGCTTTGCAAACTTTTTTTTGGGGGGGTGGCAAGTGCCCCCCCCGTGCCCCTATGGCGAGCCGCTAATGGTGTTGAGAATATATTGTCCCGTTTTCGAATGTCACCAAGTTAGAATTGTCTAGATGTTGACTTACATTGAGACGCAGATCCAGAGGGGGCTTTCCCGGCTGTGGCGGGCCCCTTTTTCGACACCAACTTTTTTAGACGGTCCTAAAGCTGTTTGACAATATGTGGTGTTTATTTTAATTACCATATGTCAGAAATACCAATCGAGGGCATAAATTTCAAGTTTGTTCCTTAGACCACTCCACTCCCTCTTTCGAGGCTTCGTACAAGTGGTGCTCGTTGGTGCAGAATTTGCCCTTATGGAGTTAGTCCCCTCACTTTCGTGCTTGAAATCCTGAATCCGCCGAAGTCGAAGTTTACACCATTGGTGGTCTAGTTCTATAATACCATTCCCCAAACCTCGTTTGTGATTTCCGAACAATTTTTTCGAGATACGGATAAGGGTGTCATATCAATTCTCATGCATGTAAAATTTCGGCTCGCTTGGCCACCGTTTACACTACCGTCTGAAACGTGTACGCATTATTCATGAAGATTTTATAATTAGGCCAGTTACTCGTGTGCAGGAGTTATTACGAAGGAGTAGAAACATTCACTGCAAGAATGCGAAGCAGGGGAATTCATGTTAGGACATATTTTATAAAAAAAAAAATGAAAGCTTCTTTACGAATTACGAGGGAGAAGACTCGCCTTGTGATGGCAGATACAATTTTCGAGGGAACTGAAAGTCCCTAATTGGTGCAGAGTCTGAATGCAACTTTTGTCACGGAAACTTATTTAATGGAAAATTTCGGCGCTCTTCGCGCACATTTGTCACAGTTCGCACTCCTTATCTTATGATCATTGGTAACACCACCCCTGTAACACACATAATTATTCTGACCAAACTACATTTCCAAAAAAAGAGGAACATCTCAATCCTCTGTAAGGACCACGCATCAAGAGGGGATCAAAGAACGATCTCATATCACGAGTGGCCAATACGGTAACATTTGTAGCATGATGTGAAACACTGGAAGTACGTACTTCTCGTTATATATTTTTTCAAACCATTTTTTATCCTGTTAGTTCAGCGCGCTTCGCGCGTGTTCATTGACGTATAGATAGACCGTGAATACACTAACAAGGAAATGTACTCTAAAAGCCACTGTTTTTCCATAGATACAGCTTCGGACTAGACCCCTTAAGTATGGATTTCTTTCTCGAGTGTCCTCCCTCTACGCCTGAGATCCTCACTTGCCGCCCTCGACCTCAGCCCAACCTATGCATTTGGCTCTCGCCCTTAGAAACTTTGAGAATCACTGGTCAGCTGGTCTAAGCGGAGGGTTGGTATTTACGTAAGTCACCTACATTAGAACTTGGCCTGCTTAGAAATCAGAAAACTCTGACCAGACCTCACGAATGGGGAGGGGGAAGGGGTCGGGTGTAATAAAATCCTACTTATCAATTCATTTCTTTGTTGTAAGAAACCACTATCACTTCTAGAATAACACTTAATCGCTGACCAGTGAGGAACTTTTTCCAGTTGTTTTCACATCAGATAAGCTTTTGACATGCCCCCTCATTGCACAGTTTAATCTTTTGTGTAGGGTATGTATAGGAAGTCTTCTCATCCCAGACAGTTCCAATTCTCTCAACTAAGCTTGTTTTATAGCCCCGCTCATAGGCCATAACTGTCTTTAGCTTCTCATAGTGCAGCCACAAACATAGTATATTGCTAAGGGCCACATCCTGGTGAGTATACAAGGCCCTATAATATGTAATCAAAATACGCTCTGTGCATGCTGTGTAATATGAGCTGCCCTGCATCTTTTGAATTATGCTACTCTGATGTCAATCAAAGCGTAGTTACCAATTGAGACTTTAGCTTACCCCTATGTAAAAGTCATACTTGGGGTGATGCAAGCCTGTCTTTAAGGTTTTCATTTTTTTCTAAAAAATATGCCAGCATGTCTTCATAAAGTAGATGAAGACTGAAAGAGCAGTGGCAGACCCAGGGGGCGATCTAGGGCGTTTAACTTCCACTTTCAAGGGTTGAAATGACATTTTTGCGGCGTGTTTCCCTGAGCTGGGTGTGACTGCCCCTCCTCCTTTTTTAGAGTTAAACCATGAACGTTCGTTCTGGACATCCTCTAACCCCCTCCCCCCTGGAGAATTTTTTTTTGCATCCTTGTGATCCTGCACGTGTTTCCTTTTAATCATCCTATGCACAAGAATAATAATGGTAAAATCTTTATCCTTAATGACGCGTTTGAAACAGTGTTTAAAATGAGAAATACAATTGTGAGTGGAAGCACCAGAAAGCCCCCAAATTCTTGTAGAATGCGAAGTGAAAATTCGCCAATGAATCATTCGAAAAGACACTTCACCCGTATACAATATATAGCTTAAAAGAATTTCAGAGTCTTTCTGAAGTGTGTTGGAAAATTGAGTGGGGGGGGGGACGCCTCATACCTCGAACAAGACTCTCTGTAATATCGTGAAGACAAAACACTTAGTGTTGAAAATATGGGGCGGGAGGGGTGAGAGAGGGTAGCGTTCGTAACACCCAGTAATGTTGTGAAAGGGGTCAGGGGGCATTTTCTTGGGAAAGAAGGTGTAGAGCCTAGAGGCGCTTAAATGTGATTTTTTATACTGTTTTAATGTTGGTATTGAGAGAAGGAGGGAGTGTCTCATTCTGACTGCGTATATCATAAGAAAAAAATCTAGAGCTTCTCGTTTATCATTTATCATGATATTTTTTGTATGCATTGTGGTGTCATGTGTGACTAACATGGTGGATATTTGTTTCTTTCAGCATATATATATATATATATATATATATATATATATATAGATATATATATATATATATATATATATATATATATATATATATATATATATATATATATATATTCATTACCCCGCTTGGGGAATTACCATGGTAACAGGAGAGAAAAAGTGAGTGCGGCAGTATTTGTACCTTGTTCTATGTCTTGAACCACAAGTGTCACAATGGCCAAGTGGTTAAGGCGCTCGCCCGGTACGCGAGAGACCCGGGTTCAATTCCTGGTTATGACTTGATTTTTCTCTCTGAATTTATTTCTTCTGTACTTTCCCTTGTGTGAAAAGGCTATGCCAGCACGTGGGATTGATTTCAGCTTAATGATCGAACACCAAACACAACTTTCGACCCACTTATTCCACGTTCGATCTACCTAACTTCGACCTACTGATTATTCATTACCCCGCTTGGGGAATTACCATGGTAACAGGAGAGAAAAAGTGAGTGCGGCAGTATTTGTACCTTGTTCTATGTCTTGAAATCACACGTATAGTTACAAATTTGCGTCTCAGACTGCGATTTCCTGTAATCAAGAGACCAGCACGCTTGGAATTAAGGGAAAAAATTATCAGCGTGTGATTTCCTCCAGGAAGTACGGAATTTCAATTTTTCTGACCGCTTCCCAATTATGATGTGGCTGAAGTCAGCTTTGGTTGGTACAGCTTAGCCCAAGTACGTCGTGGTGTCCTCAGGCTCTCTGTATAGTCGTGTGCACTCTGCTGGTCACTGGTCTTTAGAGACCCTATAGTGGGTCTCCCACTATAGGGTCTCTACTGGTCTTTTGATCAGCACGCCCTCTATACTACCTTTGTATGTCCTTCCACTGCTTGAGAGCTAAACGAGAAACTCAGGGCAACTTCTACGGTTGGCACGCTCTCTTCTTGAGAGAAAAACGCTTAAAGACTACACCATGAAAATGACTGTATCCGCGACTAATGGATAACCCCTGAAGGGCCCTGGTGGTGTCCAGGGGAAGGCAATGAGGCATTTAAAGGTCAAAAGCAGTCGCCCCAAACTTATTTTGAAACAATAGCTAAATGTCACAAATTTCTTATTTCTCTTCCAAGTATCTTTCTTAATATTTTAGGACATAAATATTGCATATTCAAGGTAAACCAAGCAGTTGCTCCTTGTAAATTTTACAATTGAGTAAGAAAAATACTGCCACATGATTCTCAAGAGCCATTCATGAAATAGGCAGTGTTGTAACAAGTCAAGTCACTGACTCGAACTCGAGTCGACTCGAGTCGCATATTTGACTTGACTTGACTTGGTCATCAGCCAAAATGACTTGACTTGACTCGAGTCTGGAACCCTAAATGACTTGACTTGGCTCCAGTCATCACCTAAAATGACTTCACGCGGACTCGAGCATAGCATGACTCGAGTCCAATTGAAGACTCGAGTCAGAGAAAATGACTCGAGTCTCCTTCTGCGACTCGAGTCCTTTGACGCGACTCTGATGTTTGTAAACGTACCCAATTTTGGACTGTGCACCTGCGTATCGCGAGGTAGACTGGCCACAACACACAGTGCATGTGTGGAATTAATACCAGCACTGCATGCCTATACTATAATACAGTTGTCACTTGACAACAAACGGGCCGCGCGGGGGAGTTCGCGCATCGACAAATCTGCACTCACTGCTGCGGAAGCATTTCATATCATCAGGGAGGTGACATTACCTCCCTGATATCATACTATGTACACAGCATGCCATGCAGGCATGGACCATTACGAACACCAATCTCGGTGGTTTCGATCGGAAAACAACATGTTGCACAAATAGGGTTGCCGTCACCATGATTCTTGGTCTGATTTCAGGGACTTTCGTTGTACTAGATTTTTATTCTTGTGTGAATATTTCAAAATGAAGTTATTAAAATGCAAGTCTGTTCATTTTTGCTCTCTATAATAATTTTGTTGCCTCTTAAAAAGAAGTATTCAAATAACATTGCTTGTGCAACTCTGATGGGAGTGGTTTAGTCCTCAGTAAAGGCATGTGTATAGCCAGTCGCCGATAGCTCCCTATATATACACGGTCCTCAGGGGCGCAAATCCGGGGAGCAAGGAGGCCTTTGCCTCCTCAAGTGAAAAAGTGGGGGGCAAACCCTAATTTGCCCCCCCAAATGTGAATAGCAATACTCATTTTTTTCGCCGCTTGGTCACTTTTGACATCCCTTTGATAACAAAACATGACAACAATACAATTATAGGCTATAACTGACATAGTATTTGAATGTCTGTTGATCAAGGCCGCATGGAATATCATCTGAAGCTGAAACCCGGCGCAAACGAATCAATTTCTTCGTCACCCGAAAAAGTTGTAATAAGAGAATATTCGCGGCATTGGTAGTTTGTCTTAGAAAATTTATCAACTGAAGCTCCTCTTTCTAGAGTGTGACTGATATTGCTACAGCCTATTGATGAGACTTTTTGACATTTTGTCCTGTGGAGCAAACTTTGGTCAGGTGAGCCACAGAAAGTGACAGATTTACCAATTATAAACTCAACTTTGCAAAATCAAAACTGCCATATTAATTTACATCAAAACTGAGCCATTATGCAGGGTTGACAATTTCCAAACGAACGCACAACCTAACGAAAACTAGTCACGGCCTTTCCTAGGACTGTAGGAGAAAAATCTGTCCTCTACGTATGTTCCTTAAAGGCAATAGGCAGTCGCCCCAAAATTTTTTTTGAAAAATCGGCAAATTCTTGCAAATCTCCTCTTATTGCATTACAAGCACCTCTGAAGATGTTTTGGACATAACTATTACAAACAATAGGTAAAGCAAGGAGAAACTCTCCTTGAATTTCACAATTTACCAACAAAAATATTGTCACATGATCAAAATAGGCCAATCATGAACTAGAGTGACAGGGTACACTCACTCTGATTCTGGTGACTGCATACTGCCTTTAAAAAGAACCATTTAGATTTATTATCAATTAAGTAAGTCAATCTGTGGTCGTCTCGAATAATGATTAAACGTTGTCCTGCTTTTTGTACATTTTAAAAAAAATCCCAGCTCTTTCAAAACTTTAATCCAGTGAAGCACATCAGTAGTATTAATTAACTTTGTGCCCTAACTAACCCTTTTGACAAGTGTAAATGTTCTAAAACCCAGGAGCCTTTACACTAAAAAACTTCCGTTCGAAACAATCTTTCTGCAGCTCCTGAAATACTATAACACAGGAGCTTCAGGGGGCTTCTCCCCCTGGACCCCCACCAGGGCTTTGCCCCTGGACCCACCAGGGACCCTAAGGCGGGCCCCTGGACCCCACCCACAAGGGCTTCGCGCTTCGCACTCGCGGTGCACGCTACGCGTGCACAATTTCAAATCCACACGTACACCATATTCGTTTTCGCCCCCTCACTCTCAAACAGAGATTTGCGCCCCTGAGGTCCTTGCAATGACCCATTGGAAATCCGGAGTCTTCGACCAGCACAGTGCTGGTCGAGACTGATTTTTCCTTATAGCAAAGCTAGGACTTTAAGTCCTTATTTTCTGCAGTAACTTTTCCTTTCCAACTCTGTAACTAATATTGAAGTTGTGTCTGATCACCTTAAACCTCTGAAAAGTTCCGAAAATTTGAAGTAGGCCTAGAATCATTAACTTTGTTACTTTGTAAAATTTACTGTAGGCTGTAGCGTTCGAAATATTTCTTGATATCAGAATGCCGTGTGCGTAACATTGTGACATCACAAAACATTTTACTACTGTAATTTCGATACATACACATGACAATTGCCTCTGCAAACATTCCATACTGACGTAAGAATGTAGCTTATTAGCTGATGTAAGCAACGTAAAAAAAAACTGTAATACTCCTGTAAGATCTGGAGAAGAAAAGTCATGGTATAGGAAATTAACATTTTACGTCCAATATTTGCTGAGAGAAGAAAGTAAATTTCAACCATTATAAAGACGGCCGACCTCCTACCCTCTCTATTTTCAGAGGTCGTTGTAGTTGGAAAAAGTAGAAATTTTTAATGTAATAAACAACACTGCATTTAAAACTAAAGAAAAACAACAGGCTACAATTAAACACCTCAATATGTTTTCTTCGGCGCGCTTCACCCGTTTTAAATATCGTTTTGGTATTCCGGGTTACTTCCCGTAGAACATCTCGCTTGTCGCATTTTCGTACAAACTCTTCCATTATCATTGAAACCCTTGATTTTCCCGTGGCCTTACGCGGTGGAGGGGAAGTTCCCCCTCCCCCAGAAATTTTCAAAGCAAAATTTTTATCACCATCGATCTGTGTAAATTTACCGACTATTTGAAGATTGTTTAGAAGAAAGTTGTAATGGGCGAGAAAGTGCTTTTTCCGGTACTGCAATATGAGACAGGCGCTTAGCGAAGGGAGTGCAAGAGTCCTCTCCTTGAGGATATTTTCTTAGCTTTTTATTACTCATATCGCTAAAAGTCTACAAAATGCGATTTTTCAGCGGGCTTTGCGCGCCCCTCTCTTGAGTTGTAGATCTCACATTTATAAAATGATTGCTATTAAGTCCCGGCGCCGCTTGGCAGTCCACAAGGGTTTGCCCCCCCCCCACACACACACACACAATTTCAGACATCAAGCCCCCTGTCGTGGTGGCCATTTTTATTCGTTATTGACGGAGAGAGTTCATTTCCGAGAGTTGCAAAGGTCCTTGACTGCTTCGCTCGATTAAAGCAGTGGTTCCCAACCTTTTCCAGCTCATCGCCCCCCTTTCACCATATAGGGGTGGGCAAACGCCCCCCTTCCATGTCCCTTCCAAGTACTACTATAAATGAAACGAAAAAAGTTGAAACACATGTTGAAATGAAAGGTGCGAATACATCCTTTGCAGGTGTGGGCCCAAGGTAGTACAAACAGAAAAAAGCGGTACCGAGTCTTCCTCTTGTGATGGCAAGTTGAAAACCCGTGATTACTTTTATAAGGGTGTGAAGCCTTAATCGGATTCAAGGTTGAAGAAACGTTTTCACTAAAAGAGAGAAAGATTTTGGGGATTCCACAGTGTGAAGTGTTCCCCATGGGCAGGGAGTCTAAAGGCCCTTCTTAGCTGCCCTGGGGCATTGTCCTAGTGGGGGACCAGCGGCGAAGTACCCTGAAGTTCTGCAGTGCTCACGAAATTGTCTGCACGAGAACTATAATAAAACATTTTAAATCACACTTTGACCATTTGTCCTTGAGTGGTAACTAATTGAAGGTTTCTTTGATTCTGCGGTTTGCTTGTCTTGTGGGTGGGAAGAAGGATGGTAGTGGCTGCATGGGGCTTTGGAAGACATATGCTACTCAAGGTGTCCTACACCGGCAATTATTACAGATCGCCCAAATTCGCACTCCAAAATATAGCATTTTAAAAGACATTTTAATACCCTACTTCCTTTTGCCAACGTTTTCTGTTATTATTCAATTATCTACAATTGTCGATTATGTCAGTATGTGCTTCTACGAACAGCAAGGCATGAGTTACATTTGAGATTTAATTGGCACGATAACTTTGACCTATGGACCTCATAGCCCCCCCCCCTCACCGAAACTGATAAAGGCAAGGGGGTCCTCACAAAGAATATTTTTGAATTTCAACACTGTTTGATGCGATTTCCTGGCAGCTAGCAGATGAGATAATTCAAAACTTTGTAGTGAACCTAAAGAATCAATATTAGACATACCCGACTTGTTAACTCGAGCTATTTTATTGCATACTTATCTGAAAGTTCAACTAGAGGAAAACACTTGGTATCTTCTGCAACCCCGTTTAAATTTAGTTTAGTATCATCTCATTTTTTCAAATACCCCTAGTGCCGCCCCTTGGCTCTTATCCCCCCTCAGTTGCGAAATAGCCTTCAGGGGCGATACCACCTGATAGGAACAACTGATCTGTTGGTAAAGATACGAGTACAAAACTCATTGACACATACTTCCAGCCACTGTTTACTAAATGAAGTTAACCTTTTACAATCCGTTTATCAAACTTTGTACTATTATGTCTTCATTACACATATTATATTGTGGAGAATAACTGGACGAGGGAAGTATTTACGAGACTGGGAATCATTCACGTAAAACAACATGAAAAACAATCCGCTGATGAAGGCTATTTCCAGAATTCGTGGTGAGGTTAGGAATGATAAAATCCCTGTCTTCCCTGCTTTACTAATGAACGAAATAACAAAATTATTATTTCAAAACGTAATTAATAATTTTTGCAGATTTTTAAGGGATGCGGATAATCTCTGATTACAAATTTGTTACAACCTCCAAGTTGTTTCCTGCAAGCTAATACACATGATTAATTTGACAGCTGTTGCCACAAATCCACTTTGCCTTTTAGTAAGTTACATCGTGTCTTCAAGGAAAATACAGGGAGTTTAATAGGGCAGAATTCCCCATTCCAAATGCTAAGAAAGCAAAAGCAACATTTTAACATCTCCCCTTATTTCAATTTCTCCGACCCACAAAAAGCTTTCTATTTCGGCAGGAGCAATCTCCCATGGGCTGCACTCCTTGGCTGATCAGTCACTTCAAAAATATTATCTGGTCTTAGCTCTAGTACTCAGCCGAGCTATTGTTATATTACTTATGCTGCTTTAGGCCATGTGTATGAAACAATCTTATAGTCCAAACCTCAGTATCCGAGACCGAGACTATCCCTGCCGGCAGGGGAGTAGATTTCTTTTCAACTTTGGGAGGGGGGATGGGTTGAACTATCGCAAATGTGGAAAATGTGCACGCGAAGCGCGTACGGCGAGCGCGAAGCGCGAGCCCATGACGGGTGGGGTCCAGGGGCCCGCCTTAGGGCCCCTGGTGGGGTCCAGGGGGCGAAGCCCCCTGAAGCTCCTGGGTTTTAATGTCTCAGAAGTGCCAGGAAGACCTTTATATGGGGTTATTTTCAGTGGTAATGTTCTTTGGTTGGCTATTGGTATATTCATGCATTTAGGAAATAGCCTACTATTTTGAGCGCAAAACTCGTTGATAACCTGCACTGGATTGAAATTGTACAAGAGCAACAATGTCCTGTTAAGCATAAAAGGCAGGGATAAACATATAGGGTCATACCAGACAACTGGATTTTGAATTCGGAGATCATTGCAAGACCTGCAAGTTGGCTTGAGATCAGTGGCGTCGCCAGATTTTTTGTGATTGGGGGCCCATAGATGATGTCGTAATAATACCTCAGTTCCCCCAAGTCTGCTTAAATTACACCTTTATTTTTCATGCGTTCCTGCATTTGTATGCAGCAGTTTTGTTTTTTCGTTTGTCACTACATAAAGGTGTCGTCCTGGGGAAGGGGTTCCCCCTCCCCTTTAAGAATTTTTTTTGCTATCTTTGGGATGGTTTTGGAACTGATCATATATGGCCGGAAATTGCCCATAATTTAGTGAATGTTAATTTTTGGTAAGGTAAAAGAGGAGAATATGTTGTCTATTAAGAGACAGATACATTGTCAACAAATCTCCTGAAGCGCCCTCCCTTCTGTCTATTTTACTGCTTTCTATTTCGGGAAAGTTTTTAGACAAAAATATGTGCGTGGAGTCCACAGAAACATTCTTGAGTTATTACGAAATATGTCCTTTCCTTCATTGTGCATTGTGAAAGGGCATCTAAGGCTAGCAGATACCTGAATGGGACCTCCGGAAAGGTCTGCATTAATCATGTTAATTTGGAGGGGGGGGGGGGGATTAAATAATGCATGTACTACCTGACATCCAAATGATAATATAGAGTACGACGCCCAACACTTTACACCTATCGTATTGTTACTACTTTTAAACTAAAATCCGAACGAACAGCTGCCAGCAATGAAAAATGAAAGGGAGGGAGAGTATAGGTGCAGGGAGGTGATATTAGACCTCCCTGACAGGTGTAGTAAAAGGGGTGAAGGACTAATAAGAGCGTTACAGAGTGCTGTTTTCGTCATAAGTGTATTAACAATCACCATCTATACCGATAATTGCTCAGCGCGAACTGGCGAAGCTCTGGTAAAATTTTTGAAAAATGTATAAAGGCAGATACGTACTTCCAACCTTCTACATCATGCTATATATTAGATTGAAGGATCCCATATTGGTGCGAGGTCCCCCACAGATGTTTGGAGATGTAGGCCTATATCTGTTCTTCGGAAAGTGTCGTGATCAGAACAGTTTCGTGTATTCAGTATTACCTTAATAATGGTCATGACATGGAGTGTAAACAGTGACGAATAATATTTCCATTACAAAACCTGCATTCAGATTCTACATCGAGACACTTTCAATTGCCCAACAAACCTACATGCCACTGCCATAAGCCAGTCTTTTACCTATTAATTCGTAAACTTTCAACATTTTGCTGCTGTGCTTCTCCGAAAGTTGCTATCGGAAGATATTGATAATATGAGTGACACTGACGTAAGGTTGGAAGCGCGCGGAGCGCGCGAAAATTTTGATAGATTGCCAACGATTTGCTAAAATTCTGATAGTTTGAGAAACATTTGTGATAGAAAGTGAAGCGAGATTGAAAAAAATTCTTACGAAAATGAAGAATAAAATATCCTTTCCATCATACACGTATCTGTAGACTGAAACATTGGGGGGGATGATAACATGGGCCATCCCCCTTAGTCAAATGTTGGGGGGATATATCCCCCATCCCCCCCCCCGGGATTTACGCCCATGCCTGCCGGGACTAAGACACCGCTTCACTTTTCAACGGAAGTTCTAATCGACTGTTAACACAATTAGTTGTATCATAGCGCCTTGTTCTGCAACACAGGCCGTCCGTAAATTCGAATTTCAAAATGCTGATATTGCATGAAGTGTTGCCTTCGACAATTTTCATTGTTATATTGTTCATGACCGTGCGGTAGCGTACATAACTTCGTCATGGGGTCTTCATAAGGAAAATTTTGAAATGCAACACTCTTAGCCTGGCAGCTGGCTGATGAAATAATTTACCAACTTTGTAGTGAACCAAAAGAGGGAAAGTTAGACCTACCCGACTTGATGATTCCATTTTATCTCCAATTTATTGCATACTAATTTGAAAGTTCAGTTAAAGGAAGATACTTGATATCTTTTAAAGCCTCGATTAAATTTAGTATCTCAATTTTATAAACGCCCCCCGCCGCCCCCTTGTCTCTGATCTCCCCCCTAAGTTGCAAAAATGCCCCCTAGGGGGCGAAAACGCCGCGCCCTTGGGAAACACTGAATTAAAGTGTATTTTACGTCATGTCCTTGCCATCTGTGGATTCTCGGGCGACGACATCTAACTTTACACAACTGCCTCCAGGGCAGGTGTTTTGATCAAAACGTTGTTACCGAGAGTCTCGTAAGAAATGAATCAAAACGATTGCTAATTTCCAAGGGATCTAGAAAGAAGGTTTTACACTGGCACAATGCGTAAGTGACTAAAGAGACTGGGTTTACTTGGGTGTGATGGTATCAATTGAAAAGGATGAGACAAAAGAAATGCGTAAGCTCTAATAATCACCCATGAATGGAAACTCTCCGAACGATGAGGTGGATTTAATTAAAGTTTCCGATGTATGTCCTTCTAAATAGCAACTCCAAGATTTCAGATAGGCCTACCCGGTAACAAAAATTTTCAACAATGATGCATGTATCTTGCCTCCCCACCTTTGAGTTCAGCTGTCACTGGTGAGTGCGAAGCGTGGCGCGAAATTTTTTTTTCTGAAATCTTTATGGCATTTGAAATGAATGTTTCCGTATATTTTACATTGCAAACTTTACCTTAGAATTAAATTCTCTCATAATTTTCCTGGTCTCGCTTCCAATCGTTTATTTTATCTTTTATTATTTTTTATTGTTTCTTTTTATTATTCTTAAGGTCTGGAAAAAGGGGGAGGGGGCAAGCGCACCCCTTGCTCCCTCCCCTTCAGTACCGTAATCCCGCTCCCGCCTAGGACTAGTCTGGAACTCGGTGACGTAGCTGCAGGGGGTATGAGGGGGGCGTGCTCCACCCTCCCCCCACGACAAAGCCGTGCCACCCGAAGTTCCCCCCGATGGAAAATTTTTGGAATGTACAGTTTTATATATATTAGTCCTACAGAGAGGAGAGAAATTCAGAAATTGTGCCCTCCCATGTAGTCCCAGAAAAGGTTCGTGACCCCCAGTGCCCCCTGCTCAAGAAATCCTGGCTACGCCACTGCTGGACAGGGGCGTCGCCAGAGCATTTATCATGGGGTGTGGTACCGTATTGCCGACTGAGAAGAAACAAATGTCGACTGAAAGTGTTGATAAGAGATGCAGGTAGAGCTGAGGACCGTTAGTCCAATCGGTAGTGGTCCAGCAGGGGTGGCGCCAGGATTTGCCCAACGGGGGGGGGGGGGGCAACGCGACCCGAAGCCTCGACAGTCCAGATGCCGTCGAGGGGTTAGTAAGGGGAGATTTGAATAAAACCTGTGTACTATATACCATGTCATTGCGGGGCATATGTTGCATTAAATTTTGTATATGCTAGGGGAAAATAGTTCCGCCCGATTTAAGGTTTTTCCCGAAATCTTAACTGTGAAATTGCAAAGCGCGCGAAATTTTTGAGGAAGCTTACACTAAAGAGAATCTGTAGGACCTATTTAAAGCTTTTATAGGTCAACCAGTGGCGCACCCAGGATTACTCTCAAGGGGGCATGCAATATGCTATGTGATCGCCGGCCTGGGGGAGGGGTGTAAGGGGAGGGGTGACCCCCTGCCCTTTGAAATTTTTGAAAAATTAGGTGTCCTTACATGCAATTTGATGCCACATATGCCACCTTTGGAAGTAAAACTTGTGTTAAAACATTTACGTTTCTTTAGGAACTGAAAAAAAATTGGCATCCGTGAGGGGGATGGCCCAATGGCCTCCCAATATGTACACCACTGAGGTCAACTGTCCAGGCAGTTGGGCCCTATCGGGCTCAACTTACACTGTACTTCCCTCTTCGAGTCATTAGACGTACCGAAATTGTCCTCTTTCTTTCACTTCTCCAGTTCCCTCAAGTTCTTTTCCTCAAGTTTCCTTCATTTTGCCGACTGGTGCAGAATACCACATGAACGATGAACTCCTTTCAAGTATAGGCTACAATGATACTGAAAACCCCTACGTATAGCTTTTTTTTTTGGCCGACAGAATATGTTTAAGTTTCAAACGGTGTTGGTTACGGACTTTAAAAATATTGTGGTAAACGTTGTCTACAAATGCATTCCAATCTCCTGTCTTCCGTCTGCGCCAACCCCTTTCTCTTGCCCTGCTTTGTCCCTCCCTCCCCTGTTCTTTTCTCTGTTCGCTCGGTCTTTCTCTCTCCCTCTCCTCTTTTTTCTCTTTTCCCCCTCTTTCTTCTTATCTCTAACTTTCCTTCATTTGCGCTTTCCCTCTTTCCTTCATTTTGCCGACTGAGTGCAGGATTTTGCCGACTGCGTGGATGATGGGGTTTACCCCCACCCCACCCCCACCCCACCCCATCCCCCACCCCATCCCCCACCCCCATCCCCACCCCCACCCCATCCCCCACCCCATCCCCCACCCCCATCCCCCACCCCATCCCCCACCCCCATCCCCCCATCCCCCACCCCCATCCCCATCCCCATCCCCATCCCCCATCCGCCATCCCCCATCCGCCATCCCCCATCCGCCATCCCCCATCCGCCATCCCCCATCCGCCATCCCCCATCCGCCATCCCCCATCCGCCATCCCCCATCCGCCATCCCCCCTCCGCCATCCCCCATCCGCCATCCCCCATCCGCCATCCCCCATCCCCCTCCCCCATCCCCCGGCGTCGGCCCTTAGTGCTGCTGGAACTCACAAGTTTCGAAGGCCTGTAAAGTAATGGAGTAAAATAGTACACATGTGTCTTCAATACAGAATTGCCAGCCGAACCCACCTCCATTCGCCATTTAACAGGAAGTTTACCTGGCTACTTTTTTGATTGAATCTTACTACTTTTCATACCTGCCAGTTGACACAACATCGAACCCTCGCTTTGCACTCGGTTTCCCATGCTAATTGTAAATCTGGAAGAGTGTGCGCAGGTGAATTAGCTATCTGAAACTGCCTAGCCAGCAGCGTTTCCAATTTAGTCTTGTATTCTTTATATATATATAATATTTTGAAAATTTATCCACATTTAACAGTGTAGGGGAAATTAGGGGAAATTAAAATCTTTATGATTGAAAATAATTTCTGTTGTAAGTGTTAAAACCGGTTAAATTTGCCATTTCTTCAGAATGATTTCTCTATCTCAGGAAGTATTCCACGCATTTATGGAAAATAAGGGAGCACTGAGTCCAGACCAGTAAACACACAGACCTTTTTGACTCACTTAGTGAGCAGCGCAGTACATAACAATTAACATTATTGCTAGCCATCTGATGTTCAATATAAGATTGAGAAGGGTGCGGTTACAAAGAACTACGATTCACTAAGCCTTAATGCTGCATTTTCTAGGGGGACATGTTGCAGACGAACAATTTTTTCGCCGGCTATGAAGACTCACCTAGGAGGTACACGGTAATGAAACAGCTTTCTTTCGCAGAGGCTGCGAGAGGCCTAGGCCTAAGCTAAGCTTATCTTAAACTCAGTAGGCTAACACTTAGCCTAGTAACAGGCCTAACGTTACGCCTAGTCCGCAGTCTGCTGACCTAGTATGGGAATTCCCATACTAGGTCAGCAATATACCCATTGTCAAAATTGGGCTACCGCACCTTCAAAAATTTTGAATGGTCTCAGTCTTTCTCAAATTGACATAGGCCTAGGGGCCTAGGCAAGGCCTATGCTCCTAGGCCTAGGCCAGAGTGGAAAGCCTGCAATGGTGCGCGGGGGATATTAATAATGGCCAAGAAAATTGCGCAGCCAATACTATCTAAGCAGAGTGCCACCATCAGTTGGCACAGAACATACCAAGAAAATTTAAGCCAAAACTACCTCCTAGATTGCAGGAAATTGCCTTTCCCAGGCAACTTGCTTGGTTGCTGCCAACAAGTTTGCGCGGTTGCAGTTGTCAGTTGTTAAATTGCGCATCTGGCAACTTCGAAATTTACATTTAAGGGGGCTAAATCCCCCGCGCAGGGCAAACTTTCCAATCTGGCTCCTAGGTAATTGACCTCTATGGGTCATTTAGAATTCAGTTATTTTCCGCCCCCGTTACTTTCCGCCCCTAAAAAAAGTTATTTTCCACCCCGGTTTTTAGGGGCGGAAAACACCAGTTCGAGGGGCGGAAAGTAACGGCACAGAATGGAATACCTGCACTAGTTGAGCGTGCTTGACAAACTAAAACTAAATTTTCTTATCATTGAACGTCTCTCCATATACATTGATGTTTTTTGCACAGTACATACTTTTGCTGACTTTTGTTTCTCGCTACAGCGCTTAGTGCATTGCAGTGTGTGCGCCAATACAGTACGTATACACGTATGTCAATGTATACAGTGCTGTGCATGCATATGGACGTGCATGCATATGGACGTGTACGTACAGTGGTGTGAATAAGTTCTCATACACATACAACTGCAGCTGCACTATATAGGCTAAGGCTTGGTAGATCATACTACTCATATACTGTAGGCTACAATCAATTCTTCTCTAGCCTACGTGATTTCATAAAAAGTCCCACGATTTCATCATTTTTTGGTCCCAGAAATAAAAGTAGAAGTAGATAAAATTGTAAGTTAATCTTTGATTCCGAATGTTATTTTCCGCCCCAGAAATTTTAGGGGCTGAAAGTCAGGGGCGGAAACTACCGGGGGCGGAAAGTAACGGTACCCAGTCATTTATATTACATAACATAACAGGTTAAAGGGCAAAGGAGGGCTAAGGCCCCATAAGATGCCCTCTTTAAGACCCATCATTTAAAGGATACTAGCACTCAGTCTCCAAAAAGAGACCAAAAATTTTGATTTATACAAACGATCCTGTTTTGTTTTTTAAAACATTTTAAAACATTCTAAATCTTGTTACTAGGAGGTTCACACTATTGTATGCTGTAGGCCTATAGCACGCACTGCTGTTCAATTGTGACATAGTTCATAGAGCTGGTTACGATCATGTACGCACATACGCATATGTAGCAACAATCATTGCAGAAACGCATGCAGACGATGTTACTCTCACAGTAATAATGTGGGAAAAACCCGGCAAAACGCTAACCGGCGAAGAAAAAAACAATAAAATACATAAGATTATATTTCCCCTTTTGGTTCTGAGATATATATGCACGTTATTTCAATGGCCCGTAAGTCCTTAGTGTTAACGGATACATGGCACGGTAAGTTGGTGTGGAACTAAGTAATTGCAATTAACATTATGTGGTAAAATCAGACTTGAGTATAGAGTTACGCATTTCCTATATTCAAAACAGTGTGTAAAAACGTTAAGGCGAAACGATTTTTCCGCCTAAAGGGGCGAGTTCTCCAAACAGTCGCGTTTTTTTTCATACGGTTTTTCCGCCTAAATTCCCAAATTAGCAAAATATATATATATATTATAGGTGCGTAGGGCCTCAGGCAGAAATGAGAAATTCATGTGTTTAAAAGTCCCCCCCCCTTTGAAAGAAGACTGTTGAAAATGAGATTTCATCACAACAGTAACGGGGGATATCATGAACTTCACCCCCCACTTGGCGTAGCTAGGGCATTGCCTTACACACGTAATACTTATATGAGATAGCAGCAATTGTTTGCAACATCTCTACAAATTTTATTCAGTCTGTTGGAAAAATTTGAGAATGGCATGTGTTGTTTTTTGGAAGTTGCATTACCACTTATTAATATCGTAAGTGTTTGATTGATACCCGAGCGACGAAAACATAAGGCCGAGTTGTTAGATAGGGTTCTCAGTAATCCAGAATGATTGGGGTCACTGTGACAATTACTATGCAAACGTAATCCTAGCTCGACAAAATCCATTTACACTTGTCCAAAAATAACCCGAAATTGAGATTTTTTTCTACCTCCGTGAACTTTTCAAACTCATGCCTTTGTAATTGTTCCATACGGTCCTTATCGAATTTTTGTGGAAATGTAAAATTTTGGCTCATCCGACCGGCTTAAATCAAAAATTCTTCCCCTTTGGGGGGACTGACGATTCGCAAATTGGCATAGTGACGAAGAATCTGTATATTTGGTCATTTTGGCATAGTGACGAATACAATTTTCGCCCGAATCTGTATATCTTAGCATTAAAAATTGAAATGACATTTTAATATATTTTTTCTACAATTTAAAACATATCAACGAATGATTAAGCATAAAACCTCCAACTGAGATAACATTCGTCGCTATGTGGAAGGAAAACCACAGATTCGTGAACTTCTGGTTTTGGCGATTTGTCAGTACGCCAGAAAGATGTTTCTATGCATAACATATATTACTCACCCTAGTTTCACCGTGCCCCTGACGTTGACCTTCAATTTGTGCTTTGAATCCGAGGAAACACACTATAATACAGCCCAAATAATAATAAAAGTAAATAAAAAATAATAAATAATAAATATAATCAATGTCCGATGACAAACCACTTGTACTTTAGTTCAACAGTTGGTGCTGGATCTGCCATTCCAAAGGATTTATACTAAGACTATTTAGCACCATACCCTAACTAGTCTACTAATGTGTCGGCGATGTATTCTGACATGATATAACTGTGATAGCCGTTACGTTGTACTTGAATTGAACGGGTGATAATGGCAAACAAGAAGTAAAACCTGCGTGAATTGCATTTAACCTACTCAAAATACCTGGTAAGCACGATTGAGGGAGAGACAATTCCGACCTCTTCGAGCTTTACGCAGAATTTTTTTGTTATTATACTCTACAAACTTACGATTTACATTCTGTCCTTTGGAAAAGGCGGTTGTTCCGATCAAAATTAAGAACGTTTTTGATAGAGGGACAATCATCTTTCTTCACAGAAATCTTTGTCATTGGTGTGTAAAATTTGCCTGTTTCAACAGATCCGTTAATTTTAACTTGGAAAAGGAAGAGGCCTACAGTCCTTCTTAATTCCTTATAAGTTCTAATTTGAATCACTGTTCCTTGAAATATGAGCAATATTTCCTGCAATATAATTTCTGCTCTCCCATACATAAGGTTTATTCAAGAAAACTAAAATTCAAATTAGGGCACAAAATGCGGACGCCTTTTGAAAACGTTCTACCCCTTTCACTTTTTCGAATAAAAAATATTCGAAAAATAGTGTGAATTGTATTTGGGGTTAAAAGCATTGGGGTCAGCTCTCACAATCATCATAAATTATAAATAGTGCTGTATAAACCTGCTGCAGTGGTGTCAGTGAGTTGGTGTTTATTCTTTAAAGAACAGGTATACTAATCTTCTGGTGTAATTGCTTGACAGTAACTTGATTTAGCAAACGTTCATATTAACAACCACTATCCAACCATTCCGGCAACCGGTTGCATTTTAGAACTTCGGGTTGCTAGTCTCTCCAGTCTGAGAGATTCCCCATAATCCGGGCCAATCCAGGCGCCTGCCATGATCCCTTGTGTATTTACATTCACATATAATGACTGGACACAAAATTGAAGCGATGGATTCAAATATGAGGAAATCTGATTGGTCAATGATGAGCCAATCTGATTGGTCAATGATGAGCCAATCTGAATTGTCAATGATGAGCCACTCTGATTGGTCAATGACGAGCCAATCTGATTGGTCAATGATGAGCCACTCTGATTGGTCAATGATGAGCCACTCTGATTGGTCACTGATGGCTTGTGCAGATCAGTGAAATAAAATCATGCAGTGTCACTAGATAGGTGAGATTACAGTTACATGAAAACCCGAATATGGTCTTTGTCTATTAACTCAATAAATTCCAGCTTTATTTGAAAGGTGCAGTGACAGTAGTTTTCTCTCAATTATGTTATTAAAAACTGGCTAGAGAGAAACACAGCGTGGAGAATATCAAATTTCCGGGACGAGGTATTTAACATAAGAATGAAACATTTGGCTATCTTAAAACTCATCGGATGTGCACTATAAACAGATCAGAAGAATCGCATTTTGACCTTGTCAGTAATAACCTCAATCAGAATTACAGCTCATTTTATGATGAAAGGGTATGGCTTGTGGGTTAGTTAGTCAGATGAGGTTTAACGTCCCAGTTTCCAACCAATCCGGTTGTGGAGCTTGTTTAAGCGTGGGGATAATGAAGTTACCCTTTACCACAACTGCCTCCGGGGCACCCTTGGGCAAGGTGCACCTGTATTTGCCCTGTGCTTTTTACGTGTTGTTGCCTTTGGGCGTGTTGTTGCCTTCGGGCGTGAAGTTGCCTTCGGGCGAGAAGTTGCCTTCGAGCGTGAAGTTGCCTTCGGGCGTTGTTGCTTTCGGACGTTTGTTGTTGCCTTCAGGTGTGTGTTGCTGCCTTCTGGCGTGTGTTGTTTTCCTGTTTGTAAATAGTCTTGTGTGGTGGGTGGGCTGGGGTTGTTGTATATGTTGGCCACGGAAATTTTGTTTTGCTAGCTTAGTGTAAAGTAAATTTGTAAATGATTGTAAGTAGTTCATGGTTGTGTTCTTGCCGGTCCGGATTTGGTTCTTCCTGTTTGATAGTGTCCGTTTCTATGCACTTAAAAAGCCACCAATTGGTTCAAGTCGATTGGTTTGTGGGTGGTAACTATGATAATAGATGAATGTGTATGGATATGGAACATACAAGCTGTTTTATAGGAAGCAATCAGGAACCAATATTTAAAACCTTCGCGCGCAGAAGAGAACATCATTTTATTGCAGTCTATTGTTTTTCTTTATTTTTTTCTGAATGCAATATTATCCATTACATTAAAGACTCCTACTTTCCCCAGCCAAGCTATTCTCTTTTTTTTTGTTTCATTTTGTCCATGGTCTGGGACAAAGGACCCCTAAAGTTTTTCATTACTTGTGAAAATGAGTCTTAAATGCAGGTAAAAGCATTATTTTGTAAGGAAGAGGAAAAGTTGAGGGTGATGGTGCATAATACTTTTCAAAATGAATGAAATGTTGTTATGGGTGTAACTCGGCCCTTCGTCGAGTTCAGGAGGAACAGGCTTTTGTAAAGCATTATAACCAAACAGGACTGAGGGGAGGGGGAGTGGGCACAAACACGCAAAAGAAGGACAAAACAAGCCATTTTATGTTACAAAGGGAAAACTCTTTTACCGTGAAGTATTCATTCCAAAATTATAATTGTACAAATGGATGAATTTATTAATTGATTGACAGGTATCTGGAATACACACTTAAAGAGAATCTGGTACTCAAATTTTTCCCCGGGTGCTAAAATTGCCCAAATTACCGGTTTTTGACGAAAAAGGTCATATTCGACAGGCCACTACTACAAAACGGATCAATATTTTGGGGAAAACCTTTAGTATATTGTGGGAGACGTACTGTGTTAATTTTACCACTTTTACTCCTAAATGTTTTAGACCCCAAATGCTGGTGCAAAAAAGCCTTTCTTGAGCTAAATCAGCCAAAATGATCAAAATGGCGGCCATTTTGAATTGGCTGGCTACCATGTACATGTACCTTGTACATGAAAAAAAAAGCACATACTTTCCTAATTGTCTGATATCTACTCTACACTATATCAAATTGTTAGCAAATATAGCAAAAACATTCAAGAAACCAAAACCTTCCTGACTATTAGGTGTGCTTTGCAGTATAACACAGGGCAAAACAGTATGCCCCAACTGTTATCATTTGGTCTTGAACTATGAGAAGTTTTTCTTGTGAGGGATGATCTAAATACAAATGTTGATCATTAGAAAAATCCGCCCCTTGAAACTGGGCGTCACGGCTTGGCAGATAGCGTCACGACTTGGCCGAATTCTTAATGATAGAAGAATGCTACTAACTAATTTAGCCATTGAATCCCATACTAGTCACATCATACGTGGAAATACAAATCAATCCTTAGAAAGGTTTAGAAGATGAATGACCAGTATCTTAAGGGTAACCTCAAATACACGTCACTACAGTGCTGCGGATTCGGAAATCAAGGTCAAAGTTATATACGTCCCTGGTTTGAGCCGACGAAATCTGTAATGTGATTACATTTCCATTAAATCTACAGAATATTGAATTGCTATGATACCCATGTTTAAAAAAATTATCAACATTACGACTTTTCCTGCAGACAAGTGTGTCCATAGCAGCCGTGAATGAGCTTATAGCTGAGATGATTTTCACTTCATCTTGGATGGTGCAGATGACCGTTAAAAGCCTTCTCTGTAAATGTGGTGGTTCCTTAAGGTTATTCAAACTTGCATCACTTTGACCTTGACACAAACAGGAGACGTTGCTACTCCAACATATGTTTTTGTGTCTTTACTTCTCTGTCCGCACCTGAATGTCATTTGATCTTCTGATGAATACACACAAGCTATCCCACCTTTACAGTGGGTCTATAACAACGTCCTTAGGTCTGCGATGACCACAGAAGATGGAATATCCGGAGGACGAGTTTCATTATTACTCTCCTCCTGATCCAGTAAAGCTCCAATCAGGGGAGTAGCGAAGGTGTTATCATTGAGGGGAGGGGGTGTAGAGATTATGTTTTGCCGACAAATCTTGTAATGAGTAGCGCGAAAACGAGCTTTAGCGGTTGGGGTCCAGGGCGCTGCCTTAGGGTTCCTGGTGGGGTCCAGGGGAAACCCCCTTAAAGCTCTGAGGTTTAAGCATATATCTGGTTGAAAAATTTAGTCTCAGGATGGATATATTTTGGTTCATAATGCATCATCAAATGCAAAGATTCCCAATAACTTTAATGTATTAGGCTATTCCTCTCGTCAGGCCGCTATAGTTTTAAGCGGTTGGAATCCAGAGGCCCGACAGTTTTTTAGCTAGAACATTTTCTCATTGCGACATTTACTGATCTGTGGCGTGGGGGAGGGGTCTAAAGGGAGGAGTATCCCCCTCCCCTTTGGAAATTTTTGGAATTTGAAAGGTACCTAGATCGCAAATGTTGAGATATGGTGCAATATTTGAGTGGATTTCTGCCGTAAAGAGGAACCTCAATATTTACACCAGGGGGAATTTGCTTGTCAGATTTTTTTGTGCCACATTTGACGCCATTTATGCGACATTGTCGCACAATTAGGGGCTGACTGAAACACTGGGCACGCCTTAGGGCCCCTGGTGGGGGTCAAGGGGGCTAAGCCCCCGGAAGCTCTGAGGTTTTAGCATATCGTAGGTATATTTTGGTTCTTAATACATTATCCAATGCAAAGATTTCCGATAATTTTAATGTGTTAGGATCTTCCTCCCATCTCCCGTCATGCCACTATACTTCAAGAGCTGAACCTGTCGTTCAGAATTGGAACACTATGCGTTCAACATTTGCACACTAGGCGCGCCAGGTGTTCAAATACGGTTAGTGTTCAAATAGGCGTCCGGCTTTCAAAAAGGGAGAAAAAGTGTTCAGAATCTTAGCACAAGCGTTTAAAATATGCTTTGAACGTCAGGATGGGTTCTGTATCTGTTTCATTTTGGTGTTCAAAAGTTTAAAGCTTGAAGCTGTAGTGAAGGGAAGACACGCGCGGCATGCATTATTTTTTTTCCCAGGATGTTTGTGGGTAAACCGGATCCTCAGGAGTTTGTAAAATGTGTTTGAAATCAAGGTTAGAGTTTAGAAAACGGGATAATGATACCCTCTCTATAGGTAATCGGGTGCTGCCCCCCATGGATAAAAGTAAGGAATAATGTGCAGAACGTTGTTTTTTAAGAATGTCATATGACCCGAAATAGTGCGCCTATACGGAAGCCTTTAATTCCCTTTCTTTCTCCGAGTTGCCGACGGATTCAGTCACTTCCAATTACACCGACGGCCGTTGATACGGCCCTATACAGCCGTCACATGCATAATCAATTTACAGACGGGCCTTCAACTTGCATGTGTCAATTAGATGAAGAGCCGGAAATCGAAATAGCCGATAACAGATCTTCCACGCACTCCCGTTGCTTCTCTCTTTTCTTTCAATTATCCGTCGTCTTCCCATTCACTCCCTTGCTTTCCCTTTCCTCTCCCTTCTTCTCTTATCTTTTCCTCCTCTCCTCTTTTCCTCTTCTTTTCCTTTCCCTCTCCCCTTTTTGCCGACAGACCAAAAATTTGCCGACCGCGACCAAATATTGGGGATGTGACACCCCCCCCCTTCCCGGCTAGCTACGGCCATGGATGCAATTGCTAGTAAGCTATCTTTTTGGAATCGGCTTGTTCCTCGAGAAGATCTATCATCTGTGACAAAAGCACACAGAGGATGTAACTGAAGTTAAAGCAAAGTGGCCACATTTTTATCGTAATACCCCTTTAGTCCAGTTGACTTTTGCATTATTTCAATGAGGTGGTTTTCTTAAGTAGTGATGTGCTTCTACTGTAATTCCAGTAACTATTCCAGTCACAATATGACCAATAAGGTGTAATAAAGAACCAATCACTAAAACAGGAAGATGGCTTATAATAGGCACAAAATATGAACTCCTTTTTACCTTAGTGGAGGAACTTTTGAGCAAGACGTACCACTTAAGAAAGGATTGAAGCCAGTAATCCAGGCCAAAATGTAACTTTTTGTGGTTTGCCTTTTTTTTTGTTTGTTTGTTTGTTTGTTTGTTTGTTTGTTTGTTTGTATTTTTTTTCTGTATTCCATACGTCGTTGCAAAGACTGCGTACAGTGCCAGCTATAGGCAAGCGAACATACACAGTCCTTTACTGAGTACTGAGGCTAATTCATGGTTGTACTGGTGATTCAATAACGTTAGGCTAGGCCACCTGCACCTGCCACCTGACGCGTAGACTGTTAAGTCAGATCCAAGGCTGCGGCGGGCAACGCTCAGACCCTTAGCTAAACTAACGTTACTTCTTCAAATTACGAACAGGAAACTTACCAACCCTAAAGTAGAGGAAAATTAATCTTTGAGCTAGGACGCTTTGACCATGTGTACATTGGCAATGATACACGGTTTGGTCAGGTAAATTTTGGTTTGGTACTTTTTTTTTTTTTTTGCTATATTTGCTAAACATTTGATAGAATGTAGAGTAGACATCAGACTAACAGAAAAGTATGTGCTCCTTTTTTATGATAATAACGTACCTGCCTATTTGATTTAAAAATCGCAACATCTTTAAAAACAATAGTCGCTATTCCCATCATATCCATCAAGTATTGACCATCCTACGAGATTTTTGCACTAAAATTATGAATAGAAATGACTGACTCGAGCTACATTTGCATATTTGTGTAAAGAGGAACTCATGAGTTTTGTTTTACGCTATCCTTTGTTTGTTTAACCTTCATTTCCAGAACAGTCGCTGTAGTAATGTTGGCACAGTTTGAGGGGGTTTATGTCTGAAGTATCTATTGACTACTATGAAAATGTTCATGTAAAATACCAATCTAGAAACTTGCTGGTATATAAGATAACCAAATCCTACGGATTTTTTATCTGCCAATTTAATCTATGATTTTGTAGTAAAACACTGCTTTGGTAACAGTCCACAGACTTGTAAGCTAATTTAACTATTGCTCATCATTAGAGAAACATACGGTACCGCTTCTATGGTATATTGTACTACATTTGTAAGAAAGCAGTTGTAAATAGTTTTAAACAGGTACATAACATATTTGCATTGAACGTAAAATGAAAAAAAAAATTATGTTCATGTTTTAATAGTCGAGTTTTGGTCGTAAATTTCAAAGTTAAATTTAGTGTTTCAAAGGACAATTGTACTCCAAAGTATTCTAAAATGAGACTCAAAAGGTACTAAAGCATGAAATTACATAAAAGATTACGGATTTAATTTGCACTTCACCAAAATGTTGTCAACATTTCAATATGGAAGAACACCTAAAATATCTGGATGAACGTTTGTTGTTGTTAATTGTTACCGTTCCGAGTAACATACGTTGCCCTTGGGTTTCATTTTTTCATTTCACTTTCATTTTTTTCCACAAACATCATGAAAATATAGACAGATATAAATTTTTAGAAAGCCGTGGAGGAAGCCTGGAAAAAGCAAAATGCTTGTACTAAGCAGGCCAACCTTATAAAAAAAAGTTAACAAGAAATACACACACAAAAAAGGAACCAAATAACACAGACATAGTAACAGCCACCTTCCCTTCCAATAAAACCCAACCACCCACACCCATGACAGAGTAAAATAGAAATAAGTTCTAGTGATACCGTAACAAAAATTGTTTGACAAAGATGTTAAGTACATCCATTTAGACATCTGGTCGTCTTCTTTTACTAAGGAAGAGTAGTTTAAATATCAGGAAAATATTTAAAGCAACTCAGGGTAAATTTTGTAAAACTCAACTTGTTCGGAATTTATGAATTCCAAAATATACAATAGCTAAAAATAGTCAAGGGAAAAAGAAGAGCACAAATAACGTTACCTTATATTAAATGACTCGTCACTATTATAAAAACATTGTACAAGGCTAGCAATGTAAATCGGTTCTACAAAAGTCACTTCATCAAATCTTGATAAGACAAAGTAACGTAGGTTGACTTAACTGAAACCATTCCAGCACCAAGTATTCAATCTACTGCCCTTGGTATACTATTCGAATACCTCTTAATAAAATGAGCCACAGGCAGATTTCAGTTTTGTGTTACTCTTTCATGCTGGTTGTTACTGATATACAGTGAGTCTGGTGTGGCAATTGATCTTACATATTCTTGTGTGTTATAGTATAAATGAAATGTTGTGCCAAGATCAACGACTTCATTTGTGTCAGCAACACCTTCATTCTGTTTGCATTTCTTGATGCAAATGCTGACCACCACAAAAATAATGAAAAGAAAAGCAACAAAGAAAATGCTACTAGTAATGACCACAATTTTGTAAACTGTATTGAATGCACGAGAACAATTTTCAAGATCCCTTTCGATTGAAACGCGAAAGATACATTGGATAGTTCTCCCAAACTGATCTGTAAAGTTGTATACAATCTCACTCTCCCCAATGGTAAATGTGTCTCCTGGTGAATGTGAAGATGTTATTGTCAAGTTCGATTCAGGTATGGTATTCACCACCGGGGTTGTCCACGACACAGCAATGCTGGAATTGCATGTGAAAAAGCTCATCGAAGATGGACACATCATCACATTAACTGAGTTAAAAGAGAAAGGTAAAATACAGTCACGGTGCATATAAAAAACTGGAAGTTGATTATAGATTGTTTACTATTAATTAGTCAACGATATGTTTTTAGCATTAGCATTGTAGCACGCTGACCATATCTTCATGCAGACTGGTACTCTTGAACACTGACTCTCTATATCTCGAAATAATCAGTAAAAAACAAGTTTTTCTTAGGCCTATGCCTGTGTCTTCGTTTGAACAAAAACTTGTATGAAAGGTAAACATACCCAGGGACCATTAGAAATAGAAGGCGTTTATTGCGGTGATCTCAAATTTTATTTTCTTGGAAATAAAAGTGGAAATTCCTTTATGTTGAGATAATGTGATAATACTTAGTTTATACATTATTCGTCCAACATATGCTAGTCATACTCAAATGTGAAGTCTTTCACGGGCAATATTACATAGTAAGTTAATTTAGAAACAACTTAATTGATGCAACAGGAACTACATGTCCTGACTTGCACTTTAAACGTGTTTATTTCATAACACAATGGTATAATACAGATTCGCTACACGAGTACGCAACAACAATTTGCTTAAAGTGGTCCTCAGATGTAGTAATGTCCCAAGACCCGAACCACACCTATGAAGACTGTGCTCCAGCATTGCTCTTTTTTACATTAAAATAACAAGAACTGAGCTACACCTGTTTGCTTCCCAACGCCGTAGCAAGACCAAGCACTTTGCACCCAGTCTTTCTGGTTCACGAATGTCTGAATGTCCTCTTTGTGTAACTTAGGTAATGCAAAACTGCAAAGCCGAAATTGAAGTAATGGGTAGTTTGAAGTTTGAAGTAACAAAATGTGGGGTTTAGTTAAGCACAAAATGTGATAAGATCACAGCGTAATACAAAACCTAACATTTTACAGAATAAAATGCATTACAATTTGACAAAGACACAAGCCCACATTTTACCTATTGTAACCTCACACTGAAAGAACAAGTCGCGATATTTCCGCTAGGATCATTAAAGATATAAGTGACCTTTGTGGTTCCCACAGGAAAAGTACTTCCAATTTTATGACTCTCGTGTATAACGGTAGAGTTTCCACTAAGGTCTAGCTGTGGCAGTTTTGGTTGTTCCCACCTAATGACTTGTGATGCTGTTCCTAGCTCAATCATTTGGGTTTGATCAGAAGGGGAAGAGCTGATTACTGGTGGAGTTGTGTCTTCTGTAAAGTTTACATTTTAAATTATTTGATATGAAAACGAAACCATGTTTTCAAAATAAAGTCTTAGCTGGCCTTTCCTGGGGTTGAAATGCAGTGTTACAAAGTAATGTATAGGTGTTTCAAATTAGAATGTTACCTACTTCTAAATACTCTGCTTCAACCCATTTTCCGAGAAAATTTTCAAAGGACATGCGCAAAATTTGTATCAATGTATCTGAGTCAGTGAGTGGTGATATCAAAAGTGAAACAAACATATTTGGCGGGGACAACCAAATGGTTGATACATCACGTTTTGGTCCCTTCTTTCTTCAGTGTAAAGTTTGAATGTTCACGTTTTATTGTTGGAGAAGTTTGTGCTTTTCAGGGTTGGGAAGTGACGCCGTTACTGTAACGAGTTACATTTTGTGTAACGAACCCTGTAGCGAGTTACATTTGCATTTCAGTAGAGGAGCAAGTAATTTGTTTCAATTCTGTTTAAATGTAACTGTAACGGCGTTACATTTGGGTCCCGTTACTTCCCCGTTACAAATAGTCAAAATGTCCACAAATTACATTTTATCAAAGTAGTAACAGAACGCTTTCAAATTGATGACACTGGTAGTAAAATTATTGTCTATTTATTTATCATTCATCTCTATTATCGACGTCACCCTCACCGACATCAATTTTATTCACGATTAGAATCAGAAGTTGAAAGTAGATGCACATGCTGCCGGCTTACAGGGTGACTTGGTTGTCGATTAAACTAAGTTTAAAATTTGATTTGTGTGTCAAATTACTTATTAGGCAGATCAATGCTTATTATCCATGAGACTGAATCTTTGTGCGATTCTTTGAAAGATACTGAGCGGTCCTCTGGCAAACTTAGGCCCAGCTGACTTTATAAAGTATATATACCAAGTCAAGTCAGCTGGGCCTTAGTTTACTCATATTGTCCTCTAGAGGACACAGTGGAAAGAGTGCACCGTGAGAAGCAGGTTGGCCCATAGACATTGAATACTAGGCTTACTTTGAAAGTTTAATCATTGCCTGTTGAGACGTTAGGGCTGGACCCGAGTCCACCCTATCCGAGTCGGAGCTAATTGCGATTGTATATTTCCTAGTCTTTCAGAGCATGGTACATATCCCTCGGGTTTCGGCCAGTTCAGATTCCAATGGCACCAATTCCGAGACCAGTCTTTTTGCCAGTGTATAGCATATCAAACTTACAGATGTTTTAATTCTATTGTACATGCCCATCATTAATAAGATCATCGTTTGTAATCACTTTCACAGCCTGGCCTCCTCAGTAATGTAGTTGATCAAGTGTGACAATACTTTATATCTGTACTTTGTGCACAAATTACAAAGGAACTTTCAACACTTTTAATGTAACTTTCATATTTGAGAACTCGGCTGGAATGAACTCCGAGTACAAGTCCAGTTACTTCACATTCCGGAAAAAATTCCATTCCGGAACCTTCCATTCCAGGCAAATTCCTAATCTAGATAAACGCTTTTGAGACCGGCATTAAGCTAAACTCGAATCCGGACTCGTGCTTTGGAGCCAAGTAAATTATACGGTGCCAATCGTCGGTAAATACCGTGCATCCATTTATGTATCTAATTTAACATGTATGGTATCCTTATTTGATGAATCAAACGTATAAATTCAGGCTAGGCCAATATCATATTTTTTCAATCCCCGTAACTCCTTACACTGGAATAAGGGTGGGGGTTGTAAAATATGCCCACGGTATTTCCAGCCTGTCGTAAGAGGCGACTAAAGGGAAGGACTTCCACCGTATTTAAACTTTGCTTGACACTATAAAACACATTTGTGTTGGTGTGTCGTTGAATTTCATCTAACTACACTGGAATAATACTAAGGTTAATATAAAAGCAGCAGAATTTTGAAATAGTCAAATGGCGTCAAAAGTATCCTAACAAAGCTAATTGAAAGAGGAGAGAAGTGTCCGACTTAAGGTTTCACCTATTTATTGTAAAGGGAAAGTGATTATGGGCACATGGTTTGCATGTGTAAACTACATAGTTTCACCATTTCTATGCATTGTTTTATATCGACACAATGTGCAACTTGAAATTTATGCGGAAATATCACTTGGCCCAACTTTAGCGGTGAGGTCTCAAAATTTTACCGTTAACAAATATAGAGCATCGTATTACCATATTTATGCCCTTGAGGAGTGAAGACTTTAATTACTGCTTAATAACGCTCTCCCCTTTAATAGCCACTAACCTCTCTATATTGTGATGGGAGTATAAAGATTTCCACCCTCAAAGAGGTACTGTCGTAACTGGAAAAGTTTTGGTTACAACCATATTCAACTAACAAATAGTTTACGTAAGCTCCGACACAGTATCATGATTCGCTGCTTCATGATGAGCGTGAGGAGTCTCTGCCTGAATCCCCAGTGACGATCTGCTGGGATCATTGACTTTCTTTGGGAACACCTAGGCATAACCTGCACAAATGAGGTGTCGGTCCTCTCATGTGCTCCCCTCTTACTATCTAATTATGTTCCCCTTCCATTTCAGGGACCGAGGTACCGTATATTCACCTTGAAGTAACTAGTTACTTTTGAAATGTAGCTGGTTACTTTTCAGTCAAAAGTAACTTTAACTAGATGTTTTTTCAACATTGTAACTAGTATCTGTTGCGAGTTACAATTTTATGGAATTAACTGTAACTATAACGAGTTACTTTCAAAGTGTAACGGGAACAACCCTGTTGCTTTTATTTCAAATTGAGGCTTGTATGACAATTTCTAGTTTAAATACCAGTCTTGTACTAGTCAAGAGGATCCTGACATCGATGAGACTTCCTAGAGACCTGGAAACGACTTGTTGCAATGTAACAAATGACCTTTGTCACCAGACGTTGTTTAAACGCCTATGCTTCAAACAATTTTGTAGCTGTCTCACCGTATTTCGTCTTTTATATTGGTAACATAATCCTTTTGGCAATATTATACGTGTGAAATAACAACAATGTAAAAATAGGCAAAGATGCAGAGGGGTCGACGAGAAAAATCATGCCCGAAGGAAATATCTACCGGTTATGTAGCAATAGTTGATGGTAATGAATTTATCATTTATTTCAAACAATCTACACTTTGATTATTCTCTCAGTAAACACAGTACTACAAATTTGTTACATAATATTTGGGAGAATGTTCTGATTGTTCTTCAGACTATATCAACTTTTCTTCCGCTATTCACAGACAATCGCATGACGTTTACTCTTCTAGAAAAATCTTTTGATAAGATAGGTAACTATACTCACCTGTTCCTACCATCACGGTAAAAGTACAAGTAGCTGAATTTGAACTGGAATCTGTAAAAACATAAGTAACAGTTGTTTCACCGATCAAAAAGAAATCTCCACGATTGTGGGTGCTGGTCTGAGCGACCTGAGAAATATCAACGGCACTGGGTTCCATCCATGTAATGCTTGCACCTGGTTCCCCAAGTTCTACCGTTTCAGAGACGGTACTTGGGCAATTAACAACTTCGGGTGGTGTCGTATCCACTAAGAAAGGAAAAACAAGGAAAGAATATATCATTCAAGTATTAACTTTCAAAAACTTTTTTTATTATTTTTATTTTTTAATTATTTTTTATTAATTATTCTGGTGTATACCTCTAAGAAAATTGTACCTTCTCCATGTTTTTATCATTTTGAACATAAGTGACACCGGCACTAGGGTATGGGGGGCGCGTGCTCTCCAATCAATTTCCGAAAATGTCGGAACATTTTTAAATGAACCCAAAAGGCGTTTCAGCTGTAGATTTCTGTAGGAGGTGGAGTGCGTTGTATTTTCGACTGAGTGATGGATCTATTTTAAGCAATTTATATCACAAGTCGTTTTGAAACTTTCAACATTTTCAAAAATCCTTCCCAAACTATCAAAAATTTTCGCGTGCTTCGTGCGCTTCCTGAAAAACCTCATCGCTGAGCTAATTATCAATACCTTTGCAAACGTGTTTCTCAATATTCATTGGTGAGGGGTTTTAGGCCGAATGCTCGTGTCTGTGGGAGCGACTACAGAGGTACACAGCACTGCAAGTGTACCTGTTTTATGTAGAAAGCTACCACGCTGACATAGTTCCTTTGTTCCATCGCTTACAACCGCTACAAATTATGAATATTGCTGTATAAACCTGCTGTAGTGATTTCAGTAAGTTGGTGTAGAATCTTTATAGCACAGATACACTAATCTTCTGATGTAATTGCTTGACCTTAACTTGTTTTAGAAAACGTTTACATTATCAACCATCGGTGACGGTACCAGGGGGCATGGGGGCATTAATTCCCCAGTCAGAACCTTTGCCCCCAGTTTCCCCACTCAGCTCCTGAAGTATACAGGAATAACCTAATACATTAAAATCATTTGGAATCTTTACACTGGATGATGCATTATAAACCAAAATAAAGTGAGACTTAATTTTTGCACTCAGAGATATGCTAGAACCTTAGAGCTTCCGGGGGCTTTGTCCCTGGACCCCACCAGGGGCCCTAAGGCGGGACAATAGACCCCACCCGCTACAGCTCGCGCTTTGTGCGAAATTTTTAGCCCCCAACTTTCTCTTTTGTCCTCCATTTGCCCCCTCCCCCCACCATCACCACCACCAATTTTAAAATCCTGGTGCCGCCACTGGCAACCATTAGCCAACCATTCCACCAAGTCTTTGCTCTTTTCGGAACTTCGGCTCTATTATCCCTTCCAGTCTGGGAGATCCCCCCACTCAGGGCCAATCCTGGCGCCAGCCATGATCCCTTGTGTATTTACATTGACAACTGATGACTGGACACAAAATCGAAGCGATGAATTCAAATATGGGCCACTCTGATTGGTCAATGATGGCTTGTGCAGATCAGTAAAATAAAATCATGCAGTACAACTGGATAAAACAGATTACAGTAACAGTCAAACCCGAATATGGCCTTTGGCTGTTATACTCAATAAATTCAATGCAGTGACGGTAGTTTTCTCTCAGTTTTGCAATTGGAGGACGGGCTAGAAAGAAACACAGCGTGGAGAATTTCAAATGTCCGGGACGAGGTAGTTATAATTAAAAGAATGAAAACCTACCACGCTCTCAAAGTACCATACGACATGCCATGGCTACATGGTGAGATAATTTATCTCACCATGTAGCCATCCTTATTTAGAAAGTCGACATGGTGAGACAATTTTTCTGGGCATGTTGACATTTTTCCTTCAGTAAGTCGACACGGCGAGAAAACTCTGACCAAGATGACATCCATATTTAGAAAATCGACATGGAGAGATAATTAATCAATTCAGACCTTGAAGGGCAGTCTTTTTACGACGCTAAGCGACCACGGATGTGGGGGAAGCCTATGTGGCTTATGAATTACAACTTCACGTCGGGTGGCTAACCAACTCAACAATTTAAATCAAATTTGGTATCTTTTGAAAGGCCAGTTCAGATAGGAAAACCGTAGATTACTCTTGGATGAAAAACCTACCTTACTTTGACCCGGCGGGGATTGAACCCCGAACCTCCCGGTTGCAAAGCTTCATTGCTTCAAATGCCACCGCCTTTATCCACTCGGCCACAACACCGATCAAGTCACCATGTTGAGATAATTTATCTGACCAAGATGACATTTATATTTAGAAAGTCAACACGGTGAGATAATTTACCCGGACAACTCGACATCCTTACAGCCTCGACATCCTTTGGAGTCTCATGGCGAGATAACTTATCCGACCATGACGACATACGACTGAAGTAAGTCGACGTGGTGAAATAATTCATCTGACCAAGTCGACATACTAATTATGTAGCCTCTGTGGCTACGTCTACGGAATCGTATTTCAGATAGCGCATCCTCTTGGAAGGCGAATTACGTCCTGATAGAAATTTTGTTTATTTGACGAGAAAGAAAGTAAACCTTTTCACTCCGCAATTTCCATGGAGCGTATGAATTCAAAGCGGAAGGACATTGTATTCCGTTTGGTTGCCATTGATGATGTTTCGTTATCACACATCATCCAAATGTTCAGGTGCGAACAGAATATAATTCGAAGACATTTTAGAAATTTACAGCAATGGAGGAGCTCATAAATATAGAATCTTTGCAAAGTTTCTCACTGATTATATATTTCACAAAAATAATCTCTATTAGTCGTAGAACGCGGTTCGTTGGGAGGGAAGACTCCGCATGCGCTGGACAACTAGACTTACAAAATGGCGTTCTAAGATGTAGCGTTCACTAACTCTCAAGACTGTACTTCCGTAGATCTACCGTCATAGCCCATACAGTAAAGTACACCATTGACACAACTGGGTGCCAGTGAAATACACACTGGACAAACGAACTTTTTTCATGAATTGCGTAGACCATGAATTATCTGTGGTGGCTGTCAGTCCATCAGGACAGGTTCGATATCGTTTAGTTTAGCTGCACCTATTTAGTACCAAGGTTTGGACCCACATTTCAATGTGTATGAGTGCTTTCTTCACAATTCGCGATGTTTGATGATTCGGAAAGTGTTAAGTTGAGAATAAACAGCAGATTTGTGACGAACTAATTTATTACTCTGGCGGTAAACGTTACGATATTTACCAAATAAACCAATCAAAGTCCTTCTTTGTAGCGGGTGACATATCACCTGATACAGGGACGTCATCACAATGAGCGTAAACTTACAAACAAGTGCATGGGTTTTGTGTAGTGTGCACTGTTTATTTGGGGATGTACTGTACAACTGCACTACAGTATATCACATCTTTGCATTCCATCGTAGGAACAGTGAGGTGAGGACTCATCTTTTATTTTCGCAAAGTCAAGTAAATGATGACAAAATTGACGGAGAAACGATGGCAATGATGTCTGAGTTGTGTCAAGATTTGGAAAGAGTCATACGACGGCCGAAGGTAGCACAATATCTTCAGAAGTAGGAATGTAAATCTTCAAAGTTTACCGAAGCAGCCAGTCACTACGGGAAATTTTCATTAACGTAACGTGCCCTGTAGCTTAGGTAAAGCCTATAGACTTTTGCTATATATCAATCATTCAAGGGATTAATTCAAAAACCCATGGATAGGATGGATGATGAAGGTACAATTGTACAAGGACTTTTTGTAAACTTTAACTTTGAAACCTCCATGACCAGACTAGGCACAGTATAAATTGCATCGCATGGGACTGAGTGCTGAAGCTCGATGAATGAGTCACCAATTAGCCAGACACTTCCATGTCACCTTTATGATGAGACTTACAAAAGCATTAATTGGAACTCAGCTATCTTCTGCTACAAGAAGAAAAGGATGATAGTTGCATCTAGTCTCCTCCCGTAATTTCTCTCTGGTAACTTATGTTAAAGGGGAACAATTTTACAGCTTTCTAAGCAGGTACAGCATTTAGAACACATTTTTTCAAGCATTGTGATACCATTAACATCCGATATAACTCAATATCTAATTAAACACGAATTTTTCAAAACAAATTTCCGAAACTCGCTAAACGCCACTCCGTAGACAGTCATGATATTGTGTTATTACCCACAATGCAATGGAACTGTGATGTCACACCTGCACCTCGCCGCGGGTTGTACAACAACTGCTTGTGTAGTTTGTACGCACACACCTACAGTATTCACGGTAACGTCAAAACTATCTTTAATTTTCAAAAAATGCAACGGTTAAATTTGGCATTAAAATCCAGAAATCTGTACATTACTATATCTAAATTCATACAGCCTTCTAACTTGATACGTACGATTTTTAACCAGTTAAAAAGTAAGAGAAAATTCTTCACCATACACTTATAGTGCAGCTCAAAATCCGTATTAACTCAATATGGCATACCACACACATGCATGGTACTGACCACTGCACTGCATCGCCGTAGTCCAAAGGGATTCGATCATACCTTTCCAAGCATATTAGATTTTTCTAAACTCTCAGCAGCCAATCTGACAATAAAAGTTGTAAAATTCAAAGTAAAATATTCACGAAATACACAGAATTCTCTACCAGACCAAATGCATCTGATTGAAGCTTACTCAACCAAAAGGAAATTCTGTGCCTCTTACCGATAGCTCGAGGCAGCTATGATGGGAACACATCGCGGAGAATGGTTATGCTTGCTTCCGGTATACTCAAATACAACTGTCGACTGACATTTCAAGGTGTTGCTGAAAGAATGCGGCCATTACTTATATGCAATAATCGATATCATACTTCACATTGTCTACACAAAATCCTCATTTTATGCACTTAACTGATAGTATCACAAGACTTTCCTCTCGAACGAATGACAGGCCCTAGCGAACAAGTATAGGTTTTTAGGGAGAATAATGTTTCCATAAGTTAGACAAAAATTTCCCTCAGTGGATCCGAATTTCCTTAAGTTTTCATGACTGCTACCGAAGAGTTGAACCTCTTAATGCTCTCATAGTAACAAAAGAGTAAAAACAGATAATCATCGTTTACGTATAGAAATCTTTATGAAGAACTATCCAAACACCGCATGAACACAGCCCTTCATCGTGATACCATGGGCTCGGAAAATGGAACCACTGAAAGAGAGTTTTCCTTTATAGCATCCTCTTGCAATACTAAGAAAAATAAATGGGAAAGAACTGTCTAGTATTTTTAGCTGAGGGGCATAAAAAGTTCCACAGAAATCAGCAATCAGCTGATATCTAGTCGTCTTCTTTCGAATGTATCTGCGCACATGCCAACAAGCGAGGGAAAGTTAAAGTATATTCTTTTTATAAAGGTTCCATGTTAGGTCTACCAGGTAAAGATTATCTGTAGTATTTATATCTATACTACACATATATAAAGGGTCAAATGGCCACTATTGTTCCCCTTTAATGTAGCTGATGCAGGTTTTGCGTTAATTCCAACATAATAACTGACATGACCTTGCAATTTCCGGAGTGCTGTTTACACCTACTGTTTACTTGGTCTGCGACAGCTGATGTTGCTTATAATGCAGAAAACTTTGTGATCTTTTGCATACCAGTAGACAACTGTTACCAGATGATATCATTACCAGATATCCTGTCACCCTTTCATCTATCAGTAATGATGTGAAAGGAAATTTGCTGTTGGTGCCATATAATTCCTTTGGGCAAGGAGCATGTTATATGTTCAAAGCCAAAAATTTTCACTACAACATAAAGACAGCTAGAGATTATGTGGTATTCATTCTGAATAGGAGCTGTAGAAAGTTACAGAGAACTCTGGTCACACTACCAGTACCATTACCTACTGCCACAGTGACAGTGTGTAGCTCTAGAAGGTGTAGGGGTAATCAACATATATTGTATTAAAAGACCAGAGTCATCTTAAACGCAATGAACAAGATGGAACTTTTTACATTTTTTCAGTCCTCATTATGAATACTTTATTTTGACTGAAGGTAATGCTGGTAAAATTTCTGTAACTTAGGGTAAGGGATGTTCCAGTGGACATTGAGAATATTCTGTAAGTCAAAAGGACACATGTGGACATTTGCTAATAGAAGGCTGCTGTGGACTGATTGATTGCTCTGACGTTTAAAGGTATGAGCAATGAGTATGAAAAAAAAGTTTCAAATGAAATTGTTAATGTAGCATTAAATGAGACTTCTGTGACAACATGCCATTGAGTCTCTGTACCATAAGAAATATCTGTGACAACTGAAGTCACTGGCATACAGGCATTAGGTGATAGGCACAGGGTCCTCTTCGTACATTATTTTTTGATATAGGGAGAAACCTTTGGCTAAAATCTTGGCCCTGAAGGAGCCCCCTATCCTGCAGCTGAGCTAGATCGGTAGATACTGTGTAGAACACTGATGAATATTAAGAGAACTTGTATAGTTTGCTGGTTATTCCTGACAATAATAGTTATAAAGTAATACAATCAAAATATATATATGACAAATATATAACTCTACTGATGTGAAGTGGTCCCTTGTACCTAGGGTATTATTGTGTGGACTGTTTAGCCCCCCTGCAGTATTGGACAAGGTACAAAGAGAATGACTGAGAGGATGAGATCAAAAAGGAGTTCTTCTTCTTTCAAAATATTGTGACACATCCACAGGGACATTACTTCACCACGCATGCGTCGAGAGGTATCAAACCCTAATGTTGTTAGCAATAAACTGGGCAGGGTCCTTATGATGAAGGGAATTTTCAACTAAATAAGCAGGGAGAATATTCGAATCCTTAACCGTATTAGGGAGAAAACTATACTTGTAGCAGTTTGTCCTAGTAAAGAGGTGGCAAAAGTGCAGGTTATGCATCCAGCGTGTTCTGCGAGTGGGATCCCGAAGTCTATCCACAGGAATTTGTGCCTTACCAAAAACACCCTTAGAGAACAGAATTAATCTATTTTGTCTACGACGTTCCGCTAACGTAGGGAGATCAAGGTCTTTCAGAACAGAAGCCATAGACCTTGGCTCTCGTAAGAAGTTTGAGCTGATAAAGCGAGCCGATCTCCTTTGAATACTCTCAAGCTTATCCTGTAAATAAATCTGGTGTGGATCCCACACAGAACTTGCGTATTCCAAATCTGGTCTGAGAAGACCCTTATAAGCAGCCAGCTTTACATCACTAGGGCAAAAAGATAAGTTCCTTTGAAGTACCCCTAAGATTTTGTTACCTTTATTACAAATAAATTGGACATGCTTATCCCAACTAAGGTCGCTAGTGATAGACACCTCTAAGTACTTGATTGAGTCAACCTTAAGTAACTTTTCACCATTCAAGACATAATCGAAACAAACAGGCTTCTTTTTCCTGGCAAAAGTGATGATATTACACTTTGAAGGCTGGAATCTCATACCTCACGTCTTAGCCCAGAGACCAAGATTATCAATGTCATCCAGGTAATATAGAAAAGAAGCCAACACCCTTATATAGACTTACAAAGAATCACTGTGTCCTTTTTCTTAATTTGTATATCTGAGCTGTTACAAAAGCAGAGAAGAAACCACAAGCCATTGCAATGCTTTATTGCAGATTATCCAAAGTAAATCAATCAAATCTAATTGAATTCCAATAAGATGGAACACAGTTTTGTAAATTTTTAACTTTTTGATGTGTGTAAGGTGCAGTTTGTTGACTATAATCCCCCCTTTATTCCATCAAGAAGTAATACGTTACATGGTGGCTACTGTAATGGAATTTCTAAGTGAAGTACAGGAGGTATCATAGCAAGTTTTAATACCTGCTAATGAATAGTGTACACTATGCATATCAGAAAAACTGGATCTGTTTTGAACAAAATCATGATAGCTATCTACAAGTATACATTCCACAGTGAGGTTTACAATTGACTTAATAAATATCCCCTCCCTTGCCATAAACATGTCACAAACTATTCCCAATTTCCCATGGCACTCTTCCATAAATATGCACTAACGAATCTCTGCTTGTTTCTAAGGTTTAAAGATCAATCAAGTAAACTCTAACTCCAACCTAATTAGCCCTGGTACAGCGCAATCCTCCAATCAGGTACCCACCCTTATTAAACAACTCGAACAGACGATTTAAGCAAAAGCGACTACCCTGGGATTGTTTCCGAAAAAAAAAAACAAGACACATCTTACATGATTACGCCGGCTTTTTTTAAGAGTTTGATAACTTTTCGCTTTTTTCATGCGAGAAAATGACACGTACTGTCTCTTCACCGTGATCGTTAGGCTGTAGTATGCACTGCATGCATAGTATACCACACATTGCATATTATGCAGTGCACACTATACCCTACAGTTAACATTTACGGCGTACGGCAGGCATTACTTTTTTCCCCAGGACGAACGTGGGCAAATCGAGTTTTCAAAAAATTTTA
The DNA here is from genome assembly GCA_029531755.1 of Holothuria leucospilota. Taxonomy (NCBI): domain Eukaryota; kingdom Metazoa; phylum Echinodermata; class Holothuroidea; order Aspidochirotida; family Holothuriidae; genus Holothuria; species Holothuria leucospilota. Next base: position 4,545,019 of record CM055967.1, on the reverse strand, counting down.
AATTTGTTTCAAAATGAAGGTTAGGGTTAGAATTAAGGTTAGGGTTACGTGGATTGGGGTTATTTGGCCCGTTCTTTCATAATCCGGCGTCAGAATTACAAAAAAGGGTCGAAAAGCTGTCATTCTGGAATTAGAGGTGTGGCCTATTTCCAAGAAGCTGATTGGTCCATTAGCCAGATTTGGCCTGACTCGTCCAGGGAAAAAAAACTACGCGTACGGCAGTCACCGTCTCACCGATGTTTCTGTATCAGATGAACTGTCACATGCCTACCTATAGGGATTTGGATTGGTTCTTTATTCGAAGATTATTACCTTTAGTGAAAGCCCCGCGTGTTTATTTCTCGCAGAGCGGAGTAAATTACTACGTTAGAAAACTGCCGTTTGTTTTCATAATAACTCCTCCCGAAGCATCAAATATAGAGATTCTTGAAGAAGATACTCCCAGAAACAAGATTTTGACATCAAACCTTGGTACTAAATAGGTGCAGCGAACGCCAATTTTTAAGCACATTTTGAGGTCTGCCCTGATGGACTATATGGCTAGATGGTTATGAGAGCGGTCGTATTTTGGATATTGTTAGTCGTTACTGCGGCTTTATACGCAATACTAATGGTGTTCAGTGCCCAACATGCACGCACAACGTACTGATCTAGATCAAAACGAGTTGTTCTTTCTTGAATTCTGGTTGACCATAATCCTTCACTTTCGAATCTCAAAGTTTTTCGTATTCTCATTGTTGCCCCTCGACTTATATTGAAGGATTTTAATGCTTAAATGACTTCTTGAACAGTGGCGGATCCAGAGGGGGGATGGGTTATGCAACCCCCCCCCCACCGGGATGGTAAAAGTTGTGTAGATAGCCAAGCTAATTGTAGCCTAGGCCTAATAACTTTTTAAAATACAATGATAGTTGTTACACTATCTAATTACCGTATTTTTGTGTCATATTCTTCAATCAAATGAAAAATGTAAATAATAATGTATCTGTCTTCTTTATCATTCATCTGGGAAATTCCCGTTTTGTTTACACATTGCGCAATGACGAATGCTAAATCTAGCGTTTTCCGCCAAAGGCCGTTGGTAACGCTGTTTGTAACATCACATGCGTGTCTTTGTTGATCCTGTAATCTGATTGTTACCTTACGGAAGCCTAATGTAATTTTTTAGCACAATTATATTTTTCGTGGTTTTTTGTCACATTTTGTACATTTGTCGATGTAGTGCTTTTTTCCTCCCGCCATGTTATACTCCTAGTCCCATCAAACCCAGGTAGGGACGCAAATATGTAGGCTATGTCAGCCTATTTCTGCTAGTGCGTCTTTAAAAAAGTATGCGATTATAATATAGCCTAGAATGCTGATTTTGGCACATAACAGTTAAACCCCAATACGTCTGGGAAGTGCCATTTCCTGAATTCTAATAGGCATGAGAGGCTAAAAAACAGCCATACACATGGTGGAGCTTCGCTCAGTGTACATTTGATGTCCCATCCAGATGCAGACCCCAGCCCCCCCCCCACACACACACACACACACACACACACACACACTGCAAATTCATGAATCCGCCACTGTTCTTGAAACGTACGAACGGTGGGAATCTGTAAGAACAAAGTACGATATCGAAATAATGCATAGAAGAAACTGTCTGATATATTGAAGTAAAATATTCGAGCTCCGCGCATGAGGGATAGTCTGAATATTTTTAAATTGACCCAGCCGCAAGTGGGAATATTAAATGATGACCAATCGTGGAGAAGTAATTCTCTGTTACGTCCGAACACTGACGAAATTTTTTCAGCACTTTGAGAAAGGTATTACCAGCTATCGGTGTCACTGGACAGCTGGAGTTGCAAAGGCAAGTCGAGTAGCGATAATTTCAGCTAGAGCAGGCGGGGATCCCGTCAGGAAGCTGGCAGCGGAAAGCCTGTTGATTTAGCAACGAGATATTTAGAGGCTGGCGATTTTCGTCTGGAAACTTGAAGCGTACTAGGCGATATGCTTAATTCTGAGATAATAAATCGGCATGCTGACGTGTATTAAATTGCCACAAATTACTACTCTGAGTTTAGGAGGGGAAATTGGGGACCTTCCTGCTGATGTACGTGGGCTTTTCTCCGGGTACTCCAGCTTTCCTCCCACTTGGCATAGGCTTGCCTCTTAAATAGGTTGGACAGCAGACGAAGTCGGTTGCGCGCCGGACTGAAGCGCCCTCGGGTGGACCAGTTATCTAGCCGACTTTGCTTTGCTTTTGTCACAAAGGAAGTGAGCTGTTTGCTTGCAACCTTCTTCCTGCAGAAATGCCTTCGCTATCCAACACACATTTACCAAACGTGTGATGTTACTTGAAATTTACGTCAACGGACTTAGTTGTTATAAGAGTTGATACGCATTAAAAGTTAACTACCCGCGTGCAAGAAGTCTGTTTCGTACGTGCCATGTGCTTAATTGATTTGCCCCCAAAATGACGTCTCGTGACGTCAATGCATAAGGTCTATTGATCTTACCTTCTGTTACAATAACATTGAAGACACATTGTCCAGTATTTCCTGAAGGATCAGCATAGATGTAAGTCACTTCTGTAGTACCCGTCATGAAAAAGTCTCCTGGACTTGCACTTTGGAACAGAACAATAACGGTACCAGAATTGTCAGTCACTATAGGTTCAGAAAAAATTACTGACATACCCCCACTTCCACCAGGAGCTGATTCTGTGGTGTCATCGCACTGCAGTGTGGGAGGTATATTATCAACTGAAGGAGAAATTCAAAGATATACTATAACTGACTTGTAATTATTTGTGCAGAGAATCTTAAAATTCTCGGACGATTGCAACTTTAAAAACTGTTCCCACACAAAAATGGCATTCATTTAATGCAAGCAGTATTTTCAATGTAAAAAAGTAACACATTTTTGATACAACCTTGAGTAGAAGGACATTATATCATGACCTCATAAACACACTTTGAGTGAAAATCAAACAGTATTGCTAGCAAAAAGTACTGTAGGAATGTTTATGATGCTGAATTGGCGAGGACATGAAAATGAGACTGTTTTATGCGGCCGACCATACTTTTCCTCCAAGAGACGTTACAAGGAATTTTCCATCTCAGACTACTGTGCAATGCTTCCTACCCCCAAAAATGTCACAAAGGAGTCATCACTTTATACAGACATCTTCAAAGGTGAATCCTTTCCAAACCTTTCACATAATCTTTCTGATGTAACTAAAGGATTATATGAATAGATTTCTATCTGATTCCATGGAAATTGCAGTCATGTTTGACGTAACGATGTAATAACGGTAACAAAGCAGGTTAACGAGTCATAATTGTGCATCATTAAAAAGGTGAAATGCGTCTTGTAAAGGATTTCTTGATAGATGTAAATACTTTGAATTGCTATCACAGAACCAATTTTTGTCTGGTTGAATTCAGGACATAACTTTACTCAAAACCCTTACCTTTTAATCAGTCAGTTAGAAACTACCATAGGACTGTGGGAATGCTATGAACTTAAGTGAGTCTGGTACCCACGGTTTCTTTTTTCTTTATAACAATCTATGTCGTGAACGATTGGTTAGTTTACAGGCAGCGTAACGCTAATTAAAGGCAATTCCCGCGAAATTTAACACCACATTTTTAGGGGGGGGGGGATTTAGACTATGTTGCTTATGTGATTATTATGATGGACTTAATTTGTGATGTGTATCCCGACCAAAATAAATTGAAGTACTGATCATACAAACGTGAAGAATATCGAGCTCAGGGTATTTTAAGATTTTCAAAATACCCCAGAGCTTCCCGACGATTTCCCCTGGATCCCTACCGGGGTGTTGCTCCTGGACCCACCAGGGGCTCAAAGGCGAATCTTCAACCCCACGTTTCAGGGAGAGATTCTTCGCTCCCGGGACCCCTTTGTTGTCTTTTTCCTTCCCCCTGTTCCTCCATGTTTCAGAAGAAATGCTCCAGTAAAGGATGTCACATTTTCTTTGACACAGTAACAGGGTCGGTGCCTACAGAGTTTTTGTTATTTAACGGCCAATCGTCTGATTTATTTTTAGCTTTGGTGTAACCTGTTTGAAATTTCTGTTGAAATTGTATGGTAACTATTTCTATACTAAAATCGTTATGTATCGGATTCGGAATCGTTGCTTGGTGTGACCGGGGCTTTAAGCACATATAAGAGCGTGCTATGTAGTTTTAAATGGTATCGGAAGTATGACCTAATGACCTTTTAATGGTGGTTGAAAACAGGCTAAGGCAAACAAAGCTATGTGGTTAATCTAGCTGGTCTCTAGCTGGTTTAGACCTTATTTATTGACGTCAAGCGACGTCATTTTGGAGGGAAAACGATGAAGCACACTGCACGCACGACGTACACTTCGCAAGACTTTAGTCTTGCTCAGGACCGTAGTATTAGTTGTAAACAGTACACAACGTTCACTGGGAACTTCTGTGCAGACGCCCTTTATCTGTCTTCAAATTTCTGTTCTATACTACGTTAGTAATGAACGAAATATTCGAGTACGTACAGTAGTTGACAAGCGTACTCTTTTTGTAGAAAACGTGAGAAATGGAAATTTACTAACGTCTTGAGCAAGACTAAGTAGACTTACGCTCGTATGCGATCGGTACACAAACCACCTGTCTGTATTTGTTGGTGTTAGTTGCCGTATTACGCACTTACCTCCAACGGGGGGCACTTTACTGTTCTGAGACGTCATATGCACATGGTCTATAGATTCCTAGAACTTTTTACTTTCTGAAGAATATTGTTACCACCTTAACTTATGACATTCATTCATACCCATGAAAATACTTTACCGTGTCCTTCAAGTTGTTTAAAAAGTCACGAAATTCCCCAATGTATGTTCACATACCCGAGTGTGAGTATTAATTCAGACTGGAAGTGCAAATTTGGGCTTTCAAAATAGTCCCCGGAGGTGCTTGAACTTCGTCAGACTTTTTAGCTCAGCTGAAAGCTTTCAGCGGAGCTATAGCGATCGTGCGCGCCCACCCAACTTTCTGTCACGTTTTGCCTTCGTGCTTATTTCACTGCTATTTAATTCGTACGCCGATTTAGCTTAAACTTGGTGAGATATTTCTTAGAGTCAGGGGCCCGTTGATGCAATCGTATTTGATAAAATTTAACTCCATTCAAGGTCATTTCAAGTCATTTTTCCAAAACGTTAAAAGGCTAATTTTTCGCTCAGTTTTTGTTTATTCTTTGCTGTAGGCCGGGAATGTGAAGTCAGACCTGTCATGGACCAATCTTGTACAAATCGAATAAAATTATCAGTATTTGAGGGCCGAAATTACGATAGTTTTCTGTGTTGTAACATGCAAGTCTTAGATCTATACCAATGAAGTTCACTTTGCTTGTATTCTTCCGATCTAGTTTGGTAGTTCTCTGTGATACAAAAACGTTCTTGACCTAACCGGCTTGAGGATTTGAATTGTCCCGAAGTTGTGTGTGTACACCCGATCCTCATAGGTTGCAATTACTGGTCTGTGTTATACTAGCTTGTACAGTAATTACGAGTCTGTGCTATAATTCTGTGCTAAAATTCTATTGCTCCACGTGGCACAGTTGGTAAAAGAGTGTGTGCATGAACCCGTTACCTTTGGTGTTTTGGGCTTGATTATCTTTAACGATAGTCGTTACCTTTTAGCGTTATTCTTAGTGATAAGGAAGGTTAGGGTCATTGGAAAGATTTTTTTTTGTTTATTCATGTTTAAGTCTGAATCACGAGTGTTATATTGAATTCTTTTTATTTGACTTGCTAAGCCTATTTATACTTTGTAAATATTGTACATCTGTTTATTATTCGAAATAATCTTTTTCCTTTAAGGAAAAACAAAAGAAAGATTAGCGATTTTTATGTTTTCCGTGCTACCATGCTATAGCATCACAGTGATAACTGGAAACGGCCTGCCATCACGCGTCCAGTAACTACTGTACATGTTATATATGAGAATCGCCTGGTGTGAAGTCCCAGAGGTAAGAACAGTTCACTTGTTGTAGGTACTTACAATTTCTACTCTATCTTTTTACCTTTTTTTTCTTTTTTGATTTCGTTTAGGGGTTTATCCCGTTGCCGGCTGTGTATTATTGGACAGGTGAGGTATTAGTATGCAGATTAAGGCCAACCCAATATTTGTCTTTTTTTATCTACATTGCAGTCGAATGGAAGGACTTGTGTTCAGACTATATTTTTAGCATGTTTCAGAACAGCTTTTAACGAGGTTAAAATCAAGATATGCATTTTTGTGTCGTTTTTGGTTTTCCTTGAAAAGTACTTGTTTCCGTAGATGAGGCTGCAGGAGAAAAATAGTTTAACTCTGTGTCGAACGAACTTAAGGAACGTACTAGGCTATAATAATATACGTTCAATATGTTTCATTGAATCCCTTCAGAGTAGTTCAACAGTTTTAACAGTAGTTTAAATGTTATTTCGAAGTATTTTATACATAATTTAAGGAAAAGGTACAGGTGAAAATTGCGAAGTGCGTTGTTTTGAAAACTTTGTTTAGGGCACAGGACCTACTTGCACCCCCTAGCAACAAATACATGCATCATAGCCGAGGGACAGAAATTATGCTTACATTCTCACTTAAGAATTTGTGTTACCAGTACGATACCCTAAAAACTTATTTTTACTTAGTAAAAAATTGTAAACTTTTATACAGTCAGTAAAATATGGGAAAAGGTTAAAAAATTACTAATATAACTGAACCTTGGACTGTTCTTAGCCATACTGTCTGCATCTGATATAACTGAACCTTGGACTTCTTAGCCAAGCTGTCTGCATCTTTTACAAAGAAGAATACGTCAGAACCTTGTTTACGTTTTCATGATGCCCTTCTTCCCATTACACACTTTCTCCTAGGCCAACATTTTTATCTAATGTGTCTTGTGATACCGTACATCGTGTCATGCCGATGTGAAAAACACGCTCTGTGAAGACCGTCAGCTGATCTCTTGTAACATTGTTGCGCTTGTCTAAAATAGTAATCAAGTTAAGCTCTTGCAGGGTGAGATACCCCGTGAATGATGATCAAATATAACAATTAAAACCCATAATTTAAAGTACACGTTTCATTTTAAAAAGTGCTTTGAGTGGTTTCTTTTCTGGAATATAGCCTGTCTGCATTATCAGGTATGCTACCGCAACAATATCATACGAGAGAACTTGTAAGTAGTTATACAACTAGGACCGAACTACCTGCTTCCTCATATCTCACCTGCTTCGACAATAACTTGGAAAGAGCAAAACTGAACCTCAAAAGTAACAGTGTCTTGATAGATGTATATCACATCCGTTTGTCCAATTGGTAAGAAGTCTCCAGGGTGATGCGTCTGACTGACCAAAACCATTCGCATCGGGTCTGGAACAATTGGTTCTGTCCAATTGACCACAGCTCCACTGACACCAATTTCTACAGTGACATTTTGATTGCCTGGACAGATAACGGTAAAACCTGTAGAATAGAAACGTTACCATTACTGAGATATTGCGGAATGAGGTTTTCAGGATTTTTTTTACCCCCTGGTGAACTCAAGTGATTATTTGAACTCAAAAATGAAAGCAACAACGGCATGATTCATCCTCTACATTTAAAACATCCACGAGGAGAGTTTGATATCTCTCAATGTTACTTTGAGACATCATCTCTTTCACAATTCAACCTCTTGTAACTGTGTGGTACCAAAACGAGTTCATATTATTAGTGTGAGACACCGAAATGCTCAAAATGAGATTTTTCAATGTATCTGTTGTTGGGATTTCGTATTTACAATGTTTCAAGAGGATGACCTTCTGTGACATTTACACATGCGATTAACTGCAGCTACAAAGGGTAGTATCTGCGCTTTTGTGTCTTTACTGTCCACACAAAAGGATGTGTACACGTCTTCTAATAATGTACTGCATGTATGTGGTACGTATTTATAGAGCGTGCATACGACTTTTACAATAACACATGTATGCGCAATCACGACCCCAAAGGTTGTTTTCATTATACTCAACCGATATACTGGAACAGAAAGTTTCTGCTTGTCAATTACAAGCAGGGCGGGATTTGATATCTGAAAGTGGGGGGCAAAGCTGGTTGGACTGTCCGAACGACGACGAAGGCGCCTTACGGTGTGAGGTCACGGGGCCCGCCTCAGGGCCCCTGGTAGGTCCAGGGGCAAAGCCCGGTGGGATTCCAGGGGGCGAAGCCCCCGGAAGCTCTTGGGTATTTACAAATTGTAGGCATTAAAATGATGCATTTTAGTTTCAACTTCAAATGGTATAAGGTGGGTACTTAACAGATCACAAAAATCACAATTTGAGTTTTTTCAATTATATCGGTACGACTAACTATCAGATCAGATCGATAATGCAGAGGGCTTGAGGAAGGAAGGGAAAATGATTATTCTGAGGGTTTCCCTGGTATTTGGAACAATACTGGTAATTTTAAAAATGGGAGATCTAGTATTCACCAGGTGCGCACGAAGCGGGCTGAAAAAATCTCATTTTTTCACTTTTGAGTATTGTATATGAGTAATAGAAAAGCTAAGAAAAGTGTCCTTAAGGAAATAGAGGGCTCTTGTTCCCCCTCCCTTCGATTAGCGCCTGTCCCTTATTACGTTACCGGAAACTGTTCTTTCTGTGCCTTACAACTTGCATCTAAACAATCTTTGTATGGTCGGTAAATTTACACAGATCGATGGTGATAAAAATTTTGCTTTGAAAATTTCCCTCCCCAAGCCATGGGGGCATTGGTGGTTTCGATGATAATAAAAGAGTTTGGTACGAAGCTATGACAAGCAAGATGTTCTACAAAAAGTAACCCCAAATCCCGAAACAACCTCGCACCGAAAAAAAAACAGCTTTGAGACAGCGTTTTGAGGTATTTAATTGTAGTCTATTGTTTTCCTTTAGTTTAAAATGCAGTATTTTCGTTTCATAATTTTTCTAAGTTCCTGTTTTCCCCAGATGTCTGTTCTTTCCTATCCTGCTCTATTGTTCTTTCTTTCATGTTTCATTTTGTACATGGTCTGAGACAAGTCCCCCTCAACTTTGCCCCCTTGGCAGACGTGTATTTCTCCTGCACCTATATCGGCTGCACTGGTAATATCAACTTCGGCGAACTAGAGTATTAGAGTATGGAGGTCAAAAGTGGAGTACATATTCGACACCTGCTATGAAGGTAACCCTCAAACTGTTAGTGTGAAAAATAAGGTAGTGTCGATTTTCAAGGTTACAGACTTTGTGATACTTTAAAAAGTCAATGAAATGTTTTATGAGTAGTTTTTACATGGACATAGACATGGCCAAGGGCATCGTCAATTAAAGTGCCAGGGAAGTAATTTTTATTGAAGGCTGCATCTTGGGAAGTTGTGGTCGGCGAAGCCTTTAACCGCGAGCGCCGAGGACGCGAAGCCGGAGGCTGGGACTGAGGGTTCTCCCCGAGACATTTTTCTAAAACTTGGCTGCTGTTGCGGCCGTTCTGGACCATTTCCTGAGAAACTCGTATAACACCCAGGTGTAATTTGAAATGCTAATGAAACAGTTTTCTTACTGATGATCGCAAATTAAGATAGTGTGGCGCGTAAGAGAAAAGAAATTTTACGGTGCCAGACAAAACTTTCAATTGTATTAGTCACTTTTCTCTCGCCGAAAAAATTCTTCCTAACATTTTTATGGTTTTTAATATTAATGTTTTCCTTTATTTAACATTTGAAAAATTTTAATCATGATAGACTATTGAAAATTCTCTTATAATTTCTCTGGTCTCGCTTCGTTTCGCTCAGTTTTCTTTTTATTATTATTTTTATGTTTTTAACTCTGGAAAAAAGTGGGCAACTGCCAAGGCAAGTTCCCCGGTTTCCCCGTAACCCCGCCTATGATTACAAGAATTTTTCAAGAAAAATAGGGGAAGAATTAGAATTTCTGGCCATTGTTTGAGTTTAAGAAAGGAATCTTATCATGTATTGTTGGGCTGGGGATGGGAATTTTGTTGTTAATAGTTAGCTGGGTAACAGTGTCTATCTAGAGCATCTCACCTGGTCATGTTTATTCATTTTGGCTCTGGCTGGGTGGGGAGAATATCAAAATTTTAATTTGGTCAATGGAATTTTGGAGTTATCTCTTGGGGAAGAGAAGACCGAGATTAGAGGTCTCTTCATATAATTTCTTAAAGCCAGAGGCAGAGGAAGTAGCCTTAGTCCAGTCAAGGGAGTTTATTTTAGTATAGTTTAGTTTTGTTGGGTTCTGAGTTTGATAAGGTCGACCTGGAATTTTATATATATGTACTGTCTGTTTGTTCTTCATGTGTGTGTGTTTTTTTTTATCTGAAGTAGAGTTATCTTTTTAACACAGACAAGTAACCGTATACAAAGTGTACTTTCTTTTTACTTTGTTTTCTTGTTTGGAGTCTGGACTTCTAAATCCTGCATTTCTTGACAAGACCTTGACCCCTTCCTCCTGGACTGACCGTTGGGCCAATTAAACAGCACGAACGGAGGTCAAGGATCCCAACCCCTAATCCCCCCCCCCCCTAGAAAACTTTCGTTACAATTTGGTGTCAGAAGTGGGATGAAAGGTTAGCTTCAGGAGGAAAATTAGAATCATTTGCGTTGGATTTTAGGTGTTTTATCATGGAGAAATCAGAAAATTTGCACGACAGCTGCAGGAAGTGGAGGAAATGCCGCAATGCTGCAGAGGTTGAGACAAACCTCTTGGTCTGACCGGCGGGGTGAGATTCTCAGGGTGAAAATTTTCGTAACAATACATATTATAGATGGGTAAATATATCTGCTGCACGTGCGGATGCTATCCTTTACAGCTGCAGGTAATCACATATCATGCATTCACCAACAGCAACAAGCCATGATTTCTACTCAGTAAATCAAAAGTAAAGACATGGTACGTAAAAGGTCAATGCTTCAAACTAATCTCGGTGACCCCATTTGATTTTTGATCTCTCACGAAATCAGTAGTGTCAGTTACTTGATACAAAGAATCTAAATGTCAAGTTAGATCCTTTTCGATGTAACCTAGCAAAATAATACTGTTTCTGACTATTCCACACTTTGGAGACTCTAGATAACCTTACACCTCCATAAAAGCCTATAGCTTTCGGTTACTTGATATGAGTAATCTTCTGTTTAAGTTTAAGACTCGTAGATTTTACCCTCTTTGAGATGTAATGGTTGCAAAGTATTCATATGTAGACTTCTGTTAACCCCAATGACCTTTGACCGCCAACAAAATAAAAATGTGATGCTACTCAATATGGAATTTCAAACATGAAATGCAAACTGTGAGAAGTATTCACAGAACCCTTCTTTGAGATGAGAAGTTACGATTTTTGAGTCAAACACACCCACACACACCCACACACACCCACCAACACCCACACCCACACACACCCACATACACACACATAGATATATATATATGTATATATATATATATATACATGCAAAAGTACATGCACACAAACGCGACCAAGAATTCACTTAGGTTAAAATTGTTATCGAAGCATCAAAAGAATGGAATTAGAGACCCTAATAAAGAATATTGACTGCATAGTCGCCATGGGTACCGAACTTGGGACTTCTTCAAGTAACATGAATGGTTCTCAAAGTATCGGGTTGAGAAATTTTTTCATTTACCAAAAAGTTAGAGCAAAATTAGTTGCCTGAAAGGTTTCAAAAGAGATAAAGTTTGCTATTTTTACCTTGAGTTGTAGAAGGTTGTAATGACGTAGTTGCTGTTAATAAAATGCAGAAGAATCTCATCTTCAAATCATGATAAAGATACTAAATCTTCCTTCTTGGTTTTCCTTTGAGTTGTATCTAGCTTCATTAATCATATACATATTATATCTTACTGTATCATTACTGCTTGGATTCCGTTTAAACGAAGCTGCCAAATAAAATGCCAAATTAAAAAAAAAAAAAAACTTTTCTTGAAAACGAAGCAATGATACCAGATTTCCCATCATTTCATTTCCTAACCAAAACTACCATCGCCACAGCATCAAACTTGTTAAGCATAGACTCGACTTTTTCAAACTACCATCAATGGTTTTTGGATATGTTTGGATGGGAGACGTGTTGTTTGCTAATACATTTTAAAGCGACAAAGTTGACTTCAGAAAGATTTGAAAGGGGCAAAACTTTACACTTCTTACCTAGAGTCGAATCAGCATCTGTCGTTAAAGTTGTCGGTTGTAGAGTCGTTGCTGTTGCAAATAAAATACAAAAGAATCCCATCTTAAAATCATGGTAAATATACCGGACTCTCCTTGATTAAAGGTAAAATTTTCATTTATCAACATACAATAAACTCATTTTTACTAAATAATTTTTAATGGTTAAAAAATAAGGACTAGTTGAGTGGTATAATTATTGACAATACTTAATTCTTGTTATTTGAAGTTGACTGACGATATTTGTTGCAGGGTCCGCTGTTAGCTTTTATGTAGACGAACCTGTACATCGAACCAAATGTGTTGTAGAAGTAAAAATTGATATTATATGGATTCCCCATCCTCAGCACGTTTCTTAATGGTAATACTTTCAGTTACTATAAACTACGAAGGATATTAGAATTATCGACGGTTTCAATTTAATCTCACTTAGGAAGGTTCATAACACTTTCCATAATACTTCCATTCTTCCTTTTATCCTACTGTAGTATTTCAACTTACAAGCACGTTTTTACAGCATAATTTACATAAAGTTCAATGATTCGGGTCAGTGGCGTAATTTGAGTTCAGGGTGCCCGGAGAGAAAGTGGATAAGGATACCTCTGACCAAGCGGGGGAGCCTTGCACCACTGCAACAGAGCACGGTGGCTGATGCAGGGTATTGCTAAAAGGGAGGCATACTTTGTGATGTCAAGTTCAAACTAGTGAGGGCCGAAGGTACAAGGCTTTGACAGGGTGGGGTTCTGGGGAAGTTGATGGAATCGTGAATTGCCTTACAGGGGGCTAGCTCCCCGAAGAATGGGTGCTAAAATTTTCACAACTTTCCCGTAGCCTGCGTACTTGCTCCTATACAACATCATTCAACACTTAATATTAATATGACGTCATAGCATGAAGCATAACCTTCGTGGCTTATTTCGCAGAATATACAAACTTCAAGTTCCGAATTTAGTGCTTCAAGTTGTCACGGTTAGATATATACAAGAATTTGCCCTCATTGAGCATTAAAAATGTAAACATGTCTAGCGGCTGGTGATATGAGGAATAACATGCATTGTATACCGTACCCACCGGTCTCTCTTTCGTTTACTGAAGGCTACCTTTTAACAAATCAACAAAACAAGTACCGATATGAAATTTAGGATGATATTTCCGACATTTCGGAAAGCTGTGTAAGCTACCTTTAATATGACATGTTACATGGGCCTAAGAGCCCAAATTGAGGGGGGAGGGGGGCTGTAACAACTTGCCCGAAAAATGTAACCCGAAATGTCCGCGCGCTCCACGCGCTTTCAATATGTTAATGTACACTTCATATAGGCATGCAGCGGTTATCACACGGCATGCCAATTACATACAATCATTTGTTGTGTTACTATACCCTTCAATATTAATTATAATTTTTTGTTTCTCTCATGGGGGTAGGGGTATGCAATATGTTGAGTGATCGCCAGCCTGGGTAGGGTTGTAAGGGAGGGGTGCCACCCTCCCGTTTGAAAAGTTTTGAAAAATTAGGTGTCCTTACATGCAATCTGGTGCCACATATGCTACCTTTTGAAGTAAAATTTGTGATAAAAATTTTACGTATTTTAGGTAGTATAAAAAATCGGCATTAGTGAGGGGGATTAAGGCATGACCCAATGGCCTCCTAAATACACCACTGATAATCCTAATATAAATTTAACTATTAAAAACACACTGGTGAATAAATACCGAATATATAAGTGCTGGTGCAATCCAAATCAGAACTTAATTTTAATTGCCAAGGAAGTTTTTTAAACTACTGAATATCTTTAGCTACATCATTGCATTATTTTTCTTTCAGTAAATGCCCGAAAAGTTCTTAGCATATTGCCGGAATTTTCAAGAATATATTTTGTTGCCCCCCACTCCCGCCTCCTACGATTATTCATCTCATTATTATGAAATATTGTAATAATACTATTGGCGGCAAGTTTGCTTTTTTTTCGCCATCTTGGTTTGACCTAAATTTTAGCAAAACTGCTCTGAAAAATAACTGTTGATTATTTGTCATAAAATGTGGCAGATATACAGAGCAACTGTGACTAATATATTTTGTAAGAATTGTTATCCTTTTTATTATGAGATATTGAAATTTTAACATTGGCGGCCATCTTGCTATTTCCGCCATCTTTGTTGACCTGGTTCCGGAAGAAAAATAACCAGAAATATGTTCTGTATATGTATAACAGAATATAGACAGAGTTTAGGTTTACCTCTTTCAAAAGTATTTTTAAGGATTATTTGTCTTATTGTTATATTATATTGACATAATTATTGCATTGGGGACCATTTTACTAAAAAAAAAATTACTTCGAAAAATATCTGTTTATTTTTTTCAGAAAACTCGGCCAGACTTTAAGGGCAACTGTGTCAAAGATATTTTTAGTAATTATTTTAAAATTATTTTTTATATACTATTTGTTACATTGGCGGCCGTTTAGTTGCTTCCACCATCTTGGAAAATTAGGGGTCCTGCATAATATATTAAAAGTCGTGCTTAAAATCTTGTGCAATCTGTTATGAAGATATTTAGGGTTTATGATCGAAATATGTTTTCAATGATTATATTCTCTGATTTTTATTATTTTTATTTATATTCTTATTTTGGGGGAAATTTTTACTGTATTGTTTTGTCATTTCTTCGGTGCTTTTCAACCTAAATTGGCTGGCAAGTTTTCTGTGCCAAGGATTTGAAAATCCAGCTTTAATCAAAAACATCAAAGAACATCATAATGATGAACTGGGATTGCTTTCGGAATGTTGGAATGTTTTTACACAGTTTTGAAAATATTTTTTTTTAATTTTGGCGACCATTTTGTTTTTCCACCATCTTGGTTAACCTAAATCTCGCCAAAACAGTTCCAAAAATTTATTTTAGAATTTTTGCCATAAAATGTGAACAAAGTTTTACAGCAAATGTCTCAAAAATATTTTTAAAGAATATTTTCTTTATTATTATATTATACAAAATATTCATAGTTTTGCCCCTATTTTGTTTTGGCAGCTATTTGAATGAGTGAGACCCAAAATATTTACTTTTATCTCACGATATCGTCTCCAGGGTCCCACAAGGTTTCCAAAATATTGGGTTAAAGAGTTTTGGGGGTGTGTACTTGAAGTTCCTCTGGCGCATGGTCTAAATACCTGTAAAACATGTACCCCTCCCCTTAACACAAAATGTCTTACTAAGCATGGGTGTCAATATTTACTCGAATGTTGGGGGGGGGGGGGGAATGGCCACTTTTGTCAAAAAGTTACTGTGTAAAAATCTTAAGCCAATGGGTGTATTTCCAAAATGTGGGGAAGGCCCCCCCCCCCGTCCCCCCATGATTGACGCCCATGCCATAATATAATTAGGGAAGCCATTGAAACTTTCCAAAATGGTAAATCTAGCTTCTTCATGGTGGAAAGTGTCACAACTTGACACCAGGACCCAGGCGCGGATCCAGGGGGGCCGCTTCCCCCCCCCCCCACGCCCCGAAAAAAAAAACGACAGGAGAAAAAATGAAGAAAAAGAAAAGAAAGAAAAGGAGAAAGAAAAATTAAGAGCAAAAAATGAATAATAGTGTCTAAGAACGTATCGAAAGTACAGTATATATTTCTGTTGAGGTTAGGTTGAGCTATAGCTGGATTTTCTCTTCAGATATCTTTCAAAGTGGTTGGCGACGAAAGGAG
The DNA here is from genome assembly GCA_029531755.1 of Holothuria leucospilota. NCBI lineage: Eukaryota > Metazoa > Echinodermata > Holothuroidea > Aspidochirotida > Holothuriidae > Holothuria > Holothuria leucospilota. Next base: position 4,529,111 of record CM055967.1, on the reverse strand, counting down.
AGCTACAATGTTCGAAAACAGGTGAATAGCTGAGTAATGATCCTTGACTAAAGATTTAAATAAGTAAACATCGTGACATATGCAGTATGGGCCCTGCTAGCTGCACTGACATTTAGTAACAATTTTGTGTTAAAGAGTGAAATTTTTTGTAATATAGAGGGATTGAGAGGCAAAGTTTTCGCCATTCAGACCTTGCAGAATGAATACAGAAGACAAGCTGTCAGGTGACGTGCTATTGTGCCCAGTGGCACCAGCTGTTGCAAGCAAAGTAGCGGCGTGCATACCCTATTCGATTTCGAAACTGTCTGAAAAGTATTAAAGTGAACTCAAAAGGCTTTAAGCTACAGACAGTGGCGTCGGCACAGTGGGCAATGGGTGACGTGTGTCCCCCTCCCCATCGATTCTTGAAAATTTTTAAAACGGTCCCAAAAGTCGTTTGAGCTACAGATTTCTGTAGAGGGTGAAGGGTGAGATGTATTTTTGATGACTGGTTTATTTGTTTTAACCATTTTCTTTCACAAACTGTTCTCAAACTATCATAAGTTTTGGAAATTCTTGACAAATTCCAAATTTTCGCAAGCTCCGCTAGCGTCAAGTCTTGTGTCAGAGTTGTTTTTATTATCAATAGCTCTGGGTAACCACCCACGGGGGAACAAAGGAGCAAATGTGCTTTTTAAGAATTCTCAGTCAGAAGATTCGTTTCTTAATAGCATAGGTTGGTTGGAAAGTGACAGTGTCCGATGCAAGTTCTGAATGCAGGTTTTGTCATGGACTTAATATTTTATTCAAACTTTCGACGCGCTTCGCGCGCATACGACAGGATTTACACCCGATTTCATAAACCACTGACAAAGCTATGAGGCAAGAAATTGGAAATTATTCCAATGCAAAACATTTTTTTTTTCTAAAAAGTACATCTCCTTCTCTGTAGGGCTCTCATCGTTATGGGATCTTTGGCTAATTTAGTCTAGCACATGATTTGAAAGATTAAAAGTACGTAGTTGTGTTGCTTATTTTCCAAACATTTTACTACGACGTTCAATATCGACGAAAATCTTTTCTGAGACGAATTTTTCCTGCAAGAGGGATGGCTATAACTAAAAAGAAGGTGATATATCATATCTCCTCCCATATGGATGTCGGGTAGTGAGAATCCCGTTGGTCCCTCTTTTGTATACTGTAACTAATTCAGATCTCCCGGGAGGCTCTATACTGTTCTCTGTCAACCTTGGATATAATTTTACAATGTAAGGGAAAAATTTTATTATGGTCCAAGAATGTTTCTGTAGACTCCACGAAGGTATGATTGGGTGTACAATGATCCCATGGGGCTGCGGGACGCGTCCCCTCACTTTTTTGGAAGGGGGGACATCGTCAAAAGGTCCCCCTCACTTTTTCAAAAATGATGGAACAATGAATGGAAAAATGATGTATATAGCGTATACAAAGTCCCACTGCCTAATAAGGCACGATTTAGCAGTTATCTGCGGTTCCCCCAATCACCAACTCCCACCGGCACCATCGGTCATAGATTTCTGAAGGGTATACCCTTAAGACATCCATAAAGAAGGTGGTATATCATCTCTCCTCCCATATGGATGTCAGGTTGTGAAAGTCCTGTTGGTCCCCCTTTTCAGTGTACAATTAATGCGGAGCTCCCTGGAGGCTCTATACCGAAAATTTTCGGCGCGCTTCGCGCGACATTGTTTAGGCTTACGGATAGAGGTACGTTAATTTTTATTTAGTGATGGATTTATTTTTATCACTTTTTACCAAAAATCATTTGAAATCTTACACGATTTTTGCAAAGTCTTCTCAATATTTCTTGATTTTCTCTTGATCTACGCACTTTTAGCCTTGAATTGCTCCTTTTACTACTATCAAGAGGGTCCCAAACTTATCGCATTACTCATTGGTGGGATTCTACCATAAGCCAATTATTCGTGTGCATAAACGTGATTTCAGAGGAGCCAGCTTTGTAAGGATGTAAAGCAACTGATATTCATTTTTTCACCCTCCTCTTCTTATGAAAAATGAAAACTAAGTTAGTATCAAACCCACCTTCTAATTGATAGACAAACATAAAGGGAATCGACACCGCCAGTCATAGCAATGGTTTTAAATGTAAATTCAAATTTTCGGCGCTCTTCGCGAGCAATTGTTTCATCTGACGTCCTATACCAGAATACCGTATAACGAAAATAAAACACTCATTATGGCAAAAATCATTTCAAGTTACCAACACGGGCTCATCATGTTGGCGTGTAAGTTTTAAGATAACTTAGATTCTCCGGAACTTCTGCAGGTACATATAGTAACTTATACTGAGACATACATATCAAATTCCATGGAACATGAAAAGGTATAAAAATCTCACTGACATAAGAACTGGAGCCGATTTCTGTGCTCTTAAAATGCAATATTGCGAGAGCTTTCGGGGGCTTTGCCCCCTGGACCCCGCCAGGGGCCTTTGTCACGGACAGTAGTAAAATACTTAAAATTTCCTCAAGCCGGTTTATCCGAGCCCTAAATACGCGAGGGACGCTCATTTGCATATTTAACAGCTGGCTATGTAAAACCCGCGGTTTACGCACTTAGAAAAGGCATCCAAGCGGAATGCTTTGGCGTGGGGCTGGAAAACGGGTTTGTTAACGGAGAACAACACAGACACGGAGGTAACGAGGACCGTTTGTTTGGTAGGAGCGCTGAGGCTCCAACAACACATCCTTCTTCCAAAAATGAAGTCGCCGAGGACTTTATTTAGCCGCTGAGGGCTACAAAATATAGTAGAAAGAACCAGGTTTTTGCGCCGAGGCATAATCTGGTTCTTTCTTTCTTTCCATCTTCCCTTCTTCTTACTCCGTCACTGTAAATATACACGCACCAGAATTGCAAAAATCAACAATCTTGTGGTTTTTCTGGCGTCATATACTTATCAATTTATGGCGACCCCAAGCCGAGTTGTGACAGCCTTAACGCGGACCCCTGGACGCCACGCGTAGGAACTCACACTTCGCGCTCGTGGTGTACCTTCGGTGCACATGAGATTATCCATCTTCGCCCCCCCCCCTCCCCCTCGAGATTTCTGGATCCGCGCCTGCCAGGACCATTCCTATAGGATAATTCTGCACAAAATTGTCCCTAAAATAAAATGATATTTACAAACCAAAAATGGGGGCTATTTTGGGGAATCGGCAACCATTTTGAATTTTGAGTGGCTAACATGCTTTTTCGGAAGAACAATCCCTAAAGAGCATGTGTGCAAAGTTTGGTGCTTCTTTCCACTTGTGAAAGAGTATGTTAAGCTCACAGGACCAGTCTGCGTGTCTTTACGTGTGTTTCAGTCAACCTTGTCCGTGTGCGCTATGTATACGTACCACACAAATGCAGTTACCATAAGGGTTGCATGCAGTACATTCCAAGAAATGTGCGTGTTTACGAACCACACACATGAATACATAATTAGAGGACGGTGCAATGATACATGATAAAAGCATATATGGCTTTGGGGGAGTCATGATACATGTGCAGAGCGCAGATACTATCCTTTACCCCTGCAGTTAATCGCATGTTAGAGGTTAATATTGAACTGCACAGTTTGCATGGTTATATAACGTTAATGTCGCATAGTATAAAAACTTCCTTTTTACGAACTTACAACCCAAAGTGGTATGCACTGTGCAGTGAGAACAATATCACAAAGAGAAGTGGGAGGGGCACCGTGTATAGCCATAAAGTGTTTCTTATGCAGTGGAGCGTGGCCTAACCAGTACAATGGCAGAGTGCATAAAGTAGGCCTGCTTGAAACAATGATGTTTAGGCTACACTTTAAAACGTCCGGTTCAAATTGAATTGGAAATTGATCAAACCGTGAGGCAATTATCCAAAATTGCATCGAATATACCTAATTATTTAAGATTCAAAACTATCCATTTCCAGGCCCGTAGCCAGGCGGGGCACGACAGTTCGTGCCCCCCCCCCCCCCCGCCGTGCGGAATATTGTGTCCCCCTATGGAAAATCCATCGAAACAAAATTTTACTACGACTCCAAGCAATTTTTTTTTATCAACAGTGATCCCAAAAGGCGTTTAATAAAGAACGTATTTTGTTTCCTGTAACATATTTTTTCTAAAGTTGTAAAAATTTTACGCGTGCTACGCGCACGTTCGTCTTCAGTCACATTTGCTTTTTACACCCGGTTCTATATGCTGGCTTTATAAAGGTAGAAGTTACACAAGTATTCTATTCTTCTTCCCTGTAGGCGCGATCCTGGAGAAACAAAAAATTGAGTCGATGAGAAGTTCTATCCTTTTCTTCTAACCAGGCATTTGGAACATTCTTACATCAGACTCACAATCATGGTAAACATACTTCGTAAAAAACGAAGAGTAACTCAACGCTGAGTTCAGGGGTGGTGGAAGGGGAACCCCCCCCCCTTGAGCAGTGCCCGGGGTCTTGATTTTGTTTTTAAAGACTCATCACCCCAAGTATATTTTTGGTTGGGAGAAAGCAAAATTCTCAATTGGTAAATGCTCTTTGATTTACATCAAAATCAAAAGATGTAGAGCAGTTCACATTACACAGCATGCACAGCGTGTTCTGATTACCTATTATGGCCTTGTATACCAACCAGGATATAACCTTAAGCAATAAACTAGGTTTGTGTCTGCCAAAGAAGAGGGGCTCATAACGGGTTTGGGTGTGGCTAGGAGTACACTTAGCTGGGAGAATTGGGACTGTCCTGGATAAGGAGGGGAGCGGATTCTTCCACAGAAACCCAAATTTTCAAACTTTGCTTAATAAGAACAAATTATTTTCAATTTTTCTTAAACAAACCCCATAATTTTCGGCGCCCTTCTCGCGCCCAAAACTTTGCGTTCGGTACCCTTTGGGCCGCTTCTGGGGGACTTTGGGTTGCAGGACCCCTCAGGGCATATCCTTTTACCTGCTGTGTCTGTATGCAGATTTTACGACCGTCACGGTAAATAATTTTCCTGCAAACTTTTGGCGCTTAGCGTTCGGTTCTCACAATCGAACTTGTATCAACAATGAACATTATTAGCCCAAAAATTTCAGTAAACTATATTCTAGGCAAAGTTAGACGAAGGATCATAGTTTGATGCATCATGGGGTTTTCTTGTGGCAATCTAATACCTTGAGTAACATTTGTAACGTGATGACCATATGGTTTGAAGCTACATAAATTTAGTAAGTACCTAAAATTTACTCAAAAATTTATTTTTCTCTCAATGCCAAAATTTCGTCCAGAGTAGAAATACGATAACGACAATCTGAATTGTGGACTGTAAAGAGCTTGGTGTGCTCTGTCATTCAAATTCTTCCTGAAAGTTCCATGCTAGTGTGTCCATTTTGTTAATTAAATAAAAAATCAAAAAATTAATTAGTTAAAAAAGTCGATGATTTTCACTATGAATTCTACCCAAATCGTACTGGACCGCACCCAGCCTGCAATATGGCAGTCCTTGGTCCTCGCCGTTCGCAAAGTACTCAACTCTTCACCTCACCTGCGCTTGCGGAGCTGCAAAAGCATTCTTGTGATCAAAGTCTTGTTCCCGTCACTTGTGGCGACCTTCCACGTCTCTGTATTGCACGAGGAGCGGAAAATTCTCACCAGAAGAGCGAAATTTTCGCTTCGTGCGCATGTGCACACTTTAAGCTATCTGTGGTAGGCTTGAGGTACCATCCCCTGTGGTTCCCACAAACTGTTATCATATCGTGGTACTACTGACTACAAACATGCAGTTTACTTCTGTGCCCCCACCCCCCGTGCGGCCGGTGCCCCCAATAACAGAATTCCTGGCTTCGGGCCTGTCCATTTCCCGGTCAAAACGAACCAAATCTAGCCAAAATATATTACTAGGTCGTAATCGCAATCGGTTTAATTATGAACCTGAAATTCCTTAAAGTCCAGCCTTAATCGTGGAGGGACAAGTCGAAATTAATGAGAAATGACGAATGAGCAAATAATGACAAAAGGTCACTTTTAGCTCATTTGGACTTTGATCTGACCCTAATCAACAAGACCCCGTATTTAAAGTATATCTCATCACTCTGAACATATCATGTGGTTTAATGACATTTTCTTTTATATTGATACACAAATAATGGCACAAAAGACCAATTTTACCTCGTTCGATTGTTGAGCTCTCGAGTTTTTTGAACGTTACCGTCATCGAATGCGCATGCATAAGTTTTTACTGTAAGGTACTTACCCACAAACTTTGAAATTGATCGGATACAGCTTAGGATTAGTTGGCGACACACACTTTTACAAACTGTAGGCTACATTAGCCTTTGACCTACATGTGACCCTTGGCCTTGATCTCCAGCGACCAAAAAGCTCAATGTAAACACTTTTCTGACCATTTTCTACATATCATGTGGTGAAATAACTTTTTATAACATACTGATGGGCAAATAATGTCAAAAATCCAGTTTTTACTGAATTGGCCTTGACCTATGATGTCATTACACGTGTAATTTTTTTTATAATAAGGTACCTACTCACCCAAATTTAAACTTGATCGGACTTACAGTCCAGAAGTAGTGGACAATCATGAGATATATTTGTGAAGGAGGTAAGACAAAAATTTGTACGATTTTGCTGATGTTTTCAAATAAAGTTGGGTCGACTGCTCTTTACCTTTAACTACAAGTCGGTCAGTTCAATAAAGGTAGCTTCCCTGAAAATGAATAGAATGACTCGGTATCTCATCAACCAAAAAGAAATAAGGATGCGTTTCACACGGCTTAGAGTTTTGTTGTACTTCCAGTAAAAGCTCCATGTTCCGTAATAGCTGCATGATGTTACTGAAATGTGGTTCTTTTTGTTGTGTTCAAATTTCATCAGTATGGTACAAACAAAAAATGAAAATAGGTTTTATCATTATGAAACTATTCAGTCTCACCAGCAGCTAGAATATTATGCGTAAAAAGAGTTGGGAATGTTGCATCGTTGATAATGTAAGAGCGTGAGTGAACAAATTGTTCATGAGTCACACAAATGTGCGTTTCTTACTGTGAGAAACTTTTCACTTGAAAATAAAGCTATCCAGTTACCTTCTAATTATGTTTCTATAAATCATGGCGTTACAAGTCCAAATATGTCTTTACTACTGTTGAGTTGAAGGACAATCTTCCATTCAAGGACGAGAATATGAGTTCTGACTTTATTTGGTTTTGCATAATAGAAATGTTTGTACTAGTTGCATACGGTTTTTAACTGTGTTTATTTAGAAAAGACAAAGAGAGCAGTGAACTGTTACAGACTGTTCTGAGGACTTTTTATGAGTTTAGTGGCTAGGAGGTGCCCATATGTGTGACCTATTTCATTCGTTGGTGCAGTATCACGTCGTGTTTCCTGGTTCCAAATTTTGTAGTAGGCGGGCTTAGCACCCATTCATACCAGATCTTGTAGTTCCTTAAAGGTAGAACAATTTAAGTGATATTATCGTCCTGTCCTACAGTTCCGTTGGCAACCTATTCTTCGTAATCCCCTTGCGGCAGTTCCACATCTGTTAGTCCGAGTTTTAGGGACTCAGCAGTAAAACCAATGTATTTGACACATCAGTAAAATCTAACAACTTTAATCTTATTTCCCTTACAAATATCTTTCATGATGTTTCTAAACATAAATAATGGATATAAAAGGTAAACTAAGGAAATATCACTTTGTGATTAAATTTAGCAATTTATTAACAAAAATATTGTGACATTTCAAATAGCCATTCATGAATTTGATACCAGGGTATACCAACTTAACCTTTAGTGACTGCATTTTCCCTTAAAATTGTTCTAAAAGTGATCGAATTGTAATAAAGCGCATCAAATGAAATGATGGTAAAAAGCTTCATTTCAAAGCCCACAATTTTGTTAGTTCCCCATCTCTTCCGGGGCTTCGCCCCTTGATCTCCTTTCGGGGCGTTGCACCTGGACACCCCAGGGCCCCCGAGGCGGGTCGCTGAACCCCAAGCCGTCACTGGATATACTTCGAAACCACACCCACGGCGATAAGCGCACTCCTTAAGAGAGCTTCAGGTCCACACATCGGTCCCTGGCCCTCTAGAAATGAGCCCTAGATCCGTCACTGGTATTTGCAAATAAAAATTTAAGCAAATCATTTTAGAGGCACACATTATGTCACGACAGGGCCCAAAAAAGTCGAAGTAAATAAATATAACCTAGTTGGCTACTGCTTTATTTTAGGGACGGCAGTGTGTAACGTTTTCGTATTTTTGGTGGGAGGAGATCCAGTAGGCTATCCAAATCATAACACCATACACATTAAGCTGGTAAATTTTCCGCTACTGCCCTGCTAAATATTTTACGTCCTTAACTAACTTAAGCTGTCTTTTTGGTTATGCTGAGAAGGACGAGTAATCTGGAGTTGACCAGTGGTTTATCATTATTGAAGAAGTTGTTCAATCTCTAAAATCGACCTGTATATAAGCGTCATGTTATAGGGACCGGGGTGGAGGGCGGGCTAGCTCCCTGCTTGACTTGTTTTTTTGGATATCATACTACGCAGTTGGCTGGATAACAAGTCATCTTCTTGGGTCATATTACACTCGGGGGCATCGCGCCATTGAAGGCTGGGGCCCGTCCCAATTACCCAATTTTTATGAAGGATACATTTTTTCAAATATCATAGTAGAGATGTAAGCCACGCAAGTGGAAGCCTTCTATTCAAGCCCCCCCTCCCCAATTTTGGTGGACGCGACGCCCCTAATTTCAAACATTCTATATTAGGCACAAAGTGTCGATTTTTACGTTGATTTCTCCAGCTGCCCTTTGTGGAAAAATGTATCAACAAACTCAAAAACAACAACGATATTTTCTAATCAAATATAGGCTACCATTTCGATGAAGTTTAAGCACATTATTTTTCCAAAATGGACCATCAGTTAAGATGGGGTTTGACAAATAAATTATTATTTTTAATTCTATGTTACCTAAATATACTTTAACTGATGTTTTTTTGTTTTATGTCAAGCTAATTCTTATTGTTTTGAGACCGTAATAAAAGTTAATATCATTAAAATGAGTTTAATAGCAAGCAATTAAACATTTAATGAATTAAAACTGTTGCATACGTACCGGTACCGAATGGAAATAAACATCCACACATTAGGAGGAGGAAGAAAGAAATTTTTAGCTTCATATCGTTATAGGTTATTGATTGAATACGATAAGATCTCCTTGAAAGCGATAAAACACGAAATATGTCCTACACATCGGGATGTTGAGTAACGTATGACCAGACACCTATCCAATCTTATCATCATGAAATAGGCGTATACTTGAAATTAATTGGACCGGTTTTCTTGTTGACCAACCAAGTGTGAATGTATATGACCTTAGTCAAATTAAGCTTTTGGAAGGTGAGGGTATTAAAATTGTAAGGAATGTTTATTTTGTGGTTCTTCATTGGAAAAGTACTTACAAACTCTATTGTATAAGATTTATTGTATCCAAACAACACGATTAAACACAAAGACAGCAGAGGTTTTAATTATTCTGGACACGGTGCAGCATACTTTTTACTTCTGTTATTTTTGTGTATTCTGGACAAGGTACAACGAGACTATGCAATAAAACGCCATGCGATTGAAAGGTTACCTTGCACTCCAATTCATCATGAGCTGATTTTGCAAAGAATGTTTCCCCTGGGAAGATGCATTAAGCTTCATTTTTAAGAAGAATGTGTGTCAGTAGTTAGCTGTGTGAATGCCTATTTAACGAGACACAGTCAGAGGAAGGATTACATAATTAACCAAAGTCTCGATTATTACTTATGTAGCGATTGGCTTTACATAGACGTATGACGTAACGTGATATAAGTTGGTGCAAATGCGATAGAAGAGTGAAGAATTTGAACATTCAAGAAATTATGCACAAAATGAAGATACGGACTAGGCCTACTACTAATCTTTGTTGCAAATACGGTAGCTAGATAGTAAGAGAGTAAGAGAAACGTACAAAGTACATGTTACTAGCCCAAAGGGGACAGAAAACAGCTCGGTGTCGTTACTGTAAGATTTTAAAGAACGATGATGGGGGACGTTAGGCATACCTTGCAGAGACTTTACCATGTCACTTTTTTCCATTGATGCACCTAAAAATGTAGTAAAAAATATTTAAATTAAAAAAATGATGAGCCAATTAAGCAGCTTTTAAGGTGTCATGGAGATGTAAGTTGAGATATTATAAATATTGAGAGCCAAGTCTCGAATGTCAATATCTCAATTACTTCAAGTTAAAATATTAAGAGATTGCCCCCTGTAATTAAATGTTTGAATAGTTTACCCTAAACTATTGAGATAAATAGATCGCAGATGTCAATATCTCAACATCTTACTGATATTGATACGAATCCACTGGTCAGACTTTTCACAAAACTTCACATCATCTCTTAACTCCATAGGTGTACACGCCAGAGGGCCTGCATCCCCTAGAGTTCGGTTTTAACCAATTTCTTGGGTACGGTATTGGAAAAAGTTGGGCAATATTCTCAATTTGTCCTGTTTTTACTCGGACAAATAAGGCTCAGTCTCTAGTAAATAATATCCCTCACAACGCTAACCATCATCCAGGCCCTATCTACGTCCCTGACTGGGGCCTTGTGGTAAGCCATATGGCTTGCTACACGACCGTCTCGAGGACTCTCTTGGCATGTTATCGCTAATGAGGGTAATATTTTTGAAGCGCTTAGAAACCTTGATGATAAAGTGCTGTATAAAAATCCAAATATTATTATGATTATTATTATTATTATTATTATTATCATCATCATCATCATCATCATCATCATCATCATCATCATCATCATCATCATCATCATCATCATCATCATCATCATCATCATCATCATCATCATCATCATCATCATCATCATCATCATCATCATCATCTCATCATCATCATCATCATCACATCATCATCATCATCATCATCTCATCATCATCATCATCATCATCATCATCATCATCATCATCATCATCATCATCATCATCATCATCATCATCATCATCATCATCATCATCATCATCATCATCATCATCATCATCATCATCATCATCATCATCATCATCATCATCATCATCATCATCATCATCATCATCATCATCATCATCATCATCATCATCATTATTATTATTATTATTATTATTTTCAAAGTTCTTTTCGTTAATTAGTTCCTGAAGGGCCGGGCCCATCCCATGGGCCTGAGGCTTCTTCATGGATGATGTGATAGTCATTTTATGGACAGCATCTTCCTTAGTATGTGGGCAGTTCCAAGCAGAGCAGTTTTCTGGACCAAGTTCATGTCAATTTGACCAGGCAGTTTGTTCAGGTAAGCATTCATGCCTTTCTTACACATTCCCAGTGCACCAACCACAACAGGTACCGTTTCTGTTTTCATCTGCCACATTCTGCATATTTCGATTTCCAAGTCTTTATATTTGCTAAGTTTTTCTGTGGTCTTGATTGATATGTTTTTGTCAGAGGGAACAGCCACATCAATAAGGAGACATTTCTTTTCTTTGAAGTCCTTGACCACAATGTCTGGTCGGTTTGCCTTGATTTCTCTGTCCGTGTGGACTGGCATATCCCATAGGATAGTGGCATCTTGGTTTTCCGATACAGTCAGGGGCTGGTGATCATACCATTTGTCTGTACTGGTCTCAATCCCATAATGCCTGCAGATTAGCCAGTGGATGTAGGTCGCCACTTTGTTGTGCCTATGTGTGTATTCTGTTGGTGCAAGTACAGGGCATCCAGAGATTATGTGATCAATAGTTTCTTCGTATTGTCCACATAGTCTGCAGAGAGGGTTTGTGCCATCTTTCACTATGCGATGTAGGTAGGCTCTCGTAGCAAGGCTTTGATCTTGGGCTGCTACTATCAGGCCCTCTGTTTCTGCTTTCAGCCCTGCACTCCGGAGCCACTGGTTTGTCTGACAAGTGTCTAATTATTATTATTATTATTATTTCATCATCATCATCATCATGCATCATCATCATCATCATCATCATGTATCTCTACAAATTTGGTTAGGGTAGGGTTAGGGGTAGGGTTAGGGTTAGGGTTAGGAAAAATTCAAATTTTGTACACAATCAATGTAACTGTCGCCCTAAGTTGGTATCCACGCTTATTATTATTATTATTATTATTATTATTATTATTATTTTATTATTATGCCACCCGTATATCCCAATCCAATCAATAATTTGACTGTACATTCTGGCTGTTTATTAAATATATAAGGAGGATTGTACACCAACTGTTCATAAAGGTATTGAACATAAGGAAGGTAGTAGTTCGACAATGGCGAACGATTTCAGCAAAGTTAAAGATATTTACTGATGATTATCACAGCATAATCATAACATCAGCCTGTAAAAACTGTACTTCATGAGCAAAAACCTAAAAATATAAATAAATGAATAAAGAAATGAAAAAAAAACGAACAAATAAACAATAGAGTCTTTCGACCACCCCTGTTCTGCACTAGTTTGAAATCAGTATGAACAATAGATAAAAGGGTAGGCAAAAACATTTTCCTTAAAATCAAGCATAGGCTTAGAAAGCTACTTTGGAGTGTGGGGCGAAATGGAACGAAATGAAAATGTATGGTAGGTGGCCTCTTAAGTGGTTTAAAGAAATTATCAAAGCATAATGCCACCATGCGTTGGCCCGTAGCATACCAAGACAATTTTCTCCTAAAAGTGCTCCCAGATAACACGAAATGGCACTTTTCAGAGCCTGCAAGTGCATCAGTACATTCTTCATTTTGGAGTATCATACTGTGGAAATTTAGCACACTTCCAAGAGGAAGGAAACTTAAAGTTTTCTTTCAAGCATCATCTGGGGTGAGGGAACTTTTTATTTAAAAGACTGCAGGGACATGCGAGTCTGGAAAAATCTGTTTTTTATGGTGAACAAAACTGGGCCTCGATATCGGATAACTGTTTTGCATTGCATCGTGCCATCTAAAAGAGATTATCTCTGCTATTGACGATAAACTTTTCAACCTTAACAAACAAAAGCTATCTAACTTACTAGGAAATGTGGAAGAATATTTACTATTTACTATATAAAAAGAAAATTATAACGGAAAAGCAAAAAAATTCTACAGCGCATGAAGCTCCAAAAACGTAAGAGTTGCTTTGAGGGATTTGTGCTTCTTGAGAGCAAATTATCTAGGTAAACATCTGGGCGACTGTACCGTCAGGGACAACACCCTTTATTGTGTCAACTATCTTGATTATGACTATCGAAGAAATTAAACCCAAATTAAAACCCAGAAGCTTAGTGACCTTGCAGAACGGGGGTGATTTGTTGCATTGACATTCATATCTCAAATTTATACTTTTCTTGTCTATATCATTTTTTTACGATGTTTTCACAACTTGACCACTGCTGACCTCATAAAGACCTTTGAACCCATCAAAAAGTAAATAACAAAAATAAAAAAAAAAGAAATATGTCTTCGGAGAAATTCGTACCCGGACCGTCTGTGTCTGAAACCGAGCTCTAAGCCACTACGCCATGAAAGAACTCGTTCAGCGTAAGATATTTATAATCATGCTTCAGTCACATCATCGTTTTCACGTATTCATAATTCGGTAATTTAAATTAATATTAGACCTTTTACTGTAACAGTTATGTTTTTGAAAAAATAAATGTTGTTTTCTATAACTTTATCTTTGGAAAGGTAGAAAAAATTCAGTCCTAACTCTTCGCTGGTCACGAAACGCCGGACACAATTTGGAGGTACCACCCACTGTCTATTTAGTTTACGAGGTTTTCCTAGTTGCACCTCTGATGACCACATATGACCTCCGACCTCCAACAAACTCATAGGGTTCCCTCTCTTTTAAGGTAACCCATCTATATACCACGTATAAGAAGGATCCATCATTCCTGTTTTGAAATATCGTGTTTTTTCAAGGTTTCGGTTTCTGACCTCTGATGAACTCAAATGACCTTTGACCTCCATTGAAAACAATATGGTTCTTTCTTTTAGTATGATAAAGTTATATACCAAGTATGAAGATTGTCCGTCATTGCAATGGTGAGATATCTGTTTACAAGCAGTTTTAAGAATTTCTTATTTTCACCTCCGGTGACCTCAGATAACCTTTGACCTTTACAAATATCAACAGGGTTCATCTTCTGACTATACCACATCTACATGCGAACTATGAAAAACATCCGTGAGTCCTACCTAGAGATATCGTGTTTACAAGGTTTTCGATTTTTGGTCTCTGGTGACCTCACATGACCTTTGACCTACACCAAAAACAATAGGGATCTTTCTCTTAATATCATAATTCTGTATCCCAAGTACGAAAATTATCCATCATTGCTATCTTAAGATAACGTGTTTACAATAGGGTTTTCCCCCTAACATGACAAACCTATACACCAGATATGAAAAGTGTCCGTCATTGCTATCTTGAGATAATGTATTTACAACAAGCGTCACAAGCACACACACACACCCACACACACCATCGCATAGTTTCCCTGCCTGCCTTCCGCAAGGTATCAACAATGCCTCGACGGGCTCCACAGCCCCTATCCCACTCTTGTCCCACCTCTTCACGGTTAATTATGATATAACCAGAAAGCACAAAGGCTTAGTGAATCCTTGCCGAAAGGAAAGAAAAGATATCAATCTTTGCATCTTGAACTATAGCATTTACTAGCACTTTCCAAGGTTCCTGCTGATTCACCTCCGGGGAGCTCGTGTAACCTTTGGCCTCAATCAAAAAATGGGATTCATCTTCTTACTACAATATATGCTTATGCCAAGTATTAAAGTATACATCCGTCTTACCTTTGAAGTTGTGTTTAAAAACGATTCGATTTTTAATCTCTGGTGACCTGATATGACCACCACCTCCACCAAAACTATAGTATTCATCCTCTTAATATGATAAATTTATATACCAAGTATGAAAGAACCCACAGTTCCTAAGTTTAGATATCGCGTTTACAAGTGTTTCAGTTTTTGGCCTATTATAACCTCACATGATTTTGACCTCTACCAAAAACAACAGGGGTCATCTCTTAACTATAAAGCATCCACATGCCAGGTACGAAAAGTATCCATACTTCCTAACTTGAGATCCCCTGTTTAGAGAGTTTCTGCTTTTTTAACCCTCGGTGACCTGACGTGACCTCTGATTTCCCCCAAAACAAAAGGTTTCTTCCTCTCAATATGATTCTTCCATATATAAAGTATGAAAAGTATCCATCATTTTTGAAGTTTTACCTCAGATACCTCGTGACCTCAGATACTCTTTGTCGTCTACCGAAAACAATAACATTTATTCTGACTATAAAGCATAAACTTGCCAAGTATGGATAAAATCCATGCTTTGTAACTTGAAATGTCCTCTTTACAAGGTTTTGGTTTTGACCTCTGTTGACCTGACTGACCTCTGAACTCCACTAACAATAATTGCTTCTTCCTCTTAATGTGATACATCCATATGCCAAGCATGAAAAGTATCTATCATTCCTGTCTTGAGGTATCGCGTTTACAAGCAATTCCCTAGGTACTTGAAGTTTTACCTTCCGTGACCTCAGATAACCTTTGACTTGTAAAAAAATCATAAGCGGTCATTCTTTGTATCTAAAGCATCCTCAAATTCAATGTGGAAGAGGCAACATTTTGTGATAAACAGATAATTCTGTTAATTTCATATTGCCTACCGCTGTGTTGTTTCGTGATGCTCGATAATTTATGAAATTGTATGTTACCTGCTTTGGATCCCCATTTTACGTGTTTAAGGTAATTTCATTATGCAGTACTTAAACATTCTCATCAATTTTCGGTAATTTATTTCGTTGTTATATTGTTTTATCTTTATTCAGGCTGTTCAAAAATAGCTTCGGATTAAGTTATTGTTACATAGTCCACCCTTCAATATATAAAAATAAAACATGAATTATTTAAACTCACCTGGTTTAACTGCATGTCTGTAACAGTCTAACAGAGTATGTATCCTGGCTATTACCTTGTGCGGAAACCTCGGGTGATGGGGATGACAACCTCCCCCCCCCCCCCTTCCACAATTTTCAAGATGGCCGCAACGTTTTCATTTGACGCCATCAAGTTTGCCTCAGTTTTTGTTTTACGAACGCTGTTGGCGTTGGCTCTGTGTTCAAATTACCTTATTTTGCAAGGACTTCCGAGGGGGTCTTCTTTTGGCAGATATTTGGGGATACTTTTCGTGGTAAACATTGTATCATATTAAAAACAAATGCTGTCTTTTCTCTTTTGAACATCGTCGCGTGAATTCGGCAAATCAATTCTTTCGACCTACCGATTTAGAGAGGACAATGCATTAAAACCCCTCACACCCATAGGGTGGGAGTAAATAGGGTAAACGGAGAGAGTTCAAAGAACTCCTTCTTTATATTCATCGGCATGGATTTCATTGTAACATAAGGGATGAAATACTGCAAACCATATTGAGTGGAGCTCCACAATCACCTAGTTTGCAACATACCATAGAGAATTTGCCACCAATGTCTTTTAATTTTAGGGGACATGCCACTTCCGAGGCCGTGTAATATGCAATCAAAACAACATTCTTTCTTTTGAGATCCCATAATTCAGAAATCAACGTACCCGAGAAAAGGTGAGCTTAAAAAAAACTTTATTTGGTAAAATCCTTTTGATAGGTCTCTGCTTCAGACACTATTTTACAAAGAAACGACTTGGTTGAACAAATGAAAATTTATGTTAACTTTCATATGTTGACACGAACGAACTTATGATTTAGCATATACCACGTATAAAAAATCAGTGGATAAAGCCAAGATGGTTTTCAGCGGCAGGGTTAGGGGCAGCGGAGGATCACACATGTTTGATGCCTCTTCTTAAAATGAATGGCGATGGATAAAGGAGGGTGAATGGGATTGCAGAGGAGACCGGCACATCGTCGGGCATGGGTAGAAATTTGGTACATAATAAATAACCGCAACTTCTTCGCTGTAGCCTAAGCCTCATTGGTACGAAACTTGTATCGAGTTTAGTGCTGATTTTGTGCATTTTTTATTTTCAGGAAATCTGCCTTGGAGGGTGTGCACAATTTGTGTGGTGAAAAATATTTTTTGTTTTGTCGCCTCCTTAAAGGAAAATATTGCGTTTGTTTTACAGAAAAGTTTCATATTTATAAAACCAACATTACGAGATATAGAATGACAGACAATTCAAGATAAGGTAGTATGGTAGCTTTCTTTTCAAAACATAAGGCTCTCACAGGAAGTAAATCGGTTATTTGTTGCACAAAAGTAATTTGTTTACCCAAACTTTCAAAAATTCAAATGATGCAACATCCGTTACTCTTGAAATGCGTAACATTTTGTGGAGATGAAGCTATCGCTAGAGTTTATTGGTGAGACTGAATGGTTTAATAATGATTTAAGGTATTTTCTTTGTATGCCATGTTGGTGCACTTTAAACGCAATATTTCCCTTTAATGGTAAGATAGATCAACTGGTGAGGTATTGATCCACCGTCTTCCCGAAAAACGACCAAACCTCCCTGTTAATAATTCGAACCGTCCGACAGGTAAAATTAAGCAATAACTAAACAGAGGGCAGGGGGAATTGATGTCTTAAAGGATGAGACAAACACGGGCGAAATATCAAACGGCGACTTGGGAACGTGAAGCGCTCCCTTGAAGGCGCGGTGAGGTCCATGAGCAGTTAACAGTTACGGAAGCTCTGAGGTATTTAAAGAATTTAAAATCATTAGAAAGAAGCATTTGGTTATCATAAAACTCACTGGATCATATTTTGACCATTTTGATAATTATAATAGCTTAACTCAGAATAACAGGTCATTTTTTTATGATGCACGTGATTTGGCTTGCTGATGGTTACAATGACAAATGATAATAAAAGGGTTTTCACGAACATAAATAAGCAAGATGTTCTACAAGAAGAAACCATGAAACAATATTTAAAACGGATACACGCAAAGCGTCCCGAAAAAAAAACAACGTTATTTGAGATATTTTATGGTATAGCCGATGTTTTACTTACTTTTTTTTAATTGCAATATTATTCAGTACACAAGATTCTCTTTATTTCCAACTTACGCCACCTACATTCTTCTTTATGTATCATTTTTATTGATGGTCTGGCAAGTGTTACGGCTAGGTACAATACGCAAAACCGATAATTAAAGAAAAACGATGCAGACGAATGAGATTTAGATTCCAAACTGATTATTATTTAGCCCCCTTTTCCTTAATTCTACAAAGTATACTTAAATTTTCACTTAGGCCTGTATTTATAATACTTAAGTCGTATACTTATCTCTAGTCTTGGCTGGATGTAGTACTCGTGGTATGCTTCGTCGTTGTAAACTTAGGCCTTGGGTCGACGCTGTAAGGTGTACTCGTAGTACTGGTGGGCACAACGTTGGTGCCTGAATTCGTCGGCGATTTTTTCACTCAGTCCTTTACACAACTCTGGAACGAAAAGGCAGTTCCCGAAAAGCAAAAATTGCAGGAACAGTTTGCTACGACAGCGGTAGGTTAGAGATTCCGAGCTGTATAATATAGTGGTATCTCTCAGTAGGCTATACACAGTGAACAATAACGTTGTGGCTGCTTGTTAATCTGTGTCTCCCTCTGTCTTGTTTTTGTGAGTGTTTCCATTTATATTGATCATCAATTGTTCCAGATGTTTCTTCTTTACTAAATTCCAGCATGTTCTTGCAAACAACGCATTTTTTGAAGACGACTTTCTCGAAAAGAAGAATCTAGAGGTGATCATCGCTAAAATTAGAATTTCGAGGTAATCAGTTCTTCCTTCAAGGGAATGAAAAGTTCTCGCGTAGAAGCACAGTATAGTTTCGAAAGAATCTGGAACGTTCCTGCTAACACTTCTAACTAGGTCGAAAATATCTGGAGCTTTCGTTCGTCGACTGAGCAAAGGATTCGAACGGGATTCTTTGGACGCTGTTCGTGTCACGTAACACAAGGGACCGGTTCCTTAAGTTTTTCATTACTGTGAAAAATAAGATAGCTTGTAACATACCTGTTAAAATATAATATTGTAAGGACGATCAATGTGCGCTCCTCCTTTCCCCCCTACCTCCACCAACCCTATAATCCCGTCTATGACTGAGGGTGAAACTCCTGAACTCTGCAGACAACACCTTGGCTACCCAACGGCCTAGACATGATATTTTCCATGGTCCAGGTTTAGTTTTATAAATCCAAAATAAAAAACTTCAAAAAGTGAAGCACATCGAAAATATTTGGAATTATTTCGAAAATATTGTGTAGAATCTTGGAAAAGGCTTTGCCTACACTGATAAGCCTTATGCAACCACAGTCGGCTTGACGGACAAGCAGTATTGTTGTGTATCCATAGGGTTATCATTGGGTTATTATTACATCTGCCATCCCCTTTTGGTCAAACGTTGGGGGACCGGGATCCATGCCAGTGCTTATATTAATTACATACTAAGGTATACTAAGGCAACAGTAAAAAGTTGCATGGGAGTGTTGCGGGGGTGGGAAAGGCCAACAGTTGCCTCGAAACTTGATTAAAAAAATCGCGCAACTTGTTTAAAGTTGAATCTCAAGTTGAATGCGTATATGGGACCCGGGCTTTTACTCGTCTGCGTTCTACGTGCAATCGCGCTAACATGTACGCACATGTTCTTAGGCATGCTCTATGCTAATCAATACTAACCAGTGACGTAACCGTGAATAGTCTAATTCTTTGCAAATGTGTTTAATAAATGCGCAGTCACCATGGACCAAAAATATGTGTGGATAAGTCTGTGTTGCTACTAAACGTCAGATTACATTCATGGCTCTACAATTGTTGAAATTATTAAATTGCGACATATAACCTCTTGCTGCTCGTCCTTTTCAGATCGGAGTGTTGGGGCCAGAGTAGTTCTTGTGTATTATTGTGCTAATAATTTTGTGTGCAAAACCGGTGTAGCAGAGTCAATCCTCCTCGCGCGCAAGTAAAATCTCTACACGGATATTCTACACTGAGGATAATTGGACCTTGTCACACTTGTCCTGAGTAGAACGTCCGCGCAAATTGCATTCTACGATGTTTCGATCTCTATGGTAAGGCTCTCCGAGGTTAATCTGCCCTTATCAATATAAGCACTCCAACCAGGGAGTTTTTATTTAACAACTCCCTGCTCTAACTACGTTGCTATTAGCTGGCTAACTGCGATCGAAAATTTGGCTGCCGAACGTGGAAAGAAGGGAAAGTTTGAGCGTGAATTGCACAGGGCCATTAACTCAAACTTCGTGAAAACATCCGGTCATAATGTTGCATGTTTGCAACGCTACCAAAGTAGCTTCTGACGTGTTTCATAGTACTCCGGCGACGCGATCGTAAAAAGCACACAAACCCAATCGGAGAATGTCATTAACGAAACTGAGAAATTTTACACACAAAATGTCCATTGACGATGTCACGAGTTGTGACTGGCTGGTTAACATCGAACCAATCACACTGGTTTTTATATAGATTCATCGCCGATTAACATTTCATTCGTTACACTTCTATCTCTAAACGTCACGGCGGGAGTTTATATACTGTTTTCGTAACGTTTGTTTTATTTTATTCGATAATACGCGCCTGCCGTTAAGGCAATCAATTGACAGGAAATATTATCCGGTTGGTTACTTCACTCGCAAGTAGTTTCTCCGGCCGGCTATTCTACTACTGAGTGGTTTATCCGTTTGGAGATTCTACTTGGGAGGCGGATTCACTCTGCAACACCCCTTTGGACAATCGACCGCACGATAAATTTTTCCTACCTATGAACAGAGGCGACGGCACGGTGTGTGGGGAGCATGCCAAGCTATTGTCGAACAGAATTTATAATAATTCCAAAAGTTGCAAAAGGTCTGTAGGGGAGTGGGGAAAGGTTATGCCAACGAATAACGGAAGTATTTTAATTATCTTCTGTCACAACTCTTTCGTAGTGAACGCTTCCATCTGTTCTTTGATATTTCTTCAACATCACTTCAAACTTACTGACTTTATTCAACGGTAAATGTCTCCTGGCTATTGTTTTTCCGTGCATGTGTGATTATGAAAGGCCACAGATTGCATAAATGCGAAGGAGATTATTTGCTCGACCTTTAAGAAGATTATCAACTCAAAATGGCCATGGTATCAAACATATTTTGTTAGAAAACTGAAAATACGTCTGTCCTGACCTGCATGTAATGTTTACCATGGTCGATGGCATCTAATGCAACATTTCGGCCCGTGCACAGTAGTGCCCTTTCCTTGCTGTACGGGTCTGAATGTCACGGTCTTTAAAGACTAGTGGTTAGAGGGTTTTATCTCTCTGCATGATATTTACCTGATGCATATTGTACGTTTACGTACACATTCTCAGCTAATTTCTATTACGAAAGATAACGCTAAGCATAGGCTTTGTTACAAACCCCAATGAAACAAATGAAAAGAATCGTCAAAACTGAAAAGTTTCACTCTCTCAAGATCAAGTCAAACCCCTCTCCCCTTTCAATGTTGTGGGCTGTTACACCTTCAACAGTTTCCAGGGCCGTCGCCTGGTCGAAATCTCTTGGAGACACTTTTTGACTAAGCGGGGCACCAAGTGGCGTGCCTGTAGACAGTCGACACCCACACCTTCCCTTTTCACCTGCGCATGGTTGTCATCCTTGGGGGAGGGGGCTGAGGGAAGCGGTTACATGCAAGGTCTTGCTTATGTGCAAAATGGTGATATCGTTGACAAAGCTCTGAACAGATCAATCTTTACAAATTTTCATTATTTAGTGAATATCGGTCCTATTTTTTTGGCTGGGCGCAAGGCAAGAAATGCTGTCTAAGAGTAGGAGACGACACCCATACTTGTTGAGAAATTTTGGTCTAGTATGTGAAGTGGCTTGAATTCAAAATGGTGCTACCGTGTTGGTTAAGCTCCGTAAAGGGTTGAAGTGATTATACGTTTGGGAACCCTCGTTATCTAGTAGTTTTTTTCTCTTTTTTGGTAGGGTGTATAATTTGAGTGGATGTTACCATATATACTATATATCTACTTTTTGAGATTTTTTCTCGTTGTAAGGTTTCCTACATCGAAAATGGTCTTATCTTTGGTAAGGTTTTAGACTAATAACATGATTTGAGCTTTTAAGTACTTACTTAAGTTTTCGGCTGTGACATGACACCCCTACAAGACTGTTACCGGGTGCGGGCTGTTCCGTCTTAGAGTAAACCATTGAGCGAGTCACCATCGGTTGGCGCGTAGCCGTAGTGGTCAGTCAAAATGCCCCAGATGAGAAGAAATGACACATTTTACACTTTGCAAGTTACATCTAAATATTCTTTTTTTTTTTAGATTTCATGCTTTAGCAACAAATTTAGATTTGATTTAAACTGAAAGTAACTTTACAAGCTCATCGAGTTTAGCTTATATTATATTATATACTGGCTATTATATCTATTAGATACAATAGCCAGCCTAAGTATTTGCAAGTGTATTGGAGCGGTGTATTTCGTAGGGGGAAGAGGATTCAGTACAAGAAAGCAACGTAAGAACGCGTTGACAGAGGAGGCTGGGTACCTTTCAGGAAAATGTGGGTAAAAGGGCACCCTTACACGCGATTTTCCCAGGTTCTCTAGTCCTTGAAATTATAAATAGATAGGACAGAGAAATTTTCAGTATTTTTCCAAGAAGGCCAATTTTCATTTTCGGTTGGGTAGTCTCAGGGACATCTGTGCCCCCCCCCCCCGCAGCTACAGTCCTGGGCTTGAACCAACATTGAAAAGGTAACGGGGAGTGTAGCCTTTACCTGCAGTAATGACGGTATTATGCATACTGCAAGTATGTTCTCCACTGACTTTCATGCTTCAGGATCGCTACGCATAATTCTGGTTCTCGAAAGGGTGATTAGATACCAGATATCATAGGAGGGATTACGGGCACCTCCCCCCCCCCACACACACACACTTTTTTCCAGAGTTTAAAATAAAAATAGGCTATTTTAAAAATGAGCGAAAGTAGGGGAAACCAGAGAAATAAGAGAATTTTCAATAGTCTATTATGATTAAATTTTTACAATGTTTAATGAAGGAAAATATTAATATCAAAATCCATTAAATTGCTAGGAAAATTTTTCTTGGCGTGCTTCGCGGGCACCTCTAGAGAAAACTGACTGATACAATAGAAAATTTTGTCTGGCACCGTAAAATTTCTTTACAACTACGCGCAACACTATTGTACGAAGGCCCATTTGGGCAATGGACAATTTTCTTTCTTAATTTGTTTAATCAGATTATTAATTTGTTTAATCAAATTGTTAATTTGATTCATCAAATTAAATAATTTATTTAATCAAATTGTTAATTTGATTAATTAAATTATTATTTTGTTTAATCAAATTGTTAGTTTGATTAATCAAATTGTTAGTTTGATTATTCAAATTAAGTAATGTGTTTAATCAAATTACTAATCTGATTAATCAAATTAATAATTTGATTAATCAAATAAATGATTTGATTAATCAAATTAAGGAATTGATTTATCAAATTAGCAATTTGATTAAACAGATTAGTAATTTGATTAAACACATTACTTAATTTGAATAATCAAATTAATAATTTGATTAATCAAATCATGAATTTGATTAAACAGATTAATACAAACAAAAACACACGAACATATGTATATGTATATATATAAAGATAACACAATTCTTAAAGGAGCTCAGTAGTGGCGTACTTCCAAAATAAATACATCATACGAAACGAGATGATTACCCTCTGTGCGGGGCTAATTTTAAAAATATTAATCCTGCTGCGTTTTATATTCTCATTTAAAATAATCTTGCAAAGCAATTTTGCAATAACGTTCCTATACTATTTTTTTTTTTTTTACCATCTTCTTTATTCTGATTGATCATATTATATATACAGATTTACATGGCACATATTTTGAAATTGGAATATGTCATATTGTCGTTATACTAAATGATTCAAAAGTTGGCTCATAACATAATGAGATAGCATAACATAATGAAAAACACAGCTCAATAAATAGCACAGATCAATAATTATCATATCTACATACAGATATGTCTTAAATGTTAAAATTTACTAAGTTGATTCGCATATATAATTGCAAATAATAACCATTATCATAACCATGGCAATATGCTGTGCGTACAACCTTAAACTTTCAAGGCTACATAATTCAACTTTCAGACTTCATAATTATATACATTTAACTTTTATGCCATGGTTGTATATAATGACTACGTTATCATACTGTAAAGTGAATTTGTGCACGAAACATATAACAGTTTTGACTCAGTACTCAACATAAAATTAACAGGGAAGTACTGGGGGAATCTAATACAAATTTTTACTCAAATAAGAATTTGTTATTCCCAAATGCATTCTTTAACAGCTCAAAAGAATTTTCTGACGCGACTTGCATTTATACAAATACTGCTCTACTTGTAAAGCAAACTTAAATTTATAAATAAATTCATTAACAATGGGAATCTTACCTAATAATCTTTTTTGGAAGATAAAGTATTTTACATGGAAAATCAAAAAATTGTATGGATGGCTAAGAATTAATTTATACCCAAAAAAGAAGTCTTGTTTCGTAAAACAAAATTGTTTACCGATCACAGCTTGCTCAGTATCTAAAATAAAATTTGAAATATATTTGCACCCCCAGAACAAGTGGTCTATCGTTTCGTCATATTCCCCACAGAAAGTACACCTTGGGTTTTCCTCCCTGTTAACCTTAGATAAATAATAATTTGTACCTAGAATCCTATGAATAAACCGAAACTGAAAATACAGTATCTTACTCTCACTAATTGACTTATAAGGGATAAGAAAAACATTATTCCATTGCTCCTCAGATAACTCAAAAACGTTTTGCCATTTTGTTATTGCTTTAGGCGGAAAAGAATGCTGCTGTCTTAAAATACTATAGATGAAACGGGAAGGGTAAGGTGAACGCTGTATTCTTAAAAATAAGGAATCAGTTGCAGGTAGTTGTGTATCTATATTAAAACCTCTTTTCCAAGCACTAGGAATGGCATGAATAATTCCGAAGAACATCAAAAACGAGCAACGTATATTAAATTGGTTTTGAAACTGGGCAAAAGACAAAAATTGTTATCGCCATCAGTATATCCTTTACATAAGTAACACCATTGTCATACCATTGTTTGTACAGAACTATCTTATTATTTACTTTTATATTGGAATTATTCCAAAGAATTTGCTGATCAAAGTCACACGATGGAATCTTAAAGTTACAAACAGCCCATGCATGACAGATGTCATTAATAAAGTCATTGCCAGTGTTCACATCTGATTGCTTGAAATTACAATTAAATAGGAAAATACCACCGTACATTTTCAAATGATAATCAAAAAATTTGACCCAATGAGCGTCACTTCTTTCCCCATACCGTTTAAACCCAAGTACACTTTAAACCAAGAATAAAGCTATTCAAATGGGTGACATTTAAACCTCCTTCCCTGATAGGATTAATCATTGTATTGCGCCGAACTTTATCCGGCTTACCGCCCCAAATAAACTTGTATAAAGTCGACTCCAGATTCTTAATAAAGTTTAAAGGAGGGTTCGGGAGAACTTGAATAAAAATACCAATTGAGATAGGGCAAAGGTTTTTATCAAAGTGATTTTACCTATTGGAGTAAGGTCGCGCTGGGACCACAAATGAAAAATTGATTTAAGGCGGGATAACTTTGGCATAAAATTGAGTCGAAAGAGGTAATCATCGCCCCTTTTAATAGTGATACCCAACACGGTGATTGGACCAGTAGTCCAGTTAAAGTTAAAATTATCAAAATAGCGTGGTTTACTACCTTGTAATGGTCCTAGAGGAAATACATTGGTTTTGTCGTAATTTACTGTTAATCCTGAACTACTTTGCAGGAGATAAAAAATGTTACTGATTTCGGTTAAGTTATTCTCACTTTCATCCAAAAAGAGAGTAGTATCATCAGCATACTGAACCAAACGCATTTCGTAACCATCAATTCGAATGCCTCGTATTACATTACTATTTCTAATTTTTAAGGCAAATACCTCAGCACATAAAATAAAGATGTAAGGACTTAACGGGCAACCCTGTCTAACCCCCCTTCTAATTGGAAAATATTGAGAAGTAAAGCCATTATTACTCACACAAGCAGTTGAACTGACATATAAAATTCGCACCCAACGTATAAAAATTTCATTGAAGTTGAAAAATTAAGAACCTTGAATATGAAATCCCACTCTACTTTATCAAAGGCCTTTTCAAAGTCAACAAAGACCATAAAACCTGGAATAGACATTGCATCAGTATAATTTATCATATCTAAAATACAACGGATATTTTCCCCGATAAATCGACCTTTGATAAACCCAGTCTGATTAGGATCAATAAGTTTGTTAATAATACACTTTACCCTGGAGGCCAGGGCTTTGGAACAAATTTTGTAATCTACATTTAAAAGACTTATGGGCCGATAATTTTTAACGAAGGAGAGATCTTTGTCAGCCTTTGGCAAGAGGGTAATGATACTACCGTAACGGGATTGTTCATGAGAGAGACGCCCATGGTTGTAAGCAAAATTTAAAGAATTCGTAACCAAATGAGCAATATCAGCCCAAAAAAATTTATAGAACTCGGCTGTTAAACCGTCACTGCCAGGGCTCCTATTGTCATGGAAAGAGAAAAGAGAAGCTTTACATTCATCCATAGTAAGTTCTCCATCACACATGTTCGCCTCATCCTCCGTCAAACTGTTAGGACAATGGAGATTGTGCAAAATCAATGAAGGGGAGCAACCCACACTATTGTATAACTGCTTATAAAAATTACTTAGTTCCTCTAAAATACTTGCATCATTCATTACATCATGTCCTGTTTCACTTTTAAGTTTATGTATTACATTAACAGACTTGTGACGGCTCTCTAAATTTAAAAAATATTTTGTACTTTTCTCTCCCTGCTCCACCCAACGAGCCCTAGAACGAATGATAATACCTTTAATCTTGTAATTGTATAAAGTCTCCAATCTGGCCCTGGCGTCATTTAATCTGTCAAGAGTTTCTTGAGAGCTTGATAAATAGTAAGAGCTTTCTAAGCAAGAAATTTCTCGTAATAAATCCCTCTCCTGCTTTCTACGAGTCTGAGCCTTCTTTTTACTGTAATGAATACTGAAAGCACGAATTTTATACTTAATATACTCCCACATTTGCGAGGGGTTGCTCTCATGAAATTCATTACTAGCATCAGTAATTAATTTTCTAACTGTTGAAGTGTAATCTGAGTCATTCAGCAGAGAATTATTCAATTTCCAGTAACCCGGGCCACGCCTGTTTGTGAATAAATTCAATTCTAAATTTACAATACAGTGGTCAGAATGAATGCCAGGAGAAAGCAAACATTTCGAGACCATATTAAGAATGTGACGTGAAATTAAGAAAAAGTCCAATCGACATCGAATACCCGATGCTACATTCGAATTCCAAGAATAATGTTTGGCATTAGGATTTCTCTCTCGCCAAACATCAATCAAATCGAAAGTTGTCATTAAATTAATACATTCATCCCTAGCCTTGAAATTCGTCCTCAGCTGCCCTCCCATTTTATCCAGATTTAAGTTAAAAACAATATTAAAATCTCCCCCTAAGATGATATTAGTGATGTCAAGATTCTGTATGGTAGAAGACAGGAGGCGGAAAAAATTCGGATCATCTTTATTTGGCCCGTACACATTTACCAGAGTGAAAGACTTGTCCTGTATTGAAACATTAACGGCTAGGAATCTGCCCTCATCCGAATGTATGGGTTGGCAGAGAGAAACTTTTAAATTCGGATTAAAAAGTATACAAACGCCCCGGCTGACCGATGAGCCATGACAAAAGAGAGCTTTTCCTCCCCATTCATTTCTCCAGTAAAGTGCATCCCTTTGTGTACTATGAGTTTCTTGTAGAAAAACGATATCGCTTGACCGTGCGTGAAGAAACGCAAAAATTTTTCTCCTTTTTGTGACCTGCCTAATACCTCGCACATTGAAAGAACAAATCCGTAAGATGGTCATTCAAAGGCAGGAGGATCGTACCTATTAGAAATAACGACGTGGTAACTGATTGTACACTACTGGTGAAGACTGTATGTACCAATGCAGTCAACATGTAATTTAGAGAATTGATGGCATAATAAAAAAGGAAAACAAAACCAAAAACAAAAACAAAACAAAAGTCAAATACAGGCGGTCGTCTGAAAAAAACGAACCCTTCCGGCGACGTCTGTATAAGGTCTCCATGATAAAAAAGAGCAATCCGGGCCGAAGACAATTCCATCGATGAACTCCAAAAAAGGAGACAGGGTTAACAGGCTGATGTCCCAACAAGTGCGTAGCTTATAAAATGTCCAAAGTAGGTAATAGGTCTCCAAAGTTCATACAGTGCAAGGTTTAACTTCAGCCGTTATGCATCCATGCGAAACTTGAATGGTTTTCCAGTAATGTCCCTCCAGCATCCCCCAGAAAATCTCAGTTTTGTACCGTTATCAAACAATTCCTGTACCTGGGAGCGCCATTTGGTTTTTTCCTTCAAATCGGTCTGGGTAAGGTCATCCACGATGTAGTAAGGCTTTGAGGCGAGGGCTTTCCTGGCATTCCTAAGCACGGAAATCTTATCTTGGTAGAATGAGAGTTTGACAAGCAAATGTCGATCTCTACCAGTAACAATCTTGCCGTCTCTATGGGCTCTTTCGATTTTACAATCACTCACCCCTACTTCCTCAAAAACCTTGGCTGCCATCTCCAAACAGTTCTCGTCTCTACTGGACTTCAACTCGAAAATCTTTCCTGCTTATTAATTAATATATCTTGTTGCTGCGATTGTTGCTCTAGTTTTGCAACTCTTCTTTCAAGAGTGTCGCAGCGCTCCTTTAGGGAATCATTCTCCTTAGTCAAAACGTCAATTGTCTGTCTCACATCTAGTATAGCTTGGTTAAAGTCCTGTTGCAAGGATTTGATCTCTTTCAGCAGGGTATTACGCAACTTCTCGATGCTGTTATTAATGACATTCACAAAATCTTGCTCTGAATCTGTGTCCTCCTCAGCGTTGGCCCTTCTCGTTAGGATAGAGCTTAGGGTCGGTTGGCTGCCGCTACGAGTTAACATGCCTACCGCTTCATCACGTCTTTTTTGCTCATGACTTGCTTTCGGTTTTCCACGTCCAGTCATTTTAGCTGATTGGAACGATAGTAGGTGACACTCAACAAACCAAGCCAAGGAAGAGCAGAAAGAATTGTCCAGAAGTTATTTTAGACAAAAATATCTAGAGCTCTGCACTTTTCGAACTTGTTACTACGACATCACAGTACTCTCTTCCTCCTATACTATTTCTTGGGTTATTTGATTTTATACTTGCAAGATGTTTTACAATTTGTTTTTTGAATTTATAGTTCGTTACTTTTTCCTTTGGCGCCGGCAATTTTGAATCGTTTCCACTTGTATCGGTTCTGATCGATGCATCTACTCAGGCATGTAGCACACACAACTTACAACGTACGTACGTTTGTAGTACATTAGCGTTACTAGTGGCAAGGCACACGCCTATTTCGCGCATCATCTGCAGGAGGTTCATGAACAAAATTGTGGATTTTGCAGGTATTGAAACTGTTTTTTTTTTCGATCAATGAGTTTGTTTTTCGTGGTAGATCTAGGCCCTAACGCTAGCCTAAGTTAGGCTAACGTTAGTACTGTTAACGACAGTAACAAGTGTACTGTTACACGAGACACACTGCATGCATGGCTTTAATAAGTATCGGTATCGGATCGAATCGATAAACCAAGAAGCATAACCGGATGTGACGTAACGAAGTCAGCGGGTCAGGGACTTTATTCTACTTTGGTGCCTACACAGCTCCTTTAAGGAAACGCTCGACTGAACATACGCTGTTAAGTTGAGCGTATCCCTAAGAATTGTGTTATCTTTCTTGCCTTGTCACGTGTACGTTTTCTTACCTTGTTGAAGGGCTTAAACCAAAAACGTTGGGTAATTTAATAAAACTACTCTTTGCGTAGTATCTACCATATATAATATAAATATATTTATATATATATATATATATATATATATATATATATATATATATATATATATATATTCTAAGCAAAGTAAACCAGTCAATGGTAGAGTGCTCAACCTATGAAGGGAGCTTAAATATGCATGGCAAACATGGATCAAGTAATATCAGCGCACAACAAATACATACTGGCAAAACAAAATACACAGCCAGCAAGGCAAAACAACTGCAACTGCAGGGCACAAACCCAGTGCCCACTGGAGGGTAATTGCCTCGCCGATAATGTAGTGTACCAGACCACCGTAACACGCCACGACAACAACAAAGAAGAATCATACATTGGTTTAACAGGAAACACCTTCAAAACCAGGTACATTGCACACAAGACCAGCTTCAATCACAAAGACAAAAGAAATGCAACTACACTCAGCGAATACATTTGGAAGCTTAAGGATGGTAATATCGAGCACACTGTGAAGTGGAAACTTATAAGCAAAGCCCGTGCCTACACTACATCATCTAAAACTTGCAACCTCTGCCTCGAAGAAAAGTTCTTCATCATATACTAACCTTCCTTAGCCACTCTCAACAAACGAAACGAACTCATAAGCTCCTGCAGACACAGAAATAAACACCTGCTGTGCAATTATTCAGACAGGTAGCGTATCTTTGTTCACTCGGATTGGTCGTGCCGTGCTTCAAAAGACGAGCACGACACCCAATGTACGGTTAAAAACCGACACGTACAAAACAAATGCCAAGCCTTTGTTGACACCATTCTACATCAGGCTTCTGAAGAGTGAGGACCTACTACACTGGGCCCTTACGAAACAGTGCTGTAAAGCTGCCGTGTAGTACCCTATAGTCCCAACCTTTCAATATATATAAATATATATGTATATATATATATATATATATATATATATATATATATATATATATATATATATATATATATGTGTGTGTGTGTGTGTGATTACTTAGGGCAGATAAATAAGAACATAATAAACATAATTCGAGCAGAACTCAAAATAAGACCCAGCCTATGGCAAATGAGGTAATTATTCAATCTCTCTTGTTCCGACCATTGAATATAAAACAAACTAAATCGTTCAAAACATGTTAGGGAATCTCAAAGCAAATTTACAGTTTCTTTTATTCTACTTTTTGAGAGGGAGCGTTTATGGGATGGGACAGGGCATTCATGGGTTCTGACAGTGAGGGATGTTTTTTGGGTGAACACGTTTTGCTTTAAGACTTAACAAAAACCATACCAGCACCCAGTATTCAAACTGCTACCCTGTGTATATTCGAATACCCCTTAATACAATGAGCCACAGGCAGCGTTCAGTTTTGTGTTACTTCTTCATACTGATTATAACTGGCATAGTGAGAGTCTGATGTAGCAATTGATCTTTCATATTCATTTATGTTGTGGTATGAATGAGATGTTCTGTCAAGATCAACGTCTCCCTTTGTGTCACCATCTCGAGTTGAAGAGTTCCGCTCATCTGAATTTGTAACACCTTCATTCTGTTTGCATTTCTTGATGCATATGACCACCGAAAAAATAAATAAAAGAGCAGCAAAGAAAATGCTAATGGCCACAATGATGTAAACTGTATTGAATGCAGGAGAACAATTTTCAAGATCCCTTTCGATTGAAACGCGAAAGATACATTGGATAGTTCTCCCAAACTGATCTGTAAAGTTGTATACAATCTCACTCTTCCCAATGGTAAATGTGTCTCCGGGTAAATGTGATGATGTTATTGTCAAGTTCGATTGAGATATGTTATTCGCCACTGGGGTTGTCCAAGACACAGTAATGCTGTGGTTACATGTGAAAAAGTTCCTCGAAGATGGACACATCATTACATTACCTGAGTGAAAAGAGAAAGTTAACATATAATCACTGTGCATGTAAAAGCTGGAAATTGATTCTCGATCAGTGATTTACGTGAATTAGTCAACCACATGCTTTCAGCATTAAATGTTGTTGATGTTGACCATTTCTTCATGCAGGCTGGTGCCCTTGAATCCTTGACTTTTAACAGTGGCGGATCCAGAGGGGGGGTCAAATTTCCCAATTTGCCCTTTTTCAAAATTGTTTTTTTTTTTCACACTAGCCTAAAAAAGTAAAAAATAATAATAATAAAAAAAAACACGACATTTTGACAGGTAATGACAGTTGTCCAATTCCGAGGAGATTTTAGTTACCCCCATCCAGTATCGATCAATCCACCCGTAAAAGTCTAGCCATGTATCGCAGAAACTTTCAGCAATATATTTCACTATGGTGGCCTATATTGCCCGCCCCGAAACACGAACAGCGCAATCGTTTTACAGAGATTGTTACTACAGTATTTCTTACTGCCTGCAATGGAGTAGGGAAAAACATGCCAGGTGAGCCACAACTGCAAAAAAGGCCGCGGCCGGCCCGACTTAAACCAGTTGGTTAGAAACTGAGCCGTAAAACCTCATCTAACTATAACTCTTGCTGCCTGCGTGACAGTGAGGCATTCTAATCACTTTTCGCTTGGAACCACGTGTGGCGTGCTTGGGCTTTCAAAGTAACACAGTAAAATGCGCAGAGCGCAGATATTACGTCATACTCACTAGCTAGCGCTTCATGCAACGTATTACCACTGAGTTTTAATATTGATTCCAAAAGGTCACTGCTAGTCTTTTGGTCTAACAAAATAATGATCTGTTCACACTTCCTAAACGCTACATCTACGAAACCTTCCCTCTACCCGCTAGTATCCCTCCTCTCATGAACACGATATGATATTCATGGTCTGGAATTGCTCTCTTCATTTTTTAGTGTTGCCCTAGTGATGGGAATAAAAAGCCAATCTTAGTTTAAAGTCCACTGCCAAGAGTTGACCTGAAGTCGCAATGGACGAATCGGTGTTTGTTTCATTTTAAGAATACTATATAAAATCACCACCAGGGCAAATAACGAAATGTTAGTCGGTTCAATTTTTTTGACATCTTTGGACCGATGACCGGTCTGCTGTCGCAAATAAAAAGCAAACATTCGATTTCAGTCATCTGTTCTGACAGAGTATTTTGACAGTCGCGCCGCAACTATATAGGGAACACAACATACAGTGTTTTAGCCCCCTCCCCCAGTCGAGATAGCGGTGGCACCAGGTGGGGGAAGGGTTCATGCCCCCGTCGGGGAAGGCTGGCCAACTATCGGGGAAGTTTTCCAGGTTCGTCGGGGAGTCCTAGTCGAAAGTATGCAGTACCCGACGACAACTAGTCGCCCCGACGGCTTACCTGTTCTTTACCCTCAAGAGGATAATTTCTCTAATAAGAACCCAAAATTTTCGGCGCGCTGCGCGCGCTGTAGAGTCACTCGATTTTCTTCAATAGTTCCATTCTGCAAAGCAGGATAGCACAAGTCTTGTCCACCTTACCAAGTAACATATAGGCAGAGTACATAGTTTATGTAAAGTTCGTAACTTTCATTCCATATGGCAAAGCCTAGATGGTGTTCTCTTGTGTGTGTGTGTCATGCGGTAGAGTCAGTTGGTGAGCGACTAACGGAGCAAAGTTTGGCTATTTCATCTTGCAGTCCAGGTGGTTTCGATACAAATGTATGTTACACCCGATACGGTCTACAAACCCACAGTTCTTTTTTCGTTTCGTTATATGTTTTATGTGTTAGCCTATCAAACATGTTCCCTCGCTTCGCGCGCTTTTCAATTTAACGATCCAGATTCAAAGAATACTATCAGTGCGCAACTCGGATCTTGAAGTATTAAGTGATATGATGCAAAATATGCCTGCAATAGCATGGGATAATGAGGCTCCTCCGTTTGCCCTTCTCATCATCCCCTCGAAATAGGGAATGTCGGAACTCATTGGGGTAGCAAACATGGCCCGGCCCCCTGTTGGGAAAATTCTGCCGCCACGCATGGTCGATTTACTTATTTTGGCTTTCATAAGGGTAATTTCTGGGATAAAACCCAAAATTTTCGGTAAGCTTTGTCCACTCTTCCTCAGTTCCGTTATACTTATAGCTAAATATAGTACAAACCCTTTCCCCCTTTTCAAGTTAATAAGTAGAAATACATGGATTATGTACATGTCGGAAATTGAATCGCATTTCGCTAAACCTGGTTAACGTTTACTTTTGTCTGTCGTACGGTACGGCTAGTGACTCGAGGAGGGAAGTACAATAAAGTTTTGCCCGATAGGGCCTAACTGTCCGGACAATTGTTCTATATAAGCTTTAAATTAGTAAAAATTCTTATAAGTGTAAGCTTACCCAAAAATTTTTCGCGCGCTTCGCGCGCTTTGCATTTTCACCGTTTAGATTCCAGGTTTTGATTCCAGTTTTTGCATGTCTCTTGGTTTATCCTTTCTTTGTCAATTTGCCGTAAATTGTATAATCGCTGACGTTTATGGAACCAAAATTTTTAAAAAATGAATGTGCCCTTTTTATGTTGGACCCCCCCTCAGAGAAGACCCTAGATCCGCCCCTGACTTTTAGCATTTCAAAATAATCAGTGAGAAACAAGCTTTTCTTATGCCGAGGCCTATATCCTTTTTTGCTTATGAACATGTATGAAAAGTAGACATATCCAGGGACCATAAGGAATTAAAGGCTCTTTATTTTAGTGGTCTTCTATATCCTTTTCGTTGAAATGGAACTGGATATTTCTTTATGTTGCGGCACATTTGCTACTTGGTTCATAATACATTATTTTTCTAACAAATGCTAGTCATACTCAAATATGAAGCCTTTCACTAGTAATATTAAATAGTGAGTTAGTTTGAATATACCTTGAATGATGCAACTAGAGAAACATGCCCTTCCTTGCACTTTAAACATACGGTCATTTCATAACACCAAGGCATGATACGGATTCGTTGCACTATAGTAAGCAACAATTAAGTTGCATATCAATCCTCAAATGAAGTAATGGCAAGCAGACCAGAACCACATCTACTGATGATTATGCTCCAAATTTGCTCATTTGAGACATCAAAATAAAGAAAAACTAAGATTAGCCTGTTTGCTTCCAATGTTATAGCATGACCAAGCACTTTGCACTCAGTCCAGGAAGGAAAATGCTACCTGAAGCCAGTAGCAGGTTTCCTAGTTCACAAATGTCTAAACTGTGTAACTTACGTAATGCAAATCTGCAAATCAGATATTACAGCATGCTCAAAATGTAGGGCCTAGTTAAGCACTGGATATGATCAGATCCAAGTATTTTACTACACTTCATGTTTTATGGAAATTCAATAAAGTACATTAAAATTTGAAAAAAACACAACCACACATAATACCTATTGTGACTTCGACATTGAAAGAACAAGTCGCTATATTTCCGCTAGGATCACTGAAGATATAAGTAACCTGTGTGGTTCCCATTGGAAACGTAGTTCCATTCTGATGGCTCTCATGTATTACGGTAGAGTTTCCACTAAGATCTGTGGCAGTTGGTTGTACCCAGCTGATGACTGGCTGTGCTGCTCCTAGCTCAATCATTTGCGTTTGATCAGATGGGCAAGAGCTGATGACAGGTGGAGTTGTGTCCTCTGTAAAATTTTAAGTTATCTCCTTTTACTGCGAAATAACTTTAGAATACAGTCATAGCTGGCTTTCTCGATCCTAGGATTGACATGCGATGTTACAAATTAGTAATGTAGGTATTTCAGATAATATTTGCACCTTCTATTTAATACCTCGCCTAAACCCATTTTCCAAGAACATTTTCAAAGAACATGAGCAAAATTTGTGTTTATATATGTGAGTCAATGAGTGGGAATACGAAAAGTAAAAACATACATCCGTGTCAAAGCTAGGCAACCAAATGTTTGATATATCAAGTTTGGTCCCTTCTATCTTCAGTGTAAAGATGGAATGCTCAGTACTCCTACTTCAAATTGAGGTTGGTTATGTCAATTTCCAGTTTAAATATCGGTCCAGTTAGTAGTCAAGAGGATCCTGAAATCAAACTGACATCCTAGAGACCTAGAAACGACTTCGTACAAGGTAGCAAAGAACGTTTGTTACCAGAAGTTTTTTCAACGCCTAAGTGCTTCAAACAATTTTGTACATGTCCCAACTTATTTCATCTTGCAAACATTTTACTGGTTACATAGTACTCCAAGCAATATCATACGTGTGAGATACAACATTGTAGGAATAGGTCCTAACCTTAAGTGCAGAGCGGTCGACTTAGGAGATCATACCTGAACGATATATTTAACGGTAGTAATGTAGCAATATATGATAGTAACGAATTTTTGCTTAATTTCAACAATCTATACTTGGATTTTTCTCCATATGAACATAATACTACAAATACGTTAATTTTTTTTACATAATGCTTGGTAGGAGGTTTTGATATTTTTTTATTAGTATGTTTCAACTCTTCTTCCGCTTAATACAGATAATCACATGGCTTTTACTGTATTGGAAAAAAATCTTTTAAAAAGATAGGTATACTCACGTGTTTGCACCGTCACGATAAATATACAAATGGCTGGATTTGAACTAGAATCTATGAAAACATAAGTAACAGTAGTTTCACCGATAAAAAAGAAATCTCCAGGATTTTTGGTGCTGGTCTGAGTCACCTCAGATATATCAAGGGCAGTGGGTTCCATCCATGTAACGCTTGCACCTGTTTCTCCGAGCTCTATCGTTTCAAAGACGATAGGTGGGCAATTAGCGACTTCGGGTGGTGTCGTATCCACTATGAAAAGAAACGGAACACAGGAAGACATACAATTGAAGTATTAATTTTCAGAAGCTTTATTCAGGGATGTTCCAATTTTACTGGTTGGACTTATAAACAAATTGCACCTTCGTCATGTTTTTTTTTACATCATTTGGACCGTAATTGCACAGAAACAAAACATGACGTAACACTTTATTCTTCGTAGCACTAAAAGCTTCAGCCATACCAAGAAACGGTGTTATCTACTCCCTCAAATGTTGAAAGCTAACACACCGATATAGTAACATCATTATATTTAGCTCAAAAATCGTGACTGATAAAACATTTTCTTCTCTACTTAACTTGGTTAACGAGAACGTTATCGAAATTGTAAGTTTGTATTGCACTCACCCATTTGTATGAAAGAAAGCTAATGTAGCTCCTCCACCATAGCATGAATGTTACTTGTTGCCTAGCCTTTTAAGGAATCTTAGTTTTGTCTTGGGGCATATTATGAACAATTAATATTCACGTGGACACATGGACAGCTGCATTGACGAAAGCGGTATTTCCTGCATGGGTACCATGGGCTAACGTGCATTTGCTCCTGTCATTGGCAAACATAATGTACAGAATAAGCAGCTGTTTGCCACTAGGTGCACCAAAAAGACCCAACACAAATCACAGTCTTACTAGGTTTTGCACATTCACTGTCAGATGAGGAAAGTGGAGCAGAGGAAACGTGGAATACCACTGGAGCATTTCTAGCCTTTGTAAGAGTAACTTTTAGAACAGTGGTTCTAGATAAGATTCCCATACCATTTAATGCCACGCAGAGGTGATACGTCTTCGGGAAGGGAGAAGAATTTAGTTTATACAAAGTTCTTTGATATTAGTTTAACATTCGAGGAAGTTAATTCCGAAAATTTTAAGGACCATTTTGCTGTCATTGAATTTTGGAGAGAAAGCTGTGTAATAATGCATACAGTAAATGAACAGAAGGACCTTAAGGGTGTATTTTTGTCGTTACTCCAAAAATGGTTTTACAGTAAAGCCATGTTCTCATATATAGAACAGTTAAAGCACAGCAACAAACAAGCAAGCAATTATGCAACTGTGTGCACTTCTATGGTACTCATATCGAGATACATATTATTTAACGTATTTGTACGTATTTAGACCGCACCTTAATTTGGAGATATCTTGTAGCTTTGAGACATGCCATCAATGCACCTCCGATTACGCAACTGTGGTGAGATTTGAAGGGTTTAGCATTTTCTTTGCAGTTTCACCACCTTTGAATACTCCATCATGATAATAAAGTAGTTCGATGGGTGGGCAAGTTGAATACGAAGAACGTAAGGGCCGGCGCTCTGGTGCTCGCAAAGCGCGATAAGGCAAACTTACATATTAATTGGAAAAGAGAAATACACTAATTGATACAGAAACTAGAAAGAAATGAAGGATAAAGCGTCTTTGCAGCCTAAGAAAGACTTTGGGAACGGCAAACAACATGAATAAACATATTTTCTTTGAAAACTTAAACATCCGAGCACACACTGGTCCCTGTTCATCTGAAGGTTTAAATGAGAAAACCAAATACTGTAACTTAAACTTTGGAGAGACATTCTTTCAAAAATCTGTACTGTTATGTTGAAATGGTGCATTAGTTTTGTTACATTAAAAAGGTAAAAATAGTTTGGGTGGAACAACAAAACGTTATGTCTACCACATGCAAGACCAAGTCCATATATGAGTGATTCCGTAAATAAGGGAGTCAGCAGATTTGGTGTCCCACTTTACTAAGTGATATGTTTCATCTTCAAATTGGCAGTGCATTAAAGCACTGAAGTAGAGGGAGACAGTCTCAGTCACAAGCTTTAGTGGTGCCTCATATATCCTACAAAAAACTAAGCATATCAATAACTGGTGATGATATTATATGCCAAAAACTGATTTTATCCCCAATGTAAATGGGACACCAAGAGCGTGACATTTACAAATTTAGTGAAGCATTTTCTGTTAATATAATGATCTGTATAAAACCCCAAAATCTTAAATAAGTTCAAAGATGTATTTTTAGGAAGCAACTGTGTAGCACTTTGGAATATATACATCTCTACTAATTCTGTATGTGCAAGATGGAATAACGCTGTGAATAGAGTACAAATTCCCAGTGTAAAACCAGTGTAAAATTTTGGTGTCCCACTGCAAATTTTTAATTTGTCATTTTACTACAATTTTACTTGAAATAATTTAAAGTATCCTGATGTTTTTCCAAGTACTATGTCAAGTTAGTAAAAAAATGCCAAGTTTGCTCCATTCACACAGATGTGTATAGTTAAGTTTTGAGAAGAAAGTTTCACTTAGTAAATTGGGACACCGCGGGACACCAAATGGTGTCCCGCTTTTAAGGAGTACATTTTCCACACGCTCAACCCAATATCCCCATTTTATGCATTTCCATTTCATAGAAGATCATAAAACATACCATCTAAAAGGTTGCACACCTTTTTTTAGAGGACTAAAGTTATGTTTGTAGTATTATATAGAAATTCTGTGTTTGGTGTCCCGTTACACTGGTAAAAAAAGCCTATTTTGTGCGGTAACTATTGTTACGAAGAACTCTTTTCAAACTTTTTACATGATTTGCACTTTTCCTGTTCCCAAACATAATATGACAAGAAAAAAACTCTGGTTAGATTTTTAATTATGGAATTGGAAAGTTTACCGAAATGTCACAAGTTGACCCCCCTTATTTACGGAATCACCCATATCCTCTAGTAACTGCTGAAATGACAATCCCATCACAACCATTTCTAAGATAGGAACACACTTTACCTTGGGTAGTTTGGTGAGGTTGCTGATAATAGAGAACTAATGATATAACAATCAATAGATATAACATTTAAAGAACGGTCGGATGGACGTAGCATCAATCTCAATTAGCACCATGCATTCAGTGTATTATATTACTGTGTGATCGTGGGATTCTCAATCTCATAGATAAGTCAGACGCCATGGGAATTAAATTGTCGGAGATAACATTTCTTAAGAAAGTTGTAACCTTATTCGTAAAATTATAGAAATACTTTAAATATTTTTATGCATTATTTGGTATGATGGACATACTCTCACCTTCTAAAATAATGACAAGAAAGGAGCACTGTGCCTGATTGCCGTAACGGTCATTAACAGTGTACGTAACTGTCGTTGAACCTACGAAAAATATGTCACCAGGGTCTTGTGTAGAAAACATTGTTATAGGTGGAGATACATCATATGCAAGTGGTTCAGTCCAGTTTATTGTGACGAACTGCGACTGCCCTCTTTCTACTGTCCCTTGTATATCTGATGGGCACCTGATAATTACTGGTGGTATAGTGTCAACTAATCCCGACGAAAAGAAAACAAAAGACAGAGAATGTACGTTGCAATACTGATTTCATATAAAAGCCAAACAAATGAAAGCATCAAATATTTTCCTTTACATATCAAGTTTGCAGTACGTAGGCTTTAAGCGTCCCATACTTTCAACTTTTATCTTTTCAATTAAACCAAGGAATTTTCATTTCTTATTTTCTTAAGTTGCCATTAAGTTTCTCTATCATTTTTTTGAATTAAATGTTTCACAGGAGGATGTTCCTAAAGAGGCGCGAGATAGGGATTTTAAAGAGGACCTCAGCCCCACAATTGTCAACCTCCCAAAGCCCTACTCTCAGGTTATCTCAGTCTAAAGCATAGATTTGTCACAGTGGACCTACGTCTACCTTGCAAAGGCTCTGCTACTGTAAGGGCTCTTAACTAGGGCACATAAGGAAGAACCACCCTTACCTTCCCCTTCAACCTTCACCAATAAATCCGCTACTGTTCATAAACATATCCCGTAAACAAAAACTAACTACTGGGCACTTAAGAATATTATCTCACTTCCTCCTGCTGCAACACCGTTGGGTATTTTCTTACTGCGTCTTTGTCCAATTCAAGTACAATTGGGCAATTGTTAAAGGGGATTTAATGTTAAGTGAGGAGGTTATTCCTAGCAATTGACAGTGGCGGCACCAGGATTTTAAAAGTGGGGGAAATGGAGGGCAAAAGAAAATGTTGAAGGCAAAAACTTTTCGCGAGTAGCGCGTAATCGAGCGGGAAGAGCGAGCCTTAGCAGGTTGGGGTCCAGGAGCACGCCCTAGGACTCCTTGTGGCGTCCAGGGGCAAACCCCGGCGGGGGTTCAGGGGGCGGAGCCCCCGGAAGCTCTGAGGTTTTAGCACAACTCTGGGTGAAAAATTATGTCTCAATAAGGATTTTTTTTTTGGTTCGTTATGCATCATCAAATGCAAAGATTGCATTAATTTTAATGTAATGGGCTTTTCTTCCTGTCAGGCTACTGTACCTTTAAGCGGGTGCGTTCCAGGGGCCGCCCTAGGGCCCCTAGTGGGTCCAGGGGGAAATCCCCGGTGGCCCTGAGGTTTTAGCATATCTGTGGGTGAAAAATTACGTCACAGGATGCATATATTTGGTTCATAATGCATCATCAAATGCAAAGATTCCAAATAGTTTTAATGTATTAGACTATTCCTCCCGCCAGACCACTATACCTTTAAGCGGTTCAGGTCCCGGTGCCCACCCAAGAGCCCCTGGTGGGGGTCCAGGGGAAGCCCCCAGAAGCTCTGGGGTTTTAGCATATCTCTTGGTAAAAAAACAAGCCTCAGGATAGGTATATTTTGGTTAGTAATAAATCATTCAATGCAAAGATTCCAAATAATTTCAATGTATTAGGCTACTCCTCCCGTCAGGCCACTTTACTTCAGGAGCTGAGTAGGGGCATCTGGGGGGCACAGCGTCTGACCGGGACAATTGCCCCACATCCCCCCCCCCGGTGCCGCCATTGTCAATTGAGTTCAAATCTATGGCCTAACAACTAAAAGCGCTTCGGTGTTACAGTTTAGGCGTCCTTGGCATAACATCGGTGACTGAATTGTTTCCAGGATGGCTGTAATTACCCCACAAATAAAGCGTCTGAGTTTTTGAAGAAACTCTATTCTTTGAAAACCATTAGATTTTGAACCCATATTTCTGAAACCGTTAGAGTTTCATCCTCACACATTGAATGACATACTTTACACAAGCTTTGAAGTGTATCAATGTTATACATATCGTTATCGTCATCGTCATTATTACTATTACTGATTCACAGCGAATATAAAATCAATCGTCTTTTTGCAGTCAATGTATTAAAGTCTGACACAATGAAGGAAGTAGCAAGTAAAGTCATTGCAGTAGGTACCATGAGATAGATGAAATTTAAAGCTAATGTTTTGAATAAACTGATTACATGACTGTGAGCATCTTGGTAGACATGCTATAAACTGAACACTGAAACATGGCAGATAGGTGGTCTACTTACCAATTGCTCGCCAAGCAATTCGCCATCCATGCCAATGAATACTCTTATCAGTGTAGAAGTAGAACCAAGCAGCATCTGAATCAAAGTAGAAAGGTGGTGGGAAGACTCGACCATTAAGGGTAGTGTTATCAAAAAACCTGACTTCTCGGTTTTCCGTAATTATGTTTGTACTTTGAAAATCTTCTGTCGAAAATATTAGTCCTGTTCCAATGTAAAGCTCATCTCTGAAAGATTCAATGCCAAAGCCGCCTTCTCCTTCAAAATTGAAAGAGATCCTTGTAGCACCGGGGATAAACAGTAAGTAAATAGCCCTCCAATTTCCTATGTACAAACGTGGATAATTGATAGATTCAAAAAAACCAATACGACAGTCGTTACCATAGCATGTTTGGAAACTTTCTTCTGCTCTGTCCTGCCTGTGACCTAAATAAGAGAAAAGAAGGGTTTTTATATAACAGGATGATGGCCTACAAGAAATGGCTTCGTAAACGTGTAGCAACCCACTTTTCCAAGAAATCTAGGATGAAAGAAAAGTGTATATAAGAAGTGAAATATAACCCATTGAAAAACTAGAAACTTGAAATTGCATGGCAAATCCGACGTGCCCCTCCGAGAGAGAGGTGTGGGAGTTGTTTTTCAATCGGGAGAAAGGAGATGGAACATATGGCATATTAATTAACCGCCAGAGACATTTCAATTTTTATACGCAAGCTCATGACAGTAGAGTTCATGAACTTATGGAGTTGTTTAACGTAAATTATGCTGAAAATGCAGGTATAAGCATGATAAAACAATGGGTACTGAGGACTAAAAGATTATTTTTAAAGATATTATTAAAGTGAATTGATTTACTTTTATCAGTTGCTTCGCGGGCCAGATGAGTAAGTGGTCTCGCGGGGGCTAAACGAACCCACGTGCCGGATGTTCCTCACCCTTGCTGTAGAGCCACGGTACATACCCTCATCAGGGAGTTGTTATTTGGAAGGAGATACATCGCTTTGAAGCGAGGTTTGACACCGCAAGGGTCACAGAGTAATCTGTCTCTTGTATCTTTCTTGGCATTTCTAAATAACAACTCCCTGCCCTGATGATCTAAGTGCTAGTGCACAGTAGGCCTACTTACACAAACCTCTGTGTTATTTTAACGATGGACGTGAATTCATTCATTTTACATTGACGGCGGCAGGAAGGTCTCCAATTTTCCCTCCAAAACTCAAAGTCGTAACTTTTTGCAATTTAATAAACGTCGGCATACCGATATATTATCTCAAAATTAAGCATATGGCCTGGTAAGCTTCAGGTTTCCCGACGAAAATCGTCCGCGTCTAAATACCTTGTTGCTAAAACAAACAGGCTTTCCGCTGCCAGCTTCCTG
Organism: Holothuria leucospilota; assembly: GCA_029531755.1. Classification (NCBI taxonomy): domain Eukaryota; kingdom Metazoa; phylum Echinodermata; class Holothuroidea; order Aspidochirotida; family Holothuriidae; genus Holothuria; species Holothuria leucospilota. The sequence goes on along the minus strand of CM055967.1, from coordinate 4,485,496 downwards.
GCCGGATCCCCAGCCTGCTCCTGCTGGAATTAACGGTACTCGACTCGCCTTCTGCAACTCCAGCTGTCCAGTGACACTGATAGCTGGTAATACCTTTCTCAAAGTGCTGAAAAAATTTCTTCAGTATTCGGACGTGACAGAGAATCACTTCTTAACGATTGGTCATCATTTAAAATTCCCACTTGAGATTGGGTCAATTTAAAAATATTCAGACTATCCCGCATGAGCGGAGCTGCAAATCGAATATTTTTTCAATATATCAGAGTCTCGTCTATGCATTATTTTGATATCGTAATTTGTTCTAATAGATTTCCACCGTTCGGACGTTTCAAGAAGTCACTGTTTGAGCATTAAAATCCTTCAGTTTAAGTCGAGGGGCGACAATGAGAATACGAAAAACTTTGAGATTTGAAAATGAAGGATTATGGTCAACCAAAATTCAAAACGAACAACTCGTCTCGAAAGTAGATCCAGGGCCGACGTAGAGGGGGGTGTGGGGGTGTGACACCCCCCAAGATCCACGCAGTAGGCAAATTCCTGCACTAGTCGGCAAAACGAAGGAAAGAGGGAAATGAAAACGAAGGAAAGTTAGAGGGAAGAAGAAAGCTTTTCAGTTTCATTGTATACTAACAGAGTTCATCGTTCATGTGGTATTCTCGTATTTAGTCGGTAAATTCTGCACCAGTTGGCAAAATAAAGGAAATTTGAGGAAAAGAAAGAGGAAAGATGTAAAAAAAGAGGACAATTTCTGTAACCCAAACCGAGAACCCAAAAATTTCGGTGCGCTACGCGCGCTGTAATGTCACTCCAGTTTCTTCAATAGTTCCTTTCCACGTAGCTAGATAGTATAAGTCCTGTCAACCTTACCAAGTAACATGTATTCAGGGTATACACAGGTTATGTAGAGGTCGTAAATTATCCCATATCGCAAAGCCTAGTTGCTGTTCTCTAGTGTGTGTCATGCGGTACGGTAAGTTGGTGAGCGACTCACAGAGCAACGTTTGGCTATATTTCGTCGGGTAGTCCAGGTGGTTTAGACACAATGTATGTTGTCCCCGATACAGTCTACAACCCCTACAGTTTTTACGTTGTTCTTTTTGTTCTTAATGATGACATGTTTTGTGTCAGCCTACCAAAAAATTTGGCCCGGTTTACAATTTCACGATTCACACTTAAAAGAACACTATCAGTGAGCAACTCGGCTGACATATTAAGTGATATAACGCAAAATATACTCTTAAATGGCGTGGGATAGTGAGACTCCTTCATATCCCCTTCTCACCACCCCCTCGACACAGGGCTGTCGGAACTTGGGGTCGCCGGCATGGCCTGGCCTCCTCTCGGGAAAATTCTGTCGCCTCCCATGGTTTACTTATTTTAGCTTTCAGTAGGGTCATTTCTGCGATAAAACCCCAAATTTTCGGTATGCTTTGCCCCACTCTTCCTCAGTTTCGTTACTAATAGCTAAATATGGGACAAACCCTTTCCATTTTTTCAAGTAACTTAATAAGTAGAATTTATCTTTTTATGTAAATGCCGGCAGCGGCGTACGCAGGGAGTCCATTGGGCCATAGCGGCCCTCTCACAGATGCCGATTTTTTCTCCCTTTAAATACGCAAATATTTTAACACAAATTTTACTTCAAAAGGTAGCATATGTGGCACCAGATTGCATGTAAGGACACCTAATTTTTCAAAAATTTTCAAAGAGTAGAAGGGGGACACCCCTCCCCTTATTCCTCACCCCCAGACTCTCCCAGCCTAGCGATTCTTTTTTTTTTTTTGGTTCCTAAAAATACATAAGAATTTGAACACAAATTTTACTTCGAAAGGTAGCAAATGTGGCATCAGGTTGCATGTAAGGACACCTATTTTTAAAAATTTTAAAGGGGAAGGAACCTCCCCTTAGACCCCTTCCCCAGGCCTGCGATCCTTTTTTCTTCCTTAAAATACGTAAATATTTTAGCACAAACTTTACTTTAAGAAGGTAGCATATGTGGCACCAGATTGCATGTAAGGACACCTATTTTTTTTAAAAATTGCCAAAGGGGAGGGGACCCTCAGACCCCTCCCCCAGGCCGGCGATAGCACAACACAATGTATAGTCCCCCCCCCCCCCGACAGAAATCCTGGGTACACCACAGAATGCCGGGAATTTCATCTCATTTCGCTAAACTAAGTTAATGTTCTCTTGAGTCTGTCTTTCGGTACGGCTGGTGACTCGAGGAGGGAAGTACATTGTAAGTTGTGCCCGATAGGGCCCTACTGCCTGGGCAATTGACCTTTATAAGCTTTAAATAAGTACAGATTCTTCTTAAAAAACAGGATCAAATTAATGAGCAGGGTCGTAAACCTTCAAGGTTCCTTTGTGTTATGGAAGATACAATTAAGTTTGCCCCACAGCCGAAGGGGGTAATAATTGAAATAGAACCCCCATTTCAAAGTGGAACAGCAGGCCGATAATGCAATAAAATATTCCGTTTTTTGTAAGTTCGTAACCTTGAAAAGTTCTTCAAAACAGCGATTTTTTCTACGAAAATCGTCCAAAAGGTGTAGGATGAAAATGGAAGACGAAAAAACTACCCCATCCAAAATCTTCCAAATTCTTCCAAAATAATCCCTTCTTTACTAAAATAGGTTGAAAACATGGATGGAGTCAACCTCGATGTAGGTGGTGAGTATAACTTAGGTGTAGTTTTAGTGCACTTTATGGTGATGATGATTGTGCAGGTGGTGCTTTAGGTGATAATAGTATTGAAGATGCCTGGTGCAGGAGTATCCGTGACCACCAACGTGGAATCTAGCTGTTCTATTCAACCAGTCTCGAACGGGACCACTGTCGGGTTGGTCAGTTTAGTCAAAGTTGTCCCTTGGGGACGTTGCTCCTTCAGGGCATGGGCGGCTCTATTTTGTTTGGGGAGCAAACTCAAAGTCCGTATTCAGGGAGGTTCGGAAGACCCCCCCCCCCCCTCCGCAATATTAATGATCAGCTCCAGATAGTACAATAGGAGTATGGTAATTATTATGTATTACAGCGATGCCCCATGCAGTTTTCAAAAGCTCTTCAAAAACCATTTCAGGCAGTCAGTCATGAGCTGACTACTTTCAAAATAAATACAACCATATCAACTGATCGCTACTCCATAGGGGGAGTAAGAGGCAGGTGAAATGGGCAAAGCGGTTTGATCCATTTCTCGACAAAACTGGTATGTCATTTGTATGGAATTTGCCAAACAGTGTAAACCACAACTTCTGTCCCAACAACCCTATTATACCCCATCCATGATTGATTAAGGCAATTAAGTTAAGACTAAGCGATATGTATAAGCAAGAATGGCTCGTCGAGATAAATAGGAATTCCCATTGTAAAGTATATAGGATCATTAAGACCAGTCTTGAATTTGAAAAGTACCTGCATATCCTTGATTTCCGAAATCGTAATTATTTATGTAAATATCGTTGTGCAAATACCAACATTCCCGTCGTTTCAGGAAGATATCATAATATTGTATTTCATGACCGAATATGTAATTTATGTAAGAGTAATAATTTCTTAGGGGATGAGTTCCATTATATTCTAGAATGTGCAGCTTTTTAAAACGAAAGAAATTTGTTTCTCAAACCTTATTTTAGAACAAGACCCAGCTCTATAAAGATGTGTGGCCTTTTCCAATCAAAATCTAAATCCGTAATTAATAATGTATGTTTTGTAGCACGATAATGAAAGCCTTTCCATAAATTGTCCTATTTTCATCATCCAGCACATAAGTTGGTGCTGGTGCCACGTTTAGTTACATAGGCCAAGGTTATTTACAGTCGAGAATCCTATAGTCCTACCTGTTGATTATTTCTGATTTGACTGTCATCTATATATCCATTGTATGTTTTTATTTTTGTTTATAATGTTAAGTCTCTAATACCTCTTATAGAGGATACATGGAGAATAAACTGAAACTAAACTGAAACTAAACTGATAAAATGAGCCCCACCTTTAAATATTTTGTTGTTTCTTTCATTGTGTCACAATATGTTTCAGCTTTGCCAAGAAGCCATAAAATGTTGGTTTTCTGGATTGTTTTTTTAAACTAACGAAAAGTTCAAGGATGAAGACATTTGAAAACGATGAAATGATAGCACTATTTTGGATCTCAGTACCGGTCCGAAACGAATTATTTTAGAGGGGAGGGGAATTCCCCTAACTCAGAACGACGTGTTATCCTATATACAAATAGCTAGGCCACTAATCAAAAGTCTCATTACACTGAGCTTAGATTGACTGTTCAGTGTGTTTATTTTAAATCAATTGAAACGGTATACTTTAGCACAGAGGTGGAGAACCTTTTGCTTATAACAGGCCATTTGACAGTCATAAGACCGCTCGTGGGCCAACGGCGCTGTCAATTTGGACAAGGGACGGAGAAACCTCTCCTTCATGGGAAACACAATACGTTTAGGCTACATGTCCATTGCTTTTCGTAAACAGATACTTATATCTGGCCAGGTGACACCCGGGCAAAACTTCTTTTAGTCGTGGATGATAATCAACACGGCTAATGGGCTGTGTATCTAATGACCCCGAAAGCTCTGAAGTGTCTGAAAAACTATGGGCATTTAACTCCAGCATTACCGTTATACTCTGTAAATGACATTATGATGCCAAAGCTAATCAGATTAAAAAATATCACAGCGTGATCATTTGTGATCATTTGTATGGATTACCTTAGCTCGCACTAGTGGCAGGTCCACTGGTGATGTCTGAAGTACATATAGTAGCAAACAAGCATCTAAGAAAATGCGCGCGAAGTGCACCGAAAAAGTGCCGTTTTGAAAGCACTTTATTAATGTTTAACCTTCGCATTGCATTGCAAAGTTATTCACTTCTTTAATTTTAAACTCACTCAAGGAAAAAAGGAGGGTCTAACCCATCCCGAATTACATGTTTTATTTATTTTTGTTTTGAAAATTGAAGACCATGCTTTGCAAACTTTGGGGGGGGAGTGCCCCCGTGCACTTGCCCCCCGTGCCCTTATGGCGAGCCGCTAATGCTTCAGGAAGCAGAACTCCTTTGGGAGTAATGTTTGGTTTCGCCCCCTTGCTCTTCGCCAGAGAGTCGAGGGGAATTCTGAAAAAATTAGTATTGAATATGATGGTCTTGGTGAGTGAAGGTGATGGTAACTGTCATGGTACGGGTGGCTTTGGTAATGGTGACTGCTGTGGTGCTGGTGATGGTAATAGCGATGGTGGTGATGATGAGTAATTGTGTTGGTAATGGTAGTGATAGTGGTGATGGCGATGGTGGTGTCGTGGGCGGAGTCGGCGAAAGTGGTGGTGTGTATTTGTCGACGGTCGTTTTGAACTCGTCACGAAAGGTTAAAAATATTAAATGTTATAAATGATTATCTGTTACTTATGTACCAGGGTTGATACTTATGGACGTTTTCGTGACTACATTATACAAAATATTAATGGATTTCAAACTGTATTCATTTTAGTCCTTAGTAAAAGATTTGGAGTTTGAAAGACAACTCTATGGGGAAATAAGAGAAGATACAAATAACAATGAACGGAAAATGAAGAGTAGTTGGGAGCATAATGTTTCTGTCAAGATATGAGAATTTGCCAGATTTTCCCAAACTGATTAAAATTGTGGAACTACTTACTTGGGCCTTCCAGTTCACAAGCAAAACCGATTGTCTGTGTCTGTGTACAGTTACACGCATAGTTCACCTCAGTCTCTCCAGCATTCGGGTCCAGTGGTCGATCAAAGCATTCTGTAGCTCCATTCTGGCACACAGAAGGATCATCACAAGCTGCAGACGAGGCGAGACATTAGGACAGCCGTTTACAAATTTATTTTAAAAAGAAAAAATGATATATCATAGTGGACCTCATCAATACGCATGCAAAAGGTTTTATGATCAGGTAGTACCACACTTATTTTAATCGACTTACGGTCAAGAAATGTCAGCGTAGATTTAAGAGGCCTGGGGCCGCCTCCCCCTCCCTATAACTTTGGGCAGCAAACAAAGGAATGCGGAAAGAAGAGGAAAAGAAAAAGAAAGGAGAAAGAGAAGAGGAAAAGGTAACAATATATTCGATATTCTAAAATTGTTTTTATAATGTCTTTCTGCAGGTCGAACTTCTTCCTATGATAAATCCATTAGAGTGGTTGACGACGAGATGAAGGGCTACAATGAACAGTTAAAGCTGAATGGTTGGACAGCAGTGCTATACTACTGATCAGTGGACTTGACCATGATGAATAACACGGTGCAGGAGAGGGTACGGGCTGCTTCATCAATCTGTAGTAGTAACAAAATTTGTGTTACAGAGTGAAACATTCTGCAGTCTAGGGGATTGATAGCCATATGTTCGCAATAGAAGTGTTCAAGTTCAAGGATGATCTAAGACGCCAAGCTGGCAAGGGGAAGCGCTAGAGAGCGGACTTTAGCTCCCCTATCCTGATTTAGCATACCTTTTGCCAAGAGTAGTACTAGCGAAAAACAGTGAAACCAGTACGTATTGAATTTGTATGGCGAGTGCATGAATGTCAGTTTCCAATTAAAAATGTTTCAAAAGACATTTTAATAGCAATAGGTTTCTGCGGGAGAAGGACGGTCAGACGTCTTCCAGGATGAATGATTGATATAATTTTATAATTTCTTTCTATCACAAATCTTTCACAAACTACCTAAATTTCCGCTGCTTAACTGTCAGTATCGCTCTTTCCATTTCTACAGTAGTACCATCTCAAACGTTGTCTCTATATTCAACTGTCAATGTTTTGCATTTATGCTCTTCTGTATAGGCGTTATTATGCAAGGACAACGATAATTATCACTGGTAAAGAAGGGACATTCTTCACGCTTTAGTTTTGGAAAAATAAACACATTTGCAGGAAACGACTGTACTCATTAGAAAGCAATAACAATTTAGTCAGATTTATTTTCCAAACAGAATCATTTTTGATGGAAAATTGAAGTGTTAAAAAAGACTACTTTGACGCATATTGTACCATGAAAATAATGTCTCAAGTTAGTAAGTTAGTTAAACAGTTAGATGAGGTTTACGGCTCAGTTTCTAACCAATTAGTTTACGTCGGGCCGGCCACAGCCTTTCTTTCCAGTTGTGGCTCACTGGATTGTTTTCCCTACTCCTGGTGCTGAGCACCAAGCACAGTGGCAGTAGGTTCCATTTTTATAGTCTTCGGTATGACCCGGCCAAGAAGCGAACACCAGACCTTCCGGTTGCAAGTCTGATGCTCTAACCACTTGAACATGCAAATAATGTCTCAAATGGAAGTTTCGGTGCCCTTTGCTTGCTATTGTCGTCTTTCACATTCCATCCCCGACTAACTGTAAAACGAAAATAAAAACGAAAATAAAACGAAAATAAACGAAAATAAAACAGTTATTTAGGTAAAAACCAATTTCAGAAAACTAAATGAAGGTCTACATCTTGCGCTTCGTCTTAATGGCCAAATTGTGGAATAATCTCAGATTTTCCCTATATCTCACTAGATATCCTTATATATAATAACCTGATCTTAGCCATTGATTTCGAATTTTATCAAATATAAAATGGTATAAAATTTCCTCAACAGAGTAACTGCCGATCTTCTGCGTTCTTAATATAATAATATGTACTATTTCGAGAACTTCCGGTGGCTACTTTTCCCGTTTTAATTTTTGTTTTCAAATACGAAGGTTATTAGATTTTCATATCTTCATTGACATTAACTAACTGACTGAAGCATGGATAACTTTTAGACTGGCATTCTCTCGCTCTTCCTTGAGCAGTTTTACATTTTACTTCATGAAAATGATTATTAATAAAAAATTATTGATCCTGGTTGTGTAAAGGTATATACAATATCCACGAAAATCTGTACGTGCATTCAAGGTAGAATGGTTAGAATGGTCTTTTTGTTTCACTTTGGTAAGCAACAAATATGGCAGTAGGGTACATGCTGGATGGCGGCTGTCACGGAATTGCCGTATCATCACTGCATGTGACAAAATTGAGACGATAAAGAACTTCGACTATGGCATGGAATCCCCCCCCCTCCCTCTCGTCTTCTAAAGATGCTGCCATTTGTTGTAATGCTGTACGCAGAGCAAGCAAAGAGGGGTAAAGCGCGAGGATTATTCTAAAACTTAGACACCTTCATCCAATGATTACTAAAATCTGTAGCTCAAAGGAAAAATGCAGTCACCCCAATTTGGATTAGTGTACACGGGTATCCTATTTCATGAATGGCTCTATGAGAATCATGTGACAATATTATTCTCACGAAAATGAGAAATTCATGCAGTGTTACTATTTGGTTTACCTTAAAAATGCAATGTTAATGTCCTGAAATGTTATGACAGATGCTTCGAAGGGAAATAAGAGAATATTTTTGAGATTTGGCTGTTTTGTTTTTCAAAATAAGTTTGAGGCGACTGTTTATGCTCTTTAAAGCATCCAGGCTCACTCAAGCTTGTGTTGGAAAATTGAATGGGGTAGCCTCCGTCGGGGACATGATGCCCTGTGTTGGTGCCACCGTGGGAAATGGATTGTAATAGGGATTTAAGGCTGTCTTACTTTGGATCATTCTCAAGCTGCTCAAAAAATTGAAATTTAACAACTACCTACTGCGAAGCACTTTGAAAAATCGTGATCGAAAAAATACCCAACAGACAAATATTTCGGAGGGATACCCCTGGACAATATCCCCGAACGATTACCCCCAGTCAATAACCCCCGGGACTATTACCTCCCGGATAAATACCAAGCCGGAAAATTATCCCCAGGACAACTACCACCCGGACGGATACCCCACAGACAATTACCCCGAGGACAAAACCCACCCGAGCAGCTACCCACCCGGAAACTATACCCCCTCGGATGAATACCTAGGACAAATACCCCCGGCAAATACCCTCTGGATAAATGCCGTTAAATATACGGATACAACGACGAATCCTCAAGTCTTTTTTGGGTTTTGTTGCCCACGTGCCTCATTACCTATTCCGGTCACTCCTTTATCGTGCTATTACATTATGAATTCCTTGTACTTTTTGCAAATTATGTATTGTAAATCATGTTACACTAATGGTTACAGTGGCATGTCCAGGGGGGCAGAGGGCCATGGTCCCCCATTGAAAAATGAGGAAAAGTAAAAAATGCGAAAAAAAAGGGGAGAAAACATGAAAAGAGAAAAATGAAAAGAGAAAAGAAAACGAAAGGCGAGAAAAGAGGAGAAAAGGGAGATCGAGAGAAAAAGGAAAATAAGAAACTGGGTTCACAGGCTCAGGGTGGACGTATTCTGGTACAGTTCGGGTAGTAACCGGGGTGAGGTATTTGTGAAGGGTGTATTCGTGGAGGGAGGAGTTCTTCCCGGGGTAATTTCAGGGGAGATTGTACTCGGGGTAATTGTCCAGGGGTACTTGTCTGGGGGTAATTGTCCGGTGGGTCCTTATCTTCGGGGGGCATTTGTTCTTGGGGAGTATGTCCGGGGGTACTCATCCTTGGAGGTATTCGTCCTCGGGGCTTTTTGTCCGGCGGGTAGTTGTCTGAGTTGTATTTGACCGTGTACGTGTGTACGTTGTATAAGACCGGGGGTGCATGTCCGGGTGGGTATTTGTCCAGCAACCAGAAAAACATTTTAAAGACATTTCAGTACTGATTTATACTGCAAAAGTTTTCCTGATTATTGTTAAACTTGGTTCTAAACGAAATTACTAGTTCTTCTTTGATTAAAGGCATTTTCGAGATCGAGATAAGCCTTGCGCCTATTATACGAGTGTAGTCACTGAACCTAAGTTGGCACAGTTTATATCGCGTTCCCTCCGATATGAAAGTTGACGCTTCCCCATGCTCTTACGCTATACCTCATAATGACTGACGCTTTCGGACGTAAGCAGGAGAGTATTCATTAGGTGGGGGGCACGGGCTCTTGATTAAAAAAGAGGTTATTGCACTTTCTCAATGTGAGCTGCACTCGGCGCTTGTCAAAATTGAGGTTCCCCCCCCCCCAAAAAAAAAAAAAAATCCTGCATACACTTGCTGGTGGTAAGTGGCGGTAAGTGCACAGTACAGTAATCACAAAAAGAAGCTGGATGTTAAAGCATTCGTTTTAAGTGGTATGACACGTAAAGTTGAATACCTGGAGAGTTATTAAGTATAACAGTTGGCCTATACAAAAATCTGTTTTCACTGCAATTCTCATGACCCTTAAAACCTCGGGCGTTACTAAAAAAATGCGGTGTTTTCAAAATTCGCTCCCGGGAGCGGACTGTTGAAATTAGATTTCATTCTAACAGAACATGACGTCACATTATGAACACAAAGCCACGCTCCTGCGTGCGGCATAAGTTTGCACACACTGTTATGAGATAGTAACAATTGCAATTGTTATTCGCAACATTTCTAATACTTTTTACCTTTCTTTTAGTCTGTTTGGAAACTTCGAGAATAATGCTAGTGTGTTGTTTTGCTTTTGGGGCTGCGAGACTACTGAGATACCCTTGACTGATACCCGAATAACGAATAAATAAGGCAGTTGTCCGATAGGGTCTGCAGTGATTGGAGTGGCGTGGATGTACAATTCATATTCATAGGCTAGCTCTGCGAATTCCACTTACACTTGCACGCAAGTTAACAGAATTCTGTATTTTTATACTGGCTCCAGAGAACTTTTCAAGTTCATGTTCCCCTCCAGTGGCGTAGCCACGGGGAGGGTTTTGGGGGTTGAAACCCCCCATTACCCAACCTTGGAAAAAACAATTGCAAAAAACACATGATTACTATAAACTTTATTACATTTGAGGCAAAAACATTGCACCATTTTGCATCTGGAGACCTAAAATAGCCGTTTTTCTCCCTCCCCTTGGACCTTTCCCTCACGTCGTACTCCAAAACCCTCCCCATGACATAATCCTTGCTACGCTTCTGTTTCCCGCAATCGTGACACACGGTTCTCTTGTTTGAATTTTGGTCGAGCTGTGATATCGACCATCTGACAGGCTTGAATCAATAATAGTCTATGCCTATCATATTAACTCGCCCTAGCTCTTCCACTGCCTTTGGCCTGTTCAGTATTGCAGTCAATTTGTGCTTTGAATCCGTGAAGATAACACTCTAATGTCAGTCCAAGATCACTGTACAATGAAGAGCCACTCTCACTTCAGTTGTAACAGTTATAGTGCTGGATCCGCATTCCAAAGGATGTATAGGAGGCCTAATAATAAAGCCCCGTCTATACGATCATACGCTTGGTCAAAACTACCATCATACCTATGTAGGCATGGGCGTGGATCATGGGGGACTGGGGAACGCTTCCCTCTCACTTTTTGGAAAGGGGGACATCTCCAATAAGTCCCCCACCACTTTTTCAAAATGAAGAAAACTAAAACTGTGATGACTGTAATATAACATAGATACCAATTGAAACTACATTTTAAAAGCCAAATTCCACCCAAATATGGCACCATTTGCCATAAGGACACCTTCTAATTTCCTTTTTTTTCAAAGGGGAAGGAAACACTCCTCCCCTTAGACCCTCCCCCTGGACGGCGATTCGCAAACGGTGAAAAGTCCCCCTCCCCCCCACATGGAGATGGATCCACGCCACTGTTTGTAGGACGATGCTAATGGACAAAATGTATGATCGTGTGGACCGCTCCCTCAACACATTTGAACGTCTAAAGGTGCATTCACACCAAAACAAAATCTGTTGCGTTTTGCGTGCTGGACGCGAAATTTGTTATCTTAGAACGAATGGAGCGATTCTCTTAATTTTCATTGAAATAAAATTGCCCTGTTTGCCCTGGGAAAAAAATTTCTGCGTCCCGTCCTCAAAATGCAGCAGATTTCGGTTTTGGTGTGAACGCACCTTTATATGTATGAAGGTGTTCAAACTTTCATTTGCATTTGCATCTTCAGTTCAATTCAAATTTATTTCGGCCGTTCTTAGAATACAACAAATTTACACGATCACTGGAACAGTGTATGGTATGGGAAAAAAAGAAACAGCCGAGGAAATTACACAGAAAGCTACTTAAAGGTTGTAGATGGTGAATTCCCTTTGGACAATACATAACGAGGTTAAAATAATCCCATAGGCATACATAAACAATACATGCAAAAAGTTAGTAAAAACGAACTATAAAAAACAACAACAAAAATCAGTTACCAGGTAACAGAAGACATCAAGGCTAGAGACAGTTAATTATAGCTGAAACTTATTTATAATGGGAAAGTAGATGCAATTTGTGACGTCTTTTAAATGTAGGAAGGGTGGGAGAATTTTTTTATTTCGTCTGGGAGTGTATTCCAGGGGAGAAGTCCCAAAAATCTGAAGTGACGTTGACTGATTGAAAGTCTACACAATGGGATAACATAATCTAAAGATTTTCTAGTGTCGTAACAATGACCGTAGTACCTGAAAAGGTTTATAAAAAAAATTGGTAATAAGTTATTGAATGGCTGGAACTTAGACACAGAAAAGTGATGTTTTATAATATCGGGCAATGACAAACAATTACAATTCTTAAGAATTGGCTTAGAATGATCGAGCGGTGACTTCTTATCAATTGCACGAAATATACACTTTTGGATGACAGATAGTTTATTAAGATGATCATCGGCAGCATTTCCACAGATGATAGCACAATAAGTTAGAAAAGGTAAAATAAGAGAATTATAAATAGTAAGGAGAAGTTTGTTAGGGAGGAGGTTATTTAACTTAAATATAAAACTGGAGTCCTTAGCGAGTTTCTTGCACATGGTTGTAATAGGTGGTATCCAGTTTAGGTGTGGATTAATACTTACTCCCAGAAAGATGACATAATCAGAGAAGGGTCCGAAGTTGTTTTGAATTAAGATGCCTGTGGTATTGCCAACAAAACTGATTCTTTTCCGGTATGACCTTAAAAGAATAGCTATGAATTTCTTTGCATTTAAGAGAATCTTGTTTGCAGCGATCAAGTTTGCTACTTTGATCATCTCGATACTAAGATAATGTATAAGTGAATCAATGTCAGAATGCTCATAAAGAATATTGGTATCATTCGCATAAAGAGTGAACTTTAGACAAGAACTTGCGAAAAGTTAGTCATTTTATATAACTTAAGAAAAATGAAGGTCCAGGAACAGAGCCTTGCCTAACACCTGTTTTAATACTGCACATGAGAGAATGATGTAATTTAAACGTAAGAATATAACGACCCATGGTGTCAAACACCTTTGAAAGTTCAAGAAAATTACCACAGGAGAACTCATTATTTTCAACGTCTTCTTATTTTCTTGACAAAACTGATCAAAGCATAAGATGCGGATTTTTTAGGAAGAAATCCTCAATGGTGTTTGTGAATTATTGCCCACTTTTCAAGAAAATTTAGAAGACGGATGTATACAATTCTTTCAAAAATTTTGGAAAATACCGAAAGAACAGAAAATGGCCTGTAACTACTTTTCAAAGATTTGTCACCACATTTTTAAATTGAAATGACTCTTGCTTGTTTTAAATCTGTTGAAATAGTACCATTTTGTAGGGAAAGATTAATAATGTGACTTAGAGCTACAGAAATAAAACATGCCACAGTTTTAATAACTTTACAATGAAGATTGTCATGACAGGGACTCACATTTTTCAGATTCTTGATACAGTTATAAATTTCATGTTCATTAGTCGGGTATAAGAACATTACATGATCATGTGCAGGCGGCAGATAGTCCGTATATCAGAGATTAGAATCATTTACAATGCTTTTTAGAGTATGACCAACACTTACAAAATATTTGTTAAAAGTATTACAAATATCCTTGAGCTCAGAGACTTTCTTTCCATTTTCAACAAGTTCATTCACGGGATACCTTTGGGCCTTAAAACCACGTAAGACAGTATTGATAGCAAGTTCCTTTTATACTCTTTGTATTAAATTCAGTTTGGTGAAAATTAAATTTTGCTAAGCGAGTAACAGTCGTTAATTTACTTCTGAATCTGCTATTGGCTGCCTTCTTTTCAGGAGTAGGTTGATTAATACATTTGCGGTACAGCTTATTTTAGTGTGGCACGAGTTTAATATACCTCGTGTACACCATAGTTTCCTTGCCTTAGAAGGCTTAGCAGTAACAATAGGAAAACAGTTGTTGTAACACTTGCTAAATACATCAATAAACGTATAAAACTAAGAACTTTAGTCTGTACAACCTAAAACGTTCGACCAATTTGTTTAATTGCTTGTAAAATAAGTTTAAAGTGGAGTGATTTATCAAACGTTTAGATCCCCCCTTTCTTCTTTTCCTGAGTACTGGGAACAAATTTAGCACATGAACAACCAGAAAAGTTAAAAATTGGATAATGGTCACAAAGGTCATTAATAGTAACACCTGAAGTAATGTCATGGCTAGAGTTCGTAATAATGTTGTCGAGAAGTAACAAGGAATCGGTAGTAAGTCTAGTAGGCTTATCGATCAAAGTTGCATAGCCATACAAACATACCAAGTTTTCGAAAGATCGGGCAGTATTCGTATGGCCTTCATCAGTATTTATATTAAAATCGCCAATGAGTAACAAGACCTTTTCCCGATTTTGTTGAAAAGTTCTTCCATGGTTGCTAAAAATGTATTAATGTCAGCCGATGAAGGACCGCAGACAACCCCTAACAACTGTTGTTATACCAACAACAAGTGTTCTGACATTTGCATGACAATGTTCATGGACAAATGTATGATCGTGAAGACACCCTAGTCTACTAAATATGGCTGGTGGTACATTGTCCGGTATTACTGTGTACCTACATACCTACATATCGTGGCGTTGCAAATGCATTGTACAGGTAATCATGGCGAACAAGACGTAAAACCTGCGTGAACTGCAGTTAATTGACTCAAAATAAGTGGTAAGCACGAATGAGGAAGCAGCAACTCAAAAACCTATGCGTTTTCACGCAGTAATTTTTTAACTCCTTTATACCTACAATTATACTCAATGTACTTACGACGTCCAAGCTGGGCCTTCGAAAAGGCGGTTGCTCCAATCAAAATTAAGAACGTTTTTGATAGAGAAACAATCATATTCCTTCACAGAAATGCCTTTTAGGTTTATTCGGTGTATAAAACTTGCATGTATATCAGTAGATTTGAAAACTTAATTATGACGAAAGAACTAGACGTTTCTTCTTAGTTTTAGGCTCCTTTGAAAACATGTCCGTTCGAATATGAGTTTACATATGCCACAGTATAATTTCTGCTCTCCAATGCAAAACGTTCACTCGAGGAAACAACGATTGAAGTAGGGCACAATTATTGCAGTCTTCTTTTGAGAAAGTACTTTCTCTTACAAGTCATTTGTTTACTTTTAACAACTCTCTACTTTTATCACCCATTTGAATAAAAGCAGGTTCTTGAATTCCATTTGGCATTAAGAGCAAACAAATGTGGGTCAACTTTAGAGATCTGTAGGCTACAATGGTGTCTCGTTTATAACCATGATGATCATAAATCATGAATAATGCTACATAAACCTACTGCAGAGATTTCAGGCAGTTAGTCTGGAATCTATGTGGTACGGTATAACCTACCCAGTACACATAGCATGTATGACACCATTGCTTGACTGATTTGCTTTAGAAATTGTTAACTGCAAATTACATGTTAAATCGCATTAACTCTGCTCTCCAAACACCCAAGACGTTTCGAAATCCTAAGCGGTGGCCAGGGGCGTATATACATGAATTCGCAAGGGGTGAACTATTTTGGGACCAACTACAACTTTCCCTATTTTTACACTGGAACAGAAGAAAATCAGGAAAGGTAAAAGATCAAGTAACTTTTTAACTATTTGGATTTGAGACCGACGTTTTTTGCGCTCAGAGAACGATTTTTTATTTTCACGGGTCGTCACACCCCCACACAACCCCGTATTTACGTCCCTGGGGTGGCGTCAGGTGGTGGCAGCGGGCCCTGTCAGAGAAATTTTTCGAATTTCTACGAAAATAGAGGACTGACGAAAAAATCTTTTTGACTTGGTAATTACCACTACTGTAGGTTGGCAATCTGAGAATTACTCTTCGCTAAACATTGCAAATTTTCCACGGTACGGGCGGTTTATTCTGGCTCGCCGTTGGTTCTCTGAGTCCAGCGTTCCTCAACGCGTGTAAACAAAAAGCCCATGCAGGCAGTATCACATTACGCTCTTTAATCTTAATAGTAGGGCAGATAAGTGGAAAATTCATTCACTTCCGGAAAGAAGCACCAAAATTTGAAAGATTGTACCTCTTGGGTCTGTCTTTTGAAAAATAGCATTAGCTACATGAATTTCAAAATGGCCGCCATTTTTCAAGATGGCCGCCATTTTGGCCTAAGAATAATTTTTGTTTCCAATAGATTTCACTTCCCAGGTTGATTTTAATAATTCATGTGTCAAATAATAGGTTTCAGACAACAGAAAACTCAAATTTAAAAAGTAAAAACCTTGTTTTGGTGGGATTCAGGTCAACCAAAATGTCGGAAAGGCAAAATGGCCGCCAAACTGAACGAAATATTTCCAAAAAGTGGCTAAAAACATTGTTAATTTCCACAATCCCCAATCATAATGATGTAAATTAATGTTTTTTAATTAAGACTGAATTTTACAATCCTTGCCACAAGAGTACTTGACAGCCAATATGGCAGGAAAGCACCGAAAAAGTGAAAACAATACGGTAAAAATTACGCCAAAAAATAAGAAAATAATACAAAAAAAAGCAAAAAACTCACTCAGAAAATAGTCGTTAAAAATATATTTCGAATGGAAACCCGAAATATCTTTAGATTTTATACTGGACTTCAAACTAACCAGGATGGTGGAAATAACAAAATGGCCGCGAATATAACGATTATAATGTATAAAAATAATACGAGAAATAATCACTAAAAATACTTTTGATCCAGTTGTCCTTAATATCTGGCCAAGTTTCATGACAAAAAACCCAAAAGATTTTTTGAAATACTTCTTTTGGATTCAGGTCAACCAATATGGCGGAAAAAGCAAAATGGCCTCCAATGCAATAACTATGTCAATATATTATAATAATAGGAAAATAACTATTAAAAAATACTTTATACACAGGTAAACCTAATCTGTACCCATATTCTGTTGTAAATGTTCAAAAAGTATTTTTTCTAGACGTTTTTTGCAGGATCTGGGTCAATCAAGATGGCGGAAATAGCAAATGGCCGTTAATGTTAAAATTTCAATAAATTATAATAACACTGAAAATAATCCTTAAAAAATATATTTGTGACAGTTGCTCTTTTTATTTGGCCATATCTTGAACCAAATATATCAAACATATTTTTCAAAATATTTTTGTTGGAATTCAAGTCAACCAAGATGGCGGAAAAAGCAAACTTGCCGCCAAGTGGTATAATTACAATATTTTAAATTAATAAGGAAAATAATCTGTAAAAAATATAATCTGTAATGTAATCTGTAAAAATATCTTGGTTGACCGAAATTCCAACAAAAATATTATGAAAAATATGTTTGATTTATTTGGCTCAAAATATGGCCAAATATAAGGAGCAATTGTCACAAATATACTTTTTAAGGATTATTTTCCCTATTATTTTCATTAAGTAAAAATTAAATTTTAACATTAACGGCCATTTTGCTATTTCCGCCATCTTGGTTGACCCGGATCCTACCAAAAAATCCAGAAAAATACTTTAAGAATATTTGTAATAGAATATGGGCACACATTAGGTTCACCTTTGTATTAAGTATTTTTTTAATAATTATTTGTCCTATTATTAGAATATATTGACATAATTATTGCACTGGCAGCCATTTTGCTTTTCCGCCATATTGGTTGACCTGAATCACAAAAAAAAAGAGAAATCGTTAGATGAAAAATCATTTTTAGATCATTTATAATGAACTTTGGCCAGATGTTAAGGGCAACTTTGTCAAAAGTATTTTTAATGATTATTTCTCATTATTTTTATACATTACATATGATAGTTATATTGGCGGCCATTTTGTTGTTTGCGCCATTTTTGTTGGGCTGAGGTCTTGCATTACCTATCAGAAACCATGCTTTGAATTTTATTGGCAACACTTAATAACGATTTTTAGGATTTTCAATTGAAATATATTTTAAATTATTATTTTTTGTGAATTTTTTGTATTTTTTTATTTTTTTTTTCTTATGGGGGCGTTTTTACTTTATTGTTTTTACTCTTTCGGCGATTTTCCGCCGTATTGGCTGGCTCTTGTGCCAAGAATTGTAAAAAACAGTCTTAATTTTAATACCTTAATTTACATCATTATGGATTGGGACTGTGGAAATTTACTCTGTTTTTTAGACAATTTTTGGAAATATTTCATTCGTTTTGGCGGCCATTTTGCTTCTCCGCCATCTTGACTGACCTGAGTCCGGCCGAAACAGTCCCAAAAATTAATATTGGAAGTTTTGTCAAAAAATATGACCAAATTTCTAGATGTCTCAAAAATATTTTTAGGAATATTTTCTGCACAAAATTGTGTCTTAAATAGTATTTACAAACGGAAAATGGCGGCCATTTTGGAAAATCGGCCGCCATTTTGAATTTTGAGTGGCTAACGGGTTTTTTTTTAAAGAGCAATCCCTAAGGAGCATGTATGCAAATTTTAGTGCTTGTTTCTACTTGTGAACGATTTTACCAAAAAAATGCATTTATCTGCCCTACTATAAAATGATTCCGCTGAGAAAAAACTCGGTTTTTTCAATCCGTCACAGAAGTACTGCTAGTAGCTTTAAGTTTGTCTTGGTGCAAGAGTTTTTGTCCGTCTTTGACATGTCATATGCTGTGACGCTGTCTGGAAGGCAGTCCTAGAGACCCTATAGTGTCTCTAGTCAGTCCCCCTTCCGACCCTTAGGCAGCCCCCTCCCACCCCTCTTATTTTCCTCCTTTCCCAACTTGTCCTGGATTTAATCTAGTACATACCCAAACTATGCAGCACTACACTCTTAACAATGGGCAAAATTTGCCCAACTTTTTTACCATTACTGGGGATCTATTCAACAACCTAAGCAGATAAGCAAAATTTTAACCATCAAAATTTGGTAAAGTTGGATACCAGTATGCAAAGGTATACAGTATACAGGAACAATGCGCATACGAAACTTTGCCCTCTCCAAGCCAAAGAAAAATAAAAGAGCCCTGCTTTCCCCTCACCAACCCCCCACCCGCCGCCAACACACACACACTTTTAAGCCACCCCTTCATCATTTTGACAAATTTGTAATTGAAATGTCCAATTACGTTTAACAGAGTAATATTGTGATGAAAATATTAGCAGCTGACTTTTGTTGTGAATATTATGAGATGTTTTCGTATCGAATTTTGAGATTTCGTTGCAAGAATCATTGTACACGAAGGCCCTGCTTATATTGTATGATATATTGCCTCAGGTTTTCGCAGGATTACTTTGCCAGTACCTCCGGACATAAAAGTAAGTAGTCACACATATTACCGACTGTCATACGGTAACCGATAACCGGTTATGGTGAATAACTGTATGTGTGTAGGCAGACTGTACGCCTTTTCGGTTCCACTGAACGTGCGGAGCGTAGATGTCGTTATTAACTTACAGCCATGGGCGTAGGAGACAGGGTCTGGGGGCTGCAGCCCCCAACCAAATATGTTTGGGAAAATTCGGGCAATATGCTGGAAATTTTGCGGACACCTACTGAAAGAAAAATAATGCAATGATGTAGCTAAAGGTAATCAATAGTTTAAAACTTCCTTGGTAATTAAAATAAAGTTCTGATTTGAATTGCACCAGCACCTATATATTCGGTATTAATTCACCAGTGTGTTTTTAATGGTTAAACTTATATTATGATTATCAGTGGTGTATTTAGGGGGCCACTGGGCCATCCCCCTTTACTGATGGCGATTTTTGTTTTTAGTACCTAAATACGTGAATTTTTTAACACAATTTTTACTTCAAAGGTAGCATATGTGGTACCAGATTGAATGTAAGGACACCTAATCTTTCAAAAATTTTGAAAGGGGAGGGGGACATCTTAGGCGCCTCCCTCAGGCCCCCATGAGAGAAATCCTGGCTACGCCACTGATTATTAGAGTTATTATTGTAACGACTTCCCCAAAAATTACAATCAATATGGAAGGATAGTAACACGGCAAATGATTTTATGTAATTGGCATGCGGTTTGATAAACGATGCATGCCTATGTGATTTGTATATTAACATGGTGAGGGCGCGTGGAGCGCGTGGAAATTTTTGGTTTTATTTTTCGGGCAGGTCATTACAGCTCCCCTACGCCCCCCCCCCCCCTCCTCCCAGAGCATTGTCCTAGCACTTTAACCTTCTCCACCATTCCATCGAAAATCTTAAAGTAATCTTGGTTGCAAATAACTTTATTTGCGTAGAGCAACGAAAACGTACAGAACTTGTTTGGATAATGAAGCTTAAATCACACATCACCGTACTTAACAAAGACCTCGTTCTTCTAAATCAGTACACGTTCCAGCAAACAATTAAATCCCTACTTTTGTCTGTTATTACATACACCTTTTTGTGCAATTATTGTACTCATTTCGCCTTAAAATCTCGCTGACGAAGGCCCCAGGGGAAAAAAATTCGAAATACATTTTGTATCTTTACTCCTAAAATCAACCAGTTATGCTCATTATTGTATTCCTTTCTTTACTTAATATATATAAATATATAGTATGAAAGTTATTCAATATACGCATTCTGAACTCTTGGAATTACGAGCAACTTCCAAGGTTCTCATTGTTTCACATCCGATGAGATCAGTAACCTTTAACCTCTGTCTAAAACGATGGATCCATTTTCTAACCTTAACGCACCCACACGTCAAGTAAGAAAAGTATCCATACTTGCTACCTTGAGATATGTTTACAAGGTGTTTGATTATGACCTTTGGTGACATAACATGACCTCTGGCATGTAGCAAATATTTGAAAGTCCTTCCTCTCACTATGATTACCTTTTACATTAAGTAAGAAAAGTGTGTATCATTCCTATTTTGAGATATTGTGTTTACAAAGATTTTCGAAATGTGGTTGGCCTCACATGATGTCTGATTTCTACCCAGAGCAAAAGTTCCCCTTCTTCTCAATATTACATATGTAAAAGTGTCTATCACCAAAGACAATAGGATTCATGTTCTAACTATAACGCATCAACATACCACGTGTGAAAAGTATTTATCTTTCCTACCTTGAAATACTGTGTTTACAAGGTTTTTGGTTTCGTGAGTGCTGGTGACCTCACATGACCTCTACCAAAAACAATAGATCTTCATTCCCGTCAATATGGAAAATCCACATCATAAATATGGTAAGTGTAGTCATAATTTCTATCTTGAGATATCGTGTTAACGAACAATTTCCAAGGTTTTTGAAGTTTTACCTCAGTCTGGTGACCTCAGATAAGATTTGACTTCTACCAAAAACAATATCGTTCATCTCCTGACTATAAAGAATCCGCAAGCCACGTACAAAAAGTATCTTTACTTTCTACATCGAGATATCGAGTTTACAAGGTTTTTCGATTTTTGACCTCTGTTGATCTGACATGATCTCTAATCTCCACCACAGAATAGCGTTCTTTCTCTGACTTTGATTCAACGCATATACTAAGTATGAAAAGTATTCATCATTGTTGACTTGAGATTTTGTGTTTACAAGCCAAGCTTTACAAACACACACACACATACACAACCCATATATACACACGCCATCGTGATTGCATAGATTCCTTCTGCCTTCGGCAAGGAATTGAAAGAGTGTTTGTTTAGAGAAACATAATATGTGTACTCCCTATATTCTCGTGCTTTCTCTCAGACAGCCAATTTTCGTAGCATGTACAGTAAACACTGTACATGGTGGAATACCGTTTCCAGTTTTAAACTGTGCCATGTTACTATTCTGAAATCATTTTTGTGGCGCCAAAGAAATATGTTCTCGCAACGAACTTAGCTTCCTCTATAATACGGTCCTAAAGGATTCGTTGACTAATACTTCATCTTTTGTTTTAAATGGTACGTGTATTTTTATATGTATATGTATGTATATGTATATATATATATATATTCATTTATATATCGCGGTTGCCGTCAGCGTTCATTTACCTTCGCTTTTGTGCTCTCTGTGTTCTCACACGTTTCTGCAGCTCTTCGGAGATCTGCTGGCGGGTTAACAATTGTGTCCAGCTGAATTGCATCATTCGTGGTCTCTCGTTGGGCTTGCATCAAGGGAGAACAAGTAATGTTCCAAACTAGGGGTCTATTCAGGATGTAAATTGCGAGTGCTGCATCCGGTATTTGAACAAACAACAATGGAGTCAGTAGGGAACTGTCACATCTGGATGCATTTACCTGCCTTCGTTTAAATCTAGTCCCAGCTGGTAGTGCACAGTATGCCGATGAACATGCAGGCCTTCGGAAATTTTGTACATCTACTAAACATGGTGCAAATATGGTGGTATCAAAGGCATTAACTGTTCTTTTTTGTAATATATATATATATATATATAGACCTTATGCATTGACGTCACGCGACGTCAGTTTTGAAGAAAAACAATGAAGCACACGTGCACGAACTCGATGGCGAGTGTAGTAAGCTTACGCGCGTATACGTTTGGTTGACAAATCATTTGTCTGCATTTGTAAGTGTAACTTGCAATGAAAAGCGCTTTTCCTCTAAACTAGGGACCACTTTCTGCTCTGTTACATTATATACATAAGGTCTATACATATATGGCTTAGATAGATAAATGCTAACATACATCGAGCAGAGCTCATAATAAGACCCAGCTAGCCTTTGACAAACCAGCTAACGATTTAATTCCTCTTGTTTCAGTCATTGCAAATCTGATTTCTTCATAACCGACACGTTAGGGGAACTCTCAACATATTCACAGTTTCTTTAATCCTACTTTTTGGGGTCTCATTTAGATAATGTTGGGACAGGTCATTCATGGGTCTAACCATGAGGAACGCTACTTGGGGGTGCACACGTTTTACTGTAAGACTTAATGCAAAACATTTCACTACCACGTTTCGCTCTGTCAAATTGCCACCCTTCGTATTTTCGGATTCCTCTTAAACAATAAAATGAGCCCCGGATAGCTTTCAGTTTTGGGTAACTTCTTCATACTGACTGTAACTGATAAAGTGAGAATCTTTTATGGCAATGGATCTTTCATAATTATGTGTGTTATGGTATGAATGAGATATTGTACTAAGGTCAACGTCTTCCCGTAGGTCAGCATCTAGAGGTGCAGAGTTCCTCTGGTTTAAATTTGTAACACGTTCATTCTGTTTGCATTTCTTGATGCAGACAACTACCGAAATAATTATGAAAAGAGCAGCAAAGAAACTACTAATGGCCACAATGATGTAAAAGGTATTAAATGCAGGAGAACAATTTTCAAGGTCCCTTTCGATTGAAACGCGAAAGATGCATTGGGCAGTTCTCCCAAACTGATCTGTGAAGTTGTAAACAACCTCACTCTCCCCAATGTTAAAAATGTCTCCTGGTGAATGTGAAGATATTATTGTCAAGTTCGATTCAGATATGCTATTCGCCACTGGGGTTGTCCACGACACAGCAATGTTGGAGCTGCATGTGATAAAGCTCTTTGCAGATGGACACATCATCACATCACCTGAGTGAAAAAGAGAAAGGTAAAATATAGTCGCGGTGCACGTAAAAACCGGAAGTTACTTTCACATTGTTTATTGTAAATTAGTCAACCACTTGGTGTTAGCATTAACATTGTAGCACGCTTACCATATTTTCATGCAGGCTGGTTAACTTGAATCCTTGACTCTTTACATCTCGAAATAATCAGTAAAAAACAAACCTTTCTTAGGCCTAAGCTTGTATCTTCGTTTGCGTATGAACTTGTATGAAAGGTAGAGATATCCAGAGATC
Organism: Holothuria leucospilota; assembly: GCA_029531755.1. NCBI lineage: Eukaryota > Metazoa > Echinodermata > Holothuroidea > Aspidochirotida > Holothuriidae > Holothuria > Holothuria leucospilota. The sequence continues at coordinate 4,461,551 of CM055967.1, read as the reverse complement.
ATCAGATATTTTAGGCTTTTGTTGTGGTGATCTCCAATTTCATTTGAAATTGAAATAGAGCTGGAAGTTTCTTTATGTTGAGGCAAATTTTCTAATACTTGGTTCATACATTATTCGTCCACCATATGCTAGTCACACTAAAATATTAGTCTTTCACAGACAATGTTAAATAGTGATTCAATTTGCCAAAACTTGAACAATGCAACTGGAGATACTTGCCCTTCCTTGCACTTTAAACATGCGTTTATTTCATAACACAATTGTATGATACAGATTCGTTGCTCAAGTAAGCAACAAGTTGCTTACAGCAATCCTCAGATGTAGTAATGGCACAAAGACGAGAACCACATCTGCTGATGAATATGCTCCAACCTTGCTCATGTTTACATCAAAACAAAAAGAACTAAGATAAACCTCTTTGCTTCCAACGCCGTAGCGTGACCAAGCACTTTACAGTCCAGGGCTCTAGCCTGGGAGAACTAAATCCCATTGGGGGCAGTTGATGACACTAGATAAGCGAAGCACAAAGTGGCGTGCCTACAGATAGTTGACACTCGGGGAGATCCTTCCTTTTTCACCTGTGCATGAGTGTCATCCTGGGGGAGGGTGCTGAGGGATGGGTACATGTAAGACCTGGCTTTGGTGAAAAAATGTGCTATCGTTTGCAAAGCCTTGAAAGATCATCTTCACAACGTGTCATTATTTAGTAAAATTTTTCCTATTTTTGGCTGGGGATGAGTCAAGAGGTGCTTTCTAAGGGAAGGAGATGACACTCTCTTGGAGAAAGGTTTGCCTTTGTGAGGTGGCTTGGATGGAAAATGGTGCCAACTTTTATGAAGCTTTGTAAAGCGTTGAATTGATTATATGTTTTAGGAACCATCATTATTTAGTATTTGTTCTATTCGTGTAGTTGAAGGTGATGCTACCTCAGGGGAGGGATAACACCTCTACTCTTTGAGAAATTTTTCTTCTTCAAAGTTTTCCTAGATTAAAATGGTGTTATCATTGGCAAAGCTTTGGACTGATAACTCAATCTGAAATGTTAATTATTTACTGAACTTTCGGCTGTGACATGGCATCCCTACAAGGCTGGTACCCGGTGAGGGTTTCTCTTCAGCGCTCTTAGTACGCCACTGGGGCAACCACCATCGGCTGGCGCGTAGCCGTAGAGTATATAGGCCTGCAAGAAACTTTTCTGTCTAAATGTCTCCCTAATGGGGAAGTGACACATTTTAGACCGTAACGTTGCATCTAAACATGCTTCCCATTTCGCTTTGATGCTTTAGAAACAAATTCAGATTTCAAGAAAAAAGTTAAGATTTCATTGAAAGGTAACCCAATTTGAATGAATGACTTTTGAGGATCATGATACAGTTATGTTTCTCACTGAGTTGTAAAATTCACGTATAGGGTAACTCATTGGGTTACCTTGAATTTGCACATTTATGTGTTAACATATTAAGAAAGATACTTGAAATGAGATTTAGCTGTTGTTTCAAAATAAGTTTGCGGCGACTGCTTATTCTCTTTAAATTAAATTTCTCTTTACCAGCTCCTTGAGTTTAGCTAACATTTGAAGGTAATCATAGGCTGCTTTATCTTTAGCCAGCGTATATGCTGGTGTAACTCATGGGGTGTATCTTGTAGGAACATGATGGTTCATTCGTCAGGAGGAGAAAAGGGCATAAGAAGGCATCCACAGTGGGGGCCCGAGAACCTCGCCGGGAAAATTTTGGAAAACAGGGGCCCTTATATGCGATTCTTTAAGTTTTGAGGGCCTTGAAATCATATTTGGAAGGCGAAATTTTCAGCAGCTCAGTATGTTTTTCTTTAGTAGGCCAACTTTCATTTACAATTTAGAAATCTCCGGGGACAGTTACCCCCGCCCCCGCACGCTACGGCCCTGAATTTACACTCAGTCCAGAGGGGGAAATGCTACGTGGAGCCAGTAGCAGTTTTTTGTTCACCAATGTCTGAATTGTACCCTTTGTGTAACTTCAATAGTGCAAAACTGTAAAGCCGAATTGAAGTGCGTTTTAAAATGTGGGGCCTAGTTAAGTACTAAATATGATAAGAACACAGGATATTAATACCGTAATATTTTATGGAATAAAGTACATTAAAATTTGAAAAAGACACAACCACACATTATACCTATTGTAACTTCAACATTGAAAGAACAAGTCGCAATATTTCCGCTAAGATCACTAAAGATATAAGTGACCTGTGTGGTTCCCACCGGAAAGGTAGTTCCATTTTGATGACTCTCATGTATTACCGTACGGTAGAGTTTCCACTAAGATCTGTGGCAGTTGGTTGTATCCAGCTGATGACTGGTGCAGCTTTGCCTAGCTCAATCATGTGGGTTTGATCAGATGGGCAAGAATTGATCACTGGTGGAGTTGTGTCCTCTGTAAAGTTTACATTTAAATTATTTGATATTACTACAAAACCATATTTTCAAATAGTCTTAGCTGGTCTTTCCTGGGACTAACATGCAGTGTTCAAAGAAATGTAGGTGTTTCAAATAAAAATGTTTACATTCATTTTAATACTACGCTTAAACCCATTTTTTAAGAAATTTGTCAAAGAACATGAGCAAAATTTTTTATTAATGTATTTGAGTCAGTGGATGGGAATATGAAGGTGAATTAAACATCTGTGTCAAAGACAACCAATTGTTTGGTACATTACGTTTTGGTCCCGTCTTTCTTCAGTTTAAAGATGTAATGCTCACGTTTTATTTTTGGAGAGGTTTGTACTTTTATTTCAAATTGAGACGTGTATGACAATTTCCAATTTAAATGAGCTGAGTAGTGGCGTACTTTGGAAATAAATACGTCATCCTAAACGAGATGTTTACCCTCAGTGTAATACTAATATTGAAAATATTCCTCTTAATGCGTTTTGTATTCTCAGTTAAAATAATTTTTGCAATGTAATTCAGTAATTACGTTCGTGTTTTACTTCTTAGATTTTTTTATTTTTCACTTGCTACATATTTCAGTATTTAACAATTTGTTTTTTTTTTTTTTGAATTTATAGTTCGTCACTTTTTCTTCTGGCAAGGGCAATTTTGTATCGTTTCAACTTGTAACGGTTCTGATCGATGGATCAATTAGTCAATACATCGAGTTATCATGGCAGCTACGTTGGACAATTCAGATACCGTTTCCGCGAAAACTGATCATCTGGTTGCGTTAGCATTTTGTTATACTTGTAGTGCTTATGGGCATTATTTTGGTTTCATTTTGAGTAATATAACCAGTTTCAAAATATTGGAGGGATAAAGTTTTCCTCTCGAGCTAGTGAAAAGCTCAACAGAAGCAGATGCTAGTGGTTATACTGCACAGAACCGTCTGTTTGCGTTTTCAAATCAACGTGTCGGCATAAGGGGTCTCGTAGCGGAGGCTGTCCGTGTAAAAGCACGAGCAACCTCCGCCAGTAGCTCTGTGTAAATGTGGGACCAGGAAACGAAAATGCTCAAACCACCCACCTCCGGTAGGCCTTAAACTTGTTGTTTTTGCAAACAATGAGTTTTTATGTCTTCCCCATAATAGATTCGCTTTTACTAACCACCATCAAACTCATTATAGGCTAACTAAGAAAATCGTACGCCTAACTAAAATTACGTTAGGCCTAAAAGTAAGCAGTATCGTACTAAAATATGCAACACTAATATACTACACACGTACGTACGTTGTGAGTTGTGTGTACTAGATACAATGCATTTCGGAATTTCGGATCGAATTGATAAACAAAGAAGCATAACCGGATGTGACGTAACGAAGTCGGCGGGTCCGAGAATTTATTCTGTTTTGGCCACTACCCAGCTCCTTTAAATACCAGTCAAGAGGATCCTGACATCAAAGTGACATCCTGGAGACCCCGATAAGATTTTGTGTAAGGTAACAAGGGACCTAATTTGTCACAAGAAGGTCTGTGAACGACTAAGACTCAAACAATTTTGTACATGTAAGAAGTTATTTCTTCTTGTAACCTGGTATCATAATCCTTTAGGCAATATCATACGTGTGAATTACAACATTGTAACAATACGCAAAGATGCAGAGGGGTCGACGAGAAAGATCATGATTGAAGTATATATCTAACAGTAGGTAAGTAGCAATAATTGATAGTAATAAATTTATCATTTATTTCAAACAGTCTATCCTGTGATTGTTCTCCCACTTAACACACTACTTCAAATATTTCAAATTTGTTACATAATATTTGCGAGAACTTCTGGTTGTTCTTCAAAACGTTTCGACTTTTCTTCAGCTAGTAACAGACAATCACATGACATTTACTGTTCTAGAAAAATCTTTTGAAAAGAGTATACTCACGTGCTTGTACTATCACGATAAAAGTACAAGTAGCTGAATTTGAACTGGAATCTTTGAAAACATAATTTACAGGTGTTTCACCAATTAAAAAGAAATCTCCAGGATTGTGGGTGCTGGTCCGAGCCAACTTAGATGTATCAACGGCACTGGGTTCCATCCATGTAACGCCTGAACCTGGTTCCCCGAGCTCTATCGTTTCAGAGACGACACTTGGGCAATAAACAATTTTGGGTGGTGTCGTATCTACTGTATCTCCTACGTAAGAAAAAAAAACATAAAATTCAAGTATTAATCTTCAGAAGCTTTTACTGGCTGCATCTTTTAGAAAATTGCACCTTAGTCTTGTTTTTTTTTATCATTTTGACCATAATTACACGGAAAACACATGACATAACACCTTATTTCAAGCAGCGTGGTAAACTTCAGCAATACCAGGACACACTGTCTTCAGAAAAGTTAAACAAATCCCTCAGATGTTGAAAACAACCACACAGACATAGTTCCGTTGTGTTATTTTAAGCTAAAAAAATCACAAGGGATAAAAATTCTCTACGTTATTGAACTTGGTTAACAAGAATGCTATCGAAATTGTATCGTTTGTGCGGCACTCCTTTCATTTGTATGAAAGGAAGCTTATGTAGTTGTTCCATTAAGGCATGAATGTAGCAGGTTGCCTAGCCTTTTAAGGAACCTTTTAGGTCTGTCTTGGGGAAAATCATGCATACTAAATATCCACGTGAACAAATAGATAGCTCCACTGAGGAAAAGGCATTTCCTGCATGGGATCCATGGGCTAACGTGTATTTGCGTCTGGTATTCGCAACATAATAAAGTACAGAATAACCAGCTATTTGTCTCCTGATAAACCAACAAGGTCCAATACAAACAGCAGTCTTACTAGGTTTTGCACACTAAATAGAACTTTCAGTTGAGACAAGTGGTGTAGAGAAAATGAATCGCCACTAAAGCATCTCTGGGTTTTTTTAAAGTGACTTTGTTTCCCTCTATTCTATATCACTAAGCGGAAGAGACGTAAAAAAAAGACATCCCTGGATAAGCAGTGGTATTTTGCAATCAATCAAATGCAAAAATAAAATGTATAAAAAGTACTTGAAGAACTCCAATCCTGACAAACGTAGCCACTTTCGTACTTACCGTAATAGATTGAATCATATTCTTCGTATTGCTAAGAAACGTTATTTCTCTGATAAATTCTACAAAAATGTAAATATAATATGAAGCGTACTTGGACGGTTGTTAATGAAGTCTTACAAAAAGGTACTAATAAGTCGTCGTATCCATCGTCTTTCAAACATAATAATGGCGTAACGAGTGATCCTAACGTCATTGCAAATGGATTCAATAATTTTTTTCACCAATATTGGTCCTTCTTTGGCATCTCGTATAAAATGTAACTCTAATGCTAATTATTACCTTAAAAATCCAAATCCTCACACGCTTTTTATGTCACCTACAAACGAGGCTGAACTTGTTAAAACTGCCCTTTCCTGTCTTAAACCAAACAAATCCCCCGGTTTTGATAATATCAAGCCCAGTATCCTTAGGAAAGTCATTATCTTTTTAGCAAAACCGCTAAGTCATGTCATAAACTGTTCGTTCGTTTCAGGCATTGTTCCCGATGAGTTGAAAATAGCCAAGGTTATAACTGTATATGAGAAGGGTGATCCATCTATTTACGAAAATTATCGACCAGTTTCAGTCTATGTTTTTCAAAAATTTTTGAGCGCATTGTTTATAATCGTATATGTGGTTTTGTTAATAAGTGTAATGTCGTTTACCAAGGTCCATACGGTTTTCGTCCCGGTCATTCTACCGAACATCCCCTAACGCATGTTGTTAACAATTTATATAAGGCACTTGATAATAAACAAACTTCTGTTGGAATTTTCTTAGACCTGCCAAAAGCTTTCGACACACTCGATCATCAAATTTTATAACACAAACTTTATTTCTATGGTATGAGGGGGAATGCTCAGGATTGGATCAGCAGATATCTGTCTAATAGGAAACAATTTATTTCGTTTAATGATGTTAACTCCGACTTTTCGCAAATTCAATGTGGCGTACCCCAAGGTTCCATTCTAGGCCCTTTACTTTTCATTCTTTATGTAAATGATATAGGTAACGTTACAAAAAATTGCTCTGTTATTCTGTTTGCTGATGATACGAATATATTTTATACTGGCCACGATATGTATGAATTACGGACGTTAATCTCAAATGAACTTGATAATTTTCATAACTGGTTTTCCTCCAACAAGTTGTCGCTCAATATAGAAAAGACCAAATATGTAGGTTTTTAATAATAGACGAAATGTAAAACATGATAGTTGCCATATTTTAATGAAAAGGAGGTATTTACAGAAAGCTGACCATGTTAAGTTTTTAGGTGTTTACATTGACTCGAACTTAAGTTGGAATAATCACATTCACTTTGCTGCTACTACAATTGCTAAAGGTATAGGAATTCTTTCTAAGTCAAAACGCATATTTCCTAGGAATAACTTGTACCTTACGTTAATCTACCCTCATCTTACATATTGTCTCGCCATATGGTCTGGTACAAGTAAAAAATATATAAGTAAGTTAACGGTTCTTCAAAAACGAGATATTCGTCACATTTCTTCTGCTAGTTATAATGACCATACTAGTGAGCTCTTCTCATCACTGCATCTGTTAAAGTTCCATGATATAATTAACCGCAAGTTGCGTTATTTACGTACAGTTCCATTCACCATATTCTTCCTGTTAGTCTTGATAATGTATTCAATTATAATTTAGATATCCACACATAACACGAGAGAAGCTAGTAATATCCATATCCCACGTTACATCCTTTGCTAAGAACAGCTTAGTGTACCGAGCAAGCATGACCTGGAACAAATTGCCCCTGGAAATCAGATATTTACCTACTATCAAGTCCTTCAAACATAACTTAACTAATTACTATTTAAATACTTATTAACTTTTTACATTAATGAACTTCTTGAATGCTGCTATGTTTTCTTGTTCTTTGTATTTTCTTTTTTCTTTCTTTCTATGTACCCAGGGAGTGTTACTACTAGTCAAGCCTACAAAGGTTTCTTAGAGCACTTCCTTTCACATTGTTATTGAAGATTTAAATCTGTATAGTAATAACCTGTAATATCATTGACACATTGTAAAGAAACAAAAATAAATGAAATGAATGAATGAATGAATGAATGAATGAATGAATGAATGAATGAATGAATGAATGAATGAATGAATGAATGAATGAATGAATGAATGAATGAATGAATGAATGAATGAATGAATGAATGAATGAATGAATGAATGAATGAATGAATGAATGAATGAATGAATGAATGAATAAAGATGAGAACACACTTCAGCTTGGGTAGTTTGGTTGCTGATAATGAAGGGATAATGATAATAACACTAATATATAGATATAGTAGTAAAGGAACGCTCTGATGGACAAAGCATAAATCTCCATTAGCTCCATGCATTCGGTGTAATACATTACTTTTGTGATCATGGGACTTCTCAATCTCATATATAAAGTTAGACACCATGTGAATTAAATTGTCAGAGGTAACGTTTCTTTAGAAAGTTGTAACCTTATTCGAATGAAAATAGAGACTCCTTAAGTATTTAATGACATTATTTGGGAAGTTGAAAAATGATCTCACCCCCTACAATAAAGACGGTCACCAAAAAGGAACACTGTGCCTGATTGTAGTAACGGTCACTGAAGGTGTATGTAACTGTCGTTGAACCAACGAAAAAAATGTCACCAGGGACATGTGTAGAAACCGTTGTTATGGGTGGTTATGCATCGTTTGCAAATGGTTCAGTCCAACTTATTCTGGCAAACTGCCGCTGCCCACTTTGTACTGCCGCTCGTATATCTAATGGGCACCCGAGTATTACTGGTGGTGTAGTGTCAACTAATAACGACAAAAAGATAACGAAAGACAGAAAAATGTACGTGGCAATGCTGATTTCATATATAAGCCAAACAAATGAATACGTCAAATATTTTTCTGTATTGATTTAATTTGCAGTAAGAATTATGCTGCCCATAATCTCATCGTTTATCTTTTCAATTCAACCAAAGGCATTTTCATGTTTTGTCTGAATTTACTTTTACGTTCTGTATCACTTTGAAAAGTGTTCAAATACGGTTCACATGACTCAAACACCATGAATGGTTCACAGGAAGATGCTCCTAAAGAAACGTGAGGTAGAGACTTAAAAGCAAATCTTATTGTCTGACTTCCCAAACGCCCAACTTTGCAGGTGGTCGCACTCTAGAGCACAGATTTGTCACGGCAAGTCTACTCATAGGCGTAGGAGGCAGGGGCTGGGGGCTTGGGAGCTGCAGCCCCCCACCCAACCAAATTTTTTTTTGTAAAAATTCGGGCACTATGCTGAGAATTTTTCGAGCACTAACTGAAAGAAAAATAATGCAGTGATGTAGCTAAAGGTAATCAATAGTTAAAAAAACTTCCTTGGTAATTAATATAAAGTTCTGATTTGAATTACACCAGCACCTATATATTCGGTATTAATTCACCAGTGTGTTGTTTAATGATTAAACTTATATTATGATTATCAGTGGTATATTTAGGGAGCCACTGGGCCATGCTTCCCTCAATGATGCCGATTTCTTTTTCTTTGTAGTACCTAAATATATAATTTTTTAACACAAATTTTACTTCAAAGTTCGCATATGAGATACCAGATTGCATGTAAGGACACCTAATTTTTCAAAACTTTTCAAAGAGGAGGGGGACACCCAGGCCGCCGATCACACAACACAATGCTCCCCACTCCCATGAGAAAAATTAAAAAATTATTATAAATATGGAAAGGGTAGAAACATGGCAAATTATTGTATGTAATTGGCAAGCGGTATGATAAAAACGACACATGCCTATATAATATATACATTAACATGTTGAACGCGCGTGGAGCACACGGACTTTGGGGGTCAAATTTTTCGGGCAAGTCTTTACAGCTCCCCCAAATCAACTTGGGCTCCTACGCCTATAAGTCTGCGTCTACCTTGCAAAGGCCCCCTTTAATTTTGGACAAGAGGAACGAACACCGTGACCTTCCCTCTAATCCTTCGCCCATAAATTCGCTACTGTACATAAATATATCCCACCAACAGAACTACTCTGCACTTAAGAATATTCATTAACTTCCTTCAGTTTCAACACGGTCGGGTATTTCGTTCTGCATCTTTGCACAATTCAAATACATTTGGGCAATTGTTCAAGGCGACTTAATGCTACGTTACACGGTTATTCCAATCAGTTGAGATCAAATTTTATCCATGACTTGATAACTGAAAGTAGTTCAGTCTTACAGTTTCATGAAACCATCCCTGGCATAACACTGGTGACTTAATTGTTTTCAAGACGGCTGTGAATACCCCACTATATTTTACTAAACCAAGCGTTTGAACCTCACACGCTGAATGACCTACTTTCAACAAAATTTGAAGTATACTAAGGTTTTACTTATCTTTATCCTTATAATCATCAGCATCGACATCTTCGTTATTGTAATTATTATTGATTCAAAGCGAATATATCAAATCATTTGTCTTTATGCCTTCAATGTATTAAAGGTAGGCACAACAAAGGAGGTAGTAAATTAGATCCTTACGGTAGTTACCATAAGCTAGATAAACTAATATTAATATTAATATAACTCATTAGATGACTACATCTTTGTAGACATATTTTGAACCATTGGATACAACGCAAATAAGTGGTCTACTTACCAATTGCCTCCCAAGCAATTCGCCAACCATGCCACTGAATTCTCCTATCAGTGAAGAAATAGAACCAAGCAGCATCTGACTCAAAGTCGAATGGCGGTGGGAAGATTAAACCATTAAGAGTAGAGTTATCAAAAAACCTGACTTCTCGGTTTTCCGTGATTATGTTTGTACTTTGAAAATCTTCTGTCGAAAATGTTAGTCCAGTACCAATGTAAAGCTCATCTCTGAGTGATTCAATGCCAAAGCCCCCTTTTCCTTCAAAATTGAAACGGATCCTTATAGCACCGGGGACGAACAATAAGTAAATGGCCCTCCAATTTTCTATATAAAAACTTGGATAATTGATAGATTCAAAAAACCAACACGACAGTCGTTACCATAGCATGTTTGGAAACTTTCTTCTGCTCTGTCCTGCCTGTGCGCTAAATCAAGAAAAAGAAAGTTTTTGGTAAAAAAATGATGATGGCCTCCAAGAAATGGCTCTGTAAACGTGTAACAAACAGATTTTTCAATACCTCTAGGACAAGAAAAGGTGAATATAAGAGGTAAAATGTAACCCAGTGAAAAAGGGAACAATAATTACTGCTTTTGGATGATTTCGTCAAAAATCTTCCATGTTATGTAAAATCTTCGTGTCATGGAAGATACAATTAAGTTTGTGCCGCAGCAGTAAGCGGCAATAATTGAGGTTGAAAATCCCCATTTAAAAGTAGAACAGTCAGCCAATTACGTAACAGTGGCGTAGCTAGATATTTTTTGTGGGGGGGGGGGGCAAAAGCAAAAAATTCCGACGGATTATTATCTTGATGGTTGTACGATTAGAATTTCTGGGGATTTTGTTTTTTTGTTTGTTTGTTTGTTTGTTTTTTTTTTTTTGTTTTTTTTTTTTTTTTTTTTGCTTTCCGGGCAATTTTGAGGCCGACTTTTGATTTTCACGGAACTTGACATATCGATGTGTAATTCTGCTTAAAAACATAAGAAGTGTTGTAAGTGTTTCAAATGAATTGTTTTTATTTAGTTTTTATTTATTTCCGACAGAGGCCTTCGGAGGCTTTGTGGGGGGCCACCGCCTCCCCCCTCCCGCTCCCCCTCTAGCTACGCCACTGTTACGTAATAAAATATGAAATATTCCTTTCTTCGTAAGTTCGTAACCTTGAAAAATCATCCAAAAGCAGCGATATTTCCTACCAAAATCGTCCAGAAGGCGTGGGACGAAAATGGAAAACGACAAAACGTCCAAAATCTTCTAAAATTGTCCCACTTTTCAGTGGGAATAGGTTGAAGACATGGACTAAGTTGTCCTCAGTGTAGGTGGTGAGTAGGTAAGGTTGCAGTGCGCTTTATGGTGATGATGACGGTGGTCGTGGAGGTGGTGTTTTGGTGATAATAGTAATGAAAATAATGGTGCTGTGGTGCTGGTATGAGATGAATGGTGATGCTAACTGTCATGGTTCAGGTGGCTTTGGTAAATGGTGACTCCTATGGAAATGGTGAAGATGGTAGTGTTGGTTGCGTTAGAGGTAGTCAGTGATGGTGACTGGAGCCTGTAATGGTACTTGTGTTGGCTTGTGTTAGTAATAGTAATGATGGTGGTTACGGTGATGGTGGTGTCGGTGGACGACGGAGGCGTAGTACACGGCGACGATAATAGTACAATATCATCACAAAAGGTTAAAGGTTGATACGTTAGGGACGTTTTTGTGACTACATTAGATAAAATATTAATGGATTTCAAACTGTATTTATTTTAGTCATGTTAGTATACGATTTGGAGATGAATCACAAATCCATGGAGAAATAAGAGAAATATATATATATATATATATAAATATAAACGAAAATGAAGAGTAATTGGTAGCATAATCTTTCTGTCAAGATATGAGAATTTGTCACATTTTCCCAAACTGATTGATATTGTGGAACTACTTACTTGGGCCTTCCAGTTCACAGGCAAAACCGATTGTCTGTGTCTGTGTACAGTTACACACATAGTTCACTTCAGTCTCTCCAGCATTTGGGCCCAGTAGTCGATCAAAGCATTCTGTAGCCCCATTCTGGCACACGGAAGGATTATTACAACCTTCAGACAAAGTGAGACATTAGGACAGCCATTTGCAAATAAACTATAAAAAGAAAAAAATAGAGATCATAGTGGATCCCTCTGTTAGCATAAAAGATTGGCTCAATAAATGACAAAGACCAGTTATGATGCCAATTTTGGTAGTTTTGACGGTCTAAATCATGTTTTTTCACTCAAACAATGAACATGAACAACACTTTCTACGGTATACAAGCAAATCAGACCTACTACTTCTGAGTTTTCCCTTGTTTACGCCAAGGGTTATGACATGACCAGCGAGGTGGGCATAGAACAATATCAGACTATATAACAAACATATCTAACAATTATTGTGCTCATGTCTCTTAACCGATGTGTTGTCAGATACCAGTCTTGTCTGATTTCTTGTTAGTCCTCCCTCGTGACTTGTCAGTCAAGTCCTACGTGTCTCTGTAAACTGCTTTTGTTAATTCGTCACTTCGTTGTTTTTGAACATTTCACATTTCTCACTGTTTACGGCATTTTGTCCAAACATATTTCTTAATAAATTTCGTGTATTGTTTCTGTCCATCCTCTTTTCTACTTCTCTGTCTTGTGGTTATCTATATAACTAATCTACCTCTGTCGTTCATCATTTAATCGCTTCCAGTCTAGGGTCACTTTTAGTTTGGGTTTTCGACGCAATTTTCGAATGCGTCGCTACAAAACTTAGAGCGACTTCTACCAGCATGCGATCCAGGACTCTTACTGGAGGTGTTGGATGTAATGTGCACGCAGTCAGTGGCAAAGTCCCGGAAACTGAAGTACTAACACGGCTGTAAGTATTAGAGTGGAAAGGCCCGCAGTAGTGGCGCCGGCACGGCATTACAGATTTCGTCGGCTTGAACTCTGGACATTTACACTTTGACCTTGGTTTCCGAATCCAGCGGTGTAGTGACGTATTTTTGTGGTTAACTTGAAGAAATTCGCCTTCAATAGATTTTAAGGATCGATTTGTATTTCCACGTATGATATCACTACAATCGGATTTATTGGCTAAATTAGTTATCAAATGAATTTTAAATCATAAAAATTGGTTCAGATGTAGTAAAGATACTCAAGGAAATAAAATTCAACAATCTGTCAAATAAAATTCAATAATCTGTCAAATTATTGATATTTGAGACAAAAAACATATCAAATAGGCAAGCGCGTAGCCAGGGTCTTCGGCCCGGGGGAGGGAGGAAATGAAAATTTTCGTCCCGATTTCATGATTTTTCAAACTAATTGTAGAGGTGGGTCCCCCCCCCCCCCCACCGTTTCTTTTGGGTCCAGTTTATCACCCCGGGACAAGTCCGGAAGCTTTGGAATAGAATTGGAGGCATGAGAATAAATTATCGACTTGATATTCAAATGGCCTTATCAGTATGCGAACTTATAGTCACGATGATCACAGTTTAACTATTTACCATAACTCGATTTGATGAAGCCGGGGTGAACTGTCAGTGGTAAACTCGGTGTAAGATCGAGGAGGAATCATTCTTGAGCGATCAATGCCTTTCTTCAGAGAGACCCTTTGAGACTTTATCATCGGAGAGCACCTCCACCAGTTGGCGCGAAGCGTACAGGGAATATTTTGGCCAAAATGCCTTCCCAAACTACACTGAGGAAATGATCCTTCCCGGGGTGTTGTACGTTACACCAGTGGCGTGCGCAGGATTTGTGAGGTGGGGGTAGACTGTGAATTCCACCGACTGGCACAGAGAAAAGTCCAACTGGCTAGACGCAAACTATTAACAGGGGCGTAGCAAAAAATGTCAAGGAAATGGGAGGGACGCAGCTCATAGAAAGTCTCTCAGCGCTCCGCGCCAACCGATGGTGGCGCGGAGCGCAAGGAGGAAATTTTGGTCCAAAATGCCTCCCAGATGGCTGGAAATGGCACTTCCCGGGCCTATTTATCGCATATAAAAAGGGGAAACACTAGCACTATTGTAAAAAGTAAACATAATAATATACTAAAAATAAGGTGGGCGGCTGCCCCCTTCCTCCACCCCCTGGCTTCACGCTTGCCTAATGACCAGTATAAAGGTAGTCATCTTTATAACTAGATGATTGACCGTTCTTCAGACTGCTATTTGTTTAGTGATTATTGTTATAATAGAGACACAAAAAATTAATTGTTCGCCGTCCCGGGGGAGGGTAATTTTTGCTTTTAGAAGCTCGCTGAGATGAAAAATGGTGCTATATTTGACACATTCTGAAGCATGTTAAAACACCCATAACGGCCAATTGGGGGAGGGAGAGTGCGCCTGATGCTCAGCCAGTCTCGGTCAGACTGCTTCTGATTTCCCCCGACTAGCTGATTTTCCCCCACTACTTACAACGGTGGGGGCCATGGCCCCGGCCCCCATTGCGCATGCTACTACGTTACACTCCAAAATTACTACATATTTTGGGTTTTAAGATGTTGGGAGGATTGCTGCCAAAGTTAGCCACACCAGGAGGTCCCCTGAGAACAAAATAAAATGTAAGTGCATAGAGCTAAGATTTATCACTTTATATCTAGTCAGCTGGGAAAGCAAAATATGGGTGGAGCTTGCCCATGTTATATTCAAATTCATGCTTATAGTTTCTCTTGGCAATTTTTCTTGACCACTCATTAGGGTTCTGACACCAAACCCCAATAAGTGGCAACGGAACTGGAAACTTTCCACTCATTGTGTGACTTTGAAAGAAAATCTGCACCGGGACATTTACTTTAAGTATCCCTTTTCGATAGTGATTAAAAATAAAAATCGGGACGGTAGCTACTATCCCTATAGCTCCCACACTGACAGCCATGCTTTACGTCCATTTTTCTATCCCCTTACACTGACTGCTCTGCTTCATAGTCTGTCCTTCCGGACTCCCTAGTCGTCTAACGCTCTCTATACCCTTTCCTAGTTCATCTTTTCCTCTTTCTCATGCACAATCTGCCTCGCTCCATCCCTCGTCCCATTCTGCCTTCTTAGCCCTTCTCTTTCTCATTCCCTTTGGTCTTTTCCACGGTCCCTAGCCCTACCTGTATCAGTATACTCGTCCCGTCGATATTTGAACCAGTGCTCTACCTTATCAAGCCCGTTTCCTTCTCTCCATCCTTTCCTTCCATCGATAATGATTCCTATTGTTATTATTTTATTTCCCTTTTCTCCTGTTATTTTCCCTTTTTTCTTTTTCTCCCTTCTTCCCCTTTCCGCTTCCCCTTCCCTTTTCCTTCTCCCTCTTTTCCCTTCGTTTATTTTTTTTTTTCATTTTTCCGTCGTCCGATTTTACTTCGATTTTTCGCCCGGGGGGGGGGGCAGTCTGACCCCCCGCCCCCCTCTGGCTACGCTACTGCAAATAGGTGCTACATGTTCCGAATAGCGTGCTTATCATTGCAGATGAGCATTATTTCTTGATATTTTCAGCAATGAGGTACACCCCTAGTCTTTGTTCGGGCTGTGAATAGCTGGTAGAAATACCAAGGTCAGTTTGTTCTTTGCGGTTTCCTATCATTAAAAAATCGGCCAAGTCGTGAGGCTATCGGCTAAGTCATGACCCCCAGTTTCAAGGGGAAGATTTTTCTAATAAGGTGCATGAGGGGCCGCGTGCTCCCAATCGATTTCAGATCTTTTTTTAAATTTTAAATGATAAATGATCCCAATAGGCTATAGGCTATAGATTTCTGTAAGGGTGGGATAAGGTGTGTTTTCGACCAAGTGATGGATCTATGGTAACCATTTTCTATCACAAATGGTTCTCAAACTATCAGAATTATCGCAAATCCTTCGCAAACTATCACACTTTTCGCACGTTCCTCGAGCTCCAAACCTTACCTCAATATTGTCCTTACAATCAATAATTTCCGGTAGCAACTCCCGCAGAAGCACATCAACAAAAGTTGAAAGCTGTTAACGAATTCTCAGGTAAAAGACTGGCTTTGTGATTGTCATGTAGGTTTGTTGGGGATTTGAAAGTGTCCCAGTGCAGAGCATGAATGCAGGTTTTGTTATGGTTATCCTATTTAAAGAAAAAAATGGCGCCCGTTCGTTTTAAACGATCCACAAAGATAACAAGAAGGCATGTATTTGCATATCTCATCTAACTTGCATTCTCTCCATATTATGTAGTTAATGGAAGTTTCCGACTAAATGATAAGCAAATAATGGCAAAAGACCACTAAAATCGTGCTTCTTACCTATAACCTATGGTCAATACGCATGCAAAAGGTTTTATGATCAGGTACCTACCCACTTATTTTGATCAACGTACGGTCCAGAGAAAACACTGAGGATTAACGCGGCCTGTCTCCTCCCTACCCTCCCTAGCCGCAATAGAATGAAAGAGGGTAAGAAGAGGAAATATAAAAGAAAGGAGAAAGAGAAGGGGGATAGTAAAAAATATAATTTATTCACTATTCTAAAACCTTATTCAGAATATGTCTTTCTGTAGGTGGAGCTTCTTCTCTATAATAAATCCATTGAAGTGGTTGACGAAGAGATGGAGGGCTACAATGTTCGATAACAGCTGAATAGTTGGACCAGGGAGTTGCAACTCCCGATTGAACTGTAGTAAAAAATTGTGTTAGAGTGAAATCTTCTGCAATCTAGGGCATTGATATTGTTATGTTGGTAACAGAAGCGTTCTAGGATGATCAAAGACGCCTGGCTGGCAAAGGAACGTGCTACAGTGCGATCTACAGCGCCCCTACCCTGATATAGCATATTTTTAGCCAGGAATACACTAAAGAAAAACAGTGAAACTAGCACGTACTGTATGAAAATGGCTAGTGCAGGCATAGCAGTTTCTAATTGACATTTAAAATGTTCCAAAAGACGTTTTTGATTTTTGCGGAAGGTGGTGTAAGATGTCTTTAGGGATTAATAATGGACATATTTTAATTGCTTTACATCACATATTTTGCACAAATTTCATCTAAATGTCCGCACCTTCATCTTCAGGTTCAGTTATTTCCATTTCCTATAGCAGTACAATATCAAACGTTTTCTCTACATTCAACTGCCAATGCGTCGCATTTATGTTCTTCTGTAAAGTCGCAATAATGCAAGGACATGACGGGTATTTCCCATTACCTACTCTAACCCTATCTGGCAATGGCAACTCGGGGAAGTCAGGTTAGGCTATCTTATTGATTTGTTTGCCGAGTGGTTTCCTCTTCACAACTGTTCCCACTGGTTGGGGAGGCTCTGCCATTCAGGCCAAGCACAGCTTTTTAATGTGTCATGCATGAGTGACTTTCAACAATACAAGTTCTCAGAAGTCAAGCTAGGGTTCACGTTAGGAAGTTGAGTTGCACAGTTTATTTGCTAAGAGGATTATTTGTGGTTAGCCTCAATCCTGGCTGATGTGCACTTCCTCTAATGGACAACGTTTGTAACTTGTAAACTAGAAGATAGATTCTTTACGCTTTCCTTAAGCTCTGGAGAGATAAACATAAATATGTTTATCTCTCCAGAGCATATTATAATAATATGTTAATTGAAGGAAAGAAGTGTACTCATTACGAAGCAATGAAAGGTCAGACTAATTTTCCTGACAGATCCATTTTTTTAGAAATTAAAGTGTCACAAAGAACTACTTGAAAGCAACTTTTACCAAGACGATGATATCTCAAATCGAAAATTTTGGCCCGCTTTGCTCGCAGTGGTGGCGCCAGGTGGGGGACAGGGGGCCATGGCCCCCCGTCGGGGAAGGCTGCCCCTCCCGTCACCGAAACTTTCCGGTTTCGTCGGGGAGCTGTTATGTATTCGATAAAATATGTAGTCCCCGACAACGGCCAGTCGCCCTGATGATTTACTTAATTTTGGACTAAATTAGGGCATATTCTTCAATAAAATCCCCAAATTTTTCAATTTTCTTCTTTTTTTCTGTTTTTTTTTCTGTTTTTCAATTTTTCCATTGTAAAAACCCAACCTTTTTGCAATTTTTCTCCAATAAGAGCCTTAAATTTTCCTGCAAAAATCGTCTCGGCACTTAATCTCCCTTGTTGAGGCTTCGGGTTGCCCCCCCCCCCTCCGTCGGGGAGCTTGGCTCACCTGTAAGGCAAATCCTGACCCCACCCCTGTTCGCTCGTAATTGTCGCTTTTCACATACCTTACCCGACTTACAGTGTAACGAAAAGAAAATACTCATTTTGGCAAAAACCATTTTCAGAAAACTAAAAAAGGCCTACATTTTGCACGTCATGCTAATAGCCAAATTGTGGAATCATGTAATATAGATTTTTCCCTAGATCTCTCAAGATGTCCTTAAAATAACCTGTGCTTAGCCATTGATATCAAATTTCATAAAATATGAAACGGTATAAAATATCCTTAACAGAGTGTAACTGCCTAATTTTCTGCCCTCTTACTATGTAATATTGCCAGAGCTTCCGGTGGCTTCTTTTCAATGTTATTTGTTTTTCTTTTTCAAATACACAGGGTATGACATTTTCACCACTTTATTGACTTCTAACTTACTGACTAGAGAATGGACAACTGTATTTTCCTAGCTGGCACTCTCGCTCTTAGTTAAGCAATCTTGCATTTTCCCTTAATAAAATGATCTTTCATAACAAATTATTTATCCTTCTTGTAAATGTGAAGATACTTCAATATCCATGAAAATCCGTTCGTTTCATTCTAGTTACAATGGTCCCTTTTTTGTAAGGAACAAATCTAGCAGTAGGGTATAGATTCTGACTAGCGAGCTGTCATGGAATTGCCGGAACATCGCTGAATGTGACAAATCTGAGACGTTACAGAACTTAATGTCATGGAATCCTCCCCTTCCTGTTCTAAAAATGCTTTTATTTGTTGTAGCCTAATGACTGTATGCAGGGCGACCAAAAGAAGTTCAAGCACGAGGATCATTAAAAAAAAACATGTTCACCTTACGATTACTTAAATCTGTAGCTTAAAGAAACATGCAGTCACCCCAATTTGGATAAGTATGTACCCGAGTAGGCCTATGCTTTTTCATGAATGGCTCCTGAGAATCATGTGACAATATTTTTCCCACAGAATTGTAAAATTCAGGTAGAGTTACTCCTTGTTTACCCTACAAAAGTAATGTTTTTGTCCTGAATTGTTATGAAAGATGCTTGGAAGGAAAATAAGAGGATGTTTGTGAGATTTGGCTGTTGTTTCAAAATAAATCTGGGCGACTGCTTAAGCCCTTCACGGACCCCAGGTACATTCAAGCTTGTAATGGAAAATGGAATGGGGTAGCATATGTAGGAACATTATGCCCTGTACTGGCTCCACCGAATGGATAATGGTAGGTATTGAGTCATTGTTGCTTTGGATCCTTCTCAAGCTACCCAAAAGAAGAAAATTGAAATTAAACAACTACCTACGGCGAAGCACGAAAAATAACTTTAAAGACATTTTAGTACTGAATTGTACTATAAAATTTTTCATGATCATTATTTCGAGACGAAATTACTACGTTAGTTCTTTTCTGATTATATAGGGATTTCCTATGATCAAGATAAGCCTTGCGCATATACGAGTGTAGTCACTGAACCTTGGTACATTTTATATCGCGTTTCCCTCCGATTTGAAATTTACCTTTCCCCATATCTTTACGCTACCGCCCAATGAGTGAAGCTTTTGGACATAAGCAGGCACGTGTACAATGGGCAGATGGGTGGGGGAGCACGGGTCTTGGATTGTAAAAAGAGGTTATTACACTCTCCCACAGTGAGCTGTACTCGGCGTTTGTCAAAACTGAGGTCATCCACCCCCACCTCCCAAAAAGGTCACCCCTTCAAAAATCCTGCATACGCGGGTGGTAAGTGCTGTCCAGGACAGTAATCACAAAAAAGAAGCCGTATGTTACAGTATTCGTTTTAGGTGGCTATGATACGTGAAGATACCTGTAGGCCTAGAGTTATTTAGTCTAACATTATACAAAACTCTGTTTTCATTGCCGTTCTCATGACCCTGAAACTTCGGGCGTTAATAAGAAATGCGGTGTTTTTAAAATTCGTTCTCGGAGGCGAACTGTTGGAAATTAAAATTCATGCCAAACACAACAATGACGTCACATTATGAACACCAGGTCACACCTGGCGACCACATAGTTTTACACAAACTGTTATGAGAAAGTACGGTAACAATTGTTATTTGCAACATCTCTAAAACCTTTTTAACTTTTTCAGTCTGTTGGAAAACTTTGACATTGATGCAAGTGTGCTGTTTTGTTTTTGGCGGCTGCACTACTCCCTGATAGGCTATACCCTTGACAGATACCCGAATGACAAATACGTAAGGCGGTTGTCCGATAGGGTCTGCAGTAATACATGACTGGAGTGGCATGGAAGTACAATGCACAGGTTCACAGGTTGCAATCCCAGCCAAAAGTAAATGAAACAAAACCCCTTTCCCCCGTTTCAATGTTGTCTCACTCAAAAATGATAACTTTTTCCAACCAACATTGAACTGGGGGGAAGGGAGTGGGGGAAAGGGGGTGGAGAAAAGGGAGCGGGAAGAGAACCGCTATCAAGAGTGATAGATGTCAGGTTTGTTTCATTTGTTTTGGTGGGGATTGTAGCTCCGCGAATTCCACTTTTCACTTGCACACAAGTTAACAGAATTTAGTATTTTTACTGCCTTGAAAGAACTTTTCAAGTTCATGTCCACCGCAATCGTGCCATAACGGTTCTCTGGTTTGAAATTAAGTGGAGCTGTAATATGATATCGACTAATCTGACAGGCTTTAATAAGTTGAATTGATAATGGCCTATGCCTATAATTTTAACTCATCTTAGCTCTTCCCCTGACTTTGGCCTGTTCAATACTACCGTCGATTGTGCTTTGAATCCTTGAAAACACACTAAATGTCAGCCCAAGATCACTGTCCGATGAAGAACCACTTTTACTTTTGTTGCAAGAGTTAGTGCTGGATCCTTCATTCCATAGGATGTATAGGGCCTAATGAAACCCGTCTATGCGATCATACCCTTGGTCAAAAACACCATCATTACTTTGTAGGCTAATTGACAAATGTACGGTCATGTGCAGTGGCGTTGCAAATGCATTGTACATCAGGAAATCATGGCGAACAAGACGTAAAACCTGCGTGAACTGCATTTAATTGACTCAAAATAAGTGGTAAGCACTGATGAGGAAGCAGCAACTCAAAAATCTATGCGTTTTCACGCAGTAATTTTTTCACTCCTTTATACCTACAATTATACTCAATATACTTACGACGTCCAAGCTGGGCCCTGGAAAAGGCGGTTGCTCTAATCAAAATTAAGAACGTTTTTGATAGAGAGACAATCATATTTCTTCGCAGAAATGTCTTTCAGGTTTATTCGGTGTATAAAAAAAAAACTTGCATGTATATCAGCAGATCTGGAAATTTAATCACGGCGAAAGAACTACGTTTCTTCGAAAGAAATACATAATTTCTGCTCTCCCATGCAAAACGTTCACTCAAGGAAACAACGATTAACGTAGGGCACAAATATTGCAGCCTTTTGAAAAAGTACTTCCTCTTACAAGTCAGGTATTTACTTTTAACAACTCTCTACTCCTATCACCCATTTGAATAAAGGTCTCTTGAATTCCATTTGGCATTAAGAGCAAACAAATTTGGGTCTACTTTACACCTGTAGGCTACAATGGTGTCTCGCTTAAACCATGATGATCATAAATCATGAATAACGCTATATAAACCTTCTGAAGAGATTTCAGACAGTCTGGAATCTATGTGGTACGG
Source organism: Holothuria leucospilota (assembly GCA_029531755.1). NCBI lineage: Eukaryota > Metazoa > Echinodermata > Holothuroidea > Aspidochirotida > Holothuriidae > Holothuria > Holothuria leucospilota. The sequence goes on along the minus strand of CM055967.1, from coordinate 4,439,617 downwards.
TATAACCTTATGAGACCATTGCTTGACCGCAATTTGCTTTAGAAAACGGTCATATTAAAAATTTTTATTTGTAAATTACATGCTATATCGCATTAACTCTGCTCTCCCAACAGACAAGACATTTCGGAATCATAAGGGGTGGCCAGGGGCGTATATACATGAATTCGCGAGAGGGTGTGAACTATTTTGGGACCAACTACAACTTTCCCTATTTTTTCACGGGACCAGACGAAAATCAGGGCAGGTAAAAGATCAATTAACTTTTTAGCTAACTGGATTTGAGACCGACTTTTGATTTTCACGGAGGTTTCACAGCCCCACACTCCCCGTATTTACGCCCAGGGGTGGCACCAGGTGGTGTCATCGGGCCCTGTCGAGAAATTTTCGAATCGTTGCGTCACCCATAATCACTGGCCTTGTGTATCTACATTCACAACTGCAGACTGGACATAATTAGAGCGATTGATTTAAATATGAGCCACTCTGATTGGTTCATGATGGCTTGTGCAGATCAGTGAAATATATTCATGTAATACTATTAGATAGGTGAGATTACCGTTACATTCAAATCACACACAGTAGTGTACTCGTCGAGGTATAGCCTTCGGCAATTAAACTCACTAAAGCCTTACTTTTGTTGGCGGAGGGATACAAATAAACACAGTAGGGAGAATTTCAACTTTCCGGGACGCGAGTTTTTTTTTTTTTTTGTTTTTTTTTTGTTTTTTTTTTTTGTTTTTGTTTTTGTTTTTTTCGTAGGATGGCAATGAAAGATCCATGTCAATGTACCAATCAGCTTCTTAGAAATAGGCCAAACCTTTATTTCCAACCCCGCTTTTCGACCCCTTTTTTATAATTCTGACACCGGATTATGAAAGAACAGGTCAAATATTCCTGATCCAGGTTACCCTAACCCTGATTCTAGCCCTAACCATGATTTTAAAACAAATTGAAAATTTTTTGAAAACATGACTTTTCCGTAGGCATCCTTCGAATAATAAACTAGCTTCCGGGACGATGAAGATGGCGCTTTGTCGCATAGCACTGCTACTTATTTCGAAATCATTGGTTGTTTGATGGAGCGATGGAGGCATATGAGATGCATTCTCCAAATTCTGAAGGGTTACTTTTTTCCTTAAGTTGATCTTTCGGGATTCATTCCTATTTTTCCCAGGATAGAAAAGTAAAAACAATTTCCAAAAATTTTAAAATCATGTTTCAGAATAACGGGCTATGGCATTGAAAGGTGTTACATGGCCGACGGAAATCAAGGTCTGGCTTTCATTATCAAACCGTCCAAGGTCAACAGTCCGAAGAACTTTGTTCTCGAATGCGTCACTCCATGTTCGATGTTCAAGAATTAGATTGGTCGTAATGGACCATCTGCCCTACACAGATAATGATCTTAAAATTTGAGCATTAGGGTCACGTCCTAGATGACCTTTGGAAAATGTGTGGATACATTTATTTTTAGTGCCCACAATACGATGGTAAAACGCGGTATGCCGTGCGACAGATCGGCACATCGACTATCAGTCAGAACATCCACAGTCGGGAAAAAGAGAAAAAATGGAGGACCGACGAAAAAATCTTTTCGACTTGGTAATTACCACTACTGCAGGTTGGCAATCTGAGAATTATTCTTCGCTAAACACTGAAAATTTTCCACGATTCGGGAGGTTTATTCTGGCTTGCGGTTGGTTCTCCAAGTTCAGCGTTCCTCAACATGTGTAAACGCTCCTGTATCTGAAAATGATTTTGCTGAGAAAAAAAAACTCGGTTTTTTCAATCCGTCACGGAAGTACTGCTAGTAGCTTTACGTTTGTCTTGGTGCAACAGTTTTGTCCGTTTTTGACATATCATATGTTGTGGCGTTATCTGGGAGGCAGTCCTAGAGATCCTAAAGTGTCTCTAGTCAGTCCCCCTTCCACCCCTCAGGCAGCCCCCTCCCACCCCTCTTATTTTCCTCCTTTCCCAACTTGTCCTGGACTTAATCTAGTACATACCCAAACTATGCAGCACTACACTCTTAAAAAATGGGCAAAATTTGCCCAACTTTTTACCATTACTGGGCATCTAATCAACAACCGAAACAGTTGGGCAAAATTTTAACCAACAAAATCTGGTAAAGTTGGATACCAGTGTGCAAAGGTATACAGTGTACAGGAGAGCAATGAGCGCACGAAACTTTTGCCCTCTCCAAGCCAAAAAAAACAGTCCTGCTTTCCCCTCAAACCCCCCCCCCCCCCACACACACACACTTTTAAGACACCCCTTCATCATTTTGACAAATTTGTAATTGAAATGTCCAAATACGTTTAACAGACGTAATATTGTGATGAAAATATCAGCAGCTGACTTTTGTTGTGAATGTTATGAGATGTTTTCGTTTGGAATTTTGAGATTCGTTGCGAGAATCATTGTACACGAAGGCCCTGCTTATAATGTGTGATATACTGCCCCAGGTTTTCGCAGGACTACTTTGCCAGTAGCTCCGGACATAAAAGTAAGTAGTCACACATATTACCGAGTGTCATACCGATACATTCATAGTCTGAGGTATTACCGGTTATGGTGAATAACTATATGTGTGTAGGCAGACTGTACGCCTTTTCGGCTCCACTGAACGTGCGGAGCGTAGATGTCGTTATTGACCTACAGCCATGGGCGCAGGAGACTGGGGGCTGGGGGCTTCAGCCCCCAACCAAAAATTTTTGGGAAAATTCGGGCAATATGCTGGGATTTTTTCGGACACCTACTGAAAGAAAAATAATGCAATGATGTAGCTAAAGGTAATCAATGGTTTAAAACTTCCTTGGTAATTAAAATAAAGTTCTAATTTGAATTGCACCAGCCACCTATATATTCGGTATTAGTTCACCAGTGTAGTTTTTAATGGTTAAACTTATATTACGATTATCGGTGGTGTATTTAGGGGGCCATTGAGCCATCACCCCTCACTGATGTCTATTTTGTTTCTTAGTACCTAAAACACGTAGATTTTTTAACACAAATTTTACTTCAAATTTTACTTTAAATGTTCCTGATAGGGCCCTTGCATGTAAGAACACCTAACTTGTCAAAACTTTTCAAAGGGGAGGAGGACATGTTAGGTTCCTTCCCCCAGGCCGGCGATCACAACATAATGCATGCCCCTCGCCCCCATGAGAGAAATCCTGGCTTAGCCACTGATTATGAGCATTATTATTGTAACAACTTCTTCCCAATACGGAAGGGTAGTAAGTCGTTGTTAGCATTAACATTGTAAAACGTTGACTATATCTTCATGCAGGCTAATTAACTTCAATCCTTGTCTCTTTACATCTCATATGATCAGTAAGAAACAAACTTTTTATGCCTAGGTCTGCATCTCCGTTTGCGTATGAACGTGTATCAAAGGTAGGAATATCCAGACAGCATTAGATATTGAAGCCTTTTGTTGTCGTGATCTCCAATTTCATTTTCGTTTAAATGAAACTGGAAATTTTTTTATGTTGAGGCATATTTTCTATTACTTGGTTCATAAATAATTCGTCCGCATATAATAGTGATACTCAAATATGAAGTCTTTCACTAGCAATAGTACAGAGTGGGCTAATTTGTCAAAACTTGAATAATACAACTGGAGAATGATACATGCCCCTCCTTGCATTTTAAACAAGAGTTTATTTCATTACACAATGGCATGACACAGATTCGTTGTACTAGTAAGCAACAAGTTGAATAGCGATCCTCAAATGTACAGTAGTAATGGCAAAAAGTCCCGAACCACATCTACTGATGGCTATGCTCCAACACTGCTCATTTTTAGGTCAATATAAAGAACTGAGATCATCCTGATTGCTTTAAATGTCGTAGCATGACCAACCACTTTACACTCAGTCAAAGACAGGAAATGCTACATGAAGCCAGTGGCAGTTTCCTGGTTCACAAATGTCTGCATTGTCCTCTTGCATAACTCTGGTAATGCAAAGCTGCAAAGCCGAAACTGAAGTATGCTCAAAATGTGGGGGCCTAGTTAAGTACTGGAAAAGAGCATAGCATATTGCTTAACCCATTGTTTTATGGAATAAAGTACACTGAAATTTGAAAAGACACAACCACACATTATACCTATTGTAACTTCAACATTGAAAGAACAAGTCGGGATATTTCCGCTAGAATCACTAAAGACATAAGTGACCTGTATGGTTCCTATGGGAAAAGTAGTTCCAATTTGATGACTCTGATTTATAATGGTAGAGCTTCCACCAAGATCTGTGGCAGTTGGTTCCACCCAGCTGATGACTGGCGATGCTGCTCCTAGCTCAATCATTTTGGTTTGATCAGATGGGCAAGAGCTGATCACTGGTGGAGATGTGTCCTCTGTGAAGTTTACAATTTAAATTATTATTACGAAATAAATTTAGAATACAGTCTTAGGTGGTCTTACCTGGGACTGAAATGCAGTGTTACACAGTAATGTGGACGTTTGAAATTAAAATGTTCACCTTTTATTTAATACCCCGCTTAAAACTATTTTCCAAGAATATTTTCAAAGAACATGCTCAAAATTTCTATGAATATATTTGAGTCAGTGATTGGGAATATAAAAAGGGAAACAAAATCTGTGTTAAAGACAACCAAATGTTTGATACATAACGTTTTGGTCTCTTCTTTCTTCAGTGTAAAGTTGGAATGTGCACGTTTTATTGCTGGATAAGGTAGTACTTTTATTTCAATTTGAGGCTTGTTCTCAGCTGACAATTCCAGATGGGTCCAGTTGAACTGGACTGACCTGGACCATTTCAACTGGACTGTTCTGAAAATTGGGCATGTCCAGTTGAAAATCCAGTTGAACTGGCCCAGTTTAACCGGACCCAACTGGACTGTTTAACTGGTATCCTAAATTAATGAGCACTTTTCAAAGTTTATACCACATGTTTGGCTTGTAGCAAGGTGGTTAAGATGTAATGGTGTATTTCAAAAAAATGCATTTGAAGAAAGCCAAAAACACCCGTGATTCGTTATTACATGAAACTTATATGTAGTACAGTAATGTGTCAGGACAGATGTATATGCTCGTGTAGAGATTTAAGATATACTACAAAACAAAATGTTAAAGAAAATTCAATGACGGACTAATCTTGTTATAAACTGTTTGAGTGTTTATAATGTACACTTTTGAAATTAATTAAAAAAAGAAGCCGTGGCAAAAAATTCTACAAAAGGCCTGATCTGATGACATGCAGTCTAGTTTGTTTATGCAATTTAGGTAACACCAGTTGCGTTTAAAAAGACTTTTCTGGATGGGTTCAACTGGACGTAACGGGTCCAGTTCAACTGGACTTAATTACTGGGCCAGTTCAGCTGGGCTTGGGTGAACCAGCTACGTTGGGCTTCCTAGAATAGTTCAGTAGAATTTTAAATATTGTGACCAGTTCAACTGGGCTTTACTGGACCAGTTTGATAGGTCTTCATTGTGATCAGTTTAACTAGACTGCACTTGACCAGTTCAATAGGACTTTAATGTGATCAGTTCAACTAGACTTTATTTGACAAGTTCAATAGGACTTTACTGTAATAAGTTCGACTGGACTTAAGTGGATCAGTTCAATTAGACTTTATTGTAGTTAGTTCAACTGTACTTTGCTGGACCAGTTCAATTTTACTTTAAATATTGTGATCGGTTCAACTGGACTTAAAGGAACTATGGCATCTCCCAAATATATTTAGACATATCCCCATAGTTCTAAATCCAGTTGGTGACTGTACTTTGACTGGCATTCATTCAAACAATAATAACACCACTCTGGTATGTAATGATGACTTGGACAGTCAGCTGTGTTCCTAATTAGGCTCACAGTCACATACAGTTTGTTTTGTTCAATATTGCCTCGAGCAAATGAAACTTAGTGCATGCTACTTTCACGCTGTTTTGGAAGTATTCTACTACTAGACAGTTGTTTGTGGTTAAATTGTAGACAGAACTAGAAGTTAGGTTGGTTGGGAGAATTGTTACTGTCTGGGGTGAGCTTAGAGGGTCTTTAACTGGAACAATTCCATTGGACTTTATTATGATTAGTTCAACTGTACCTTACCGGACCAGTTCGATAGGACTTTATTGTGATTAATTCAACTGAACTTTACTTGACTAGTTCAATTGGACTTTAAATACGTGATCAGTTCAATAGGACTTTACGGGGCTAGCTAAACAGGACTATATTGTGACTAGTTCAACTGGACTTTGCTGGACCAGTCAAATTAGACTTTAAATGTTGTGATCAGTTCAACTGGATTCACTGGACCAGTTCAATAGGATTTTCTTGTCATCACTTTAACTGGACTCTACTGGACCAGTTCAATTTGACTATATTGTGATAAGTTCAACTAGACTTTGTTGGACCAGCTCAACAGGACTTTATCGTGAAAAGTTCAACTCAAATTTACTGGACCATCTCAAAAGGACTTTAAAAACTGGCCCAGTTCTCTACTCACGGTAACTGCCTACTTAAAATTAAATCAATACACGTTAAAATTTTAGAAAAGTGCCATTAGTCCCACAAATTCTATTGGTTAAAACAGATTCCATTTAAATATATAGTTCCCGTTTTCTTCAGCGATAGTCCATTTGAACTGTTATGACAGGAACAAGCCCAGTTGAGTCCAGTTCCCAGTCCCCTAAGCAATCTCGCCATTCAGTAGTGATAACACAAAAAGTCCTATTAAAGTCAACTGGTTCTAGTCCATTTGCGGTCCCTTTGAGTTCCGTTGGATCCATTCAAATATGGGCAAGTCCAGGTAAAGTCCCGTTCAAATTTGAACTGAACTCAACTGGAATTTAGGAGGATCCTGAAACCAAAGTGTTACCCTAGAGACCTCGAAATAATGTCGTGCAAGGTAGCAATGGACCTTTGAACGCCTATGCTTCAAACCATTTTGTACATGTCCCAACTTATTTCGTCTTGTAAATATTTTTTCTGGTAACATAATCCTTTAGGTAATATCAAACATCATGCCTGAAGGATATATCTGACGGCAGCTATGTAGCACTAATTAATGGTAATGAATTTATAATCTATTTCAAACAATCTATAGGTTGGTTGTTCTCCCACTAAACACAATACTAAAAATATTCATATTTTTTACATAATATTTGCGAGAATTTTCTAATTGCTCTTCAAAACGTTTCACCTTTTCCTCCACTAATTACAGACATCAAAAATCTTTTGAAAAGATATAGTATACTCACGTGTTTGTACCATCACGGTAAAAGCACAAATAGCTGAATTGGAACTGGAATCTGTGAAAACATAAGTAACAGGTGTTTCACCAATAAAAAAGAAATCTCCAGGATTTTTGGTGCTGGTCTGAGCCACCTGAGATATATCAACGGCAATGGGTTCCATCCATGTAACGCTTGCACCTGGTTCCCCAAGTTCTACTGTTTCAGAGACGATACTGGGGCAATTAACAACTTCGGGTGGTTTCTTATCCACTAAGAAAGGAAACAAAGGAAAACATACATTCAAGAATTAATTTTCAGAAGCTTTATTCAGTGATGTTCCAATTTTACTGGTTGGATCTTTGAGAAAATTGCACCTTCAGTTCGCCATTTTTGTGTCTTTTTTATAATTTTGACGGTAATTACACAGAAACAAAACATAACTTAACACTTTATTCTTAGTAGCACTGTAAGCTTCAGCAATACCAAGAAACGGTGTTTTCTTCAAAAAAGTTAAAACAAGTTTGATTTTCAAAATGGATTTTCTCCCTCTATCTGGACAGCTGTTTTTGCATAACTTCTTGCCAAACCTTTGACAAAACTACAACTAAATACGACTTTCTCATATGCTTATCCATGGGAAACGGACTGACTCCTTGTCGCACGTGCAACAAGTAGAATTATTGGCAAAAATGTCATTCTCTCAGGAGACAAGGACGGACTTCTTGTAGCACGTGTGACAAGTAGTTAGAATGCACGGACCGACTACATGCCGCACGTGCGGCAAACAATCAGGGGGTTATTGACAAAAGTGGCACTCTCCCGGGTATTCTCGGCATGAATCCCAAACAAAACAGACATATGTCATGAAAATGACGAATAAACATGGAATGTAGAAATTCATTTTGAAACTGGAAAATGTTTTAAACAAATTCCTCAGACGTTGACAGCCATTGCACTGACATAGTACAAACATCATAAGACATAAAAAGAATTTTTATTTAACTTGGTTAACGAGAATGTTATCGAAAGTGTACATTGTGTGGCACACTTTCCATTTGTGTGAAAGAAAGCTGATGTAGTTGCTCCATCATGGCATTAATGTAACATGTTGCCTACCCTCCGGAATCTTAGCTCTGCCTTCGGGCTAGTTATGCAATATTAATGTCCACGCGGACACGTGGATAGCTGTTTCGATGAAAGCAGCATTTCCTGCATGGGGTCCGTGGGGTAACGGGTATTTGCTTCTGTCATTCGCAAACATAATAATGTACAGAATAAGGAGCTGTTTGCCACCAGATGCACCAAAAAGACCCAACACAAATCACAGTCTTACTAGGTTTTGCATACTAAATCAAACTGTCAGTTGAGGTTAGTGGTGAAGAAGAAAACAGAAGTAACACTCGAGTATCTATAGGATTTTTTAAGAGTGACTTATAGAGTAGTGGTTCTAGAAAAAATACCCTCCCATTAAATGCCACGCAGAGGTAATAAGGGTAAGGGAAGGGAGCAGAAATATTTCATTTATATAAAGTTCTTTGATATTAGTACACCATTCGAAGAAGCTAATTCCGAAATTCTGCGGACCATTTTGTTGTCATTGAATTCTGGAGAAATAGATGTGTAATGGATACAGTAAACAAACAGAGGGATCATAAGGGTTTATTTTTATCGGTGCTCCAAAAATGGCTTTACAGTAAAGCCATGTTTTCATATAGGGAATGGTTGAAGCACAACAACAAACAAGCAATTATGCTGTTGTGAAGTTATATGGTCCTCTTATCGAAATACATATTATTAAACGTATTTGTGCATATTTAGACCGCACTCGTATTTGGAGGTATATGGTAGCTTTGGGACATGTCATCCATTCACCTCTGATGACGTACTTGTGGTGAGAGTTGAAGCATTTAACATTTTCTTTACAGTTTTACCACTTTTGAGTGTTTCATCATGATAATAAAGTAGCTCGATGGGTGGGCAAGTTGAATATAATGCAAAGAACGTGTCGGCCTGGCCAGGGTCCCGGGTAATATACTGGGGGGGGGGGGGCTGTAACGCCTTGCCCAAAAAATAAAACCAAAAATTTCTGCGCTCCACACGTTAAGCATGTTAATGTAGGCTACATACTTTATAGGCATGCAACGGTTATCACACCACATGCCAATTACATATAACCATTTGCCTTGTTACTACCCTTCCATATTGATTATAATTTTGCGGGAAGTTGCTACAATAATAAGGATACTAATCAGTGACGTAGCCAGGATTCCTCTCATGGAGGTGGGAGCATGAATTATGTTGTGTAATCACCGGCTTGGGGAGGGGTCTAAGGTGTCCCCCTCCCCTTTGAAATTCTTGCAAAATTAGGCGTCCTTACATGCAATCTGGTGTCATATATGCTACCTTTGAAGTAAAATTTGTGTTAAACAATTTACGTATTTTAGGTACTCAAAAATCGGCATTAATGGAGGGATGGCCAAATGGTCCCTTAAATACACCACTGATAATCATAATATACGTTTAACCATTAAAAACCACGCTGGTGAATTAATACCGACTACATATGTGCTGGTGCAATTCATATCAGAACTTTAACTACCAAAGAAGTTTTTTCTTTTAAATTATTGATTACCTTTGGCTACATCATAGCATTATTTTTCTTTCAGTAGGTGCCCGAAAATTCTCAACATATTGCCCAAAATTTCACAAAAATATTCGGTTTGGGAGCTGCAGCCCGACCCCCCCCCCGCCTCCTACGCCTATGATATTAATTGAAAAAGAGAAATACACAAATTAAAACTGAAACTAGAAAGAAATGAAGGTTAAAGCGTCCTTACAGCCTCAGAAACGCTTTGGGGAGGGCAAACAGCGAGAATAAACGTATTTTCTGGGAAATCTTAAACATCCGAGAATACTCTGGTCTCTGTTCATCTTAATAATTTGTGAATAACCAAATACTGTAAAATTAAACTTTAGAGAGCCTTTCTTTTAAAAATCTGTACTGTTATGTTGAAATCGTGTATTTCTTACATATACACGTAAAAGGTGCAGGGACGAAACGTTATTTTGCCAAATGCAAAACCAAGTTCACATATCCTTTAATTATTGCTGAAATGGCAATTCCATCACAGCCATTCCTAAAGATAAGACTTCAGCTAGGGTAGTTTGGTGTGGTTGCTGATGATAGAGAGCTAATGATATAACACCTAATAGATAGAGTAGTTAAAGAACGGTTTGATGGACGTAGCATCAATCTCCATTAGCTCCATGCATTCAGTGTAATATAAATATATATATATATATATATATATATATATATATATATATATATATATATATATATATATATATATATATATATATATATATATATAACGCTAATTCCCACCTTAAGGGGAAATTGTTATATCTGCTTGTACATAGGGCGAAAAAAAGATAATAAAATACATAAGAAATAAATTCGCCCTAACGTCTAAACATATAAATTAACGTTATTTCAATGGCCAGCCATCCGTTCGTGTTAACAGCTAGGTGTCCGTAAATTTGACAACTTTGAAGTAATGGCATCTAGTTTGTAATTCTAAGAGGGCGCTCTTGTAAGTTTACGTATTCCTATAGAAAAAGTGTGTGGAAACGTTAAGGCGAAACTTATTTCCCGAAAATTTTTTCCCCTTAAGGTCGACTTTTCAACAACAACTTTCCCCCTAAGTGCCGAATTAGAGAAATATATATATATATATATATATATATATATATATATATATATATATATATATATATAAATATATAGGTCGAAAATGTAAGTAGTAATACATTCGATCTATATATATATATATATATGGAAGTGTAGATGTGACGTTGCGACTTCTAAATATAGAAACTGAAGAATGGAGGGAAGCGGACACTTTTATGCGACTGTGTTCGCTTCCCTCCATTCTTCAGTTTCTATAAATATATATATATATATATATATATATATATAATATATATATATGTATATATATATATGTATATATATATATTATATTATATTATATATATATCTTATATATATATATTATACACATCTAAATAAGACCTTAGGGAGACAATATATACTACTTTTGTGATCATGGAATTTCTCAGTCGCATATATATAAAGTTAGACACCATGGGAATTTAACTGTCGGAGGTAACATTTCTTTAAAAAGTTTTAACGCAATTCGAATGAAAATAGAAACTCTTTTAGTATTTTTATGGCAGTATTTGGGAAGTTGTATATGATCTCACCTGTTAAAATGATGACCAAAAAGGAGCACTGTGCCTGATTGGCGTAACGGTCACTGAAGGTGTAGGTAACTGCCGTTGAACCAACTAAAAATATGTCACCAGGGACATGCGTAGAAACCGTTGTTATGGGTGGATATGCATCATTTGCAAATGGTTCAGTCCAACTTATTCTGGCGAACTGCGACTGTCCTCTTTCTACTGTCGCTTGTATATCCGATGGGCACCCGAGTATTATTGGTGGTGTAGTGTCAACTAATCACGACAAGATGATACCAAAAACGGGGAAATGTTAGTGGCAATACTGATTTCATATGTAAGCCAAGCAAATGAATACATCAAATGTTTTTCTGTATTTATCTTATTTGTTGTAAGAATTATGCTGCTCATAATCTCAACGTTGATCTTTTCAATTCAACCAAAGGCATTTCCATGTTTTGTCTTAAGTTGTCATTTAGTTTCTGTATCACTTTGAAAAGTGTTCAAATACTGTTCACATGGTTCAAACACCATGAATGGTTCACAGGAGGATGCTCCTAAAGGGACGTGAGGTAGGAATTTCAGGGCGAATCACAATGTTTGATCTCCCAAACGCCAAAGTTTGCAGGTAATCTCTAAAGCACAGATTTGTTACAACAAATCTGCGTCTACCTTGCAAATTCCCCGTTATTGTGGACAAGAGGATCGAACGAACACCGTGACCTTTCCGTCTCTAATCCTTCCCCCATAAATCCGCTACTGTACATAAACATATCCCACAAACAGGACTAACTACTCTGCACTTAAGAATATTCCTTAACCTCCTTCAGATTCAGCACCATCGGGTATTTTTGTTCTGCATCCTTGTACAATTCAAACATATTTCGACAATTGTTGAAGGAGACTTAATGTTAAGTTGGGAGGTTATTCCAGTTAGTTGAGGTCAAATTTTGTCTATGACGTGATAACTGAAAGTAGTTGAGTCTTAAAGTTTCATAAAACCATCCCTGGCATAACACTCAGGCCCGTAACAAAGGGGAGCATTTGGGGCCAGGCTCCTGCTATTTGACTTGCCCCCTGCCCTGAGGGAATAGCCAGGCCTGTGCAATAACTTATACTTAGCGCCCCCGGAGCTTGGTTTGGCCCCCTGCTCTCCAAGTCTGGTTACGGGCCTAATAACACTGGTGACTTGTTTCCAAGACGGCTGCGAATACCCCCACTGTATATTTTATTATACCCAGAGTTTGAACCTCACACGCTGAATGACCCACTTTCAATAAAATATAAAGTATACTAATGTTTTAATTATCTTTATCGTTATAGTCAAGGTTATCGTTCTTTATAGTTATTAATATTATTATTGATTCAAAGCAAATAGATCAAATCATTTGTCTTTGTATTAAAGCTAGACACAACAAAAGGAGGTAGCAAATTAGATCTTTGCAGTAGTTGCCATAAGCTAAATGAAATTTAAAACTAATATTGGAATAACTCATTAGATGACTTGTACATCTTGGTAGATATATTTTGAGCCATCGGAAACAAGGCATATAAGTGGTCTCGCTACTTACCAATTGCTTGCCAAGTAATTCGTCAACCATGCCACTGAATTCTCCTATCAGTGTAGAAGTAGAACCAAGCAGCATCTGACTCAAAGTCGAATGGTGGTAGGAACACTTGACCATTAAGGGTTGTGTTATCAAAAAACCTGACTTCTCGGTTTTGCGTGATTATGTTTGTACTTTGAAAATCTTCCGTGGAAAATATTAGTCCAGTTCCAATGTAAAGCTAATCTCTGAATGATTCAATGCCAAAGCCGCCTTCTCCTTCAAAATTGAAAGAGATCCTTACAGCACCGGGGATGAACAATAAGTAAACGGCCCTCCAATTTTCTATATAAAACTTGGGTAATTGATAGACTCAAAAAAAAAACAATACGACAGTCGTTACCATAGCATGTTTGGAAACTTTCTTCTGCTCTGTCCTACCTATGTGCTAAATCAGGAAAAAGAAGGGTTTTAATACAAAACAGATGTTGGTCTGCAAGAAATGACTCTGTAAACGTGTAACAAATTTGCAATCAATCTAGGACGCGGAAAGTTGAACATAAGAAGTGAAATATTATCCAGTGAAAAATGGGACAAACAGTAACTGATTTTGTATCATTTCGTCCAATATCTTTCATGTTATGTAAAATCTTTGTGTTATGGAAGATATAATTAAGTTTGTCCCGCAGCCGTAAGCGGCAATAATTGAGGTTGAAAATCCCCATTTAAAAGAGGAACAGTAAGCCAATTACGTAATAAAATAAAAAAAAATATTCTTTTCTTCCTAAGTCAAATTGTAACCTTGAAAAATCGTCCAAAAGCAGCGATTTTTTCTTACCAAAATATTCTAAAAGACGTGGGACGAAATTGGAAGAAAAAATCTTCCAAAATCGTCCACTTTTTACTCAAATATGTTGAAGACATGAACGAAGTCGACCTCAGTGTAGGTGGTAAGTATATGGGTGAAGTGGCAGAGCGCTTTATTATGGTGATGACGGTGGTCGTGGAGGTTGTGCTTGTGGTGATAATAGTAATCACTGGCGTATTTGGGGGGGGGCCATTGGGCCATGGCCCCCCCCTCACCGATGCCAAAAAAAATAAAAAAAAATATAAATATTTTATAGTTCTTGGGCAGTCTCATTTTGGCCCCCCAACATCCAACATTTACAGTGTCGTTTTACCCATTTTTGCTCTCAAGAGGACAATTTCTCTTCTAAAAACACAAAATTTTCGGCGCGCTACGCGCGCAGAAGAGATAATCCAGTTTCTTCTATGGTTCCACTCTACATTGCTAGATAGCGCAAGTCCTTCCACCTCACAAAGTAACATGTAGGAAAAGTACACAGTTTATGTAGAGGTCGGAAATTTCCTCCCATCGCAAAGGCTAGTTACTGCTCTTTTGTGTGTGTCATGCGGCACGGTCAGTTGGTGAAGGACTCACGGAGCAATGCTTGGCTATTTGATCGGATGGTCAAGGTAGTTTCGATACAATGCATATTTTATCTCTTATACGGTCTAAAACCCCTAAAGATTTTCCTTCTTTTTGTTCTCCATGATTACATGTGTTGCTTTTTTTGTGAAACCTACCAAAAAATTTTTGCGCGCTTCGCGCGCTTTGCAAGTTTACATTTTAGATTCCGGGAAAAACATTTAATCAACGCCGAATTATGCTTCTCTAGCATATACAAATTTTATGCAATATGTGGCCCGAATGAAATGGTCTAGTACACAGGGTGTTTTTATTTCAAATCCCACCTCACCTATACCCAACAGCATTGGGGCTCTAGGGGCCTCGGGTCGCAGGCCTCCCGTCGGGCAAATCTTGGCGTTACCTGTACTCAATAATAATAATAGACTCTGGCTGTGGAAAATCGCCGTTCCAATCAATTCACTGAAATCCATAGGGATAACTCCACTCTGGATAATTTTGAATAAAGTCGGATAAATTGTGACAAACTTAATGTGTTTTAGAACAAATTCAAATCAACCTTTAAAAATTTTTCGCAACAATTGCGCATCTTGATGGCTGCTATCAAGCCTGACAAGTGCCATTTCCGACGATCTGGGATGTATTCAAAGCTCAAATTTTCTTGGTACGCTACGCGCCAACCTTTGGTGGCGCTCCGCTCAGATATTACCGCTGACTATATATCCGGAAGTCAGAACACTTTACCTATTTCTAGACTTTTTCCAATAGGCCTATTTTTTTAGGAAAGACATCAGACAGTTGTCTTAGTATCACGTTGAAAAGCCTGGGAAGGGCAATTTCCAGTGATCTGGGAGTATTTTTTGCCAAAATTTTCTACGCTCCGCGCCAACTGATGGTGGCGCTCCGCTTAGATATTGCCGCTGACTATATATCCCACTTTCAAAGACGGATCGCCGCCCATGGTGGTCATAAAGAACATCCATATCTACCGAGGAGTTATGTGATTTTTTTCTTTCCTTCTTTCTTTTTTTTTTTTTCTTTTTTTGTTAAATATGTGTCATTATACAAAATGTCAGTACACGAAATGCCAATTTAGAGATATTTTCAGCGCAGGTCAAACGGCCCGGAGATGCAATCTCCAGCCATCTGAGAGCCTTGGGGAGCCAAAAATTTTCTTGTACGCTCCGCGCCAACCTGTGGTGGCGCTCCGCTTAGATAGTAAATCGTGCTCCATGGCCCCCCGTCACCGAATTCCTAGCTACGCCACTGATAGTAATGAAAATGATGGTGTTGGTGGAGTTAGTAGGTGAATGCATGGTGATAGTAAATGTCATACTTCTGATGGCTTTGATAATGGTGACTGCTATGGTACTAGTGGTGGTAATGGTGAAGGTGGAGATGGTAGTGTTGGTTGTGTTGGTGGTAGTGATGATGACTGTAATGGTACTTGTGTTGGTAATGGTAATGATGGTGGTTACGGTGATGGTAGTGTCGGTGGACTGCGGTGGCGGTGGCGTACGTGGCGACGGTAATATTACAATCATCATAATAGATTAAAAATATTAAATGTTATATATGGGTAATCTGTTACGTATGTATCCAGGTCGATACGTTTGGGACGTTTGTGTGACTAAATTATATAAAATGTTAATGGATTTCAAACTGTGTTCATTTTAGTCATGTCAATGTAAGATTTGAATTTGAATAATAACTCCATGGGGAAATAAGAGAAGATACAAGTTACAATGAACGAAAAATGAAAAGTAGTTGGAAGCATAATCTTTCTGTCAAGATATGAAAATTTGCCAGATTTTCCCAAACTGATTAAAAATGTGGAACTACTTACTTGGGCCTTCCATTTCACAGGCAAAACCGATTGTCTGCGTCTGTGTACAGTCACACACATAGTTCACCTCAGTCTCTCCATCATTTATTACACAATTACACATTCAAAAATTACACATCGAAATGGTTACTGACAATTAAGCCTGGAAGTGTCATTTAAAGCAATCTCGGAGATATTTTAATCTAATTTTTACCGCGCGCTACACGCCAGATGATGGTGGCGCTACGCTTAGATAGTACATCATTACTTCAAGATAATAATCTGTCGGAAATTTTTTGCTTTTACCCCCCCCCCCCCCACAAAAAATATCTAGCTATGCCACTGAAGATGTCCTTGAAATTTCTACCAGCCGGTCTTTACAGCCCGACAAAAGACTGGGAGTGTAGATCTCCTTAGAAGTTTAGGCGGTCACTGGATCATGTAATCTGCAAGAATGTGGCTTTTTGTCAGTTGTTTAACAAGGAAGGATTTTAAGGACAGAATAAGTTTGCCCAACTTTCAAGGGAGCAAATTGTCTAATGTTCCCTCCCTCACTCACTCACTCACTCACTCCCTCTCTTCCTCCCTCCCTCCTTCCCTCCATCCTTCCCTCCCATGCATCCATCTCTCGTGGAGGAGGGGCTAGAAAGAAACAGTTGGGAGAATTTCGACTGTCCGGGACGAGGTACTTGGCGCTTTAAATATCGCATTGGCCTACTTATTCCGAAGTCTTTAGTTACTTGATCCTCAAAAACCTGACATTTTTGGTAATCCCTTCTTATACTGATTTTTCGGAAGCCTCACTATCTGTTTTTTTTTTTCCTCGTGGCTCGCCGTTGTTTCTGCGAGTCCAGTATTCCTCAACAAGTGTAGAAATTATGCCCAGGCAGTACCACGTTATTAGTTCCCGTACGTATCTGAAATTGATTCCTCTGGAGAAAAAAAACCCTTTTTGCAATACCGTCACAGAAGTGTTGTAGCTTAACGCTTAATGTTCGTCCGGGCTCGAAAGTTTTTGTCG
The DNA here is from genome assembly GCA_029531755.1 of Holothuria leucospilota. Lineage (NCBI taxonomy): Eukaryota > Metazoa > Echinodermata > Holothuroidea > Aspidochirotida > Holothuriidae > Holothuria > Holothuria leucospilota. The sequence goes on along the minus strand of CM055967.1, from coordinate 4,422,343 downwards.
TGTTTGACATGTCATTTGGGAGGCAGAACGCGCCCCCCCCCCCTATTTACCTCTTTCCCCAACTTTTCCTACACTAAATTTCGTATATATCTAAAATATGCAGCACTAGGTTAAGTGCTTTCTAAAAGCATCCTCGGATGCAATGTATTTGAGTCTGAACTACTACTAACTCTGTAAATCCAAAAGAGTGAAATTACGAACGGATCTAAAATTAAGACTGAATATTAACTCTAAAATTTAGAGTGAGAATGATTACTTTTGGATTAAAATCTTTCAATCAAAATTTAGATTGGTCCCTAATTTTTCTTTAAAAGGGTGACTTTTCACTCTAAAGGTATAAGAAAGAAAATACCCCAAAACATTCCATTTCTTCGGCGCGCCTCGGGACGGTGCTTGAATGTTATTACTCTTCAAGATTCCAGTACAATCCCTAAAGTCACCAATGGAGGGGGGGGGGGGGGGATTCACAGTTCCGATTCATCATCAACTAGACCGGCTGTTGAATCGAGTTAGAAGTATAGGAAAGTGTTCAAAATGTGATTTTGGTCGAGGCACTTTAATGCACATCAAACGCCCTTTTGAAGATGGTTAATTGAAAAACCTTTATTTATTGAAATAGCTTAGAGCTTTTCACATTCATCAGTGAAGTTGGATCATTCCTTGTTGATTCCCTCTTATAATTATTTCTGCCCACCATTTATGTGCCCCACCTCTTCCATTTTCAAAACTGGTGCCGTCACTGCATATGATGTCAGATATTCATAGGAAAACTCAACTGCATTTAAAGGTGATCAGTCGTCTTGAAATATTCTTTGTGACGTCAGCCTTTTCTTGACATGTTTCTGCAGTCGTCACTGTTCAAGGATACACCGTACAAGCATGGTATAGCTAATCGGTAAGCAAGAAGAGACGGCTTGTAGCTGTATACCTACTAGCTATACCGATGTCATCATAGCTACTTGTACGGTGTATCCTTGAACAGTGACGACTGCAGAAACATGTCAAGAAAAGGCTGACGTCACAAAGAATATTTCAAGACGACTGATCACCTTTAAAAGGTGAGCATGAACCACGCCTTATTACACACCATTAATCGGCACAATCTGCGTTGGCTGTTGACAAATTTGATCTCGAAGCCCCACCCCACCCCGCCTTGAGAAAGGAGTTCAGCTACACCCTGATGGCTAGAATTCATAAACACTATAAAATGCATATTTTCTGATATTTCTTAGTGACAAATGGAGTAATTTTATACAATGGACTGGGAGAAATCTTTAAATATAAATATACACACCAGTGAATGTTCCGGATACTTCTAAGACGTTCTTATGGGCAGTCCTTACGCCTCTAGCTTCAAAATCGTTGGTTTACATCGAATGTGTATAAGCAAAATATAATCTTGCAATGTTGACGGTTTTAGAATGGAATATAATCACCTCCTTTAAACCGTAGATACAAATTGAAATCTCTTAGTTCTGTGCCCTTTCCTTTACTTTCCTTGGAATCCACATTCCCATGGTCTAGTTAGTTAGATTAGGTTTTACGGCTCAATTTCTGACCAATTGATTTAAGTCGGGCCGGCCACGGCCTTTTTTCAGTTGTGGCTCACTGGCTTGTAGCCTATAATTTATACTATACACTAAACTTATAATGTCGATTGCCGAATACAAATCAGCTAATGTGCCCTTTTTGCATCACACAAATCAAAATTGGTAAGCTGCAATGCATGCCACTTTGATGTCAAAGATGCCATCAAAGGGGGAATGGGAGGGAATTTCCCCCCCCCCTCCCATCGATCCCCCAGTCAAGACCTTTTCCCCACTTTCGCCCGCCCACCTCTGTGCAAGGTTTACAGTGTATAGAAGCAATATGCGCACATAAAACTTTTGTCCCCCCCCCCCCAGCCAAACAAAAAAGTCCTGCTGCCCTGCTTTCCCCCTCACCCCCCCCCCCCCCCACACACACACACTCTTTAAACCCTAGCGGCGCCACTGCCTACCGGTTAGACAAGCTGCTGGAAACAAAACATAACTCAGGGCATAATTGCACATGTTTGTATTGAATAGTCTCATATTCTTGTAAACAACGCAAAGAAAAATGAACTCATAAATTTTTTAAGCAAGAGGTTTTCATAACTTTCCAATCTTACATACACTTATTATAAGCACACCCTTACTTTTATTGTGTGGCGCTGAACATATCATTCAACATCAGGCACATTTTAAAAGCTAAATATCGTGCTTGCCGTGCAGAAAGTTTCATACCTTGCCACGATGTACAAACTGAAAATGTTAGCTAACTGAGATTAAGTTTTCTGAGTATCTTTGTTTTCACGAATATGGTCATCATTCGAACGGAAATAAACTCACTGCTTTGCAACTCATGGAAAATTTATTCACCAAAACCTTCAAATTTTCTAAAGATGCATTATCCATAGATCCTAAAAGGTGTGGTAATTTTTGAAAAGCTACTGCAAGAGGTAACTGGTGAAAGTAAGTGATTAAATAATCATAGAAGATACCCCCTGTTAGTGTCATGTTGATGTAATGTAAACAATATTTCCCTTTAAAGGGTCTGTGGCATCCCCAAACATATGATTCAGATATAGTACCTATACTTCTTAATATGATTGGTGACTGCACTCTGATCGACATAAATTCAAACAACATATAGCAATATTGCTCTGACTGGTCTGTCACTGATGACCTCTGCAGATTAGCTAACACACAGCCTCTGTGGATTTGGACTCGAAAAAATTTTAACTAAGTGTACTGGGTATTGTTTTGTATGAAAGGTGCACTAAAGTTCTTTTTTTTTTTGCAGGGAGGGAATGGGAGGAGGGGCTATAAGTGCACTTAGCTGGGAGAACTTTTGTAATCTATTGCTCGTTTACTTCATTCCCACCTAAAAGAGGGATGATGGAAAGATATTGGTCTCTGCTCTTCACTATAGTCAAAACATCAGTCAAGCTGACACAGTTGAACTGGGTTCAGCTGCAAACAGTTCAAACCAGGATACAACTTAACTGAAACCTAGTTAACCCTAGTTGCACTAACATGGAATTTCAATTTTATAACCTACAGCAGGTGAGCTCAGTTCAGCTCAGTTCAAACCAGTGGGCTTAACATGGAAATTAATCACATGCCAGTTTAATTAAACCAGTTGAGCTCGATTGAACAAAATTAATTTCCATCCACTGGGCTAAAACTTTATTTACCGGAAGACGCTTATAACAATTTGTCCATATAAATTTCTTTTGAGGGCCTTTGAACAACTGGTGTTGATATCAGCACATTTTAAATGTCTTTAATTGATTGTCTGACTGACTGATTGATTGATTAGCTGATTAAGTGACTCACTGGTTGAATCTGGAACTTTGACTAGTGTGGAGAGCCAAGAGTAGTGCTTTTCTTCCAGAGGACTATTATTTTGGTGGGATCATCACAAGTGTATACTTCACCCTGAATACTGGTGAGGCATTTGGTCATATAGTCTTCACTATTGTGATTTCAACCATCTATATGGTCCATGGGGTAAAGTGAAACCTCTTACTGCAAGATGGCAATTATTGTAAAAACTGTTTATCACCCTAGGGACTACAGAAGGTGAATTCTTTAGCATTGCAGAGATTATAAGCTATCTCTGGTATCTTATTAGGCCCAATATTACTGTAGAGGGGATGCCAGCTAGAGATACCAACTTTCCTTTGTGAAAAATGATCAAGACGATAGTTGCAAATCCACTGGCCTCCCAAATCACACTTTAACACATACAAGCCGGTTTTACCCAAGGCAACAAGCTGGTACTCACCCCAGGAAACAAGCCAGTATTCACCCCAGGCAGCAAGCCATTATTACCCAAGGCAACAATACTGAACCTCTTCCACAATATGAAAGTGGAGGTCATATGAACTGCCACTGGGTTACTTGTGAATCACATTCATACAATCATTTTGCTCCATGACTACTCTAAGAGCAACTGTGTGACAAACTATCTGAAAACAGCTAAAAAGGCTGGTTTATTTAGCATTTTTATAGACAAGCAAACTTATTTCACCAAAAAAGGGGGAAGTACTATACCACAAAGGTAATGACATAGGAGAAAAATACTCAGACAAGTGACCTTTTAGCACAAGAAGAAGGGGTGATGGGAAATTACTGTAGTTTCCCACCTGGTCGGTACTGGAATGCATACCAATAAAGTCACATACTGCAAATCTCACCAAAATTTTGCTTCATATCAGCCTCACTGATGTAGACTCACCAAGTCATTCATCAAACTTTGTCAGACACTTAACAATTTTTTGACATATTGTTACAAAAATGTGAACAATATAACAACAAAACCTAGAGAACAAACGCACCTCAATGTTTGCAATGCCATGTCATTATCGCCTTTATGAGACATAAGCCACAAATTGGTAAAGAAAACCTACAACAGTAATGTAAGGCTAAAATCCATACTATGAGAGTGTTGTATTCATGTAGAAAACTAATTTCCAGCTAGATGCTGACATTTTTCAAAATCAGAGGTACACAAGCATACCTGGTATGTATGTACATACATAGCATTCCACTGGAATGCCAACTGGTGTAAAACTTTGCAAATGGGATTGATCAAAATGTAAAATACCAATATTAAACTATTTTATCCAATTTTTCTCTAACTTATATGTATGTAATGAGTATTACACATCACACTGCACACTAGAACAACAGTAACCAATCCTTACATGCTATTAAAGTGACAAAGGTGGTGATGCAAGTTGTAATAATAGGGCTACTATCATCCTAAAATGACAACAGTAGTGACCACAAGTTGCATTAATAGTATCTTTATCATGCAAAAATGACAAAGGAAGTGACCACAAGTTGTACTGATAGGATCACTCTCCTTTACAATTATCATCTCCCTTTCACTACTAAGAAATTCATTTGTTTATGAAAATGGTGGAGATTGAAATTACAAAATACATGTACTTATGTACAAGAAATTATAATTATCTTTAGAGTAAGAGAGGGGGTACATGTACATGTAGACAGACAGACAGACAGACAGACAGACAGACAGACAGACAGACAGACAGACAGACAGACAGACAGACAGACAGACAGACAGACAGAAATCATATTTTATACAATTAGTTCAAGTATAAAATTGAAGTGCCCTTTAAAGGAGCTTTACATTAATTTTAAAATATAACCTCTCCTCTACATGAATGATTGTCATGGAATGTACTTTTAAAAAGAGCAAGATTCTGTTACTGCAGTCATGGTCCCTGGGACCCTGGTGACAGAAGATGTGGAATCATTTAAACAAGGTTCAGATTTTTTCATACAAAGGGCACCACCACTATCACAATTCCCCACATCACATTACACTTGCATTTTCACATGCAACTCTGACCTCTGCTCAACCCCCTCCCTCCCCCTTACCATTGTGGCCAGCCTTTAGTTCCCCAACCGTTAATTTAAATACAGATCTAAATGAAAAGTCTACATGCCAGATAAACTTCTGATAAAAGCAATTTGGGGGAAGTACAGACGGGGGAAATACTCTAGTTAGGCTTCTGAGCAAATAGCTGACAATATATCATTACATTTTCTATTTAAAATGAATTTTTCATTTTTATCACCAATTCAGCATAAAATTATACAACAATGTGAAGCAGCATCACCATTGGAAATTAAATATCTGCTGCTACGTCACAAGCTTGCTTCTTCAATAAACTTCACAGAAACGTTGTAGCAAAATAAACTCACAAAGTTAAAATCAAATACAAGAAATAAGTAACTTCAGAAATTGGCTATTGAAGGCAAAATGAAATTGTCCAACAGGAGGCTAAAATAATCCACTTGAGTTGAAAATAATATTGATTTGAGATAAATATATAATATACAAACACAGCAAACTATTGGAAACAGAATAGCACAAACACAAATTAAGCACTCTTGTAGCAGATATAAATAAGTACATTGAAGCCAATATATTTACAAGTTTAATAAAAATGATACTTATAAAACAATTAAAGCTATACAATGTGTAAAATACAAGCATGAATCACAAAAGATGAGATAACAGCTCAAATATGTGTGACACATGAAAATTAGAAAAACACCAATTTTAATCCCACATTTTTCCTACCCTACTATTTCAAGTCTGGGTCATTTTCTAATAGTCAGCCTCTATCAATTTTATTGGAAGTTTTACTCTTCCATACTTCCTTGCTTTATGCACAGTATTACATGTAAAAATTACCAACCCATTGTCAAAAAATGAACATATTTGAGGGAAATCTTCACTTTACGAAAAATTCTCCCAACCATATGACACTACCAGACGTCAAAAACAAAAGCACTCTTCCAAATTCAATCAATGAAACAAATCATTATGACTCTCTGAGAATAAGTTGAGAACCATTAATGACAATAGTTTATTACAAAAGAGTGCCACCTATCACATATGCTTCTTATCCAGGTGGTTAAATATCCCACGATGCATAGTAATTCGCCGTTCAAGGATGTCAGTGCGAATCATTCTCCCTCTATGGGTACTATTTCTGTACAGCAGAATGTTATCACATACTTTAAACGGAAGTAGCAAACAGCTACCCTACATCCCTAATCTTGTACATACAGCTTTCATCTCTCAGGGCATGGGAATGTTTAGCAATTATTTCAATGTTCAACTGCCACTTCATAGTAAAAGTTAATTACATGCTTAAACATTAAGTCTGCTTTGCAGTTTAACACAGAGCAAAACAGTATGCCTCAACTGTTATCATTTGGTCTTGAATTATGAAAAGTCATTCTTGTAAAGGATGATCTTAATACAAATGCTGATTACATTTCCATTAAATCTACAGAACCTTGAGTTGCCATGGTACCCATGTTCAAGTTCATGACAATAAACACGGTACCAAATTATGATGGGTCATGCTCAGACATTAAGGCTTTTCCTGCAGACAAGTGTATCCATAGCTGCCATTTTTTGATGCATGATGGGTAATCTGAGCTAATAACTGAGACGATTTTCACTTCATCTTGGATGGTACAGATCAGGGTCAAAAGCCTTCTCTGTAAAAATGTGGCGGTTCCTCAAGGTTATTCAAACTTAATTGTATCACTCTGACTTTCACTTTAACAGCAGTCGATGCTACTCCAACATATGTGTTGTCTCTTTTATGTCTCACCCCGCACCTGAATGTCATTTGACCTCCTCATGAATACACACAAGCTATCCCATCTATACAGTAGTTCTATAATACTGTCCTTTGGTCTGCGATGACCACGGAAGGTGGACTGTCCGGAGGACGAGTTTCATTATCACTCTCCTCCTGATCCAATAAAGCTGCAATTGCTAGTAAGCTATCTTTCTGGAATCGGCTTGGACCTCGAGAAGACTTATTCACCTGTGACAAAAGTACGCAGAGGATGTAACTGAACTTAAAGCAAGTTCCAACATTTTTACCGTAATACCACCCCAGTCCAATGTACTTTGCATTACTTCTGCGAGGTGGTTTTTATAAGTAGTGATGTACTTTTACTGAAATTCCAATTGTAATTTCAGTCAAAATATGACCAATAAGGTGTTAATAAAGAACCAATCAGTAAAAAAGGTAGATGACTTATGACACATAATCTATGTAAAATATAACACATCGAAACCTTCGGGACTTCCTCAGAGCATCCCTTTTAATCTCTCTACCATCTTTCACCACAACACTGCCCCCTCCCTACCCTTAAACAAGCAACACAATCACATATGACATGTCAAGCTCACTTTTCTGACAGGGCCTCCCCACCATTCACTATCCCTCTAACTCTTTATGGCTCCATACAAAGCAATGCAACAAACAACTTGAGTAGCAGCCAAAACTTGGTAGTGAGACCAAGCTGTTCTTTTTTTTTTCTTTCTTTCTTTTCTTTTTTGAGGGTGGAGGGGTTGTTTTTGTTTCTTATCTTCTACTCACTTTCTGATAGAGATCATCCAGTTGATCAGGTGATGCATCTAAAGATCTCGCCGACCTGCTGGTATCTGGTCCTGATATGGAGAAGAAAATAAAAGTACATGAAAATAGTGGGAAATCACGAGTGGGTAGATGGATTTCCCATAATGCCATGTTGTGCTGATGTCTTGATGTTGGGGATACATGCATGCATGGGTAGCAGTATGTACACTTGCTTTGTTGTATGCACAATGCCTGCCTTCAGTTGAATGGCTGTTTTTGTTCAACAGTACAAACTTTATATCTATGGTACTTCCTTATTTTGCTATTCAAAAAGTGTGATACATAGAAAAAGTCTTTTTACATATAATATTCTGTGAGATCTCCATTGAAAACTGTGAAATATTTTTTACAGTAAGTGCACCTGCTTGCAAGCCAAAATCCCCCATGCAGACTGCTGTAAGCCCCCCAAACACACACATGCACAAACAAATACCTATAATTTGAAAAACGAGTTGTCAAAGACTGACAGCTATACCAAGTTGTGGACAGGTCATTGATTCTGTCATAATAAGAAATGCAATGTATTGTGAGTAAACACATTCCTCAAGTAACTCAATATGCAATGATAACTTCATCTACAAGTATACTACAATTCCTCCATGCTAAAACAGACTACTGTACACTAGTACATTCCCAAGTATCTAAATAGAGTACTGAAATTCAAGTTACAGCTATACTACAACTTATCAGTACTGAATATTCCACTAAATTCAGGGCTGAACATTCCACTCTATTCCCAATAAATAAAAAGGACTGACGATTCCTGCTATCTTAATACCACAACTCATAGGTACTAGAACTGACTACACTACTGTATACCCAAACATTTCATAAGCACTGAAACTCTCAGTGTACTTGGAAACTACAATTCATCAGTGCTGGAAAGGATTGATTTCAAACCTACAATCCCCAAATATATGAACAAACACCAAAAACTTTCAGTTTCAGACTTTCAAACTATGTAAAATTCACCAGTGCTAGAGTTAAACACACACAATTACCCATGCATTAGCATAAAGCTCTGAAAATCTCAAAAGAAGCTATACAAATCCATACGGTACTTCTTTAGTGCTAGAACTGACTACATTACTTAAGACTTCACTTAAAATATGATTTGATGTACATCCCCACTGCAATTCACCAGTGTTATAAAAATTCTTCATAATTCCTTCCAAATAGAATGAAAACCACAGTTTTCCACATAATTTTAAAAATTTTGAAATATTTCTGAAAGATAGCCAAAAACGAAAGGCTGCCCTCCAATGAGGGTTCCTCCCACTGTACTACAAACTTTGCCAGGCACTTATTGCAGCAAAATAATGAAGGGTTGAAATCGTAAATAGGAGGTAATGAGAGGTGGTGTAAACCAAAAAACAAGAACAGGTGGTTTTGATCTCAAAAATTTAGTGCTTTTATAGTGAATTGAATGTATCAAAGATTCTAGTAAAAATTGTGAGTGCAATGCAGCAGAAAATTACACAAATGCCAGGGTAGATTCCTAGAGTAACATTTGAAAGATTGTGATATGCTTCTTTCAATTTAAGAGAACTGTAATGCTATGCAATAGAAATTTCATAATTGCACCATGTGAATAACAGCACAGAAATAAATTATTACAATGCTGTCTTTCACATTATTTTACTATTTGGCTAAAGATCAAAGCACTGGAGTGCACATCAAGTCATAAACTAAAGTAAATTGTGATTCTCACATTTTGAATGAAATAAAAGATCTAGTAAATAAAGCAAATGTCTAAGTATGGACAGCTAAAACAAAAATATGTAAAAAAGGACTCAGATATTCTGATTTTCGAGGTTTCCAAACTAAACTTGCTAAAAGTAAAGAAAAAAAAGAAGCATGAGAAACAAAAAAAACGTTATAAAAGTCGCGTGACGGATGAAAGCTGGCATGTGACTTTTGAAGATTTCAACTCACCAAATGGTAGAAATGATGTTAATAATATTTCTGTAATTTAACAAACACAGTTATGATTTGGAGATGTAAATATTTAACTTTGTAACTTTTCAGCATGAGTGTATGGAAGTAATTGCTCTTCCTTTTTAGCTTGATGTCCAAACACAGGAAATGTTTCCTGCAAGGAGACTCACACAGCTGGTTTATTCATAAGGCTACTACAAATAGAGCAAAAGCAAAGTCTTTGTTGCTTCGTGTTATTGTTCAAACCCCAATTGTTTACCCTACACCAAACTTCCACAACATTCTTTACCATTCATCTTACACATTCTACAGCCCATTATTCGACATAATCCCTCTTAACTTCTGTCATATGTTCCTATGAAAAAAGATTCTAAAACTTTGCTGGTGGAATTGCATGTACAGTCTACAATTACCTCAACAGCTACCAAACAACCCATTATAAAAAAAAATGACATTCTTACCCAGTGATACCACCAATTTCTCAATAAAAATATTTCTGAGGCTATGCAAACTAGAAATATTATTTTGTAAGCAAAGTTCCCATCTTTCCAAGTCCTTCCCGATTACAAAACACAGCTCACTGCAAAGCTTGAGCATTAGTTCTATGAACTGACAGCAGATATGCACATAAATGCTCATCTAAGAAATCACTCTAGCTTAAACTTAAAAATTATGACAAGACACCATTATGGCTGTGCTAAGATTGATAATAGGGGAAGATCTTCCCTACAACTGATGTTTACCTTTTAGAAATCCCAGATCATAGCCCTTTGTAGCAGCTAACGAGGGCTTAGAGCTTTGAATGTCAGAACTGATGAGTAATAAGCTGCTTTCACTCCATTCATAGTAGCTCTATGGTTTAATGATTACAGGGGTACTGTATGTTGCAGCTGTTTTATGCCATGGCCAATCATCCCTAGCCTTCTGGACAAATTAAGAAAAACCTTTTTTCCCTGCCAGCAATTCACCCTCTCCATCACCTTCCTTAACCTCTAAAACACAAACAACACAAACTGTATGTGAAGAAGTTCTACAAAAATAAAATTTTCTTCAAACACTGCTTAAGTGTAAATATTGGTAGATACTTACGAGGGTTGGTGCCATAAGGATTTCCTTGGTTGTGGTTAGGCATGTTATGAACTGCCAGCTGTGCACTTGCTGGGGAAGAGCTTGCCCTTGGTCTACTCTCTATGTGATTATTGTCAAGTAATACCTGAGAGGATGTCGGTGCTGCTGCCGTACTGCTTGGTGTAGGACTGCTGTAAGCAATGGTCAAATTACAATGGAAATTTTAATTAGTAACAATAGGATGGAAGATGTTGCAGTTCTGCATGCCTCTTAGCCAAGAGATTTACAGATAATGTAACAGTATCTTTATCTAGCTGCAGAGGTGCCTAATTTGTACATGAAACAATGATAAATAAACCTCAGTCCTAGTAGTATGATGCAAATGTTGCTTTTGGGCATTACAACTCAATCAATATCAATTCACACACCACCTTCTTCCCCTCTTGCTTCAAGAACAGGTGAGTAAAGATTACCATAGTAACACTTCAAGTTTTTATTAAATTTCATTGACTTTATCACTACAAAAACAATAGGAGTATTAGTCTGATCATGAATAACTATATTTTATACTTAAAAACTGATAAGAAACAACGGCAAATTAAATTAACACAATTACAAGAAAGCACAAAACTGAATATATCTACTTGTCATATACAAATTAAGGCACAGCAATACTTGACAAGAAATGAAATATTTTCTGAAGTTCTTGGGACAGCCACAGCATAATTTCCTTGAAAGATGTTACAGCATTTGCAAATTTGGCAACTATCCCATAAGTGAGTGTTGTGAACAAATTGTGAATTACAACAAACATTGTACTGTGTATTAATTATTGGAAACTTTATAACACTGTTCATAGAATTTTTCCATTATCCTGGAATATAAAGGACCTCCCAGTTATAGACGACCATTGTAAGGTTTTTCTTTTAATTTATTATCTCCCTATCAGAAAAATTTCTAATATCTGAAGATCGATGAATTATTTCCATTTAGAAAAAAAAACTGAACTAACCTTGATTCTGTTCTTGAGTAATTGTCCACACCTTCTGAGGAATGGTTGGTTATTTGTACAAACTGATCATTCCGTAGTACTGAAAGTCAAAACAGAATACACTTTCCATTTAATTTCAATAAAAGTATCCTTCAAAGTTGGAAATATTTGCGGAAATCACATTCATGGAATAAACTTCATAACACATAAAGACACTTTTTTTTTTTGGTTACACAAAAGTCTTACTGAACATTATCTAAGTAATTCACAAAAATAAATTTTGTAAAGTTTTAAGTAGAGACATAGAACTAAACAAAATGTCTTCCCCAAAATTAGCAGTAACTTTCTGCAGGTGGCACAAAAATTATACAGCCTTGTGTTTAATTAAGGCTTCTGCTAAAACTTCTAGAGGAAGACACAGTCGTACATACAGTAGTTCAATGTATATTATGCAAGAGTACTGTTATCCAAGAATGTAACTAAATTACTTAAATCCAACTGTAAGAAGATTTTCCTTACTTGATGAGGTTATGCATTGGGGGTTAAAAGCATGTTCTGGTAACCAAATTTGATGTTTTCAAATACAGCAGAAAAATTTTCTGTATTAGGCAGTGAAAATCCCATCTCAATAGCACCTTGCATTTGGAAGATATGGATTTTTGAAGAAATGTTACCTTTTCAGCTTCCACATTGCATGATGGGAAATCTGTGATGTCATTTGGGCAAATGGCTTAGATGTAGTTTTTGTATTTCTTTATAATGTTGATATCACTATATTGAATATTTTACAACTCTTTTGGCTGTCCCATAGGTATGGAACAGCTTTACACTATATCTACATGGGAAAACATCTAAACATTCCAATGTTATCAAATTTCAAGGACAAACAAGTTATCCAATTATAGAGAATAACAAAAGGAATCTGAGGCAATTTGCCCACTTGGGATCATGTTCTGTGACCTTGAGGAAACCTGGAGGTATTTCTTATTAAAAGTAACCAATCTTTAGGAAGGGGTATCTTAATTAGGAATGGAGTTTTGGTATGGGGTTTGGATGACATGTAATGAAATTTTTATATTTCATATAAGACCCCTACAAAATGCCACCAGACAATGCCCTTAACTTTTAAAATGGAGGTACCTATGGAAAAATTTTCATACAGTTCAATTACATAGACTAGTTTATTTGAACATATCACCAAGTGAGTTATAACAGAAGTATTTCATTGTTCTTCTCAATAACTTAGAAATCTGGTATACAATTTACATACAAACACTATCATCAGTCCTTTACCTGGTCTTATTTCAGGCACAGAATACGAACTTCTTTTTTATCTTAACGGGGAACTTTTAAGCACGATGTAACATTTTACAAAAGATAGAGGACAACCATGATAGCTTATAAAGGACTAGAGAATGTTCGTATTCACATTTTCACCAAGTCCTCTCAACCAAACTTACAGTATGAACATGTCTGGAAATTCCATTGATGTATCAATCCTCCCCCACCCCCACCCACCCCCCCACCTCACACCCTTAGCACTACATGTACTTCATTCCCCTACGCAAGTGCATCCACGCCATTCCAACCTTCACTTTCTTGGGCAGACACATACTCTCACTGGACAAAGTAAATTAAGATACTCACATGGAGCCTGTCTTCTCTTAATTTCTTTCTTCCCACTGGCTCTGGAGCACCACGCCGTGATAAAGATGATCGCAAACAGAAAGAATACAAAGGCAAGACCAACGGCAGATGCAAAAATTATGAAGGAATTGCTGGTGATATAAGACCAAATTAAGGAACAGTGATCAGAATGAATCATATTATCCATTGTTAGACCAATGCACATTTGCAGTTTGTCTGTCTGTGTACTTTCTATGTCCTTTGCAGACGTATTTTTGCATTAAAGCAAGACTTCATACAAAACACAAAATTGATTCTGACTTTCGGAAACAGGATTTGATGCAAACTAAACATGAAATGGACAAACAAATCCACCTTTACATGCAAATTTCATTTCTATGATAATAAAAAATTCTTTTTCTTTACAGTACGAGGAAGAAAGACACTCATTTTCCTTGCGGGCTTGCCAAGAATAACATACAATTTTTTTTTCAAGAACTGGAGATATCTCACTTTTAGACAGTATGAGTCACAGTCCTGATTTTCCTACAGTTCCTTCTAGACTTTTTTACAAGCAATCCAAAACAATGAGAGAAGAGATAGAGAGTTTTATAATACACAAAACTTTAATACACTTGTTTCAGAATTCTTTGTAAATGTTCAGGTTTAAATTGCTACAGTTTTGCAATGTTCACCATTCAAATGAATTAAGTCCTGAGACAGGCCTTGAGTTTTAGATTTTCCAGGTGTGCTACAAATCACACTCCTCAGGAAATTAAGGAGTGTGGTAGGTGTGCTGTTTTATGAACTTTAATATATTTATCTGAGTTCCCATTCTTTATCTAGATGTGCAAAAACCGCACTTCTCACAGTGACTTGAGGAGAGTGGTGGTGCGCAATCACACTTGCATGCCTCAAAATTCAAGGTCTGCTGAGACTTTGGAACCAATTGACACTGGATTTTAAGCTTTATACAGAGAATAATTTCATGTGACAAAGCTACAGTACCCCACACTGAGTTAAAATTGCTCAAGGCCATATCCACACACCCACTGTGTGTTACCTTAATTTGGGGCAAAACTGATGGCACCAGTCATCACTGACAAACCAGAATGAAGCTACTGTTTGAACTAATGTCAATCAAAATGCAATTTACTGATTAAAATAGTGATAGGGCCTACTATATAGAGATATTCCAAAATATATGTTTGGGAAATGCACCAGCCCTTTTAAGAAAATCAGAATACTTCAGAGAACTTTCACCTGAACACTGAATATTTCCCAAGACTATGATCCTGTGAATTTAGAATTATGATCATATGAAATATGTATCACTATTTGCTTCCTAATCAGATATAAAGGATGACTCAATAGCATCCAATAACACTTTCAGTCAATTTTAGATATCCTGCAGAGCTTCTTGTTGTCTTTTTTTTTTTTTCCTTTCCTATTTTAATGCAAATATTCTAATATCTTCTAAAGGTTTCATATCACAGCAGCAAACATCACTTGAGTCATTATGAGTGAAAGCTGTTTGAAACAATCTGTGAGCCCCTTTCATCCTAATATAAATTAAACATTGAGGTAAACAGGAATTGATCCATCATCACTTAAGGGACTGGTCATGAAGATAATATTACTGTCATATGCAACATGTTTGGAAACAAGATAAATTGATTCCATCCTGCCAGGGGTAAAATTGGATAACCTCTGTGCAACCTGATGGCATGTCTTAAAGAAAAAAGCTGATTAATGTGGAAATTGGTTATGAGATTAGGAAATTAAAATCAAACATTCACAGCGGACATTGCCTTCAGGATCTTCCTTTAAGGACAAGCATTGAAAAGCTGTTCTGCTTGAGGTCTATAATAACAAATGTACATAACAGAGTTATATCATTACAGGGTGTATCCATGAATGAATATGTGTGTTTATCAGACCTAACAAATGGCATCCTGGTATTGTTACAATCAAGTATCTACTACATAATGCAGTGCTCAAAATCCCCGAGTATGGGAGGCCCACTCAGAGAAAATCCTTGGAAGTCACAGAAGAGAAAATAAAAAATAGTCTCAAATTTTGTTGACAGTGCTTTTAATTAAACAGCTCAAGTTGCAACTGAGAGCATCTAGACTGCCTCAGCACCCACGACCCTTAAGTGGAACCTGGGCCATTTTTTGGGAGATTTTGAACGCAGGACGAATATTCTGCAGAAAGCTTTCATAAGTCCACTTTCAGTTCCCAAGCCAGCCCAATATTTTTCCAGAAGTCTGCTATACATGATCTTGTTGCAGGTTGTGGTCCCATTGTCAGCCCCAGAGTTTTCAATGGTCAGAAATGAAGGCAGTTCTTTCAGGTTTAAAGGCTAAAAATAAAATTCTCTTTTTGAACAGCTTTTGGCTTGTCTCAAGCAGAAACACAACTGACATGTCACTTTGATATTTTATTTGATGAAAACTTTTCAAAACTTTGACCCCTGACCCTTAAAATAATTTGGTATGTAATAATTCCATTAAATATTCTAGTAATTGAAACTCTGGGACTTGTTCTATTTGATCAACTGGTGTAAAGTTCTTTCATGGGGAGCTTTCACAGTCAAGTGACTTAGCTAATTGTTGCCAAGGAAGCAAACCCCGTAGGACAAACAAACTAGTACACGTACTCATACACTCCCAACCTACGCACGCAAGCTCAAGGCAGAATAAGTTGTTTGGGTTTGCAGTATCGTATGCTATGTGGTGTGTACTGTAAACAAAATGCAGTTGCAGTGTGGCATTTATTCGCCCACCAAAAAATCAGTACATCACTGAACATCACCCATTTATAACAGCTCCACTCTGTAAGATTCCTAAAGCAAGCAAAACAACACCACAAAACAGCCTATTACAGGTGTATGTTAATTATGGGAAGAAAAGGTGTCAAAGTTTTTCAATTGAATGTTTAGTGCAATGTAGTATTGGTCAATAAGAGGTTACCTAGCTAATAGCAGGAAGGAAAGCCCCGGTAAAATGATTACCACAGGAAACCTGCTAAACAATATTAGAAGCATTACATCAAATGAAATTTCAATCTGCCTTCTCTCAACAAGCACATGCACTGACTTTCACTTTTACAAAATGATTGTCCTGCCAATGTCCTGGATACTAAACCCTAACAAAGTCATGCACAAGTTTACACATATGCTAGAATCTTAAAGGGGATATTTCAGTGACAAAATTGGTTTTACAACATTGTAAACTTTTTCTCTCTTTATTGTAGGGCTGTGAACGTGTAGCAAAATAATTAAACGTTTAATCGCAAACATTTGCGATCATTTAACAATTAATGGCAATTACCTTATCATAACAGAAAGACTCGGTGTGTGCTGATTTTCGCAATAAGTATTCAAAATGAACTGGTGATGCCAGGGAGAAGTAATATCCGTGAAGCACGGTTTCTGTAAAGGATTTACTTTGCTTTATTTTGATATCTTACAGTGCTATGTGTACCATTTGTAATTTTTTCAAAACGAGTGTTCATATGGATAAAAACGGACGTAAAATGGGTTTTGCGATTAATCACTAGTAGCTTTGTACTAACGTTTACTCCACATGTGATCGTTTAGCGATTAATCGCTACACGGTCACAGCCTTACTTTATTGGTGACAATCACATCTCAGCAACATGTTACATTTAGAAATTATGAATTTCCAAAGAAAATCTTCACTCTAAAGCAGTGCATTGTATTTACATGGGAAATCTGTGATGTCATATAGGCAGACTAATAGAACATCTTTTGTTTCTCTTTAAAATCTGGAAACATTTAAATGAAATATGCAGACACTTTTTTAGAGTTTTAACATTTTATTGGCCAAAAATTTTCAGCTCAGCTTACAATGAATGCTATTCAATGTTTCACTGGTGTCAAGTTTCAAGGTCAAACTAAAAACTGCAATTTTTAAGAACAAAAGATTTTAAAAGCCATCTGTTGGTGTAACATGACATTTTGTAACCTTGAAGCAATTCTTGACAAGAATAGCCTATATTCAAACAGGAATATTTTGAGTTATGAACACACAATGGGTGAGGGGTATGAAGGGCATGTGATGAAAAAATTATTCTCTTTCATTTGAGATCCCCTTTAATTGGCAATAGAATATTCCTAGCTATGCACTGGATAAATTCCACTGAACTAAAATAACATGAAATGAAGATCTTTATGTGCAACTCACACAGTGATATGAAACCAAAACGAACACTCATGGCCTTTTTTTTTTTGTAAAAGCCCAATATGAAATTACAGCATGCCAAAGAATTAACGAGAATTTACATTGAAGATGAAGTAAATTTCACCATATTAAACCGCAATGCTTTTTAATGGGACATGGAAAATACTTTAAACGATATACAGGTATCACTCAAATAGAACAAGTGTGGGTACTGTACTAAAGACTTAACAATCCAGGAATGGCTGAGAAATTACTTTATGGTCTGAATAAAATGGCACTAGGATGGCATTACTTTCTTCCATTCATATCCCTTTCACTGTGTCTAACCAGTTAATGGCAGAATTAAATTATTGTAACTTTTATCCCACTGCAGAATTCATTTGCGTACAAATATATGACAGACGGATATATCCGTCGTACGCAGTAGCGTGAAGTTAGTACATGAGGGATACGCAGTTGACTGGTTAAAGTAAGCAATTAATCCCACTGTTCCCCTTAATGTTTTGACTACATGCTTTACTTTACTTCAGGAAAATTCAGGTAAGTATTTGTTTGGTATGGAAGGGATCTTAGCTTCGACAATTCCCCACTCTAAAAATATTAAAGTAGCTAGGGACCAGCATAAGGTCCATTTCACGTCACATAAGTTACAATTCAGACAAAAATTTCAGCTGTTCAACTAGTCTTACTCAGTCCAACACCATGTGATGTAGTTTAAATTTAGCTCAGTAGACCATTAAATTTATTATCTTCCATTTCAAAGTAAAAACAAAATGATGCAATTCGTTTGTTAGCTGTGGCAGCGCCCTCAACATGTGTCACATAAGTTACGCAGAGATTTCAAAATTTAAGTTTTCTTTGAGGAAACTCAAAAATCCTGTGAAGTGCTGAGACAAAGGGAGCCATTTGTTGTCAGGGTCAATACCAAAGACATAAAAGTATGATATGGTAATACACTTATAATCAAATATACAAAAGCCAGTTAGATATCAGCTATTATTTACTGTCACGTAAGTTACAGGAAATTGTCACGTAAGTTACTTGTCTGAAATGTGCAATCATCTGGCAGTATTGTGAACATTTGTAACTTGTTCCACAAATAGAACACCCAGATATTCAAATTGGTTTCACCAAATTCACATCCCTTCACCCAGTTAATGCCTTACTCCTAAAAGATCAGTCGTTTGACCAACTGTGTAAATGTCAAATTCATAAGGACTTTAGGCTTCGAATGAATACACTCAACATATCCATGGACCAGTTCTGTACAAAGACTCTTTGTACACCACAAGATTTGAACTCAAGCTGTTTGAAGGGAACCTGTTCAGACTTAGCAAGGGAAGAAATCTGATGTCTGCAAGTGAAGATGGTGATGAGATTTACTGGAAAGAATGGACAAAGGACCCAAATGGAGGGATCAGTTCAGCTACAAGACATGGATGTGTCGAGAACTGAAGGACATCATTATGGAAAGTTATGGACAATACCAAGAACATGTGCAAATGAAATGGGTGATGCCTTTGAAAAGGACATTGAAGGTTGACCCCTCAGTTGCATGTGCTCTAGGTATCAAGACTTTGCTATGGCTTACAGTTGTGAGTACCAAAATGAAATACAATGGTCATGACAAAGTGTGAATCTCTTCACAGCTGCCATGTACAGTACAGTATATGATCCTGGTGGTAGCTCTCAGTTGGTAATTGTTATGGACAGTACTGACAAATGCAAGGGCAGTGTTTTTGTTTTTGTCAAAGCCCCTACTATGAACATCATCATCTTCTCCAGGGGAGAAGAACCGGTATTACTGTATATTCTGATGGTCCTTCTAGTGAATTTGAAAATAAATTCATTAGCTGGAAAGTTTTTGTCAGTGCTGTCCTTACAGTTGCAAGTACCAGTCACCTGGAAGTATTTTGCAACTTCACATGGCAAAGGTGGTGAATGGTATTGGTGGTGCTGCTGAAGTGAGGGTATGGGAAAAAGTGAAAAGTAAGGGGAAGGATGCACTCACTGTGCAGTCAGCAAAAGCACTTACACAACTCTTGCCAAACGTTAAAACCATGCTTATCAAAGAAGATGAGATAAAGTCAACCATGACCGAAGAAGATCCATGGAAGGTGACCACTGATGTCCATGGTATCAAAAAATACATGTCTCAAGCTAATGCAGGAGTTTTCAAGATGTCGCCACCACTGTACTGGTACTACAGCTGCTGGCAATCCACAAATATCCATCCATCCCACTACATCCACTTCATGTTAATTTTAATGGCAGATTTCTTAAACTTGTTGCTGGTATTCAACAAAACTTTCATGTACAAATTAGTTAGGCATCCTCTGCTTGATTTGGACTACCACACAGTGCTATTAATTACTGTAACTGGCTTTTGAACATGTACCTTCCTTGCACATCCTGAACAATTTCATTTAATAATTGATCATGTCAATAAAACCTGCTTGTACAAGTGTTCATCACATTTTGGTGACTACCCAACACTTTGATACAATGTATAGTTCAAAATATGCTTCTTATATTAACAATCTTTCAACAGTATGCCCTTGTAACTTACGTGACGTCACGTAAGTTACATAGTTTATGACACTTTGCTTACCAACAAAATGTAAAAAATGATCTTTTATATTGACCATGAAGTTCAACATACTGAAGTAGCTTTACAACAGAACTGCCTCTATTTTATGTCTTACCTGTGGTTTGTAGAAAAACTTTTTGTGAATATTTTGTCACGTAAGTTACACTCCTGTTTTGGTATTTTTAGATCATATTTGTGAAAAAAGACAAGAATACGTCATGAAACAAACCTTAGAATTCATCTCCAGATTGTCTAATCTTAGGTATAGTTCTATATCAGATTACTTGGACTACTTGTCATATGGTTTACAGGTCTCTAAAAACAAGCCTATAAATCAGTGCTTTAAGGTCCTCTGATTTCGGTGATACTAAAATTGTCATAACTGAGTCAATTTTGGGAATACAGAAGGATAATAAATTGAATCTGAGAGCTCAGACATTATGCTACAGCACTAAAATAATTCAGCTGCCCATTAATGCATTTTAAATTTTGTGCCCCAGGACCACTTGCCGTGAAATGGCCCATAAGCTTATTACATTGGCACGAAATGTTTGTAAATGAATCATGATAATCTAGTTCAATTCTAGCCTAGATTTGTTCTCGTTATATAATTAAACAGAACATTTCAATATCTACTCACAATGGAAGCCCCAACAGTTGCCACTTCTCATCATCATTGACCAGTTCCCCCTCTTCAGGAGTGATAATAGTAAAGTTAGGCGTTGTGGTCTTCATCACTTCAGCTTTATGTGAAAAATGCAGAAATTTATGAATGCTTTGAATTACAGTAAAACCTCGTTTATCCGAACACATCGGGACCGAAGGTTGTTCGGATAACGAAAAAATTCGGATAAACGGGGTTCCAAGTTTTTGCCTTAAGTACGGGTACACTTGGTCCATATAAGACAGTGTGTCAACACATTTCCAAAATAATTCCAAAAAGGCTAAAATTGCAGACAAAATCCCCAAAAATATTTCACTACTCTTTTTTGTGACCGATGATTTGACAAAAATATTTTAAGACTTCTAAAACAGAGAGATTTTTTTCCTAAAATTTGAGCCTTTGCTCATCTGATTGACCAATGCTTTCTACACACTAAATGAGTGTGTTGGATGAAGAAAAGCTGTAACGATCTGGAGAGGTATCTAGAGTATAAATTTTCCATAAATTTAAAAAAAATGTTAGAGACACATGTGTAGGAGACTCTCAAACAGCAGTTCGCTATGTTTTTGTAAGGTCTACTTTCGTTATTTTTAGGTATGAAGCTCACTACGTTACTAACTTTTCAGATTTAGTGAAACTAGGACTTACGCTAGCCTAACGTATTTTTGTATAAGAGGATATTGAGCCTATACCGACTCATGGCTCCTAACAAAAATTTCAAAGCAAATACGTAGGCCCTACGATATTTTTTTTCAAATTTGACAAAGAGATAACAGATTGTTTTCTATGTCCACATCTGGCCTGTTTTAGCCATTGTGACATCTTTCCATGACTTTCAAAGTCTCGAGAAAAATTAGTGCATTTCTGCAAAAAATTACGTTGAATTTTACCTTGTAAACTACTGAAAACTTGGTGGATACTTCCTTAATTGTGTTGACTATTATTGTTGTTGCTAGTTCCGATAAACGGGGTTTCGGATAAACGGGGTTTTACTGTACAGCACCGTAAGGTCATGAACACAGAGTTCGATATTGCTGTACTATGGCACAGGAATGATAAAGGGAGAAAATGACATGTTCAGCACTAGCTGAGCCTGGAAACTATGAGCCAGGGAGTTTGATTCCAAGCCATGAAGGTGCATAGCGTGTTTTTACCCAGAAGCTCTTACAGCATGTTACCACCCTCCCATATATATATGGGACAAGTTGGGTTGGAACATCATCACATTTCAGACTTTCAGACAGTAAACTTAGCAAACAATGGACAATCTGAGAAAATACTGCATGCAGATTATCACACTCCTTTGGGCTCCCGTGGTGTAGGCTGTCCACAGTACTCCTGCACCATTCTTACTTAAATACTGTATGTTGAGGGTGGTGATGACTTAGTATGTTCAAGGGTTGTAGAAAAAAAGCTTGAGGTCAGTTTTCTAGAGACTTCACACTCTGCAAGGTTATTTTTATCAAAGAGTAACTTATGCACCCCTCCCCCCGACAATTTCCCCTGCACAACTGCCCACCTGACAATACACGCTACGACAATACACATCCCAGACAAGTCCTTCAGAGGCAATTCCCACTCAGGAGAATTTCAAACTATCTGGACGGAAGTGCTGTCTAGCAGTAAACTGTCATGGGTGGGAATAGCCCTGTGGGAGTCGTCCAGTCACTCAGCCACTGTTCACCAGACCCTTGAAGTAGATAGAATTCAATACTGACTTTAATACTGAGTTGGTCAACTATGCAGTGTCATGTTGTATTAAGTAGGTTCCCTGTGCAGTTTTAGTGTTAACTAAATATGGTATCTGCTCTTCAAGGCTGAGAAACCTTTTCTGCCATGACTGCTTCCCACAGCATTAAATAATCCATGCTTTCATTTTCTACTGTCACATACGTCAGATTTACCTACCTACAGTACCTATACATTTCACAGAAATAATCTGAAACCTCATGACTGTAAAATGAAACTAGAAAGTATCAAATGCACTTTGAATTTCATGACCATGTTCCCAACAAGCTTCTCAAATGACTGCTTAGGTTTGTGCAAATAGCAAACCAATTCTGTATGACATAGCCCAGCAGTGTACGTAGTGCCATTAAAGAGGTAATTCATAAAAAGGAGTAGAACTGCACAGTCTGTAAAGTCTGGCACACTCAATGGCATACCCAGTAAAGTGGGGCTAAGAAACAAAGAGGCCCCCCAACTCTCCCCAAGGGTAAGATGGTGTAGACAGTGTACTCAGTTCAAGTACAGTAGCAAGGAAACTTAAACACTATGCATCTTAAAATGAAGACAAGACAAAAATTGGGCTTGGCAACCTCCCCCTCCCCGCCCCCCTCCTCTTTCACACTAAGGAGGTAGCCAAAGCGCAACATTTGTACCATGATTTCCAAGTTCATACTGTAGATATACTATGTGAACATTATAAAAGGTCAGTGTTCAGTGATCATCTTGTAAGCTGTAATGCAACACATTCCTGTCCTGAATGACCCATTAAACTTCAAGTCATGCTCACTAAATTTACTGGACAGAAAACAGTAATATACATGTTATAGCTATTTAAAATATAGTAATATACATGGAACATCTACTGTATGTGCTAAGTTCACACTCAAAACTCAGGCAAGCAAACACTGTTTGCACATCCCTCTGTCCAGGGATGCTAGAGATCGTATCACGGTGATTGCTTTTTACTCCAAAATATATTTTTGGTGATTAACCATTTCTGAATGAGTTACTAGTCATTAATTAATTTACATATCAAGAATATCATATATTTAAAAGTAACATCCACGTAATTTCTGATCTCTACGAAAATTGTGCTTAGAGTAATAATTATTAACAATAATTATAACAAGCACTTGCACAAAAGTAAAAAAGAAAAAACAAGATGTTCCATGGAATAAAACTGGAATATTATGTCACTATCAATACACCATTCTACTCATGCTATGTGTATCACAGGGATGGTTTGAAGCAGCTATATTAACTTACATCAATTTCAAAAATCATAGTATAGCTACTAAGTAATCACAGGACTTGTAGTTAGTTAGTTAGATGAGGTTTCACGGCTGTTTCTAACCAACTGGTTTAAGTTGGGCCGGCCACAACCTTTATCCCAGTTGTGACTCACTGGCTTGTTTTCCCTACTCCATTGCTTATGCTGAGCACCAAGCACAATGGCAGTCGGTTCCATTTTTAAAGTCTTTGGTATGACCCGGCCGGGCATCGAACCCCAGACCTTCTGGCTGCAAGTTGGATGCTCTAACCACTTGGACCATGCAGTCGGTCTTGTAACTGCTAGCAATGTCATAATGATATACTGGACTAGAGATTTATGTTGACAACTATGGTAACCCTATCAGATGCAATGAAATGCATTTATAGTTTAAAGGAAGTATGGTTCATCCTTTTCTCTTTGTATCAATAAAACGTATTAAACTTATCTGGGTTAAACTCGAAGCCTTACAACCCTTTAAGCACATGAGCTACAACTCTGTTACCCTGATCTTACAGCTTAATTCCCTTTTATCATTTACTCAGTGAAAGTGTCAACTAAAATATCATTTTCTACATGTCACATGCTTACACTGCTACTGAACTTTGATTCACATTATGATGGCCATCACAAAATGTTACAAAAATGTCTGAGTTAAATCATCAGTACTATAAAACTCAATTGTAGAAGATCAACCTCAACGTACAGATATACGAAGTTCTTTGAGAAAAGATACTAAAAGTTCAAAAGGCCAAAAACAATCCATGGGTGTACACATATCCCTGTAATGAATTTCTTTGTTTGAAGCAAATTTTGTAAAGAAAGCAATCCGTAACCAGGGAATGGTTTTATGCTCAGTTAGACTCATGACCACCAATACAATACATAATGTACAGTAAAAAGAAACTACAGTCAGGTGTAATTCATCTCCACATACAGACTTTTATTATTTTCAACCTGCACCCAAATAGACATCTGAGCATAAATTAAGGAGTATTAATTTACTTGAGATTAATTAATACACACCCCAAACTACTTTGAAAAAAGTTTTAACAATCTGGGAAGAATTCATTTACATATTTCAACTGTGGCATGCAACACAATATTCTCATACTCAGTATGGTGACAAGAGCACATTTAACATAGTTACTACTTACTGTATAAAATCACACAGCAACATAACCACAGCGTAAATTCTTGTTATCCTAGATGTTAACTTTTCCATGACACTACTGTAAAAAGGTATCTGTTAAACTTGAAGAAGCTTACCTGTACTAAAGAAAAAAGCCACCTCTTCCCCAAATCCTGCTGTAGTCTTTGCCACAATTATCACAGAGTAATTTGTGCCTGCAGTCAAATCTGTAATGTTATACTCAGTTTGTGTAGTGAACACTTCGCCATATGCTGCATTCTTGCCAGTAGTGACTTCCCGTTGAGTTCTCCTGGAGAGATCTGTTATGAACGTGATTCACAGGAAGTCAAACAGGATGTGATAGTTTGAATGCAACGTTCCATTTCATAGGAGCTATAACATAAATTAACTTCTTCCTCCATAACAGATAAAGGGCTGACCAAAGTGTTTATGATATTCTTTATTTCTTTTCATTCACATATGACACTGAATAAGTAACTTGTTTTGTGCAAAAGTGTAAGGCATGAAAACAATAAAAAGAACTAAAATTAGCTGCCATCTCATAAACCAATATTTACTCAGAACTATCAAGTGACAATATTTCAGTGTGTGTGACGTGTTAAAGAAATGGTTTATAAATATCCAATAATACATTAAAATAACAAGGAAGGAAAGATTGCTTAAAAAATAATACCTAAATAGTAGAAGGAGACTACATCACACTGACTACTGCCATGAAGGCTATTGAGCTTTCAAAAAAGTTTTCTTTCATTCATCACAGTTGTATTTTATAGCTGGCCCACCCATCTGTTAAAGTAAAGTTTAAAGGAATAAGTTTTGTTCTAGATGGAAGAGTTTCAACTCTTCTTTCTTACTTTCATTATTATCAGTGTTATGAATGTACAGAAGCAATATGGAAGTGGGTTGGTGGGGGTGGGGGCACTAAAAGAAAATGAGGGCTTCAGTAAATACTGAATTCTGTTCAGTACACATGTTTTCAAAAATCCCTGGGAGGACAGGGGGCTATATCCCACCCAAAGTTTTGGAGATGTTCTCATTGACTTTTACTCATTCACACAGTACGTTTTGCATTAGGTACCCTTCATCCCTCACTGCTTCCACACAAATCTACACTATTGTGCATACTTCATATGCCACTGCAATGACAAATTCATCTGTAAAATAAATGAGGCCTGTTTTATATGTTACAAAGGAAAATAAGATTATTCATTTGCAGTGCACCGTAATGAAACCTTTCTCAAAAGAGCCTGACTTGTTCTCTTCTGAAATGCAGCAGTATTTTGAAAGAATTTAGTCTTATGTTTTAACGGTAAATTCAAATAGCGCCATCATTATGGGGCAAATTAACTCTATCCAACTAAAAAGATGTTTCCAGGGATGTTTTGTGCTTTATGGTTATCAACTTTACTCCCCTCTTGATCTCCAGTACTTAAAAAAATTATGATACTCACCTCAATTACCTTTAAAACTTATCATAAAGTTTACTGAACCATATATATTAAACTAATGCAGTGAATCTCTTGTTACAGTCTTGAGAAGTACAAGAGGAAGAGGAGGACATGAAAAAGGGTGGACTTGGGTAATTCATGGTCTGAAGATGATAAATGGATAATCTAGTTTGCTCCATTACAAATGGTTCACATCAGAAGCTCTACCTCAGGGCCAATTTCAGCTAGGTGATATTCACTCTGAACACCATACAACAAAACTATTTTCCTTATTTAGTGGATCAACTGCTGGGTTTCCCTCAGATTTGAAAGACAGTAAAATTTGAAAGAGAATGCACTTCCCTTTTATACCTATCACTAAGTCCACATCAAATACCACATCTAAAATATTTTTCAAAACTTACTGACAAGATAACACTAGCAATCACCGATCTTAATGCATCACTTACCATTTCCTTCTATGGCTGTGTACCTGAGCATATAGCCAAGTATGTCTCCCTTATCTTCAGATGGAGCTACCCAACTCAGGAATACATAAGATGACCCCACACTGCCAACTGTTAAATCCCCAATCTTTCCTGGAACTGGAAAGAAAGATAAAATAGTTTTTAATGATTAAAAATCCCTTAAATAAAAAATGCTTCTGTTTTCTTAATGGCCCTACACTACCTTGTGTTAACTCTCAAAAATTTCCTGAAACTGAAAGGAAAAAAAAAAACATTATTGAAAAAATAATCAATTCCCTTTATCAACAAAATCTGTTACATTTCTTGTTTGCTATTTCCATTGTTTTACGCACAATACTGCTCAAAACCTGACTTTCCTCCCTTTTTTCCCCAAACACCTAAATAGGGAATGTAAACTTGATAGTTAAAGGATATTTTGTCTCAGTATAAAAAAAAAAAAAACTTATCATGAAAAGAGGTGGGAAGGACGGGACTCAGTTCACATACTTGCATGCTGTTGTGGAAGGAAACATATCTATGACTAAACATATGATCCATCCCAAAGTACACATAACGATTATTGCCACGTGCATAATTTTATAGTCACTGGTACCATTTTTTCTGATTGATGTAAAGAAAACATGTATGTTGGAAGTTAAACAATGCATACATTACTTGACTTCGAAGAGCACTGATAACTTTGTATGTACCTCCATCACCCGTTGATATCAAAACAGAGGGCGCTGCTGGACCAGTGAGAATGGTTCCATCATGCAGATTGTATGCTGCTACACTTAATTCATACAATGTGCTCACTTGAAGGCCTGTTAAAAGAGAGGAGTGTAAGTCATTGCTCCACAACTGGAGATGTAGCTTATGTACCTTGCAAACTTTAGGCTAGGCAGGATGTCAAAGCAAAGTACTTTTTGTCAATCAATCTGGTTTGGCTTCACTGTGGATGGGTCACAAGCTAATGCCTGCCAAACTCATCTCAGTTTAGTTTCACTGTAGCTGAGTCACAAGCCAATACTTGCCAAACTCATCTAAGTTTGGCTTCACTGTGGATGGGTCACAAGCCGAAACTTGTCAGACTCATCCTAGTACCACTTGAGTGTTACTACAGGGCTTTTACAGAAATCTAAAAATGAAACTCCATGACTTTTGCAAGACTTTCCATGACTTCCGCAGGCAAAGTTCTTCCATTAATTTTCAAAAGTCTAATGCACAGTGATTAGTCAACAAACTGAAAATAATGATAGCTATGTCTGTAGTCATCCGTGTCCCCTTAGAGTCACCTCAACCACCAACTTTATTTTAATGTCACCACACACTTAAAAGCAATATACTGGGTCATTCCTACTACAGGGATAACCATATAGTCGCATTACAATGAGCAGGTTGTGCAAAGTTCCAGTTTTGCATGATCAAACAAATTTCCATTTACTCCTATAACTAACAAAATTACATGAATATGAAAGGACTTTTCATGACAGTTTTACTTTTTTTTTCATAATTGTGGGAGCTGAATTACTACTTATTCCACAGAAACATTTTGACAAAACTGCTAATATACTTATTGCAACAATGATGAAGCAGTTAATGAAAGCTATGTTGCAGATGAAATATTGAATTAAAAATACTGATATGAGATTTTAAACATTCATGATTTCAATTAAGTCATTTTTCAAATTTTCTCATTATCTCTCAGTACTGACCACACGTACCAGGGGTTGTGTCCATTTTCTTACACTCTTTGCATAATCAAGCACTATTATGGCCTTCAAGTATAACTAATTCATATTCAAAAGCTGAATGTTTTAAAAATGCAAATGAACCATAACACCAAATATTCTTTTACTTTTTGTGGGGATTGTTCTTACTAATCTTATCCTCAACACCCCACCACCTGATATTGCTAACTTGCTTTGTCCAGCCAATTAATTACAATTAGTTGTATCAGCTTATTTTTCCTGCCTAAATACAACAATGTATCTATAAGAAAACCTCAATGCCAACTTGATATTGTTAAAATTCTTTCATCAGCCAACAACTTAAAGGTTGTTGTATCAGCTGACTCCTCCTGTCTCAATACCACAGAATGACAATCAATACCCTAAATATCTATCTATTTCACAACAACCTTCCATACCAACTGACATTGTTAATTTATTTCACCAGTCAACAACTTAAAATTTGTTGTATCAGCTCATTCTTCCTGTCTAAATACCACAAGGTGACTGCAATCAGCACCCTCCACCTACCATGTGCCACAACAAACCTTCCATACCCACCTGATATTGTTAAGTTTCTTTGTGCAGCCAACACGTTGTATTCAGTTGTATCAGTTGACTTTTCCTGTCTCAATACTACAGTGTATCCATCAATGGGTCCATTACGACTGCCTTCTGCTACTTCCTGCCACACCAATAAGAAACCAGGAAAACACTTACTGACAAATTGTATCAACCAATTTATGAAATATTTTCCTACATTTTTCTGTTCACTTCTGAAATGAACAAAAGAAAAAAAAACATTTTTTCCTGTCTCAATACCACAGTGTATCCATCAATGGGTCCATTACGACTGCCTTCTGCTTCTTCCTGCCACAACAATAAGAAACTTAGGAAAACACTTTACTGACAAATTGTATCAACCAATTTATGAAATATTTTCCCACATTTTTCTGTTCACTTCTGAAATGAACTAAAGAAAAAACATTTTTACCCTGTTTTTGCCTTTTTCTAAATGCACAGTTGCAAATGAAATGGCTTCATCTTTACATGCATGACAGCATGATAAACTTTCCCTCAAACATGAAGTACCCCCTCACTTTTGAAAGAAAGCGAGAGAGAAGGTACAGTACCTACCTGCCATGACAAGAAGAGAGTGGTTTCATTGATTGTCTGGTTGGACATTATCTTTGGACTTCCAGTAGGTACTGTAAATTAAAAGAAGTTTATGAGAATATAAAAGACCCAACTTATTCTCTTGGAACATAACATCCACTGGCATTCTTAACACATTTGTAGAGTTCTTTGTGGTGAGTTCTACAAACATGAAGCTCTTTCAGTAGACAAAATGATATAAAATATTAGCATTACATTATTACAACATCTTTTATTTCAGTCATGAATGACAGGCAACCAATGCCCATTACTGTCAAGATGATGGTGCAAAATAAAACTTTACAGGGAAATGGCTGAACAAAATTTGGTTGTCTTTAATAAACCCATTTCACTTATGTCTCCTTTTCAATAAAGCCCCTCTTCCCCCCCCCCCCCCCAAAAAAAAACATGGCAAATACAAAAGCCATTTTGTTGGGGTACATGGGAGGTACACTGTAACATGGATCACAAACCAAATGACCCACTTAAGTACAGTGGTCCACCTTCATAATACCTTGCATGTGCATTAATGAATATGCATATGAGAACTGTGCTTGACACACAATAGCGCTCCACATTCCACTACAAAAATAAAAGCCTGTGTAAACCTGTGCCTGTGACCATTCTGGATCTCACATAAAAAACACAACCAATCAATTGTTTTCATGCGTGAAAACGTGGCAAACCTATGTACATTATTCCGAAGACTCTTTACACAGGATTGTTTTCAAAGTCATGCCAAACGTTTTGACTCAAAATACTTTGGTAACATGGCTTTTACTGACACACTTTTAAAATGTGAAACCTGTGTAAACCCATGGCAAACATGTGTCAGTTTCTAGGAAAACATTTTCCTTCAAAAGTACCTGTGACATTGCTCATGACAAATCCTGTAATAACCTGTAGATTGGCACAAACTAGCAAAGGTATATATATAGTTATTATTTTTTTTTTTTTTTTGGCCTGATCAAATAATGACAACACATGAAGAGTTTGATAGAATATTGTCTTCTCTCCCCTTACCATCAGGTTTGGTGCGTACAGTTTCATGTTCACTGACAGGCCCAGGTCCAATGTAATTGTAGCCTTGCACAAGTACTTCATATTCTGTCCATGGTTGTAGGCCAGTAATAACATTCTCTGTACCGTTAACCCTCTCCTCTCTGAATTCTTCACTGTCTATTGTCTTGTACTGCACAATGTATCCTAGGAGGAATCCGTTGTGGTTGAATTCTGGGATGGGCTATGTAGAAAAGACAGCAGCTCTCAAATAAAATCCAGCAGAACAGATCACCTACTGGGGTGAGTGCAATGTGCAGTCTTCAGATCACTACATGGACCCCTTAAGATGGTCTTGCTAAAGCCCTTGGGCTATGGATAAACCTAATGTGGGTGGTCCACATGACCTTTCCTTTGTGAGGGGTGGGAAGTGGTCTAGTCTAAAATGATTTAGAAACACTGCCTTTAAAGGCATTGTCTGGTGGCATTTTCTAGGGGTCTTATATGAAAGATAAAATTTTTTCATTACATGTCATCCAAACCCCATATCAAAACTCCATTCCTAACTCAAGATATCTCTTCCTAAAGATTGGTTACTTTTAATAAGAAATACCTCCAAGTTTCCTCAAGGTCACAAAACGTGATCCAAAGTGGGCAAATTGCCTCAGATTCCTTTTGTTATTCTTTATTATTGGCTACCTTGTTTGTCCTTGAAATTTGATACCGTTGGAATGTTTAGATGTTTTTCCGTGTAGATATAGTTAAAAACTGTTCCATACTTATGGTACAGCAAATAAAGTTATGGAATATTCAATATAGTGATATCAACATTATAAAGAAATACAAAAGCTACATCAAATCCATTTGCCCAGATGACATCACAGATTTCCCATCATGCACTAGGGAAACTGAAAATGTAGTATTTCTTAAAAAATTTGTATCTTCCGAATGCAAGATGCTATTGAGATGGGGTTTTCACTGCCTAACACAGATAATTTTTCTCCTTTTTTTGAAAGCACCAAATTTGGTCACCAGACCATGCTTTTAAGACACCATACCATTACAACAGTGCAGTATTCAGATGAAGTATTTCAGTTGGCAAATGTTTGAATCAAAGTATCACCTCTGGACTGTAAAAAGATCCATCCAAATGCTAATATTTCTACTGAACATTTACAGTTTCATTCTTGGTACCACCTGTCACTGTTGATGACCTAAGACACAGTGGTGAGATCCCTTTGCAAATTGTTTTACAATCTCTAACAAGCTTTGAAAATGAAAACCATGTGTGGAAAAGTTGAGAATCTGGCAAGCTTCTTATCAGCAACAATTTTTACATTCTCTTAAAGACTTTGAAATTCATTTCAATAGCGCATTTCCAACAAGTTCTACGTATAAGGCTGAAAATACTTCTACCTGGGGAATACTTTTCCTCCCAACCCCACCCCCACCCTCTACCCCTCAATTTGGGCATTTATGTCATAAGCAGGCAATGTTGAGTAAACGCATCTTAATTTGCAGGATACCTAAGATTATACTGTATGATGATCGAGACCATCGATAAAATTTATACTTGAATGACAAAATTTATGAGTTTAAGACATTACACTTCACCTACCAAGGACACTTTTAATGATAGCTTTACTTATATCCCAAAAATGTTGTCTGTTACAAGCACGTAATTTTGAGGTGAACATACCAACCAGGAGATGGATATGGATGTGGATGACAAAGCTGACACTTGGATATTTTCAGGAGCAGCATCAGGTTCTGCAGAGGTAAGAATAAGTTACTGAGAAGAAAGTACAAGAAAAGTAAAAGACATGCAGCTAATTTGTTCATCACTGTTATGCTGCTTGTTCTAGAGAACTTAAAAACAGACAGTCATCACCCCAGAGTATATTTTTAGTCTGGGGGAATAAAAATTCTCAGTTGGTGACTTCTATTTGATTGACATCAAAGTTTGAAAATTCAAAAGATGTAGAGTAGCACTCATTCCACACAATGCAGAGAGAGTGTTTGGATTACACACTAGAGCCTTGTATGCTCACCAGAACATGGCCTTAAGCAATATAATAGGTTTGTGCCTGCATAAGGAGCTTTATACAGTTATTATGGGAGGAGCTACAAGTTGCATCATTGGGAGAACTGCAACTGTCTTGGATGATGAGAATTGACCTAAATCATAGAATTTTTAACTTTCCTGTGTGTTTTCAAAAAATAAATCAGTAAATTAGTAAAACAAAATGGAACATGAAAAAGAAAATCATGATTTGGATATCACAAAGCTAACTTTAGTAATCAAAAAAGTCCAATTTCAAAAAAATCAATCAAACCACATGCACAAAATCTGCATACATGCCTTAGTTTGCTCTACAAGAGTGTTCCTTTACCATTTTGAAGCGAGGAAAGTTAGGGAAAACTTCCTACATAACTTATGAGTAGTTTTTTAGCTGATTTGAACATTGATAGTTTTTGTTTTATTTCTATCATTCCCAGTTTTACTTATCCTATAAAAAATATGTATCACACATCTTTTTACTTGATTTTAAGATGCTTGAAACATTTACAAAGGAACTTCATTCATTGAAATTTCTGCTCAAAGTGTAATATTATTCCACCTATACCGTACCTGCAGTAGCTGTCTCCTGATGGACAGTATGTGAACAGTTTCCTCTTTGAAGCTCTTCTTCAAATAATGTTGCTGCACATACTTGGAAATAATACACTGAATTGGGTCTAAGGTCCCTGATGATGTATTCAATGGTATATCTACCTTCACCAGGGATTTCAATGGTTTGGGAGTCTGTAGACGATCCTAGATATGAAAGAGGAAGAACAATTTAAACGAAAGTTACAGGTGCAGGAAAGGTACCCTTAAAGTGTACCTAAAGTCTGAAAATTCAAAAATATATATTAAAGAGCATGAAAACTGAATTCCAATGGTCCAATTCCCATCTTCACAGGACTTTCTTAAGCTGAGATATAAAATGTTGAAGTTTATTCACTCGATTTAAAAAGGTAGATTGCGCAATAATTTGTGATGTCATTGTTGTACTACTCAAATTACAATCTTTGTTTTTCTTTGTTTTTCTGAAAGCCACCGCACCTTGTGCCAAAATGTGATCGCGTTCTTACTGCTTTGGGGTGACTTAACTATATAAGCCCTCTCTGTACAGCATGTCATGCAAGAAAACAGGAAGCGGTCAAGGTCATATAAACATTTTTAATTTTAAAAAAAAAACAAAGCATTTAATGTGAGTTGTACAACAAGAATGTCAAAAATTATTGCGCAATGAACTGTTTGGATTTAAGTGAATAAATTTTAACATTTAATATCTCAGCAATGGAATAAGCTATGACAATGGGAGTTGGACCAATAAGATTAATTTTGTAACCTCTAAAATATATATTTTTGAATTTGTAGGCTTTAGGTCCACTTTAAAACAATGCAGTCCCTCACTTCTGAATACACTCAGCAAGTTTCCCTAGACATAAAGGAATGCTACGGAATTGACTTTCTTTCCATACATTCATTCATCTGATTTAGAGATTCTTTTTCAATTCAACCTAGTAGACAAAACTGCAAACAAGAAATGCTCATATACTACTGGAGAACTTTTTGGACACGGAACAAAATTTTCCTTGCCATTGATTACACTTTGAAAGGACATGTTGTAATCAATATCTGTGTCAATATATCTACAATTTATAGTGTCATGTGAAAATTCTACATCTAGTTGTAAACTTAACAGACACCCTTTAGAATGGGTAAACAGATATCTCTCCATTACAGGATCTGTTCAAAACATTTATTCAAATTAACAAAACTGCCTCTTATATTACTTAAGAAAAACCTGAATATTCTTTTCTAGAATTTCAGAGTTTGGCACAAGTTTCAAATCAAACCTAAATCACAAAGTTTGTCTTAAGATTGAG
Organism: Holothuria leucospilota; assembly: GCA_029531755.1. NCBI lineage: Eukaryota > Metazoa > Echinodermata > Holothuroidea > Aspidochirotida > Holothuriidae > Holothuria > Holothuria leucospilota. Next base: position 4,387,379 of record CM055967.1, on the reverse strand, counting down.
AAGGGTACCAATTGGGTACATACAAAGTGTTCACACTCTAACATTCTAACAAGAGTAGGGTTCTGTTATGATGGGCCCAATCAGCAAATTCCCTAAGCTTGACCATTTTTTTGAAAACAATGCCATAGATTTTGTCAAGCTTGGCACTTTGAATTATCTACAATGCCATAAAAATACAAGTTTGCATGATCTTACCAAATTGTTTCAACATTTTGGGAGCATTAGGAATTTTCACTTAGCAAATCCTACAGCACGAACCTGGATATTTTACAAAAAGAGAGAGCAGCTTACCATTCAAGCTCAATTTTGTTATCTCAATGAAGTAAACAGCTATGGGACCACTCCTCTCCTCAGGGATTTCCCACTCCAGCTCCACAGTGGTTGAATTAAAAAATATCACACGAACATTTCTTGGAAAAGATGGTCCTGTTGATTTAAAGGTGAAATAAAAATTGTTAATTTTTTTTTGCTATTTGCTTACACTTTTCTTGGAACAGAGGGAAGGTTTTTCTTTTTCTACATTTTTGCCAAAACCTGTTTAAGTGTTAAATTCAGGCCTCAAAAGGCAACTATATTTACACCATTTAAGTAGTGACTAATATGAGAAAAGTTGACTAAGACTTGTAAGTAAATTACTATGTCAAGTGGGACAGCTTCAAACCTTAAGTAAAGTTCACATCTGGATACATTTATAACTTGAAATGTCACTACAAGACAGCAATACATAAACTGCATTTGGAATCCCAAATAAAGCCATGGATCTTTGAGCTGTACTTTTGACCCTGCCAGGAATAAAATCGATGACCTCCCAACTGTTACATTACGATGCTTCGAAATGCCAGATTCCTTATCTACCTAGCTATGGCACTGGTTTTTGATGCTTCAATTAGACTACCTAAAACAGATTTCAACCAGAGGCATGGTAAAAAACTAACAAATACCTTGCATGTTTTTTTTTTCTTTCTTATTATTTATTTTAGAAAGTGATGAATTTCAGGGAAAAGTTCAAGATTTTTTGAGCACTGGGCAGATCCAAGTCCACCCTGAGGGAGGGTTCTTAACGGAGGTAGTTAGAGGTTTACCTGTACCAGAGGGAAATAGTACCTGGAGGGATTCTACATTTTTTAATTAGTGCCAGGTGGCAATTTATTGTGCCTAGCAATGCGGCCAGGAGTGGGCATATCCCTAAATTTAAATAGTGACAAGTAAAAGCAGTTGTGATGTGAATAGATGATGAGTATAATAACCTCAATGAGTGATGACACAATACCCTATTGTATAAGAAACTGGAGCATTCATTAACTATCATCCGTTTACCAAAGTCAAAACAAACCCCAAAATAGGAAATTTGCCACATAACACATGCTTTTTAAAATTGTGTATACGCCTTCAGATGCTATACTTGCAAAAACAATTAATTTTAAGCTACTCATAATCGTTTGCACCATATTTCATACTAACTGAACCAAAAAATGAGATAAACACCAAAATGTGGTTAACTTTAATATGACAATACACTGAAAAGATTATGTAGCTGAAGCAAGGTTGTAAATATAGCAGTGAGTCAGTCATAAGTATGCAGGGCATTGTAAAGAATTGTGTACTGAATTTACACCATAATAAAAAAAAAGCATTATTTTGAGATGTGAATTATTTTAGCAAGTGGCAATTGCTGACAAGAAAAGGATGATAAGCCGTACTGACTGTAATTTGAACTAAAGGCATTCATTACCACTCTTTACAACACTTTGCTGGAACAGTGGGAACAAGTTCTAAATATGGTTTTACCACCTTGAGCATAATGTAGTAAAACTGCTAGTGTAAAAGGGAATATGCACTCACCCAAAATTGCTTTGAAATATTAGCAAACTTTAGCAAATCTCTTTTTTATCTAACAAGTACCTCTGAAGATGTCTTTGAGCATAAATATTACAAACAAAAGGAAATGCAAGGAATTATTCTCCATGAATTTCATACTTCAGTGCTCAACAAAAATATTGTCATATGATTAAAAAGAGCCATTCATGAATTAGGATACCAGGGTTTATTGAGGGTGCAGTTTCCCTTTAAAAAGAGGGACAGAAGAACTGCAAAAACAAAGAGTTCCTGGAATATTTTAGGGGCACTCAGTTTCACAATTTGCAAATGTAAAAGAATATGAGCTAATAACCCTGACAGACGAAACCAGACAACAAACTCAAGAAAAAAATTCCCATGCTTGACTGCATCTAAACATATCCTATTTTTGATGAATGATGAGCAAAAATATGACTTACTGATTTAAGTTTAAAAATCTTACATTACTGCAACTCACTGAGATTACAAAATAAAAACATTTACCTCAAAGGTGAATTTCATAGTATCAAGGTTCTGTCCACTCAGACATGGACAAAACTTTCAAATTCCTGAGATGTTTTCCCATTTTTGACTCTTCACATAAATAAAATAAAAATGCACTTTGGAATGCCCACTTCTTCCAAAATAAACACCAGAATACATTTAATCAATACCTGAAACAGATGGTGTGTAAGCAACAAGAAAACCACTTGGCTGTGACGACCCAAGGTTATTGCTGGCAAGGACTCTGATGTGGTATTCTCTGTTTTCGGTGAGCCCTTCAATGGCTAGACTCTCTATCTCCAAGGTACTGGGGATGAAACTTTCAGCAACCATCCATGAATCGGAACTGTGTGGGTAAATAGACCATGCATGATAAAAGGCCGTGGTACAAAAACAAAATATCTTTTTGTCAACAAAAGTGTCTGGCAAGATGAAGAAATAAGACCTTGAAGAAGTCTTCAAGAACAAATGTCATCAACCAGAGATTTATGGATTAAAATATCACCCCCTTCCCTGTCCTGCTTGTCCCACTCCCCTCTCCCCCTTTAGAATAGGAACATTTTTGTAAGAGGCTGGTAAACTTCCAGACAGCCACTTGACTTACTCTTGGTATACAATTTTAACGCTCTGACACATTATGAAAGATACTTGTAAGAGATCTGACAGGTTTAGCCGATGTTTGGAAATCAGCTTGAGGTGACTGATTATGCCCTTTCTAAGTTTTCAGACACTAAGATCAATATTCCATGGTACGATGCTTTCTGTAGTACATTCTTTAGTTGATTAAAATACGAGGATTACAACTGAATGCTACTTGCCAAGAGTTTTTAGCTCATTACTTGATAATCAACAATCCATCAACATGTTCAGACACTTTTCAAGTGAATTCTACCACCAACTGCAGGAATTCTTTCTCATATAATATAAAGCAAAAAAACTACTTAATCAAAAGGAGATGTTTAACAGATTAGATGAAAGGTTTTGGTCTCACAACAGTAGCACTTTCAGGGTTGATTAAAAAAAGGTCAAACTTACTTCTCTTTGGTGTATATAGTTTCACCTTAACTCACATAAAGCTCACCTTTACAACTGATGCATACTGTAAATAATCACAATGACATGAAAACAGATGCTGATTTACTGTGTTTCATAGCACTATTAGGTTACCAGATATTTGGGTCATTCTCTCATTGATATAACTTACACTTTATAACTACTCAAAACTGCAACATTACTCCATAAGCCATATATGGTTTCTGAAACTTATTGAAAGACAATAAAATGCAATGATTTTAATTGACCTTCAATTGACCATATAATGATAATTCCAGGTACAAAAATCCAGTCTTAAAAGATTTGTTGTAAAAGCATTTATGGAAAATTGCATATCCTGTACAAATCAAATAATTTTTGTCAATTTTTGTAAAGAATCATGACTTTTCCAGGCCTAAAAAGTGAAAATTAAGTTCCATGACTTTTTTATGACTTTTCCAGATCATAGGAAGCCTGCTTTCTCCATACACACACTAAGCAAAAACTGTGTTGTTTGCCCAGTAAATCTTCACTGAGGCAAACATTCTTTGAAGGTCTGGTAGCAAGTCTCATCCTACCAATTCAAGTTCTTCAGCAAACACAAATTCACTGAATGAAAATGTTCACTGCAAATTTGCAGATCACATGGCAGCAAAATTACTACAAAGTGTGACAAGGATATCCATACCGTTAGTTTATAATCTATAGCAATTGGCTGCAGTGACTTAAAGAATAGTCACATACTTGCATACTGCTATTAAAATGGAACCTACTTTTCAAATGAATATTCATAACCGAATAGTCTGTGAAAAGTGTTAGTCACTGATAAATTAATGACCCTTTAGGCTTACAGAGAGTTCACAAATGATTGCATTATTATCTGAGTCTACAATCATCTGTCACTTTTATAAATCATTTTGACCTGAATAAAGTTCAACATAACCTCAATGAATGGCTTCCATGTGCTGAGATTTTCCTGACAGGATCTGGTTTATCCCTAATATTTCACAGATCATTAGCATGTGTTCACAGTATTGACCATTAAGTCAAATATACAGTACAATCAAATACTGTTTGCAATTGTTAGTATCACATTAGCATGCATGTCTGGTCAAACTGTTCATAAAAACTACCAAGCACAAAAGCTACCTCAAGTGGAAAAATATGACATGAGATAAATTAAATGAGACCATCAAATTGAATAGAATGGCAGGAAAGTCTAATAGACACCAGTCACAACTAAAAAAGTAAACTGAACCTCAATACCACAGCAAAATGTCAGGTCACAGACCCCTACTATTAAATACTGAGATGTGCCTACAAAAACAAGATTCTATTTTGGGATATTTTAACAATGTCAGATATGTCAAGTTTAAGAGTTCACTGACTTGTCAAAATATGAATGCCTTACATATGTCACAACAAAAAACTTAGGATTCTGAAGTATCCTGATTTATTTTGGGGGTGAAATATTTACATGTTACTGGTACTCTACATCAATCTTGATTAAAAGACCCACAGAAAATCAATCATACTCCATTAGAATAAATGAAGACAAGAACATGGTTCAACAAATCCCTGACCTCACAATGTGGAGCATAAAAAAATCATTCTAGCAAGTACACTGCTCAAAGTTGTGAGGTCCCCTGGGCAAGAACCCCAGAGAAGTCTCCTCCATAAGAGTTGCAAGGCTCTTCCAGATTCATACTGGAAAAGGTGTTCATTCAGGCAAACAGAGAACACCTAGCCCGATGGAAAAGTAATGATAAAATAGTTTTACAAAGCCTAGGCGAGGGCAAGTATATTGTAGCAAGTCTGAGTACAAAATTTACAATCACACAATGTCTTAAATGTCTACCCTGAGAATCAATACAAAACTTTAAGATACAAATAAAAGCAAAGTTACAGTATATTAAAAGTATGGAACTACTAGTCTGGCTGTCCCCACCTCATTTTATACTGAACTTCAAAGGTATCCACATCATCTGGGTCCCCTCCTGCAGTCCATGTGACCAAAATACTTGATTCTGACAATGCAATCACATCAAGAATGACAGGTGGCATAGGTATATCTGTTGAAAATATAGAACACAGCATTTTTTAGGAAAACAAAGAAGACTATCAGTTTCTTTCAAAATGTCTTGTAATCAAAGGAAATTATCCATGTATATAACATTTTGCCTTCTTGATTACAGTATTAAGTTGCTTAATGACATAATAATGGGATTTTTTTAAAAGTGCTTTATCACAAGAGCTTTTTATAAATATTATCCCAGGTCAGCAATAACTTATCCAAAAGGCAGTCCTCCAGACGGCTGCAGCTACAAACAGCGCCAGACGACAAGTTACCTCACAGGTACCCATTTAACTCCTGGGTGGAAAGAGACAACTGAGATAAAGGATCTTGCCCAGGGCTACAACCTTAGGAACTGGGCAGGACAGTAACCCTTAAATCATTAAAATTAAGTAATACATCTCTGAGGCTCTGAGAAAGAATCATTGACAAATGGGGTGGGGCAGACTGGGGGAGTAAGTGAAATGGTTGGCGGGGAGTGAGGGGTGTAGTCTCCAGTAGCTTTTGCAACTGAAATCAAGACTATTGGGAACCCTAATGATATGTTTTACAAAGAAAAACAATTCAGAGCTTATAATACTTCTTTCACATATTTCAAATTCCTCTCGAATGTTTAACTACTGTTTACCTTAAAAATGAAATTTATTTATCAAGTAACTGAATAATCTAAAGACTAAATCAATTGAGCAGTGCTGTATCCTAAAATCTTGCAACCAGCACTTTTAATAACGACAAACTTTAAACAGAAACACACACTAGCAATGAGATGCTAATATCATTGTTCATGCAAAAGGTCACTATCTTATTTTCTTACATCAAGTTACACTTTTAATATCTCAAGACATCTACCAAGGAAGCAATTGTTTTGATCCCAGGCAAATTTTTAATATCGATTGAAACCTTGGTCTCTAGATCTGCTGACAGACGTTTCCTTTCTCAGAATGTCTCAACTTTGGCATTTGATAGATTTCACACCTCATTGCAGCGTCTTTTTTCCAGCAAGAACTTATTTTATTTGAAGACCAGATGCTAGTATTCAACCAACAAGGTTCTGGCTTAATTAAAATATGAGGGACCTTAAAGGGCATATGGCATCCCCCAAACCTGGGAGTTGCTAGCAACTCTCTTGCCCAAACATATTTAGGAATATCCCCAGAGTTCTAGACACAGTTGACAGCTGCACTTTGATTGACATTCATTCAAAGAATACGGTTTCACTTTGGCTGGTCAACAATGACTTGTACAGTCTGTTGCAGTGTTCCCAATTAAGCTCACACAAAGTGTGCTTGACAATATTGCCTCGAGCAATTTAAACTCATAGTAGGCTACTGTGGCTCTGTCCTTGTAGCTCCATGCTCTGTCTTAGACTTTTAGAGGTGTATTATAGACAGGAGGGTTGGTTTAACTTGTAGGAGGGGCAGGAGCTTAACCAGGTAGGGAGAATTGGTATTGTCTCGGGTGAGCTTAGAGAGCCTTTTAATAAATATCAGTCTATAACTGGTATCTTCCTATGTACGAGAGATATATAACCAACTTTTTAGATTGAACAAGCAAGCTTACCAATGACTGAGATATAGAAACTTTGCCTTGCAGTTCCAATTGCATTAGATGCAACACATGTATACCATCCTAGAATAAAAAAGAAATCCCAAAGCATGAAAAATGAGGTTTTTTATTATATGTTATTTAAAATTTTAAAAGTTTTACTATGCAACTAATAGAAGCAAGCGTTTTCTTTGGTATTCATCTTTATGGCAAGCATAAATAAAAAAAGTAGGAAATGTCTGCGCACAATGCATCTTGGGAATGGGTCAAAGACGAAGTGCACCACAAAATCACAGGCAAGACAGTTGACAAGGTACAGCTTACCCTGTGGCTCCTTCGAAAGTACAGCATTACTAAACACACATATTGAATATAAATACAGGTATATGAGGTACCAAGGGTGATCAGGTGTTACATCAGCCATATGCATACTGAGTTTTCACTGAAAAGGGCAGAGTTAAAGCTTCCCTTTGATAAGAAAATCCTAGGTATATGACTTTTCTATATGCCAAAGGTTGAGTTACAGTGGCCAGAGTTAATGAATTTAACACAACAGGGAACTCACTTAAATTGACTGCAGCTCACGTCCATACAGGCAGACATAATACCCATTCTGCTATGTAGAGTTATACTTAATAACAGTCCCATAGTACTGTATGTGCAAACTGCTTGTACAAGGTGTAATAACATGAACTAAATAGCCATGCTATAAAAGACATTCAAAAGAAATCTTTTTCTGAACACTGAAGATTTGACAGCTACTGTGCCTCCAAACTTTGTGAGGTAAGAAGAACTACTAGCACATAAACAAATGTACTTTTCAAAAGTCAGGAGGAAATTTTATGTAACAATTCAATCTGGTTTGTGGAAATCTCATTCATCTTCTATTAATATATGTTTGAATACATGCTGATTCTTCATAATTAATTTCCACTCAGTGATTTCTACTTCAGATTCTTCCTTTTATCTCTGCACATTGAAATACTACTTAACGAACACGAAGCATTTAATTTGTCACACACTGCTGACAATTATGAGGCATTTTTTAAAACTTAGATGGTCAAGTTAAGTAAGGAAGCTATTATTTACTAACACGAGCAAACAAACCTTGATCATCATTTCCCTGCAGTTGAATTTCCAGTTCATTGGGCTGAGGAAATTGTAAATGATCACCATCAGATGTAAGAATGTTGCCATCTTTTAACCAATTGTAACTCACATCAGGGTAACCAAACAGAGCATTGCAGGACACCGATACCAACTCACCAGTATTAATGGTCAAATTGGAGATTGAATCTATCACAGGGGCAGCTGAAAAATAAAAAAAAAATGCCAAGTTAGAAACCTGATGGGGGCATGAGGTGTTTCACACTTTTAATGATTCTTGCCTACAGTAGTTTTTAAGTTCTTCACCAAGATAGTTTCCTCTGAAGTGAACAGCAACCCCCTCCTCCTCTCCCTCCCCCTTCCTCCTCCCCTCACTCTCTTCTCAAAAGTTTTATTCATGCAAGTTTTCCCCTCTGAAATGTTATATAAGTTTATTGCCTTACATTTGATGTCAGAGTCATAATTTTATGTTCCTGTGTATACACATTAACTGTTGAGAGCTTTGCTCCCCACACAGTCATACTAGAGCCTACACTTTCAGTGGTAACTGACCACTGTTGCCATGACCGCAGTACAACTGACCAGACAGAATCAATTAAGACACGACAGAAGTAATTATGCAGAGATGATGTCACACAACTATTACAAATTAAATTAAAATCTTACTTTGGACTCTCAGATAGACATCCGTCCGTATCAATCCTTGCGTGTTTTCAGCTCTGCAGGTGTAAATTCCAACAAGGTCCCTGGAGGCTAATGGAATGGTCAACACCTCATGGCTCTTTGAGAGACTTATCTGAGGTGGGAGAGATCCTCCGTTGAAAGCCCAGGATATGGTTGGATTTGGGACTCCCTCAGCAAAGCACTGAAAGTATACAACAGCTCCCTCACTCACAGTCTGGTTAGTAGGACCCTGAGTGAATACTGGAGGTGCTGTTAAAATGATATAGAACTAAAAATTAAAATGACTTAAATTGACTCTTCTTCTTGTTAAAACCTAAAAGAGTGTGAAACATATTACTCTTTCAGAAGTTTTTAAAACATGGTGCACATGCCTCCCAAATTGTTTATTTATTTATTTTATTTGATTTTATTGTTTATTTATTACGATAGAAAACATTCAGTGTTGTAAATATCTGAACGAAAACATTTGTCCCCAATTCTAAGATTTATCCAGAACAATTTACAAAATTCATCTAAGGGCTGTTCTCCAAATTTAATACATAGTATACAAAATTTGTTCCATTTCTGAATTGAATATAACTTAAAAACTGCTAGTATGTAAATGCTAACAAAATGAAATCATTAAAATGCCTTAAATGAATGTGTCAAATTTAAGTTCCTAATGATAATGAAGTACCTGTTATCACAAAAAGGGGAATTTGAGCCAGAGTTAAAGATTTCATTTGACCTGTGCTTGATTGAAAAGACTGGTAATTTCCTGTCTATAAAATCCTCTGTATAACTTCCTGTACCTAATTACATTATAGTGACCTAAAAGAAGCAACACAACCAACAACTTCCTGTATGTCAAATCACTGATATGCAAGAGTTTTGACATGTGATAACAAATGATTGATAACCCTCAACAAACTGATCATTCTAATCTTGAAACCAAAACTACAAATAACTTCCTACTTTTAGCTATCTCTCTTTTATCTCCGGACAGATTACACGATACGATACAGAACAATGGTTTTAAATGAACTTTCGAAAGGCATTGAACAAGGTCGCCTTACTAGATAATACTATCAAAAGTAACGGTACAATGTTCATAATGACTTTTCAAGATAGAAAGATGGGTTACCAAGTATGATCTTGTAAAAAGGCAGAATTTCTTTTGCCATGGGAGATGCCTTTACTTTATCCTCAACAGGCTTGAAGGGAAAAATAGTGTTCATATCTATGGTAAGGATAAAAGTGCTTACCTTATGCACCACTTCGGACAGAGTGGAGCCCAGGAGTCTGTCACAAACAGACTTCCTGAGCCCATCTAGGGCTAACTTCCTGCAAACCTGGATTGATTGCTTCATACTTTAAGCACATTTTCCATCTAAAGTCCTATCTTTACATATATGCTTCTCTGACTTTCCTCATTTCAACCCCACCTAGCCCTCTCAACAAATCTTCACAAAACTTTTGGCACCAATTGAAATATATGGGGACTTGGGTCATTTTTTTCAACAATTGTGACACCTTACAATTTTTCTAAACTTTCTCTATGCACAAAAGGCAACACTGTCCTAAATTTATAAACCATCTGAAATCAGTTTTTCTGGTTAAAACATATCCATCTCGGAAACACTTCCAAACATTCAAACATACTACTTCCCCAAGCATGCGTGAGAGAGTAATCTTTGGGTCACCATTTTCACAGACAAAATTTATTTCTCTTCCATACTTTAAAAACACTTCTGATCATTCAAAGGTAAAAAATAGCAATCAAGGCAACTTATCTCACAGGTATAAACACTTGACTTGCTTCTTCTTTATTAGGTATGTCAAATAAAAATACACTAAAATCGTTAAAGGATACACTGGTTTACAGATCTGTCACTGAAATCTCTGAAAAAGTAATATTTTTATTATTTCACCAAACACACCTGAGGACCAAGGCTTCCTGAGAAAAATATTTAGGAACTGAGCTGCCTTTTTCAATTAAACCTGACACCTCACCAGACAGCAAAAAAGAAGACAGTTCAGTCTGCTTGTCTTTCTTTTTTTTTTTTTCCTTCCTTTTTTTTATTTTGCTACTGTGAGAAGCAAAGTCCACCTTTACATTTTAATCATCAGGGCATTGAATTGATATGCAAAAAGGTTCCCAACACTGAAGCAATTTAACATCTGACCAGTGTAAACACTTATGAAAACAATTTTGTGCCTGATTAATTCACAGTAGTTTTCACTCACAGAAACATTCTACCATTATTTTGGACTGGGAGGGATAAAGGAATGTTTTAAAGCCACTGATTTTAATGAGGGTATGGTGGTATGGGCTGGGTTTAATCAAAACTGATGTGCAAGATTTGAACTCTATAAACTATCCCCATGTGAAGAGTCCAAACAAGGGAACCAGGCTGGGGGTAACACAAGTCTTGTTTAAATTCATAAACCATGGTCAAACCTCCTTGCATGGAAGTAGGCGCAAGTGGAACAGAATTTAGGAGCTGATCATTTGCACTGGCTCTAAAAGAACACAGGAAACTCAGAAAGCACAAAAGGGTGACACAGGGGTCCATACTGGCGCTGGCAGCAGACATTTAGACAGTTCATGGGCCCTTTTCATTGTATTTTTTACTCTTTTAGTTACTCACTCTCAACTGTCAAAGTTCCGTTTGCCTCAACTGATCCAACTTTATTGTGAGCTTTACATGAGTAATGGCCATTATCCGACAGACCCACACCAGAAATGTACAGTCCAGCCATGGTCTTCTGAAAGTGTTCATTTGTTGGGTCAAAGGTCAATTCAGTGCCATCTTTAAACCACTGAATCGTTGGAGGGGGTTCAGCAATCACTACACAGGACATTAGAACAGATGAGCCAATGCCTACACTTAGGTCTCTTGGAAACAAGGTGATGCGAGGAGGAACTGTAGGAAAATGAGAAGTAAAAAGTACTGTTATACTGAGACTGTAGTTGGAAAGATTATAATCACCTTTGTAAGGGCCATTCATATATTTCATTATATTTACAAGAGTTACAAGAGTACAAGATATAACTGTGGGGGAAGGGGGAAAAAGGGGAGGGGAAAGGAAGTGCCAAAGACCAATGCACACCTTTCAAAATATAATAAATGATACCATTTTTCAGATTTTCCTTAATTACCCTATGGTTGAGAGGAGAGGGTCTGAAGAGGGTCTAGTAAATATTGTACAAATGTGAAAAATGAAGAAAAATGGCTGACTTCTTATAATGCATGACAGATGTAAGGAGTTGTCCCAATGTGCTTTATATCCATTTTCATAGTTATAGGAAAAATTACTTTGCTGGTTTTGAGCAATGGTAAAAAATACAGGTGAAATAATTATCAATGCATAGATCTATGTGACTAAGATGATGCTTAAAGTAGCTTTGGAACAATTTAATTTGGGGTGTGTTGAAGCTTCTCAATGCTGACATATTGTGATAGAGTTTTCAAATTTTTGTGCTTTATAGCACTTGGGAATAGTACACAAAATAAACTTGACTGGAAGCAAGCATTAGATGTAAGACAAGCAAGGAATGTACATAGCCTAGTTCTTTACTTCAGTTTTTCTCTCTTTATACTGGCTATCACTGTTAGCAATTCATGTGACTGTCATGGAGGAGACAATAACTTTTCTACTCACAGTCATACTTTACTCAAGAAAGCACAACTGTACAATTACCACAGAATCCCCAAATGAAGTAAATATTATGCTGACCATTTCCACTTCTGCTTAGCTAGCCTAAATTATGTAGTAATGTACGAGAAAAGGAGAGACCAAATTTGAAGGGGAAAGGGGGAAAGGTACCATTTTCGAGCATTTCTTTCAAAGTACTCCACACAGTGAGCATATTTACAGTACTTGCATGTCTTCTAGTCAGAAAATACATGTTTTCAAACACAAAGTGAAAGGCTCTCGGGGTGAAAAACGTCACCACAATTACAATCCAGGAAACCCCAAATTGGCCGAAGTCTTTGCAAACAAAACAAAATTAAAGCACTTTTACGTTCCTGTCGTGAAAGTTCTTTCAATGGAACTGAGGTGGTACATGAAATGAAAGTTTATCTCAAAAAGAAATCTCAAAAACAATGGTAAATCATTTAAGCAGAATACTTTGAAGAGGTTAATCATGTCAGGAAATAGGAAAAGGAAACTGTCAATGCCTTGGAGGTCCACCCACTCCTGAACTACCGGTAATTTTTAAAACACTTACTTAGTTTCTACATTCTTTTTTCAACTTGCGGATGTTTCTTCAAAGTCTGCACTAATGTGTAGGGGAATGGGGTACCTGCAATGACATCCTGACATGAGGCAGCTTGTAATTCACAATTATACGTTTTTGTTATTGCACAGGAAAAGTAGCTCCTTTCCTAATTTTCAAAATAGGGTCTCTGAAGCCCTAACAGAAAAGAAGACCAAAGGTCCCCAAATTTCTATTCTAACCCTGTTGACAACACCACTGATCAAAGTAGAGCAGCAAGCAGACACAATTGTGCAAAAATTATTGACACATGTGTCAAACAAAATATGGTTTAGAATATCGCTTCTCAACCTTTTTTAACTCTAGGAACACTTTCACTCTCAGAATTTTTCTGAGGCCCACCTTACAAAAAGTTTATTCTTTTTTCTCAATTTTTTTTATTTTTTATGGCGGATCTCGCAGCCCACCTGTGAGAGCTTCGCGGCCCACCGGTTGAGAAGCGCTGGTTTAGAATAGCTCTTCAAACATGTAATACAATACCTAAGACATTTATGTACACAGACTCTTGATCAGTGCCATAGTTATTTCCAGCCATGCAAGTGTAGGTTCCACGATCCAAACTTGTCATGTCGATCACATGTAGCAGACCCCCTGAGTCCCTGGGAAAAAAAATAGAGAGAACAGAGTACTTGCTTAACTCCAAAATAGACAAAAGGAAGGAAATTTCTACAGGAAATGCAAACATTTCAAGACACTTTTGTTACCTCTTAATTTGGGGAAGTGCTTCCTCAAATTTTATGACAAGTTGCAGAATTTTTTTTTTTCCTTGGACAAGGTTTCATTTTAAGAAAAGTGAGATCATAAAAGAAAAGATAAGTTTGATCAGCAATATTACAAAAGTTACATCACTTTGAATGGACTCACCATTATAAATAACTCACCCTACATTTGGAATAAACAGTTAACTTTCCTTACTGCTGACAATGAGACACTATACACAAATGCAGTGAGGCTGAAACTGATGCTTTCAACAATATTTTAGTGCTACGATAAAATTCTTAATCTCACAACCTTTTTTAAACACAACAAAAGTGCCTACATCACAGAAATTATTTACAATAAAAATGACACACAAAAATGTATAAATGCTCTTAGTTGCAACAAGACCAAGTATCGAGAAGCAAAATGTTGCAAATACCACTCTTTCACTCTGAAAGTCACAGCCACTCACTCACAAGAAAAAAACTCCCTTTAAAGTAAAACTACGAGACATAAATGAACTTCATGAATTTTCAGGTATCAGCATTTATAATCAAATCTTACCCAATAGTGATCCTTCCACCAGCCTGTATTTCAACATTATCTTTTAACCATCTTAGGGTAGGGGTTGGATCACCAGATGCAGAGCAAGTCAAAGAAAGATCATCTCCAAGGGTCACTTCTTTGTTGGTTGGTGGACTGGTTATCAAAGCACCGACTGGACAGTGAATATAAAATTCCACAACACAGGTTCGTATAACAGACAATGATTGAATCATTCCTGTACATACTAACTCACATCAGGCTGAAGGATGAGCCAAAATATGTTATGTTGTGACTATAGTAAAGTTGCATTATTACATCATTAACAGAACATATCATAAAGTGAAGCTTTCACGAGGGAAAAGGTGTTTTGCCTAAAAATGACAACCTTAGCTTACAGACAAGAAACTCTTTAAATTCAACAGCGACATTACATTCAACAGAAAAGGATTAATCTTCTCCTTTTTTTAACAAGAGGCACTTACTCAAGACAGACTGAAAAATTTGCCAGGTAGTGTTATAGTGTACCTCGAGAAACATGATAATTTAATTTACAACATCATAATGTAAACATAGGCGTACGGGGGGTCAATACTTCTGGGGGTCAGGGAAAATTTTTGCCCGAATTTAGAATTTTGGACCAAGTTGCCCGAATTTTGATACCGTTGTGTAGGTTCCAAAAAGGCATAATTTGTTTTCTCGGCTGTCTCATTTGCCCGAATGGATCCACTATTTTTGCCCGAACTGGGAGGGCATATGCCCCCCCTGGCCCCCCGCCTCGTACGCTTATGAATGTAAACTACAAAGGGAAAGGTTGTTTTCCAAAACAGAGAACAAACATACAGTACTAGACAAAACTGCTAGAGAAGACTCCTACATGTAGAGCCCTCCTCACAATAGAATTTGTCATTGTTGAAAATTGATAAATGTAACCAACCAACTTGAAAGTGAATTCAACAATATAAATTTTCCCTTAAATTTCACACTGAAATGTTTTGGGGACAATATAGAGAGGTTTTACCTTTGACTTCAAGCAAAGCAGTCTGAGAAGTAACAGAGCGAGGAACATATTCATTGGTGGCAACACAACGATATTCCCCCTCATCAGCCACATTCACAGCCGAGAAATACAGGTCTCCAACATCTTAAAAGGAAATATCACAAACATTAAATTAATGGGTCATAAAAAGTTTATTAATGGGGAAATGGGGACAAAAAATACAGCTGCCGATGAATGCACACAGCTGTTATTTTCTGTGGGTACCACTAAAGCTGCTAAACCATGGTTAAGATCTTTGAAGCAACTTCCTGGGTGTGATATTAAGTTAATTTTGTTTCCTCCATAGCACAAAGATACACTGACATCTGTGCCCAAATCCTCTCTTCAATCTGCTATGTGGATGGCACACTTTTTGTCACTAGAGCCTACTTTAACTTTACAAATATCTAGCTCGGACTCCTTATTTTACACAAACAAAATAATAAATCATGCACCATTGCAGATCAGGTACTAAGTCAGCTTACACAAAATTGAGCTAATTTCTTACGTTTATCCTTTAAACTGGGCCATTTGATCCCCAAACCTTTCCAATGTAGATGAAAAGTACATGCCTTGGATTATGGTATGTAAAAAAGCTTTAACACTGCTCTTTCCATTGGTACTAAAACTTAATATACCGCACACTGAAGCTGTCATAATTTATGACCAACCATTGTTCCTTACATATTCTGTTGCATACAGTCTTCAACTTTCACTTAATGCTCTAATTTCTATTTAGAACTCAAAGTCCTCTTCTAAAGTAATCCACTGCTTGCTATACTCAAAAGAATAATGCTCAAGCCATGGATGACTTGAAAAACTTCTTTTGGTCCAAATTTACTTTTGAATTTGAGACTGAACTAACATATATCCATTTTCTCATGAAAGCACAGTACAACTCAGGCTGTGAAAGAAAGCAACCTTAATGCAGAACACACGTATGCCGAAAGTAAATCATAAAATGACTGCAAAAGTTTGAACAATTACATTCTTGCAAAAAAGGTAAGGTCCTAGTGATTCAAAAGATAAATTTACAATGGAGATCTACATTCCACTCATGACAGATATTTACTCGGTAAAGCACATACAGTAGGAGAATAACACTATTTCCTTCCTATGGACCATATTTATGTCAGGTTGAAATCATGACTGCAAAAAGTGCTATTAATACCCCTCCTGAAAAAAAAAGCAACTCAATGATTTAGAGTTAGAGTTAGATGAGGTTTTACGGCTCAGTTTCTAAGTAAACCAATTGGTTTAAGTCAGGCCGGCCACAGCCTTTTTTCCAGTTGCGGCTCACTGGCTTGTTTTCCCTACTCCATTGCTTATGCTAATCACCAAGCACAATGGCAGTAGGTTCCATTTTTAAAGTCTTCAGTATGACCCAGCCAGGAGTCGAACCCCAGACCTTCCAGCTGCAAGTCGGATGCTCTAACCACTTGACCATGCAGTCGGTCAATGATTTAGAAGGCAGGAAATATATGACAAAGCATACTGTACACTCTCTGCATTATGTGACTGGTTGAAACTGCCTTAAGGGTAATTGCTCAAACCTCCATTTGGAAGCATCAATTAAAACCCATAAATACTTTCTTTATACTTCCTTAAACTTCAATAAACACCAATTAAGATCCCATTATGGCATATCTTAACTCTTCACACTTGACCACCTACTTTTTTGTCACACATAAACTCAGTGACTTTCTTACAATTCATAATAGCTGTTCAAGATGTGTAATGCAAAAAGCCCTAAAACACTGAAAGTTTTGGCCACTTGCTGAATGAGCAATAGTGCCTAAAAATTAAATACCTCAACTTAGTACCCAGCTGCAATTTACAATTAAATCATAATCCTATAGTATAATTAGAATACCTTCCACTAGCAAAAAGGGACAGACCATCAAAAAGTCCTAACATCTGTCAAACTACTTACATTAAGCAAGTAAGATAGCCTTGCATGGAAAATGCTTTCATCTTGTTAGACAAATGTAGCATAGTCAATCAAGGTTACCTATACTCTTCAACAAAAATACCAAAGATTTTCAAGTGTTTTGAGCAAAGGGTAACTTGAGTTTCTTATTTACAATTACTGTAAGTAGCCACAACTACATAAACACTTTCTTTGCTTATTTATGACAGGCAAGTTTAAGAAATGCTCCTTAAGGGCTGGTCATTTGTGGACCATGGTCCACTGCTTGACAACCCACATCCTACACAATAATACATGTGACATCCAAGCCAACACAATGCTCCAAAGTACTTGGATGTCTTACCTAAAATAGCAACACCAGATCTAGGTGAAAGCAACACATTATCTTTATACCAAGTCACCTCCGCAGCTGGCTTGCTGTTAGGTGGTCTGCAAAACAATGTAGCAACATTCTCCTCCACCACAGTCAGATCAGCGGGCTCTTGCAGGAAATTCCAATCAATATCTGAGAACAAGTAATACAAAAAAAGTAGGCTCAAAGTTTTTATCCCTACAATGACAGAGTGTGACAATATTTCCTTACCTGCAGAGAAGACCATGTGACTCAGAAGAGGTTTAATGTAAGCACAACATAATACAATGATTACCACTGCATTCAATTCTTTGGGAAGATGAACATCATGCAAGCTGAACAGATGGGCATGGTGTACTTGCAATGTATGCATGTTTGAGAGATGGTAATAAAGCAAAATGCTTCTAGCACGATTTTTCCCTTCTCCCCTCCCCCATCCCCAAGAAAGAGATATAAACGGATATCTCAAGCACACTTTCTTAAACTAATATCAAACACAAGGATTAACTATTCATTTCATTAAAAGCAATGAAGCCTGTCTAGTTGGTGAGGGAGGATGACAGTGTGGGATATGCAAAACCTTTCACAAAGAAATGCAGGAAAAATTTCAATTCCAACTTAGCGATCAACAGTTCTCAACCCAACAAAAATTCTAAAGATCTGGTAGGCTTGTGGTAGTATACAAAATCTTCTCCACAGTGTTTAACAGTAAAAACACAGTCACAATGTAGAGCAATAAAGGGTTGGGGCTGGGCAGTTGGAAGTGTGCAGATAAAAATCCCAAAAATATTTATCTGATATCATATACTGCATTGCTACCTGAGATCTACAGTATGAATTGCTACAGGAATGAAGAAAACATCTAAATGCTTTGTGAATGAATGAATCATCACTGCAGCTAAGATCTGAAATGATTCTATGATAAAGAAGTTAAAAACTTAACAACTGCTACCAAAGTCTGAACATTAAATTATTCCCTAAAATCACTGTAAACGTACATTTTAGTTCCTGGCCTTAAAGAGAGAGTGGCAGAATGGCAAACATGTAAATATTTTACTTTGCTTTGAAATCAGAGTCTACAGTAATCAGCAATTTTTTTTTTTAATTTCAGTGACAAGTGCACACCAACCTTGACCTGGTCACAAGCTATTAAAAAGTGCCACCACCAATGTATGTGTAAAGACATCCTCATATAAAGACGTAAATGACATTAAAGCTACAGTTTATTTTGAAAAGGAAGTTATTGCTAACCATAAATAGCTCCCAACATCCACTTCATCTAATATGTAAGACAGGCATGATATCCTAACAATGAGAAAAGATCACATTGGGCAAAAAGTTGAAGGTCACTGTTTTAAAGGTTATCCCAGACAAATCAAATGACTCTTCCATGGTTTGTGGTAAATGTAGATAAAGTTTACTGCATAGCTTTCAAAAAGACACTAACACAAATTGCAGTGAACAGTTTTGTAGGTCAAGCAGTTGTGTGTAGGCTTTGCGTCCATGTGTGGTGCATGCTTTTTTTTGGGGGGGAGGGGGGGGGTTGGAGGTTGGAGGGAGATTAGGGGATAGTGTTACCTTCTAATATCAAGAATACACAAAAAGTGAAGTTTGCTTCAAAGACAATCACCCTGAACAAAGGATCACTTTGATACTAGAGCAATTACACTGAAAAAAGACAATTTTCAGAACAATATCATGCAGCATTGAGCACAGTCTCTCTAAGTATGGTCATGTACATAACCATTTTATCACTCTCCAGCAAGGTCATGGAATAATTCTTCCATTTTCCCACCCTCCAGCATGGTCATGAGATCATTAACTCATTTTCCAACCCTCCTGCATGGTCATGTAGTCATTTTCTCACTTTTCTACCATCCTTTCAGCAGCTGAGCAGCAGCCCAACAGCCTAATGGTGTTTGCAATTACCTGTAGTTCAGTTTAATAGATGTACACTGGAGAGGGGTGCAGCTTACTCAGCTGTTCAAGTTTGTCATATATGTCACAACAGATTTGAAGAAAGGAAATGCACTGAAATGTTAAATGAATGTTGGAGTGTACAATTTTTTAAAATGCACATCTGAAATACAGACATAAGACTTCTTGTTGGTCACAAGTTGCTTCTCATCTGGACCCTAAGGGGCCTAGTTGGCCACCAACCTACCAAGGCTACCAAGGGAACCCCTGTTCTTCCCATGACCTGAAATCTCTTTCTTCTATTTTATCCTTCTACTGGAAATGTTTAACCAACTGCAACAGCCAGACACTATATACTTTTGAATTACCATTTTAAGAGTGATTTTGTTTTCTTAGGGTAAGAAGGTATTCCAATTGCAGTGACCACTTCATTTTCTTTTCATTTTGTGGTATAAACATTTCCTCATCAACTTCCTGGCTGTGTTGCTATGTTTCAAAAACAATCCCACAGTACTGCACTGGGTCTTTGGAATATACTGCATTAAAAAGGTTAGCTTACTGAGTATCAGAGGTTATATATTTTACAGTGCTTTTTCAAGGATGAAAACAAAATGTAATTGATTTGACATTATGTAACTTATAATGATGCATTCAGGGAAACAGGAAGGAAAATAAGAAATATTAAAGACAACTAACAATAATAATTTGGTACATGCAGGAAACACTTTAAAGCCACCCACAGGTGATTATGTACCACTATTTAATGATCCTTAGCTAATAAATTCACATAATGCAGAACTCATTATTGTTAAAAAAAGAGGTCATGGTATACTTTTTACCAGAAATCATGTGCTCTTTTTCCTCTTCACCAAGAACACGTCTTAAAAATGGGTCAAACGAATAACGTAACAAATATGAAACAAACCATAACCTTGAAAACCACCTATCACAGCTGAAATTTCACACTTACCCTATCATCCGAGACAGGTAAAAGTTGCATGGGACAACCACTTTCTCTCTTTGAGCTTGTCCAAAGGACAGGTAGATTTTATTTGTAATTGAACAGTTCACTAACTACATCAGCAAGATTTTATGACATAAAAGTCTCCTTAACAAGTGGTATTGAGACAATGGTATGGCTGTCACACACCATACAATAAAAAGAAAAACATCACTTGAAAGCCTACAGAATTTAAAGTAAATGTTTATTTACTATATGGCAGCAACATGGAATGCAATTGTTCATCTTTCTTTGTCACTTTCATTTGCCTACCAAAAGATATTTCTGACAACCTAAATTTAGCTTTAGGTTGTCTAATGGACAACCTGAAAATTTTCTTAAAAATCAGGCCTGCCCATGCTAATTTGTCTACAGAAATATTTGTAATGAATCTGGGGATGTCCCACACAAGATGGGGCTGTTCCATTGTGTCACAGGTGAGGTATGTAGGAGCAAGATACATCTCAAAAACTCACAAGCTGTTAACAGAGTCACTTCTTCTGAGGCAACTGACCCGAGGGAGCTGCTACCATTGCAGATGTATGCTCCTTCGTCCTGCTCCTCCACCCTTCTAAAATACAGGGTACCATTCTGGTAGATGGTGATTCGTCCATCACCTCTGCTTGTCAGTTCCTCACCATCTTTCAGCCATGTTGTTTGTGGCTCAGGGTCACCAAGGACTTCACAATCAAAGGCAGCAGGATCAAACAGAGGGACTATCTGACTGGTTGGTGCCTTGTTCAGATAAGGTTGCCCAGGGTTGGCTACAGTATCAGAAAGTAAACAAAATAACATTTTTTTATCCTCCTAACAGATCTTAATGACAGTATTTACAACAGCAAACATGGAGAGCAGAACATAAAACATGCAACTTTCTGTCACATCTGTTGTCAAGAGTAAAGTGTGTAACTTTAATTACAAAAAAACCCTAAAATTGCACCAACAGAGACAATACACATCTACTGTACACTATCTTAAAGTACTGGCAGTTTTCAGTTGAGCTGTTTCAACGAGTGCGATTGCAGACCTGCCAACATTTGAAAACTGGAAATAGGAACACAGCGGCGCAATTTTGGAGAATCCGCTGGCCTGGGGGTGGGGTCTAAGGGGAGGGGGTGTCCCCCTCCCCTTTGGAAATTTTTTGAAGTTTAAATACTCTTAGATTCAAAATGGTGGCATATTTAAGGAATATGTATCAAATTTTTAAACAGGCAAAATTACAAATTTTTTAGGCTGTATTTTAAACATTTGGATGATTGGTAGGCCTAGGCATATGTCTGCTGGAATTGTAGCCTAAACAAAAATCAACACACCCCATCACAGTGATGAGGCTAAGGTTTTGTTACTATATAATGCAAGCAAATTGAACTTTGAAGTAGTTCCCTGCAGTGCTGATTACATCCCTTTTTGCATTATGAGTGCACAAAATAAAACTTTCAGATCATGTTACTTGTTACTGTTAGGCTGGGCAGGCTAGGCTGCATGGTAACATTAGTCATGTTACACACTAAGCCTATCACAAACTTCGTTTGGGCCTTGGCCTATGTGAACAATTCTTGGCGGGGTTTATGCAATGTATTCAGAAAAAAAAATCATATAAAAAATTCCCACCTATTTCATAATCTCCGCGACTTTCGTAGTTCAAAAGTTAGACCTCAACGTAACCGTTAAGTTCAGGCCTAGGCTAGACTGCACACATGTGCTATTTGGCTATGCCACACTTTCGCTACGTTACCGTTAGTATGATACGGCAAACTACGGTACCGAAAAACGCCTGCAGGCTCGCAGCTTACTGTCCAAATTAATACTCAAAAACTTTGTTGCTGGTCTTCCCATTCAAAATTGAACACTGCCATATAAGTGCTTTGTTCAATCTTCAAATATTCTTTTTCATCCTTCTTAATCTCAAACAACAGCATTGCGATTAGTCCCACTGGTTATCAAACAAACATGCACTGTGTATTGCGTATATACCGTATACGTACGTACCACTGCAGGTGCCACACGGACTTCGCGGTCGGTCCGTAGGCGCAGCTGTGGTGCTTTGTAAAGCATTAACTACAATGATCGTTACGGATATGTTCTGTCAGTGTGCACATATCCTGAGACATTCTAGCGCGCACGCTGAAGTCTTGGTCATAGTGTTTACATATTTGTACACGTAAAGCCCATACAAGTTCGATCCACGAATCATTAATGAGGTGCGTGACATGCGTTTTAAATAATTATGTTGCAAGGATATTTCTTGTACTATTTTGGGGTGGGTGCTAGAAATCGGAACGTTCCGATTTTTTGCTATGTATGGACTCAAAAATCGGAACGGTTCCGATTAAATCGGAACAGTTGGCAGGTCTGCGATTGTTCCACCTGAGGCTAAAACACTTCAACACTGCCAATAACACAGTCTAGTTTGGGCAGCAGCATTGCTATATGTTTGATGGGAGGACCAAATACACTAGACTTTATAGTTTATAATATTTGTAAGAGTCAAAACTAATAATTCCTTTTGTTTTCTTAGTTCAATGTCAGGCTTCTCTAATCTTCTGCAAACCATCTTGGTCTATTTCATAAATCACATGTGACCATCAGGCCTCTGCATGAGTGCCTGTGCTTCTGGGAATACTTGTCTGTAGCTCACATGAATGATAGGTCTTTTAAGCTTTTCACTGTATAGTAGACCTTTAATTAAAAAAAAAGACCCAACTTTACAAGTGTTTTCCTAGAACATGATTACTGCTGACCTTCATCACATTTCCTCCTTCCCCAGGGCCACATTCTTCCCTCCATACTTACGTGTTACAGTTAACAGAGCATAGTCACTGTACTTGGATTGTCCCGGTAACAGTTCATTTGTTGTTATACACCTGTACCGCCCAGCATGTCTGGTTCTCACGTTATCAATCTGCAGAGTGCCTGACCTCTTCATGGAGTCGCTGCCTCCAAACATGGTAGCATACTGATTAGCTTCCTCCAATAACTTCCCATCTTTCTCCCACGAGATGGTTGCTACCGGAAGGCTGTCTCCAGAAATACACTGAAAGTAAGCTGGGGTTGGCTGCTGGTCAACAACTGTTATATTCTGTGGGCTGTAGAAAATAGGATCTATAACTGAAAAGAAAGAAAAAAAAAACACTTTGAAATGAATTGTATTTCCTTGTCATGAAAAGGTTTGCACCACTTTGCAAAATAAAATAGCTTAGTCTGCTTCCAGGCTAAATGGAGAAAGAAACAAAAAGCAATGAAGGAATGAAAAATATTCCCAAATTTTAGATCCCACCTCATATTTTTACCTTGAGGTTGAAAATGTGTGTTCAGTGTTTGCACTTGACTTGTTCTGTCAAAAGATTTAACGTACTTCAGTGAAACAACTAAAATTTCAGACCGAAACTGAAATTTGTTCAATTGGCATCATTGTTTTAATTTTGGGGATTACTTGTTTACCTTTCCATGGAACTGCAATTGTGAATTAGTTTTATGAATTTCATTTGGAAATTTTTCGCAGACTTTGGTAGACTTCTGAGGACTGTCAAACAATAACAAGCAGAATTACATTGTGATGCATGTTTGAAAGGCTATTTCTACTGCACATCTTCTCCATTACTATATCAACCCCTCCCTCCCTTCTGTCCCCCCTCTCCTCCCCTCCCTGTTCATTACAAAGACTAATGTCATTCCACTGCATAAAATACTATGTAAGGGGTTAGGGTTAGATGAGGTTTTACGGATCAGTTTCTAATCAATTGGTTTAAGTCGGGAGGGCCACAGTCTTTTTTCCAGTTGTGGCTCACTGGCTTGTTTTACCCACTCCATTGTTTATACTGAGCACCAAGCACAATGGCAGTAGGTTCCATTTTTAAAGTCTTTGGTATGACCCGGCCAGAAGTCAAACCACAGACCTTCCGGCTGCAAGTCGGATACTCTAACCACTTGACCATGCAGTCGGCCACAAAATACTATGTAAGACACAACTACTACTATATATTAACTTTTCAGTGGTGCACTTTCAGTCTCATACCTACATAATTTTATCTGTGTTTTGACTGCTCCAATGTGCAAGAAATAATAAATACAGTAGTAGCACTTGAGTTCCAAAGTACTGCCACACAGCAGCTACTATTGAATGCACAAAGGCTATTGTCACTAATCAACCCCTTAATACAAGCAACTCAGGTTTTACAAAGCACAGGTTTTTACAAGTATGCATACTGCTGAAGCTTACGCAAAATTAAAAGAAGTGTTACAATGTCAGTTTCCTTACATACTGTACACTAACTAATATGCACATAAAGCAATATGTTCAAAAGTCTAGTTTTTAAAAAAATCCCAACCACACATTTATAGGACTACTTGAAATAAGATCTTTAAAAGATTGTCCCTGAAAAAGTCTTCTCCTTTAGAATCTTCCAATAAAATAGGGTACTGTACTGTATTAAGACTACTGTATATTATTTTTTGTGTATCCTCCCTTTTATATAGATGAGTCAAACTGTGCACACATCAGTTTTTAATTTACATGAGTTTACGATGTTTTCTTCATTACTGCAAGTTCCTATTACTGTAGAATGTCACATCACAATAATAAAACAAGACATCCAACTAAGTTCTGTCAGAGTCAATTAACTCTGCACGGCACAATTGCTCAGGAAACTATAATCTACACTGCCTTCTTTTTTTTTTTCTGAGATGTTCTGGTACAGTAGCTATAACATCACAAACCATGCATGAAGGGCAATTACAATCCTGACTGCAGCTGTTAAACTGTACTACTGTAGCCAAACATGGTAAATTGCTTTTAACTTGAACCTAAATCTTTCTCATGCCTGTGTAGTAATTTCCAATTTTATCATGGGTTTGGAGGACTGTTTGACCTGTCTGCATACCTATGATAATTACTATAATTCTTAACGAACACATGTAAAATCCATACAACAGACCCTGAAACACTAGTACCACTGATACTGCTATCAAGAGAGTTTTTAATTCAATATCAAATCATGGACAATTAACAACAATGTACATTACTTTTTAATTGCAACATACAGTTACTGTCACTGTGTAATACTGTACATGTTAGTAGCTATTGTGAATTATTCCATCCTGTATGTTAACTCCCCTACATTGTACCATATAGAGACCAATCCATCAAAATGTTCAGATTTGCTTCCAGTAGTCCTCCACTCCCTCCCCCTTCCCCTCTTCCACCGCACCCCCTTCCCCTCCCAAATTCTGCAATCACCATGAAAAAAATTTTCATGACTTTTTCAAAGCAGTCAATGGATAATGTGTATCATATCATATACTGCAATTTTACAAGAATCAGCTGCAAATTTAAGGGAATTTGATATCAAAGGAAACAAGAATGATACAGGGATGATAGCAATCTTTTATAAAAAAAAAAATAAGCTTTTTTGTAAGATTCAAGTCCCATACTATTTAGCAATCCTATATGGTACATATATTAAGAACCACCACAGACAAGCCTGCTCAGATTCAAAATAAAAACAAGTAACCATAACATATACTGACAGCTGCAGTCAGACCCATTAACCACCATAATACACCTGGTGATAATTCTTTTCACTGAAGAAAACCACATCGGATCTGGAAATAGGTCATTTCCTGTCAATCAAGGGTGGTGTGATGTAAGAAAGTACTTCTGAATCAATGAAGTAGGGCTTGTAATGATTGTACATCACAGCTTTGACAGTAAATTACATCAGTGCTGGTTGATAATGACTTATCTGACAGTTATTTTTAAAGTTACCCTGTGGTAAATACCTTTTTTCATAAAAATAAAACTTTACATTCTCTATTAAGATAATCAGACCTTTTTTGGCACATTTTAAACTGATAAGAGCACTGCAACTACATAGGTGAGCTACATCATGGTGCCATGCATGTCTAATTCAGTCAACTATACTGTAACAACATGCTGTATCCAGGGTTGGAGGAAATTTAGTTTCCATGAGGCACAGGTATTGTAAGTCACAATTCCCACATGTATGTTTTCATCCACAATGTATACCCCAGCTTCCCCCACCCCCAAAAAAAAATGTAGCTTGTATTCTTATTATATAGTTATAGGCGTGTGTGCATATTATTGTTGTTGTTGTTGTTGTTGTCATTGTTGTTGTCATCATCAGGTTATGAATTTATTCTTTTTTTTCTTCTATAAGGAAGTGGTTGCCAAGTAATAAGCTCCTTAGAGTTTTTGCAATTACTCCCTTTCCCTCCCCCTCCTCCCTTTGCGAGTGTGAATTATGTACCCTTATGTACCCTTTTTGCTTTCTTTGAACACTATCAATATATGAGCAACATTTCATTTGTCTTGTAACTCCCAATTTATAATAAGTGCTGTTATTGTTTAATCATGTTTTAAGGTTGACACATTTTATGTATCTATGCTGCTTCAAGATGTGGAAGAATCAGTACAGTAAATGAAATGAAAAATACTGTACCTTCCAACTGCCAAAATTTTCTTCCACATACCAAAATTTCCAAGCAAGATTCCTGACGTTTCCCTCCCATAAACACACTATAAATTGTGAATCAAAGATTTTCATAATGCATTTATGTACTACCAGTATAGCAGCAAGACTTGAGCATAAACCTGCATACTGTAGCTGATCTAGTTATTTCTCTACCAGTTTTCATAAAGGCTTTTGTTTCTACAACCTACTTCAAATCCGCTTGACAAATGTAAATGACCCATGGCAAAAAAAATGTGACAAGTCCATCTCGGAACTAAAGGAAGGATGGGCAAAAACGGAAGCATTTAATCAGTTCCAGGCACCTGACCACATACTGAAAATATTTCTGTATTTATCCATGACTGTTTTCAGAAGGTCTAGACTCAGTAGCACAGACCTCTAATCTCATGGGATGCTATCTTCATCAGTGCAGGACCTACAAATACATCCTGTCTCCAAAAAGTGGTAATAATGCATCTTTTTGATGCAAAAGTTACACAATAATTATATCCCTGACAAAGAAAATTTCCTGCAATTCTCTAACTATTTCCAAAGGTTGTGTAAAATGATATGTGCTTCAAGCAGGAAGTCATATATGGAAAGCTAAAGCTACTGCACAATGTTATCACTACACTCCTCAACAGTGCAGGTTTGCAGTACCTATATAAACACGAGGAGGGTAATCAGGTTGATCAATCACCAACTATAAAGGTGCTAAATAACTTCCTTATGAAAGCAAAATTTCATGGTGATAGTTTCAAGATATTGTCTATGGTGCTCAAATATTTACTTTACTAAGCAATCTGGATTGGTCTGACATACTGTAGTAATGAAGCATGAAAGGAGAAATGAGTGCTAAAGAACTGGTCCCAAATTTATGCTGTACTGATATGAAAGTACCGTATAATTTTTGGTCATAGAATTTAGGCAGATTTAAAGGCCTATTGTGCAACAGGAAAGATACAATAACTGCAAGGTATGTACATTTGACCAAGGCTTGCTAAGATGTACAAATGACAATTCAACTTGCCTTTATTAACACTGTACAGGGTTTCCCCTGGCATTCTTTTTGTGAGCTCACAGTTTTTAGCCACAACCTCACAGAAATTTGCTATAATTGCCACCTGCACTGTACTAACTATACTGTGCAAGTATTGATGGTTGTCCCTCACTTTTGGTGCCAAAGTTGGCACCATATTACCTACCACCTCACACTCTCTTAAACCCAGGGGAAACCCTGCTGTATATGAATGATCGATGTACAGAACTTATCTCAAGAAACATACAGTACTGTGGACAGTATGTAAACAATGAGTTTTCAACTTTTCAAACTAACTGTGCTGCAGCAATGGCTAGCCATGGAGGGGTCAACTGGCCAAGACTTCCAGTTCCTTAATGATATCCAAGCATGCAAAACAGTTCCTACAGTATAAACAGCATATACAGCACATGGCTAGAAGTATGGTACAGTACAGCTTGCTTGTTTAAATTACCCTGCAAAGTGAAGGTACCCATACTAGAGCCTGCTCATCCATAGCAGGGCCTCACTATCTCCCATTAAGTTAGAAAAACATCGTACAACCACCTATGGAAGGCTAGTTAAAAGAAAGATTGTAAAAGAAGCTTGTCTAAGCTTGAATCAAGTTTTGATGTGTTAGAGGGTACTTTTTCTAAGCATTCTGGTGAAATTTGTATTGAAATCCGATGTGTGGTTATCAAGATATTAGCAGTTAAAGTTGTCCCGTTTTCAACACAAGTGAACTTGAAGCTAGCACATACTGTATGACATCATAGCCTCACATTAATGAGCAGTCTTTTGTTTTTCTTTAAACTTTACAACAAACTTTCTCCCCCACATTCACATGCTATCAAAATGTGATTGCATGAGAGGCATAAGAATTTTACAAACTTCACATTCCACATGGGGAGGTCCTATCTCTACTAACTTCAAGGTCAGCACAACAGACTAAAAAAACATTAGGAAAAAAGCATCTCTCATCAATGTGAGGAAGTGATAAAACCCCTGCTTGCCTCAAGCTCAATTTGGGTCACAAATGTAGTAACTTCATCTGCTGATATCTCAAGTACTACATGTCCGATATGAATGGAAGTTTCACAAAATTGCATAGATTTAGTTCTTCTACCACATACAGTATGAAAATTAATTTTTGGCTTAAACCCTTCCTTTAAAGCAACTGGTACTGTACATGATGAGTTTATTCAATGTTAGACTACCATGGAGGGTGGGGGAGGGGAAGAAGTCAAAATTAGAGGAGTTCTAATAAAAGGCTGAGGTCTAAAGTGAAAACCACAGTACTACACAAGAGAAATGAGGAAAATTCTTAAGTCCACAAACAAAAGCTGTGCAGATCTTATTTGGTTTCACCCTGAAACCACTAGATTATCAGATGGGTATGGCTCAATGGTTCTCATAATTTACATGACTTAGTATACAATGTTCATGGTTTAATGCAAGTGCCAGGTTTGTGAAAGTTCATGGTTTACACTGAAGAGTGTTTGGATAATGTATTATCAGTAGGCCAGATGTAAATTTCAGACAAGGGCAGTCAGGAAAACAGAAGATGGACAAAAGGAGAACAAAACAATTTAACATTTCAGTAAAACAAAAGGAAAACGAGCAAGATCACATCTTCATATCTCATTTCGTTGCGCAGATATGGCCATTCTAACAATTTTTAGGGCAGCTGCTTTTATCCAAAACGACATACTTGTTACAGTAGAGGTAGTCTGTTTTGACTTTTCAGGCTCACTTGGTGTCAGAGATCTCTTTGTTTGTCTTTGCAATCCATTTCAAATACTCAAAGGGCAGTGGTTAATGTCGATAAGCAACCAAAAATGTGGTAGAAGCCTATGGCTCATAACACTACAACTTCATGCTGAGTGGCTTGCAGTCTTACAATACCACTTTAAATCAAATTTTGGTTTCCTTTGAGTTAGTTAGATGAGGTTTAACGTCCCAGTTTCCAACCAATTAGTTCAAGTCGAGACGACCACGGCCTTTTTCCAGTTGTGGCTCACTGGCTTGTTTTCTCTACTCCATTGCTTATGCTGAGCACCAAGCACATAGGCAGTAGGTTTCCTTTGAAAGGCCAGTTCAGATGGGAAAGCTGTAGATTGTTCTTGCATGAAAACCCACCTTCCTTAGACCCAACAGGGATCGAACCCCTCACTTCTCCCTTTCTAAGCTCTCTTTTAATGACATTGCCTCTTTCCACTCAGTCATAGCACTAGTAAAGGAGTAGAAACCATGTTCTGGTTACATTATATCAGGGGTCGGCAAACTAGGGGTCGCAACCCTCAAAAGGGTCGCGAAAATATTTTGGAGGGTCGCGAAAAGAATTCTGGAGCGAAAAATAATTGCCATATTTCTCATTAAAAATAAGCAATAATGGGGGTGATTCTAATCTAAGAACCAGTGTTCTGCTTTATTAACACTGTATAACCAAGTCAAATCAAGCTCCTCTCACCGACCCGTCAATCTGAGGGCCACCAAGATTCCGGAGTAGAAAGTTGGGGCCACCAAGCAAAA
The DNA here is from genome assembly GCA_029531755.1 of Holothuria leucospilota. Classification (NCBI taxonomy): domain Eukaryota; kingdom Metazoa; phylum Echinodermata; class Holothuroidea; order Aspidochirotida; family Holothuriidae; genus Holothuria; species Holothuria leucospilota. Next base: position 4,356,833 of record CM055967.1, on the reverse strand, counting down.
AAATTGGAGACCCCTGCATTATATGATACTTACAAGCAAATTTAAGTTCAGCTTCAACACTTGTCCTTTGTTCCACTATACCTGTAGTTCCAATCACACTAGCCAGACATGAATACCTTCCTTCATCTCCAGTCTGAGTAGCAGTAATGTACAATGTTCCATTTGGAAACTGGTTAAGCCGTGAATCGCTGTTTATCTGTAACGGAGAGTTGTTGCGCCTCCACTGGACAACCACTCGACCTCTGTTTTCACTATCCTCTACCAAGCAGTGGAATGATAACGGCAGGCCATCGACGACAACACTATCAACGGGTTCTTCTCGGAATACTGTTGAGAAGGAGTAGGAAACTTGAAATCTACAGTTAATGCTACAGGTAACTCCTATGGGCATTCATTACCCTCCTCAAATTTCACTCACGACCTACACTGGACACAGCTTATATCCTACATTATTTATACACTATACATATGAGGGTTAAGACGCGGTCACACTACAACGAATTCGGACCGGATTCCGATCCGATTTTGTGAGTTTTTATTAAAATCTTCTCCATTTCGGGTCGGAAAGAACCCAAAATTTGCCAACCTGTGTAATTGTATGATTTTTATCGCAGGACTACGAAAATTAAATTTATACCAATTATTTCGTGACGTCACATCAACAGACAGCTTTTATCGGACTACGCGTGTCCGATAAAAGCTGTTTGTCTGTGTGACGTCACGAAAAAATCAGTTAACATTTTATTTTCATAAACCTCTGATGCAAATCATATATTTACACTGGTTGGCAAATTTTGGGCTCTTTCTGACCAGAGATGGAGAAGATTTTAATAAAAACTCACAAAAATCGGATCGGAATCCGATCCGAATTCGTTGTAGTGTGACCGCGGCTTTAGGATAGTGATACTGTCCAGCTTGATGTGACTAAATGTCACTGCATACAGTATATAAGTCTATTGCTTGGCAACCCCTAGGCCAAGCTACCTGCAGTGCATGTTTTCTGCTGCATGGATTGACCAGTTGCAAGTCACTGAATATGATCTCTTGCTTGACAACCCCTAAGCCAAGCTACTCTCCCTAAAGTACAGTACATGTCTACTGCTGCATGGGTTAATGGAGCAGTCAGAGAAAAGTGTCTTGCCTAAGGGTCGTATTTTTGCTTGAGAGTTATAAGACTCAGTGCACAAGCATTAATATGGTCAATCTCTTTGTTCTTACTATACAAGCACCAAGTAAAGGAAGGAAATAGGTAAGTCCTTGAAAATCAACACTGAACATGCTTTCTAAAAAAAAAAAAAAACAATAAAAAGAAAAACAATATTACAAAATTAATGTACTGCATGTGCAGTACAGTAGCCAGCCAGTAAAGTTTTGTAAGCTTGCATTTCATTCTATCCATGTTAATCGAATTACCGACTAAGTACTGTATGCCATTGTACAGATGAAAAGTCATACTAACTAGTGCAAAATCTGTTAGGCCTAAATTAAGGATTGGATTTGAAATAAAATTCAGAAAAATAAGTTTGATTTACTCTTTACGTAGAACTACCCATACAGTACCATTAATTAACAGTGAATTAGGTGCACAACAAGAGTGAAGTACAATACAGGGCCAACCTAGAGCTAATAATAATATTACAAAGTTGATTTACTGTACAGTACAGTAGCCAGTCAGTAAAGTTTTGTAAGCTTGCATTTCATTCTATCCATGTTAATCGAATTACGTACTAAGTACTGTATGCCATTGTACAGATGAAAATTCATACTAGTGCAAAATCTGTTAGGCCTAAATTGCGGATTGGATTTGAAATAAAATTCAGAAAAACAAGTTTGATTTACTCTTACGTACAGTAGAACTACCCATACAGTACCATTATTAACAGTGAATTAAGTTCACAACAAGAGTGAAGTACAATATATAGGGCCAACCTAGAGGCAATTTACTCATGCAAATCACATATAACCAACTACATGTACCAGTGCTGTACTATTTGTACTGTACAGTAAACACTTTCATTACACTACTGTAGCTTGAATTGATTCGGATAATGCTACAGTACTGTACAGTATGTCAGATTTGTCTTACAGTAATTTTTAAACAGTCATTTTTGGATGTATTTCATGGATTATTTTACTCTAACCAAGATTATTATAATAACTTAATATTACAGGGCAGACAGCGACCACTTGTAAACAACTCTAAAACCATCTGTAACAAACTGTCATGCAGGGCTTATTTACACCCTAATGAACAGTGCAGCACGTGAATATACTGTTTGTGATAAGAACTGCATCATTGTGTCTCTTATCACTTTTCAATGGGTTGCAATTCAGCTGATTTAAGGATCCGTTACTTGAATTACATCCTTACTGCTGTATAACAGCTACAGTTCAGTACTGTACAAGACATGTAAAAAAGAAAACAAAAGTTTAAGATACAGTACTTGTTGTGTCCTTTCTAAAAGTGTAACATTAGGAGACAGGAAACAGTTTCTGGGAAATACTCCAACTGATAATATGTACTGTACCCTTCTTTCAATAACAACCTCTAGTAGAGCAGGAAACAGTATGTGATTAGTACAAAGCATTAAACTATTTGTTGAGCAATACAAGATTACAAGTACTTTTTATTTCTGTGTTAGAGGGTAAAGGTTATACTCATATACAGGTCTATGTAACCTTCAGGTCTCTCATCTAGGACAGTTATAACAACTTAATAGATCTATCGACCCAAATTCACAGCGCACATGACTTTGTGTGGTTACTGCATGCAATGGAATTTGTGGAAAATTATACAAATCCCAGTTTTCTCTACTGTAATATTTAAGTATCACTTTAGTACACACAAAAAGGCCACTTTCACTAAATTCAAAAATTTCAAAAAAAAAAAATTGAAGCAGAGACCCTAAATTTTGTTTCCTTATGTTTTAAAGGTAGCTCTAATAACTTATAAACAAAGTGTGTATACTGTATATACTGATGTACCAATCACATGTATACACTTTTCATTCAGGTTGAAGAATCAAGTTAACAGATTAAAATGAGGGACCAATCTAAATTTGGATTGAAGAAATTAATTGACTTAAATTTATTCTTGATATTTATGAGTGAATATTCCAAGTCTTTCAACTAATACCTGATTTCATTCAGAGGACATGATGCAGTATTTTAGTTCTATAAGTGTTAAAAACTGGCATGCTTCTGGTTGCAGTAAAACAATGTATTGCAACATGATTGGTATGAATTCATGAGTCAATGCATCTACCGTAGACATTTAGTACTGTATAGTACCCAGCCCTTTCATAGCCTGTGTTTTAATGAGTTTGGCTACATGCAGGGATGTAGCTACAGTAGGCGGCGCTGGGCGGCCCGGCGGTGACACCCGGCACTCACTATTCCTGCCCGCGAAACACACGTCTCCCAGCCCACCACAAATCTGCCTACTGAGACCTAAAACTAGTCCTAAATTTACCCCTTACAGTAAAATGAGGGAAAAATGGAAAATTAATGGCTGAAAAATGGGGTAGATACCATGAGGTGGGGTGAGGTGCATTCCCCAAATCGGACAATTACCCGGCACTCAAATTTGGCTAGCTACATCCCTGGCTACATGTCCCATGACATCAGAGAATTCACATCATAACAAGATTAATCTTATTTATAACCAAAGCCTAAAATTTTAGCTTAGACAACAAGATGGCAGTTTGAACCATAAAGCTTTAAAATCACATGTAACCCTACAGATCTACAGTACACAATCATACATTTGTCCACAAACAGCATCATACAAATTTTGAACAATTGGTGGGAAGATTAACATGCAGCTAAAAGGTTGAACACCTACTGTACATACTGTGTATGTTGAACATTATTCACATAAATCTGAACACACTATCATACATAATTTGTCCCTAAATCACCATACAAATGTATCATACAGTAGTATTTTTGAATGTCAAACGTATTGAGTGGGGATAGCAAATGTATCGTAAATTCTTAATTCAAACATTATAAATATGTCTGTGGCCAAGATCATCAAGATGTTGCTTCACTACTTTAAATTCCAAAAGTCCCTTCAGCTGGATGCTGAAGAGGAAAAATGAAATGTTACCCCCAAAGGGGTTCTGCTCCCCAAAGAAGCTACATCCCCAGATCAGGCACTCTGACGTAACTTCACTTACTTATGTCTGCATTCACAGTAGCCAGCTCCAAGAGGATAAGACCAATGAAGAAAATGCAGGTCCTGTCACAAACCATCTTACTGCACAGGCAGGCATGTATTTCAAGTACTAGGCTGGTCCTTGAAGGGTTGTCTTAACTGACCTTCAGTAGGTCTAAGAGAAATGCTAACAGTCCCTTACTGCTAGACAAGACCTACACATATACAGCATTGCTTGGATGTAACAGATTTCTTCTTGAGACCACTAGTAAAGTGTTTGAAGAACAGCTCAGTCAAGCCACAGGTACAACAGTTGCCAACGGCTGCCTATAATTAGTGGCCACTGCTTACCATCAGTCTAGTGAGCATCAAATTGATTAAAAGTCTGCTGAGAAATGACAAGAAAAAGAAATAGTTTAAAATTTTCAATTCAGTTAAAGTATTGTCATAAAGATGTAAATTTAATCAGACACTATACTGTATATCAACAATAAAGAAAGTGTTAAGTCTGATGTAATGTACTACATGAAAAGTATTACTTACTGTACTATACAAAGCAATCTAAACTTGTATTACTACTGTGTGTGCAATATTCACAGTAGGGTACATGAACAGTGTCTCTAGAACAGACACACGTATTAATCGCATTTAACAAAATTCAGTCACCAGAAATCTATTAAAAATATACCAGTATTTTGCTTGTTTTTTGATTGATGGTCCATTCCTTCAATACAGTATTTTTACAACCCATATTGTGAAGCTAAAATAACTTGGTCCTGGAGATTTCATACTTGTACAGACAAACCCTCCACTAATTCCCTAAACAGCTGTCTTTAAGTAATTAAAGTACTGTTCTGCACGGATCATGCAAGATGATCTGGAAAAGTCATCGATAAAATATAATGTAGTACTATATATATAGGGATAACTGATACAATACTTGTAAACAAACTATTTTTTTGCTTTTGATCACGTCACCATAAAACTCAGTTTCAAATTACAGAAGTTGCACAGTTGCATACTTCACCTAAAACACAACCTACAGTACAGTACATACTGTGCAGTACTGTATGTCTTTAAAGTTTGTTAAGCTGGAAAGGAATTGCAATCTTGTGGTTTACCTTTTGATATAGCACAGCACATTTGAACTGAGCTTAAAATGACCACTGATGACCTCACAATTCGTTGATTTCATACAGTAGTATATGGATCATACTATCTAACAATCACATCCATTATTGTAAAACAAAAGATGACAAGGGGAATGTCATATTGCCATGTGAGAGTCTGTGCACAATCCCACTAAGCCACTTATTTACTTCTTAGAGTTTGAAAATTTCAAGTTATTATAACTTCTCAAACATTATGAAGTGAGAAGAGATTTAAAGTAGAAAAAAAGATTCAATTCAATCAGTACACAGACAACTGATACTTAACATTTAGTATACAGTACTGTGTCTCAACAGAAGAATGCTGTCTGACTTTTCTATCAATAAATTCATGAGCACTGAATCCCAGAACAATTGTTGATAGACAGGAAACTTTTATGAACATGAATGCTGTGGACCACATTACCAAACAACAGGGGATAAACAATGACACACTGCACTGTACAGAGTTGGCTACAGTATTACCACACCTCATGCTGCTGTATACTGTACAGTAAATCAGGAAGTAATACTTTACAAGTAATAATCTGCTGAATCAGTGTATATATTTGTACAGTAGAGCACTTCCTGTTGCATGTTAAGGTAACAGGTCTTGTCTATTTTAGCAAGATTAAAATGGGTCTGCAGGGGTCGAAATAAGCCTTGAACCTTTAGGAGCCAACCAGGGCCCCCAGTTCATGGAATCTAGGGGCCAAATGAGAAATCAAGGGGCCCAAACTAACGAAGAAAAAAGGACTGCTGAAGTATACAGGTGCTTTTTATGTGCTTGGAAACGTGTGGCATAGGTATAATTAAGGTAGGCTATAAGTAGATGCTGAAACCAGGGAGTTGCTATTTGACACTCCCTGCTGAAACTAGCCTGAAAGTAATCTGTCCACACCCTCTTAGACCAGGGAGTTGCTATTTGACTTAGCAACTCCCTGCTTAGACCAGTTCTTAACAACTGTATATGTTCCATGTAATGTACATTTTCAAAATTTTCTCGTAACTCCGGAATTTATTCCCCGGTAAAATGAAGGAGATTGTCCAATTCCCGCCAACCAGTCAGTCATGAACATTAAGTATTTGCCTGAGCAGCCCACCCGTAGTACGGCAGGTTTTGCAAATCCCCTCAGTCACTCAATCATATTATTGTTTATTGTAATCTAATTGGATAAACCCGACATCATATGTGCAGTCAATGATCTAGGCCTAGACATACAGTGTTACGTAACAGTACACAAGCCAACTTACGATATTAGAACTACGCTACTGCATTACATGTGATAGATTTTTGACTGCATTGCTTTCGCTGTGCAAATGGGTTACTACAGTACATTCGCCAGGGTTTGTACTGTAATATAGCTAATTTACTTTTCTACTTGTGAGGCTCTGCCTAAATTACTCATGAATGACATCGGTGTGCGTCTGCGTGAGTGATCTTCCGTTTTGTGACAAAGCAGACTGTTACTGAGCGATGTGAACTGATTTCAGGAATAATGTGTGTTTTGCAGGTTTTTAGTGACTGTCAGGGTACGAAATACTGTACAAAGGCCGTGTGAGATATAAGATCGTTTACTTGTGGGTGGAGAGGTTCATGTGCAGACCATAGAAATAAAAGTAAGGGAGAATGACGTCAGCCGATCTGGACTGAAGCCATTGATTTGGCCAGTCTGTACGGCAACGGAGCACCTGCGCATAATACAAATATCACGTCATTGCTTTTGCCCCAAGTATTGGCAAATAAACTACAAGTTTTCAAGTTAGGAGTATAAAACAAAATACTTAAGGCACCATGACTTATTTCTGTTGTGAAAATTACTCCAAATCTTTCGAAAACGCATAAAATAAAGTATAACTTCTGCAGCAGAATGCACACTGTACGTAAAGGGGAGACATCAATCAACAGGTCTCTTGCCGTACAACGAAAGCGCCCTCACACTTTTCGTAGCTTCACCGGTTAAACATGCATGGATGCATTGTGTTAGCGTTCTCCCTTACTTTTATTTCTATGGTGCAGACTGAACAGTAATACTTGAAATATTTAGGAGCCAACCGGGCCCCTTTCCCTGTAGAAGCTACGGGCCCGAGCAAATTTTTCGGAGCATCGGGCCCACGGGCCCCCGTTATTTCGAGCCCTGGTCTGTTGGCCCCTACAACTAAAGCCTAGCGTACATAGGTTCTATACTGTAAGTCTTTTATGTACTTGGATTGCACAGCTAGCTGACTTTTGAAAATTACAGTAATATTGCAAACCTGGTCATAAAATCAATCAATTCTCAACCAATATCTTTCAAAACTCTTTCTGAAACTTTTATACAAGTTATTAACCCGTTTCTAACAAGAGTTTTTCTTTTAAAATAATATACTACTAAGATATGAATGAAATTACTACATTGTGATGTTAAGAGCAATTTTGGAAAAACAGCATGCTTTGTATTTGGAACTGCACACAAATAAATTAAGATGGCAAGCAGGCCCCCAAAAAGCTGGATGCAAACACGCATTGCGTCCGCGACAATCATGCTGCAGCTTGAAATTTTCATTTTAGTCCCAAATTAAGTAGACCAGGTGAGCTAGAAATTTTGGTTTTCAAAGTATGTGCGCCTGCAAAGCTTTGCAAGTTTTGCAGCCTGGAGCCATGATTGCAAGTAAAATGCAACAAGACTGCTGTACAGTACTGTACTGTAGGTTGAGGAAGTGTACTATAAGCCTACTGCAAAATGTTCTAGACTACTGTACTGTAAGTCTAAGCATCACATTTTTCAATACCAGCATGTACACATTTTGGTATATACTGTACCATCCCAGTGGAAAATGGGAAGAAAAATTTGATTTCTTCCAAAATCGTCCTGCCATTAAAAATTGTGAAGGACAATAAATACATTCCAGTATTGCTGCCTGGACTATTTCATTGTAGAACACAAGCTTATAATAACCTTCAAGGTTTCTTTGTGCTATGAAAGTTCTAAACAACTAAATTTGTCCCTCAGCAGTACAGTAGGTGGCAATAGTTGAGACCTAACATAACATAACATAACAGGTTAAAGGGCAAAGGAGGGCTAAGGCCCCATAAGATGCCCTGAAGTCCATACAACCTAAACTGAAAACAAACAACCAACCAAACCAGCCCAGCCCAATTAGATTCTACCACAGTTATGGAAGAACTTGTCGATGTTAACCTTGAAGCAGTGCACCGATGTGGAGTTAACTACCCACTCAGGCAGACTATTCCACTCGTTAACAACTCTATGAGAGAAGTTGAACTTCCTAATGTCGAGCCTTGCAAAACACTTTACTAGCTTCTTACAATGGCCTCGAACCCGAGAATTACTTTGAACCTTTAAATAATTGCAAGATAATTGTAATAAATCCCTATTTTAAGGTGAAACAGTTGGCCAATTGCACAATGAAATATTCTTTTCTTCTTAACCTTGAAAAATTTTCAAAAAACAATGATTTCCCTACCGAAATCGTCCAAAAGGCGTAGGATGAAATTTAATAAGTTTAAGTTTGAGCAGGATAATTCTATACAACTACTGTATACAGTATGAGGACCATATTTCGGGGTAGCCCAGCCTACAATATTCCACAACAATCTAAGTACTTATATGTCTGAAACCATCCCCCCCCCCATGCACCCTCCTCCCAGGCCTTCCCATACTTTGTTGACTGTACATTACCTGCTGCTTTTCAGTAACTTGAACAGAACAACCCTGAAAATAAAAAAAATTACATTTTGGGTCATCTCAAACAACAAAACATGTGAATCAAAAATATGATCTGAATGAAAGCATCATGACAAAGAAACAAAAACCGTGTAGCCTAGCCTAATATTTTTTGGAGGCCCAAGTCTAGGCTAAGGCCTACCAGCATGATAAGAAACAGGCCATGGAATGAACTAAGCTTCTGACATTACTGTAGGCCTAGCCTACTGTACATGACAGGGTGCATTCGATTCACACCAATGTGAAGATCTTTGGTGTGGAGTTGGTATCTTCCTTATGTTTTCTATTGGTTTTCTTGGCGTAACTTCAGCGTGGGCCTCACATGGAATGCACTGTGGCCTACTGTACATGCAATTTCTCTTCCTTACACGTACCATGGTATACAGTAGTCTAGATGCAGTATGCTAGGCCTTCAAACCATGGCCTTGTCCAGACTAAGACTAACAGGCTACGTACACTGTAAAGCTGGCTCTTCAGAGAAGCACTAATGACTGAAAAGTGGGGTTCATTTTTCAGTGGTTATTGTCACTTTCAGTGTACCCTATCTTAGACTACCTACTTTCACCTGTGGCAAAATTCTGTCAGTGCAAAGATGATCACTTTTTTTTTTTTCAGTGTTGGCCTGGCTACTTCCCAGATTGCGTAGTTTATTAATTGCGCGCGAAAATTTAATCGTTAAGTTCTAAATTGTGCGCCGACAAATGCTTTGCGCTCAGGAGTGGGTCCAGAGGGCGTCGTCTACTTATTTGAGTTTTTTCTGAATTGTGTACTCAGCATAATTGTTTGTGTGAGTCTTGAGCGTCAGGATTTCGCTTGCACCGCGCCAATCTTTGGCTCAGTTCTTTGCCTGCGCACCGCACGCCGATACTGCGCACCGATTCATCGTAAAATCGGTAGGCCCTGGGCCTAAGTAAATTGAAAATGCCCACAGAACTTCTTCCACGCAACTGACAAACTATGCAATCCGGGCTACTTCTAGCCAATTAGCCTACTAGGGTACTTACAGTAGCAGGGATGTAGCTAGCCAAATTTGAGTGCCTGGTAATTGTCTGATCTAGGGAAAGCACCTCACTTGACCCTCATGGCATCTAGGTACCCCATTTTTTTCAGCCACTAATTTTTCATTTTTCCCTCCTTTTACTTTAGGGAGTACATTTAGCCTAGTTTTAGGTCTCCGTAGGCTAGGCAGATTTGTGGTGAACGGGGAAACATGCATTTGCCTGGAGTGCTGGGCCGGAATATCGAGTGCTGGGTGTCACCCCCCAGCGCCGCCCACCGTAGCTCTACATCCCTGCTACTTAGCAACACTGCAGGCAGTCTATAGGGTTTACGGTCGTTTCGCCCCCTTGCCAGTTCGCCCCCAACCAGTTCGCCCCTAAAAAACCAGTTCGCCCCCAAGCGATGACCGGTTCGCCCCCAAAGACCTACTAGTTCGCCCCCAAGTGCTGACCAGTTCACCCCCTAATTTATTGACAATATACCTTTGTTATTTTCAGCATTTTTGTGCCGTTTCTTCCTTCATGTTGCATCCTTTGATGCAAATATCGAAAATTACACAAGAAAATAAGCAGAAAAGAGTTGTAGTGCCTAATTCCTCTTGGGAGGTGGCAGAAAATACCACGCACGTGATACCTGATTGGTTGTTCTTCGTTGATTGCACATGTGATTGTGTATGGTCAACAGTATATTCTGCGTGTGCTTGTTTTTGTCGGCATTCTAATAAATAAAATTCCATGCACTTCTTAAAATACAAGAAAAAAAAAAGGTTTTTCAATATACCTACTGTATCTCATGAAAATTGTACTTAAGTAAGCTGGAAATGTAATCACGAACTTAACAAAACTTAACACTAAGAAACCACTAGACTTCAACCAGCACAAAAGATGTGATGAGATAGCATCATGTACAGTAGGTATAGGCCTTGCGGTATTTCAGTTCAAACGAGTCCCCTCATCACTTTCGTTACCACATTTTATGCCATTTTGCTGCTGCTGTCATTAAAAAAATATATTTGAAAAGAAAAATCAACTGTATTGGAATTTTTTTTAACAACTAACAGTGAGTGTAAGTAAAATCGAGGGGGCGAACTGGTAGGTACATGGGGGCAAAACGACTTTCACTTTGGGGCGAACTGGCAAGGGGGCGAAACGACCGGGGCGAACTGGTTGGGGGCGAACTGGCAAGGGGGTGAAATGACCGGGTACCGTCTATAGTGTTATACAGTAAACACTAGGCTAGGCCTATAATAATGGAAAGGTAGGCCCAAAGTTAGGCCTAGCACACTTCACTGCCTTTCTGCCAGTCTGGAAAGTTTGTATCTGCTACACCGAATTTTTACGCCAGTCACCTGTTTTCTCAACTTTTACGCCACGCCAAATTGGCTTACCAGTTAAAACGTCCATTGACCAAAACGTCCCCGTACGAAAACGTCCCCGCTATTGGTCAAAACGTCCCCGTGTCAAAATGTCCACGTACCAAAACGTCCTTCGATCCGATCGACATGATCCTTTGAATACTTGTTAATGTTAGTTTATGATAATTTTTCAACTATTTGTAGGCCTTAATGTTTTTATTAATGTAAGAAGACGACTTTCTGTTCCTTAAAGAAAATGAAATAGGCCTACTAATGGCAATTTTCTTTACAACTTACGGCTGCAACTTTACGTGTTGTGCATCTATAGCCTGCATGCAGGTATTGCAGTGAGAAAAAAAAAATATTTCCCAAAGAGGCCTAGGCTACCTGCAATAAATTATCTTACAATTAAAACTTCTCTTCATTAAAATTAAAAGAGGTTTTATTATGTGTATCTTTCATAGGCGGGGACGTTTTGGTATTACATGTGTAATAACACGGGGACGTTTTGGTAAAAAGCGGTGACGTTTTGGTAGCTAAAAAACGGGGACGTTTTGGTAAAGGGACGTTTTGACTGGATACCCCAAATTGTTGTAGACCTACTGTGTTTTAAGTACATTGTGTATGTAAAAGACAAGAAAATCACGCCATGAAATTGGCGTATAAGGTCTTTACTGCACGCCGAAGATCTTCGGCGTAACATACATGTTTTCCAGACGGGCCTTTCTGTATAGGGCTTCTACCACATGTGTAGCCATTAAATGCTAAACGATGGCATGTGGAATAAATGTGTTACTGTTAGCCTAGCCTAGGCCTACAAAGCTAGCAAGCTTAGGCCTAGGCTTAACTTAGTAACTTACTCAGTCCCCCTTACTTTGAGGCCCAGTTACTTTTAGTGTTAGAGCTGACATTAGGCCTATGTATAATGTAGTATTTTTAGTAACTAGTAGCCTACAAAGGCCCATGTAACATTTAGCCCTAACGTTAGACCCTGCGTTAAATTAGCCTAGGCTAGGCCAGTAACGTTAGTAAGCTAGGCCCTGTTATAAATATAATGGCCTGAGTCAGTCAGTTGGGTAGCCTACATTAACATAGGCTGTCATACAGTAACTGTTAGGCCTAACGTTAGGCCTATCTGAACTTCGTTAGTGATAACTAACCTCGTTTTTTTATACTTCAGATTCACACTGTAACCGTTAGGTGCACCGGATTTATTCACACTTGGCAGGCACTCAAAATACCCAATATAGGTCAAGACAGTTTAACAGTGAAGCACGAATGTGCCCTTTTCCGGTTCCGCTACGACTATCACGCACCTCTCTCAAAATGCAAGACGCTAGAACAGCATATAGTTAACAGCGTAGTAAAACTACAAGATGTGAACTAACTGTATGATGTCGCTCCAGTCCGATCCCATATGTACGTAAGGTATATGAGTTGGGCAAACGTCTATGTGACACTAACGCTATTCCGTGTGTACATGTAGCAGACGATTTAAAATCATGATCAAGATCGAGGAATGTGTGCACCAGCTGTGCATCTCCAAGTGAACGCGTCCCTAATTTGCATGATTGATTGATGAGTAAGTGGGCGGAGTACAAGTTACAAATTTAGTGGCGCTTGCCGAATTTCTCTTGTATCATTTTGAGCGTGGGAGTGGCTGCTGCTTAGCCATAATATGACCTACAGTAACATGAAACTCAGTAGAAAAAGTGGTTACGAAAATAATAACCACATTACACTTTTCGTGCAGTTGGTTTTCCCTCATTGCAATGGACTGAGCTTTTCGAAGTTTTTGACATAGAGCTGCCACTTATGCGACCACAGACTGTTTAATCGAGGAAAGGAAGGGAGGGTGCCCTGCTGAGCACCTTTGCCGAAATTTTAATATATGTTTGCCTGAACGAGCAAATATAATTTCTGCCCGCCTCGTGCGCTTACTGAGGCTATATAGTCCAGACATTGAAAGAAACCTTAGGCTGCTTCTCACTGTTCTCAGTCTCTAATTGGTGTTAAATTATTCTTTTGAATGTGTCAGTTTATTGGCAACCTAGGCGTATGCCGAGTCAGTAATTTTAAAAGAGAAATTAAATTTATTCAATTGGACATGTCATGCCGGTAAATAGCTGGTAGACATTTTCGCAGTTGAAAATTCCCAAAACGTACCGTATAATCCTTCGTTAGGCTATATCAACGCAATGTCGGTGGCGAAATTCGGTCGTAAGTCTACCTAAAGGCGATCTCGAGTCAACTCTTTGGGCGAGAGTCCATATCAATTTGTTTGTTACGTAACCCTATACACTGAGCTTGTGTCAGCGTCTCCTACTCAACGAAAATGCGCTCTGTGGAAAACAGTGCGGATACGAACTTTCGATCGCTCGTGCTTTGTTACATAGCAAAATTACAGCGATGTTCATTTAGTTTTATCTTTTACAATGTCTCAGCTTCTGAATGACATAAAAATATATCGATATTATTTCACTTTTCCATAGGGACCTGGACAGATTTCGAAGGCATCTTTTTGCATAGCAAGCAATAGCTATGAACTTTTGACCTACTGCTGCTTGGATCGCCGATGTTCATGCATTGCTGGATTGTTTATCATGTAAACTTTCCAATCCGGTAACCTTTGTTTTCAAATTACATATAAACAGACACAAAGATAAATATGCATAAGTCTTGCACCAATGAAAAGACGCCAAGCAATGTGTAACCAACGCAATCGTTGAGCGCCACAGACTTCTACACTGAGCGCGCGTTGTATGTAAAGCGAACACGCAGTGAGTGTAGTGGCAAACAGATCATTTGGTCACGCCCACATGACCAATCAAGTGTACGGGACGAGTGTGTATATGAATCATACATAGACATCGATCTCAGTTTAGACAGGGAAGTGTTTTGAAACAAATTGATATGAACATTTTTTGTGTTTCGGTATTAAGAAAACAATTTATTCCTTATTAACATATTCCTCCTAATATCTTAAAACTTATAACTTCTGTGAAACCAACTTGCCACCCCTGAGGAAATGTCGATTGGGGCCAACTTTAAACAGAAATGATCCCTCATTCTTTGGAGAAAATCAACTCGGTTCTCTTTTTTTTTTTTTTTTTTTTGTTTCGTTTACTGAACTTTCATTTTTCATGGTTATATACATTAAACTTTCGTTTTGCATGATTATATACATTGAACTTTGGTTTTTCATAATGATATACATTGAACTGAACTTTTCGTAGTTATATACAATGAACTGTAATTTTCATGATTATGCACATTAAACAGTATTTTCTAAGGTTTTAAAAATTGAATCGCATTCTTCATGATTATATACATTGAGCTGTCAATTACCACATAAATTTATAAACATTAGTACTTCTTAGTATCACCTTTACTTGCATTGATAAATAAAGTAATTGGAAAATATTAAAAATTAATCCATTTTAAATCAGCGAAACAAAGCTCATAAATAACGTCAGTTTTTCGAAAACGTCTAGCCTGGCTAATTTTTTACAGCCCAAAGACCTCGGTTCTCTTGGTTTGGGTTCCCCTGCTAATTAAATTTTTTTTTATCTAACAATCCTTTTTATTTCCATCGGTTTTGCACGAAGTACGATCTGTACGAAAAAAAAACCCACTGTCGCCAAAAACACATATGCTGTTTATCTTAGTGCCCGGGCAACGCTTTATTTTGAATTGTATTGCAGGCATACTTCGGTCCTACTGAATGGTCAGTGTTACAATTTTCTATGTCCGCCGCATTCTGATCTAACCAGTGTATATTCATATTTCACTTCACACATCACATCACTTGCAAGTATTTGATTACATCCAACAAGATGGTGCAAACGTCTGTGGCAGTGATGATCATCGGCCAGAAATACAGCGTCGTGTAATGCTTAACCTGCTCAAATAGGGTTACCGTAATCAGAACAAAAGACAACAAAAAGTTCAAGTTTGCTGTTCTTATAGCGATTTTACCGCCAAATCTGAACAAAACCTGCTGATCAAGTTTCGCTCTCGTCTCTTTCGTTATCCGAAACAGGGGTATCAACTTCAGCCTTAAATATGGTACTGATGTGAATCGAGAAACTTTAAACGAAAAGTGGAATCGTGTCACCATATGAGAAGTGTCTGTGCCTAAGATTGTTTATTACATAAGGTTCCGGATTACTATAGAAATAAAGCACAATGCTACGCGGAAGCTTTGGGGCTTGTGTTTTTACTATGTTACTTAGGTTAAATATGATCAGTTTTTTATTTGGTCATTGTTGGAAGTGATTTTAAATAAAGACTGCAAATTGAAAGCAATTTGACCAATAATAGTGCCATTTTTTATTACATTACAGACTGCGCTCCGTGAATTGCCGTCTTTGAGTAGCGATCAGGGCTGGAATCAACCTAACACCTTTTTAACTGTGAGCTTCAATCAGAGGGGTGGCATGTCCAAGTTGAGAACTTTTACAATTATCTAGGGGGCGGGGAAGTAGCCTGATTTAGTGTGTAAATCAATGGGGCAATAATTAGTGATAGCCTACGCTATATACCATAAAGAGTAATAACATAACTAAGGGCAAAAGGAGAGATAAGGCAACGTAAAATGCTGAGCAGTCCAAACACTTTGATGAAAGATCTAACCAAACCGTACAAAGCGTGCTCAGTCTGATTCTATAAAAGTCCCAAGAGAACTTGAAGCAGTGATCGAGTCGATGTGAGTACACCCACTCATCACTGGCAGACTATTCCACTCGAGTCATTGACGACTCTATGAGAGAAGCTGAAAGTGAACTTTCTACTGTCAGTCCTCGCGAAATACTTCCGCAGTTTCTAACAATGGCCTCGAACCCAAGGATAAACTTGAAACTTGAAGTATAGCTACAAGTTGCCAAAGAATCCCTCCTAGAGAAAAAAATTGTAAACCTAAGGCATATTCCTACAGTTTTCTCCTGGGTGAAAGGTCCAATGATTTGGGTCTTTAATCGTGATATTTAGGGAAAATTACTTACTTTAGGTAAATGACCCTCGGCTTTGAACTTGTTCTAAAAGAAACTCGTCCTTTGCATAAGGACCCGAAGCCTGCAGAACATAGTCAATATGGGTTCTTACTAACTAGTTATACAAATTCAGTACAATCTCTTGATATAGTCTATAGAAATTCCTCTTGATCAATCGACTGAACATTCAGATCTATTAGTCGTAGCGGCAGCGTCACACTGCCGCGAAGAAGGCTTCAAATACGTATAATGACAATACCCAATTTTCTCCAAAGTCATATTACACAAAATACCTTCATCCTCGTTATAATCATACCTTTTTTGACCAAACTGAACACCCTAAAAAACGTGTTTAGGAATTAAACACAATTTTTGCCCCCACTCTGGAAACATGTTTAATTCCTAAACACATATGTTTAGTTCCTAAACATTATGTGTTTAATTCCTAAACATTATGTGTTTAACTCATAAACGTGTTTAGAGTGTAAACTTGTTTCCAAAGTGGGGGCAAAAAAGTGTTTAGAAAAGTGTTTAATTCCTAAACACTGTTTTTACAGTGAAGGACACAAATGCGTTAATCATAAGGACTTTACCACGAGGTATATGAGACCAGCTGAGGAACGTCTTCCGACCCCCTCAACCTCCCCTCCTCCCTCTCCCCCAATTTTTTTGTTTAAAAAAATATAATGGCTGGGAAATGTAGAAGAGAAGAAAGAGAATACTGCATTTGGCATCTTAAACTATGAAACAGGAATTTGAAGGAAGAGATAATGCCTTTTCCGGCTTAAAGATAGGCTCATAGACCCTTTAGGACGGCGATCCTCCAGCGATAATGGTCCTCAATTGCCGGAAATGTAACTATAGCTACAATGCTGGTATACTTTTCGCAGGTGTGTGGGTTTAAAGTAAAGGTCTGTGGAGATGTCCTACCTACCAGTATGATGAAAAAACATTAAAACCTTAAAAATAGTCCAATTTTCATCATAACCCATCAATTGTTGACCATTTTAAAAGGCAATTACTGTCTTTTGCACTTACATAAGGTACTAATGGAAATTTTTAACATGGAAAAGGGACTCCTGATATGTGTTGTGTTATCCTTTGTTTGTTTAACATTAATTCCAAGGACAGGTGCAATTTTGGCATGCCCTATAGGGGTTTATTTTTGAAGTAGCTATGGACTACTTTGAAAATGTCGATTTTAAACACTAAAGTAGAACCAGCTGCTTAGTAATTAACACATTATTTTTAAGGGATTAACAAACTTAATAAAGATCGCGTGCAACACTCCACATCACAATTTTTGATCTACTGCTAACGAGAAATCTCAGACATACAGACAAACTTTGAGGAGGTTTTCTTTGAGAACGGTAAAAGTTATTCGAATAATTCTAACGGAAATTTCATAAGGAGATCTTAAAGGGAGAATGCAGTCACCCCAATAAAGAATTCCGTAGTAGACTATCCTATTTCCTGAATGGCTCTTAAGAATCTTGTGACAGTATTTTTCTCACTCAATTGTAAAATTTACAAGGAGCAACTGCTTGATTTACCTTGAATATGCAATATTTATGTTCTAAAATATTATGAAAGATACTTGGAAGTGAAATAAGAAGAAAGTTGTGACATTAAGCTATAGTTTCAAAACAAGTTTGGGACGACTGCTTCTGATCTTTAATCTATCATCGTTGAGTAAAACAGCTGTTTGGTTACTTTTCCACATAGGCGTATGAGGCGGGATAGGGGGCACGTCGCACCCCTACCCCCAAGTTATGAAAAAACCCCAAACTCGGCCAGAATCTGTTGAAATTTGCGCAAATTCAACCGCTTAGAAATTAGGGCAAAATATTGCCTCCAATCCAAAAGGGTCCTATATACGCTTATGCTTTAATAAGAGTAAGGAGTGAGAGGGTCGGCATTGACTCAATTGCCTCACCTCTACTATACTGAAAGAGCGGCTTGGGCAAGGAATTAATCGCCAGCAGTGCTTCAGAGGGAATTTAGTACCCTTACCAATTCTTTAATTTACTTAAAGCAAAGTCTGGCAAGAAACTCTCAGATATATGTTACCGGTCAGACTAACGCTATGTGTATTATGTAGGTCATTATGTCCCAGACTATAGCTGTTACTAACCACATCACGTGTTCGGCCAAATTGAGTCACTAGAGGCTATACTAAAATACGAAACTTTTCGCTTACGATATTAAAATATACTTGAAGACTTGTGAACGTTTTAAACTGTTAAAACTGCCCCCACTTCAGGCACAAGGTAAATTTGTCGAGGAGCTACGGCCCCGCTAGAAAACTTCATTGACAAACTATACTTTAAAAGAGTATGGTCCCTTGCCAGCATCGACCCTCCAAGTAAGCATACATGCAGTACCGTAATACCCCTATCGCACTGTAAATGACATCATAATTATTATGTACGAAGACAAGGGGCGCTGCATGGTATTACTAACTACAGAGAAGCTTTTTGCATTCACCGAGTCTTGGTTCATATCCCTGACTCTCACATCATGCAGTCACTTGTTCGACCCAATTAAGTCACTTGAGACTATCTCTTACAATACTGAAAGACGTATGAACATTGTAAGACACCCCTCCTCTCTCTCTCTATAGGGAAAAAGCACATTTTCCTAAGGAGCTATGGCCCTTTTCGAATACTTGATCGTTAAACTAGTTCACAGCCCCTTACCAGCATCGATCCTTCAAGTTGAACATACAGTACGCCTACAAGCGCTAAAAATGACATTATGATGGCTCAGGGGGGGCGCTGTTCAAGGACGTATATTATCAGCGTGACTTCCATGTTGTATGAGAGACCCTGCGATGAAAATGTCTTTCAAAGCATAGGGTTTGCAGTGAAATGGGTCTCAAGGAACCATAAAGAACCTCGCTTTTCTGGATTGTTTACCTAAAAGAGCAATTTTACACTAGGGCCTGGAGCACAATCTGTGCGGCCCGACCGCCCGAGCTCATTTAACGGTTCAAAAATGATTTCTTTATAACAACTGCAACAGAGCTTTGAAAAAGAGTCGTGTAAATTTGAATTATTTGATTATGTATTTTGAAGTTTGTACGTCAGACGCAGACTGGGGAACGGGATGGCTCAAGGGACCCTATCTCCATTTTCTACGACTGTAGCAAGACCGTCATTAGAAGAATTTTCCCCATTTATTGCCCGTGAAAATGCTGAAAATTTCACCGTCACCCTCACTTATGATTGTAACGCCAACAGAGCCTAGATCGAATTAAAGCATCACTTTGTGAAAATTTCCCATGGAATGCCCATGGGGCTTGTCAGTGCACGTACCTTCGTGGCTTCCATTTTAGTACTTCCGCTCTGTCAGTGGTCTTAGCCACGGGTTAAGGGCTAGGGCGTCAGAAATTTTTGGGTCATGAGATCATGGATGGGTCGAGAAAAAAATAATAAAGGAAAGAGAAGAGACCACAAAATAAGGAAAGACTTATATAATGACAACTTTGGCAATGTCAAATTAAGTAAATCATTATACTAAAATGATATCTTTAAAAGTGATATCCTTCGTCGGCGAGCTCCTCGCCCACCCATCGTAGCTATTTCTCGATGTCCATTCCAATAACTGAATGCTTTCTTTTCCTATACTTTATGCCAAAAGACAGACCTACAACCCTGGAAAAAAGAATCTGGGACGAGTCCTCGGGCCCAAAAAAGTGTTTGTTTTAAAGGTAAATGAAACTTGCGCGATGAAGGAAGGGCGCGCTCTTCGTTTTTTCAACATTGAGTAAGGATTGGAGGGGAAGGCAAGCTGAAAATACGTGAAAGTGTCTCAATAATTTTGTCCAGGATTGTAGGATATTCTTCACTGAGTCTGTCGCTGCGACTTCGTTTTGCAAGCCGTGTTCTATACGCACATTTTCTGTAAGTCTAGTGTTCTTGATAAGTATTTTAAATCGTTCCTGATTCACTATTTCCCAAACTTCGGAGTACACTCTAACAACACTTGGATCACGAGGGAACTAAACCAACATTCTGGGTCAACATTTAACAAACTTTGGGTAGAATGAAGTCTTATTGAAGCATTATATGACCCAATAATTTTGGTCCGGTTCCCTCCTAACCCATTTTGGGTCAAATGGACCCACGTGCTTTTTTTCTTTTACAGCTTTTTTCTTTTAACGTGAATAAATAAAACTTAGCTCCACAGAATTCAGTTAACTTAAATAAACAAATTTTTGCATTCATCCACTGGACTCCAAATACAAGTTTTTACCCTACAGACCATTTTCCAAATAGCACTTACAAAGGATTATGGGATAGAGTTTTGGTGCGCCTCGTGTTTGTCAATGGCATTTTACTGGGGTCAAAAATGACGCGTACAAGAACTCTGTCCCACAATCCTTTGTAATTGGTAGTTGGAAAAGGGTCTATTCAATATTATTTGACATTACATTTATAAACGCTGTCACCACGATCCTGCGAATGGTGATATAATTTTTAATATTAAACTACTTCTAGAAAAAGTACAATTATAAAACATGGCAATTAAACGGCAATTTTTTTTACAAAACGGACACATTGCCAAAGGCATTTTGTTTTTCTACACATTTTCTGTTTTATTATTATAGTTTTCCTCGTTATATCTATAATTGTGACTTTTTGGGGGGGGGGGGGGGACAAAGTGATACTCTGTATAGGTTAAGTTTCAAGAGTATTCACAACTTTGTCTTATTGCATGAAATTACTATTTTTGGAAAACATGCGAAGACATAGTTATGAAGGTTAACTTACATGATTGTAAGATTAGTATGGAATAAAATATATACTACTAATGTTAAACATCTGTTAATATTTGTAAAAAAAAAAATTAAGAAAAGTTTGTACTGGAAAAACGCCTTGAACAAAAGTAGCAGCCCCTAAAGCGAAAAAGTTTTCAAAAACGTTCGGCATGAACAATCTCTTAGCTTGATTATCATTTCCTTTAAATTTTTACTAGCCTGTGGCAGCAGTTACTTCCCGCTTGATATGATGTGGTTATTTCTCCTACATGAATTTAATGTGGTATCATTTTCTTATCTCTCAGTAAGCTGAGTTGGTAATGTAGCTAATAATAAGCTCTAAAGGCTTAAAGAGTCTGTGGTATCCCCCATGCAGATACATTTAAGAATTGCCCTATAGTTCTAAATACTATTAGTGACTGCATTCTGATTGACATAAAATTTAAACAATAGCATCACTATGATTGGTCTGTCACGAATGATTTGCTTAGATCAATCAGCATTGTACCCAGGCAGCTCACACACAGCCTGTGTGGATATGACCTTGAGCAATTTAAACTCAGTACGGACAGGCACTGGTTGCTTTGTCTGGGGAGTGGACTATACACCTGTGTCCTTTTTGAAATAGGGAGAGGGGCTAAACGTAAACTTCGTTGGGAGAACTTGAAATATTTAGGGTGAGTTGTGTTGCCCTCAACACTTTTCGCAGTAATACGAGGAAGCGTTAAGTCTTTTTGGCCTTTAAAAAGTAAATAAACGGTACCAGATAAGAACAACGTATATGACCAGAATGTCAAATGCTACCCTCACTTGTTTGAAAAATACAGCTTTGTGTTTACATTTAATCTTGGGAATTCTTAGCAAATTTTGTGTTTTGACCTCTGGTGACCCGGCCCAGATGAACATTTTGGGAATTCTTGAAAAATTTTGCTTTTTGACCTCTGGTGACCCCAGATGACCTTGACATCCACTATAAAGTAACAGGTTTCTTCCCATTACCATAAGGCATCCACATACCAAGTATGAAATCTATCCAAGCTTCCTTTCTCAAGATATCGTGTTAACAAAGTTTTCAAAGTTTGACCCACTGTGACCCTAGATGAACCCTTGACCTCCACCAAAAACAATAGGTCCTCTCACTATAAAACATGTACTTAGGCCTACTTCGTATGAAATTTGTCCAAGTTTCATACCTCAAGATATCGTGCCACAAGGTTTTCAGAGTTTGACCACCGGTGACTCCAAGTGACCTTTGAACCCCACCAAAAATAATAGGGTTCTTCCTTTCACAATATCGCATCTACATACTAAGTATGAAATAACCAAGCTTCCTATCTCAAGATATCATGTTAACAAGGTTTTCAGAGTTTGAACCCCTGTAACCCCAGATAACCTTTAACCCCCTTTAACCCCCCAAAACAATAGGTTCTTTGTCTTACCATAATGCATCTATAAAACTAAGTATCAAATTTATCCAAGCTTCTAAACTCGAGATATCGTGTTAGCAAGGTTTTCAGAAGTTAGTTAGTTAGTTAGATGAGGTTTAACGTCCCAGTTTCCTTCCAATTGGTTCAAGTCGAGACGACCACGGCCTTTCTTCCAGTTGTGGCTCACTGGCTTGTTTTTCCTACTCCTAGGCAGTAGGTTCCAGTAGGTTTTCAGAAAGGCATCTTCATACTAAGTATGAATTTTATCCAAGCTTCCTACCTTGAGATATCGTGTTAACAAGGTTTTCGGAGTTTGACCCCTGGTGACCCCAGATGACCTTTGAACTCCACCAAAAACAGTAGGTCTTCCCCACCAAAAACAATAGGGTCTTTCTCTCAATATGAGGCATCCATATACGATGTATGAGATCTTTCGGAGTTTCCCTGCTTGAAATATCGTGTTAACGAGCAAGCGTCACAAACACCCACACATAGACACACATAAACACACATACACACGCCATCATGACCTCATAGGTTTCTCTTTCGTCGAAACCAATAATAGGTGAAGGGATGCATATCAAAAATTCTATCCATTATAAAATTCTTACATTACCGTAAGTTGGAACCTTGATTTGAAAACATTTGGAGAACCCCTCCCCCCTTTACCACTTTCTCATGGGGCAGATCCCTAAGGCCATTAGGCCGAATTGCTTCTCACAGTCAGCTTTTAATATATTTAAAGAATTTAAGATCTCTGGATAGGATGAGCCATTTCTTAAATGTTAGTGCAAAAATAAATGTTTGGTAAAAAACCATAATTTTGACCGTATCAGAGATGAAAATCAAACAGACCTATTGCAAACAAAATGTCCGGTTGAATCGGTACATAATATCATAACGGACTAATAAAAAACCATCCTTTTGAAACACATTGCCATCTCCCAAAAATGGAAAAGGATGTAAACAATACTGTTTGTTGTGTTATATGCCGTCTTTTTGTTTTGTTGTTGTTGTTTTTATATTATATACAGCTACTTAAAAACTACGAGTTGTTTCTTTTAACGTTCTACCCACAAATAACAGTTGGCACACATCATACAGTGAAGGTTCCGTCTAACCACCAACTTGGAATGGCGTTAGAAGACTTTCAAGAAATTCCTCTTCTTTGAAGAAATTCGCAACACTTTTCACCTGTACACGGTTACCTGCAACCATTTCCGTCCCCTTCACCCCAACACACGTACTCACACATATGCACTCACACAAACAGACAAACCTTTAAAGCTGTCAATAAATATTCAAAACATTTTCCACACTGTCGATAAATATTAAAAACATTTTCCACACTACTTAATACTCACGAAGCTGATATCTAGGAAAGGGAATCCAGGTATATGCTCTACTAAAATGTTGTAGGTATGAAAGCCTACGGTATAAAAGCCTATACAGCCAAAAATAGAGTCTTCTTATACCCTTCATCTTTGGCCAAACTGAAGTGAAAACCACCATCGCTTTGCTGTAACCAACTTAAAATAACTTAGAATATATCAATCAAGTCCTCTCTAGTGACGAAGATTTGTAAGCTGTAAATTTTTGTGACACATTATAAGCCATTAATTTTACAAAAGGAACCTTTCCATGTGATGAAACAATTTTGGTGTATTCTCCTCAATGCCTTACCAATTCTTGCAGCTTACAAATAAAAGACGCTATTTACATCTTCACAAACAGGTCCTTTGCGAGAAGCTTTTCAAGGCAACTAGGTTCGTAACTTGCAGCAATCGACTGCTCAATTTGATCCTTTCGAAAAGCAATCTGTTCTTCGGAGAGGTTACCTCTTCCTAAGACATCCATTTCGTACTCGCCTATGTGCTTTCGCCAATTTTGAGCTGCTTCTTCCTCCGGCCACGTAACGAAGATATACTGAGCTACACATCGAACCATCGAGATCTTGTGCCATCCTACCCCTCGTTTACCAGCAAAGTGATTGAACATACCGCACTGGTCAACACTGATGACCACCTTCCCTTCGCAACCGACAAACGTTCGGGCGTCGACTATCATGACCGGCTTTTCATCTTTCTCTTTCTCTTCTTCTGGGGATGAGTGAAGAACACTTGACCATCTGAGGTTGATTTTCATCTTTTCGAATGTTGTGTTTAGAAGATGCTTGAGATTCTTGAACGTGGTCCCGCTAAAAGCAAAGTTGTGGAGCATAATTGTGATGTCTTCGTTTTCGATACCCTTCAAGTTATTGAAGACTTTCTCAATGGTATTATACGTCCTCTCTTGGACGCATGAGCACGCCATGTAGTCCATGCCTTCAGAAGGGGGACACTCACATTTATCTAAACGATAGAGCAACGGCTTTGGTCCCCCAATTACGTGACCACATTTAGAAAATTCACCATGCCCGTCGCCAGTGATCTCCTGTATTGCTTTTATAACTTTAAATAAACTCATTGGAACTCGTTTGATCAAGTCTAAGTATTCAAAGTGGAATTCTGAAGGCATAGATTCTACAATCCAACGAGGATCTTCGTTTCGTGATGATTTGACCCTGTAAGTATGCGTGGAAACACTTAACCAGACGTTGGTCCCACGTGGAACATCCTCAATGGCTTTATCGATGGCTTCTCGGGATTGCTTTAGCAACTCGAAGGGCACTTCGTCCATGAAAAGATGTCTTTTGATGCCAACCTCATCTTTCGTCAAATCAAGAATGGTTTGAGCAAATATCTCGGGTGTTACTTTAAATTTGAACCTTGGAGCATCGTCTTCGTCACTTCCAGCTTCTTGGTGTAGTTCTCTAAACTGAGTAATATTGATGCCATTTTCGTTATTGACAAATACCTCCAACTGTTGGCTGGAACGATAGGACATTTTGAGGGCACAGAACAAGGAATCATTAATGTCTGTACAGGTGACAATGTTAACATGGCATTTGGAATTGTCACTTCTAGCTTTCTGAAGTATTTGTCGAGCCTTTGCGGCAAGAATCAAACTTTTTCCGGTCCCACTATCGCCAGATATGATCACGAAAGCTTTATCTGAGTCGCGTACTCGCTTTTGCACGGGAGTCAGGAGATTAATGAGACGGAGCTTCCTGCTAGCCTTATGGATACCAGTCAAAGAGGTTGGGACAGTCACTGCAGATGCTAATCCAACATATCTGCCACAAAGTTCTCTGAAATCTTTGTGACTGAAAGCTGCTGTTAGTGGCAACTTTGTTGGTCGAAGTATTTGAACGGCATCTTTGATCCAAGCTGCAAAGACGTCTACACTTTTTAAAGATGAGTTCGTCAATACAAGGGATCTGTGATGCAAACATAGTTTGTGCTGTTCGATGTCCCTATCTTGTAAGTTTGGCAGTGCAACGAGTCCATAAACAGGCAAGTCGGCAAAAACGTACGGGAGATCTCTATTAGATTGCAGAAAAACAAACGTATCTTTCATTGATTGAGAGAAAGCTTCGCGTGTCTTTTTCTGAACATTCATATCCTTTTCCCCTTCTTCACAACTTTTCACCTGAATGAAAAACACACCATGTGATTCCGATAAAGCCATAATGTCATGATCCCCATCAACATTTGTCACAGCCGAAGGCGAATTTATTTTTTTCAAGTAATCCGTGTACTTGTAATCGGTGAAAATAAACATATTGTCACTTTCTTGTTCTGCCCACTTTTGCAGCATATCAACGACCTTTTCCACTGCTCTTCCCGCCTTCCTCTCCTCTAAGATTTTTTCGATCTCTTTTTCACCCAACTCTTCCTGAAGGTTGGAAATCTCGTAATCAGAAAGGAGAGTGAGGTCGTTGTTTTCTTTTGCCTTTTTACCTTTTCCCTTTTGATCTTTACCTTTCTTATCTTTTCGCTCGGTCACTTTAATTTTGTCCCTGTATACCCAGTATGGTGGCACTCGGAACACACCGTTGTCTTCGAAATTTTCATCCATATAGTTTGAAATTGCTTCGTTGAAAGATTTCGTTTCACCTCCTCCCATAGAAATTTTTATGCCCTGAAATTCCAGTTTCTTGTCTTGAGAAGTCTTTTTGGGAAGCCAGATTTCTCTGTATATAATGCAGTCCTGAGAAAAGAAACCATGACGACTTGAATACCTTTGAAACAGATTGTAAATGGGGTTATTTAGAGGGTGGTCTGGAAACTTTTGAGATGGTGGCCCGTAGCAAATGCAACGATACCGATTTATGCCCTCTTATTATTCTAAGTAACATATAATAGAGCGAACGTCGTAGGCTTATGTGCATAATGGAGTAAAATGTCTAATGGAATATTCAACATTAAAATAATTAAGTTGAATCCACGAAGTCAGGAACTTTATGGGGAGGGGGAAGCTGTGCTCTTCAGTCTTGAGATCATCGGACCTAACTGGGGGAAGTTAGTGAAGGGGTTAAGTAGTGTAAACATGAAGAAAGTATTGTCTGCATGAATAACCAATGGTAGGGGGAGGGGAGGGAAGGGAAGGGTGGAGTCTTTGCTAATAGTGATAATCATACAGTAACACCAAAAAAGTGATTTGGATGGATGGCGTAAAAGGTATGAATTTTAACTTACAATGTCGTGGTGGGCGTGTAAATGTGAAATGCCCATTACGAAGTTGTAGATGCAAGTTAGATCAACCTACATAGCATATGCCTCTTACATATCAACGACACGAGTACAAAATTTTGCTTTAAATTCCATGCTTTATTTTCAAAAGTCTGTGAGCCCAAGTTAAAACCCATTACCACTACCTAAAGACTTTGCAATATGCCCGAAAATGTAGGGTTTCATTGTTACAGAAAAACTTTACCGGAGTGGCCATTTCACGAAATACTTTGCAAGGAATGAGTGTATACATATTTTTAAGTCTATTCTAAGTATTCTAGTTTTTAACACGAGACAAAAGAGGTCACCTTGGTAGTGTTTAAAAGAATCACATCAAGGCGTTGAAGCACATTTTCTCGTTAGTAATTTGGATACAAATGTTACATTTTATATATTAATTTTGCAACAGACCATACGTGAAAAAGGGATTTAACTGGCATCCTTAATTTTTCAACCTTTGTAACACGTACGCATTTTAAGACGTTTTACAATGCTCGTGAAAAAATGACCTAATAAGTTAACTCTTACCTCGCTCTTTGAGTCGTACTTCTGGTAATTTTGTTTCAATCGAAATTCTTCATCCTAGAAAGAAAGGAGCAAAACCTTCACGAATGATAACGTGGAAACCTATCACAGGGGATAATGGTAGAACAGTGGCTCAGCCCATGGGAGGTTTAGAAGGGGACATAGCCCCTCCGTAGCCTAAAAAGTGGCTAGGATAAAATCGGGAAGGGGAGTGTCATTACTTGCATGCTACATAACTAAACTAAGTTACAAGCAAAAGTTTGGTGATGTCTGTTCCCTGTACAAAGTAGGTCGATAAGCAACCGTGTGGAATTTAATCGTAGCAGAGTTTCACGGCAGCCTGAGAGTAAATGGGGTAACCTAAATATATTTGCTGGAAGGCGAAAAGCCTTGTGTTTATTTCCGTGATATAAAAAAGAAGAAAAGTAGAAAACTGGTGGCATTAACATCCGTATAATTACCTGTGCTTTCTTCAAATAGTCATCTGCCGCTTTCAATAAGATTTTTTCACCTGAAAAGAGACGCAGACTTCTGTAGCTTCCTTTAATGATATCTAAACCAGTAGCTAACGAATTATGAAGCTGACACAAAGATGGATATCCAAGTGATGCAAATTACTCGTAGGCGTATTGCAATAGGGTGAATAGGGTCAATTGCCTCCCAGTTGCTTTTCGAGAAATCGGCAGTTTTTTGTTCTTCTTTTTTTTCTGGCAGCCACCATCCTTTCTTTGTTTCAGGGAAAAGACGAAATGTGGTATGATATTTTCCGTCATGTTTTATTGTGGTAACTCTAGAGCAACTGAACTCTTTTGTCCCAACTTGTTTGCAAGTTTAACCTCTAAGCGTGTTCAGCACTCAGATCTGTCAGGGTCCGCGGAGACGGGGGCTACGGGGCTTTACCCCCCGCACTTTTTCTGCCGTGGGCATTATTGGGTCGCCTTAAACTGGCTTTTATTTTCTTGAACATATTGGGCTGCTTCGATGATTAGCCCCCTCACTTCAAACTTGGTTCCGTGGTCCCTGTCTGTGCTTAGCCATTGAACAGTATGTAACGAAGAAATTTCAGGAATGTTACACCAGTGTTAAGCATTTAATCGTGTTTATCAAGTACTAGCGAAAAGGAATTTAGAAAAGCGTTCAAGTCTTACAACACTGTCTTCATAGTGTTTCGTACATATTTTGTCACAGCAGTGGATAAAAGTTTACGGTGTGCATTTGAAATGATCCTCTTTTGCCTTTTTCATGATAATATGATAATTTAATAATAAGATGCATGGTTCTTAGACAACTTGAACTTCCCGAACCATTCCCGCCAGAAAAATTGCCCTCCAAGGAAACTTCCCCCTATAGACCGTGACGACTTTCCCCGGTAATTCCCACCAGAACAGTACTCAGCTATGACAACTACCTACTTCCTATACAACTTAACCCCTCCCACCCTCCCCCGAAAAAATTAGAATGTCCAGGTGGGAAGTGTCCGAGTGAAATTGTTGTATGGAGTTGTCCGGTCACTGATAAGATCGTCAGAGGACTGATCCTCTCTCTCCTCTCATTATGCACGCAAACCAATGAATACTGAGATGAATCAGCTCTTCTAAATATTCTGCAGACTCTTTAAAGGGGCTCATTGAGTTGATATGGATTAGTTCTGTGACGAGTTTGAAGCATACCATTCCTTAGCAATACTTCTTATTAGACTTATTACTACATGCATCACTTCCTCTAGGTACCAAAATGTGAGAAATTGTAGTTTTTGTGTACAGGGTTACATATAAGATTACTACGTAAATGAAAAAAGTGTCTGGTCACAAATTTGTAATAAATGATTTTAATCATTAATTACCCTATCATTGCCATTTCAGTTGTGTGTCAGATGTGCAGAATATCTTAGTTTGATCATTTACCATCAAGATGTGAGTAAATCTCAACAGGTGTGAAAAAAATCATGCATTTTGTCAGGGGCGTCAATCCGTATTCAGATGTGGGGGGGGGGGGACGGGGGACATACATGACTTAGCACAAACCAATCCCTTTGGTTTTGAAGAGGGGGCGTCTTCCTATAGGCCCCCCCCCTTCCCCGCCTTATTATGGCTGACGTTGTCCTATTCTAATAAGAATTATCATTTCAAAGTTAATATAACCATCATAGATGATCTGCCAGGTGAAATACACGGAGTCCACGGGATTACATCAAGATGTTATTTTCACCATGTCCCAAAATATCTGAAACAACGCTTCGCAGCGTGGATCATTGTCGGAGACCATGGACCCATCCAGGCCCGTTGCTAGGGTGATATATTTGGGGGTGTGAAGGTCCCAAATTCCGACCGGCTGGATGTATTTTCCAACTGAGTGGAGGCGTTTAAATTGCACTTTTTTTATGCGTTCTGCGTTTTGTATACAGCAGTAGGGATCCTTCCTTTGTCACTAAATAAATGAGTCGTCCTGGGGGAGGGGTCTAAGGGTAGGGGGAATCCCCATCCCCTTTGAAAAATTTTTTGTTAATTTAAGGCTGCTTGGGTGCAAAACGGTGCTATCTTTGAGATATTTTTGGAGCTGATCGTACATGGCTGGAAAATGTCCATAATGTAGTGAATTCTAATTTTCCGACTGGCTGGATGTTTTTACTAACTGCAGTGGCGGCGTGTAAATTGCACCTTTTTATTCACCCTGCGTTTGTATACAGCAGTGGGGATCCTTCCTTTGTCACTATGTAAAGGTTTCATCCTGGGGGAGGGGTCTCAGGGAAGGGGGCGTAGCCCTCCCCTTTGAGAAATTTTTGTTAATGTAAGGTTGCTTAGATGCAAAATGGATATCTTTGGGATATTTTTGGAGCTGATCGTAGTATAGCAAAGGTGTGAAGGATTAGCTAGGGCGTTTTCAGAATACTTTGTAGTCGTAAGTGTATTAACAATCACCATCTGCAGGGGCGGACCCAGAAATTTTGAGGGGGGCCAAGATGGTAAATCTCATGCCCTCGAAGGTGCACCACGAGCGCAAAGCACGAGTTCCTATGCGTGGTGTCCAGGGGCCCACGATAGGGCCCCTGCGGGGTCCAGGGGGTGAAGCCTACGGAAGCTCTAGCAGTATTTTATTTTCAGAGCACAGAAATCGGCTCCAGTTCTTATGTCAGTGAGATTTTATACCTTTTCATATTGCATGGAAATTGATGTGTATGGCTCAGTATAAGTTACTATATGTACCTGCAGGAGTTCCGAAGAATCTAAGTTATCTTAAAACTTACACACCAACATTATGAACCCATGCAGGTAACTTGAAATGATTTTTGCCATAATGAGTGTTTTATTTTCGTTATACGGTATTCAGGTATAGGACGTCAGATGAAACAATTGCCCGTGAAAATTTGAATTTACATTTAAAACCATTGTTATTACAAACGGTGTTAATTCCCTTTATGTTTGTCTATCAATTAGAAGGTGGCTTCGATACTAAGTTTTCAGTTCTCATAAGAAGAGGAGGGTGAAGAAATGAATATCAGTTGCTTTACATCCTTATTATACTCTGAAACTCTGAAATCACGTTTATGCACACAAATAATTGGCTTAAGGTAGAACCCCACCAATGAGTAATGCGAATACTTTTTGGTCGTTATTGATAGTAAAAGGAGCAATTCAAGGCTAAAACTGCACAGATCAAGCGAAAATCAAGAAATATTGAGAAGACTTTGCAAAAATCGTGAAAGATTTCAAATGATTTTTGGTAAAAAGTGATAAAAATAAATACATCACTAAATAAAAACGTACCTCTCTCAGTAAGCGTAAACAATTGCGCGCGAAGCGCCCCGAAAATTTTCGGTATAGAGCCTCCCGGGAGCTCTGCATTAATTGTACCCTGAAAAGGGGGACCAACAGGACTCTCACAACCTGACATCCATATCGGAGGAGAGATGATATATCACCTTGTCTTTTTAGGTATAGCAAGAAGGATGGTGGACAGGCAAAATTCGTTTCAGAAAAGATTTTCGTCGTTATTGAACGTCGCGGTAAAATGTTTGGAAAATAAGCAACGGTAATTACGTAATTTCAATCTTTCAAACCATGTGCTAGACTAGATTAGTCAAAGATCCCATAATGATGAGAGCCATACAGAGAAGGAGAATGTACTTTTTAGAAAAATGTTTGCATTGGAATAATTTCTTGCGTCATAGCTTTGTCAATGGTATATGAAATCGGGTGTAAATCCCGTCGTATGCGCGCGAAGCGCGCCGAAATTTTGAATAAAATATTAGTCCATGACAAAACCTGCATTCAGAACCTGCATCGGACACTGTCACTTTCCCACCAACCTATGCTATTCAGAAACGAATCTTCTGACTGAGAATTCTAAAAAAGCACTTTTGCTCCTTTGTTCCCAGTGAGTAGTTACCGAAAGCTATTGATAATAAGGACAACTCTGACACAAGGCTTGACGCTAGCGGAGCGTGCAAAACTTTGGAATTTGTCAAGAATTTCCAAAACTTATGATAGTTTGAGAACAGTTTGTGAAAGAAAATGGTAAGAACAAATAAACCAATCATCAAAACTACATCTCACCCTCCACCCTCCACAGAAATCTGTAGCTTATAAAACGACTTTGGGACCATTTTAAAAATTTTCAAGATTCGATGGGGGAGGGGGACACACGTCACCCATTGCCCACTGTGCCGACGCCACTGTCTGTAGCTTAAAAGCCTTTGAGTTCATTTTAAAACTTTTCAGACAGTTTCGAAATCGAATAGGGTATGCACGCCGCTACTTTGCCTGCAACAGCTGGTGCCACTGTGGACAATAGCACGTCACCTGACAGCTTGTCTTTTGTATTCACTCTGCAAGTTCTTTGGCGAAATCTTTGCCTCTCAATCCCTCTAGATTACAAAAACTTTCACTCTTTAACACAAAATTTTCACTAATTTCAGTGCAGCTAGCAGGGCCCATACTGCATATGTCACGATGTTTACTTATCTAGATCTTAAGTCAAGGATCATTACTAAGCTATTCACCTGTTTTCGAACATTGTAGCCTGGTAGCTCTCCTTTCGTTGCCAACCACTGTAAAAGATATCTAAAGAGATAATCCAGCTATAGCTCCACCCAACCCCTACGTTCTTATAGACACTTTTATTAAGTTTTTGCTCTTAATTTTTTTTTTCTCCTTTTTTTTTCTTTTCCTTCCTTTTTTCTCCTTTCGTTTTTTTTTTTCCGTGGCGAGGGAACGAGCCCCCAGGTCCCCCCTGGATTCGCGCCTGCACCATCTATACCGATAATGGCTTCGGCGAAGCGCTCGGTAAAATTTTTTGAAAAATGTTTAATGGCAACAACGTACTTTCAACCTTCCACAAGGGGGGCATGCAGTATGTTGTGTGACCGCTGGCCTGAGGAGGGGTTCAAGGGGAGGGTGCCCCTCCCCTTTGAAATTTTTTGAAAAATTAGGTGTCCTTACATGCAATCTGGTGCCACATATGTTACCTTTTGAAGTAAAATTTGTGTTCAAAAATTTACGTATTTTTAGGAACTAAAAAAATAGGCATCAGTGAGGGGGGCGTGGCCCAATGGGGTGTCCCCATCCCTTTTGAAAATTTTGAGAAATTCGGTGTCCTTACATGCAATCTGGTGCCAAATATGCCACCTTTTGAAGTAAATTTGTGTTAAAAAATTTACGTATTTTTAGAAACTTAAAAAAAATCGGAATCATTGAGGGTGGGCATGGTCGAATGGCCCTCCCCACTAATTGAATGATCCCATATTGATGCGAGGCCCCTACAGATGTTTGGAGATGTATGTCTGTTTTCGGAAAGTGTTGTGATCAGAAAAGTTCCATGTATAATTACCTTCGTAATGGTCATGAGAAGGAGTGCAAACCGTGAAGCATGCGCGCGAAGCGCGCCGAAATTTTGCCATTAAATAAGATTTGCCTGACGAAATCTACATTCAGAATCCGCATCGAGGCATTTAACAATTGCTCAACAAACCTACATGTCATTCAAAAAGCCATTCAAATAGAGCCACGACACTACTCTTTCACGCAAATGTGTGTGGGGGGGGGGGGACATTTGATATTGTGTCCCCCACCCATCGAAATGTGGAAGGGACGTGTCCCCCGTCCCCCCAGGATTGACGCCCATGCATTTTGTGCACCAACTCAATAAGCCTCTTTAATATTTTGAGCAAATGATCCCCACCCAGGCCCTAGCATACCTTTTTGTTATTGAACTTTTTGTGCACACGGCTATAACCTATACGAGCAGCATTTAAAAACGAATGTCCCACAACAGAGAAATTTAAATAAACTGAGTAATTTACCGGAAGGAATTTCGTCTTTGTCGTCTTTATCTTCGTCATCGTCATCGTCCTAAACAAGAAGAAAAATTAAAGGTCGAGGTTTGCAGTCAAATCTTCAACAATTATATGAAAATATAGCTGAACCAGTGAAACATCGATTGTGAAGATGCAAATCACTACACCTTCCCGTAAAAGTTGTTTCCATAGTTACGTAACAGTTTAAAAAAACATCAACTAAACGTTTAGTTGATCTTCTCATAATATGACAGACCAATGGGAAACAGTGTTACAGCTACGGTGTGACACAGTTTACGCACCCCACCGCACCGCCATCCTTTTAAATCCTGCAACAATATTTGTATTACATAGCCTATGATATGTTTTCGACACCGCTAGAAGCCCATAAAGAGAAAATACAGTCACCCCAAATTAAATTGGTGTATCCTGGTATGCTAATTCATGAATGGCTCTTTTGAATCCTGTAACAATATTCTTGAAACTGAATTGTTACATTCATGCTGAATACCCCATGGACTTACAAAGGGTATGTAATCAAAGTTCAGAAACAGCACGAAGGATTATTACAAAGGAAAGATGAGGAGATTAGTAGTCCGTTTAGCTGATATTCCCGAATAAGTTTGGGGCGACTATTTATTCCCTTTTAAGGTTGGAAGAATGACATTGGAAAATTGAGATTTGTGTCCCCTTGCGTCCCCCTTCCTTCTGACTCTTCAATTGTAATAAAGCACTTCTATTAGTTTGAAAATTCCAAATGTTCAATGTTACCAAAATTTTTTGTATAATATTAAGATTTCTTTAGGACGTGGACTAGAACTGCAATCGTTTTCAGGGTGACGGTGTTGTGAATGCTCCCATCTGTTTTCAACATTAAGACCCACCTATTTTCTTAATGGTTTTTATAGCCTTCTATGTCCATGTCTCCTAACATTGACTTAAGTTTACATTTGCCAAACAGATGGCCACGAAGGTAGTTATTGAGGCATGCAAGATTATAACATTCATTTACTGTTCCTTTTCCAGTTAGGTCACAATTGACATCATTGGTTATAAAAATAATTACGCAATCATATAAGATGAGATTTTGGGCAAAAGACGAAACTGCGAAACTTAGGCTAAGTCAAAGAAATTCTTATCATTAGTGATAACAAAGCTTACATGGAATATGGTATAACCGTCAACTTCATTTGTAGAGATGGATTGATTTTCTCAAGTACAAGTTGAATATTTCAGTCATTTTTGTACATGAAATAGACCTTATGCATATGACGTCACAAAACAGAAAGCGCACCCCCAATAAAGGCAAGCGCGTATCGTTGCAACTTACACAATTACACCAACAAATGCAGACAACTGATTTGTGTACCAGTCGGATGCGCGCGTAGTATTCTTCGACGGCGTGCGACGTCTGCGTCCTGCATGCAGTGTGCTTCATCGCTTTGTAGCCAAAATGACAAGTGACGGCAATGCGTAAGGTCTATAGCTCACACAAGTGCTTTTGAACCTCCAAAGGATCATTTAGGATATGATGAATGCAACTTGGCAGCCACTATATAGCTGTTCAGTTCGCATTTTCTTCTCATGACAGTTTCGCGAACAATATAAAGTTCTAAGAGTCTTTAATAGACCTGTCGGAAAGATGTTACAGGTGGTATATAAAGTACAGCTTGGGAATGTGGATGTCAAACCCCTAAGTGGTTATATTGAACAGTTATCGATTATTAAACATTCCTAGTTCCCTTTATTTAATTTTTAAGGGATGAAAAGTGGTACTTCTCTAGATAATGTCTTGGTCAAGACGTTTAGTAATTTCTAGTTGTACCTCGCCACTACACTACACTACACAACGGTCTTACGTGAGAGAGTATCAGCAGTTGGTAGCTTCAGTGTATGATAATTGCGGTTCTAAGGGAGAGCACCATCTCCCGCGGTGCTCCTCTTCTTTGCGAGTTTATAACACTGAAGTTTGGTATGGACTCGATCAGTGTTGGAACTTGCAGCTTCAGTTGTTATGATTCTGTGTCTAGTACAACTAGACAGAAGTGCAGAGATTTTAGTAGTGTACTTCATGTTATGGCTTATTGTATTGCAAAAGCCGTATATTTACTATCTTTCGACGGTAGCTTATCTTCACTGTTGACTAGCAGGTTTTTTAGTTCTCGTACACAAGTTCTAAAAAGTGAGGGCGCTTGTCAACTGAACAGTACAAGGTCGCGTGTTCCGTGTCTGTTCGTAGTTTCTCACATGAGACTGTAGTGTAGTATTGTGGCCAGGTAAAATACCTATAAAACAGACTAGACTCCGGAAAAATATTTAGAGGGCGTTTTTACAGTAATTTCATATAGTAAGCATACTCCGTACAACTAGTCTTATGGTCTCCAAAAAATTACTAGCCTTTAGTTCAGGAACTACACCTGTTGCTGGACGTTGACCTGTCAACCATTAGTACACGCCATTGATGAGGAGGGAAACCATGTACTGCCTCCATCCCAAACATCAAAATTTTAGACGAATAAATGGCAACAAGACAGAGGGCGTGGTCAGCTGTTTACTTTTTCAGGACGATTGTGAAGGTGTTGGATGACAGGGAGAAGGGTTCTCTTTATTAATCATTTAAGCGTTTTGTATAATATGTCAAAAATATCTATTAAATTCTCAACGGAACTGTCTTAGTCCAGAAGCTAAGGATAAAAATTTTTAAAAATATTATCGGGGGACACC
The DNA here is from genome assembly GCA_029531755.1 of Holothuria leucospilota. Taxonomy (NCBI): domain Eukaryota; kingdom Metazoa; phylum Echinodermata; class Holothuroidea; order Aspidochirotida; family Holothuriidae; genus Holothuria; species Holothuria leucospilota. The sequence continues at coordinate 4,320,111 of CM055967.1, read as the reverse complement.
TGCTTGAGTGAACACTTTGCGTCTTCGGCCAGGGGTACAGGGGAACTCCATAGGTCCCCTGCTGGGTCCAGGGGCAAAGTCCCTGGAAGCCAAGCAATTTGGTGCATTCTAGAGGACACAGATAACATATTTCTGATCTACATTACTCCACAGCTGCTATTAATAGGCTAATATCACAACGAAATGTATGCAATGTTTATTTTTTCAGCACACCTCTAAATATGGGGGGGGGCATTTGATATTATGTCCCCCACTAAAAATATTGAGGGGGACATGTCCCCCTGTCCCCCCGCGATCGCCGCCCATGGGCAGAAGCGTCGTGCTCACTGGGTCTGGGAGACCGCCCCCAGCCCCATCCCACCCCGAAATTTTGTCAAGGGTGCCATATGATTTTGTCTGAAAGTGCGTTTGAAAACCCTTCACATGCCAAGTTATAGGAGAAATTAACTGTTTTCGAAAAATATAGTACTTTGCCTTAGGTTACACTACTTTTCACCTTCCCTTCCAAAAATATATTTTCGCACGATGCCTCTTATACCTTTATCCAGTCACAACTTCTCATGGGCCCCAAAAAATTTATTTTTGCACGACGCCCCTGATGAGCGGCGTATTGAACACTTGAAATATCTCTTACGTAACCCCCCACCCCACCCATTTTAGAGGAAAATTTAAATATTCCCGTCTCTTTCAATTCTTTTCTGAATTTAACTAGTTGCGATAACGAGTTAAGATAAGGACTTTCATCTACACCATTGCTTTGTGTTACGACCTAAATTTGTTATTCTTAACCACAGGTCGGCCAACAAAAATGAGATCAATTTAGAGTGATCAAAGTTACACCGGAAGAATTTCATAAGGGGCGGGAGGTGATTGCCCTGAAATTTTGCCGAATTGTCAAATGATTATGACATGAATTTTACCCTAAAACGATATTGTTTTGGCCTTGAAATCGTCATCTTTTCGAGGCGGGGTCAGCTAACGTGTCCACCCCCCACCCACCCACCCCCTTATACGCCTGTGACACTGTTTACATGCAGTCTTTTCATTAAACAAGTTTATCACCCAAGGTCTACTTATAAGACGAGTGCGCATTTTACGTCATTCAATGTACCTTACGAATGGATATGAGTAAAGGAGGAATACTGTTACAAACTTACCACACTTTGCCGCTGACGTTGCAAGGACCACAGCGCCAGCATATTTTCCATAAATTTTCTGAAATAATGGTCCCGTTTTTGTTTTGCGTGTCTGTGACCACCATAGGACTCGCAAGTAAGCATACCCTGATGTTGAAGAGTAAATAATTAAATGTGAAAAATATTTTATTAACAAAAAGAATGAGTGCCTGGGAATAAAATGGTTTCCCAAAACCTACATCTAGCATGTCTGATTTCATGACTTTTTAGGGCTTCATGAGGCAGTTTTGTTTTCGTTTTCGGCATTGGCAATTTGGACTTTTGAGAGTTCTCTTGGAAAGGATATAAAGAGCCTTTAACTTCTGGGGTCGGTGACGGTGCCAGGCGCCAAGTCATACATGAAGACACCCCACCCCGTCAGATCTCGTGCGGCCCGCACCATCAGTCATTCTTTCAAATATAACTTATTATCAAGCTGAGACATGTTAAACATTCCAAGCACAAGTTCTCAGTGACTTCTATATCCTTGTGCCCCAGTCTTCGGAAGTCCTTTAAGCTGGGGGTACAGGGGCTGAGAACCCTCAGCTTAGATTTTGGTATTTTCTAAGGTAAGTTTCCCCCGTTCTCAGGTACAGCTGACGATTATCTTTGGAAAAAAACTAAAACTTGCTGAGAATTATTAGAGGCTATAGCCCCAACGCCCTCCCCCGTCCAGATAACCCTAGCCTCACTTTTGTGTCTTATTCAGCTAATTGGATTACTGTATTTCCCCAGTCATACATGAACAAGAAAGGTATACTTTTCCTTTACGTACAAAATTTCCCGTCATTGCTTGGAGAGAATGCTCTAATTCCTGTATTCTTCTTGATTGTTCCTCTACTAGTGTCCGTAACTGTTCAGATTGTTTCTCCATCTCGTGGACCGTATTCTGTTTTCAAAAAAAAAACTTTTCTTAGTTAATTATTCAATAAACTTCAAAGAGCTAATTTGTAATTAAGTATGGCAAGATACAGCTTGTGTGCATGCTAGCAAAATTTAAAAACTGAAGTGAATCTCAAAGAGTACACAATGTCAACTAATGACCAAGAAATATTCCTGCAAGCCAATAGCCAAGGAAGGGGCGACAAGGGGCAAGAGTCCCTAAACAAATTTTCTCCCTCCCCGGCATGAAACTCCAAAATTACAGTCCCTTAATAAATTTTTAGTACATTTCACCCTCTAAGAATATATTTCAACATGAAATCTATCTCGCCCACTTCAAAATCTTCTGGTTTTGGGACTGCATTTTCGCCCGAGACAGTTGAATCATTTCCATGCACCCTTCTTTGCTCTTCTTTGTTTTTTTTTATTTTATTTATTTACTACGCACGTCTTTTAGAGGTATGAGAGTCATACAGAAAAACAGAATAAAAAAATAACTTCAATTAAAAGAAAATGTGCTACAATGAAGTTGTAGGGTAAATTTGAATACATAATACAATGTAAACTGAAAATTTCATCACCACACAGTCAACGGATCCCTTGAGAACTTAACAGTAACCTGCATTATAGAAGACATTGCACCTAATTCCCTGAACTGAAACGACTCATTATTACCACACAAAGCGAAACTAGCTTTCTTTGCTCCTTTTTGATTTTTAATGTGAAGAGTTGTCTCATATTTAAAATACTAGTTTTAACTTTATAAAAGTAGCTCAATTACGTTTTCCTTTCGGCACTTAACACCTTGAAATGAAATTCATCCGACAACAGAGTGTAACAATTCTATCATGTAAAGCGATAGCATGGGAATACCCAACAACCACAGTTAATTTGGTATTTGTACATCGGAATCTGCATCGCTTCTGTCTGGTATGTATGTCCAGGGGTGGTAACCAGTCTAACTGCAGACCGAAAGAGGGCGCCCTTTTAATACGTAGCATAGAGACCCTATAGGGTCTCTAACGTAGCACACACTCTAGTATACCTGTCTGCTATGTAGTTTTCAAACTGTACTGTTAACAGACTGTTCACATAGGTGATGAATAACTAATACTTTACAACTATACCGTAATGTAACGTATAACAGATAAATGATTGGTGTATCCATGAAGTGACGATTCCATTTTGAACCAATTGTGACTTTGTTTCCCTGAATACATGAAAAACAAGCAGGAGCGGACTGACAAATGAATTGAGCCCCCGAGGGTATGACGCCCTCCTCCTTTCCAACCTGAATCAACTTTCCCTCACCGACACTACTTATAATGGCCACAACCTATCCCACATAGGTTACCAACTCAATACCAGTATTCACATTAACAAAGCTCACTTCTCGAAAAAGTCTAATGTTTAATTAAAGTAAACAGATCATGTTATGTTGAAATACTACTATTATAATAATATGATTTAAATAAAAAGATAATACACATTTATTAAACATGCATGTTACTAACAGTATTTATACATTAAAGACTCTAACAAGTAACAACTTTTAAACTTTTAATAGCAAGTATTTAACCACTTGTTCTATTACATTTATCAACAAAACATAAAGGTTGCATGTGAATTCATGACTTGTATAACAATAAATGTTCTGGAAATTCAGTTTGAGAATTCCGCAGAATTCTGTTAATGGAAATTATCAGACAATTTTTCACAAATCAGTGTCTGTAAGGTTGGAGAAATACAGGTAGTATAAAAAATACTTAAATCAAGGGAAGTGCACTCAGCTCTCTAGAAGACTTTCTAATCCTGTTTATGATGTTATCTTTGTCAGTTTGTAGTTTGCGAGTAATGTCTTTTTCAACTACAATAAGCATCAGGGATTCCAAATGGCTTTGTGGTAATGTTGATCTAAGTCTTGACTTCAAAATTTTGAGCTTAGAAAAGGATCGTTCACATGTACACTGTGTGATGCTTAAGGTGAAGGTGAGTAAATACTTCATGTATGCAGCATACACCGAGATTCTCATAGGCCGCCGAGCACAACCTGCACTGACAAAGCAGTTTGAATGCACATGATAGGCAGTTCTTACAGTTTCCTTTACACCTGAGTGATCTGATTCTAGTGACTTTTCAGCTTTTTCAGCATTAATGTCCAGTATTTTCAGTTTCACCTGCACTTGCTCCTTCAAATAGTCCTTACTGCAGGTTAAATGATACAAGTTCTTCTTTTTAAAGAAGTCAGAAACTTCCGACCTTCAGCTTATTTCCTATTTTCCTATTTGTTATTTTCCTGGATTTCCGAATTTTCCGATTTTCCTTAAAATTTCCGAATGACAGTGTGGGCCCCCTATCTGTACGGGCCCTCGGGCAGTGCTCGGTTGCCCGACTACTCAGTCCCCCCCCCCCCAATACAAGTATACCTGAAACACAGTTACGCGCTCCCGGCACAGCGCTGGGTGCCGTTAAAGCCACTACAACCGGGCTCAATACGCCTTCCCGTCTTGAACCCTTCTAAGACGGACTTGTTTACAATAAAAAAGTAGTATACAAAAGCATACTCTTACACTAAGTTTGAAGTGGTATGTTTCACGTACAGCCTAGTGATTTTACTATGGCTAACTAAACACATTTAATACTGATAGCCTAATAAATATTGGCAATACCATTCCTACAATAAAATGAATACCTTGAACGGCATTTGTATATACTATGCCTATACAAACTTCCTAGTTTTGTTGTATAGCTGTAGACTACGTGTACATACTTATTTGCCCTCAGTATGGTTACTTTTTTGCCTACGTGCACAAGTATCACGTAGGCCTACGGCATAGATTTTACGAAGGTGAGAAACACTGAAGGCTACTTTGAAGCAATCTGAAGCCTGCAATTAGTTCTACGGTGTTTATGCATTTCTCCTTGTCTGTAAGTCTGATAAAATGATTAAGTCGATAAATGATTTTGGTCAATACTGGCTAAATTTAGAATGAGTTCATATTGCCCCTGCACAACAATTTTTCTTCAATTCGTCTGACTTTCTAAAGAAAACAAGGCTTTGATACCAGGTCCCTAGTGGCAGCTTACTTGTTGGGGAGGGGGGTGGTTAAGGGGTGGGACAGCTTAAGAGGCATGGGCAGCAGGGCATACCCAGGTAGCAAACCTATATGGGCCTGATATGAGTAAACCCATATGGGGTCCATTAAATTTTTCACCCAACTGCCCCTCATGAGCTCCAGAATTATCCCATATGGGTCATATGGGCTGGCCCATATGGGACCCTTATGAATCTTGGGTGCAAAATCATATGGGCCCCACATGGGAATGCTACTTGGGTACGTTTGACAGTGCAGACTTGGCTCTATGCATGGACCCATTATAAGAATCGTCGGGTTGTATCGAAAGTTGCAGTTACAATGAGAATCACAAGAAGCCAGTCATTCCAATTTGGGGAGTTGCCTAGCCCCACACCTTCTGTGACTACGGGAGCCCCCTACCCCCTTATCTTGTTCCTCCCGCATATTTCCGGCACTGAGACTTAGACTAAAGAATGACGGATGTTACTGTGATACTGGACAATAATCTCCACAACCGAAAATATGGCATATGTAGGTTAGTAGGCACATGAAAATTCATTTCTGGATGCTGCAAGTTGACTGCATTCCACTATTGTCCCGGGACGCCATATTGTGTACCATCATAGAATAATGTAGTTACTGGACTACACCATATGTTCTCTGAAGGACCTCTAACCTTTATGGAATCGAGCTATTGTTACAGCCATTCAACCGTAACAGTATGAAAAACATATCAAATATGGAATCAGAAAATTATACAGCGTATAAGAATTGCCGAGGGTCATTTCTGTGTCGTTTTAATCTACAATTTTCATCGTTCAAGGAAAGAACTAGAAAAACACAAAATGACTCACCGTCGCGTCGTAATAAATTATCAGCTCACTCGATCGTCGAGTCACGGGAAGAAAAATCGGCAGTTGTTTGATCTTTGGAATCGAAACCGTTGAAAAAGATGCTCAATCGTAACAGTCTGCTAAGGCTAATATGCAACTAAACAGAGAGCGAGGTGCTAACATAAAATAGCAGGATTCGAGCGTGTTCAACTCTGAAAAATTAATGGTGTCTCATATTGCAATTGTAATATTAAGATTTCCTTTCAAGGAACCCTTCCAATGAATGCACACGTACGGGACTTTCCACGATTGATCATCACAGACTTCTGTTTACCGCAGGGCATAAGTTCAAATGTCATGAGACTTGCTAAAAAATTTTTATGTTCACATAACGCGTGTTATATGAGAGTAGGCCTAGACAGAAAATAAACCTCTGACATTAAATCTCTCGGTACCTGCGGGAGAGGGGGTGGGAGCGAAAGGAGTGCCTCCAGATTTAACAGGGGAAGGCTAGCTCAATCTAGCAGGCTAAAAAATGAAGAAAACAATAAAGGGGGACAGGACTGAGAGGAATTTTAATGTAATGGTTAGAGGCCTAAATTTTGCAATAAATACGAAGTAAAGCAATACTAAAAAGGTCTCTAAGAAGACTATTCTTTATTCTTTATTCTATTTTTTATTCTGTTCATTGAGTCTTTAATGCCATTTAAATATGCTTCATTTTTATGCCTATAATTCCGTAAATAAGCCTTAGCTTTCAAGGCTATACGGCGGGTCTGTCATTAGTAGCAACTTCCTGAGCCTCCTCATGAGTGACAATACTGGGATTACCGTGGGCATGGATCATAAGGAGATTCCAGGCTACGCCAACCGCCCAGGTTTAGTACGACTGGCGATGTTCAATGACTCATAAGGACCCAGTTTCGCCCGTTGACCCCCAGTTTGGAGAACTGCCCTTGCTGGCTACGCTCCTAATTAATATCCTACCAGTTCCTACGTCATTATGTATGCTCTCTCTCTCTCTCTCTCTCTCTCTCTCTCTCTCTCTCTCTCTCTCTCTCTCTCTCTCTCTCTCTCTCTCTCTCTCTCTCTCTCTCTCTCTCTCTCTCTCTCTCTCTCTCTCTGTTATTTATGCCAACCAGCCAGAGATGTTGTTCACCGGAAAACAGATCCCTAGCTCCCGGCCCTGACACGTACTTGGCCCAAGCTACATAACTGATGTAGCTCGCGTTCATACTATAACCAAGTTACATCAGAGGGCTGACTCGATGACTTTTGCAACTTTCTGAGACGAGGTCAAAAAAGGAAATTTTGCTGGTGTGTGGAAACTCTTGCATTGGTACCTAAACAGTCTCCTTACTTATTTTCCACTGAATGCAATAGCATCGATAAGGGGAGGGCGGATGTGGAACATTTCCAAGTGTCGAGCTCTACGGAATGTTCCTGCCATGACAATCTGGGCGTTGTTTAATGCACATGAACCGATTTGTCAGTCATCTTACCCGCTGCAGCTGGCTCTAACGTTCGTAGGTAATTATTATGAAAATCGATCATCTAACATTATGTTTTTGTAAATAGTAATACTGTGAGTATGAATGCTCTGCGCTTCCTTCGTGTGTTCAAGCCTGCCTGACTAACTCTGTCTGTTTAAGAACCGAAAAACTTCATTTTGCATGATGTCCACACATGTACACAAGTAGTTAATACATGAGACGTACAGGAATGGGAATAACGAATGTCAAATCAAATCAAATTAAACTCTAACGTCTTCGAGGGTATGTCCAAACTGGAGCTTGATCCAGTCAGGGAGATGTTCCAATGGACCACATCCTGGTTCCTACACAATCTTGACCTTCCACCCGTTATAGTAATTGTCCAGGTGGTTCTTGAAAAAAGTACTCTCTAAATGTAAAAGAGTGAAAATCCAGCGAAAAGATTGACTACTGTGACCACTCTCTGTTTCGAGTGGAATTCCACTGTCCTCGGAGTGGAATGTTCACTCATTTAGAGTTAATTACCACTCCGAGCAGAGTGAAATTTCAGTCTATTTCCACTCGAAAAAAGAGTGGTCACTGTAGGCAATCGTCGAAGAGTGCATTTCACTCTTTTACATTAAGAGAGTAGTCTCATTGCGGGCAATGGGGCACACCGGTAACTGCTGCATCACTGTAAGTAAACCTTACGTTATCCCTTTTACTATGATGTTCTTTACTCCAAATGTTTCTCTGTAAGTGCCATGAGATTCCTCATTTGCTCATCTTTTCAACCACCATCCAAGTTATTTAGCGCAAGTGGTCTGCCGTTAGTCCAATTAAATTTAGCTTCTTATAAATCCATCATTTCAGGGTAAGCGAAAAGTTCATTTTAATATCTGTAATTTGCAGTATCGCACACCAACTTTGGAACATCTGTCCCTGAATCTCATAAGGGCGCGGTCATTAGATTCTACCAGGCGTTTGACTTCAGGGACCGGGACCGATATCAGCACTGGAATTATTTTACAACGGTCGTGCCTGTGTGTATGGCGGAGTATAAATGCACACTCAATCGGTATATATTGTCAACGCCACCAGAACCGTAGCCCGGCCGAAATCCCAAGGTGCAGTTTATGATCGTGAAAGCGTCCAGTGGCGTACCTATGATAGCTGGCACGTAGGAGAATCCTTTCTTTTGCTTTGTCGTCAACTGCCGTCCTGAGGGAGCCTGGGGTGTAGGGAGAGGAGTCTAAGAGGAGGAAAAGACGGTATGTAAGATCTCTTTATAGATGCAAATCCATGGTGTTGTTTTTAGTAAAGCTTTGAACTGATTATGTGTTTAAAAATTCTCATTATTTAGTGTCTATTTTATTATTTTGTGTTTGTTTAAGGGGCGCTGTCTAAAGGAGGGGGTGTCCCACCTAGTGTTTGAAAAGTTGCTGTATATGTAGAATACCTAAGATGCAAAATGGTGCCATCTGACGTGGTTGCCAGCTGAGAAACTCTCACTTTTAGTGCCTTTTCTATTATCTTTTTGGCTGGATATAAGGGAGAGGGTGCTGCCTAAACCCCCCCCCCCCCAGATAATTTTTTACCTTTGTAAAGTTGTTTGGATACAAACTAGTGCTATCTTTGAAACAGCTTTGCTTGATTTTATATATTAAAAATTATCATTATTTAGTGTTTTTGCGGCTGTGATATGGCACGGTGCCATACCACAGACTAAGACAGCTGGTGCGAACCCACCCTATTAGAGCGCTACGTTTAGGGCCACCGTCGGTTCGTGACCGTGTAGCGTAGCACTATTTTTATCAAAAGTGCCTCCCATATTAGGAGAAATGAAGCCTTCTAGACCTCCAAAGTTATTTAGAAATCGAGTCTTCAAGAAGAAAAATGAAACTTGAGAAATTTATTCAGTAGAATCACTTCGTAGCAGAAAACAGGACAAAAAAGTACTCGAATAAGCTGATTAATTTCGGCATGAAACTAAGGTTATCACTGACTATATTTTAGAGAGGTATGCTGTGCATGCTGTGAGAAACAATACAAAAAGTCTTCAATCAATAGGCTCCAGTTGTGTTGTGTGCATCATGCATGAAGAAGCAGGTTCGTTATTTCGAGTTACCCGCATAAGGACCTATCTGCGGCGGGGGTCCGGGGACCTCCCCGGGAAAATTCTGGAAAAGGGGGAATCTGTATTTCCCAGGTTATGAGGACCTTTTAAAACATAATCAGGTGGATAAAGTTTTTAGTATTCTCAGTATTTTTTCAAGTAGGCCATTTCTTCATTTAAGGTTTGGAAATCTCAGTGGGGGGGGGGGGGCTGCCCTCATTACCCCGGCAGGCTACGGTCCTGGTCACAACTGTCTTACTGAGGAATACACAAGAGTGAAGTAGACTAACTGGTATAAAGTATGGGGGCGGGCTAACATTTTAAAACGATACGGGATCACAGCCTGAAAACCATACTTTCCGCTCCGAGTACAAACGTAAACTGACTTGTCGGTTTCGCTGCAATGTCGGGAGCAAAGGGATGACACAAGGGGAAGTTGCAAATGGTTGGTGTCAGTAGTATATATTTAGATTACCTTCCTACGTTGGCTCCTTCGTTAATTCAGAAAAGGAAGAGAAAAGTGTCCACAACTGGATTTACTGCACTGTTAATTTCTCCTCAACTTGGTGAAATCCTGGAACACATGTGTTCGATACGTTCAGTGAGTTTATTCGAGGTGTAATCGTTACAGTCCGAGGACGCAGAAGCAGAAGGAGTGGGGTGTGAAATGCGCTTCCGCACAAATTTTAAATTTTAAAGGAGGACAGTCCCTTATTAATTTCCTTTGTTATTTTCCGAAGCATGCTCTTTTACTACAAGCACTTTCATACTTACAATAGATAGTATCAAATTTTATCTTAAAGACCTCAAATATGGAGATACCTGAATGGGAAGGGAAGGGGAAGTACTCCCTTCAACTGATTGAACCCCTTCCAGTGACGGCGGTCTTAAGATGACGACTACTCCATATATGACTTTGTGCAACACCTCAAAATGTTTACTGGGGTAAGATTTTTATCCTCCACCTAAAGCAATTGCTTCAATCTTTCAATCGCCAGCTCGCTGTCCAGCAGTTGAATTGACACCTCAAATCATCATCCTCACCCTCACACATACAAACGCCTACTTCCCCTACCCCAACACTGTTGCATCCGACTTGCAGCCGGAAGGTCTAGGGTTCAAATCCTGGCCGGGTCATACCAAAGACTTTAAAAATGGAACTTACTGCCTTTGTGATTGGTGCTCAGCATAAACAATGGAGTAGGGAAAACAAGCCAGTGAACCACAACTGGAAAAAAGGCCGTGGTCGTCTCGACTTGAACCAATTGGTTGGAGACTGGGACGTTAAACCTCATCTAACCTAACCTAACCTACCCCAACACACACAATTCCTACTTTATTGCAGTAGGTTTTAATACTGTTGTCAAATTTATGCTAAAGATAAGAGAGAATTAGTATAAACTAACCATACATTGACCATTCCTTCGTCGACTACTTTTTCTCTCATAATTTGAAACATTGACAGCGACCTCTTTTACCGCATTGCCTTCAATGATGATGCATAAGATGATGGGGTACGGAAGACTGCGTATTTCTTGTATTTTCCCATCCAAAGTCAATTATATTCTGTATAATTCGTATTCAATTTTGTGCTAGAGTATACATTGAATCTATTATTTTTTCTCTCTCTCTCCTTTAATTTGTTCAACTTAAAGTTATGCCGATATGCAAACAGAAAGAGAACTTTTTCGTTCATCAGTTAATAAAGGAATAAAATCCCCTGATACCAGATCCCTTGAAATTACTGCAATATCTTTTACTGTTGTCAAGACGTACCTTTTCAAAGTTTCAAGGTTTCTGATGTAACTCATTGCCTATGCGAAAGTACTGATGTAAAGTGTTGCACAGTGTTAGTATTGCTTTGTAAATCCTATATCAATTATCTCTTAGTTATACATACCAACTAACTCACACTTTAAGAAGTGATGCTGATAGTTTTCAAATAGACAACGTTTACCTTCTAAATATATACACTGGGAAATATCAATGTTAAAACTGTCTTTGAAATGAAGGTTAAAAATACTGAAGAAAGAAATACTAGCCATGTTTGGTCAATCCTTCCTTCTCGTCACAGATTTGCATAGTTAGGTAATGCTATTCATAATTTAAGAGTAAGATAGAAACTAGTGTGTAAAATGGTCAATTCGTGATGGATTTTGAATTGCAGATATTTTTCGACATATTTTGCTTTTGGAACTGCATAACTAATTATGTAATTATGTCATTTTCATGTCACCAGACCTTTAAGGTCTCTTTTGTAAGGGTAATTCACCGTTCGGTTTGAGCCCCATTGACCTGCGTTTCTTTCTGAGTTCCGATGATGAACTCCATGTTTATTTAATTAGATTGTATATTCTCATCATAGAATATATTATTTTAGTGAACAAATACCTAAATAGTTTTTTTCAATTATCCAGCCATCGTACTGTGGCAAATGATGGAATTGCAACCAGAGTTCCATTTCTGAGACCAAGAAGTGTGTTACTGAAAAATCAGAGCCTGAGATATCTCATTGAGGTGATCCGTAACGGTTTCCCCCCCCCCCCCAAAAAAAAGAAAATCATGAAAAATTAATCGACCTAATTTTACATCTGTTAAATTGTCACGTAGCCATTTTTCCAAAAGAGATAATGATTCAAATTCATTTAATTATTAAAACAAACATTGTCAGGAACATGCAACATAAAAAATGTTGTAAACACTGCTTGTATATTTCATAAAATGAGAACTAAGAGAGAGTTGCCCAAGTATACCACTTTTTATCTCCTTTTTGCTTTCTTAAGTTTCATTACATGGGATAAGCAGCAATATTATAAAAGAAGAAAAGTTTGGTAAGAAAATCACTCCCTGCACTTACTGTCACCTTGAGCTCCTAATCTTCTTTCATTACCTCAATATGTTACTAGAAACTAGCTCGTATCCGCGTTCAGAAACTTTATATATATATATATATATATATATATATATATATATTTATATATATATATATATATATATATATATATATATATATATATATATCCAAAGCGCATAGTGATAGATTCCGTGTATTGGTATAGTATATATAAAATTGCAAAAAGAACAGTTAATGCCTTAGATACCAACATATTTGCACCATGTTTATTAGACGTACAAAATTTTCGAAGCCCTACTTCTTCATCAGCATACACCAAAACTGTGCCAATACCAGCTCAGAATAGATTCTAACGAAGGTAAGTAAATGCACCCAAGTGTGATAACTCTCTATTAAGCCCATTGTTAAGGGTGTCAAGCTTCTTTATTAGTCTTAGTTCACTGGCTTTACGTTCACTGAGAATCGGATCGAAATCCTCCTTTTATTAGGCAAACTCTAACATTGTCAATGCCATGTCCAAGAAGGTTAAAGTGTTGAGAGACCGCTTGGAGCTAGGAATTTTTACGTATTGTCTGTTTGTGATTATTGAATCGGAGTCTAAAAGGTGTTTTGGTTTCTCCTATGAAGTTACCATGGGGGCAGATGCTACAAAAGATAAGGTAAATAACATTAGCTGAATTGCAATTGAAGGGGCCTGGATGTAAGTTGATGTCGGTTCCGGGAACTGTCACTACACTCTCCGTTACAATGTGTTTACATACTAAGCATCGGGGACCATTGCATGGTTTGTTTCCAGGTAGGGGCTGGTTAAGTGGGGGTAGTTTGCTGGTGGTTAGTATTGATCTCAGAGAGGGTGGCTGTTTCAGGGCAAGGACAGGGGGATTAGTAAACTCTGGGGAGTCAATTGGGTTGAGAATGTGCCAGAGGGACTTGAATTGCTTGAAAAGTACAGTGCACTGGGGGAAGTAGGTGGTAACAAAAGGTATCCGGGCTTTGTGCCGGTTCTGGTTGTAACATAGGAGTTGTACACGATTCTGAACGTAAAGCCAGTGAACTAAGACTAATAAAGAAGCTTGACACCCTTAACAATGGGCTTAATAGAGAATTATCACACTTGGGTGCATTTTTACCTTCGTTAGAATCTATTCTGAGCTGGTATTGGCACAGTTTTGGTGTATGCTGATGAAGAAGCAGGGCTTCGAAAATTTTGTACGTCTAATAAACATGGTGCAAATATGTTGGTATCTAAGGCATTAACTGTTCTTTTTGCAATTATATATATATGTATATAACATTTAAGTCCGTGTGTTGGATGAGATGAATAATGATGAAAAAGAGAGTTTGCACCATGATTCAACTGGATAACTTATTGAAACAGAAATTTTCTTCCCCTCCCGGAGGCTTTGTCAACTGTAGTATAAAATTGATTTAAGAAATATATAAAAAGTACATAAAGAAATTGTATACAGTACGGTACTTAAAATCACTCAAGCATAATGAAGACCTCACATCAACTGCAACACTAAGCTAGAATTTTACAACAGAAGAAAAACATGAAATGAAGTACAGTAAAACTAAGAGAAAAGTGTCTGTGTGACCAGATGACTATACATAGAAAATGTCAGCAATGACCTATCTCTCCTGCAGAAAACATAGGAGTTCAATATCTGGGAGAGCAACCAGGTGTCAAGAAGAGGGGGTCAGCTGGAGTTTCGTCCGATGCATACCGAAAGAATGAAACTGTCCTTTCAGAGTACATTTTACGTGATTGGATTTTCTGATGTTCACCCGTCCCGGGATTTAGGGTACGTGATCAAGGAAATCTTCGGTTACAGGGACTCGGATCCAAACGGACCAGGACATACGGACCTCATATTTGGATTTGCACCTGACAGCCTGCCAACCGCTCGTTACATCCCAACCTCAAAACATATCACCCCAATACCCCGATCTGTAAGGTGCAACACAAAGGGATAACATTACCTAACGAAAATAACATATACAAAGAACAAGGAGAAATATTAAGAAAATTATTAATTAGCAAGTGGATAAATGGCTGTTCTGACTTTATATACGTGGCTGTCGGAACCGGGGATGGGGCGTAAGAATTTAGCCTTTTACTAATTTTCATTCTGAAATTTTCCTCTCCAAAATTATTGTCAGCTGTGCCTTAGAACGGCCGCAAATACCTTGCAAAATGCAAACATTCAGGAGCTGAAGTTTTATACCACGCCAAATGGTAGAGTTCTTTCGACGGCCGTGAAATATTTTAAATCTATAAGGAACCATGTTTCAAGCGGTGTGAAATTTAGCCATATAAGAAATAAATTTAAGATTCCTTTAGAAAATGTCACCATACAGCCAGTCTGAAGGTGGCTAAAACATCATATGCACATTGCAAATGTTTTGCCCGTTTCCCCTTTCTCTCTATATTCTAACTTTTTTTAACTCATTCCGCGTTAACATAGCATACATAAAATTTTACAATCTATTACTCTATCTGAATCAATTATAGCCAGATGGTCAATCTGTTTTACTAGAACGAACAGTCAGTTAGTTTCTCCTCTTCCCCTATGTCTGTACCAAAGAAAGGATCCTTATGTCTTAACATCACTTTTGCCATACCTCCACCCCGTATCTTCCCCGTTTTAACTCATTAAATGGTGACCTACAGTCCCCGGCAAAACAGTAAAACACTTTCGGTAGCCGTTCTACCTCTTTCCCCCAGTTCAATGCTTATTGTAAAAGTGATCATCTCTGAGTGAGACAGCATTAAAACGGGAAAAGGGGGATTGTTTTATTCATTTACTTTTGGTTGGGTTTGTAGATGCGTCTAACGGACATGTTTGAATTATAACTTAAACAGGTTCTTCCTAAGTAGTTTCTCAAGACAGCTGGGCTTATTGCTTGCATCTTTTGACTGTTGAATTAGATCATTTTGGAAGGCAATCTGTTCCTGGGTAAGGTCGTCTCTAGCTTCTACATCCATCTCGTACTCACTGATGTACTTCCGCCAGTTTTGAGCCGCCTCTTTCTCGGGCCACGTGACTAGAATGTACTGAGCAATGCAACGCATCATAGGCATCTTGTGCCAACCTACTTCTCGTTTACCTGCAAAGTGGTTTAACATGCCGCACTGGTCGACACCGATAAGAACTTTCGCCTCGCAGTCTCCGAAAGTTCGCACGTCGACAACCGTGATCGGGGTCCCCTCGTGATGTTCCTCCCTTTCCGAGGATGGGCAAAGAACAGTTGACCATACGAGTTCGATGTTCAATCTATTGAATGTATTATTCAGAAGCTGTTGGAGGTTTGCAAAGGTAGTTCCACTAAAAGCGATATTGTGGAGCATAATAGCGACATCTTTGTTTTCAATGCCACTTTTCTTCAAGTTCTCGAAGACTCTCTCGAATGTAGCAAACATCCTTCCTTCGATGCAAGGGCAGGACGTATAATCCATATCCGCAGTGGTAGAACACCCACATTCGTCAAAGCAATAAAGTAATGGCTTTGGCCCAAAGACCATGTGACCACATTTCGAAAATTCTCCGTGACCATCACCTGTGAACCTCTGAATTTCTTTCATGACATTACTCAAACTCATGGGGACTCGTTTGAATAAGTCTAAGTATACGAAATGAAATTTTGACGGCATAAAGTCTCTGATCCACCGTGGATCTTGATTCTCTAATGATTTAACCCTGTAAGAGAAAGTGGAAACACATAGCCAAACATGGCTTTCACCCGGTATTTCATTAAGAGCCTCCTCAATTTGGTCTTTGGATCTCTTCAATAGATCGAAAGGAACTTCATCCACCAAGAGATGTTGTTTGACTCCATCTCTCTCTGCGGTCATTTGGATGATAGTTTGGACAAACATCTCGGGTGTGACATCGAACTTAAACCTAGGGTCATCATCGTCCCGTCTTGATGTTCCTTGCTGGAGTTCACTACACTGAGAGATAGTAATGCCTTCTTCGTTTTTCATGAGTTTCTTCATCTGTTTGGTAGGTCTGTCAGACATAACATCCAGTGGACAAAACATAGATTCGTTGATGTCCGTGCCCAAGATGATGTTCACGTTACATGGAGTATTGTTTTCTTTTGCCCTCTTAACAATCTGTTTAGCTTTCGAGGCAAGAATCAAACTTTTGCCCGTACAGGTGTCACCCGATATGATCACAAACTTTCGATCGTTGTCGCATACTTTCTTCTGCTCGGGAGTAAGAAAGTTTAGCTGAAGCTTCTTCCCTCCAGCAAGAATTGCGGCAGCGGTTGAAACAGGTACTAATTTGGATGCCGGTCCAGCATATCTTCCACACAGTTCTTTGAATCTTTCGTGGGTAATTACAGGAGCGACTGGATCTTTTAGTGATCGCATAGACCGAGTGGCATCCTTAATCCAATCAGCAAACCGGTCGACAGTTTCCAAAGACGAGCCCGTCAAGATGACCGACTTATGATGTTGGCACAAGTTTTGTCTTTGTACGTCATCATCGGTCAAATTTGGCAAAGCAACAAAACTGTAGACAGGTAATTTGGACGTTATGTGGGAGAGATCTCTGTTACATTGTAAGAAGAAAAATTTGTCCTTCATTGTGCGAACAAAGGCCTCTTTTGCCCTCTTTTGAATAGTGTTGTCATCTTCACCGGGTTTGCAGCCCTTCGACTGAATGAAGAACACCCCGTTTTTCTCCGATATAGCCATCACTTTGTAGTTTCCAGATACCTTATCCATCACCTGAATAGACTTAACATTTTTCAAGTAATTATTGTACTCATATTCCGTGAAAATGAACATGTTGTCGTTTTCCCCAACAGCCCACCTTTCCAAAGTTTCCACTACTTTATCTACGGCTTTTCCAGCATTCCTTTCTCCCAGCAGGGTGTCAATTTGTTCCTTGTCCAGAATTTTCTCATTGCCAAGTTCGTGCAACTCTTGATCTGAGTGAAGAGTGAGATCATTTTTAGCCTTACCATTTCTTAGTTTTACTCCGTCCCTGAAAACTAAGAATGAAGGAACTCGGAAAACACCTTCGTTTCCGAAAATACGATCGATGTACCCTACGGTTGCTTCATTGAAAGACCGGTTCGCTCCATCAAACCTTACCTTCTTGTCTTTAAAATTGAGTTTCCCCGTTTGGGGCATTTTTTGCGGGATCCAGAAATCTCTGTACATAAAGCAGTCCTGAAAGGAAAATGTCACGTATTAAAGGCATTGTGTAATTAGAATCTAATCTTGCACTCTTACAACGTTAGGATCAATCGAGCACCGTGGAAACGGGCATGTACCCGGAGTTTCTTAGATCACATTTGGATCTAAAGAGGATCCAATTTGGATCATTTTTGATCCAAATCTGGCAAACTAAATGATCAGATTACGAATCAGAGCCCAACTGAACAGGACTGGGGTGCAAATTTGACCCGGACGTTTAATGAGTGTGTGTTCATCTTTCACCTAAGCCAAGAACGTTACTCAGTACTACAAAGTACAAACCTTAACTGTTGGAATTCCTGTCAAGTAAGAGGCATACAAACAGTATAATTTACTAGTAAACTTTTTATTCAAAAGAAATCAGTAGGTGCATGAGAAACAAACTTATTTTTCTAAATCTACTGTTACTTTCCCTTAGAAGTATTTTACGAAATGTTTCAGAAATACGTATACATATTGCATGTAAGGGGTAAACCATTAAGGTGACAATTCTACATCACTTTGACAATTCAGTCACGAATGTTGTCATGTAGTTAAAAAAGAAATGCATGAATTAGGATGGATATAATATTTTAAAATAGGGTGAAAACACTTGAGCTTTAATTCCTTTTCCTTTCAGTGAATATTCTACACATATGTAAATTTGTTTATAGAAAATGCTAGCTTACCTCGGTGTGAAACTTATACTTGCTATACTCATCTTGGAATCGAGTATTTTCCCCCTGCAAGTAAAAAAAAAAAAAACTTAAAATGGGAACAGCAATTGACAAAAACATTTTTTATCTAATGATATTACATATCTTTCTTCAAGAGTCTGCACAGCTGGAAGGGTGATTTAATAAACATATCAAAATGTCCGACCAATGGCAGACATATCGAAACTAGAAGGCAGCCGCATTGGGAGGTTAAAAGGTATAGATATTAACGCAAAATCTGAAGTTACAATCCTGGAAAAAAAAATTATATGGACACGTTTGGACCTGTAAGATATTTGTAGCACAACATTGAAGTGGATCGCGGGGTACTGTCCCAGATGATTTACACGGGGCTTTGTCATGAAGGATCACGTGCCGAGTGCTACTTGAAAAGTCTGCACTTTATAACGCAACGTTTTCTATCAAATTGCAAGACTGATGTCTAAGAAAGAGTGAGCTTTCATCTTGCATCGGTTCACAAAATAGCAGTCTAGTATATTGACTAAACTTAAAGTCAAATTCAGTTTGAGTGCAATTATATAATAATCTCGAAGCTAAATTTGTGTCTAACAACATAGGAACACAGGAAGTAAACCATAAAAAGTTAACGTTTTTTGTAGACATTGTTTTAATTATGATATCATCAATCGATGTATCCGAACAGCCATACCACCATCTAACATACACTGGGGAAGGTTTTCGGCCATTGGTTAGGATTAAAACACAGCAAAACAGTTTTTATACCAGTGCTCTCTCCAGGTAGTCCTTTGCAGCTTGTAGTTTGGCCTCTTCATCTGGGTTATAAAAAAGGAGATATTCGAAGGAGTGTCATTAATTTTTCTAAATTTAACTAAGGAAGGCACCGTACTGGTTGAGGTCAGATGACCGGCAGTAAGGTGACATGGCCACGAATGCACATTCATTGCCTCGTAGTGCCCTCAGTCAAAGATCACCAAAACATACTTTGCAGAGTTTAAAAAACAGATCCTTTAAGCGTTACGTAGTTTAGCATGAGAGAAAGAGAAAATGACAAATGCACCGTCATAATATTTGCAACAACAAATATCGCAGAGGAGGTATATTGGCAAACTCTCATCAACTAAGAGTAAGGCAGTTTCCCCTTGACTGTTGGCTACTCCCTGTTAATCCGATTCACATTTTCTCTGTACGGTACCTGTTTTGACCTTAGATGTAAAATGTTATTTCATCATTCAGTTTAAACAGTAGGACTAGATTTTTCAACAACTGTGATATTAGTCTCAACCTACTAACTTAGATAACTTTCCTTTGATTTCTGCTTTTTTTTTCATCTTTTCTGAAGCAAGTGCTGTTTTTCCAAAGTTTGGACCAGTGTGGTTTCTAGAATATGACATTCCTAAGTTTCACGAAACGCATTGCGGCAAAGACGGATTTTTGCTCGAAGTCATCTTAGCGTTATTTTAGAGAAAACTGGAAATTATTAAGATAGTAATTTGTGTAAAGCAAGAATTACATAAGAGTTTAATTATAAACCATATCAGCAATGAAATAAGCTGTAACGGTAGGAATTGCACCAATCAGGTTTTAAAACCTGATTCAACTTGTGTATCTGATATATTTTGACATTCGAGTAACATGATCTCTTTACTAATCAAAGTAAGAAAGATGCTCGACCTTGGCTTACCTTCATCCGTGTTGCTGCCATCATCAACCTGAACAAGGAAAAGTGTATTGATATAATGAAGTAAAGCCGTAATAAAGACTACACTAGTGGTTCGGAAACTCTTACACTACCAACCATATCACATACTGCAAACCCTCCAACCCTCCTACCTGTTACGAATGTTAATTTGCCCCTGCCTCCCCCTCTCGAAATTATCGACATGAAAATAGACAAAATATCAACAATAACGACCTATGCCAAACCCTAACGAGTAATAGGGACCTATGCCAAACCGTAACGAGTGATAGGGACATTATAATTTTTCTACAACTGACATAGAAGTTTAGGAGGACGTTCATTTTTTCATTCGCACAGGCTGGCAGAGACCTTGAATGTTGTCATGTACAATATATAACTAGAGTTTCATGTAGGAACCCCTGTAAATGAACTTTGGACCCAGAGATGAGAATCGAGAGCCTTCGTTCCACGTTCTCCTATACAAATTACACTAAATGTTGACCCTACCAAGGCAGGTGGATAGTCGAGCACTGTGCACATACACAACGCTTAATTAGTCCTTGTCTTGACAACTCAACTTTCATTTGACACAGGTTTGAGGTAAGGGCCTGAGCTGTATTGAGTGGAAGCCGGTAGCCAAGGAGGCCAGAGGGCGAAGTTTTCCTAAGAAAATTTTAGCCCAGTAGAAAATTTTAGGATGCCACCGGCTTAACATGGTTTGATATAGTTTGCCTCCCTCCCGAGATAATTCCCCCTGGAAGCCATCTCGCCCCTTCCCTCTTCAGTACCTTGTCTGGCTACGGGCCTGACTGAGTGCCATGGCCAATTCTGGTAAACAATAAATTTACTTATCCGATAATTGTGGCGGTAATAGCGGTCCTGTTTCGGAGACCACGTGCTGTGCCTTGTGAAAGCGAATGTCAATTGCAGTAAATTGGAAAGGCATGAAAAAGTTTCAACTTCAGATACAAACGTGACCTGACAAGACCCATCGGGCAATTGCCACCCTCACGATTTCCCTGGACAACCCATCCCCCGTCGACTAGACCCAGACAACCCCCACCCCGAACAAGTAACAAGCAATGGAAAATTCGGGTAAAAAGTTGTCCGGATGGAAATTCCAGGTGGACAACAACTGGGAGGATATTTGCACTGGTATCGCATGGAAACCATTACAAACAATCATTCTTAAGATCTCTGTTACTTACAGCCTAGATCATAAGAAATAAATGTAGGCATTTATGTGGCAATGGGTAGACATTTGTTTCTCTTGTATAAAAATGCATCGTGCTCAGTTTGTGCAAGTGTACACAAAATACAATTTTGCAGCGATCTGTCAAAATATGAGTTCTTCACTATAATGTTCATAATGGTCATAATTCCGGCCTCTGACATGACAAAGGATGATAAGACCACAACACCTATATGAATTGACCAAGTTTTTAATACGAAAACATTGCCTTGAAAATATGAGGGATTTTTCTCACCCGATGCCCCCAAACCTATGTTAAGTACGGTAATAATATAGAATGATTGCAGCAACTTACTGAACTCTGTCCCTGGTACTGCAGACGCCACAAATCCGTCAGATTTGTCATGAACCCCTGGAAGTCTTTATCCCGACGTACTTTAATTTCATGGTGGTTACCTTTGGATACACAGCTACCTGTGCCCTGGAAAGAAGGATTGAATATAAATTGTACTTTATCTTCAGTCA
Organism: Holothuria leucospilota; assembly: GCA_029531755.1. Taxonomy (NCBI): domain Eukaryota; kingdom Metazoa; phylum Echinodermata; class Holothuroidea; order Aspidochirotida; family Holothuriidae; genus Holothuria; species Holothuria leucospilota. The sequence goes on along the minus strand of CM055967.1, from coordinate 4,298,415 downwards.
TATACATGAAGTACAGCACAAATGTTGCGTAGTCATAAGCTGTAGGGTCTTCACTGTTGTTGAAGATTCTAGTCCGACATTAGGCCTATTGAAAATAGTATTGGCAAATTACGTTTCCCGGTGATTAAGATGGATATACTAATTTAATTATTTCAGTTACCTTTTAATTATCTTCCAGCTGATGCTTTGAACCAACTCTTCTGTAAACTTATCAGAACACCGTAAGCCCGGGTCACACTGCCACGACAACCCACAACACGACGGCGACGACCCACCGCGTCGGCTGTGGTCGTGGCGGTGTGGTCGGTTCCACGACTAGACTTCCGTTGTGTCGTAAGCCGTCGGCCCAATTGAAAATGTTCAATCTTAGTTGGATGCAGTCGGTGCACCAGAATGTCTACGATTTATGCAAATTGCCTAACACGGAGAGTCGCAGGTTGTCGTGGCGGTGTGACCCGGGCTTTAGGTGTTGGAAGCTGGGAAGCTGTTCCAGACGGGGCTGAACATTGTTTATTGTTTCGGATCGCCGTCCTTAGGGAAGTGTCTTCCTCCCCTCTGAGAAAATTTTTGAATATTTGAGGGTCCTTAGGTGCAATTTGATGCATCATATTGGACAAATTGTAAGGTAAATTACTGCAATTTTTTGACATTTCTTACATAGGAAACAAATAAGGGGTTATCGTCCTTGGATTGAGGGGAAACTATAGTTCCACCCCACCACATTTTTGACTGGAACTAAAGCCCCAGCTCTCCCTCTCACTTCCTACGCCTATGAGAAGAGCAACGTTAGACCAGGGAACCCCACTTCCCTGGCTAACAGTATCCCTATGCAGGGGATAGTAGAAAATAGGGGCCAGAAACGGTTCAAATTAAGGCCCCGGATACTACGTGATTAGGGTGCGTCTTCGTTCTAGAAGAGAAGTATAGAGTACGCCCGTTTACACACGGATTTGCACTGTACTTGCAATCCTTACAGTTGTCGCCTGGGGCTCGCTCCGGGTTAGAGGCCCCCGAATACGTTCGGCTAGAGCCCATAGTATAGTTACACCTCCACAACTAACTTTGGTCACAATTGTATGAAATTTTCTAATATCATCTCTTCCTTCAATCTTGTAGTAAATTGTACTTATTTAATTTAGGAATTGTCCGAATTTTCGTATATGCCTCATGAGTAAATATATAAATACCAGCAAAGGTCAAAATACTAACGACGTTTTCCTCATGAGGTGATTCCACTAATTCTGAGACTCCACTTGACGGCTGTTCTTCCGTTGTCTGCAATTGCTTTGTGGCTTCTGCCATTCTGTCTCTTCTTCTTCTTTAGACTTTTATCAAAACATAAAAGAAGAAAACAGTTAAATTTGAATTGTTAAGTACTTTGCTATCTAAGACTATCCTTCTTTTATAAATTTCGTATTAAGATGTACATTTAATTGAATTACAAAAATTAGGTAAATTTATTGTAGTTAGAACTTGAATCTTATTCAGTCAACTCCCATCTTCTTAGCTTATTCCGTTGCTGAGATATTTAACTTTGAAATTTATTCACTTTATTTGAAATAGTGAATTGTGAAGTGAGTCTTTGATCACTTACAATAGATATTTGTTTCCTTTTGGAATCAAAACGTATGACATTGCAAAAATGGGCAATATCACAATTAGGGTACACAATTGGCAGTCAAAGGGCTCGAATTTTAAAAGTTCCACAAATGTCCTATGAAAATTGTGTGGATTGATACATGTTGAAGCTTTGTACCCTGGAGTTTTGGAGCTTAATCTTGCTGCATTGTAAAATATTGTGTATATCAGCATAATTGTGCTTGAAAAAGGCCAAAATAAATAAATTTCCTCCTGTTGCTGGCAAGACCAGAAAAAATATCACATCAACTGATGTCAAATGCTGCCGAACATAATCGCCACAATGTATACCTTGAAAACAATGTACAATGAAAGAATAGTATCTGCTATTTTCACTATACAACTCAAATATGTCAATAAATTTGATAATTTTACCATCAATGACAATGAAAAGTTCCATTTCTCTCCTAGTGAGAACATGGGAATTACCATATATCCATGTATTCTTGATGTCATAAGTATGGTATATTAGCAGTAGTAATGCTATGGATCAGTAATATCGAATATTTGGTCCGTTATTTATGGGCGTCAAACTTTTGTCCTCTCCAGAACAAAGTGTTCTGGAGAGGACAATTTTTTTGACAATTTCTATCAAAATCTGAATGCAAATGCTGAATAATTGCATTTTGCTGCTTCAATAATATCACAAACAACATGCAACTAAACTAAAATGTGAGTTTGTCACCCTAAATGTGAATTTGTGTACACAATGTACATAATAGATGGTATTTTCTTGTGAACGTGAGAGGATTTTGACACTAAAAACCACAATTTTAGTACAGAGAAGCTACATTCCATTTCTAAATAGTATTGAGGACACCCAGGGCCGTCGCGACCGGGGGTGTGGGGTGGTCTCACCCCCACCCCACCCCACCCCCCAAAGTTCGTCAGAGCGACGATAGTCGGAAAATCTGAAATGCCATTTGGAATTTCTGATATCTCAGTCTAGCACATTTTTCCGACTGAACCTATGTCAACTTTGTATATATTTTCTAACTAGAACAAGTGAGAATAATACCAAACGTTATTTTTCTCACGTAAAATCATATCAAAGCTGTCCTGTTTTCGCAAATTCTTCTCAAACTCTCAAAATTTTCGCGCGCTCCGCGCGCTTCAAACCTTTCATCAGTGTTGTTCTTATTATCAATATCTTCCGATAGCAACTTTCGGAGAAGCACAACAGCAGAAGTTGAAAGCTGTTTACAAATTACCAGGTAAAAGACTGGCTTTTTGAGTGGCATGTTGGTTTGTTGGGCAATTGAAAGTATCTCGATGCAGATTCTGAATGCCGGTTTTATTATGCAAATCTTATGTAATGATTTACAATCAATCTCATGTACATTATTAAGGTAATTATACCAGACACAGTTCTATGGGAGCTAGGGCGCTTTAGCCCCCTCCTCAAATTTTTCCGATCCCTACAAAATTGCGCAGAATTTTATATAGACTAATATTGGTGAAGACATAGATATACTCAGAAAATATTCTAAACGTCTATTTACCAGGCCCGTAGCCATAAGTTCTGTAACGATTCTTTCAATAATTTCAAAAAATTTTCGCGCGCTGCTCGCCCTTTCATCTATAGTAACTATCTAGTGGTAACACCTCCGTTTCAAACATATTGGACTTCAACGTTTCCACAAATGTTGTTCTTCCGTGTAGGCGTGATTCTAGTGAAACACGAAAATGCATCGTTGCAAAGTTCTTTCCCCTTTTTTCTAACTTTTGGAAGATTCATTCTTCAGCCTCGCCATCGTGTCAAACATATTTTGTAAGAAAAAGATCTGTCAGTTTCGTAGGAGATCCTTAATGGGTAAGATGAAGAATGTAATCCCCGAAGACGACCATGCAGTCACCAGAACAAATTTCTTAATTCTGTCCAGATTCTTCAATAAAAGCCCAAACCTTTTCAACATTCCTTAATGAAAATTCAATATAACCCCAAATTTTTCGGCGCGCTTCGCGCGCCTTATATTTAAAGTTCGACAACCCATTGCATCCGTCGGGACTTAGAGTAGCTGGCCCCCAGTCAGGGCGCTTCCCCCATGTCGGCAAATCAAAGCACCATCCCTGGCTGAGCCTGCATGCAGGTTTTTCATTTTGGCATTGAAGTATACCCCAAATTTCGGGGCGCTTCCCTCGCAATCCTCACAATCCGCGTTGTATCACTTATGAACATTATATGCACAACGTACCAGTGAACTTTTATAGCATAAACTAGGTGTACATTCTGAAAACGCTCTTGTTAGTCCTAAACCCCTTTTGCTATACCTGTCTGGGAGGTCTAGTATTATTTTTTCTGTACCTATACTCTCCCTCCCGCCCATCTCCCTCCTGCCCATTCCCCATTGCCGGAAGCTGTTCGTCTGGACTTTCGTTCAAAATTAGTAAAAATACGATAGATGTAAAGTGCTTGGCGTCATACTCTATATTATTATTTAGATGCCAGGTAATAAGTATTATGTCATTGCACCATTTTATGTAATTGATCCAGAGCTTCCAGGAGGCCTATACAGGTATATGCTAGCACTAGATGCCAAAATAGAAGGCATTAAAGTAGTCAAAAGGGGGGGGGACTTTAGGAGGTTTGTTGACAACGTATTCTTCTCTTAGACAACATACTTTCTACTTTCACCTAACCAAATCTTAGTATTCATTAAATTATGGACATTTCCCAGCCATATATGATCAGTTCCAAAAGTTTCCCAAGATAGCACCATTTTGCATCTAAGCAACCTTACCTTTACAACAATTTCTCAAAGAGGAGGGGGACACCCCCTCCCCTTAGGCCCCTCCCCCAGGACGGCACCTTTGTGAAGTGACAAAGGAAGGATCCCCACTGCTGTATCATACAAAAGTAACGCCCATAAAAACGAAAATGCAATTTACGGGCCGCCACTCATTTGGAAAAAGCATCAAACCAGTCGGAAAAATTAGAATTCATTTAATTATGGACATTTTCTAGCCATATATGATCAGCTCCAAAAATATCCCAAACATAGCTCCATTTTGCATCTAAGCAACCTTATATTAACAACAATTTGTCAAAGTGGAGGGGTCAACCCCTCCCTCACGACGGCACCTTTATGTAGTGACAAAGGAAGCATCCCCTCTGCTGTATGTAAACGCAGGGCGCATAAAAATGGTGCAATTTACTAGCCACCATTCAGTTGGAAAAAATATCCATCCAGTCGGAATTTGGGACCTTCACCCCCCCCCCCCCAACATATGACCCTAGCTACGGCCCTGAGGACACCAACTGTATTTGATGAACATAACTGGAAACCTATACATCAAATAATTCTTCACAGTTAGAGCATTTACTGAGAATCCCAACATGTTCTGCAGAGGACAATTTTTTGACATTATCAATTTCCAGATTCAGACATACATGCGTACCAGTGCTCCCAGTTTTAGTGGATATTGTTGCAGAAAACGATGCCAAACAAATCCATCCAACCCCCTTAACACCATCTGTGATATCAGTTTCTATGGATCATCTGTTATTGCCAACTAGCAGAACAGCCATGTCATTGTGTTATTCATCCCTGCAGTGCACAAACTGCGATTTTGTTATTCTGGTAATGGCTCGAATATCAGATCGAAACTGTTAATGATTAGGGGAATATTGTGAGGGCTCTTGCTGTAACATGTTCCAAGATTATTTAACAAACAGAACAATGTGGGAAGAGGTTCTAGTCATAGCCAGCTCGATCTGTCAAAAATTACGTCCTTTCCAGAAATCAACTGTTTCCTACACTTTTGATACTCACACATATAAAGTGATGTTAGCAAGTATCTAAGTTTGTTCTAAGATTTCCCAGCATTAGGGGGTCAAAGAAGGTCCATGTTCTGGAGAGGACATTGTGACGGAATTGGTACATAAACATTATATTGAAGTGAAAAATGAAAATCTCCATAAATTCAATCAATAATCAACTGTTTCAACTGAAGAAGACTAAGTGAAAGGAAATCACGACGAAATGTTTTTAATTTGGTTCATTGTAATAGTACCAAACGTATGCATTTTACTGATTCTCATTTGACATGAGCATTTGTCAAAACTTAGCCCATAAAATGGACAATATATTTGTTTTTACCAATTGGATTTGGCCCAAATTTAAACCTAAGATTGTGTGAGCAGGGTTTCACATATTAGGAAATTTAATCTGGTATAATACTCAGGGTTTTCAAATTATCAGAAATGAAGTGCAAAAACCCAGTTATGTACCCTGATTGTGAAAGTGCCCATATCTCCCGTAGCAAATTGTGAGGAGAGAGCGTAAAGTCACTGAATGTCAATAATACAGTTATCTTATTTATATTAAGTTTTATGGGTTTAGGAAAGAAAGAAACACACAGGTTGCATATTGAGTATAGTGTATGGGTGACATCACAAATTATTGGGGTAATGTACAGTAAATCCTATTCTGAACGTAGTAAACTAAGTTAACTAACTACAATATTTGTTTTTATCTCAGCATGAAAATGTCCTGCTAAAGTAGAAGTGGGCCAGTTGGATTAGTATTTCAATCTTAGCCAATAGGCCTATGTACATGAGGCGCATTTTCAAGGGCTTTGAAAAATTATAGGTAACCACGTAGCCTACAAGGTTTGCTTTGTTGATACACAAGAAACGTGTGCTTGACTGAAAGCTCACAGTCTAATATTGAACTTGAAATAAGGAGATTATTCAATACATTGAATTATTCGAATCACCATAAAGGCCTATATAAGTCAAGGGTAGAAAACCTACGCCTGCCAGGCAATGTCCATCTCCTGTTGTGATAAGTCCGACCCGCGCAAATGCCTAACTTGTACAAAGAATAATACTAACCACCAAACAGCAAAACTTATAGTCTACAAAGCAGGTATAGTAATCCTGAAATAACACGAGTATCTAGATGGTCAACCCAATCTTTAATACATTGACATGAGTTGTTGCTTATGCTGTTATTGACAATAAATCAGTTTATACAGTTTACCATACAAACCTTCCCCATGCCGTATATGTGTATCTGTAACCGGGAGTCGGGTATTACAATGGTGATACGTTTTTTGCAGATCACCATGATTCACTTTCAAAGTACCCCCATAGTGAGAGAGGAAGGAAGGAAGGGGAAGCTCCAAATAGTATGTTTCGTACGATTGTGAAAATGATGACAAAAAATTGAAAACTCCTAATCTCAATGGTGTTTGAATAGGATTGCCTACAGTTCCTTATTTAACTTATTCACTGAGAGGTACGTCAAGTACTTCCTTTGGCAAAACATCCTGTCGTATACATAACCTCTTGCTATTTACCTTTCCAAGTAGTCACGAAACGAGAAAGTCGTAAATAATTTAAACAGTATCCACTGCGTTGCCTCGTGCGGTACCACGCTTGCATGATCAAAGATATAATGCCGGTATCTAACAACTCCATAATGAAAAATATGCACTGAGTTTTCTACAGGTAAACATTACTTGCCATACCTGGCCACTCGGCTTCATAGACTTGAAGAATTAGTATTAATCTTTTCAGATCTCTAGTACTCGCGATTGCTACTTTATATCATAGAGCATTTCCCTCCCTGCGGACGTGTATAACTAGCTAGTGTACCTGATAATTGTTGTAAGATCACATCGGCGATTCTGGAAATTTGCAGCAGGGAGGTTGCAACTCCCTGATTGCAGGGAGTAAGTTTATCTACATACATGAGTGGACCGGACTACTTCAGGGTGGGAGTGCTGCAGCGATATTGCCCAAAAATAAAATCATTTTACCCCCAAATAGCATATATTTTGCAAATTTTCTTTCCGATGGGGTGCTGCAGCTCCCTCAGCCCCCTGCCTCGAACGTCTGTGTCTGCATAACATAGCTGATGTTAAAATTCAGTGGTGGGCCTAAAATCGAAAAAATCCATAAATTCAATTAAAAATCAGCTAAAGCAAATCTGACTTTCACGTGGTTGTTGGTGACAAAGTAAATAAACTTGTAGCTGATATCTACCTCCTATACAGTTTTCAGTATGGAGGAGTACCATTAACATATCGTAAAACAAGGAACGTGCTACTTGCACCAAGCGGCAGCTCAGTGGTAAAACAGACGAGGGAGCTAGACATAGTTGTAGATAGTTCATGGTTGTGCTTTTGACTGGTGCGGTTTGGGGTCTTTCTGTTTGACAGTGTCCGTTTCTATGCACTTAAAAAGCACGCAGCTCCTTGAACAAACTAAAAGCTGAAGAGAAAAACAAATCAGGGGCACGTATAAGCTCTTTTTTATTCGGTGTATCAGAAACAACAGGAACGAGTAAAGGTTGAAACAGTGATATTTTGAGTATTAACCTGTAAACTCTGTCACTCTTTGTACTTGTTCAAGAACTGCTAAGTCGGCTATTCAGAACTGCAACAAATTTGGTTAGGCCAGGGAGTTACAACAGATGTTAGGCAGACTACCGCTTAATTGCCCTTCAGTTCGACAACGGCAAGTACAAAGAACTGGTTTTTGTGTCCGCTGTGGCTAGGAAATACATTTCTTTTGCATTCTCTTTCCAAAGGCTATTAGCCTGCGTAGCTGCTGTTTTTTGGTTTCCACCACACCGGACTGCCGCCTCTCTGAGTTGAAGAGCTTCGTTTGCTCTGCGGGCTAAAGGGTTCAAAGTGCTGAGGCCTCCTTGAGTAGAATTATGATAGCCAGCTGTTCTGCACCCATTCATTGCCCCATCTGGTCCTTTCGTCCAAATGTGCCAGTCTGCTTTTCTAAATAAGCTGGTAAAATCGCAGTGAGGGTCCGAAGTAGTGGGGCCTACTAACGGCTAGTACTATATATTCGACAATCATTTAAAACTTCCCAAATGTTAAATATTTAGGAAATGCAATGCTCCTTTGGACCCTTACTACACTCTAAAACGGTCTGTTCAAATTTGAACCGACCGGGTCAGAGGGGCAACTCACCAAAATCTGTTCAGACATTTGACTAGATTTGGTTCAAAGTTAAACCAACTTGGTTCAATTTTGAACCAAATCTAGTCAAATATTTGAACAGATTCCGGTTAGTTGCCCCTCCGACCCCGGTCGGTTCAAATTTGAACCGACCATTTTTAGAGTGTAAGAGGAAGGTTTCTTAAATTATTGCTTTTAATGTTAATCACCACCTCCCATCGTTCTTCTTTAAGTTCTTTTCCACCCACAATTGTCCCTCATTTCCTCCACTTATCGTCATTCAGGAATCTCATCTGTGCTTATAATGATGGGATGATTAACGGCCAACAGCTCTGTACAAATGAGGACAGTAAAACAGCGTGAATTTAATTCCCGCAAGTTTGTGAATGTTCAAAGCTTCCGGGTTCCACTCTGACTACAAGAACCTAGCCAAGGGGTGGGCAGGAGGAGGACCCCCTAAAAATTTCCGCCTCTCAGAAAATAAGAAATTAGTATTGCCGTAATGCATTTTAGTACCGTATATCTCTTCCCCTAAACATATGCCCCTTTGAAGCTATCTATCCCCCTCAGTACCACAGTACCTTGTCTGACTTTTGGCTCGTATGGCTATCTGTGTAACTCTGGAGTTTTTCTTCATGAGCAGTTAGGCCTAATTGTCCTAGTGTCCCTAGTTGGGCCTTTCCCGTCAACAATTGTCTCCTATAAGTTGTTCTAGAAAGGCCAACTTAGGAGTTACATCACAAGATGAGGTGATACTGCAGCTCTGCTCTTGTAACCTGAAGTTAGCTCATCCAGTACCAACTGAAGAATCCTGAGAATTTTATGTAGGCCTATACATTCTTGTATTATACTCAGACCTTTAATTAACATTGCCCTTCAATAACAAAAAAGCTGCAGATTCTATCAAAAAATCCTTAGAACTTTCCAAAATTTCTTGTATTAGTTTGTTGTTTCTTTTATAACTTTTTCATAGAAATTTAATAAAGACCTCCTATTAAAATTTCTAAAGACTTAATTTACATACTATCTGAGAACTATTAATTTACATAAATTTATATTTAATAGAGTTTTTGTAAACTCTTTAAAAAATGTTCCTAAAGTCCACTAATGAATATCATTTTTTTTCTGTAGGATTTATGTAAAAAAAACTGTAGAATTCTCGAATTGCATATAAATTCTCTATAAAAGTTGAAAATCAATGTCGGACCATATACTGACAGAGAGATCCTCTAGGGATCCTAAACATAACAAACAGTAAGGACATTCTTTAAAACTTTTATGGACTGAACTTCTTTAAAAGGCTAAAGATTTCTACAGAAATTTCATTCTAACTCTAAAGAAATTTGTAACGATTTTAAAGAATTCTTTATAAACCTCTTAGCCTCAGAATACCCATAAGATCCCCAGTGGCGTAACTCCTGTGCGCTCTGAGGGGACAAAACCCGTGGCACCAGGGCTAGGGGCGCCCATATGCTGGTGTAGCACCCACTTGATACTTTGTTTGCAATGGACTTTAAGAAGTGGAAACCTTTCCCCACCTGGGTCTGGCATAGGATTACACTTTTGACCATAACTATCGAAATCTTGAGAAGACATCAAACTGTCTGGGAGTACCTAACCCATTCTTGCCCCCGGGTACCCTAAACCAAAGTTACTCCACTGAAGATCCTCGGGCGATCCCTCCCACACCATTTCTCCCTTCTCCACCCCTACACATCATGCAGTGTTTCCCGTCATATATTAACTGCAGATGTGTAATGTGCCGACCCTTTAATATTCCGAAAACCAACTACGTAAATAACATCTGTTGCACTAGGGAGTTGCAACAGGCTAGACTCCCTGGTTGCACAAAGTTCCATCACAGCAAAATTGTAAGTCGGCTCTACGTCACCGCTAACGGCCTAAAAATAGGCTACGTATACACTGGCCTCTTTTAACGACATGTTATGTAGCAAATTAAGGACACTGTTGACCTCGTTTATGTACAAATAAAATGACAGTGGGTTAAAAAAGAAACTACGAACTAGTATATTTTCACAATACACCCCCGCAACATTTTTTATTGAAATCACAATAATGATATTTGCATCTGCATTTTACGCACGCTTGATTAAGATTAGTACGGTACTGAAGCAAAGCTCAAGCAGTGGATGCAAAATGGATATGCATATGCACTCATGTCCAGTATTGTAATAGCCCTAATTCTTTGTAGAATAGTCTATGAAACCATAGGCACCTTTTTTTCTCAGTCCCTTCGAATGAATTTCGTAAGAACTTAACCAAACAACACCCACAAAGTAGTCATTGTCACCCAGTTCGCACGGGGACTTGTTTGCCTTAAGTTCTCCACTTACCCCTGGATGGGTAAGTGAAAAACCAAAAGAAAATACGCCCTCGCGACAGGTTTACCTTGACTCTTCTATTAGGACGGGAGCTACGTGAGTTCCCATAATTATACACAACATCTGAACTGACCAGCCTCTCAAGCTTCGGTCATATGATACACCAGGCAGGCACGTAGCCACGAGGGGCACGTGTCCCCCAAAATTTTTCAATAAAAGGTTTTGCACTGAAGTAGGAAAAAAATTATTACGAGACCAGCACTTAGGCCTATGAAATACAAATACAAGAAAAAAGAATGGAAATCTCGCACCATGTTGTATCAAGAGTCCTAAAAAGGCAAAAATTTGCAAAGGGGAGAGGGACAACCCTTCCCCAAAGACCCTCCCCCAAGACGGCGAAACTCCAACATCGATGCCCCCCCCCCCCCCATGGACCTAGCTGACACCAGGAAGCTCAAAATACCACGTGGTATTCACATCTGAACGTGGACAATTGATAAGACTGCTTAAATTTACCAATCAAAGTCTTGGAATATAATGAGGAGATTGTAAAGGCCCCCATCACCTTCATAGATAAGTTCAGATAAAGGTTTCTAAAACTTTACTGAGCAAAAACACTACTCACCGTCTTCGCACCGATTCGTGCTATAAGTTCCGTTCCACTGCCTGCCCTTTACGTATGCTATGCTGCAATAGTAAGCAAAGCTTGATGAAACGATGTTGCACGGATTCTTGCTACTGCGTTTCGTTTCACAGTCTACCTACCCTTTACGTATATGCTGCAATACAAAGCAAGGCTTGATGAAACGACGTTGCCAATGTAGAAAAGTGTAGCACATAAGACAACAAATAAATACTCTTGTTCCTTTTCTGGAGTGTCTAAAACAGCTTATTCATTACACTGTTACAACGAATGAAGTTCTGCTTACTGTATCTTGATACACACGTGTTTGAACGATTAACAGGAAACTGGACAGGAAAGTTCTTCTTATCATGCCATATATATACATATATATACCACTTATCATGTCATATATATACCATATATACACTGGTATTGATCACCTGGACGTTACACACTAGGGGAATCCCAGATTTACTCAGACACCAGGTGTTCACTTGAGTTTCTTTTTTCAATTTATTTTGCAACGCCATATTCGAAGAAAAAACAATTAGACAAATAGTTATCGGATGAAGTAAAAAACCAAAACAGGGCAAACAGAAATAAAATATAGGTTAACAACTGCATAAAGATCACTTTTACAGTAACAAACTTGTGTGTGAAACCTGACTTATGAAAGGTCACTCGCGCACGCCGGTCTTGAAATAATAATCAGAACTAGTATTGTCGTATACAGGTTGCTGACTTCGATCGGTGAGTTGGCAACTCCCTCTTCGGTGATGACTACAGCAATACTCTGTCAAGTTTGATTTCTTTATTAGCTCCACAGGGATACAGGGTGGGTGCTGGAATAGGCGTACGGGACAATTTGGATTGTCGGGCAATTGTTTTACCCTAATTTCTGAGAGATTTTAGAAGCATTTTGCATTGATTTCTTCAGATTTTATCAGAATTTTGGGGTTTCCATTTGGGGGGTGCCTAACCCCACCTTATATGTCTATGGGTGCTGGAGAATAACTGCCCTCCTCCCGTCGGCCCATCCGCACAAAAAACCTGCTATTTTCGGCAAAGTATATGCTATTTTTAGACATTTTGGGTTTAAAATCTCGGGAAGAACTATGTACGCTTGTACAGCCTGCTCTGCGTAGTTACCGGTGGACATTTCAAATCGTTTTCTTGGTTGCTACAGACTACAGTCAGTGCAACGCATTTTTCCTAGAATATTGAGCGCTAGATTGCAACCAAAATGTACACCAACTGACAATAATCTATAGACTTTGCATTTTTATCATTGGAATAGTTTATCCTATCCTTCCAGTTAACCGACACTTTACTATAGCTTCGCCCGCCACTACCTTTGACTTAAAAAAATGAAACCGTTCTGTTGAAAGTGATGCATGTAAATAGGATGTGATACTTCTTCAAAGTGTTTCAGGTATACCTGGATACCTAGGTTTACCTGGATACCCAGGTATAGCTATAGTCATTCTTGTGCGAAGGCATATTTTCCCACAGACTTTTACCTTCAATTATAAAAACTTTGCTACGAGTCCAGTTGTTAGAGGGTGCGACAAATTTGTTTTGCCAGAGTTGGGGGTGGAGGGACAGATTGGCTTAAAACCTCGGTGTCGTCTAGGGGAGGAAAGTAAGGAGAGCCCCTTTGGAATCAAAGTTTTAAGAAAACCTCAGCTCTAAGATGCGAACGGTGCTGTATGCTTTAATGAGGGCACTTTGAAGTCACAGGGCCTTTAAAAGAACTTTTTTAGAACTTTTTTAGGGCGGGGTGTCTAGGTCCTTCTGAGAATTTTCTCGCTGCTCAATATTTTGGGAAATTTCTAGCGAAATTCCAGCGTCTTCCATGTGTAATTTGAAAGTTAATGAAATGTTTTAGTCCACGAAGATTGCAAATTATGGTGTCTAAGAACCTTCATCAGTTCATTGCAGTTGGCAAAGTTGCTTCTGGAGCGGTAGCGCTATCCTTGCCAGGGTTCCACTGAGGGTCGACCTTAAGCCTAATGGTAGTATTTAGTCGAACAGGTAGCAAAACGTCGGAATCTCTCCGGTATTTGCAAAATAACGGGAATTAGAACGAAGCTTTCATTTGTCTACAAATGGCATTGACAACGGACAGGCCACAAAGATCATTATGACCATCTCAGAATTTAACTTAAAAAAAACCTCAGACCTACCGTCGGTGGAGCTAATGGGGGTGTGGGGGTTGCAGTTGTGGGAGACTGGATTACGTGGGGGTTGCAATGGTATTCAAAACAATAATTCCACCCAAGCCGACGTACAGCGAGTAATAATGAGACAGTTCCAATCAAGTTGTCTTACAGAAATCGGTTGGAATGAGATTTTGTTTCGCGTGAGTTCTGCAAGGTGGAATCATGAATTGTCTGCAAAGCTGGATTTATAATCCAATAAATTGCTTGCTTTGCTTTGCAAAGTCTTTTTGGTGGAAAAGAATCTCAGGACTGGCACAGATTCGAGATAATGTGCAACTTAAGAGTTGTAGGCCTAAAGAGTTGTTCTGCACCTTTACAAACACTTAAACAGTGTGCGTCACTCAAAAAAAAAAAAAAAAAATTGGACGCTTTCCCTTTCGGAAAGCCACACTCAATTAATTCTCTTGTAGCGCGATGTCATTTGTGGGTTGCCCACAGCATCGAAACCTTTCGGAGTGCAATTTCCCAGTTAATACTACACGGCTTGGCCGGGTAAGAATTACTTTCATCTTGTTTTGTTGTGTATTGTAAATCCATTGCTTGGAATTAATGGTTGTTTAGTATTATGCATGACTGAAAGCATGTTCTATTGCCTTCAAAAGTTGTCTTCAAAAGTCTCACACTTTATTAAAGTAGGAGGAGTACGGGACTTGCGTAGAATTGCAGTACGTTGAGCAATGTGTACCAAATCGTCGACTATGCACGTACAGCTCATATGAGGCAATGCCCCGGCAAATCAGCCGTTGGGGCAACAATTCTACTGGGTGCGAGGAGCGAAATATGTGCCTCTTTGGTGTTTGTGTAAAAGCTGTTGTTAGGTAATGGAAGTTCTACCCCGAGCTACTTCGTACATCCGAGGCACTAGTATCGCCGCGGTTATAGCCTGTTCGGTAAACGATTGTTTGAAGCTTTGGACCTGTGATCCTAGAATTGTTGGTTCGATTCCAGGCAAGTATAAAGTAAGGACCGAGCTTGAAAAAATGTTTTCAATCTCTACCCAGGAGTTAAGTTATAGTTCCGGTGAGGTGACTTGTCTACACACTGTCACCCTTTAAGGAATTTTCTCGATAAGACGCAAGTTCCTTATCTTTGACCACTGGGTATGTGACGAGCCTTTGGCCGTAAGTGTTTTTTCCTAGGTACTGGTGCCTTTTAAAGTAGAAGTTTTAATATAGTATTAATATTATTATGTAGGCCTATAATTGATTTTTTTTTTCGCTCGAGCGGCATAAGCTTCCGTAGCCACTGCCACTGTGGGTACGCTGAATACCTTACCAGAAATTCACGTTTGACAGTAAAATAGCAAATAATTTCCCGAATGAGATTACAGCCTCAACCCTTGCGCCTATGTGCAGTGGTGTAGCCAGTGATAGTTTGAAACCTGTCATTGGTATAGCCAGTATGCTATGGTAGTTTTCAATTGTCTGATCACGATCCCGCTGCCGACCCGTTCTACCGCTACTGCCACTGAAATGCACTGATGGCAATCCTTTGAACTCTCTGGGGTCTGGGCCATGAACTACGCAGCCTAGTCTTGCTTCAAGACTCAGTATGGGGAACTGGCAAGAGTCAGTGGGCACGGTGGGAGACAAGTTGAGCCACTAGCGTCCAACACTCGGGGGAGTTTGAAGGAAACTTGGAGGCACACAATGCACGATTTTTAGGCTCACTCTTCTCTTTTTTTTTTTTTTTTTTGCTGGGGAAGGTCTTTTTCAACCTCAAGGCCCTTACTCCAAATCAGGATATGGATTTATATCTGGATATATCTGGCTAAATACAGTCTTTATATGGCCATATCAAGCCAGATATACAGCCAGATTTAGATGCCTTGATACATTATATCAAGTTTTATATGGCCATATCAAGCCAGATATAACTTGATACAATGCAATTCCAGATATGCAAATAAAGTTTTATATGGCCATATCAAGCCAGATATAACTTGATGAAATGTCTGTCCAGGTATGTAAATACAGTTTTATATGGCCATATCAAGCCAGATATAACTTGATATGCTAGATATGCAAATGAGCATTTTGTTAGTTTGTTTTATTATTTATTTGATTTGATTCTTGGATTAAGCTTGTTACAAACTAAGACATGTTTTGGATACAGCATCACCTTCCCAGACATTGCAAGTTATTTAGTGGCTACACTTCTGTTAATACTGCAGTGTACTTAGTGAACTTTAAGCTAATGATTTGCATATTTGGGAGGAGCTTGTATCTAAACCTACATTTTTAATGATTTAGGAAGTTGAAAGTAAAATATGCACTACGCAGTAAACAAAATTTAGAGTCAAATACGTAATAAAGTTTAAAATAAGAAGCCCATATCACTGTGATTACATAAAACTGGAAATTTCAAGGCATTTTTCTGTTCACTGTAATGAAATAAGTTGAATTTATGTACTTAAGTCAATTCAACCTAAAACTTACATTAAATTCTAATTCATGGAGCATGGTACAGGAGTACCCCTGGTCACGACGGCGGAGCTCCCAGGTGGGACCTGTTCTATTCAGCCAGTCTAGAACGGGACCACTGTCAGGTGGTGTCAGTTAAGTCAAAGTTTGTCCCTTGGGGACGTTGTTACTCCTTCGGGGAGCAGAACTCCTTCGGGAGTATTGTTTGGTTTTCGCCCCTGGCTCTTCGCCAGAGAGTCAGGGGACTTTTGGAAAAAAAAAGGTGTTCAAAGTTACCTGGTGTTCATACTTACCTAGCGCAGGAGTGTCCGTGATCACGACGGCGGAGCTCCCAGGTGGGATCTGTTCTATTCAGCCAGTCTAGAACGGGACCACTGTCAGGTGGTGTCAGTTAAGTCAAAGTTTGTCCCTTGGGGACGTTGTTACTCCTTCGGGGAGCAGAACTCCTTCGGGAGTATTGTTTGGTTTTCGCCCCTGGCTCTTCGCCAGAGAGTCAGGGGACTTTTGGAAAAAAAAGGTGTTCAAAGTCCTACCTGGCGCAGGAGTATCCGTGATCACAACGGCGGAGCTCCCAGGGTGGGACCTGTTCTATTCAGCCAGTCTAGAACGGGACCACTGTCAGGTGGTGTCAGTTAAGTCAAAGTTTGTCCCTTGGGGACGTTGTTACTCCTTCGGGGAGCAGAACTCCTTCGGGAGTATTGTTTGGTTTTCGCCCCTGGCTCTTCGCCAGAGAGTCAGGGGACTTTTGGAAAAAAAGGTGTTCAAAGTCCTGTTCTACTCAGCCAGTCTAGAACGGGACCACTGTCAGGTGGTGTCAGTTAAGTCAAAGTTTGTCCCTTGGGGACGTTGTTACTCCTTCGGGGAGCAGAACTCCTTCGGGAGTATTGT
Organism: Holothuria leucospilota; assembly: GCA_029531755.1. NCBI lineage: Eukaryota > Metazoa > Echinodermata > Holothuroidea > Aspidochirotida > Holothuriidae > Holothuria > Holothuria leucospilota. Next base: position 4,281,353 of record CM055967.1, on the reverse strand, counting down.
TTGGTTTTCGCCCCTGGCTCTTCGCCAGAGAGTCAGGGGACTTTTGGAAAAAAAGTCTTACCTGGCGCAGGAGTATCCGTGATCACGACGGCGAAGCTCCCAAGGTGGGACCTGTTCTATTCAGCCAGTGTAGCACGGGACCACTGTCGGGTGGTGTCAGTTAAGTCAAAGTTTGTCTCTTGGGGACGTTGTTACTCCTTTGGAGTATTGTTTGGTTTTCGCCCCTGACTCTTCGCCAGAGAGTCAGGGGACTTTTGAAAAAAAAAAATTTGTGTTCAAAGTCTCCATGAGGAGTGTGGACTATAAGTTCTAACTATGATTCATAACTAGAGCAGATATGATCCGGATACAATTTTATCTGTGCCATATAAAGGCTTGATCCAGATAGAACTTTATCTGGCCATATATGGTTTAGATCTGGTTCTGGTTTAGATCTGTGTTATATCTGCCTAACTTTTTATTCGATCTGATATAAATTCCATATCTGGTGCAGATATGGGCCGTATATGGAAATATATTCTGCTCATATAAGGACCATATCTGGTCCAGATAAAATTTTATCTGTTCCATATAAAGACTTGATCCAGATAAAACTTTATCTGGCCATATATGGCTTAGATCTGGTTCTGGCGTAGATCTGGGTTATATCTGCCCAATTTTTTATCTGGCCCAGATATAAATCCCATATCTGCAGCAGATATGGGCCAGATATGAAATCCATATCTGGCCCATATATGGAATTTCATATCTGGCCCATATCTAGATTTTGAGTAAGGGGGTGGGCAGGACTGGTTAGGATATTGCGCCCTCCTTTCATCATAAGAGGGCTGGCTCCTCCCATGGTGCTCAGATTTGTACCGATTCACACTGACGTTTTTACTATAGGGTATTCGTTAACTTTCCGACTTTAATAACTTAACAGCAGGAACGAACAAAATTCTTTATCATGAGTACTGGGTGCTCTAATAGCAGCCGCATTAAAGTATATACATGCGGTAGGGGCATCCATATTATAGTATTGCGCAAGATCGTGCTACCTTTATTTCTTATTTCAGTTTTTATTTCAGTTCTCACTGAAAGTCGAGTAAGAAAACATCGGATGACTGTGACTTCCGCAATAGAACATTGTGGGAAGCTGCCAGGCTTTTATAACGGTGAGCAGACACTCTTGTAACAAATAATGTTTTCAGACTATACAGTTAAGTTTACTTCATATAATACTGAGTTATATTTATCAAAAGTGTAGGCCTATGGTACTGGGGCTTGGAGAAAGGACCAGGAAATTGCAAACTCATAAAGTCTGAAAGTTAAAACCTCGGAAATGGGGGAGGAGAAAGAAGGAACTAGACGAACGAAGCAGGTCAGTGTTACCGGTACTTATATAAGGATGGGAGGTCTATACCTGCTGGCAAGGAATACATGGCATATACTTAGAATATGGTAAAATATCATTTTAACTACTGTTCCAAGCTTGCTTGAAAGAGGCAGTTAACGTAAGAGGTGTAAATTGAAATATGGCTATTGTGACCCAATTTCCTACCCCAGTTGTTACCGAACAAACGTGCCTCAAGGCCTTCTCTGAAATAAATCAAAGTAATTTATTTCAACATAATTGCTGTTTACAGGCCCACGATATGTTACTCCACATACCACATACTAAGGTTTCTTACTGTAATTTCCGTCGTCCCAAAGAAAACATTCACGGATAACAGACGGAACCTTTGCCCCATAGTAAAGCCAGGGAATAGCTCCCTGGTAAGCAAGGAATCTCAGGAAATTAAAGTCCCGGAGACGTTTGTTTGGTATTATTAGGGAGCTTACAGCTCGCTGGTATTTCTACAAATTATGCTGCACAGATGTAGACACATAAACATCAGTAGGTACACATTCGTGGGTCTGATAAGCTTGACATATGGGCCTTTCTCTAAATCAGGGTACCAGGTACCAGGGTGGGACATAAGGTCAAAATTTAAAAACCATCTTTAAACCATCTTTACTGATTGAAATTTAAACTTATGATAGAGAATTACCGCCATTTACCATAATTAATAATATTTTTATATACAGCCTTGTGTACGCATGAGGGCACACATTGAAACATGTACATGTCAGTAAATTACCCAACATAACAGGGACACCAAAGCAGGGGTTAGAAGAATAAAGAAGAATCCTTAATGGTTGAAAATTCATAGTTGAGTGTGATTTAGGACCCTTTGTAAGTTGTAACAACAATATGGAAAAAGTTTGAAAGAATTATCCCAACGTGAAAAAGCTAGTTTCATTTTTTTCAACAATTCCACATGTCAAAAGGTCTACCCTTTTACATATTTTAAGCATTATTGACTGTTTTTAGCTAGTAAACGGTATTTATTTTAACTATTTAAATTTTCCTGTTTGACACCCACAGATTATTAGACTTGCTGCTTGGTATCTTATTTTCTATCACTCAATGGACATGTATGGTATTTGCAAGATCTTTTACTCCACTTAGACTGTCGCGTGTAACAGGGACACCAAGAAATGGTATCCCCATTACACCTAACATGTTAATTTTTAAATGATAACAGTTTAATTTTTAGATGTTGAATTGCCCTGAAAATTTTCAAATGCAATATAAACCACTGTTTGCAGTAATAAGGTACTATCAAAAGCCCTGAAATTTTTGTTTGTCATACATCGAGAATGGCGGACATAGCTATGACATCATGAGGGACACCAACAAAATCAAATGTCCATCAGCATAAAATACATGGTTCAAAAGACTGGAGATAATGTTTTCTAGTAACATTCTGATATCTACTTTTCATGTGACTTAACTCACCCAAAAATGTAGTGGTTTGTGCAAATGGTGAAGCCTTAAAGTTTACCAACATAACTCGCAAAGGGGACACCATAATTCTGTTGATTATGAATGATGCCTTGAACAATTTTTTTTTATTAGTTCTTTACGAATGTGCTTCTTTCTGAAAGAGGTTGACCTCATTCTTACATCAAATAAACTTCTGCTACCAGAAAATGACCATATTTATAAAAATGGCAGGGAAGACATTAGAAAACCAACATAACTAGGGGGACACCAAAGAGTTATGTTGGTCAGGTAATGTTCTATGGTTCTGTTTGGAAAATTGGTTGAAACAATAATACTGATATTTTGGAAATGTGGGCGCTTGGTCATATCCTTACCATGGTAAATGAGCAAATCAATTCAGTCCATGATAAATATTTTTTTCAGATAAATTTAATTTGTATGCTTGTATGTCCCACCTGTTACCCCAAAATCATAGGGGGACTCAAAACCAAAGAAGGATGTTATCTAATAAAATTCTTAACGCTGAAAATCCAGTTTATATATATATATTATAAGGTAGCCCTGTTGGTAAGGTATTAAAATACCAGTTATGCTGGGTTGTTGTTTTCCATGCCTTTGAAATTTTCTGTACTGCCCTGTATACTGGTAATGGTAGTGAAATCACCACTGGTACCCTAATTTAGAGAATTACCCATATGCATTCAACGACAGAACATGCCGACGTCAGTTCAGCTATGTATGATACAGGTTAAGTACGTAGTGTACTTGAAGTAAACTGCAGTAAAGCAGTGACAACCGATTATAAGACAGCAAAGCAGGACTATAATAATTAAAATTTGTTTGTTTTTATCGGATGCCATCAGAAACACATGTTTCAGATGTAAATACGACAATCAGAGGTTGCACTCAGGCTGACATACGTTTGCTTTATCTGGCAATTGCATGAACAATAAGTCGAAAGTACGCATGGTTCGAAAAACCACCACTGAACTAGGCAACCAATCTGAAAAGAACATCCAGAGTCATATGCAGTTAACTATTTTATTAATTATTAGTAGGCTGTGCGTCGTGTGATGATTTTTTATTTTTACTACCTTTATCCTGTGATTGCTACTCTGAGTTGCTATGGGTTTAGTCTATTTAAAAATTCATTAATTTGGGCATGTTTAAGTCTTACTAGGTCCTTTTTCATTTAGCTATATATAGGCCAGGGCGGGATTTGGAGGGTGAACGTGAGGGTGCAAACCCGGGCCGAACACCAAACAGGACGATCGTTCCTTTGAAGGCGTGAGGTCTAGAGGACCGCCCTCAGGCCCTAGTGGGATCCAGGGATAGCGCCCCCGGAATCTCTGAGGTATTTAAAGGATTAAAACCATTAGAATGAAGCATTTGGCTATCTTAAAGCTCATCGGATGTACACTAAAACAGATCAGAAAAATCACATTTTGACCATTTCAATAAAAGCCTCACCAGAATTACAGGTCATTTTATGATGAAGGGGCTTTGGCTTGTAGGGTGATGGTGTATAATACTTTTCAAAATAAGTGAAACGTTTTGGGTTATTCTAATTTCTTACAGAGACATGGCCATGGGGGTCCGCATTAAAAAAATGACAGGGACGCAATTTTTATTAGAGGCTGCGCATTCGTAAGGTATGTCCAGCGAAGCCTTTAACTGCGAGTGCTGACGCGAGAAGCCAGAGTGTGAGGACTAAGGGTCCATCCCGGAAATGTTTTTAAATCTGATGACTTTTGCAGCCATTCTGGACCATTTCTAGAGAATACCCTGCTTCCCCAAGTATAATTTGAAATGCTAACGGAATACTTTTCTTGTCGTGGTTGCAAATTTCAGATACCGTAGTTACCTTCGGTCAATTTTATGAGAATGGTGGAAGTTGGTGGGTAAAGTGAACAACAGAAGGGGTTGCAAAAGTATTGAAATAGTAATTTACTCAAGTAGGTCCTACAGGAAGTAATAACGAGGCAATTCGACAAAGTTCTATTATGGAGTACGGACAGCAGTATAGTAACGAGAAACCTACTTCCGTTGAGCTTACGCGAAGCATGCCGAAAAATTTATTGAGAACCGTGATTCGCTATACAAGGGTAGTTTTCTGAATTGTAGATGCAAAAACCAGAGAGTTGCCGCATGGTGGGTGTAAAGAGGTACATTAAGTGCTCTGAGTAACCCTTATTTCAGGGCTTCATCATGTCATAAAAGTGTGGCTGGGAACCAACACACATGCTTTGGAAGAAATTTAAGGTATCTAACAATTTTTTCAATAACAGTTGCCTCTTGCCTCCCCAGCTTTGAGTTCGGTTACCCAATACACATAGCATGTCCAGCCTGTTTGGTTCGGTCAATGCATTAATTAGTATTATTGTATTAATGAGTATTAGTGGTAGTGGCATTGTTTGATGTTTGAAATTGTTTTCTTCATTTTACATTACAAAGTTAACAATAATTTTAAAACTTCCCTCATAATTTCTCTGGCCTCTCTTCCTTTTGCTCATTTTCTTATCATTTTATTAAATTTTAAGGTCTGGAAAAAAGTAGGGACGGCAAGTACCCCCACTTGCCCCGTGTAATCCCGCCTATGGCTAGAGGTCCCCTGCTACTTGAGACTACAAATTTTCCGTTGTCTGATCAAGTGGGATGTGTCTATTATGTAAAGTTCTATGCAGGGTTATTCTCGTTACACTTTGAAAGTAACTCGTTTTAGTTACAGTTAATTCCGTAAAATTGTAACTCGTCACAGTTACTAGTTACAATGTTGAAAAAGTAACTAGTTACAGTTACTTTTGACTGAAAAGTAACTAGCTACATTTGAAAAGAAACTAGTTACTTCAAGGTGAATATACGGTACCGCGGTACCTGAAATCGAGGGGGCATAATTAGATAGTAAGAAGGGGATACATGAGACAACCGACACCTCATTTATGTCGGTTATCCTTAGGTGTTCCCCAGAGAAAGTCAATGATGTTAGCTGATCTTCAATGGGCATTCTCGCAGAGGCTCCTAACGCTCATCATGAAGCAGCGAATCATGATACTGTACGTGTCGGAGCTTACGCAAACTATTTGTTAGACGAATATGGTTATAACCAAAACTTTTCCAGTTACGACAGTACTTCTATGAGGGTGGAAATCTTTATACTCCCATCACACAGTTGGTTAATTTAGAGAGGTTAGCGGCTATGCCCGCTGAAGGGCATAAATATGGTATAATACGAGGATGAATATATTTGTTAACAGTAAAATTTTAAAACCTTACCGCTAAGGTTTGGCTAAGTGATATTTCCGCATAAATTTCAAGTTTCACATTGTGTCGATATAAGACAATGCATAGAAATGGTGATACTATGTATTATGTACACCTGCAGATCATGTGCCCATAATTCACTCATTTTCCCTTTACAATAGGTGAAGCTTTAAGTCGGATACTTCTTTTCTCCTTCAATTAGCTTTGTTAGGATACTTTTTACGCCATTGACCATTTCAATATTCTGCTGTTTTTTATATTAACCTTACCATTATTCCAGTGTAAAGAGTTATGGACATTGAAAAGAATATGGTATAGCCTAAATTCATACGTTTGATTCATCAAGTAAGGATACCATACATTTTAAATTAGATAGATAATTGGATGCACGGCGTTTACTGACGCTTGGCACCGTATAATTTACTGGGCTCCAACGCACGAGTCGGGATTCGGTTAGCTTAATGCCGGTCTCTGGAGCGTTTTTCTAGATTAGCAATTTGACCGGAAAGGAAGGTTCCGGGATCAAAATTTTTACGGAATGTGATGTAACTGGACTTGGACTCGGACTCGGAGTTCATTCCAGACTAGTTCTCAAATATGAAAGTTACATTAAAAGTGTTTAAAGTTCCATTGTGTACAATGTACAGATGTAAAGTATTGTCACACACAACTAAATTACCGAGGAGGCCAGGCTATGGAAGTGAGTACAAACGATGACTTTGTTAATGGTGGACATGTATGATAGAATTAAAACATCTGTATGTTTGATATGCTATACATTGGCAAAAAGACATGTCTCGGAATCGGTGCCATTGGTATCAGAACTGGCAGGAATTTGAGGGTACGTACCATGCTCGGAAAGATTCGGGAATCTAGAATCGCAGTTAGTTCCGACTAGGATAGGGTGGACTCGGGTCCCAGCCCTAACGTCTCAAGAGGCCATGATTAAACTTAAAAAGTAAGCCTAGTATTTGAATGCCTATGGGCCATCCCGTTTCTCACGGTGCACTATCTCCACTGTGTCCTCTAAAGGACAATATGAGTGAACTAAGGCCCAGCTGACTTTACTTAGCAGGCTTACAGGGCCACTTGATATATATATATATATATATATATATATATATATATATATATATATATATATATATATATATATATATATATATATATATATATATATAGGGTTACATTTCCATATGCGTTTACTTATACACATGAGTCTATGTACGTACACGGAAACGTATACATATACATGATGTACATATATATAAATATATATATATATATATATATATATATATATATATATATATATATATATATATATATACGTGTTTGTACACATATACATATAGATCATTTTGAGGTTTGCGATCCACGTCCCCATGTTCAACACAAATCGTCGCCCTTGCTTGCACTGGATTATAATAGTGATCCTATGCTATTAATGTAAACTTTTGTACGAAGGCTACTTGTTCTCATCAAACGGACGCGTACTCATACAGAGACAATGCATCTGGTACATAGTATTCACGTCCCTATATAAGCCCATGGGTGGGGGAGGGAGTAGCTGGAAGTCAAGACACGTAGCCTATTTCGAAGAGCATAGAGTAATCCATGTTAACCATGGTAGACCAGTTGCCAAGTAAAGAAAAAGTATATGACAGTTTTGTGGTGAGATTTAACCATCCACTTTTTTGACAAATGAAGACCATCAGCTTTACAAACATTTCTGGACCACCCCCTCCCCCGTGCTTCTATGGTGTACCGCCTATGATTCACACTACAAGTGTGTACACGTAGGCCTACTACTAACAATCAAAGATAGCTGTACTTATACGCATGATTTGTATTCACGTACGTGAATACAAATCATGCGTGTAAGTACAGCTATCTTTGATTGTACTGTCAGTCCTTCCTGTAATACGCCTATACACTTAACAGTTCATGCTGTGATATTCATCCTTGACATGTGTAACCATTTACAGCTTCCCTTGTTCACAAATTTGTTTTAATCGCAAGAAAGTTCAAGTTCATTTGAGTAGTCAGCAAAGCATCAAAGTGACAGTAAATGGTTATAACTGTTGTAGAAACTTCTCGCTTCTTGTAATTGTGAGTTGTATGACACAGCTGTCTAGAGAGGGACAATATCAGATCTCCAATGACGTGCGCACACATGGTACGGAAGTTTCTTATATCATTAATTGGTCTAAAGGCAGTCATTTGCAAAAGCTGGAACAAGGCAGAGTCACGGTACACACTCTGTGCCACAATCAAGACATCTTCCAAAGGATAAATCCTAGGTATGGAAGGGAAAGAACAAAGCTGTGCGGTGTTCTTAGGTAATGAATCTGGAAGGTCTACAACAACCATTGGAAGCTGCATGAAGTCCGAGGTGGTATTAACTCCATGCTAGATGTACTACAAGTATGCTTGATATGAAGTCTCCTGATTAACACATTGACATAATAAGTGTATAAAATCATGACTCACGATATTTGAGTACTCGCTCGAAGACGTTTTCTCACCTCGGATAAATCTTTCACTGCGCCGCGGCTCACATGGCGTTAATGTTTCCTTAATTACCCCTTCACTTTTGACAACTCTCATCGTTAGTTTCCATTCACAAATTTTTAAACAACCCTGGCCATTTTCTGTATCTTTATCGAAATATGAACCTGTTGCTGAATCAGACGGCACGAGCTTACCTGTGTCTGTAACTGGATCAAAAAAGTTTGGTGTGCATAACCACGAAAGGTGTGACGTAAGCAGTCTACCGTCTCCATAAAACCCTTTGGAACTTTACAAAAATGGTAAGCAGCAGAGCTTGTTGTCCTCTCTTCTGACGTCATTGCATGAGATGCAAACAAGATAGAATCTGGGTTTAGTAGTTTGGCAGCTTCGATGGAGCATCAGTCGAGAAGAGTTGTTGATTTAGAAGCAACTCTGAATCAGAAAACGTTGCGTGAGAACTTGGTGAGTATAGTTTTCATAAATGAAATGCAATGTCAATGTGTCATTGAATTGTGGTCTCAGTTTAATTTAATAAAGAGCACACAAGTATACATCGTAATATTAGTTTCAACATCAATAAAACTTTCACTATTATGTTGCAATGAAGGACAAGGCAAACAGAAACGAATACATGACTGGATTAACTTAATTTATAACATTTTGCAAACAACATGAAGAATTAGATCTTATCGTGTGTACAAATTAGAGATTAAAGGGGAAAATGCAGTCACCCCAATTGAGGTTAGTGTATCCTATTATCCTATTTCATGAATGGCTCTTGAGAGTCATATAACAATATTTTTCTCACTGAATTGTTAAATCCATGCATGACACCTCCTTGCTTTACCTTCAATATGCAATATTTATGTTCTGAAATATCATGACAGATATTTGTTACGGAAATACGAGGATATTTGTGACATTTATCTGTTGTTCGAAGTAAGTTTGGGTCGACTGCTATATAATGCTCTTTATTTAACGAACTTGTGAACATAATTATCATGACATATGGGACTATAACAGAACTCGTGCTATAAAATTACTGTTTGGATAAAGATGAAACTATTCTTGTATCATAATATCTAAACATCTATCCCACTGCATAGACAAGTCGAAAAGTGATAAAACTAAATCGTAATAGTAAATGCCGTGCGCAGGATTCTGCCGAAAGGAGGGAGGGGTGGGGCGGTGATTCAGAAAAGACCAAAACTTTCATGCACTACGAGTACAGTGTTCGAGATGGGGTGGACATACAGATGATACATTCGACGGATTAGGTCGCGAAACAAAGATCAAGGATGAAGTTGACCGAATCATAACTAAGGAGAAACAGGTTAGCCATCAGTATGATATTGACAATAATGAAAATGACAACAGACGTATATATTAAATGCTTTTGTGATGGAAGAAACCCATTCTAGAGATGTGTAATGATTCCATTACAGGGCATGCCTCCTTGTTCGTCACACGGTGGTCACAGTTATACAAAGCAAAGACGGGATTACTACTTCCGAAAGTTCATGGAAAGCATGATGGAACTATGGAGTCTACAGCGTCAAGATTATTCAGCTGTGAGTTATAAGTTACACTTTCACCAAGTTTAAGCTGATTCAGGGTGTCGTAACTCTACAACTCTTTGCTCTTAAAAGAGCATACGCGCACGGACCGCTTTCATTTTGATGGTAGGGGGGAGGGGCTGACCACCTTTGTCCGAAAGTTTAAGCAAATGTACTCCAAACTGATAAAGCATTCATTTTGCGCCATAATATTTCTTTAAATTTAGAACGTGAGGGGCAGCCTCCACCTCCTCCCTCGCCTTCTTACGACTATGTAACGGGATTTGAAAGTGTGGCCAGACCCTTCATGCCGTATTGACCCCGTTAAAAATGTTAGATTTCCTACCCCCAGAAATCAGACCTTCGTGGGGTAGGATTATATGTCACTTTATAACGCCCGAGGCTATCTCCATCGCCGAGCCTGGATCCTGTTTCCACTCTTCCTTCCAAGAGTTACACGTTTGATTAGATAGGAAGTAAACAATGTCTCCGCGGCAATTGTTGTAATAGAGAAGGGGAAAGAGGTTTTTAGTAGTTTTAAGGGAGACCAAAACTCCATGTTGCAATACCATGTACTGCCGACCACGGCTCATGCGCAGAAGATGCGTGAACGTATTGACGGTACGCACTAACAGTAAGACCCTAGATTCAAAAGTCATACTAAGCGAGCTTGACGATCAAACAAAGAGATGCATCACTAAATGTCGTTGGTGAAAACTAATTGTAGATCATGTTCAAATATATTGACATTATGACGTAGACAAAACTTTATGCTGAAATATTCATTTTCAAGGCTGAACACACACCCAACCCTCAATATTATACCATGCATGATAATCAGTCTCGAGACTTGTTACCCAACCTTATTTCATGTCCTAACACTCACCTTACCTCGAGAAGTGACATCATGTATGATATGCATGTCTCGAAACACGAATGTGACATTACAAAACAAAACGTAAGGATATGGTGGAACACATCATTACGGGTTACTCGAGTAAAGAAAGTGAAAAGATGATTTCCTTCTCAAAAACGTCGGGATTGCTTTAACAATTTATGAAAACTTTGTATCTTCCGAGTGTAAACAGGATACTATAGCTACCCCTTCAATACAGGCGTTACCAGTGGCATAAGTGGAACTACAGTAACCAGTCCTTCGAACTTCGTTTAAGTTCAATTTTCAAATTTCCGCAATGACCATATACTCTTCTAATGAGTGACTTGGACTCTTTTTCCATACCCTTGAATATTTTAAGTTTTCTTACTTTCTTCTTTAAACTTTGTTGTATCCAGAGATGATCATCATCCACATATTTCTGAAGAGTAAATATCATTCTTTTTGAGAAGGGACGTCAAGTGAAAGTAAATTCTACTCGAATGGAAGCAATATTTAATGGTAATCGTTCTCCTTTATGGGCAGATACTCCGCTTACCCCATCGTCAGAAAGTTTGCTATGTTTTAGAGATAACCATGACTTCAAAACGGTCCAAATAGAGCAGACTTTCGGTCGATTTCCTCTTTATGAAAGAGTGACCTCTGCAGTGTATCAAATCGTCCAGTACTAAATTTAAGTTTCGAGTCCATTCTCTATTAAGTGGCTCAAGTTCTGCCAAGGAGGAGGCGGGGCGGGGTTAGCTTCACTTACAAACAACAGACGAACCGATGAAAACAAATGGTTGCTAAGAAGATGCGATCGCTGTCATCTTGTGACGTACACAGTTTCTTACCTTTACAGTGCGCCGGAATTTCCATAAAAGCTCTCACGGACAGTATATAGGGGTGGTGGCTATGTAACCTTCTACCCAACTAAATGGCCCTCTGTATCTGTTGGCCGGCATTTTGGTTACTTTAGAACAGTATTTTTTCATCATATACAAAACACATAACCTGTGTACAGTCACCTTTCACATTCACAATTGTGTTCTTTGTTCTTTTTCTTAGGGCAATGTCGTTAATGAAGGAGACGAGAACATACCAAACGGTAACGAAATTACATTGTAGTTTATTATCAGAATGCTTTCTTTTTTACTGAATATGTAACGTGATGACCTTACGGTACACACAAAATATTGTATCTCGACAAATATCACATAAATCGTCGTCAAAACTTCAGCTTTGTAATTTGGATTACAAAAGGCAGCCCTTACACACAATACCATACCCTACCATAGCTTCTTTCACATTTAAACCGTCCTGTTACGTAGGCACTTAGTCAAGACAGTTTTAGGTTGACCCAACGGTAGCGAATGCGCCGTGGAAACACAAAGTGGCGCCCTCTTTAAGACGTGGGCTTCAAGGATTCGCCTTGGCCCTTCGTGGGGAACTAAAGGAAGAACCCCCGAAGCTCTACGGCAAAAGTACAAAATGTCGCCATTATGGAATGGAACTATTGTGTGTCTTAAAACTGGCTAAGCTCTATAATCAGACCACACAATCGGAATTTTAACAACTTTTATTTTTGTAGTAGCTTATAAAGTTGGCCGTCTAAAGACCGGTCGATGTGATAGTGCAGTTTCTTTTGGAAGGGGAGAATGGAGAAGAGTGACATGAGGCTATATGGGACAACAGTTTTTTACAAACTGTAGAAAAGAAAGTAACGTAGAACAAGAACAATTAGCTTGCCGATACTATTGCATAATGTTTAATTAGCCTAAACATCTCAAGGACTTAAACTACACCTATACACCCATACCTAGGTATTATTTAGTTAACTTCAGATTATTCTTTCTTTCTTTCTTTTTTTACAAACCTCTTTTTTACGAGCTACTCCTTTTTTCCAATTAAGAACAAGTTTCCTTTTGACGATCTTTTAATTAGCAACCTGTAGTCTTTTATACAGATTCATTTTCATGGTTTCATTTTCATGGTTTCATAATCTTGTGTTACCTTTGATCTAAGCTTCTCGCACTATCAGATTGGAAATATGGACACTATATTTAGAAACAAAACTTTGCAAAATTGCAAAATCATTGAATTAATAGATCAGCATTTCAAGGTCATGCGTGAATACCGGTTTCATTTAAGGCATTGTAGGTGATGATTAACTGTAGACAGTGTCTTGTACTTCAAATAAACCCAACATAGAAAAACCAATAGGCCGTTATCATTGCACAGTGTTGGTGGTTAATGCAGAGAGTAGTAGTCGATAACAACTCCTTTTTCATTGTTTGCATACGTAAGGTAAGGTGAGTAGGTGACCATATTTTGGGTCTAAATCAGGGACGCTACTAAACCAGTCAACGCGTATTAAGGAGTATGCATCGTTATGTGCATTGGCTACAGTAAATGTGTGTGATCACAGCAGTAACAGAAAATCAGTGATGCTCTTGACTTTCGATCTCTGTGATTGCAGATACCTGTTATTTGTTAGCCTACGCTACGATATATATCTCAGCGATATTGATGTAATACTAGCTAGCTAGCCGGCCGTTCAGCTCCCCTCCGAAAGGTGCACATTAAGCTACACAATCGAAAAAATATTATTTTTACAACATTATAATTAATATCTTAGGAAATTTCAAATTTCAAGGACATTTATTCAAATCAGGGACATTTTCGGGGACACTCATCGAGGACGGAACACTCAGTGGATTCGGGGACTGTCCCCGAAAATCGGGGACGTCTGGTCACCTTAACTTAAGGCTTAACTTTTTCTATTTTAGGCTGACATCGAGCAATTTCCTTTAGAGTCAATGTGCTTAATCAGTTGTACATTTCTTCAAGTTATAATCACAGCAGGACGGGGATGACTCAAAAACTTCTAGGGGATGGAATTTCCTCTTAAGGTTTCAACTACATACTTATTCTCAGTTAACACTTTTTTTTTTCTTTACATGATTCTTTACAATATAATCTTCAGTAAACTAAGCTTGCGTACGCTTCTATCAACAGCAAGATATGTACAGGCGGAGAAACCATGGTTTTTTTATGGGGAGAATTCGGTCTTAAATGTCAAAACGGCGCAAAATGCGTTGTGGAAGCGCGAAGCGCTCCTCCAAAGGCGTGGAGTCCAATGACAACGTCCCTGTGGGGGTCCACCGGGCGACTCAATAGGTTATTTACAAAATTGTGGACATTACAATAATGCATTTAACCTTCTTCAAATGACATTGGATGGGTACTAAACAGTCTACAAAATCACGATTTAACACTTTTTGATTTATACCTTTATACTAGTCTTTTTAATTGCAACCTTACTCCGACTAACTGCCTGGCGAGGTTGATGATGCATAGGGTTTGATGGTGTAAAAGAGGATGAGTGATAATGTGGGTTTTCTAGGGCTTTGGAACAATAATTTCACCCAAGCTGTCCTATAAGTAGTAATAATGAAAAAGTTATATTTATTATGGATGCGCGCGAAGCGCGCTGAAAAAAATCTTATTTTGAAGACATTCTTGTAATGTTTCACCTCATTTTACATACAACAATTGTCAATTTACACACAAAAGTAGTGACATGTCTCATAGAAAAAATAGGAAACGACGGTCGCTCCCTGCGCCCCCTACACTACGCTCCTGGATGTGGATGGATTCCCGTCCGTCCCTGATCCGTTCAAGATTTATAATTTTCAGCCGGTTACAAATTTTGTAGGAAAAGTTAATGTTTTAGCATGAAATCTAACTAAGCCCTCTTCTTTACTTCATCAGATTTTCAGATCAAGACTTTGCTACGAGATGCCGAGGATTGTATGAGAATAGTAAAGGTACCATCGGAATAGTTTGTGGTATTTGCATGCAATAACGTACCTCACATAAACGTTCAGAGGCTGGGGAAGGGGCTTGGAGTCGCATCTCTGCTCCTTCCGGACAGAATATTTGCTATTTTCGGTTAAACATACACCTATACCGGGCAAATGTGTATAAAATTTTGGTCAAAAGTACTCATTCCGCCTTCCCGATGGAAAATGGTCGCCTACGGTTGTGTTTTTACATCATGGGATGAAGGTTAGAGTCAGCTTGCCCAAGAGTCTGATCTGTATAATTTTTCTCAACCATTTTGCTCCCCCGCGAATGTACGAAAAAGTCCCCCCTTTGCCCTGTTTGCGCAGTTGCTTAATATATTTTAAGGTCTACCAAAGTGTTTTATATGAGTATGGAGTTTTAAAATAACGTATGAGACACATAAATGTTAGATGCGTCTTCCTTCTATTTTTTCTCAAGCCTCCAAAAAAGGAGAATGGCTCTTTTAGTATCTGCCATTTTGCAGTTGCAGTGGAGCCGGCACGGGGGACAAACTTTACCTCAACATGGTTCTGATTATCAATATCTTCCGGTAGCAACTCCGGGAGAAGCACAGCAGCAAAAGTTTTAAGCTGTTTACCAATCCTCAGGTAAAAGACCTGCTTTTTGATTGGTAAATAGGTTTGAAGGGGAATTGAAAGTGTCTCGATGCAGAGCCTGAATGCAGGTTTTGTCATGGAAATCTTATTTAAATGAAAAATTTCTGCTCGCTTTGCGCGCATTCGTCACGGTTTGCACTCCATTTCATGACTGTTATTATTAAGGTTATAATACATGGAAGTATTCTGATCACAACACTATTCCGAAAAGCAGAGGAACATCTCCAACATCTCCTGGTTAGTTAGTTAGTTAGTCAGTTAGTTAGTTAGTTAGTTAGTTAGTAAGTTAGTTAGTTAGTTAGTAAGTTAGTTAGCTAGTTAGTAAGTTAGTTAGCTAGCTAGTTAGTTAGTTAGTTAGCTAGTTAGTTAGTTAGTTAGTTAGTTAGTTAGTTAGTTAGTTAGTTAGTTAGTTAGTTAGTTAGTTAGTTAGTTAGTTAGTTAGTTAGTTAGTTAGTTAGTTAGTTAGTTAGTTAGTTAGTTAGTTAGTTAGTTAGTTAGTTAGTTAGTTAGTTAGTTAGTTAGTTAGTTAGTTAGTTAGTTAGTTAGTTAGTTAGTTAGTTAGTTAGTTAGTTAGTTAGTTAGTTAGTTAGTTAGTTAGTTAGTTAGTTAGTTAGTTAGTTAGTTAGTTAGTTAGTTAGTTAGTTAGTTAGTTAGTTAGTTAGTTAGTTAGTTAGTTAGTTAGTTAGTTAGCTAGTCAGTCAGTCAGTCAGTCAGTTATTTAGTTCGTTCGTTTGCTCGTTCGTTAGTTAGTTAGTTAGTTAGTTAGTTAGTTAGTTAGTTAGTTAGTTAGTTAGTTAGTTAGTTAGTTAGTTAAGATTTAACGACACACCAAAACGAATGTGTTATTTAGTGTCAACTAGATATATGCGGTTCAAGTTCGGTATCAAATATTGTTCAAATACAGTGCAAGTCCTCTTTAGTCGCCGCTTACGACAGGCGGGGAATACCGTGGGCATATTCTACAACCCCCAGCCCACAGGGGGCTCCAACCCAACCTATGTAGGGTCCTCGCATGGAAATAGGATCTTTCAATCTAATCTGCAGCATGATGTGGAAGGTTGAAAGTACGCATTTGAAGTTACACATTTTTCAAAAAATTTTACCGAGCGCTTCGCGCGCAGCCACTACCGGTGTAGATGGTGATGCTATGAAAAAGCATCATCTGAAACGCGCGTGTTAGTCCTTCACCAATTTTGCTATACCTATCAAGGATGTCTAATATTATCTCCCTGCACCTATACTCTCCCTTCCCAGATTATCCATTGCTGGAAGCTGGTTGTCTGGATTTTCGTACAAACTTAGTAAAAGTACGATAGTTGTAGAGTGCTCGGGGCCATACTTTATAGCATCATCTGTATGTCGAGTAATAAGTATCCTGTCAATGCCCCATTTTATGTAATTAATATAGAGCTTCCAGGAGGCCCTATACCGGTGTCTGCCAGTCTTAGGTACCCTTTTTATAATGCACAAAGAAGCGAAGACTTGGGGGGGGGGGAACTGAGGTGGCATTACGATGCCATCTGTGGTCCCCCCCCCCCCCAATCACCAAGTCCTGTCGGCGTCACTAGAAGTTGTGTAAGAATACGTTTTAGGTCAGGCTATAGTGTTATAAAAAAAACGTGTGAATTGGCCTTTACTTAGCCAGATAAGGTACTGAAGGGGGCGAGTTAGGTTCGTGCGAGGGGGCGAAGAGAATGCGAGAAATACGAAAATAATTAAGGCAATGATAACTCTTATTTTTTAGGGAGAGGTAAAATTTTTCTAGGGAGAGGAGGTAACTTCCCCGGCCCCCTTTGACTACGGACTTGCGTGTGAATCTCTCGTGTTATTTATTTTGACACATGGTCTGGCATGCTATCTATAGATATCACATAATGTCACGGAAACGTCCCTTATGTATTTGTTCATTATCGTAACCCAAAATATCCGAAGATGTGGGGCTCCACCGTTTCATCGAGGGGGCTTCAAATACGAAAGTAGTATTTTTTTCCCGGTTGAGTTTTCCAGTAAAGGTAGTTGGAAGATACTTCTAGGGGATGACGTTTCAAAGCCGCAATAGCTACACCTCCCTCTAACTAGCTAGACGTTGCATACTTTTATACTTGTAAGGACCATGCAGACTAGAAAAGTTTTAGGACTTCCCTTTGGCCCGTTTCCCTTCTCACCACCTCAGTACTGTTATTACTTTTATTGTTATGCCATCTACATAGATTTGCTCTATTGAATCTCTATTGCTATATTACATTATGTTGTTAGTTACGTGGTTAAGCATATTGTTATAACAAATATTCCTGTATATATTTTGTAAAGAGAAAGAAGGAAATAAACTGAAACTTAACAAAATTTGCGGCTTGTCGTCTTATATTTATATTATATTTATGTTATATTTATATTACATTATTATATATTTTTATGTATTATATAATATTTATATTGTATATTGTATTATATTTATATCACTTTTCTTCTCATTCCCTTACAGGAAGAAGAAAAACGTTTCAAAGAGGAGTACGAGGCATATAAATTTAAGAACCAGGTAAGAAGTGGGAACAATAGAAACTAATGAACATTTACGTCTGAGTGTTGGTGACATTCGTACTATATAAAATGACTTCATCACATTATTGGCGAAGTGGAAGATTTCTCCCCTGTGGTTCCACCTTCATACGTCATGCTTGAACTGTTTTGTTTTAAGTTAATATCAGAGTTAGGAATTTTGAGGGCTACCACAAAAGTTCATGGGGACCCGGTAGCAGATCTACCAAATATTCACGGAACCAAACTCGATCTCATCCCCATCATATTTGGGGTGGCAGCCAGAAAACTTATTATTCCAAACCCGGCCAAGTTTGCATGAAATCGCACTCCTAAAAAATAATTTGTACCACAGATCTATATCTTCTCTGTGTGTGGTGCTTCCCCACTGCCTATCTAAATCCGCCACGGCGGGAGAGCTCTCATAATGGATTTTGAAGCGATCCTTAAAGGAACCGAAATGAACCCCAAATTATGCCTCATCCTTTTCACCAGCAGTTTTTAAGGTCATAGTACGTATATATCGGTATGCTTAGATATTAGTACGTTTTCAAACCTACCCCTCCACACTCCCGAAGAAACATGTTCAACCCAACCACCCTGGGCATCAACAGATGGAGATGGAGGCACGCCCACAACTTTGAAAAGTGGAGGAGATTGCCCCCCCCCCCCACACACACACACCATTTTCTAGAACCCCAATGAAAATAGTAGACAAATGTTTGTGCCCACAGCTTGCAATATACCTGATTCAATGAAATCAAATTCGAAAGTGGTGAAAACAGCCAGTTAATAGGTTAAAGATGTGGGAAAGCGCGTCAGATTACACCACAGATCATCTAGGCTCCAAATAAAGCTCTTTGGTGAGCCCTGGATCATATCTCACTTCCAGAGCTTCGCGATTCGGTGTTGAAGTTCTGGTCAATATCATAACCCCACACAACACACTTTGCGAACGTCGATGCTCTTGTTAGACACCCAATTCGGAAACTGATTAGAAGTGTTTATTTCAATCATTTATTTCAAACATTGACAGGTGATTAACGAGGCAATCTTAAAAGATAAGACTTATTTATTGGTATTCCTTTAGTAGAAGATTGACGCAAGCTCTTAGCCAGCCAAAGCGTTTGGGGGTGTCGAGAAGCTTCCGAGGAGGGTTGTGAGATCGATATTTTTATGGGCAAAATTTTATTAGTAATGGTAATTTTTGTTTGCAATATTTAGTTGGCGCCTCCTTTTAAATGCCCTTGTAAAGCCCAACACTTATATAAAAAAGCCCAACGCTCTTATACAAAAAAGCCCAACACTCTTATATAAAAAATCCTCATATTTTGTTTTGAGCTGTGTTTGTGGTTATATCATTTTTAACATTACATACCAGAAAGTGGAAAAACACAACTTAAATAAAATTATTCTAAAATTGAATCATTCATTTTGAAACCAACTTTGAAGCTTATTTTAACATCAAAACTATCACTTAGACAACACACTTTGCGAACGTCGATGCTCTTACTAGACACCCAATTCGGAAACTGATTAGAAATGCTTATTTCAATCATTTATTTCAAACATTGAAGTGATCAACGAGGCAATCTTAAAAGATAAGACTTATTGATTGGTTTTCTTTTAGTAGAAGATTGACGCAATCTCTTAGCCAGTTAAAGCGTTTGGGGGTGTCGAGAAGCTTCCGAGGAGGGTTGTGAGATCGATATTTTTATGGGAAAAACCGTTAAAATTTTATTAGTAATGGTAATTTTTTTTTTTGCAATATTTAGTTGGCGCCTCCTTTTAAATGTCGTTGTAAAGCCCAACACTCTTATATAAAAAAGCCCAACACTCTTATATAAAAAACCCAACACTCTTATATAAAAAATCCTCATTTTTTTGTTTTGAGCTGTGTTTGTGGTTATATCATTTTTAACATTACATACCAGAAAGTGGAAAAACACAACTTAAATAAAATTATTCTAAAATTGAATCATTCATTTTGAAACCAACTTTGAAGCTTATTTTAACATCAAAACTATCACTTAGACAAGAGACGGATTTAGAACTGGGCCGACTGGGTAGCGGCGTAGGTCCCCCCACTGACTGGGGCTCCCCAGGCTGACAATTAAGGTTAAAAATTACACAACAATATTTACAAAGATAATCAATAATTTGATAGCCTCATTTTCTGTTCAAACACTTAGATTGCATGTGTAATATAACTCAGTGTATAGTAGAACATTTCATTTGGAGTACTGTAGTTAATACGTGTAACTCAACGACTAACACGATTAAGTGAAATTCTATTTAGTGCCTGGCGTTCCTACCCTCCTGTAGGGCCCCGTGCATCATGAAATTTGCTCCTGGGTTACACAACAGCCAAAAACTTAGTTCTTGCTTTGACTTAAATGATCTAATTGTAAACATTTGCTCATCTTGACGTGTGTTTTAATTTTACAACACAAACAGCTTTGATTAAGGAAACTGTCGCACTTAACGAAACACGTACGTAACATTCGCAGTACTCTGCAGGCTGCTGTTTTAAAACTTTTTGTTTCTAATGTGACCTGTATAATTTAACGTTATGGTCCACTAAGTGCATTAATGTTGCCGATGAACCGTTTGTTTCATTTATTATATTAATTAGTCAAAACTGAAAGCACATTAAATACTATGAAAGAATCGAAATGAGGAAATATAATATCGTAGGTAGGTGTGTTTCACGTACTTAGTGACGGTCAAGGTTTACGGTTAGTTTTAATCTGAAAGAGAAAGTGTACAAATGCTTACAAATATTAAAGATATCGTTTAAATTTTCATACAGGACTGCATTGTTTATAGGACGCTCTGGTTCCCACAGTGCATGCCGGTCACTGAGAAACTTGATTTTAGGCAGGCAGAGGTTTCCCTCGGAGGGGGCGAGATCGCATCGTTTGAAAAGGCAACCATCCAATACATCAACCAATATTTCGAAGAAAATGGTGTTTTTAGGGTTCCGCCATTTTGCTTCTTTACGGACAAGATTTCTATATCAAAGAAGAATACTAAAAAAGATCTAACCCTTCTGTCAGACGAAGAGCTACGCCAACTTGAGGGAGTTCTCCGCAAAGAGCAAATCGACAGCTTCTTGGCTGAGAGA
The DNA here is from genome assembly GCA_029531755.1 of Holothuria leucospilota. NCBI lineage: Eukaryota > Metazoa > Echinodermata > Holothuroidea > Aspidochirotida > Holothuriidae > Holothuria > Holothuria leucospilota. Next base: position 4,260,211 of record CM055967.1, on the reverse strand, counting down.
AACGCGGACCGGGCAGTGGAAAGAGTCGTAAATGTTTTACAACAGTGGGCGGAGAAGGAAAATGACAATATGTTTATTTTCACAAACTATAAGTACAAGGATTATTTAAATAAGGTTAAATCTATTCGAGTGACTGATATAAAAGGCGATCATGACATTATGGCTATATCTGAAAGGCATGGCGTGTTTTTCTTTCAGGTAAAAAGTTGTGAACCGACCGAAAATGAGTTGAATATTCATCACAAAATCAGTTTTGCATTCTACCAGACCATGAAAGACAAGTTTGTCTTCTTACAGTCAAACAGAGATCTCTCCTACGTCACTTCCGAGTTACCCATCTACGGATTCGCGACTCTTCCAAATTTGACCCAAGATGACGTCGACAAGCATTTCTTGTGTCTGTATCACATGTCTTCACTTTTAATAGAAACTCCTTTAAGAAGTGTCGATAAATTTTCAAAATGGATCCGACGAGCCTGCTCAGCAGCTCGTTCAACACCACTTGACCCTTCATTCACGCACAAACAGTTCAGGGAACTTTGTGGAAGGTACGTCGGACTCGCATCCTCGGTAACCGTTCCAACTGTCTATGCGGGTATCCATAAAACTGGACAGAAACTTCGTCTTAACTTCTTAACTCCGGTGCAGAGAAGAGTTTGCGACTGCAAACATAACTTTGTCATCATATCAGGTGACAGTGGTAGCGGGAAAAGTTTGATTCTTGCGGCAAAGACCCGACAGATATTACGAGAGGTAACAGCTCAGAAGGTCAAATGTCACGTGAATATTGTCACGTGTACAGACATTAATGACTCATTGTTTTGTGCCCTAAAAATGTCTTACCAGTCCAGTCAACAGTTAGAAAAGTATTTGCGGGGTGAAAATAACATCACTGTTTCTCAGTTTCGACTTTTCCACGAAGAAGAAGAGGGACCTAACTTCAAGGTGACCCCACGACTTCTCGTCAAAATGATCCAAAAGTTAACAGTCGTCAAGGATGGCGTACAACATCACGTTCTAATGGATGAAGTGCCATTTGAGTTACTGAAACAATCTCAATGGCATTTGGATGAAGTCACATACCGTGTGCCTCCTGGTAGTAACGTATGGCTTACTGTCTCGACTCATACATACCGAGTCGATTCGCGCTCTGCTAGAGACCCTTGTTGGATCAAAGAATACATGCCAACGAAATTTCACTTTGAGTACTTGGATTTCGTAAAGAGGGTCCCTATGTCGCTCTTCAAAGTGATTAAAGAGATTCAGGCGATAACTGGGGATGGACATGGTGGGTTTTCTAAATGCGGTCACGTGATTGAGGGACCCAAACCATTACTTTACCGTTTGCAAAAGTGCACATGTCAGGAAGAACCTATGATGGACTACATGAGATGTCAGTGCGTCGATGAGAGGGTGTACGAAACTATAAAAAGGGTATTCAGAGATCTTCAGAACATCAACGATAAACAAGATATAACCATTGTAGTACATAACTTGGCCATTAGTGGAACATCATTTCAGGATCTGAAACGACTTCTGAACGGGACATTCGCGAAAATGGGAATACCACTAGTGTGGTCGACGGTTCTCTTTAAGTCGTCGGATCAAGTGGAAACAGGCTCATTGACTGCGTCAGACAAACCTACATTAACACTGAATAAACCTGGGGAAATTTCTAAAAGGGTAGCAAGGTCTAATGATGAAATAGTAAAGAGCGTTCAGCATGGGACTGTTTCTAGTACGAATCACTACGGCACGTTACCCAGTGTCTCGGAAGATGGCGGTGTTCAGAATAGGTGTCACACTAAGGTGTCTGTAACAAAGGGTTGTGACGAAATGAAATCTGATGACGTGGAAGAAGGTGCAGATGTGAAAGACACAGAGACTAGTGAATTTAAAGACTTCCAACACCCAATAATGGTGGTAGACATCCGGACATTTATTGGTTGCGAGGGCAAGATCCTTATCAGTCTGGACCAATGCGGAATGTTCCAACATTTCCCAGGTCAGGGTGGTGTAGGGTGGCATAGAATCTCCTTGGTTCGTTGCGTGGCTCAATACATTTACGTCACTTGGCCAGAACAAGAGGCAGCCCAAAATTGGCGAAAATATATTTCAGAGTACGAAACTGACGTCTTCAGTCGAGACAATCTGACAGAAGAACAACTCGACTTCCGTAAGAACCAAATAAGACAGGGAATGGAAGCGAGCTACCACCAAAGTTGCTTAGAAAAACTACTTACCAGAAATCTTTTTGAAGAAAAGTATCCATAGGTTGTTTTCAGTTTAACAATTACATAACAGGGTAGTGACAGGTCGTGATGCGAACCAGGTGCCTGGCAGATATCAGTATCTTATCTAAATATGAAATGTAAGGGCCTCGACCTTGGCTGTAAACGGCCCTGACTATTGTCACTTGCTCTTAGGTTAAAAGTTAGCTACAATCTAGGCCAGTGTTTGTCAACCTTTTGTAACTCGCCGTCCACTATTCTTACGTGAATTTTTTCCCGAGGATCACCTTCGACCATTAAAGTGGACCTTAAGTCTAGAATTAGAAGAATATATATTTTACAGGTTGGAAAATGAATTTCATTCATCCAACTCCCATTTTCACAGTTTATTCCATTGCTGAGATGTAAAATGTCGAATTTTATTCACTTAATTTGAAATAGCCGATTGCGCAATAATTTGGGCTTTTGAAATTAAAGTGTTGATATGACCTTGAAACATTTTCTGTTCCTTAGCATAGCATGTCGTACGGAAAGGGCTAACATAGCTAGGTCACCCTGTAACAGTAAGACAGTGATCACATTTTGGCACAAGGTGCAGTAGCTTTTCGAAAAAAAAACAAAAAAACAAAGAAAAACAAAGCAATTTGTGTAGTACAAGAATGACATCAAATTATTGCGCAATCTACCATTTCAAATTGAGTAAATAAGCTTCAAAATTTTATATTTCAGCTCAGGAGTGTCCTGTGAAGATGGAAGTTGGACCATTTGCATGCATATGTCGGATGAGTTAAGCCGTAGTCACACTACAGCGAATTCGGATCGGATTCCGATCCGATTTTTGTGGGTTTTTATTAAAATCTTCTCCATTTCGGGTCGAAAAGAACCCAAAATTTGGCAGCCTGTGTAATTATATGATTTTTATCGCAGGACTACGAAAATTAAATTTATACGAATTATTTCGTGACGTCACATCGACAGACAGCTTTTATTGGACTACGCGTGTCCGATAAAAGCTGTCCATCGATGTGACGTCACGAAAAAAATCAGTAACATTTCATTTCCATAAACCTCTGATGCAAATCATATATTTACACTGGTTGGCCAATTCTGGGCTCTTTCTGACCCGAAATGAAGAAGATTTTAATAAAAACTCACAAAAATCGGACCATTTGGTAAAGATTTACTCCCTAATGCACTCTTAAAGTTATGGCAACAAACCCCTGTTCTCACAAAGAGTTTTGCAAGAAATGGCTCGTTATTCATGATCATCTAGCAGCTGGGTCCTTTTTATTTTAAATGACAACAAAAGCATGTATTGCAAGTATGATAGGATTGACCTAAAAATTATTGAAAATCCGACTACAATTTTATTTTGTCTGAATAAATGGTAACCTTATATATCTTTCCACTGGAATGAGCGGTGAAAATGCATGGGCTCTGAACCTACTCGTTTCACTAGTACAATGTTTAAAATATATTTTGAACATTTTAACACTCAGGGTTTTGTACAATTCAAACAAAACGTTTGCTCCATTTTCATTACAATGTCTTGAATGTTATACACGAAAAACCCATGCATCCCTCTCTCGTTTTTAAGCCAGCATAATAGACTGTAATAACTCAGAATAAACCTAATGACAGATTTATATTCAGCGACATTTTTTTCATTTGGACACTTCCAAATTATTTCGAAGATGTGTTCAAAACAACGTACGTTTAACGTAGCTGTTATTAAGGGAGCAACTTAGGTGGCATTAAAGTCCGTTTTCAAGAATTCCGAGCAGTTATTGGGGTGGGTGGGATAGCGCTTGGGGTACACCAACACGGACCAGGGTTATTCTTTATAGCCTAAACCATTTTGACAAATCAATTTGCCACCCTCACCTTTGGCAGCCAATCGCTCTTTAAGGTAAACTCCAAAGCTTCTCAGCGCTGTTATAGAATTACCGGACCCTAACCCCAAGCTCTCCTCACCCCAATAATTTTCAGAAGTCTTTAGGTAAGACTAAAAACCTTTAATCTTGGGAAATGCCGAAACTCGATAGTTGAGTGGTGCAGCTCCCCCCCCCCCCTTCCAGTCTTTGAGACCTTGCGAAGACACTCTTGCTAAGTACCAAGATGGCTAGTTCGTAACATAGAAAGCGACTTGAAAATTTTTCTATAAACTTTGCCCCGATATTTTAACCAATTAAATTTTAAATATACTTCTCGCGATTAGCGTCGAGGCAACCGTTAGCCTAAATGGAATAATTTCCCTTCACCCTCACCATGCTGAAATCCGCTTGTAAATTAATTTAGGTTTGACGGCGCAGAAGAATTGCGATCTTTCTGGCCCACTCAATATACAATCGATGAACCGAGCATTTAGACCATTCACTCTGATGTCCATAATTTTATGTTCACGGGGCTTTGCTCTGTGACATCATAAGAAAATTTCCCTTTCGTACAATTATATTATGGTCAATCATGTATGACGGATAGTCCTTAGGTAAGTAAGAAATATAAGAAAGGAAAGAAAAATGGCATTTTAAGATAAGAATTTTAATGACCGTATTTATGAATGTGAAATATACAAAATTATTTCTATCACAATTTATCGGCTTCATTTTTGAGCACGTTTTTCGTTCAATCTATGGTCGATTCACGGGTGACGATGTTACGATATCTACACGTAAAAAACTGTTAAACAACCCCGTAAACCCTTTGTTGATGCTTGCCCCCTGTAACTCCTTATTTTCCAAACAAATGGTACCTCCTATCCATTGTTTAAGACACCCTGTGTAGTTAACTTTTAAATCTTAATTTGATTGTGGTGCGCTTATCTTCATTTTTAGGCGCCATTCTAGTGTTCTAATTACATCGATAAATATAGTTCCCTGGGCTTCGTCCCGACGAACCCCTAAAATTTGCATAGGGTCATAGCGTGGGCACATACTGATGACTGGTGTCTCCAACGCCTGTGAATCACCCTAAACTTTAGCATTTCCTGGGGGAGGGGGAAGCAAGTCAATCACATTTGTTCTGAGACATAACAACACCCCCTTTCCAGCAGCGGAGATTTCTTCTCAACAGTGGGGGAAGGGGGTCGACGATCTTTCAAAAAAATTACTGTGTGAAAACACAAAGTAATGGGGGGAGTTCTTTGAAAGTGGGGGTTGTAAACCCTCAGCTCCCTGTTTTTCCGCCCCTGCCCTCTCCACTATCTACTTACAAGAAACCATCAAATAAAATATACATAGAAAGTGCCCCGAAAAGTTTTGTTGGATAAAAAATAATGCCCGATTTTCTCTGGCAAAGCGAAACTTTCGGTGTTTCCGAAGCGTCTTTTCGGCCCAAGGGCCTATTGCTGTTAGTTGACTTCCTAGTTCTGCAAGCCCCAGGTGTGTCACCAGGTGGAAGACAGGATTATGCATACCCCAGTCAGTGTTATGCCCCAGTCAGGGAAAGCTGTCCCTATAGGCGATCTTTTAAAATTCCTTTGAAGCCGTAAAAGGTACCATCGAAAATGCAATACCAGACGGCTACCTATCGCCCCAAAGGTTTGCCTATATTTCGTCTCTGAAAGAGGGTATAGGTTCTTAAATAAAATCCCACATTTTCGTCGCACTTTGCTGAGCTTTTGGAAATTCATTGTTACACCTTTTCCAGTACTGTAGTTACTTTTAATGTGGCTGCACAAAACTGTAGAAAAGCACCCCTCCCCCTTAACAATTAGATTACAGATAAACTTGACACAATTGTCTGTAAATGTTGGGAATTTCATCCGACCCTTATTATCTCATAGTTATGCTCGTCAATTTTTCAATTATTTTCCCAAAAGCACAAACAGTATTCAGTTTCTTTCGACCTCCCCTCCCTCATCTTAGAGTGTAGGCTTGTAACCTACTCATATATGTATTATAACTTACTTATATATGTGTTATAACCTATACTTACATATGTATATATGTACATATAATATAGGCTCGGTATGAGCAAAAGTAAGTTGCTATTTCATGGCCAAAATGTCCTTTGCAGGGCAAAATTAATGTCATTTTTAGGGAAAACTTCAGGGTTTTCGACACCTTTCACCCCTTGTGATATACCTTACCATACGTCTATGTTTTAAAAGTATGAAAAATAAAATTCTTTGGCAAACAAATCTATGTCATTTGTGAACCTTGAAAAAGTGTACACGGCCCACAGAACCCCTTCCCCATCGTATGTTTTGAATTCTTGTAAAAATTATGAACCTTCATCTCTTGTATTTGTAGTATAGTGCGGTAAGCGATTTTCGAAGGGAGTGACCAATAACAGACCGGTAGATGAAGCCCGTAGCCATGGTGGGGGACAGGGGGCAGGGAAAAATTCCCCCTAGAAACTTTTAAAGTACTATTGCCTTAACACTTTTGCTCACATCTCGCCCCCTGAGAGTATTTCTCCCTCTCCCCCCGAAGCCACCTTGCCCTTTTCAGCACCTTGTCTGGCTATGGGCCTGGGTGGGTGTCATTTTACTATGTATGGTATCCTCGACTGGGGTTAGCCGTGAGTCAGTTGATTTATTTTTTCTCTAAATGTGTTATATATATACTTCATTTTATTTCACATGAGAGGGTACACGATATGGAGTTACCATGTCAATGACCTTTTAAAAATGGGTGTCCGCAAACTTCAAGTTAATATGTCTCTGTGCCGGGTAATTTCTCGGCTATGATGATTTTCAGCACAGTTACACTTATATCAAGATTGGGCGTCGATAGGTCGGGGAGAGGAGGATGTACCTCCACTTTCTGAAGTGTAAGAGCAAATCCACATACAATCCTGCCATAGTTAAATGTTCCTTCATTAATGCCCCCTACTTTTTGGCCAGGGATTGGTGCCCATGACATGTAGTCACGTACATTACACATTCCGACTCCAGCTTAGCAGGGCTAATTACCAGAAACGAAGACAATCGTTGCAATTACGTCACTAATTTCAAACAAACAGTCTCCACACAAAGATAACCGGGCAATTCTCATGCAATGGCCCTGGACAAGTAGCGGCCCCAGGGGTTAGCATAGGGGTAGGATTAGGGTCAGGAATCATCCTGGAAGGTTTGTTTGGAGGAGTCGACCGAGAACCGGCCACGAGCAATCAGGCTCTTAGCCAAGAGGTGGGGCAGGGGCGGCGGGTACTCTGGTAAATTAAGAATTACCATCGCATTTACACCTCATTAAAAATATTTTCGCCCCTGGAACTTATCTCGTCCCCTTCGGTACATTGGCATGACTACGGGACTAGCTAGTTACACTACAGAGATAAAAGTCCTGTATAGACTGCAGAGCAGACGCAACTTCGCTAGCACCTTCTTAACGTAACAAAGGACCTCACTAATAAAAGACCTATCTTTCGGATAGTAATGCAGACATATAGCAAACTGGTTGCTCCTTCGGAGGAATGTTGGAAAACGCAAAGTACAATTTTAATGTATTACCGCGTACTTCCCTTTATAATTTTCTCTCGTCAAAGTTCATCTTGCAGCCTAGCCTTGTTCAAGACTCAGGGGACTAACTATAGAGTCAGTGTAATGTCGTACCCTGAAGGGGAGCAATTGCTCCCCTGAGATTTCCAAACCGTAAATAAAAGTCGGGGTACCTGAGTAACAAAACGTAAACGTTGAAAATTTCACTGTCCAAATTTTGATTTCAAGGCCCCCAAAACCTGGCAAATCGCATATAGGGTTCCCTTTTGCCCCAAATTTTCCCGGTCCCTGGACCCCCGCCGTGGACGCGTTCTTTTGTGGGTTTTTCTTCCTGAAGAATGAATCTTTTTCGTCCTACAAGATACAACACTTGAACACACCAACATAAGATGGCTGATGATAAAATAGCCTATCATTACTGTTTTGGACCCACCCTATGATTAAATTAAATTATTTCCTGAACTCAATGAGCTTGTAAAGTAACTTTGAATTTAAAGGGCATAAGCAGTCGCCGCAAACCTATTTTCAGACAACAGCTAAATCTCAAAAGTATCCTCTTGTTTTACTTGTATCTTTCATGATATTAGAACATAAATATTGCACATTCTAGGTAAACCAAGGAGTTACTCTATACGTGAATTTCACAATTCAGTGAGAAACACATTGTTACATGGTTCTCAACAGGCATTCATGAAATAGGATACCAGGATACATTAATTAAATTTGGGATGACTGCATTCCCCTTTATATCAAGTCATACTTTTCTCCTTGAATCTAAATTTGTTTCTAAAGGATGAAATCTAAAAGTAAGACATGTTTAGATTCAACTTTAAGGTTTAACATGTGCCATCCCCCTGCCATCTTGGAGACATTTCGACCAAACGTTTTCTTGCAAGGCCTACGCCACGGCTACGGGCCAACCGACGCGTGGCTCCGGTTGCGTACTAAGGGCGTTAGGGAGAAACCCGCACTGGGTACCACCTTGTAAGAGTGCCATGCCACAGCCGAAAAAATCAGTACATATCATGTAATCAGTCCAAAGCTTTACCAAACTTAGATAACACCATTCTGGAACTAGGAAAACTTAGAACAAGAAAAATTTCTCGAAGAATAGAGGTACCATCCTCCCCTTAGTTTAGGCAAGATCCCTTTCAATTACACCCTACCAAAATAGAAAATAATCAATCCAACACTTTATGAAGCTTTACAAAAGATAGTGCGATTTTGCATCCAAGCTACCTAGACACCTTTTCAAGGAGTGTATAGGGTGTCGTCCTCTTCTCTTAGACAGTACCTATTGTCTTACGTACAGCCAAAAAGAGGAAGAATATCACTAATCCATGACAATTTATATCAAAGATATCATCAATTCCAAGCTTTTCCAACGATAGCACAATTTTGTACCTAAGCCAGGCCTTAAATATGCCGTACGCCCGCTTCTCCCAGGATGGCACCCATGCACACGTGACAAAGGTAGGGTCCGCCCGGATGTTAACTATTTGTGGGTACGTCACTTGCTGCTCAGCTTAGATGGTGTCATGAACTGCCCCCTAGAGATTTCGTCCAGGCTATGGCCCTGCAATGGGGAAGGTCGAGACAAGTTGAGCGCTTCGGGAGAGTTTGAAGGACATTTGTAGCAACACAATGCACAATTTGTAGGCTTACTATTCTCCTTCTTTTGCTGGTCTTTTTCAACCCGAAGAAAGGCAAAACTTGTTACGACATTGCGCCCTCCTTACACCACGACTAATACCTCCCACAATGGGCAAATTTGTACAAATGCACAAATTCTGACGATAGTCCTAGGGTACTTGTCAACTGTCCGGCTTTAAGCCATACTGACTTAAAGCAGGACGAACAAAATTGTTTTTCATGCATAAGGGTGCTCTAATAGCAGCCGAACAATTAAACCATACAGACGGTACGTAGGGGCATCCTTATTATAGTATTGTCCAAGAGTATATGCCATCCTCATTCTAATTTCAGTTCCTATTTAAATTCTCATTGAAGGCCGCGTAAGAAGATGTCGGATGACCGTGACTTCCGCAATGGAACATTGTGGGACCTCGGAAGCTGCCAGGCTTTTATTCCAGGGTGAGAAGAATTTTTAACTCCTGTATTTAAACTTCTAAGTTATATTTATTAAAATTCTAGACCTATGATATAATTACATATGATAGTGCAATGGGAAGGTGCGTGGGTGCATGGGCGGCTCTAAGAAATTTTGTTTGGGGGGACAAACTCAAGTCCGTATTCAGGGAGTTTCGGAAGACCCCCCCCCCCAGCAATATTAATGGTCAGCTCCGGATAGTACAATAGCCTCAATGGGGGTATGCATAGGCGTAGGGGCCCAAGTTGATGGGGGGGGGGGGCTGTAACGATCTGCCAGAAAAATAGAAACAAAAATTACCGCGCGCTCCGCGCGCGTTCAAAATATTAATGTACATATCATATAGGCATGCATCCGTTATCACACCGCATGCCAATTACATACAATAATTTACCACGTTACTACCTATTCCATATTGGTTATAATTCTGGGGAAGTCGTTACAATAATGATGATAATAATCAGTGGTGTAGCCAAGATTTCTCTCATGGGGGTGGGGCAGGCACTATGCTGTGTGATCGCCGGTCTGGGGGAGGGGTCTAAGGGGAGGGGGTGTCCCCCTCCCCTTTGAAAATTTTTTGAAAAATTAGGTGTCCATACATGCAATCTGGTGCCACATATGCTACCTTTGAAGTAAAATTTGTGTGAAAAAATTTACCGTACGTATTTTAGTACTAAAAGAAAAAAATAGGCATCACCCCCTACCCTTTGAAATTTTTTGAAAAGTTAGGTGTCCTTACATGCAATCTGGTGCCACATATGCTACCTTTGAAGTAAAATTTTGTTTTATTTTAGGTACTAAAAACATCGGCGTCAGTGACGGGGGCATGCCCTAATGGCTCCTCAAATACACCACTGATAATCATAATATATGAGTTTAACCATTAAAAACACACTGGTGAATAAATACCGAATATATGGGCCTAGATGATGGTGCAATCCAAATCAGACCTATATTTTAATTACCAAGGAAGTTTTTTAAAGTATCGATTTCCGTTAGCTACATTATTGCATTATTTTTTTCAGTGGGTTCCCGAAAAATTCTCAGAATAGTGCCCGAATTTTCACAAAAATATTTTGTTGGGGGAGCTGCAGCCCCCCGCCCCCGCCTCCTACGCCTATGGGAGTAGGCCTATGGTTATTGTTATGTATTACAGCGATGCCCCATGTAGTTTTCAAAAGCTCTTCAAAAACCATTTCAACCAGTAAGTCATGAGCTGACTACTTTAAAAATAAATACAACCATATCAACCGATCGCTACCGTACTACCATAGGGGTGGAGTAAGAGCCTGGTGAAATGGGCAAGGCGGCTTGATCCATTTGTATAAAATGAGCCCCACCTTTAAATATTTTACTGTTTCATTTCATTGTGTCACAATATGTTTCAGCTTTGCCAAGAAGCCATAAAATGCTGGTTTTCTGGATTGTTCTCTTAAACTAACGAAAATTTCGAGCATGAAGACACTTGAAAACGATGAAGTGATAGCACTAGTATTTTGGATCTCAGTACCGTTCCGAAACATTTTTTTTTTAAGGGGGGGGGGGGAATTCCCCTAACTCAGAACGACGTCTCATCCTATATACAAATAGCTAGACCACTAGTCAAAAGTCTCATCACACTGAGCTTAGATTGACTGTTTGGTGTGTTTATTTTAAATCAATTGAAACGACGGTATACTTTAGCACAGAGGTGGAGAACCTTTTGCTTATAACAGGCCATTTGACAGTCATAAGACCGCTCGTGGGCCAACGGCGCTGTCAGTTTTGGACAAAGGAAGGGAAACCTCTCTTTCTATGGGAAACACAATACTTTTAGACAACATGCCCGTTACAACTTTTTGTAGACAGGTACCTATGCTTATCTGGCCAGGTGACACCCGGGCAAAACTGCTTTTAGTCGTGGATGATAATCAACACGACTAATGGGTTGTGTATCTAATGACCCCGAAAGCTCTCAAGTGTCTGCAGAACTATGGGCATTTCACTCCAGCATTACCGTTACACTCTGTAAATGACATTATGATGCCTAAGCTAATCAGATTACAAATATCACAGCGTGATCATTTGTTTTGATTAAATACCTTAGCTCGCACTAACGGCAGGTCCATTTGTGATGTCTGAAGTATATATAGTAGCAAACAGACAACTGAGAAAACGCGTGCGAAGCGCGCCGAAAAAAATGTCGTTTTGAAAGCAGTTTGTTAATGTTTAACCTTCGCATTGCATTGGAAAGTTATTCACTTCTTTAATTTTAAGCCCACTCAAGGAAAAGGGAGGGCCTAACCCATCTCGAATTACATGTTTTTTTATTTATCATTTTTATTTTTGAAAATTGAAGACCATGCTTTGCAAACTTTTGGGGGGCAAATGCCCCCCGGGCCCCTATGGCGAGCCGCTAATGCGTGGGTGTACATGGGTGTGTCATTGTTTACCACAGAATAACGCTTGAAGAAAGGGCCAGGAAATTACAAACTCCTATAAAGCCTGATATGTCACCTGGGAAAATGTGGGAGGAGAAAGAAGGAGACGTAAGATGCAGGTCTGTGCAAGTTACTTAGAGATGGTGGGGGATTTGTCTGTACCTGTTGGCAAGGAGAAAATGGCGTACTTGGAATAATAAATATCATTTTAACTACTGTTTTAAGCTTACGTGAAGGGGGGGGGGGTTGGGAGGAGGCAGTGAACGTAGGAGTAAGTTAGAAATGCAATGGGCTAAAGTGACCCAACTTTCGTTACAAAAGAACCTGGTCGGGAAGAGAGAAACGTGTATGCCAGTTGTTACCGAGTAAATGCACTCCTGAAGGCCTGCTTCGAAATAAATCAAAAGTGATTGTTTCAACACGGTGACAAAACTTCAGCGTATTGTATTTCAACATATACTGCTGTTACGCGGGCCTATGTTACTCCACATACCACATAAGGGTTCTTACTGTAATTTCGTCGTACTCATCACCAAGAAATACATTCGCCGATTGAAACAGCCGGAACCTTTCACCCCTTAGTAAAGCAATGAATCTCACAGGAAAGTCCCGGAAACGTGTGGTATTACTACAAATTATGCTGTACAGCTGTACATTGACATAAACATCAGTACACCTACGTAAGTCTGAGAAGCTTGACATAATGCATTCAACGACAGAACATGCCGACGTAATTCAGCCATGCATGATGCAGGTTTAGGTAGTTATACTTGCAAAGCAGGACTATAGTAAGTAAAACTTGTTTCTTTTTTAGTCTATGCCAAAAAAACACATGTTTAGATGTGATACATATGCCAATCATGGTTGCACTTTAACATGTTTGCTTTATCTCGTAATTGCATCAGCAGTAGCCTAAGTCGAAAGCATGCATGGTTTCGGAAAACCACCAAGCTATCCGTCTGCAACCAATCTGAAAAGAACATCCATAGTCATATGCAGTGAACTAGATGTAGGCCTATGACATATTACATTATTAGTATCTGTGCGTCGTGTGATTATATATATTTTTACTACCAATTGCTATACACAGTTACTATGCGCTCAGTCTGTTTTACAAATTAATCGGATGAAGCGGACATTTGGGCATATAAGCCTTATTAATATAAGTCTTATTATTTTATCTAGCTATAGGTCCACTGCAACTTGAGACTTCAAATTTTCCGTTGTCTAATCAAGTGGCCAATGTGTCTGTTTTGTAAAGTTCTGTGAACCAAAGCCAAAGGGCGGAAAGAAAACAAATTTTTCAATGGCAAAATAAATTTCATATAGTAATGAGCTACCGTTTCTCGCACATTATATATTTGAAATGCAAAACATAACTTTATCAGGTGCTTATTTTCAAGAAGACGGTTTTATATTTTTCTGAAATGCAACTCAAACTCGAAGAAAAAGAATAAGATCCGTTAAGAGCTCAAACGTGGTGACATACAGTACATAGGCCTACGGGACATTATCTGGAGGGCTGAGCCGGTTTAACCCAGAAAAACCTGCATGGCCGAAAAGTATTGCCCAACTAAAATATTATCAACAAATAGGGTCTGCCACACCTTGGAGGAGAGGAGAGAGGCTGCAGCCCCAAACTCCATGGCTCGTAGGCCTACGCCTATATGGTAACATATTTATAAGCAACACAAGTTCACGGGGTATAAACTGTAACAGTTTAAAATACATTACTGAGTCTTTCACGACCGAGACCCGTACAATTACAAATGATTCAGCAATCATTGCCGTCAAATGACTTGGAATTTAGTACTTCAGCTTTCTTCAGAAGTTGCTCTAACTTGTTTAGTCCTAAAGAATTCACAGTCAGAGTCACTCGCAACGAAGTCTTGCCTTCTTTCTAGTCATGCGATCAAAGGGTTAATTAGATTGGGAGCCCAGCTGAAGAAATACATGATTTCGGGAGCTTTAATTGGTATAGATACCTTATGCATGATCAAGTACTAGTTCAGAGATACTAATATAGGCATAGAAAGTGTGGGGGGGGGGGGCTGGGAGCTGAAAGGTAGGGGGGCTTTAGCCCCCAGTCAAAAATGTGGTAAGGCGGAAGTTTGCTTCCTCTTCCCACAATCCAAGGACGAAAACCCCTTATGTTTCCTCTGTAAAATGTTAAAAATTGGCAGTAAATTCCCTAAAATTTGCCCAATATATTGCACCAAATTGCATCTGTAAGAACCCTCTAATATTCAAAAATTTTCTGAAGGCAGGGGGATACACCCTCCCTTTCGACTCCTCCCCTAGCGGCGGTCCGAAACAACTTTCACACCCCCTCCCCAATTTCAACAGCTTCCAACGCCTATGCGAGATAATGACGAAAATTGGTATTTCCATCGTGTCTGCTTTATGGCGCAATATTGGAGGCAGATGCTGCGAAGAACTAAATTTGAATATTCATTGTAGTAGCTACTGTATATCAAATCAAATCATAGTACTGCATGTTGCCAGATGAAGCACGTGAAGTGTTAACGATGCTTGCAAAGAATTTCAGTGCAAGTTCCATGCTTGCTGCACTGAAATCATTTAAGTTGGTTAAATCTAGGGTTGTAACAGGTCACTCAATTTTACAGTCGAGTCGAGTCATTTACTGCTTTCAATGTGACTCGAGTCATTGTATTATTTCTATGAGGAAAATTATAATACAATTGCTCGAGTCATTTCCCTTTTGAAAATTAGTGACTCGAGTGTCATGACTCGTTACAACACTCCATCGAGTTTTTTGTGATTTGGCGGGACCGATGTTCCAATCAACCCATGAGGTCAGTTGTTGAGGCGCATTTTACTTGAATAAACCTTCTGGACTCCCTGTCCCTGTGTAGGTTTCTTTAGGTCAAGTTGCAAAATTAGCAGTAAGGGTAAGGAGAATTTGCTTCCACCACGGAGCTTATTCTTGGACCAGTTAGTAGTTCCATGCTTCTTTACATACACAGAAAAAAAACTACAGACTTTTGGAGGACCATAGAACAAAATATAAAGAATTACAAAGAGGAAACAGAGAAAGTGCTGTCAATTTGTTGCAACAAATTGACAGCACTATTCCCGTTTTCTTTATGTATTTCTTTATTTTTTGTCCACAGTGTTCCATATAGGCCCTGGTAATAAGTAAGGACTACACCAAATTTATACTGAGCCTAGTGTGGCCAATTTACATGATGCCAAATAAAGAAGTATAGCCTCCATCCAGGATATCAATAATGGATAATTTCTGTTGTCTGTATTCTGGATTTAATTACTAATGGAATTTGAATTAAATAACTACCACTGAAATTACACTGAGCGGCTTCGTCAGTTTGTCGGAGTCTCCTTGTGAAGCCAGCCCGTTCAACTGACCAACTGAACAGCTTGCCCTGCAAAGGGTGACAAGCGCACAAACTACGTTCTGATTAATGCAGTTTCAACCAATAGACGTCGATCAAGAGGCAAGTTTACAATTGAATGCAAATAATACACGGTAACACGTCGATAGCAAATCTCGATATAGGCCTCCTACAGGCATTTGAGTGACTTGGCAATGCAATGCCAAATCGGCTCGAGAGCTTCAATAACGTGCCAGAAATGTCACCATTCACCCCGGGAGTTGTTAGGGAAGGAGATCCAACGCGCAAATCTGTCAGACAATGTATGCTTGAAAAAATTGACGGATCCCTTTATTTCCATTGTTCTCTTTCTGACTTACACTTCCTAATGATGGTTCGCTCCTTTCAAACCCAAGTAATCCAGAAGCAAAGGTCATTGTTAACAAGTTACTTTGAAGTGCAGCGTCTTTGCCGACAAGTCTAAGCTTCAGTAAAGAATTTAAGTTAAACGACTGTCCATAAACGTTTATATAAATTCTTTGTGTCCCTAAGATCTTGGTGTAATTTTTTGTTAGGCATGAACAATATTGTTCAAGTCTAACTCTCCTTGACAGATTGTTCAAGCCTGACAAAAAAATCACAATTTTCCAGCTTTTCGCATAAGCAGCAAGCATTGTCGACATAGGAGGTTTAAAGAAATTCTTCATGGAAGTTAATCGAAATGAGTTTGATAAATAATGAAAGCTTAAAATTTTGAATTTTTCATTGACAATGTAATGTCAATTGGTGAAATTATCATGATGAGTCTTTGAGATGTAGCAGACAACACAAAACCTTTGTCTTCAGTACCGAATCTCTTTCAAGTCAAAGAAGTTTCACGAGCAAGACAATATACGTCGGCAACCACCTAGCCTCAAAGGACAGATAAATGTTTGATCTCCTTCCCTAACAACCCCCTGATTCACCATATAGGCTATATGTAACACGTTTATTGAGCCTACGTGCTTGTTCGCACTCATGCTTTGAACGGTAGTTGGAAGTTGCCACTAGAAACTTGACTGTACGGTACTAATGTGAGAATGAATTTGTAAAGTTATATTTATCCCAAGGGCACGGTAAGATATTATATCAAATTTGTATTCGTACTTGCACTCGATTTTGATAGTGATCCTTTGCTATTAATGTAAACTTTGTACGTAGGCTACTTGTTACCATGAAAAGGGCACGTACTCATACTCTCAACCAGAGGCAATGCATCGGTACATAGTATTCACGTCCCTATATAAGCGGCTTTATGACGAAATTTTGTCGGGCTTGGGAGGGGTGGGGGGGGGGTGCACCGTGACTCTATAAAACATCTAGTCAATTTGGGCACGAACCGGAATCTTGTCGAATATCTGAAGATTTGTTTCAAAATTGACTAGAAATGGTTCAAAAATGAAACTATTTGTTTCATTTATGAGCCGAATCTAGTCAAAGATTTGACAAGATTCCGGTTCGTGCCCCTATCGATTAGATTCTATTCAAATTTGACTAGGACATTTTTAGAGTGTGTGTATCTAGAAGTCACGGCAGTAATTCGAAGAGTATTAATGCATATATATGAACCAAGGTAGACTAGTAGCCAAATAAAATATATGACAGTTTGCGGTCCCAGCAGAAAATTCCAGTCTACCTGTTACTGGTTTGTCAGGTTTTGTCAGGTTTTGTTGGGTTTTGTCGGGTTTGAAATGGGTTTAAATGGGTTTTAACTGGTTTTGTCAGGTACCTGACACCAATTACCTGTTATTTGACTGGGATTTTCTCCTAATTTTAACAGGTTTTGTCAGGTACCTGTTAAAACCCGACACCAATTACCTGTTACTGACTGGAATTTTCAGCAGGGGTGGGATGGAAGGAATGCTTCAGCTGAAGTTTATACTAGCCTAAGAAGTCTGGTCGACTTTCAGTTTATTTTACTATCCACTTTTTGATGAATGGAGACCGTCCATCAGCTTTACAAACATTTTTAGGCTACCCCTCCCGTGCTTCTATGATGAACCGCCTATGATTCACTCTACCGCCTATGATTCACTCTACGAGCACAATGCACACGTAGGCCTACTACTGACAATTTGATTTATATTCATTCTCAGATAGCTCAGTTTGATAATAATACGCCTTGTCACACTTACCAGTTCAAACAATGATATTCGAATTCCTGACCTGTGTTACCATTTATAGCTGCAATTGTTCACAAGTTTGTTTTTCTCGCAAGAGCGGCCAAGTTCTTTAGCCTAGTCAGCAACCATCTTGTCAAAATACCACCTTATCAGAAAATCAGAGGAATCATAAATATATAAATCATTGTTTATTTACTGCTCCAGGACAAACAGACTGTGCAAATTTGAATGTGGACTAACGCTTTAGTTGCTATAGTGCGGTATGATTATGGCAGAGAATGTTAGGACCAATCAGATAAGGTAGGGTTATTTATCTTTAATACAATGGTTGTTCAAGTTCCATAGAGTAGGATATAAGAACTAGAGTGATCACTCCCCGAAACAGCTGTGATCGCATGTTGACTCGGCCGCCATACAGTTTGTACACAAATGCTTGCGCACAGCATAGCTTCTTGCCTCCACTTATAATGGCGGACGGGTCCCCATCACTGATCTACATGTAGATCAGTGGTCACCATATCAATGCAATCACAGCGGATTTACGTACGCGGTATTAGGAGTGCGCACTCCAGTTGCTATATCCTACTCAATGGGTTGTTCTACTCGAGTAATATACAAAACACCTGCACCCACGCGAAAGCTTACGAACGCTACACACTAATACAGCGCCCGGTAGCTCATGATCTGGGTCATTCTCGTCACCATAGACATGGCACTCGATCCCTGCTTATAATTTCAAGCCACTTCGCCATTTCTCTGGATAGGAATTGTTAAACATATTTCACCTAAGAGGCTACAAAGCCCTTATCTCTAAACCCAACGGAATTTTAGGAGAGTTGAGACAGGAGAGTTGAGACTTGAGAGTTTTTGCAGTCGACATGCCGCAGTCATATATGTGACGGATAACAGGTAAAGTGTACTTGCGATACATATAACCGTGTATTTTCTCCAACTTTAAACTCATGATTGATATAGGCCTATTTGCAGCATTTTTGCCTCCACTGCACTTGTGTTTCAGGAGATTATAATATTCCGTCAGGAATATTGACGGCTTAATTAAGAGTGGAACCATGGAGGAACACCCAGTGAGATCTCTCGTTCCCACTTCCCTACCATAAACCAGTTTAGCAGCTGGCAAAATCAGCTGGCTTTTTCTTTTTCTAAATGTGTGACAAAACATCAGTTCTGTGATATTTATAAGTAACAATATATGATTTCATAATAAGTGTACGGTTCACATAACTTTAAAATAGGGACATGAACTTGCCGAAAATTCTGTTGAAAACTGAAACTTTGCAGAACGATCTGTTTTAAAGGTTGAAAATTTTCGGGTTTTTCACGTTTGTTTTTGTTTTTTGAAAAACCGAACCTTTCATCTACTTGAAAAACAAATGAATGTTTGTAAAATGACAATATATTTATGTTTAATCAGCAAAATACAAAAATACAGTACTGTAAAAATGTCTATAAAGATTATTTTTAACAGTGTAGAATTTGAATTATAGGCCTAGTGGCTACATAACAAAGGTTTCTTTGTTTCCTATAGCCCCACTTTCTCAAGATGGACGGTCATAGGAATCAGTTTCTGTCCATCTTTACTTATGTAAAAAGAAAGGGAGCTTGAACACGGTGACACTCGGTACGTTGAGCCATGTACCCATGGTAATGTCATCTATACATCGAGACCATCGGGACTACATATGGGATAGTTAGATGTCTCTTCTTTTATTCAGACCCACGTGAGATGGAGGTAGCTTTTGTCTGACCATTTGCAAGTGAGCTGCTACGTAAGCCCATTGACAGCGATATCTTTATTATTAGGAGGGCTGGACTCATGGGCCGTAAAACTCATCATTTGATCTTATTTATTACCCGAAGTCCGAGAGATTTTGAACGAATATTATCTTAGTGACAGTAAATGATTATAATTGTTGTGGAAACTTCTCGCTACCTGTAATTGCGAGTTGTATGACACCAGCTGACCATAGCGGGACAATATCAGAACCCCAATGACGTACGTGCCCATACATAGTACGGAAGTTTCTTATATCATTGATCTACTACGGCAGTCAATTTGCAAAAGTTGGGACAAGGCAGAGCCACGGTAAACCCGTTGTACCACAATCAAGACGTCTTCCAAAGAATACATCCTAGGTATGGAAGGGAAACCAGGAATAAAGCTATGGGGTGTTTTTAGGCAATACATCTGGAAGGTCTATACAGCAACCTCGTTAGTAGATGCATTGAGTCCAAGTTGGTAACTCCATACTAGATGTACAAGTATGTCTGATAAGGAGTCTCCTGATAAACCGTGACACATTGACATAATAAATGTGTTAAATCATGATTCACGATATTTGAGTACTCGCTCGAAGACGTTATCTCACTTCGGATACACCTACTTTTATTGCACCATGGCTCACATAGAGCTCATTTTTCCTCAATAAACCTTCACTTGTGACGTCCCTCATCGTTATAGTTTCTATTTACAAGATTTTAAACAGTCACAGACACTTTCTGTACCTTCATCGAAATGAAAGAACCAGACGACAGGAGTTTACCTATGGCTGTGACTGGATCAGAAAAGTCTGGTGTCCATAACCACGATAACTGTGACGCAGGCCATCTACCGTCGCCATCAAACCCTACTGAACTTAATAACAATGATGCACAGCAGAGCGCATTGTCCTCTATTCTGACGTCATTGCATGAGATGCAAGAAAAGATAGAATCTGGGTTTAGCAGTTTGGCCGTTTCGATGGGACACCTGTCGAGAAGAGTTGTTGATTTAGAAGCAACTCTGAATGAGAAAACGTTACGTGAAAACTTGGTGAGTATAAATTTCATACATGAAATGCAATGTCAATATGTCATTAAATTGTGACCTCAATGTAATTTAATGAAGATTTCACAAGTATACATTGTCATATAAATTTCAACATTAATGAAACTTTCACTATTATGTTGCAATAAAAGACAAGGCAAGCAGAAACGAATACACGACTGGATTAACTTAGTTTATAACACTTTGCAAAGAACATGAAGTATTAGATCTTATCGTGAGTACAAATTAGATATTAAAGGGAAAATACAGTCACCCCAATTGGGGTTAGTGTATCCGGGTATCCTATTTCATGAATGGCTCTTGAGAATCATATGACAATATTTTTCTCAATAAATTGTTATATTCATGCACTGGCAGAACAACACCTTGCTTTACCTTTAATATGAAATACTTATGTTCTGAAATATCATGAAAGATACTTATTACGGAAATACGAGGACATTTGTGACATTTAGCTGTTGTTTCGAAGTAAGTCTGGGCAGACGACTGCTAATGCTCTTTAATAAGTAAAGAATGTGTGAACATAATTATCATGACATATGAGACTATAGCGGAACTCGTGCTATAAAATTACTGTTTGGATGAAAATGAAATGATGATGCTTGTATGATAATATTTAAACACCTATCCCATTGCATAGACAAGTCGAAACGCTTACCAAAAAGGTGTGTCAACCTGTGTCTGCAACCACGCATGATCACTCATGAAAAACAAAATAAATCACAAGTGTTCTTGGGTGGTAGACCTGTATATTTGGAACCCTCTAGACAGAGGTTTGATACAGGTTTGACACAGGTTGATACATCTTTCCTGCCTTTAATTTCAAGCCACAGTTCTTGTCTCAGGATTCTTTGTTATCATTGGTTTTAACTGCTGCACTTTTTGCATGTAAATCATGTGAAAACCTGTGCGCAAACCTGTGCAAAGTGTGGCAACTGGCCAATGTGCATCAATGTTAAGGGAAAGAACGGGTTTTCAGGCAAAATACCCGTGATTACCCGTGATTGTAGACACATGTGAAAACCTGAGGATTTGGAACTAATTGCCACACGTTTTTTTTTTTTTTTTTTTTTTTTGAAGGGAAGGTGATAAAACCAAATCTTAATAGTAAGTGCCGTCGCAGGATTCTGCCAAAAGGGGGGTGGGGTGGGACGGAGATTGAGAAAAGACCAAAACTTTCGTGCACTTCGAGCACTGTGTTCGAGATGGGGTGGATATGCAGTCGACGGACGATCAGATGTTCTGTAGCTCTCCCCCTGTCAAAAACTGACGGGACGTTAAGGGTGAACATATGGCACAATATTCGCCCTTCCCCATCCACACGCCACTGGTAGATCTTAGCCAAGCAGAAATAAACAAAACAAAAATGGGCCAAAACTTAAAAGAGGGTTGCGACTTCATTAGGGAGTATTGCCACTTCATTAGGGAGTATTAGAAATAGATGATTGCGAGTTCTTTCTTTTAATGTACTTTAAGATTAAGAAGATAACAAATAAGGTCGCCAAACAGAGCCGACATGAAAGTGACCAAGTCGTAACTAACGAGAAACAGGGGTTAGCCATCAGTATGATATTGACAATTATGAAAATGACGACGGATGTATCTCATGCTTTTGTGACGGAAGAAACCCATTATAGAAATGTGTAATGACTCCTTTACAGGGCATACCTCCATGTTCGTCACACGGTGGTCACAGTTATACAAAGCAAAGACGGGATTACTACTTCCGAAAGTTCATGGAAAGTATGATGGAACTGTGGAGTCTACAGCGTCAAGATTATTCAGCAGTGAGTTATAAGTTACACTTTCACCAAGTTTAATCTGATTCAGGGTGCCGTTACTCTACAACTCCTCTGCTCGTAAAAGAGCATACGCGTACGGATCGCTTTCGCTTTCATTTGCATGGGTGGGGGGGGGGGGGCTGATTACCTTTGTCCGAAAGTTTAAGCAAATGTACCCTGAACTGATGTAGCATTCATTTTGCCAAAAAGTATTGCTTTTAGAAGGGGAGGGGCAGCATCCATCCCCTCACTCGCCTTCTTACAATTATTCAAAGCCTTAGACCCTTTGCAATACCATGTACTGCCGACCACGGCTCATGCGCAAAAGATGCGTGAACGTATTGACGGTACGCACTAACAAGTAAGACCGCTATAGATTTAAAAGTCATACTAAGCAGATGGGGCAGATACTCCGCTTTTTCCTGCGTCAGAAAATTTGCAATGTTTTAGAGCACTTATGACTTCGAAACGGTCCAAATAGGGCAGAATTTCGGTCGACTTCCTATTTATGAAAGAGTGACCTCTGCAGTGTATCAAATCGTCCTGAAGTTTCGACTCCATTCTTCATCTAGTGGCTCAAGTTTGTCATAAGGGGAGGAAGGGAGATGAGGTTATCGTCACTTATCAACGATTGATTAATTGATTGATTGATTGATTTTATTTGGTACAAAATAAAAAAAATAAACACAAACAAAAGCAAAGACAATCAGAAAGGCATACTACAGGCAAACAGACGAGAATAATACATAAAAAACGAGAAAAAGGAGTTACAAAACAGAGTACCAGGGATAACCCAAAAAGCTTACGCAAAGCTTATTTCCATTGGGGTCCCTAAAGATGGAACAAGGAACACTTACACAAGGAATGGAAAATTAGCAAAAATAATGCACTGGATGAAAGACGCCGGTACTCGAGTCAGTAAAAAATGAATTAGAGACATTGCTCGGCTAAAAGTGATTTGTTGGCAAGATAGTTCTTAACGTACAGTTTAAAACTTGAAACATTTTTAATTTGCTTTGCCGCATTAGGAAGGGAGTTCCAAAGTTCAATACCTGTAAGGAAAAAACAACAGACGAGCTGATGAAAACAAACCGTTGCTAAGAAGATGCGATGGCTGTCATCTCAGTTGTGACGTGCACATTTCCTTACCTTTACAGTGCGCCGGGATTTTAATAAAAGTTCTCACGGACATATACGGGTGGTGGCCATATGTAATCTTCTACTCAGCCAAATGGCCTCGGCTTCTCCGCTTCCGCATTTTCATTACTTTAGAACAGTATTTATTTTATTA
The DNA here is from genome assembly GCA_029531755.1 of Holothuria leucospilota. Classification (NCBI taxonomy): domain Eukaryota; kingdom Metazoa; phylum Echinodermata; class Holothuroidea; order Aspidochirotida; family Holothuriidae; genus Holothuria; species Holothuria leucospilota. The sequence goes on along the minus strand of CM055967.1, from coordinate 4,236,575 downwards.
TAACACACAAAACACATAGCCTCTGTACAGTCACCTTTCACATTCAAATTTGTGTTCTTTCTTTTTGTTGTCAGGGCAATGTCGTAAATGTGGGAGACGAGAACATGCCAAACGGTAACGAAATAACATTTTAGTTTATTATCAGAATACTTCCTTTTTTACTGAATATGTAACGTGATGACATGTATCGTGATGACCGTATGGTACATACAAAAAATTGTATCGCGAATATCTCATAAACCGTCGTCAAAACTTAAGCGTTGCAAGTGGGATTACATGAGGCAGCCTTTACGCAAAATACCCAAGAGCGGCGATTTGTTCTCAATATCGGGGTGGGGGGCATGACCAGATTTCCAATAATTTACTGTGTGAAAAATCAAAGTCAATGGGCGATTTCTCAAATATTGGGGGGACATTCCCCCTGTCCGCTGGATCGCCGCCCATGGAAATACCGTATTCGACAGTCGCTTCTTTCACATTCTAAATCGTCCTGTTATGTAGGCATTTGGTCAAGACAGTTTTAGGTTGAACCAACGGTAGCGAATGCGCTGAGGAAGCGCAAAGTGGTGCCCTCTTTAAGACGTGGGCTTCAAGTATTCGCCTTGGCCTCTCGTGGGGAACAAAACGAAGAGCCCCGAAGCTCTGCGGTAAAAACACAAAATGTCGAGATTATGGCGTGAAGCTTTTATCTGTCTTAAAACTGGCAAAAGGCTCTAATCAGACCATACAATAGGAAGTTTAACAACTTTTAGTTTTGTAATAGCTTATAAACAGGGAGCTGCTCGGCCATCGAAAGGCCGGCCGATATGCTAATGCAGTTTTGTTTTGGAAGGGGAGATTGGAGAGGAGTGACATGGCGCTATATGGGACTACAGCTTCTTACAAGCTGTAGAAAGGCATGTAACGTAGAGTCAAGCACAAGCTTGGCGATACTATTGCATATAGTTAAATTAGCCTACACAGCTCAAGGACTTTAACTCGATCTACACCTACTCCAATACCTAGGTATCATTGAGTTTTTAACTTCAAGTTTATTCTTTCTTCTTTTTTTTTTACAAACTTCTTTTTCAAGAGCTACTCTTATTTCCAGTTAAGTACAAGTTTCTTTTTGACGATCTTTAATTAGCAACAGGTTGTCATTAATGCATAAAGTTTTATCATCATGCTGTAACTTTCATAATCTTGTGTTACCTGCTTCTCGCACTATCAGATTGAAAAGATGTACACTTTATTCGTGGAAACAAAACTTTGCAAATTGAAAAGCCATTGATTAATAGGTCGCATTTCAACGTCAAGTGAGCACAACGGTTTCATTTTAGGCGTAGTGATGATTACTTTAACTGTAGGCAGTGTCTTATACTTCACATAAACCAACATAAAAAAAACAATAGGCCTTTATCATTGCACAACGTAGGTGGTTAATGCAGGGGGTTGTATTCAGATAACCACTCCCTTCTTATTGTTTTGCATACCTTAGCCTAACCTATATCTATTTTAGGCTGACATTGAATTTTTCTTAAAGTCAGTGTGTGTAATCAGTTGTAAAATTTCTTATAATCGCAGCAGGAAGGGGATGGCGCAAAAACTTCCAGGTGATAGGATTTCCTCTTACGATTTCAACTCTATATGCTTGCTGTTAAACACTTTGTTTTTTGTTTTTGTTTTTGTTTTTGTCTTTTCTTTTCTTGGTTCTTTACAATATAGTCTTCAGTGTTCAGTAAACTAAGCTTGTGTACGCTTCTGTCAACAGCAAGATATGGACAGGCGGGAAACCAGGATATTGTCCAGGGGGCGAACTCGGTCTGAAATAACAAAACGGCGCCGAATGCCTTGTGAAAGCGCGAAGCGCTCCCCCAATAGCGTGGCGTCCAAGGACAACGTCCCGGTGAGGGTCCACGGGGCGACGCGTTAGGTTAATTATTTATGAAATTGTGGACATTACAATAGTGCATTAACTTCTTCAAATGACATTGGGTAGGTACTAAACAGATAACAAAAATCACAATTTGACACTTTTCTGGTTTCCGTGAAAGAGAAACCCATGCGGTTGGGATGGCATGTGTATGTATGTGTGTATGTGTGTACGTACGTGCGCACGCACGCACGCACGCATGCATACATGTATGTATGTATGTATGTATGTATGTATGTATGTATGTACGTGTGTGTTTGTGACACTTTTCTTTTTAATACGATATCTCAAGGAGGAAAACTGACAGTTCTCAAAATTGGTGAGAGGATGCCCCATATTAAGAGAAAAAACCCTGTTGTTTTCAGTGGAGGTCAAAGGTCATCTGGGGTCACGGGGTCAAACTCTGAAAACCTTGTTTACACGATATCTCAAAGTAGGAAGCTTGGACAGATTTCATGCTCAGTATGGGATGCGTTATGGTAAGAAAAGGAACCCTATTGTTTTTGGTGGAGGTCAAAGGTCATCTGGGATCACCGGGAGTCAAACTCTGAAAACCTTGTTAACACTTTATCTCGAGGTAGGAAGCTTGCCAGATTTCATACTTAGAATGTGGATGCCTTACGGTCAGAGGTAGAAGCCTGTTGTTTTTTGGTGGAGGTCAAAGGTCATTGGGGTCACTGGGGTCAAACTCAGAATACCTTTTTTCCAAGATATCTCAAGTTAGGAAGCTTGGGAACTTTACATGTGTTGCCTTCAGTCCATCAGAAAACCCCTATGAGTTTTTTAGATGTCAGAGGCCAGCTGAAATCACCAGAGGCCAAAAAGCAAAAATTCTCAAGGTCAAATATGAACACAAAACCGCAACTTTCCAGCACATTAAGATTACATTCAACCAATGACTGATAGAAACGGGATATCTTGGCGTGTAAGTGCTATTCATCGAAATCACAATGCATTTTTGCATTCTGGTTATTTATATTTACACTTTTTTCAGTTGTAACCCTACTCCGACTGACTAACTGCTTGCCGAGGTTGATGATGCAGAGGGTTTGACGGTGTAGGGGAGGATGGGTGATATTGAGGGCTTCATAGGACTTTTGAATAATACTGTAATTTCACCTTAGCTGCCATATACCATGAAATTTTGAAAAAAAAAAATATATGCATGATGGGTGCGCGCGAAGCGCGCTGAAAAATCTCATTTTAAAGACATCTTTGTAATGTTTCACCTTATTTTACGTAAAACAGTTGCCAATTTGGGCACAAAAGTAGTGATATGACTCATAAAAAAATGGGAAAAATTTTCTCAAGAAGGGGAGGGCTCCCCCTACACGCCCAGATATGGACAGATCCCCGTCCGTCCCTGATCCATTCAAGATTTATAATTTTTCACCGATTTACAAATTTTGTAGGAAAAGTTTTATGTTTTAGCATGAAATTTAACTAAGCCCTCTTCTTTATTTTATCAGATTATCAAATCAAGACTTTGCTACGAGATGCAGAGGATTGTTTGAGAATAGTGAAGGTACTATCGGAAATTTTTGTGGTATTTATATGCAATAACAAACCTCACACAGGCTTTAATAGGCGGGGGGGGGGGGGCTCGGGGCCGCATCTCTCCTCCTTCCGGGCAGATCATTTGCTATTTTCGGGTAAAACATATGCTGTTACCGGATAAGGGTGTATTAAAATTTAGATCGCATTGTTTTTACATCCCGGGATAAAGGTAGAGTGCCCAAGAGTCTGATCTGTACAATTCTTCCGCAAATGTGCGAAAAGATTAACTTTCCACTTTGCCTTGTTTGCGCAGTCGATTAATACATTTTAAAATCGACCAAAGTTTTTTAAATAAGTACGATAACGTATGAGACATATAAATGTTCTATGTATCCTCCTTTTCTATTTCTTTTCACGCCAGCAAAAAATGAGAATAGCTTTCTTTAGTATCCCCCATTTTGTAGTAGTGCAGGAATACGCTTTAGATTAGGCAAGTGTTATGAACAAACGTGTGAATTGGCCCGTAGCCAGATAAGGCAGTGAAGGGCGCGAGATAGCTTCGGGAGGGGGGCAAAGGGAGGGCGAGAAGTACTAAAATACATTAAGGCAACGGTAATTTTTATATTCTAGGGAGAGGTAAAATTTTTCTAGGGAGAGAAGGTAACACCCTGCCTCCTTGGCTACGAGCTTGCCTGCGAATCTTACGTGTTATTTATTTTGATTGCATGGTCTGACATGCTATCTGTAGATATCGGGGAATGTCACTAAAACGTTCCTTATGTACTGTTCATTGGCGTAGTCCAAAAATCATAAGGTGCATGTGGGGCTTCACCATTTCAGCGAGGGGGACTTCAAATACGAAAGTAGTATTTTCTTTGCCGCTTGAGTTTTCCAGTAAAGGCAGTTGGAAGATACTTCTGGGGCAGTGGTTCCCAAGCTTTTTAGACATCTAACACCCCCAGGTAATGATTAGCTATAACGTGGCACCCTGTTGTTAACACTACCTAAAGCGGAGCGCCACCATCAGTTGGCGCGGAGCGTCAAAAAAAATTTGGGGACTAACACGCCACCTGGATTGCAGGAGATGGCAATACCAATGTCTTCTTACTCAGTAACAAGGCATGCATGCAAAGCTCAGTTTCGGACGAAACGATGTTTAATAATTGTATATACTTGATTTATTTATTTATTTAATCTTATGCTGGCACCCCTAGAGAATTTTCTGACACCCCTGGTTGTCAAGGCACCCCTCTTGGGAACCACTGTAATCTAGGGGAATGACGCTCCAAGGCGCCATAGCTACACCTCCTCCTAACTAGCTAGACATTGCATACTTATATATTTGTAGGGACCACACTAGAAAAGTTTTAGGACTTCCTTCTGGTCCGTTCCCCTTCTCACCACCCCAGTACTGTTATTACTTATGTTGCTATGCTATCTACACAGATTTGCTCAGCTACTATTGCTATATTACGTTATGTTATTAGTTACGTTGTTAAGCATATTGTTATACTCTGTTGAACGAATATTCCTGTATATATTTTGTAAAGAGAAAGAAGGAAATAAAATGAAACTTAAACACAATTTGCGACTTGTCGTCTTATATTTGACAGTCACTTTTCTTCTCATTTCGTTACAGGAGGAAGAAAAACGTTTCAAAGAGGAGTACGAGGCATATAAATTTAAGAACCAGGTAAGCTTTGGAACTTAATGTAGAAACAAATAAAGATTTACGTCAAAGTGTTGCTGAAATTGGAACCATACACAGTGACGTCATCCCATTGTCAAAGTGGAAAATTTCTCCCCCTATGTTTCCACATTCATACGTCAAGCTTGGACTATTTTGTTTTAAATTTATATCAGAGTTAGGAATTTTGAGGGTCCTGTGGCTGCACCACAAAAGTTTATACAGGGGTTCAGTAGCAGATCTACGAAATATTCACTGAACCAAACTGCACCTAAGCCCCATCATATTTGGGGTGCAGGCAAGAAAATTTCTCATTCCAAACCCAAGTTTGTGTGAAATCGCACTCCTAAGAAAATAACATGTACCACAGATCTGTGTCTACTCTGTGCGTGGTGCTTCCCCACTGCCTATCTAAATCCGCCACAGCGGGAGCGCTCTCATTATGGATTTTTGAAGCGATCCTTAAAGGAGCCCAAATGGACCCCAAATTATGCTTAATTCTTTTAACCAGCAATTTGTAAGGTCATAGTACGTATATATCGACCTGACTGATTGGATATTAATTTTCAAAACTTCCCCTCCACACCCCCCAGGAAAACGTGTTTAACCAAAGCACCCTGGGCGTCAGTAGGTAGGGATGGGGACATGCCCCCTACTTTTAGAAGTAGAGGGAAATGCCCCCACTTTTTCAAAAACCCCAACAAAAAAGTAGGCGAATGTTTATGCCCTCAGTTTCAATATAGCTGACTCGATGAAATCAAATTCGAAAATGGTGAAAACAGCCAGTTAATGGATAAAAGTTGTGGGAAAATGCGTCAGATTACACCACAGATCATCTGGGCTTCAAAATATTCCACAGCCCTTTAGTGAGCCCTGGATCTCTCACTTCCAGAGCTTCGAGATTCGTTGTTGAAGTTCTGGTCAATATCATGCCCCCCACACGACACTTTTTGCGAACGTTGACGCTATTGCTAGACACCCAATTCGGAAACTGTTTAGAAGTCATTTATATCAAACATTGACGGGTGATAAAGAAGGCAATTTTAAATTAAGACTTATTGATTGGTTTTCGAAGAAGATTAACACAAGCTTGAAGCCAGCCAAATATATTTTAATGACACTTGGGTCAAGAGGGAACTAAAGTAACATTTTGGGTCAAATATTAACCTTATTTGGGTCATTATTTGACTCAGTAATTTTGGTTCTTTCCCTCCTGTTCCAATTTTGCGTCATATTGACCCAAGTGTTTTTATAGTGCAGTGTAGTAGAACATTTCATTTGAAGTACTGTATAAATACGAATAACTCAACGATTAACACGATTACGTGAAATTCTACTTAGTGCCTGGCATTCCTACCCTCCTATAGGGTCCCGTGAATCATGAAATCTGCTTCTGGGTTACATAACAGCCAAATAATAAGTTTTTGCTTTGACGTGGGTTACCTATCAACATTTGCCCATTCTTGACGTGAGTTTAAATTTTACAACACAAACAGCTTTGATTAACTTGAACTGTCGCACTTAAAGAAACACCTAACCTTCACAGTGCTCTGTAAACTGTTGTTTTAAAACTTCTTGTTTCTAATGCGACCTGCACAAATTTAAAGTTATGGCTCACTATATGTGCATTAATGTTGCCAATAAACCGCTTGTTTCAATTATTATATTAATTAGTCAAAACTGAAAGCATATGAAATACAAAGAAAGAATCGAAATGAGGAAATGTAAAATCATAGGTAGGTGTATTTTGTATACTTTATGAGTCAAGGTTTATGGTTAGTTTCATTCTGAAAGAGAAAGTGTACAAATGCTTACAAATGTTTAGAATATCATTTAATTTTTCATGCAGGACTGCATTGTTTACAGGACGCTCTGGTTTCCGCAGTGCATGCCGGTCACTGAGAAACTTGATTTTAGGCGGGCAGAGGTTTCCCTCGGAGGGGGCGAGATCGCATCGTTTGAAAAGGCAACCATCCAATACATCAATCAATATTTCGAAGAAAATGGTGTTTTTAGGGTTCCGCCATTTTGCTTCTTTACGGACAAGATTTCTATATCAAAGAAGAATACCAAGAGAGATCTCACTCTTCTTTCAGACGAAGAGCTACGCCAACTTGAGGGAGTTCTCCGCAAAGAGCAAATCGACAGCTTCTTGGCTGAGAGAAACGCGGACCGGGCAGTGGAAAGAGTCGTAAATGTTTTACAACAGTGGGCGGAGAAGGAAAATGACAATATGTTTATTTTCACAAACTATAAGTACAGGGATTACTTGAATAAGGTCAAGTCCATTCGAGTGACTGATATAAAAGGCGATCATGACATTATGGCTATATCTGAAAGGCATGGCGTGTTTTTCTTTCAGGTAAAAAGTTGTGAACCGACCGAAAATGAGTTGAATATTCATCACAAAATCAATTTTGCATTCTACCAGACCATGAAAGACAAGTTTGTCTTCTTACAGTCAAACAGAGATCTCTCCTACGTCACTTCCGAGTTACCCATCTACGGATTCGCGACTCTTCCAAATTTGACCCAAGATGACGTTGACAAGCATTTCTTGTGTCTGTATCACATGTCTTCACTTTTAATAGAAACTCCTGTAAGAAGTGTTGATAAATTTTCAAAATGGATCCGACGAGCCTGCTCAGCGGCTCGCTCAACACCACTTGTCCCTGTATTCACGCACAAACAGTTCAGGGAAATTTGCGGAAGGTACGTCGGACTCGCATCGACCGTAACTGTTCCAACTGTGTCTGCGGGTATCCATAAAACTGGACAGAAACTTCGTCTTAACTTCTTAACTCCGGTGCAGAGAAGAGTTTGCGACTGCAAACATAACTTTGTCATCATATCAGGTGACAGTGGTAGCGGAAAAAGTTTGATTCTTGCGGCAAAGACCCGACAGATATTACGAGAGGCAACAGCTCAGAAGGTCAAATGTCACGTGAATATTGTCACGTGTACAGACATTAATGACTCATTGTTTTGTGCCCTCAAAATGTCTTACCAGTCCAGTCAACAGTTAGAAAAGTATTTACGGGGTGAAAATAACATCACTGTTTCTCAGTTTCGACTTTTCCACGAAGAAGAAGAGGGACCTAACTTCAAGGTGACCCCAAGACTTCTCGTCAAAATGATCCAAAAGTTAACAGTCGTCAAGGATGGCGTACAACATCACGTTCTAATGGATGAAGTGCCATTTGAGTTACTGAAACAATCTCAATGGCATTTGGATGAAGTCACATACCGTGTGCCACCTGGTAGCAACGTATGGCTTACTGTCTCAACTCATACATACCGAGTCGATTCGAGCTCTGCTAGAGACCCTTGTTGGATCAAAGAAGACATGCCAACGAAATTTCACTTTGAGTACTTGGATTTCGTAAAGAGGGTCCCTATGTCGCTCTTCAAAGTGATTAAAGAGATTCAGGCGATAACTGGGGATGGACATGGTGGCTTTTCTAAATGCGGTCACGTGATTGAGGGACCCAAGCCATTACTTTATCGTTTGAAACAGTGCACATGTCAGGAAGAACCTATGATGGACTACATGAGATGTCAGTGCGTCGATGAGAGGGTGTACGAAACTATGAAAAGGGTATTCAGAGATCTGAAGAAAATTGACGATAAACAAGATATCACCATTGTAGTGCATCATTTTGCTATTCATGGAACCTCTTTTCAGGATCTGAAGCGACTTCTAAACGGGACATTCGCGAAAATGGGAATATCACTCGTCTGGTCGACGGTTCTCTTTAAGTCGTCGGATCAAGTGGAAACAGGCTCATTGGCTGCTTCAGACAAACGTGCATTAACATTGAATGGGAAAATATCTAAAAGGCTAGCTGGGTCTAATAACGAAAAAGCAAAGAGTGTTCAGCATGTGGCTGTTTCTAATACAAAACACGACTTCACATTACCCAGTGTCTCGGAAGATGGCGATGTTCAGAACAGATGTCACACTGAGGCTTCTGTAACAAAGGATTGTGACGACATGAAATCTGATGACGTAGAAGGTGCAGATGTGAAAGACACAGAGAGTAGTGAATTTAAAGACTTCCAACACCCAATAATAGTGGTAGACACCCGGACATTTATTGGTTGCGAGGGCAAGATCCTTATAAGTCTGGACCAATGCGGGATGTTCCAACATTTCCCGAGTCGGGGTGGTGTAGGGTGGCATAGAATCTCGTTGGTGCGTTGTGTGGCCCAATACATTTACGTCACGTGGCCAGAACAAGAGGCAGCCCAAAATTGGCGAAAATATATTTCAGAGTACGAAATTGACGTCTTCAGTCGAGACAACCTGACAGAAGAACAACTCGACTTCCGTAAGGACCAAATAAGACAGGGAATGGAAGCGAGCTACAACCAAAGTTGTTTAGAAAAACTGCTTGCCAAAAATCTCGTTGAAGAAAAGTGTCCATAGTTTAGTTTCAGTTTAACAACTTACATAGTAGGAGGTTGACAGGCTGATGCAAGCCAGGTGCCTGACAGATATCAGTATGTTATCTAAATATGAAATGTAAGGGGCCCGGCCTTGGCTGTGAATGGCCATGACTATTGACACTTACTGTTAGGTTAAAAATTAGCTACAGTCAATACCAGGGTTTCTCAAACTTTTGTAATTTGCCGTCCACTATTCATAGTTGAATATTCCCGAGGATCACCTTCGACCATTGACTGCAACGTGAAAACTCTAATTTAAAGCCGTATCCATGTGAGACAAGTTTTAACACTGAGAAAAATATACCACCAAAATTCTGTCTATCGGATGAGATACTATATTACCAACAGTGGTTCAAGTAAAGACCAATTTGGTGTCCCACTAGAAGACCCTCAAAGGCCCACCAGTTGGTCAAAGCCTAGTAGTATAGAAAAATGGTCTAGACTTCAAAAGTACTGTGGTAATTTATGTAAAGAATGAAAAAAATGGTTTAGTCTTCACATTCTTGTGCTGAAATAGAAACAATTTTTTTACTTCATTGAAAAGAGAAAAATGTGCCATATGCTACGCTGTCACTCTGTGCCATTGACTCTATCATGCAACCGCCGTTGTTTTTTCTTTGCATTGCCTAAAGCCATTTCGAAAAATGTTATCACTGCCTTTTGTTGTGGAATGTTTTGACTATTTCAGTCTTCTTGTCACGATCCGGTTATAACCAGTCTTTCATTTTTGGAGGGGTGTGATTTGTTTGGAACGGTATAATCTATACTAAGGGACATGTGTCTGCATAGGGCCTGTAATTGTTTAGACCACATCACTGACAGAGGAACAATGACCATTTGATGAAGAATTACTCCCGAATGCACTTTTAGAGTTGTTGCTACAAACCCTGTCTTGCAAGAAATGGCTCGTTATTCATGATCATCTAGCAGCTGGGTCCTTTTTATTTAAAATGACAACGAAAGCATGTAGTGTAAGTAGTATAGGATAGACATAAAAAAGTATTGCAAAATCCTACTACAATTTTATATTATCTGAATAAATGGTAACCTTATATGTCTTCGCATTGGAAAGAGGGTTAAAATGGGCTTTGAACCTACCGTTTTACTAGTACAAAGTGTTTAAACATATCTTTGAACATTTAAAAGGGTTTTGTACAATTAAAAGAAAACTTTTGTCCCATTGTCATTACGCCTTTAAATGCCATACACAAAAATACCCTACTTGACTCCATGCATATCTCTCATGTTTATTAAGCGATCAAAATAGACTGTGATAACTTAGAACTGTAGAATAAACCTTATGACAGATTTATAAGTAGAGAATTTTTTATTTGGACCCTTCCAACATGTGTTCAAAATAATTACGTTTAACGAAGCTGGTATTACGGAAGCAATTTAAGTGGCATTTAAGTCCGTGGTCAAGATTTCCGAGCAGTTATGAGGATGGGTGGGGTGGGAATTGGGGGACCGTAACGGGGTAATTCTTTGCAACCTATACCATTTATTTGTCCCTCTCACGTTTGGCAGCCAGTCACTCTTTAAGTAAACTCCAAAGTTTCTCAGGGCCCTCAGAAATACCGGAACGCTAACCCCAATTAAGTCCTCCTCGCCCCAATAGTTTTCAGTTTAAAGATTTTTGGTTTTACCTAAAGACTTCTATAACGTTACGACATGTCGAAACTCGGTAGTTGAGATGTGCAGCTCCACCAGTCTTTGGGACCTTGCGAAGGCACTGTTGCTATGTACCGAGATCGAGATGGCTAGATCGTATCATAGAAAGCGACTTAGAAATTTTCAAATACACTTCGCCCATATGATTAATCAATTCAGTTTTAAGTATACGTCTTGCGATTAGCGCTGAGGCAACTGTTGTCCTGAATGGAGTAATTTCTCTTCACCATAGAGCTTTTACGTGAGTGAGTGAGTGAGTGAGTGAGTGAGTGAGTGAGTGAGTGAGTGAGTGAGTGAGTGAGTGAGTGAGTGAGTGAGTGAGTGAGTGAGTGAGTGGGTGAGTGGGTGGGTGAGTGAGTGAGTAAGTAAAACTTTGTTTCTCCTTAAAAAAGGAAATTCAAGTACTCGCACAAACAGCAGTTAACAAGGTAACAAAAACAAATTCAATTACAGTAATAATAAAAATGTTTATATGTACAAAAATATTATATGTAAAAAGAAATAATAATAAAAACGTTGTAAGAGTATCAGTTTGGAATTTTAACCTCGTTCTTCTGCATCTTTTTGCTGTTTCAGGTCTGTGTATTATACCTAGCTGTAACACCAAACAAACGTTGCTTCTCATCGATTGTTTAAAACAGCCTGTGGGGTTAAATTTCAAATCTTAATTTGATGAAGGTGCGTTTATCCACATTTTTAAGGCTCCGTTTATAGTATTCTACTTTCGGCGGAAAAAAGTTTCCGGGATTCGCCTCGACCGACCAACCCTTAAAATTTCCACAGGGTCCTAGCGTAGCCACGTACTGTTGGTTGGTGTCTTCAACGCCTGTGAATCATCCTAAACTTGAGCATGTCGGGGGGGGGGGGGGTCAGGAAGTCATTCACATTTGTTCTGAGGACATAACAACACTCTCTCTCCCCTGCCTACTTACAAGAATGCATCAAAAGAAACTACACAGAATTGCGCCGAAAAGTTTTGTTTGATAAATAATTTCCTCAGACAAAGCGAAACGTTCGGTGTTTGCGAAGCGTCTTTACGGCCCAAGGGCAAATTGCTCTTAGTTGACTTCCTAGTTCTGTATGTCCCAAGGTGTGGCACCAAGTGGGAGGCAGGATTTTGCAAATCCCAGTCAGGGTTATGCCTCAGTCATAGAAAGCAGCCCCTAGGCGATGTTTTAAATTTCCATAACCGTAAAGAGTACCATCAAGAATGTTATATACTTGACGGCTAACAAAGGTTTGCCTATATTTCGTCTCCGAAAGAGGGTTCATGGTGCTCAAATAAAATCCTAAATTTTCGTCGCACTTTGCTGCGCGCTTGGAAATTTACTGTTCTATTTTTTCTAGTACTGTAGTTACTTTTAATGTGACTGTTTAAAACTGTAGAACAAGCACCCTTCCCCTTGCCAATTAGTTTATAGATAACCTACATATTTGTCCGTAAATGTCGGGAATTTCATCCGACCCTTATTATCTTATAGTTATGGTCGTCAAATTTGCAATTATTTTCCCACAAGCACATGCGTTTTGAATTCTTGTGAAAATGATCTTTTCATCTCTTTTTTTGTCGTATAGTGTGGTATAAGCGCTTTGCGAAGGGAGAGACCGACAGTTAAAGGGCAGACGGGTGGATGAAGCCCGTAGCCAAGCGGGAGGGGCAGCGAGGAGGCCTCTAGAAAAAATCCCCCCCAGAAACTTTTAAAGTACTATTGCCAATGATAAATATTTGCACACATCTCGTCTACCTGAAAAAAATATCCTCCCTCCCCCCAAAACCACCCCCCTTCACTTTCAGCACCTTCCCTGGCTACGGGCTATGGGTGGATGCCATACAATGCATTGTATCCTCGACTGAGGTAAACCGTGAGTCAGTTAATTTATTTTTGCTTTCAATGCATTATACTTTTACTTGCATCAATGCTACAAATTTGTCGAGCTTCGGGCTCTTTCAATTGGACGGGTCAGAATGTCTGAGAAAAACTAAGCACAGAACTTGAAACACCAAGTAGTATAGCGGTGCAAAATGCGCTGTCATAGAATAGTACCGTAAACCTTCGTTTCCCCTCCAATCCCCCTTAACCTGCCCCAACAATCCTCCGTCACCACCGTCACGTCGTAGCTGCCTACAACCCGTCGCCCTGTCAAGAATTTGGGTGAACCTGCCTCCTCCATCAGTCGAGGAGCTGCCCTCCCTCATACCGCAGAAATCATGCTGGCGCCGTCCCTGTCATATGCCAGTCACCCAACCGTCCCTCCCTCATGCAAATTTAAAGGCAATAGGCAGTCGCCTCATGATTTTCTTTGCAAACTCAGCAAACTCTTGTAAATCTCCTTTTGTTGCATTTCGAGCACCTCTGGAGACGTTTTGAACATAACTATTACAAACAATAGGTAAAGCAAGGAGAAATTTTTCCTTGAATTTTACAATTCACTAACAAAAATATTGTCACATGATCAAAAAAAGTCATTCGTGAACTACAGTGACAAGGCATACTAACTCTGATTGGGGTGACTGCCTACTGCCTTTAAGATTGGTCTATCAGGAGATGACGCATACGGATAGTGATTATCCAGGGACCAAGGGTTAGCTATAGGGTAAGGGCAGGCCTGTACGACATTTTCTACCCTAGTCCTATAACCTTGGCCCAAAACTGAGCGTTATTTTCTCAATTGTTATGATTTCTATCAAAATTTCTGAAATGGCCTTCATTCGTCGTGGGAAAATTTCCGCTGCCCGTACACAGCAGTCCCGTAGCCAGACAAGGTACTGGAGGAGGGCCAAAATTTTTCCAAGGGGGCGAAAATTTATTCAAGGGGGCCAATGTGTACAAATGTCTTAAGTCAAAGGTAAGCTTCAAACTCTGTAGGGGGACGAAAAAAATTTCGGGGGCTTCGCCCCCTGCTTCCCCCTTGACTACGGGCGCGGTACCCAGACAAGGTACTGAAGGGGCGAGATAGCTTGCAGGAGCGAACTGCTTTCTTTTAAGGCGAGATATATACTAGAATACATTAACGCAATGGTAATTTTTGATTTTTTTTTTAGGAGGTGATTTTTTTCTAGGAGAGGCGCAGTCCATGGCCCCCTTGGCTACGGGTATGGGTCTGGGTTCTTGTAAGTGCTCTAGGTCTCGCCATACAATGTAGGAACATCGATTGAAAGCGCGAGCAACGTTCAATGATACACTTGTCGACGGGCTATTCGTCCTCGCACCATTTTGCCAAAATCTCCCCAGGAAAGATTGAGCCGAGCTAAAACAATGTAAAGGCGTACGATAATTACATCACCCCCCCCCCCCCCCTCCAAAATAAGATCAAGTCTTTTGAGGGACAATTTTTCGTCCGAACCCAAACCATTAGTATCCCCTTTTCGTTTGTGAAATAAAGTGTACGCTTCTTAGACTTACCGCATAACATTTCTTCCACGGTTGAGGGAATTTAGATAAATTATGATGATTAAAGAACGTATGAAATCTTTTTAGATGAGAAACTTGAATTAAAGCAGTGGGTTTATGGCCTCTTTTGGTGATTTGTGTCTAAATGTCTTAAGAAGGGGGAGGGGAGTTAAAAAACTGAAGGGCACTTAGTTCAATCCATTCAGGGAAATTGCATTTCGACTGAGTTGTGAAACTTGTACCAGAAGTTCTCAGAGAAATTTCCCAGCTTCGGGAAATTTTGGTGTTCTCTGGGTAACTTTCGGGAAGGAGAATAATTGCGGGAAATTCAGAAGTTTGAAATGATAGGATACTTTTTAATATCAGAGAGACAACACCCTCTTTTCCCGCACGTTCCCCTTCTAGGCATGTAGACGGGGGGGGGGGGGGAAGGATTTGGTAGAAGGCCGGAGGCCGACTAGACCATGGCCCGTACGTACGTTCATGCACCAACTCCCTAAAAGGAATGAGACACAGAGATAACAATGTTTGCAACGATCATCAATACTTTTTCCCCATCTCGTTTATTCCAGAATAAGTTTGGCAAGATTCGTAAACAATTAGAATATCGAGTATAGACGTTGTGGCAATAGACATGGCCGCACGGGCCGGGGGGGGGCTGGGGGCGGCCCCCTCCAAATGTCAGAAACCTGAATAAATCGGGCAGATAATTTGTCTCAGTCGGGAGGAAAATTGGGCAGTTCAATTAGTTCTGGAGTCGTGCACAAATCACCTCCCTCCCTGAGAAAAACATTCCCGTACGGCCATGGCAATAGATGCACGCGAAGCGCGCCGAAAATGCATGAAAGCATGGTCAATAAAACTACCACGGTCGTTGAAAAATATGAGGGGGATGAAAGGGATTCACCCCCCCCCCCTCAAACAAAATACTAGCAATCATATGATGCCTCATAGGCCAGCACGTCAAAGTGAGCAAATATTGCGGTTTTGCCATAATACTCCGGACTCCCTTACCAAATTATTGTAGGGGACTATATACCTCACACATAGTCTGCCAGTTTTGGCAACTATCACTGCAGTTGACTATTACGTTCACAAGCAACTTATACGGGAATATTATGTGTGTCTGGGAATGAAAGTCATGTATGCGCGAAAAAGAAAAAAAAATCATGACCTTTTATGGCTTTGAGTCATCAGAAAGTCAGATAGGCTATTCATACAACCAGGGGCGGAATCTGATGTCTGAAAGTGGGGTGGGGGGCAAAGCCAGGTGGAATGTCGAACGGCGCTAAAGGCGCCGCGGGAGCGCCAAGCGCTCCCTCTAACGACGTGGGGTACATGCATGGGCCCGCCTCAGGGCCCCTGGCGGGGTCCAGGGGGGCGAATCCCCCGGAAGCTCTGGGATATTTACGAAATGGTAGGCATTAAAATGATGCATTTTAGCTTCAACTTCAAATGACTTAAGACGGTCAATTAACATACCACAAAAGTCACAATTTGACTTTTTTTCAATTGTATTCTTACTTCATGCGACAGATGTCAGATGGGATCGATAATGCTGAGGGTTTGGGGAAATAGCGGAGAATGGATAATTTTGAGGATTTCACGGGGCTTTAGAGCAATCGTTTTGAGAATGAGAGAACTTGTGTTCAGAATAGGTGCGCGCGAAGCGCGCTGAAAAAACCGCATTTTTCATACATTTTAGTGATATGATTAGCCTAATAGAAATGCTAAAAAAGAAACTAGGTATCCTCAAGGAGAGGGTCTTGCCCCCCTTCGCTAAGCGCCTGTCCCTCATAACGGTACCGGAAATGACATTTTTCGTACCTGAAAACTTGCATCCAAACAATCTTTAGAGAGTCGGTAAATTTACACAGATAGATGGTAATAAAAATTTTGCTTTGAAAACTTCTGGGGGAGGGTAACTTTGCCTAGGCTGCCTACGAACATTGGGACATTTGCGGTTTCAATGATAATAAAAGAGTTTGTACGAAGCTATGAGAAGCAGCATGTTCTACAGGAAGTAACCCCGAAACCCCGAAGCAATATTTAAAACAGCTTTGAGACAGCGTTTGAGACATTTAATTGCAACCTATTGTTTTTCTTTATTTTTAAATGCAGTATTTTTATTGCGTAAAAAATTTCCTAAAAATTTCCCCAGGTGATTGTTCTTTTCATAGATCAGGATATGAGAATCTACATCCTGCTCCATGGAGGGTTTCTTTAGTGTTGAATTTTTGCGATGGTCTAGGACAAGTGCCCCTCACCTATTTTACTACTGTGAAAAATAAGGTAGTGTCGATTTTGAAGGTTATGGACTATGTGATACTAAAGAAGTCAACGAAATCATTTGTGGGTAGTGTTATATGGGCATTGCCAAGGGCATCGGCAGTTAAAGTGCCAGGGAAGTAATTTTTATTGGAGGCAGCATCTTGGGAAGTTTTTGCCGGCGAAGCCTTTAACCGCGGTCGCCGAGGGCTGGGGACTGAGGGTCCTCCCAAAAAACTTTCTTAAATTTGACGGTTTTTATGGCCATTCTGGACCATATCTTGAGAAAATCCAGCTTCCACCAAGTGTAATTTGAAATGCTAATGAAATAGTTTTCATATGATGATCCAAATTTAAGATAGTAACCAGTCAATTTTCTGAGGATGGTGGTAGTTGGTGAGGAAAGTGAATAGCAAGAGGTGTAGCGAGGGTTTTGGGTATGGTAATTTAGTCAAGGTGTGCTACAGGAAGTAATAACGAGGCAATTCCACCAAAGTTTTCCTACGCGCACAGCTAGCCCTACAGCAGTACTAATGAGACATCGATTTATATAAGGGTCATGCGAAGCACGCCGATTTTTTTTTTTCTTTTTCTTTGCGAGAATTGCGGTTCCGTATACATGGGTAGGGTTTGGGACTGCATGTTTGCAAGGCACATGGTGAATTTTATGACGTACATTAGTACTTTCAGTGACCCTTATTTTAGAGCTTCAAGTCACAATAGTGTGGCGCGTTGGACGAAAGAAATCGGTGCAAGACAAAATTTTAATTGTATTAGTCAATTTTCTCTGGAAGTGCGGGCGAATCGCGCCTAGAAATTTTTTCCTAGTAATTTTATGTTGTTTGATATTAATATTTTCTTTATTAAACATTGCAAAATTTGATCATAATAGGCTACTGAAATTCTCTTGTAAATTCTCTGGTCTGGCTTAATTTCGCTCATTTTTTTATTATTTTTATTTTTGAAGCTTTGGAAAAAAGTGGAGGCAAATGCCCTCGCTTGTCTCTCCCCCGTAATCCTGCCTATGCATACAATTTTAATACCAAAATTAAAAGATATTCCGTCCCTTTCAACCAGTGGTTCACAAACATTTTGAGGGTGAGGGCCAAATGGAGAGGCTAGAAAGAGGTCGAGGGCCGCAGGGGAGGATCCCAGGCTTAGAGAAAGAAGACAATAATTTGAAACAGCGAAATCAATATACTGAAGAGGTCCCGGAGCTTATCTACGGCAAACAAAGGCAGAGATACGAAGTTTTCATAGGAAGCGGTCCTTTAAGAAGGCAATCTGCACTTTTGCAGAGTCCAACAGGGGCAACCCGACCTCAGCCCCACGTACCGTGGTTGGGGCTGAGGTCAGAAACCTTTGCTTTCTGGGCGCTCTAGATTGCAGGAAATCATGCATCTTCACCACAAATTTGCCTCTTCAATCAGGGGTGGCACTAAGTGGTGGCCAAGCTCCCCGACGGAGGGGCCGGGTTACCGAAAGTGTGGCAAATGCGATCTTTTGGCGCGCAAAGCGAGCCTAAAATTTTGGGATTATTATTGAAGAAAATATGACAAATGGTTTTTATTGTGCAATACTGTATGTCCTAGTCTCAGGGCAAAATCAAGAAATTTGTTGCTGCGGCTGGTCGTTGTTGGGGCGTTACATACTTTATCGTACCCATTAGGCTCCCTGACGAAAATGGAGTTACCCCTACAAAGGGGTCATGGCGCCCTGGATCTTCCCCACCTGGCGCCACCCGTCTACAATTTTGCGAGTCACCCGTATGGTCATTTTGATGTTTTTCATGCGTCGCTTTGAGGTATAGGAGAAACATCTGGCATTCCAAACAGCCAAACTAAGTAGGTTGCCGACGAAAATCGCACGCTGAAAAGGGTGAAGTCACAGTTCTCAACTTATCCTTGGTTAGTGCACAGTATGTGAGAAAGCTCTTGATGAGTTATTCTCAAACGCGGTCAGATAGAGAAATAGGTCTGCTGAGTTCGAGGGACGCATTACCAAAAGTCGAAAAAACTTTAACTGATTATATTTGATCTTACAGAGCTATAGAAAGAGCGAGTTCATATAAAATGTCGCAAACACATTGTTAGTACCGAAATATAAATGGCAGAAATTTTGATTTCAGTAATCAATCAACAAATGTTCAACATGATACGTCTTTCAATTGTACAGTCATCTTACGTCGCAATTAAATTTACGGGATGTAACTTTGCTCACGCTTTGTCACTACAAATAAAACCATTATATATATTGCACCATTACATAAATCCATGCCACCTTGTACATAAAAGCAGGGGCGGATCTAGGGGGGCGACCCGGCCCCCCCCCCCTTTTTGAAAATGAAAAAAAAAATAAAATATAAAAGAGAAAAAAGAGAGAAAAACGGAAAGGAGAAGAGCTAGAGAGGAGGACAGAGAGTGGAGTGATAGAGAATGAAGCTGCAATTAGCAACCGCGAAGCATGGGAGTCATAGCGCACAGCAGATCAGTTTGAACGTCGATTGGGAAGTTCACACGCATGCTATCTTACTACACATGATTGGATACAATCAATACGATACAATGCCATCAGCCAATCGAAAAATACGTTACGAGTCGACAGTGCGCATCAGTTGGGATGGGCTGCTATCAAGCCTGGAAAGTGCCATTTCCGGCCATCTGGGATGTATTAAAACTTCAAATTTTCTTGGAACGCTCCGCGCCAACCTATGATGGCGCTCCGCTTAGATAGCAAACGCAGTGGCGTACACTGGGGGAGGCCATTGGGCCATGCACTCCCCACTAATGCCGATTTTTCTTTTTTTAGTTCCTAAAATACGTAAATTTTATAACACAAATTTTACTTCAAAAGGCCGGTAGCATATGTGGCACCAGATTGCATGTAAAGACACCTAATTTTTCAAAAATTTTCAAAGGGGATTGGGACCCCTCCCCCTTAGACCCCTCCCCCAGGCCGGCGATCACAACTCTTGGACTAAAAGTCACACCAGCTGAAGCAATCCGTCCTCACAGAAATGTGTGATAAAATAAAATCAAACTTTTACATTTGTTCACAAATTGATCTTCTTGATGGCTGCTATCAAGCCTGACAAGTGCTATTTCCGGCGATCTGGGAGGTCTATTTTGTCAAAAATTTCCTTATACGCTCCGCGCTAACTGATGGTGGCGCTCCGCTTAGATGGTATAGTGCCCTCAATCACAGGTCGAACAACTTCGGACCCCCTTATTTTCAGAAATCCTGGATCCGCCCCTGCATATAAAAGGATTGTCAACAGTAAGGCACACGAAATTAGTCTTAGCTAGATATGACTGAACAACTAATATACCGTACTGCAGCTTGTTAAGTAGGCCACCTAGCCCCTCCCCCTCCCCCAACCACCCACACACACGCACACCCTCAGGCAAACTTGGGAGGAGTCAAGTAATGACTTTATAACACAAATTTAATTTCCTACTTTGCTACGTTTTGTTCTTGTCGAATATGATTTTTCTCAAAACCTAAAATCAATTCAGGGGCGCTGCACCGACAAGGTTCGGGGCCGCATGCTAAGGACCGCGTTTGAGAACCACTGCAATAGGCTCAACCAAGTTGGTGGTACTCTGTTTCACACTCATGTCAGAAAATATGATGGTCGTCGCCAAATATGTGTGTGGGGGGGGGGGCGAAAGGTGGTCGATCGGTCCTCCAACCAAACTATTGAGGGAAGCCTTGCTCCCCATCCCCCTCCCGCTTTCTCCACCCTTGGCAGGAATGCTTCTTCCTAATTCGAGAGCTAATAACCATAGGATTTCGGGAAATTTGGGAAGCTACTTCAGGAAAGTTATGTGGAAACACTGACATTACTACACAGGAAAGTTTGCAAAGCGCAAACGATTGTTTCTGTTTCTGCCGAAGGCCGTGCCATACAAACCAGACACCTAACGCTGGGACCTTCAGTGAGTGGGCTGTGATAACGCTGAAGTTGCTGCGCCGTAGGCCGCATCAAAGGCAGATAAGCCTAAGCTTGCGTCAAAGAAGCTACTGTGTGGGGTATATTGGGTGAGCTATGGAATTTTGAACCTTTTACTATTACAGTATTATGTAGGAAGTACCGTGTAGGGCCCTTTCGCGAATTTGGTGTGTACACTAAGTTAACGTTATGTTTTGGTTGTATAAACGTACGTAGGCTACTGGGTTTCCCAAGAAAAGTGACGATTCCATACGATTCCATTATCCATATGTTACTATTGTTATTGAAGATCTTCAGTGAGTAGTGCACGAAATGCACCGGGGGCATACGAACTTTCTAGTGAGGTTGGAGATTGTGAGGTAAAGAGCTTTAGGGTAATAATTCTTAATTTCTTAGAATGTTTTCATTTCATTTTTTCATTTCATTTATTTGATTCTTCCACAACTTGACTTTCATTTCAATAGATTTATTTACACACATACACATTACTGAAAATTACATGAAAGCTTGTCTGAATCTACTCTAAATTACAGATTATGGACATTCTATTCACATGAAGACAGCTTTTACTTAGAAATATTACCAAAACATAATAGCTACATACTTGTTAACAACTGCAAGTTGGGAAGGGGAGTGATTGCAAAAACTCTTCAGAGCTTAACTGGGCGATAACTCCCCTATAGAAAACAGTATCACCTAATCGCATTACATTTACTACACATAATTACTAGTCCAGTCCCCAGTTCTTCATAAGGTCATCAGTATTTTCTTCAGCTGATTCACTCAATCCAAAGATCCTGACACAGTTACGTCTTGAATACTGTTCCAATACATTGAGTTCATCAGAAAGTTGAGAAACTTTGCTTTTCAACGTTTGGTTTTCCTTGGCAAAATTTGATAATTCCTTGAAGCTTTCGTCTAATCGGCATTCTAGGTCGTGAATTCTCCCCTCGTGGATGTCGATGATATTTGTTAGCTTATCCAAGGAAGTTTTCACAGCTTCTTTTATAGTATTCTGTATCATGGATCTGAGTTCCTTGCTCTGTAAGAGAGACTTTGCTATAGAAGAAGCCATTTCTTCTTCTTGCTTCATACTTGAACTGCTTCTAAGTTCTCTTCCAGCCATGGGGATTACAAAAAGCGACGATCTGGGAGAATAATAGTCTATAAGAGGATAATCAGTTGGACGAAATACACCAACTTAAGTTATACTCAATGGGTGATTTTCTGCACAGGTGATCACTGATGTATGACAGCTGTATTGATTGTGCAGAGTTAGTTCTTTACCTCAACCAAAACTTGCTGAAGTGGATAGGCCCTGTAGAATACATGTGGCGAGGACGTTTAGGCTGCCTACCTTTCTTGGTTACATTCTGTATCCTTTAACTTTGCTGATTTTTTCGAAGTTGAACAACATCCCTGAAGTTTATGTGGCTCTGAAAGGTGCACAATGGGCACTTTGATTCTGCCTTTAAGGATGTTTAACAATGGATGCTCCCTTATGGCGAAAACAAAGGAGAAGTAAGAGAAAAACAGAGGCACGTCCTCAGCTTTGAAGTAGTAGTAGTGCCCCAACAGTTAAAATGTTTTTAATTTTATTTCTGAGTAGCAGAATCTACATGTAATGATGTATGATGGGGTGACCGTCGACTGTGCGGGCCCGTCGAGTGCGCATCTAGCATAACATATCATACAAAAAGCTTGCAATGGTAGGGTTCTTAAGTGCGCATTCGACGGTCAACACACTATACTGTAGGCTACTCTGAGTGCACACAGTACAGTATCACATTATCAAATCCCACCAAAGGTTGAATGCACTCCTATGCCTAAGAATTGATTAAAGGCAAGGCGCTCATACTAGTACTACTGCACCATATTTGGAATGTTGGTTAGAGTAGGCCTATGTTACGGTACTTTGGCAAAAACTAAAACGGGTGATAAACGAATAACCACATGTTTACGTTAAAAATAGGCAAATAACAAAAGAGTAATTGTGCATGATAACTGCAAATAACCACTGAACACACAGTGAAGGGCCATACGGTGGCCTACAAAAGCCATTTTGAATTTCACAGAATTTTCACAGATATTGAAGCAAATAACCAAGTCATCCCTTCACAGCTGCCAGCATGGAATACAGTATCGATGTTGCCCCCATGGTCACTCAACATTACTTCAGAAGGCCCTTCACAGATTTGGCCAAAGTAAGATGTTATTCTGGAATATCGATTGAGGGAATCAAGAGAAGGCATAAACACCCGCAAAGGCATGGATAAATGACATATACATTGGCTAGATGTTTAATATGTGTAGCAACTATGAGTAGCGCTAGAATTGTAATCCCTTTGAAGGTGGAAAGGAATCGTAAAAGGTCATTTCTGTTGTTCTCTGCTGTGAGACCAGGGAGAGACACATTGTAAAACAGTGCGAACAGAATGTACTACGTGTATGGCAGTTAATAATACTGTACATGTACAGTAGGCCTAGGTAAAGTGCAGCTTACACTAAGTCAATGGTTATTCGCTGTGTTTGTACACTAATGTATGGTTATTCACTTGTTATTTGTAATAGCAGGACCCAGTACTTTATCTAGCTACAGTACTGTAAGTTGGCTTGGTGGTTGAGTGCCATGCCTTGCATAGAGTACTGTGCTAGAGGTCAGCAGAACAAATACTGGTGGAACCACTTGAAAATTTTCTGGGGACTAAAATTTACCAGTTCAGCATACTGTAGCTGTTCACAGTGATGTTGACTTGCTGTGGGGGTTTACTGTAAATTGGTAAGTTTTAATTGGGTATCTGATTTTTCTTTTCAGGACGTTGTCCAATTCAGAAACTTGTCCGCTTTGCTCAGTTTAGCTGTCCAGCAGTGGTGCATGAGCAAGGAACTTCCACCCCTCCCAGCCTTTGTGAAAGTGGCTAAAGATATGGGATACACTCATGTCCTTTGTATGGGGACATTAAATGGCCGGAGAAGGATTGGGAGGGATTCATACACGCCTGCCTCTTTAACTCTTACAGTAGCACTAGTCGAAAAGAGAAGGCGAATCTGGCCTGTGTTGCATGCATGTTATACTCTGGTAAAGGATCCTCGATGAGCCAGTTGGCTTCCTGACACTCAAGCGTTTACTACGTACATACTGCACTGTACAAGGCTGGGTACAGTATATCCCGTCGTAGTTGAGAGTGTAACTTACAGTTTCGGCAACGGAACTTGATGAGTTTTGATGAGTGTGATAAGTTGAAAACTCCTTTAAACCATGCAAAAGGTGACCTCATGAGTTTCTCGATGAGTTTTGTGATTGACAAATGCAGGCACATGCACACATGGTCTGCTGCTACTGTAATACTATAGTTGAATGATCTCTATGTTGGTTTCAATGTTGATATCCTGTACCTGTATGCGCGACTGAGTTAGGAATGATCAGAAATATAATGAGCTGTCAGGGTACACTTAAAATTTTGTTTATACAGTAATTAAAAACTACTGTGTGCATACTTTATTGCATCTGCATTTCAGTGCTCAAAGTCACCTTGGTTCATGAATACTGTACAGTGGGACAAGTACCGTACAGTATTAAGTGCAACGACAAGGGTCTTTAAACACACAAACCCATACTGTACATGGTGGCAATTTTTTCAATCGAAGTTCAAAATTCCATGAGGCATAACCTAGTGATTTTATTGACCGTATGGTTTATTTTCTTTCCTAAAACCACCATCAATTATCAATTTTCAAAGCTCAATAGAATGAACTATACCATGTATTCTAAAATTGTAAAAACTGACAATATTTTGGCAACTCTCATGATGTTAACCTCAAGGAACACCCAGTGTAGAGACATCACATTACAGATACTAGTGTACAGTATGTCATTCAACCAATCAGGTGCCCAAGGAGCAATATATTAGTATTCTCTTGGGCATAGCAACTGTCCATATACCGTACATGTATAAACTGGAGTTCTGCACAGAACGTACTGCCATTCCTTTCGCAGCAGCTTCATAGAACAAACAAGATGTACATGCGGCTGCGTGTTATAATTTTTGTGTGGTAACTCTCCAAGCATGTGTACAGTACTGTACGTATACTGGGAGCCACCATGTGGCAGTGCTCTAGTACATGGGTTGGCAAACTAGGGGTCGCGACCCTTTTGGGGGTCGCGAAAATATTTCGGAGGGCCGCGAAAAGGATTCAGGAGCGGAAAATAATTGTCAAATTTCTCATTAAAAATAAGCAATGGGAGTGATTCTAATCTAAGAACCAGTGATCTGCTTTATTAACACTGCATAACCAAGTAAAATCCCAGTACTAGGCCTATGGAAAGTATGGCAATTGCACACCCGAGACTTTTTTTTCTAGATTTTCATTGCACACTTGAAAGTTCACATTGCACGCCTGATTTTTTAAGCCGACGGCGATTGCCTCGTGTAACCCTAGGTATTATATTGACTTGGCCTATTGGCTGCCTATACCACAGGCGTTCAAAACATTATGTACATATACTACACACACTATATACACCATGCCGTGTTTCTCCCGAAGCTCAAATCCACTGAAATTACCGCCGATCGGCGGTGTTTGAAAACCACAATACTAGATAAGGTTACTTACTTCTGCTCTTGTGTAAACAAACACACTCAAGCGTAAATAGACTTCTCTGTGGAAATACAATGGCTAGGCAAACATCTGCTGCAAGACCATTTTATGGCTGAGTGAACAGTTTGCTGACCAGACAGGATTAACTGACAGTTACTTTACACTTGATTGAGCAGGTGCAAACTCAGAGCCCTTCGGCAGAAACACCTCATGCTATAATAAGACAAGGTAAGTCATTTTTCACAATATTTACTGAGAAGAAGTAGGCCCAGTCGCACTTCACTGCCAGTGCTTCCACACTCTAAATTCATTTTTTCTGAAATGGCCGATTTCAGGTAATTTTAGATTCCATTTCAGGAAAAGTGAATTTAGAGCATGGAAGCACTGGCAGTGAAGTGCGACTGGCCCTACTTCTTCTCAGGACATATTGTGAGAAATGACTTACCTTGTCTTATTATATATATATATATATATATATATATATATATATATATATATATATATATATATATATATATATATATATATATATATATATATATATATATATTATATATATTATATATATATATATATATATATTATATATATATATATATATAATATATATATATTATATATTATAATATATATATATTATATATATAATATATATATATATATATATATAACGCTAATCCCCACCTTAAGGGAAATTCTTATATCTGCTTGTACATAGGACGAAAAAAAGATAATAAAATACGTAAGAAATAAATTCGCCCTAACGTCTAAACATGTAAATTAACGTTATTTCAATGGCCAGCCATCCGTTCGTGTTAACAGCTAGGTGTCCGTAAATTTGACAACATTGAAGTAATGGCATCTAGTTTGTAAATTTTAGAGGGCGCCCTTGTAAGTTTACGTATTCCTATAGAAAACGTGTGTGGAAACGTTAAGGCGAAACTTATATTTCACCCGAAAATTTTTTCCCCTTAAGGTCGACTTTTCAACAACAACTTTCCCCCTAAGTGCCGAATTAGAGAAAAATATATGTATATATATATAATATACATATATATAATATATATATATATATATATATATATATATATATATAACGCTAATTCCCACCTTAAGGGGAAATTGTTATATCTGCTTGTACATAGGGCGAAAAAATGATAATAAAATACATAAGAAATAAATTCGCCCTAACGTCTAAAAATATAATTAACGTTATTTCAATGGCCAGCCATCCGTTCGTGTTAACAGCTAGGTGTCCGTAAATTTGACAACTTTGAAGTAATGGCATCTAGTTTGTAAATCTAAGAGGGCGCCCTTGTGAGTTTACGGATTTTTATAGAAAAAGTGTGTGGAAACGTTAAGGCGAAACTTATACTTCACCCGAAAATTTTTTTCCCCTTAAGGTCGACTTTTCAACAACAACTTTCCCCCTAAGTGCCGAATTAGAGAAATATATATATATATATATATATATATATATATATATATATATATATATATATATATAATATATATATATATATATATATATATATATATATATATATAACGCTAATTCCCACCTTAAGGGGAAATTGTTATATCTGCTTGTACATAGGGCGAAAAAATGATAATAAAATACATAAGAAATAAATTCGCCCTAACGTCTAAAAATATAATTAACGTTATTTCAATGGCCAGCCATCCGTTCGTATTAACAGCTAGGCGTCCGTAAATTTGACAACTTTGAAGTAATGGCATCTAGTTTGTAAATCTAAGAGGGCGCCCTTGTGAGTTTACGTATTCCTATAGAAAAAGTGTGTGGAAACGTTAAGGCGAAACTTATACTTCACCCGAAAATTTTTTTCCCCTTAAGGTCGACTTTTCAACAACAACTTTCCCCCTAAGTGCCGAATTAGAGAAATATATATATATATATATATATATATATAACGCTAATTCCTACTGTACGGGGAAATCGATATATCGCGATTTCGTTAGGGCGAAAATAAAAACAATAAAATACATTAAAAAATATTTCCCCTTTTGGAAACCAGATATACAACAATGCTTTTTCAATGGTCCACCATCCGTACGTGTTAACAGATACGGGTACGTAACTTGGTCAACACAGAAGTAATTGCATGTAAATCATGTGGTGAAACGGACGTTACTATCCGTTTACGTATTCCTATATAAAAAGCGTGTGATTTCGCAAAGTCGACCTGATTTTTTCCCCCTTTAGACGATTTCCCCTTTTAGGCACTTTTTTTCATACAATATTTCCCCTTAATCCCAAATTAGCAATATATATAAGTACAGGTAAAATGCTGATGAACGTTAAACCGGTTGTTGTTGGGACCTACAATGGAAAGGTTTTTGTCATAACTGACCACCGGGCAAGTATTGCATCTCCCACGGTTGCAAGGAAAAGTTCCTGGGGTGTCAGGCACTACTGCTTGAGGTTGAGAGGCACGGACCAAGTGCTTAGATATGTTCTTTTCAATTCTGAATGCCGTGATGGGGGGATCAGGGAAATGGTCACGGGTGGATGGGTCATGACGGAGGGTCTCTACATTCCTGTAAATGGCACGTACAATGGGGGTTACAGATGGGTGAAAGGATAGGACCAACGGGATACGTCTGGTGGGTGTATGGTCAGTTTTGGGGGCAAGGGCAGAGGCTCTATCAATTCCTTGTATGCGTTTCAGGGCATTAGAGAGCACTCTTTGTGGATACTGGCGTTGTTCAAAGAAATAATCTGCTTGGAAACTTTAGCGAAATCCTGGTCGTCGGAACAAATCCGTCTGGCCCGTAAAAGTTGTGAGAAAGGAATCGAATTGGTACAAGATCTGGGGTGGTTGGAAGGGTACATGAGGTAGTTGTGAGAGTCAGTAGGCTTAAAGTGGAGATTGGACTTGATTTGACGGTCGGAGATGGATAGTTCCGTGTCTAAAAACACTACTGAGGAGTTGGAAATACAGTGAGTGAATTTCAAAAACGGGCAGAACGTTTCAGCAAAGTTAATGAACTTTTCCAAATCGTTTCGAGGACCCACTGCGACCCCAACAATATCGTCAATGTACCTTTTATAAAGTATGGGCTTGATCCCGGTGTATCGTGAGAACAACTGCTCCTCAAAGTGGCCCATGGTGAGGCAGGCCACAGAAGGTCCCAGTTTAGTGCCCATAGCTACTCCTTTAATTTGGCGGAAAAAACGACCATTGAACTGAAAGCAATTTTGTGTGAGGACTAGTTCAGTGAGATCAATCAAACAGAACCTCCCAGGGTTCCCGGTAGCCACCCACTTCAATCCCCCGTCAACATGCTCGATCCGTGACTTGATGGTTTCGGCGGCCATCTCGTGTCGAGGTTCCGATCATGACCGCCTAGCTGCCGAAAACCGCCTAATCATGAAACTTGGAACCCTGTCCCCACATGGTCTGAACGTTAGACTTGAACTGTTATAACTGTTACAAGACGACCCGTCAGAAACACCGGATTGAATCCATCGACGAGCGAATGGAAAGTTCCAGAGAATTCAACTTCAACGCAGCCTTTCTAGAACTGTCTAGAAGTGAGAACTGTTTACGTTATGTTGCAATTACAACTACTGTGTGTTCTAGAAGTTTCTATTAAGGAACGTTCTCGTAATTGCTGGACTGTGTACACTAGAAGTTTCTGTTAAATTCTGGAGAGTTCTCGAATAAAAGCCTAGCATATAAAAGGCAGTTCAACAGTTGTTGTGGCGGAGAGAGACATTGAGAAATGCCCTAATACTTCATCGAGTCCAGACGCTGTTGAGAAGTTATTCCCAGCCACTGACACTGCACACTTGTGATAAATTGCCTTACGCCGTTTCTGCACTGTGTACAGAGATTGTTATCATCCATCATTCATCGCCTAGCCTTGTCATTATTCGCTCGTGGAACCAGTTCCTACGCTACAGCACGCTACAGGTCTACTACCGTACCATCGTCAACGTGCATGCACTACCAGCCCTTGGACCAGACCAGGCAAATATTAATTAAAGGATTGTGAGTAAGTCTAATTAATTATTGTAAATTTAAGTGAGATAAGGAGATTGTAAATAATCATTGAGTTGTTGAATTTTAATCTCGTTCTTCTGTGATCTGTCGCTGTTATTGGTTTGACTCGCGACCACAAGCCGTAACAGAATTGGGGGCCTATCCGGGAACGAAAAATACTAGAAAATTCGAGAAATTCTGTTGTGAATCGTAAGCAACTGTGTTTGCTCAGACTACTTATTTGTTTGTTGAAGGCTTGATACAATTTCAAAATGCCATTCAACTTAGATAAATTCGTGGCTAGTCCTTCAGTCGAGGAACTAGATTCATTAAAGAAGTCTGAGATTGTAAAGGTCGCAAAACATTATGGCATTGAATTTCAGCCTTTAATGCGGAAAGACGAGATTAAAAGATATGTTCTAGAATATCTTGTGGATGAAAGTATTCTGCCTAGTACAGTATTGGAAACAGCTATCACTGTGCCAACTGACAACACATTTGAATTGAAAAGGCTTGAAATAGAAATGAGTAAAGAGGTTAGATTAAAAGAAATGGAAAGAGAAAGGGAAAAAGAGGAAAGAGAAATACAAATGCAAAAGGAGGCAAGAGAACATGAATTTAGGATGAAGCAACTAGAGTTAGAGGTCATAAGAGGCTCAGACCCTAAAGTAGGCTTAGATACTGGGGTATTTGACATTTCTAAGCACGTTAAATTTGTCCCCAAATTTCAGGAGGATAATGTGGATAAATTCTTTAACCACTTCGAAAAGCTGAGTGAGCAACTAAAGTGGCCAAGAGATAAATGGTCCATACTCATCCAGAGTAATTTCACAGGCAAGGCTCAAGAAGTGTATTCCGCTCTGTCAATAGAGGACAGCATGGATTATGATAAGGTTAAAAAGGCCATATTACAAGCCTATGAATTGGTGCCTGAAGCTTATCGCCAAAAATTTAGAAAGTATCGTAAGGCGGATACACAAACATACGTAGAGTTTGCTTATCAAAAAGAAAGGCATTTCGACAGATGGTGTGCTTCCAAAAAGGTCTCCACATTTGACACTTTAAGACAACTGATGCTGGTCGAGGAATTCAAACGGTGTGTGAATGATGACATTAAGACTCACCTTGAGGAAAATAAGGCTGACAACTTGAAGGAAGTTGCAAATTTGGCTGATCAGTATGCACTTACCCATAAGTTTGGTAAAGTGGGTCAGACTCAAAACAAGGGTCAGTTTAATAGGCCATATAAGAAATATGGCAACAGTAGTAATAGTAGTGGCACAACAGGTAACAGTGGATCTCAGTCTGGTTCTATCTTTCCAACAAATTCTGGTAAAAAACAACCAGATTCGAGTCGTCAAAAGAACGACCAGGTCAGCTCAAACAAAGCTGCCTTTAAAGACATAAGTTGTGGTTTCTGTCACAAAAAGGGCCACACAATGGCAAATTGCTTCATATTGGCAAAATTAAAGGAGACTGAAACAGCTTCTAATGCCTTAGCCAATGTAGAGAACTCTTCTGAGGTAGTTGTGACTTTACGGCCTAATTCTAACGACAAAATTAAGGAAGAATACCTTCCATTCGTGTCTGAGGGGTTTATTTCCCTAGATGGGAATTCAGCTCATCCACCCGTCAAAATTAAAATTTTGCGTGACACAGGCGCAACTCAGTCGTTGCTTCTTGATGGAGTTTTGCCATTATCGGACTCTACTTCCACAGGGGCAAATGTACTAATTCAGGGGGTTGAGTGTGGATTTATTTCTGTCCCTCTTCACAAAATTAATTTGAAGTCAGATTTAGTTTCTGGGTCGGTCATAGTAGGGGTCAGACCTACTCTACCTGTAAAGGGGGTATCTCTGTTGCTAGGCAATGACCTAGCTGGTGGAAAGGTAGTAGCCAATGCAATTTTTGACAGATAAACCATGTGATTATAACAACACAGAGCAATTAGAAAAGGAATTTCCAAATTTATTCCCTGCCTGTGCTGTCACTAGAGCTATGTCACAAAGGCTCGCCGTGGATGATAATCTTAAACATCCACCCTCCAAAAGTGAGGATACAGTTCCCAAAAGTGGAACAAGTAGGGAATCATGTAAGGATGATAATGTTAAACATCCACTCTCTAAAAATGAGGGTATGATTTCCGAAAATAAGGATGATAAACTTAATCATCCGCCCTCTAAAATTGAGGAATTAGTTCCTAAAAATGGAACAACACTCCCAAAAGAGGAGTCAGAGTCTGGAAAAGATTCTAGTAAAAATGTTCATGAAAGTGAAGATTCTTGGTATGATCTCAGCCAATCTTTTATGACTAATCTTAATGATAGTCAGGATTGTGAGTCTCCTGGCCCCACACATAGTGAGGGGGTAGAACAGGAAAAATCAAAAATGTCTGACACACTCCACAGAGACCAGTTGTCAGTGCAACAACAACATGATGAAGAGCTTCAGCCATTAATAGCTGGTGCACTCACTGAGGATGAATCGAAAGACGTCCCAGTCTGTTTTTATTTTAAAAACAATATTTTGATGCGTAAATGGCGACCACCTGATGCACCATTAGATGAAGAGTGGAGAATTTACCATCAAATCGTGGTACCTAGGACCTATAGAAGGGAAATACTGAGTATTGCTCATGAAATGCCATTTGCAGGGCACCTAGGAGTCAATAAGACTTACCACAGAATTCTACATCACTTTTATTGGCCAAAACTTAAAAGTGATGTGGCCAAATTTTGTAAGACCTGTCACTCATGTCAAATGGTTGGGAAGCCGAATCAGAATATTCCGGCTGCACCCTTAAAGCCAATTCCTGCTTTTGAAGAGCCGTTTAGTAGAGTCATCATTGATTGTGTAGGTCCCCTACCTAAGAGTAGGGCAGGGCATCAGTATATATTAACCATTATGTGTGCTTCTACAAGGTTTCCAGAGGCAATACCTCTGAGGAATATTAAGGCTCGGACAGTCTTACAAGCTTTACTTAAATTTTTCACATTGTTTGGGTTGCCGAAAGAGATCCAATCAGATCAAGGGTCTAATTTCATGTCAACTGTATTCCAGCAGATGTTGTATGAGTTAGGCATAGACCAAATTAAGTCTTCGGCTTATCATCCGGAAAGCCAAGGGGCTTTAGAAAGGTTTCACCAAACATTGAAGAATATGTTAAAGACATATTGTTATGATAATGAGAGAGATTGGGATGAAGGCATTCCATTTGTAATGTTTGCTGCCAGGGAATCTCTACAAGAGTCACTTGGGTTCAGTCCATTTGAACTTGTCTTTGGACACACAGTTCGTGGACCATTGAAATTGTTAAAGGAGAAGTGGTTATCAGATCCAGGTGAAGACATACATCTACTTGATTATGTATCCCGCTTTAAAGATCGTCTTCATGGAGCATGTGAACTTGCTCAGGAAAATCTGAGACACTCTCAGAAGAAACTGAAAGCGTGGTATGATAAGACCACTGTGAAAAGAGAGTTTAAACCTGGTGATAAGGTGCTAGTGTTTTTACCTGTTTCTGGTCAGCCACTCCAAGCTCGCTTTCAAGGACCTTATGTCATTGAGAGAAAGGTCAGTGACACAGATTACGTCATTTTGACACCTGACAAGCGTAAATCTAAAAGAGTATGTCATATTAATATGATGAAGAGATATTATGAAAGAGAAGATTGTGACATTTCTAAGGATGAAAGTGTACATGATGTAAATAGCAACACTAATGATACGGGTGATCAAGTGTGTATTATCAATGCTGATCATGAACTCAGTAATGATGAGATCAAGGCTAATAATGTTCCTGACATGTGTATTAAGTTACAAAATTCTGATGTGTTGAAAAATCTTGGCCAGAAATTAAGTCATCTGGATCACAAAGAGAAGTCAGAAATGAAATCATTAATCTATGAATATGCATGCTTGTTCTCAGATGATCCTACTAGGACAAATTTGATTGAACATGATGTTGATGTGGGAGATGCCACACCAATCAAGCAGCATCCTTACCGAGTTAACCCTCGAAAACGACAACATCTCAGGGATGAGGTTCGGTACATGTTGGACCATGACATTATAGAACCTAGTAATAGTGAATGGTCTTCCCCTTGTATATTGGTCCCCAAGCCAGACGGTGGGTACAGATTTTGTACTGATTACCGAAAGGTGAATGCGGTCACAAGAACGGATTCCTATCCGATACCCCGTATCGATGATTGCATTGATAGGATTGGGAAAGCTACGTATGTGTCAAAGTTTGACTTACTAAAGGGGTACTGGGAGATACCACTCACTGAGAGGGCTCGGAAAATCTCGGCATTCGTGACGCCAGATGGGTTATTTCAGTATAAGGTTATGCCGTTTGGTATGAAAAATTCACAAATGACCTTTAAAACGCTTAGTAAATAACCTTACGTCAAATTTAGAAATTGTGAAGTATATGTTGATGACCTTATTGTGTACAGCAACTCGTGGGATGAGCATGTACAACATGTTAAGGCATTATTTGACAAGCTTGCCAAAGCTAATTTGACTGTCAATTTGGTCAAAAGTGAGATTGCTTGTGCCCATGTGGTGTACTTAGGGCATGTGGTTGGTCAGGGTAAAGTTAGACCAATTAAGGCTAAAGTTGAGGGCATTGACAAATTCCCTGCCCCAACTGATAAAAGGCAGCTCATGCGCTTCCTAGGGCATGGCTGGTTACTACAGACGTTTTTGTCCGAATTTCTCTGACATTGCTGCACCACTGACAAAATTGTTAAAGAAAAATGAAAAGTTTGATTGGACGGATAATTGCCAAGCAGCATTTGAATCATTGAAAAAGGCACTAATGAGTTCACCAGTGTTGATCGCTCCAGATTTTGAAAAACAATTTAAGTTGGCAGTGGATGCCAGTGACAATGGCATAGGAGCAGTTTTGCTTCAAGCTGATGAGCATGGTGTTGATCACCCTGTTTGTTATTATTCTAAGAAATTTGACAAACACCAGAAAAATTATTCAACAATTGAAAAAGAGACATTAGCTTTGATACTTGGTCCTCCAACACTTTGATGTTTATTTGGGAACTACTAGTTTCCCTATCACTGTATACACTGATCATAACCCTTTGACATTTTTTATCTAAGATGAAGAATAAGAATCAAAGATTGATGAGGTGGAGTTTATTTCTGCAATCATATAATGTAGATATTAAGCACCTTAAAGGGAAAGACAATGTTGTACCAGACTCTTTGTCGAGAATTTGATTTGATGCAGTATGTTGAAGATATCACTGTAAGTTTTGAAATTTTGTGTTAACTATGGCACACTGTGTATTGATGATGTTACTGTATTCATGTATTATCATCACCTTGCAAGACAAGTTGTATGTTATGATTATACCTTCCATTGAATATTGGACTACATAATATACATACTGTAGTTATTCCTGTAAAGTTATACATTGTAAATATTGTAACTTAAGTTTTGTCCGAGACGTCCAAAACTTTTTCAAGGGGGGGAGTGTTACAAGACGACCCGTCAGAAACACCGGATTGAATCCATCGACGAGCGAATGGAAAGTTCCAGAGAATTCAACTTCAACGCAGCCTTTCTAGAACTGTCTAGAAGTGAGAACTGTTTACGTTATGTTGCAATTACAACTACTGTGTGTTCTAGAAGTTTCTATTAAGGAACGTTCTCGTAATTGCTGGACTGTGTACACTAGAAGTTTCTGTTAAATTCTGGAGAGTTCTCGAATAAAAGCCTAGCATATAAAAGGCAGTTCAACAGTTGTTGTGGCGGAGAGAGACATTGAGAAATGCCCTAATACTTCATCGAGTCCAGACGCTGTTGAGAAGTTATTCCCAGCCACTGACACTGCACACTTGTGATAAATTGCCTTACGCCGTTTCTGCACTGTGTACAGAGATTGTTATCATCCATCATTCATCGCCTAGCCTTGTCATTATTCGCTCGTGGAACCAGTTCCTACGCTACAGCACGCTACAGGTCTACTACCGTACCATCGTCAACGTGCATGCACTACCAGCCCTTGGACCAGACCAGGCAAATATTAATTAAAGGATTGTGAGTAAGTCTAATTAATTATTGTAAATTTAAGTGAGATAAGGAGATTGTAAATAATCATTGAGTTGTTGAATTTTAATCTCGTTCTTCTGTGATCTGTCGCTGTTATTGGTTTGACTCGCGACCACAAGCCGTAACATAACGCAGCAATTCCTGCATTTTTTTGACTTGTGGTAACCACTTAACACTGTCAGTTTTCCTAGCCGAGGTTTACCGTGCCCAATTTTATTGTGTTTTTTTTAAAATTGTACGTTTGGCCGTGTCAACGATCAGATGCATTTTTGCCACCTGATGAAGGGTTTAAACCCGAAACGTCGTGGAATTTTTCACAAACTTTTAGCACTATTTACTACTTCATTTTTACCTACCTACTTCATAAGTGCTACGCAGTACTTTGACCTTATATATATATATATTATATATATATATATATATATATATATATATATATATATATATATATATATATATATTATATATATAGTGTAGTATATGTACGTAATGTTTCGAACGTCTGTGGCCTGTACGTACTATGACTCGAGAGAGTGACAATGTTACCTTTCAATTTTCAGTCAGTTAATTGTGACAGGCGCATGTGGTATGTTACGGAGGCCTTCAAGGGTTTTGTTTAAATTTCTCCATATCTATTTCACACTTGACTTTTCATGTGCACACTTGAAGTGTGCATTTGACACCTTGTTGCACACTGCACACTTCAATTTTTTTTCGTGCACACCCGAGATCTGGGCGAAAAGTGCCATACTTTCCAATCTGGGACTCACTAAAATCAGACTCCTTTCACCGACCCGTCAATTTGAGGGTCACCAAGATTCCGGAGTCGAAAATTGGGGCCACCAAGCAAAAAGTTTTGGAGACCCCTGCTCTAGTACATACTGTACATGATGAGAGTACTGTACACTTGTCTGTTTCTTCTGTGGTTTGCTCACAACATGTAACCTACTGCACACTGCCTACTGTACAGTACTGCCACATGTCAAAAGTTTAAAAAAATAGTCATTCATTCATACTGTACAGTACCTTTTAGTGCTCCCCACCTGCTGTAAGACAAATGTGCTAAGGGTCAAAATAAATTTGCTACTTTGGTTTTACAAGGAAACTGCAGATGAAGTCTCAAATTGCAATTGGTAATTGGTGGAAATAAATGGGAGCTAAATTATTTCGATCCTGTGAAGACTAATTCTTTTCTTCTATTGGTCTGACAATAGGGGACACATCCTTTTGTTCTAGATAACGTTGGGCTTAGAGGTAGTGCTGCTTTCATAGGACTTGAACTGGGTTGCATGTAGTGCAGTTTTCTTGTTCACTGTGAAGCATCAGATAAGCCCTACCCCCTCAATAGTTTCGATGAGATGATCAACAAGTTTGCCGATGATTCCATGTCACTTAAAATGTTAAAGGTGCCCAACAAGTGCAATGGTTTCGAAGTTTCGATGAGTTTCAATGAGTCTGACTCGATGATTTGTCAACTTTGTCAGGATAGTAAGTAGGTGCCTCACCTTTGGAGCATACTGGGCAGAAGCCCTTACTGTGCTACTGTATTGTATTTTGAAAATTTAGCCCCATCAAAACAGGGATAAACTCTAGCAGGTACCTTTGATTAAAGTTCACTAGAGTATTGTACCATATTGTATGTGTACATCCATAAAGCTGCTCAGGAGAATGTCTTTGGCCATCACAATAAGCATGTGCTTGCATTCATCCATGCAGCTGAACAAAATGGCAACTGTGCTGGTCAAGATGTACAGTAAAGCATGTGTGGAAAAAATCAGGAATTTTGGGCCGCTCCTCACAGGGAAATTTTGATACTGAGAGGAAATTGAGTAGTTGAAAGGGAAATTTGGCTAGTTATTGTACATGAACAATGTAAAAAATGTGGGAAATGTGTCCTTGCTTGTCGAGAATAATATTTTTCCCAGCCCCGAGTACTGCTGTACTTTTTCCTGCGTGGTGATTCAATTTTTTATGTGAGCTAGAATAAACATTTTACTCCATATTGTCTCTAAGCTGGTGACCATAGAACCCTATTCAATAATTACAAAGTATATTATTAAATAAATTTAGACGTCTCACCTTTGAAGCAGGTGTGATTATGAGTAGCATACTGTACTGTACCTATACAATGTAGACTCAGGGTTTTCACTCACCATTTTTTTGGTTTCTGATGAAAAGAGAACCGTGCGGGTCATGATGGCGTGTGTATTATCGTGTATGTGCCGTGTGTGGTGTGTGGTGTTTGTGACACTTTGCTCGTTAACACGCACGTATCCTCAAGAAGGGATAACTCTGACGTTTTCAAACTTGGTACATAGATCCCATATTCGAGGAAGAACCCTATTGTTTTTGGTGGGGTCAAGGGTCACCTGGGGGGGGGGGGTGGGGGGGGGGGGGGGTGGGGGGGGGGGGGGGTGGGGGGGGGGGGGGGTGGGGGGGGGGGGGGGTGGGGGGGGGGGGGGGTGGGGGGGGGGGGGGGTGGGTCATCGGGGGTCAAACACTGTAAACCTTGTTAACACGATATCTAGATGTAGGAAGCTTGGATAAATTTCATACTTAGTATGTAGATGCCTTATAGTAAGACAGAGAATCCTATTTCTTTTGGTGGAGGTCAAAAGTCATCTGGGGTCACCAGGGGTCAAATGCTGAAAACCTTGTTAACACTATATCTCGATGTAGGAAGCTTGGATAAAATTCATACGTAGTATGTAGATGTGTTATATAAAGGGGAAGAACTTTATTGATTTTAGTGGAGGTCAAAGGTCATTTGGGGTCATCGGGGGTCAAACTCTGAAAAACTTGTTAACACAATATCTGAAGGTAGAAAGCTTGGATGAATGTCATACTTAGTATGTAGATGCATTGTGGGAAGAGGAAGAACCCTATTGTTTTTGGTGGAGGTCAAAGGTCATCTGGGGTCACTGGGGTCAAACTGAAGACTTTGTTAACACGCTATCTTGTAGGAAGCATGGATAAATTTTGTGCATAGTATGTAGATGAGTTATGGAAAGGCAAAGAATGCTATTGTTTTTGGTGGAGGTCAAAGGTCATCTGGAGTCACCGGGGGTCAAACCCTGAAAACCCTGGTAACATGATATCTTGACATAGGAAGTTGGATGAATTTCATACTTAGTATGTAGATGCCTATTGGTGAGAGGAAGAACCCTATCACTTTTGGTGGAGGTCAAAGGTCATTTGGGGGCATCAGGGGTCTAGCTTAAAAAAGTTTGCAGTCACTTCATACTACTGTAATTCCATGATACTGTAGGTGTATATGAATCATCGAAACCACAATGCATTTTTGCATTCTGGTTACAAAGCTTTAAATTACAATGGATTCACAACTGCAGTTTCTCGATTCGCAAATTGTGACACTAACCTATTTCATCCCTTGTCACGTATACATACCCATTTCTGTTTTAGTCTTGATATGCATTATGCCATACTTGACTACTGTGTGGTCTCTGTCAAAATGAGTGAGGTGTAATACTGTATGTGAAACCAAGAATGTGTAGAAAACTTAAATCTGCTGAGCAGGGTGCAGAGAAAGTTGCAGAGCAGCCTGTAGGAAGACAAAGACAGTTGAATTATTTCCTGCTTTCAGTTGGCAGGCTGAGGCAGTGTGCTGCAAACTTAGTTTCAGCCAGCAAGTAGCTTGAAAACAGGCTGCAAACAGCCTGCATCTACAGTATACTGTAGCTGGGAGTGGCTTGGTTTTCATGTTCTAAAAGATCAAATTTCATGTTTTTTTCCATTTTGTAATTGCTTGTTTTGGTGGTCTAAAAAGGTGAAGTGCCTTTGTGGTGTTAAGCTCCCATGTACAGTACCACTTCTTTTTGTTTAAACCCAGCAGCGTAGGGAGGCTATTGTCTGGGGGGTCTAAAGGGAGGTGGTGACCCCCTCCCCTTTAGAAAATGTGTGAATATTTGAGGGTTCTTTAGATGCAATTTCAGGCAAAGTTTAAGAAAAGTTACTGCAAATTATTGACATTTTTTACAGAGGTTAACAAGAAAAGGGTTTTCGTCCTTTAATGAGATCGAAGTAGGAGCATACTTTTGCCCCACCACATCTTTGACTGGGAGGCTAAAGCTCCCCCCCCCAGTCAAAGATGCTTCCTATGCCTATGCTTTAGCCTGATCCTCTACATCTCCAGTTGGTACAGTGATGTACCAAGCACTTTACAAATTCACCACAATCATTTTCATTTCTACACATTTTTAAGCCCCTAGGACTACATCATATGCTAAACAGGAGCTGCCCTTGTTGCTTTACTATATAAAAGCTCATTGGTGTTTATACAGCTATCCAGACATTCTATGCATGAAGCATATTATTGTCTATAATACAGTGTACTTTATCAACCCTAATGTTGTACCTGTTATAGGTTATATTGCAGGTGAATCTGTAGATTGACAGAAATTGAACATATGGTGAAATTGGTCATTAATTGGTTGGATAATTCCATATCAAGATTACACGGTATATTTAACAGCATTGTTTTGGGGATCAGAGTCCCATTAAAATTTTTTCTTTTATGTTCACAGGAGCATCATTCATCAACCCACCACCCTGCTTTGTTGAAATTTTAGCACCTGCCAAGAAAGGTGTGGAAACACAGAATGCCCTCAATGCTTTCCTCTCATCTTTCTCAGGAGCATTCACACATGCCACCATTTTGGAATCATGCAACTTTTCATCGCAAGAAGACTTCTTGAGTTCAATAGCCAGTCAAAGTGTTCCTTCAGTAGCAATCACATTACTCTTTGCAGTTAAAGCACAAAGTCTATTTACAAAAGCAAAATCAGTACTTTCACAGTCTCCATGGCAATGTGTATCCCTCCCTGAGCCTCTTGAAGAGGAGATTGGTTTTGACACTGAATATTATGTCCATACAAAACTTCCATTGCCTCTCATAGGTTTAAGATCTGGCACTCCAGGGTCTGGAGTTCAGATAACCACTTTTGTGGAAAAGAAAGAAAGTTATGAGAAAATGGTAGAATTTTATCAGAATCAGGTGGATGTGTCACCAGTAGAGGGCACCACATCAAAAGCTGGTATTCTTTCCAACAAATTTGCCTTGTCCCCTCAGTCAGAGTTCATAGTTGCCTTTTATCCAGGTTTGAAGCCTGTGAAGATCAATACAGCTTACTTATGCTTTGAAGTAAATGAAACAGATACAGCACCCACTGAGGGCGCTGTCCATGATCCAGATGGGAATACAATTGAGATGTTTTCTTGTCTGAAGTAAGCTTATTCCCATTTTCAAATGTACCCTCATTATACTGAAGGAGAAAAGTGGAAGATTAGGGGTTAGATATTTCCTGCTCTGAGTGACCTTCATCCCCCACCCCTTCCTTGCACTCCTCTCAAAAAATGGTCATGGGCAGAAACTTGGGGGAGGGGGAGGGTGACATATGTTGTAGTAGTGGTTTCTGCTGTGGACTCTTGTACATGGACCTTGGAATAAATATGCACTCATTTACTGTACAATAGGGCACTACCCAGTCAAGAAATATATTGTTGGTCATAAAAGAAGTAATAATAAT
This sequence comes from Holothuria leucospilota, assembly GCA_029531755.1. Taxonomy (NCBI): domain Eukaryota; kingdom Metazoa; phylum Echinodermata; class Holothuroidea; order Aspidochirotida; family Holothuriidae; genus Holothuria; species Holothuria leucospilota. The sequence goes on along the minus strand of CM055967.1, from coordinate 4,195,519 downwards.
GATCAGTGGAAATTTATAATGAGCTGATACCCCATCAAGAAAAGACGCTCAGGGCACAGTGACACAAAAATGCAACATACACAGTTCAGAAAATTAAAAGAGTAATTTGGTGCCCTTACAGGCTGGCAACAGACACATCATGTGCTCCTGTTTCTTGTCCTTTTCATTAAGTTGTATTTTGTTTGTTGTTGATAAAAGAAATAAAATGCATTCATCCCCCAAATGAAGTTTGCTATGTGGGTGCAACAAATGGTTGGTTATTTTCCCTTTCCATAAGACTGCAGTCACTGCATTTAGAGCAAATTGTTCAATTATTAAGGGCCAAATACAGAGTGGACCCAGTTACATTGTTTTGGTATGTGAGAGAAGTGGTACTTCATCTAAGTATTCAGGTGAAGTTTTCATCCAGTTTCTTTGTAATTGCTGAGATACTAGTTGATGTAGTCACATAGAATTTGCTTTTACCAATGAAATTCAGTACCGATGCAGACTCAGTACATTTCTCGAGAAAGAAAGATTCTGAAACTTCATTTAATACTTAGAAATTTGACGTGTACATTGTATGTATGGAATGTGACCTTCCACAATGCCAGCAGTACCTTTAATACAAGTGAACCATGCTTGACTCCAGATTTTGTGTCAAGCTCATTTACACAGAAAGTTATTGTATTTAGCTGTTTGCAGAATAAACTCTTGGTCTGGAGGTCACGTGGATCTGCAGTCCATATTTATGGATTCTCACTTTAATATAAAGATCCTGTGTGTTTTCCTTGACCAGCTTTTCCATTCTACCAGATATGAATGAGAAAGACCAGGAAAAACTTAGTTTTGTGGAAGCACACCCTTAGAAAACTGGTAACCACTGTGTTGACCATTATAATATAATATCTGTATCATTTATATTTTTATTCATTCTTTGTTTCGAGGTTGAAGGGTCTTTCAGATTTAGACTTTTTTTCAGTAGAAAAGATTTTCTCTCTCACATTTGCCAGCAACTTTACTTTGAAGAAAGCAGTTCTATTTCTAATACATTATATTTTATTCTATATTTAGTATTACATTAATGTTTAAATAAATTGGCAAGACTTTTTTTAAAACGTTAGAAGAAATTATTTGTTTCACAGGTTTCAAGTGACTCTCACTTATTCTGCTTTCTTCTACTTTTTGAACCATCCTCCTACTGTTCCTACTTTTTTCTTGAAAGTCCTGCTTTATCTTATACTTTTTTCTTAAAAAGTGCCTTAAATGGCATATAGAGATTATTTAAAAGGAATTTACAAGACACTGTCAAATTTAGTATTGAGTATTGATGAATGAGAATGTACAAAATCATTGTTTTGTCCTACTTTTGGTCTACAGAATCCTACCTTTGTCCTGACTAAATTGAGAATTTTTATCCTACTTTTATCCTACTGTCTATCCTAATTCTTTTTGAAAGTTTGTTTCAGCTAAATAAATTTGTTATGAATATTAAGTATACAAAATGCTTTTCACAGATGTAGGTAATGTATAGTGGTCATTAAATTTTGATTAAAACAAAAAGGATAAAAAGTGTAAATTACTAGCCTACTTGTGTAATGTCATAGATAGTGCATTCTCAACTTTTGCAAGTATAAGTATTCAAGATGTCACTTTTCAGCAAAGGAATAAGCTGTGAATATTGATATGGGGACCGATGAGTTATATTGTTTTGATTTTTTGTTTCAGACTTTTTTGTACTTGAAAATTTATTGCAGTTCTTGTCAAATGTGGCAAATTCCCATACATGACCTTCATCATTGGAGACTGTGGTACTTGTGTAATCTCATCAAAGATCACTGAATACAGTGACAGTTAAGGAAGAAATACTGGAAATAGTTTGAAGCTTTGGGATTACCCCTTGCTCATTTGTTTCTCTCCTCTTGAGGACAAGTGTGCTTTTTTGTTTGGAATAAGTGACTAGCATGTAGCAGCTGAAGTCTTTTACAGGAGGTTTAAGGTAAATTTTAAACTGAGGGCAACCAGCCATTTTTGTCAATCATTTTTTTCTTGAGCATCAAAAGTTATGCTTTCTGTTTCCACAAGAAGCCATTGTTATTTGTATGATGGTAAATCATAGATGAATGTGTGACACCCATGCAGTCTTCTCCCACATAGTATGTTTTGTACACTTGTTAAACTGATAAAAAAATGAATGATTGTTAAGTATCCAATGTTTACTTATGAATTTGCACTAAATGTGCACTGTCTGTTGTGCCACCCCACACACACACACATACACTTCTTTCTCCCACCTTTAAGTCTTTGATGTTGTACAGTTCTACACTGATTTGAAAATTTATATGAATTTCAACACATAAAATTCTTACGATAGATCCTATTTACAGTTAGTTCTAACTTCTTTGGTAAACTTTTTGTCCATAAATTGACCTGCTTGTAACTTTTTGTGATTTGAATTGTTTGGAGTTGTAGACTGAGAGTTGTATCTCCAATAGACCAAGACAACGATTTGTTTAAAAAGAAAATGCAGTCACCCCGATCAGAATTAGTACAGTATACCCCTTTCATCCTAATCCATGAATGGCTTGTTTTGATCATGTGACAATATGTTAAATTCATGAGAATAACTTCATTCTTTACTTCTTTGTAATAGTTGTTAAGAAAATCTTCAGAGGTACTTGCAAGGCAGATAAGAGAAAATTTGCAATAGTTTGCTGATTTTTCAAAACCATTTTGGGGCAACTGTCAATTGCCTTTAAATATGACCAGTCATCACTTTGGCAGACCGCAGATTGGTGTTGTCTGTATGCATATTAAAATGCTGATCACATGCAGCACAACAAAACTGTTTCATACAAGTTCAGCTTAGACATTACTTTTTATGATGATTCTCATATATAAAGCACTTAAAATGTGATGTCCTATCACCTTTGTACGGAAATTTTACAGCAGTTTTGTTTTCTATCTTTATATCATTAAATGCTTGCCATATAGAGCTCTCACAAAGATTTATATTTTGAACAGTGTGAATCTGGTATAGGATTATTTCATTATATTCTTACTTTTTCCTTTCTTTATTGCTTTGGTTGTGGAGTCCACTTGGAACTATTAATAAAGGCACATTTATTCTAGAATATATGTCAAAATGCAGAAAAAAATGCAAAAATTCCTCTCTGCAGTTTCTGGACTAATCTACAATTTTCTTAATTCTTATTGAAAAAAAATTTTTGTATGGACTTCACACATTAATGCCAGCTCAGATAACCTCCTCCTCCCCTCCCCGACCTCAATCTGCCACCCCATTTTGAGCTCCTGCTGGCAATTCCCACAAAGACAATTCATCCAAACATAGACCCTTTTCCAAATAGCAATTGCAATAGCGTGTGGGATAAGTTCTGGTACGCGATGTTTTGTCAATGGCATTTTGCTGTGGCAACAAATGATGCACACTAAAAATCTATCCCACAATCCTTTGTAATTCCTATTTGGAAAAGAGTCTATTAATGATTCCCACCCAAATGAACCATGACAAGTAAGCCCCAAGTCAGTCGATCCCTCCCCTGAAGAATCTGAAATTTAAATATTAAAGATTAGTTATCTAGTTATCCATTATTCCTTCAATGTCCAAGAACAACTACTGAGTGGAGAGATCGAGTTGCCCACAGGGAATCATGCAGGGTGAAACCTGTCAATGGTGAGAATTGTCTAGTGGTCATCCAGGGGAAATGGTATCAGGGTATTGTCTGGTGACCTTAGTCCTTTGACCTTTGTGAAATTTGGTCACAAATGGCAAAGCTGTAACACAGACCAAATCCCCCTCCCCCTCCCTCCCCCCAAGAAAAAAAAAATACAAGAAAAAAAATCCGTCTGCTTTCAGACTCCTGCTTTACAGTAGAATAATTTATTGGACACTGATCTGAAAATTGAACATGATTTTAATCAGAGTCAGTTTCAATTGAAGTCACAAAATTGCATGATCACTTCATTTGGAGGACTGGGGCAGTGCATAAACTTTATAGCAACCTCTTGAAATTGCTATCATGTTGAGGTAAAGGTTTCCTTTAGGTACAGGCTGATGGAGCTTAAGCAAGGTAAAATATAAATTGTAACTTTCCAGTCATGCACAACCTAGCTGATGGTGTTATTTCCGAAGCTTACAATAAGTAAGTGTTCCAAAATGGCATTCTTGAAGCCACCTGATACAAATGTAAATATATTTTGCATCTTCGAGGGTATTCAAATTATTACATGAGATCTTCTCGGGGGAATCTGAGATATATAAAGATCATTCTCTCTCTCAGTTGAAATTTTTCTGATTCACATAAGCAAAATTTGTTGAAACTTTTTACTGAAATGTTTGCCTTAAGTTACAGTACAAATGAAAGCATGAACAAGTCAAACACCAATCAATACATAAAACAAATTTTTCTTTTTCCAACCTTCATTCACACTTCTCACATGTTGAATCAATTAATAACTGTCGAATTTTTTCAATTCCCTGAATACATACACTGAATTCCATATATGCAAACATGATATGTTGTACTTAAATATAGCAAAACTTTCAGAAAGACTGTGGGCTGGGTTTATACAAAACAAAACTCAGGAAGAGAGAAGATATAAAAGCATACTACTACAAGAATACTCGTCACAAAAAGAATTGGCACTATGTGGTCCCCAAACCTTCCACTTTGAGGTGCCTCCTTGATCTGCCCCTCCTTGCCCCCTCACCCCCACCCCCAACACTTTTTAATATTTTTTTGGCCTATACATCTCTAGCAGCCATATTGTACTAGCAGCCATATTGTACTCACACTATTCATAATGCTGTAGAACCCAACCTGTAATCAGTACTACAGCAATTTTCCTAAAAGAGCATTATGAAAATTAACCAAATATTTTGCACATAATTTTTTAATGAAAGTGAATAAGCAAAATATTGTTTCCTAATTTTAAAGAATTTCAGTGAATACAACTATACTTTACCAAATATGCAGCATTTTATAAAACATAGCCAACGTCTACATATTATTGTAAAGCAAAACTTACATGAGCACTTGCATTCTTGCCCCATCCCTAGCCCTTCTCAAACTAGGCTAAATCACTGGAGAGAAGAAGCAATCCCTACTTCCTACAGTTTCTTTTCTTTTCAACTTTCAAAACTAAAATCTGCATGGCCTACAGAAATCTTCTCAAGCAGTGTATTTATTTCAAGTTATTTGTTTGCATAGGCAGTCACACTAATATCTAATGTTTGAAAAATTCTGTACAAACATAATTTATTTTATTCAATTAAGTGTGGCTCATCAAAAATGAAGTAATTTGCTATTTCATAGTTTCAAATGAATAAAGATTACACAAAGGACTAACAAAAATGTTTGACTTGTTATCAAAGACAACATATTGTACGATAACAATAAACACTGTAAATACACCAGACTTGTGCTCCAAACAATGAAAGCCACAACCCCCACTGATTTTGAGGAAAGACAAAAAAAGGTGAGAGAATTGAAAAAGATCTGAAAAACAACATTTATGAAGGAAAGTTAAAAGTACTGAGACCAATTTACAGAATTCATTAATTAAAAGATGACATCTAGCAATAAACTTAAAGTACTTTAAAATCCTTGAAATTGACCCTCTCCAGTTCAGTTACTTTAAAAAGGAGGATTTAAGCTCAAATTTACTTTTGAAAAGGTATAGAGGAAGTATTAAGGCAAAATTTGCATCCAGTATAGGTGTTCCATTCAAAATGTTAGAAGATGAAGCTATCACACTTCAGAGGGTGGGGGGATCCAGGATTTGACATCAAAGGAGGGGGAAGGATGTCATGAGGGTAAAGTTTGAACTACAAGTGCCAAATGTATGAGCTTAATGCAGGCAGGGATGGATGCCCGGGGGGGTGTTCTAGTGGGAAATTTAAATTAGACACTGTTAAATAGTATCTCTTGGCATCTAGCAATCCAAATTACAATAAACTTTGTAGTGCATGCAGCTCTGGAACTATCTCCCAAAAAGTGATGCTGAAAAAGGGGGTTGAAGACAGAAAATCCCCCCTCCCCCTCTTGATGTGCACCTACATATTCAACTGAAAGTGAACTCGAAACTGGTACAAGTGATGTCACAACTTCACAAGTTATTTCTATTTCAAAGTCAAACAATACAGTATACTGAAAAATACAGAAACAATGCCCTGCTAATCAGTGAGAAGATAGATATCAGTCCAGCCTGCTTCAAGTTCACTTCAGGTAACAAATGTATACAGATAACCTGCTAACATACTGAGAACCACAAATAAGAACTTATTGAAAATAATTCTTGAATTTGATTCCACTTTTATGTAAGTATTACAGCTAAAGTTTTGCCTAAATTCTTCCTGTATGGATGCAAACACTGTATGAAATACACATCCTCCCACATTCTACAGTAACTCAGCTTGAATGATTGCAATCTTTTGGCATAAAACACTCTCAGCCTTGGGATAAAAACTCCAACTTAAAATCCTTGCAATGAATTAAGAATTGGAGGAGAAACTAGGTATCCAGTAAAGAAGCCAACCATTGCAGTGAAAAGAGTGCAAATGCAAGCCTTTAAGACCTTACAAATATGTTGTTCATCTTTTAAAAGTAATGAAAATTCCACACTGAGAATTTGCAGCTCCATGGAAAGTGGAGTTGCTACCTGCAAGCAGAGATGAGGAAACTGTCGGTGCTGTTGAACTCACATCTCTACAAGTATTAGTAACACATCCATATTCCAGTTAGACTCCACAAAAGATACTGCCTCAAGTATTTCCATATAATGTTATAGGAATATCAAGCTATTGCGTATTTGTAAATAATATAGGTACACCTTGTAATACCTTGTCTATAGCTCATCTTCATGGTGATACACTCCTTTATGTGTTTCAATACTTCCTGCAAACAGCTCATACTTATCAAGAATCTCTTGGTATGAAAGTTGATCGTCTGTGTTGGCATCGGCTAATTCAATTAAATGCTCTGCCTGAACGAAGGAGAAAGCAAGGTGTGAAATGATCAAGTAGATATTAACAAAAAGACTCAAAACTCATCCTTCTGCAAGATACTTAAAGTTATGTTAGGTGTTTTGATAGACCTGTAGTCAGGAATTGGTAAAGGGGGTGGGGACAGGGGGTGGGGAGGAGGGTTCAGAACACACTGATGCCAGAGAAATGTGATGACAAATAAACCAAAGGACTGACTTTTTCTGGCATCTCTGTATCTGACATGCATCTTACAACTTTTATGTTATTGGTGCAGAAACTCAAAACAAATGGACAATATTACAACAAACGGCCAATGAGACTAGTGTAAATATTCCTGCATTTGTCGTGGCTCAGACGAGTTGGACCTGCCTTGCCAACTACAGGGATAAGTACTGAAACTGGAGGTGAAGTATACTTGAATCAGCCTTGCCCTTCAGCCAACCACCCCCCCCCTCCCCACCTCTCTTGTCATTCCAAAGTTAACAGTCTAAAGCTGAGAAAGAAAGTAAACCTTTGTAATTTCCTTGACAACCCCCCCCCCCCCCCTTCCAACCAAAAAGAGAAAAAACTTCTGATTCATTAAACATAACATAGGGAAACAATAACATAATGAAAAGATAATTCCATCTTTATCAATCTGCACTAGGAGCATTATAAATTTAACTGCTCAAAGTAGTAACTATAGAAGTAGGTAGGAGTATTAAATTAGTTGAAGAGTTTCAGTCACACTAGGAAGGGGAAAGTGAGTCCTTAAAATGAATTAAGAAGTCGCCCCATCTTATTTTGAAAAAGCAGCCAACACTTTGATAATTTCCTCATATTGCTATATTAAGAATCTTTCAGCCTGTGTCACACAAATATTACAAACTTCCAGGTGAGCCAAGAAGTTATTCTGCATGGATTTAAAAATTCAAGAGCCAAAATATTGTCCCATACTTAAGAAGAGCTATTCAACAATCACGATACCAGGATATACTAATACAAGTTAGAGCAATGACAATGGCCCTTTAAATTTAATTTATAATACACCCAATACCAATACAACAATAAGCTATTTACCTCATCCTTTGCTTCAAAGTGATATTGTGGTCGTACAATGTTAACCAATTCCTGGAATCCTCTGGCATAACCATCTCTGTTATGATCAACTTCCTCTTCAAATATTAATCTTTCCTCATCCAGAAAATCTTTCTCCTCAGGGTCATCCAAATCTTAAAATGAAATATAAAAAGTTCCAAAAACAGTGAATATTTACCTCTTTAATTTCTAACATTGCATCAGAGTTTAACGGTATGGTTATTTCCATTCATATGTGAATGCAGATACACTTTTCCTAAGGAAGAAAAAGAACTTGCGCAAATGAAGAATTTCAAGGAAGTCTCTGTGGATTGACTTGAATGTAGTGAAGTTTTTTTTTTTTTCTCAGACTCTAATAACCTCTGACAAAAAAGCTACTCTAACTCTGGCAATGGTCAAAGCCACTTTTGATGAAAGCTTGACTAATTTCAAATCATTAAAGAATGTACATCACATCAGGACCAATGGTGTTGGCAATAGCTAGGCCATTTCATCACTCAGAAAAAGGGTGGTGGCCAATATACGACTGATTGAAGTTTTTTTTTTTTTTCCATGGATTTCTGTTATGAAAGCCTACATACAAAGTCATGCAACTTTGCTAGGCAACAGGGACTTGGCAATAAACAACTATAAAGCTAACACGCAGTTATGAGCTCAAACAAAACAGGTGCATGTAAATATTTTATGAATAAAAGACACTGAATAATGGTGACAAGTATACTCTACACACTGGTCTAAAAAATATTATTACTAATAAATTATTGAGCCAACTTAAATTACTGAGCTTGGCATCCCCTTGGTATTCTCCTCCAAACAGAACCAAAAGTTACCCATTTTCCCAGTCCATTTTGAGAAACAAAAGCAAATCTACCAATTTTTCAACTGACCCATGTTTTGATGGTAATGTGTCATCTGAGAACCAAGGCTATCATGTGACACAATTCCTATACTCACCAAATTCGGCCTCTTCATCTCCCTCTGCTAGCCACTCCTGAAAAGAAATAGCGCCATCTTTGTCCAAATCCATAATTCCCATAATATATTCCAGTTCCATTTTCTGTAAATGGTGAAAAAATAGAAAACATTTACAGGCAAATAATAAGACTGTTCAAAAACTGTAAAGGAACAATAAAATCTATGTTTTTATTAAGTACAACCATAAATATGGGGTAAATTAAATCTTTATATGCTTGCTAAAGCCTGCCACACTTGTCAGTTCCATCATAACTCATCAGATAATGTGTACATATTTGCAAAGGAAGGGGGCCACCCCTTATCATGAGCTGTCTGGCCAATTTAATTCAATATGTTGGACAGCCCATTCCCTTACAATATGTGAAATGAAAAATTCTCTCCATTTTGAGCAAACCAAAGCCAGTGAGCCACATAACAGAAAAGAAAGAGTTCCACCATACCATCTCAAAAGAGGAGAAATTGACCTTTGACCAAAGTATGTTTCTTAGATAATATTTCTAGGTTATCAAAATTTTAGGTTTGTCTGCATCAATATCAGGAGTTTGAGTGAGACTAGAGACTTGTGTTGTAAGACAGTAAGGGGTCATGAAAAGTACAAATATAGTGTCTCCCTAGTGATGAGTACAAAAACTAGTTGCTACCTGTACCCTAAAGAGACATAAATCTTTCCTAAAGCTGAACTTTTTGATGTCGTGCCTTGAGAATTTGTTTGCAAAAGCAAGTAATGATGCTCATGCAGAAGAAAAATTCCAGAACTAATAAAACATCTTACTAAAATATCTTATGGATTTTTATATGGCTTCTGAGGTGGTTTTATTTTGGACACAGGCTGTGTAGCATCTCAGAACAGAATGAGTTATCTGGCTTCCTAATCACATGGCAAGGACACATACATTTCAATACTTCTTGTAGGGGCACCCCAGGCCACCCCACAGCTACACCAATGGGGTGAGAATGTCTGCCTTACCTCAGTCTCCTGTGAATTGGATGGGTTGTGCACTGCCAAGTATTCGTGTTTGCTAAGACCATTATCTCTGTCTCGATCTGCGGCATCAAACATTTTTTCTGCATGAGCTATGTACTGTATAAAGATAAATAATACATGTTAACATACCATGTACAGAGGTGTTTCACCGACATCATGTTAATATGTTACTGCACATCTCTTTGGTTGTTAGTCATTTTGTCCATCAAGTGTCCATTATGTCACAGTAGCATCTATGATCTTGCCATGCACATGTGCTGTAAATATGCTTACTGTGCGTGTGCTTTGCCTGGCAATGCCGGGCATTCCCAAAAGTGCGACACCACATGAAATACCTCATACACAAACAATTCACGGCAAACTCACTGCAGTGCATATGACTACTTACATCATGACATATTAAGGCATGACAACATATTCTACCACATGGTATGATACCCAGACCATAGCTGTAACACCAGATCATACTGTAACACCATGCTCCATTACACAACACGAGATCACACAGCACCATACGGCAACAACACAGTCATGAGATTACACAGACCTGTGTGATGCAAACCTGTACACAACACATGGCACACAAAACCTCACAGTGTGCTGCACATATGTGACACCAAACAACATACTCACTACACACTTCCATCTAACCAGGGAGGTGTTAGGAAGGAGATACAACGTTCTTTAGACTCTGAAGCAATGTTCATTTCTGACAGTAATCTTGCTTTTCTTCTCAAAATTCTTATCTCAATACTTAGATCAACTAGGATCAGTGAGGCATTGTCAAAATGTTAATGAGAAGACACACCCCTTACGTAGAACCCATAAACTTTGCGTTGCCAGCCGTATGCAAAACTGTAAAATTTTAACCTTTTGTCGTTATTTGTCATACTAAATACCATTTCATTTAAAGTCAGCTAAGAATTTCTTTACGACTTACTTTTCGAATATGTTTCTTAATAATAGGAAAATTTGTTAAAACTAAAGAAATGTATGGGCTTGAACAATGTTTCCAGCATGTGATGTATAAAAATTGTAAGGGCACAATTGAAGTACAAAATATCTAAACGTTTGTTGCCAGTCATTTTACTGAAAATCCTGATTAAAGCTTGTCCACTGGCGGAAACAAACCTTACAGTACTTCAAAGCCTGTATAGATAATGGCCTTTGTCTCGATGTTACTTGGACAAGGAAGGAGGAGATTATCATTAAAAGGTTCAACAGAGACTTAAAAAGAGGAACAAAGAGACCTGTCAATCAAATGGCAATACCTGAAAAGAATTAAAAAATCATTTTCAAGTACATATTGTCTGACAGATTTGGTCATTGTATCTTCTTCCCGACACCTCCCTGATCTAACACAGTATGACACTTCCTGCACAAACTGACTCTACATCAAACAGCATATCACTATACAACATAACTTTATAATGTAACTTTTACAAGCACTGTCCATTCTAACAAGTATTTTATTAAAGCCTGCCCATATCTGTGACTGACATATGCCGCTTTCCATCTATTCAGTTTTAGTGAAACAAGCTGCTATGGTTCATCAACGATAACTGCAAAACCCAAAACTGTTTTGTAAATAATGTCCCTTGTAATAACAAAAATCACTTCATTCATCTATTTATATTATAAATGCAGGGGTATGCTTGAATCTACAGCTGTTTGGATGACTGCTCTGTAGGAACACCACAGTATTGACTGATGGTGGGCTAGTAGGAGCAAATCAATTAGGGGTATGATTGGATCTACAACTGCTTGGTTGACTGTGTTTTTTACTATGTTACGTTCATTCACAAACCCTGATCTTGAAACAGGGCGACCCGTACAACTGTTAATAAAATTTCTAGTGCGATCGTTCAACGACACTAAGCGCCATTTTTAGGACTACATATTGAAGGAATATCACACTCTTCTGCAGGTATACAAGCTATTATCAGTACCGATACCTCTTCTGTAATATTCTACACAAGGCATTGGGTTAATTTCTTATGTTTTGAAGAACTTTACCGGGAATTTTTAGCGCTAAGTTTTACGTTAGCTGAGCCTAGTGGAATGTACTGACAAACGTAGTTGGTTTGGTTATTAATGTCAGGCTATGCGGGGAACTGTGCATGCACGTGCCTGTTTCTCAGAGGGCCCGCACTGCACAGTTTGAAAGCCGGTGGGCTAGTATCGAGATTCTAATCTAATTCTTACTAGAGAGTTGTTGCTTTTTTCACCGAAGAATTTTTGATCGGGGGGGGGAGGCTGAGCAGTATTAGCAAGAATGGTGTGTTGTTGGTTTTCTTAAATTACATCAAGTCACTGATAAAAACAAAATGCCTGCACAGCCAGAAATCAGAAGGGAACATTGGCTGAAAAGGATGGCTTGCCGTAACACAAATGTGCGTACGGTCAAAATAAATATGGTGCCGGGTAGAATCAAAGCCGCCTAGACAGGAAAGGGGGCCTTTAGGTTGCAAAAGTTGTTGCTAATCATGCAAAATTATTTTTAAGGCCAACCGGCTATTTTGGTTTCACAAGAATATCGCAGATGAAGTTAAAAACTGCATGCAGCAGTTAATACTGTAGGCCAGTTACAAGCATGGTAGAAACCGGCGGGAGAAAATGAGGGCTAAATTATTTGGATCCTGTTTAGGCCCAGGACCTAGCCTACTTTTTACTATTTGTCTGACAACAGGGGACACATCCTTTTGTTACTGAGGTTACCTTGGGCTTAGCGGTTTTGCTGCTCTCATATAGTACTGCAGGACTTGAATCGGAGATTACGGAGTGGGTTGTTTCAGGGTGTGCAGTGGCAACCCTTGGTTTACTCGTCTCGTGTTAAATGATTTTGTTGCACGCAATACACATACGATGGCAAACCAATGCAAGGGGGGAAGATACACTGTAAAAGCAATGAGAAAATTTATTTTCTTGTTCACTGTGAGACCTTTAACAAGCTCCGCCCCCTCGATGGTTTCGATGAAATGATCGGCGAGTTGTTCGATGATTTCACATGTCACTTCAAATGTTTATACACGCTCGATGAGTGCGATGGGTTTCGACGAGTTTCGATGAGTCCGACTGGATGGTTTGTCAACTACGACGGGATAGTACTGTACATGTGAAAGCTGTATCGATCACAGACATTTTTATGAATGACATTTTCTTCTTCGAATGGCTAGTTTTTCATTCTGCTTGCCTTTTTGTTAATTCGACTTGCTCTCTTTCCCAACCAAATCTCTTGTTCTCTTTCTCTACCTCCCCATGTTCCTTCATATAACCAAAGTTACACTCCAGATATTCCACTTACATTACAAAACCAAACGAATTTACAATGGATTAGTTCCTGTTTATACCTGTTAATACTTGTTTGCAACTCCTCTACCTATTTTGTGAGTTAAAACCTGTTCAGAAAGCTTTAACAGGACTTTTTAGGGTGGTCTCTCTTTTTCAATGTTTTTTCCAAATATTACCTCTTGGTTCTGTTTCTCTTTCTTCTCATGTTTTTCATGGTTGTCATGTAACCAAAGTTATACTCCAAGTACTGTACTCGTCTTTGGTTACAAGACCAAAACACCCCTACAGTAAAGAGTATCCTGTTCATACCTGTTGACACTTTGTTCTCAATTACTGTATACATTAAAACCTATTCAAAAGGTTTCAACAGGGTTCCTTTTCCCATTTTTTCCAACTCTTACCTCTTGGTTCTTTTTTTCTTTCTTCTCACGTTCCTTCATGTAACCAAAATTATAGTCCAAGTACTCCTCTCTGCTTACAAGACCACTGCCATCCTTATCTGCCTCACCAAACTGCCATTCTGCAGCTTCCACGTCAATCTTGCGAAGATTTTCCCGGAGATGTGCAACCAGCTCCTCTATTGAAAGTCAATGTAAGAAAGACACTGATAAAAATTTCAGTTAACTTACACTATCACTGTTTACTTCTTGAATAAGTTCATCACGACTGCAGGGTTCTATTGACAAAAACTTTTCTTAAGAACAGATGCATTGATCTCTCTTGGAGATAAGAGGCTTACTGTACCTCCTTCACTAATAGGAATCAAAAACCATCTTGGGCCGGTAATGAGTTAACAAACAGCTCAAACATTTCAGTGCATCATTTGGATGATAAAGAGAGCAGACATAACTCTTGAAATGTCAGGAGTATCTTTCACCTAAAGTATTGGACTTGTTCTTATGAAAGTTTTTGTCAGTCTGTCATTGTTTACTTCAACTTCATTTTGAAATGATTGTGGACCTCAATTATGCTCAACTGGATCATAAGTATGATGAGCTGTAGTCTGGCAAGTACAGTATTCAAATTTATAACATATATCAGAGAATAATTTATCCAGTATTGCATTGCATTTTGCTACACAAGCTGGTCAAATTGCTACACAAATGCAAACTTGTGTAGCACTTTTTGTGCGTACAACATTAGGGTTTTCAAAGATTTTGTGATAAAAAAACAGTATAAACCTCAAAACTGCTATGCACATTTTGAACACTAAATTATTCCCTGTATATACAAGACTTTCCAATGTTTAGGCTTTTGTTCCCAAAATTTTTGTACTACGTGTACCCTTCCACAAACTTACAGGCTTCCATTCATATGCAATGTAGAAGTTAAGCAATCTACTATGTGCAATACAAATGTCATTCCCAAATGTTTCCTTTATAGCACAATATATGTACTGTATGTCTATATAAAGAGACATCCTTGTAACAGCTCACTGCATGTGTGGTACACATTAGCTACTCTATGTACCAGTGAACGAACCTATCAAATTTTGTTTAGGGTTTCATCATCAGGAAGCCACTTGGGCCCTGTATACCTGATTTATCCTCAACGAACACCAGCTACTGTAGATTCATATCCTTTCTTTGTAACTAGTGCTCATAGGGCTCAGGCCAACTAGCCACTTCCCCATAAAACTGACATGAGTGTATCCCCTGCAGTCTTTAGCCACTTTCCCAAAGGGTGGGATGTGTGGTGGTCCTTGTTTCTGCACCTCTGGTTGACAATTGAACAGAGCAAAGCAGGCATAGACCTCCCAACCTGCAAAGCATCCAATACCACTGCATATAACTAGTGCACTGTACAAAGAATGGTACAGTATTCTTCTATTCCTGGTGTATATGAATTGCAGGTTACTGTTTATGTTCATTGAACCACCTCAGGCATACTGTAGGATCCAGGTATAATACCATTTCTTCAACAGCAACAAGTTCCATGAGCAATATGGGTGCAATCATCAGGTAACAGTGTACAGTAGCCTAAGTGATTTGGGCAATACATGTTCGTCTATTTGAAAAGCATCCCAGCTATTTAGCTTTCACATTTGACTATATGGTTAAAGCTAACTACAGCATTAACACCTTCACTTTGGACAGCGATGCTTTGCTTCACATTTGCAGTAGTACAAACATCATTATTCCAGTACAAGCTTGATCACTTGCAAGTGTCTGCATGTACTGACACATGCATCATTCTTTCTTACAATTTAGGACTTGAGGCATCTATTCCACAATGCTAAGCAACCATGCATGTTTGTGAATTAGCACACATGGGCTCACAAATGACAACTGCTCATCTGCCAGTTTCCAATTAAACATGCTTCCACTCAGACCATATGTAGGAGTAATAAGGAGAAGGCAGTGGGGGCAAGGGGGAGAGGATTAATCTCCCCAGTCAAAAATATGGTGAGGCAGAAGTATACTTCCACCCCACCCCCTACACACACATACACACACAATGTAAGGGCAAAATTGTTCCCTCTATAAGAAATGTCAAAAATTTGCAGTACTTCCAGTAGGTTTCCTAAAAATTTGCACCATATTTTGCACAAATTGCATCTTAGTTCCCTCAAATATTCAAAAATTTCACAATACAGAGGGGAACACCTCTTCCCTTGAACCAACCCCCTAGGACAAGGGTCCAAAACAACAGTCTGCCCCTCCAGCAGAGAACAGCTTACTAGGCCTATTTTTCAGACTATGGGAAAACCAACGGTTGCTTTCAAGTACACAAAAAACCTATGACCCGGCAGAGGCTCCATGTCCAAACCTCCAGACTGCAGTAAGCCTCTTAATGTTTAAAATGTCACTGCCTTTATATCCACTTCCTCCTACCACCAGTTTTGCTATTTAACATGTATGCATGGAAATATATAGCTGTTCTTTGTGATATTACCCATACATCCTTCACACTATACACTGTATTTGGTCTGACTCCATGCTAGACCTTACTGCTCACATACCATACCTTTCTCTATGACTCCATCTTTGGTGTAATCAATGCTTTGTACTATCTGTGCCAACTTCTCCTTTGCTTGTGGTTCGTGCAATTTTTCGAATTCTTCTGCTGCTTTCTGTCCATAAAAATATGCAAATTACAAAGTTAAAAGTAAGACAATTTTTCACAATTCTGCTTGAAAATTTAAACTTTGTAACATTACGGTTTCCACAATCATTACACATACAGGGAAGTAGGTCATCTTCAAAGTTTAAATGGTGCATCAAATATCAATATGGTTGTTTCAGTTTTAAGGTACCAAGCAGTTGTTCCAACCTAACCTTTATCAGCTACAGCACCGTAACCTTGCAAATCTAATTTGTTTGTCTTAAAAGTATGCATTTTTTAATGATATATAGGCCTACTGTAGGGTTGTAGCTACTACGGTGGGCGGCGCTGGGGCAGCCACACCCAGCACTCGGCATTCCCGCCCAGCTCTTTAGGAAAACACACGTCTCACCGTCCACCACAAATCTTCCTACCGAGACCTAAAACTAGCTCAAATTTAGTCCCTAAAGTAAAACAAAGGAAAAATGAAAAAATTAATCGCTGAAAAATGGGGTACATGCCATGGGGCGCGTTTGCCAGATCAGACAATTACCCGGCACTCAAATGTGGCTAGCTATAACCCTGGCCTACTGTACTGTATTTCAGAACATACGGTACAAAGGTAAACCTACAGAAGTCCTGAGTTATTTTGTATGAATACAGTAAACAATTCAGTAACAGAATTACTAACTTGATACTGCTATATGATAAAAAAACACCCATACACCTATTGGAATACAGTGGTCCACAAGTTTAAATTGACGAGACTGCATGACTTTTATATCAAAGATGTAGCAGTTTAATACTTGCAACACCTTCGTTACTGTACCTGACAACTACTAAACAGCTCATCTGAGCCTGCAGCATACAGTTTGCACTGGCAAGCATATTTTTTTTTTTTTGGTCACATTTTCCCTTGAGAGATAAATCATCCTGGTTGTGCCCCACCTCCCCCTTTGGGTAAACTGTAAGGTTGCAAATGTATACAAATATGATGTGTTTTGAACAGCTTTGAACTCTTAAAAAATCCCAAACCCAATTTTTTGGAAAACTTTCATGTGGGTTTAGAGACTGATCTGTACAGTGTACAGTAGTTACTATGGCTGGCCAAGGGGAAAAACCATTGTCAAAAGGTCAAATTCAGTAATGCACTGGCTATTGTTGCGGGCAAACAAATGCTAGCCTGAACCAAAGAATTCTTCTAACACTTGTTGCTATAGGTTGGGCACCCTACTTGTAGTGCAAGCATGGGTTTTGTTTGCAATCCACCACTTGGCTGCTTGGCAACAATGAGCTGCTGTAACCCGCACAACTGTACAAACTCCCAATACAGCCACTATACTTTACTGTACTCACAATTCCACCAAGGAAGGCCGTGTGGTCAAATTCAGGGTCATGTTCTCCACCATGGAAATGCTGAGGAAACATATCAAAAGTCTTCACATTTTCATGGTTGAGGTTGGCTGCATGGCAAGTAGAGGCCAGAAGTAAAACCCACACGAGGAACTTGTCTGATGAGGACATTTTGTGAAGGATGGATCAAGGATTCCTGTAAACCTGTCAAGACAATTCAGTGATAAAAAATGAATAATTAGCCATAAAGGGTTCTTTTTTTAACAAAGTGCATGTAGGTCTAGCCTTGCCTGGGCTTAACTTTGTGGTCAAACCCTAAGAGTACAAAGTAATCATAATATATTGGTTCAAATCTTCCATGGCATTGTAGTTTATTGTTCCAGGTAGACAGAAATGTGAGTGCAAAACAAGTGTTTCCTTTCTTACTGCAGCATCAGTATCAGCGATTACCAATCCACATACTTCTTGGAGCAGCGTTGCTTCTATGATCCTTTTACACAGTAAGACAATGGGACATTCTTGCACTCAAAGCGAACAAAAACACAGACTTAAAGACAGACAGTCATCATCCCAAAGTATATTTTTAGTGTGGGGGTATCAAAATTCTCAGTTGGTGACTGCTCTTTGATTGACATCAAAGTTTGAAAATTTGAAAGATGCAGAGTAGCTCAAATTCCACACAAGGCAGAGAGAGTGCTTTTCTTACATTTTATAGCCTTGCATGCTCACCAGGAAATGGCCTTAAGCAATAAAACAGGTTTATTCCTGCACAAGGAAGAGCTTCATACAGGTATGGGAGGAGAGCTGTTGCATAGTTGGGAGAATTGGAACTGTCTGGGATCATGAAAATTCCCCTTTAAGGCCCATTGATGTTTGCCACAAGACATCAGAAATAAGACTTGCTTTTAGTGGTTTTCAAGTTCCGGTGTTAGTGATTAGGCAGGAGGGAATATTAATATACATAAATCCCCATCGAAAAGGTAAGTACCCTCTAATGTGGGGAAATAGATACGAGCTGGTACGGGTCTTGCGGAATATGTAACGTAAGAAAAGGGGTAAAAAGCGTGTGCATGTGGTTTCACTCACGGGGCGATAATTATATGCTTACATGTTTCTTTGCACTGAATATACACTTGTAAATCGCCAATCGTTGCGAAACCTGCACATCACATGTTTGTACTGCAAAAGCAGTGTGGAGGCATGTACGGTATGGCATCACATCACATGGTCTTCTTTTTGAACGGAGTTGGATGAAAGTTTATGCATGCATCAAGTTTATTTGTCCTTGACAACATGACTGAAATGCTATCAAATCGTGAACCATGCCTCCCAACTTCTGGTACAGTATTTCTGATTTTAAGATTGTTTGGTGCATGTAGAAATTTTGCTGTGCATGTACTGTAGAAGAAAAATTATAAATCGAATATTACTGTAAATCAATCTGCTTTTAATGAAAATCCTGTTAAACAAATTTAAATTAAGTTTAATGTGTGTTCAAAGTTTTAATTAGGGGATAAATGCGAGGGTCCCCGGTCTTAAATGTTATTTAAGACCGACAATGATGGCATCACAGAGGCTGAGCAGACCGAGGCGACAGCCGAGGTCCGCTGCCTCTGTGATGATGTCATCGGAGGTCTTAAATCACATTTAAGACCGGGGCACCCTGCTTTTATCCCCATTCATAAACACTCAACATTAAAATGCTGTAAACCGACAGAAACATTAAATTTTCGACAAAATTTTACAAATCACATTTTAATTCTCCCAGCTAACTATGGGCTCTATTATGACGTCATGTTTAGTTTCTTGCGATAGCAGCGAACAACTTCAAGCCAAAAGAAAGTGGACAACCACGCAAATATTTTCAACTTCTTTAAAACAAATTCATTTAAAATTCAATCGTTTGAACAAAATCTAATTCGATTGACATAACAAATACGATATCTTTGTTGAATATGCTTTCTTTTGTCTTATATCACTTACCTTAAGGGTCAAATTGATGCGGGTTAGTACCAGGCAGTAGGCGGCGTAAACATACACAGTCCTGACACAACTGCACAATATATACAATACCCAGTAACACACTAGTTGGCTACACACACAGTGGCAGTTGTGAGTTGTGAGAGACGCGTTCACTTTCACGATGTAGCGCGTTCGTTTTCAGTAGTACGCGTACTCCGAAAAAGCATAGGGAAATGTATTACACGCTCAAACCATGCGCACGTAAACCACGGCATACTAATTCTCTGTAACTGTCAGCAAACCGGTCTTAAATCACATTCAAGACCGGTCTCAAATGGTTTTCAGCCAATCAGAATGCAGGAAACCAATAAAAGTGTTTATGAATTTATTATCATCACAGGAAATACTGTAGATTGATTTACTGTCAATCAAGTTTGTGAGTGCTACTGTACACATACCAGAGGCCAGTTCAGTAAAATGTGCAGTACCATGCATGCAAAGCTGTATGTATGACAAAGCAAATTTTGTGTGCTCTAATTTTAATTTTCGTGGGCCATATTCCATCCCTTTTCAAAAACTGCTGATGAATTCTTTAACAAAGAATCATCAAAAGTTATTGGTGTGAGAAACGGTATGCATGCGAGTTCCTTTAACTTTGTCAAATTTTTTTTTTTTTCCATCTTTATTGTCGATTTATATGCGTTATGATTGATTACCAACAATAGCAGTGTGAACATGTCCTGTAGTTTTGCCCTTAAACAAACAATAGCTACTGAATTTTGATATTATACTCTGAAAATACATGCACTATTTGAGCAAAATATTAAACAATACTTTCAAATAAAAAGGCAATCTTAATCATTATTCGAAACACGGGGTAATGGTGATAAGGCAATACGAGTCAAATCGTTTTCTAATTTCTGAAGAGCAGAGTATTTTCAAAAATTCTTACTCAAATTTTTGGCATATATATAAACATTTCAACTTGCAAAATGAATTTTAGTTTGTGATAGAAGGCTTTGAAACATGGCTTTTCATTACTTTGTCATTACTGAATTTAGGAGCATTTTCTAGCACTAGTAGGCTACTTTGAGCAAGCCCAACTCAATGCATTGTTAGTCAATGGTTAGGGACCACAACGTCTCCTGCACATTGACAAATTATTATCTACAATATACAGTATTATATACAGCCTGTAACGTTAGTGCATAGTGACGCAATTAAGGCACTGATATAGGGATGCCTGTGGCCCGGAAAGTTTGCCCTGCGCGGGGGATAAATCCCCCACGCTTTTCGAAGTTGCCACCCACGTAAATTTAACAATTAACTGACAACTGCAACCGCACAAACTTGTTGGAAACAAGCACACAAGTTGCCTGGGAAAGGCGATTTCCTGCAATGTAGGAGGTGGTTTTGGCCAAAATTTTCTCAGTACAGCGCTCAGCGCCAACTGATGGTGGCGCTCTGCTTAGATAGTATCGGCTGCGCAGTTCTCCTGGCTGGCCATTATTAAAATCTCCTGTGTGCACACTATCACAAGCTTTCCAATCTGGCCTGTGGCAGTGGTGTAGCCAGAAAAATTGTGTGGGGGCTCCACCAAATGGGATTTCAAATGTGGGTTCATCATATATACTGTACTTATAAACATTTTCTCACTTTTGAATCTTCCAGTGGGGGCTTCTGGGGGTGGATTGGGGTCATATCCCCCGAACCCCAGCTACCTACTGCATGCCATGCATGCACTGGCGGGTCGAATAGGCCTACTCTAACACAAAGGTCTATAAGCCTAGTCTTTTAGCTGGTTTACACCTCATGAAGTATTGATCTCCTTAAAACTACTAAAAACCTCTTTCCCCTTATCTTTTACACCAATTGCCTCAAGGCTGGACGTTGCCATTGTCCAGATCATGACATGTGATACAGGTTGTTGGTAAGAGATAATTAATTGGCTCGGCGATGGAGATAGCTTCGGGCATTAATAGAAAGTGACATACCCTGTATCATCCTACCCCATGAAAGTCCAATTTTCTGGTGTCGGAAATCTAACATTTTTAACGGGTTCAATAAAGGGATTTGAGTCACGTGACTTTAACCAACTAGACGCAATTTTGAAGGGCAAGATCGCGCATCTCTTTGGTTTTGCGTCCATTATGTCACAGTAGTATCTATGGTTATGCCGTGCGCGTGAGTTGTAAATTCGCTTACTGCGCATGTTTTGTCCTTCAGTGCCTGGGAATCCATTGCGCGTGACGTCACATGAAATCCCTCTATTACGGCATGTCTAGCTGTTCCAACGGCAACCTAACTGCCCTCGTAATACTGTTCTCTCACCCTTACCTGTAACCAAGTTATTGCCTACAGTAGCCTATACGCCTAGGGTAAGTTTACCCCTTATTCTGACACTGACTTCATGCTGCAGACTTGTCCTCGGATTATAACCTACAAGTTAGGCCTATAGGCCAAAGTTTGAGTCACTGGAACAAAGAGATTTGCAACAGAGAGCAGTCCCCACCTCTACTCAGTTCTACAGAAAGTACTAATACGTACAGCATACGAACTTAGGCTCCATAGACCCGGCCCTAGGTCTACCTACAACTTAGCCACTCGTACCAGACGAAATGAATAAATACAGTACTGTAACAGCATATAGCTAACGTTAGGCCTACTGTAAGTGACTCACTCTTTACTGGGGAGAGACACAGCACAGTATCTAACTAAAATCATGGCAATAACAAGAACTGTCACGTTACATTATTTAGGCCCCACTTTACTGAATTTATTTGAACACAAAGATGCTCTCACCTTTATCAGTCTTTCTACGCTGGCTATTTGAGCGAAAATGACACGTCTTCTTAGCATTCACCAAATCCACCACGGTGACTTTTCGAATGCTGGAGCGAACGATTGACAGTGATCAGCGCTCTGGTGTTCTGTCCATCCAGGACAAGTTCAAGTTACCGTGAGGCAATTGCACGGTTGCGTGACTTGTAACAATAGTCTACTTTGTGTTTGTGCATTGTCCCAGGTCCTCCGGTGTCGTGTAGGCGTGGTACTAAGCGGTTTATTTAAAACCGTGGACCTTTCAACTTTTAGGACACGTCATATTACTATAATATACTTAATATCATAAAAGGGGCCTAATATAATAGTAATATGTAAGAAGATGGTAATGAAATCTTTTTGCTTGTGTGCGTATGTGGAAATCTGAGGAGGGGAGGGGGTACGTCGACGACCCCCTCGGATGTGAACCTGCTTACACCGGCGTACCCCTCTTCAGCGCCACAACGCTTCAACTTTTGCCATGTAGTCGATCCGCGGCAATGTCATCGATTTTGAGACAATTATCGGTGTAAACTTCAAAATGTTTTTTTAAACGGAAATTTTTCATGCCTTTCAAACTTGCACTCTATATAGCCTTCTGCTCTAGATCTATAGTTGATAGCAGGGGCGTAGCTAGGATGAAATATTTAGGGGGCCTATGGGCATGAAATGGGGGGTCACGGCATCGATCGCCTTCCTTAATCCTTACACATTTTATTAGGACACGCACAATTTTGGGGGGCCTGGCAAACATTCTGGGGGCAGCCCCCGCCCCCGTAGCTACGCGCCTGGTTGATAGTTAATTTTTATAGGATATCATAGACATTTATTTTAATTCTGCATATACTGGACGCTCAAAGGGGAAGGGAGACTCGTTGAAGCTTGGGTTCTTTGCGTAATGCATGCCCGGAATTATTCGAATTTCGTTGTGCATGTGGTCAGTTCCCGGATAATTCCCACCAAGGTCAATTTTAAATTTTATAATGCATGGGGAAGGTTTTCTCAGGGTCAAATTATCATAGTTGGGAATTTTCTGGGGTAATTTGTCCTGAGAGAATTGTCCGGAGTTGTCCGAAGGGGATCGCCCGGTGGTAGGGGGCGGAAATGCAAAATTTAGCGAATGTCGCTCTCCTTTCTTCTTGAATAACTATCAACACTCATGGGCGTCCGCAGAAAAAATTCAGGGGGGGGGGAATGTTTTAGGGGTGCCCAACTTTTTTCACGGGAAATATTTTACCTAGAGAAGAGTTTATATGCTACTCCACACAGTGTTGCAAGGCGTAGCCAGGAAGCCCATAGACAGACTCTCAGCGCTCCGCGCCATGCGCGGAGCGCAAGAAAATTTTGGCCCCAAATGCTGCCCAGATGGCTGGAAATGGCACTTCCAAGGCCTATTTACCGCATATAAAAAGGGGAAACACTAGCAATATCGTAATTATAAACTTTAAAAAAATACCAAAAATATGCTGGGAGGGGGCTGCTGGGGCCTGAGTGTTAATATTTTTATTCAATTCCTGTTTTGAGAGTAGAAATTCACACTGATTGAACTGTTAAGAAATGTTGATATTATATTTTCTTCATATTTTCTTTAATTTTTCTTCATTTTTTCAAGTTTTTGATTTTCCAGGGGGGCAAGTGTCCCCCTTGCCCCTCTCCGGACGCCCATGTCAACACTTAAGAAAATAAACTCTGGTAAACTTTGACGGCTAAGTTTTAGCATCAAACATTCGAATATTACCATATGAGACCCCTGAATAAAATAAATAAAATATGACTTCATACTGTCAGTGTCGGACAAAGTGGTATACCGTCCTTAGTCTGGTATATTTTTAAACAACAGTTACTTAAGCCAGTTTACATATATCTCACCACTTCAAAATTTCACCCGTAGAAAATATCTCCCGCCCCTTCAATACCATGTCTGGCTTCTAGTCTGGGCTGCAATCAATTCGGAATTAAGCTCCAGCGGGGTCGGGGGAGGGAGCCATGGCACCCAGTCGGGCGGATCAGGCTGACCCCCCATCCCTTCGGTTAAATTTTCCAGTTTCGTCGGGGAGCCTCAATTAATTAACGCGTTAGATAAAATATGTAATACCGACGACAGTCAGTCGATCGCCCCGACGTTAATTCTGCTTCATTTTGTTCTGCCAATGGAAGGGTGTTTTCCTTCAATATAAAGACCCACTATTTTCCAGTTTTCCTAAATGTTAATCCAAATTTTTTCAAATTTACTTCAATAAAAATCCAATTATTTCAAATTTTTGTCAATAAAAATCCAAATGTTTCAAATTTTCTTCGATAAGACCCCCAAATTTCAAATGTTGGAAACAGAATAAAAAAGTTTCCGGAAGGCCAATCAGTCGAAATTTTGCGAGCGACCTCCTTTTGGTACGTGGGGGAACTTCTGTCGGGCAAATCCTGAGCAGCGACCTGTACAGGGTATTTTATGACCAGGGGCCCACCACGTACGAAAAGGGCACATCCCCAATTTTTTAGTTCTCATATACGACACCGTGATATATAGAACATATTTACAAAGAATGAATATACACCAAGAAATATCAAATTATAAAAAGAGTACCGCGCACTCACGACTCTCTTCGTTCGTGAAAAGATCGACAGCCGAGTTTATCTTACTTCAAAGCACCCTGAAAGAATACAATGCACTTACAGGGCCGTGTCCATGACGAAATTCATGAGAGAGGGAGGTGGGGGAAGTCCAGTTGCATACCTAGAATAGATGCAAATCGGGCAGATCCTTCCTCTGTCACCCCGTGCAGGACTGCTGCATTATTGGGTATAAGGTTTAGGGGAGGGTGACATTTAGTGTAATGAGGCTCAAGTTAAATTGAAAATGCGGGTGCCATCTTTGGCAAAACTTTGAACTGGTTAAACTTTAGGATTCATCCACCTTATCAATATTCTAAGAACTTTGCATTTTTGGGGCCGGATTTAAGGGAATTTAGTGATTTCCTCTAAGGGGTAAGGGGGATACAATGCTCTTTGAGAAATTTTTGTTATGTAATTGCTTGGATACAAAATGACTGATATTTGGGAAAGCTTCGATGCATGATATACACTATTTAGAAATTCTTATTATTTAGTGATATTGGGGGGCTGGATGTAAGAAAAGAGTTGTCTTCTGTTTGCAAGTTGGCTTAGATGCAAAGTGGTACTACCTGTTACTCCGGTAACCTCTTTTTGACGTGTGTGTGTGGGGGGGGGGGGGTGGCAGCCACACCATCTAAGTGAAGCATCATCATATTAGTCGGCACACAGCAAACCAACGGAATTTGTGCCAAATATTACTCCAAGACTGAAGTGCATGAAGTTGCATTTTATAGGCTTTGTATAAGTTCCATCTGAATATATTTTAATATCTCATCATTCCAACACTTTAAATTTACCCCAGAAAAGATACATTTGACAAACGTTATTTGAAAAAAAAATCACGTTGAAGGAGAAACAGATCTCTGTTTTACTCATCGTTTTATAACAATATGAAACACATGGTTTAATGAGAAATTGTCTTTCAGCAGGGTGAAGGCACCGAAGGGCACTGACTTTGAAGCGAGGGTCTAGAATCGGTAATCCCTGAGCAAAGTTTCAGAACAAAATTCATGTCATATTTATTTTGACATTTATTTTGAAATTTTTCACGAACTATACCTTCAGCCGCCCCCTGAAATGTTTCTCCATATGCCCTTAAGCTGGAGAGGCACATTTGCCCTCCAAAAGTTAGGATGATGCGTCAATGACGACGATGGGAAGAGGAGGGCGAATGGGGTGGCTGAGGCGAGCAACACGGGGTTGGGCATATGGGACTAAAGCTTTTACAAAATAGGCCACTATAACATTTATTTTAGCCCAGGCCAATATTCTTGGGAAAAGTAAAAAAAAGGTTGTATGAAGTCAAGTGGTAATTTAGTCTCTGGAACTTCTGGCTTAAAGAGTTGCGTATATAGTGCGCGAAAATCGTAAATAATCTTATAGTGACAAATGGTAGAATCTAGGCTTGCAATGACCTCTGGAGAGTATTACCTTTACTGTAGGCGCAAATTAAATGACCTCTATGAGGATAACATGCATGGTACTCTGTCCATCGTCAGTCAGACACAAAACGGCCAGGTCCCCATTGTAGTTCTCTGTACCATACGGCGAATACAAGGAGAACCCCATCTGAACTGAGGTGAAAGTCCTGAGCTTTACAGAAAATACCGTATACACTGGCTACGTATGTCAAGTTACCCGGGAGGGATTTCTATTCAGCTTTTTGAATCCCAACTATGAAAGACAACCAATGATTTTCTAAAAGCGCGAGAAGCGAACATATTTTGTAGAATCGTGGAAAAGAATGGGTGTCCGCACTTATCCGTCCCATGAAATCCTTTTGCTTCTTAGAGAAAACTTCGGCTTTAAGAAAGGGCACATCTCCAAATCTGGGGGGGGGGGGGTCCGGACGTCGACGACCTCTTCTGTATGTGCCCCTGTTAAGCGCCACAACGCTTCAACTTTTGCCATGCAGGATCTGGCAATGTCATCGATGTTGAGACTCTTATCGATGTGTACTTCAAAATGGTTTTTAAAGTTATTTTTAAACGGATATTTTTCATGGATTACTTTTGCACTCTGTGCTGCTCTATATGTTGATCGTTAATTTCTACAGGATATCATAGACATTTATTTTAATTCTCCATATTGGACGCTCAAGAGGGGGGGGGGTGGACTAGAGCGGTTATTTGCATAATGCATGCCCGGAATTATTCAAATTTCGTTGGGAAGACTTGTAAAAGGATCATATGCATGTGGTCGGTTCCCGGATAATTCCCACCCTGGTCAAATTCAAATTTTATAGGCCTAATGCATGGGGAAAGTTTTCTCAGGGTCAAATTATCATATGTGGAAATTGTCCGGGGTAATTTTTCATATGAGAATCGTCCGGAGTTGTCCAGTGGGTATAGCTGGGGGTTATGTGTTCTGTCACGCATGGGATACAAACGTCATCGCTCTTTGAATGATGGACTCCCACTGGAAATTACTATGGACTCAGTTGGCTTAGCTTTAGGACCAAGTTTGGTGTTATGTTCTCATAAAGCTTATAATGCCAAAGAGCCAGTACTGATTCTGCCATATAAGCAACAGTTACAAGTAACTTATACATGGTGCTTTTCTTCCCCTTCTCGCATCCATCCTCCATTCCAACCCCAAACTCCTAACCCTCCCCCCCCCCCCCCAAGCCTGAGATTTTCCATGGAAGCTGGTAATTAACACTTAATCCAATCTTTATGATTTCAATATCTGAAAATTAAAGGGTTTCACCGGGAAAGTGTGACTGGATGACAATTTTCTGTTTATTCAAACCCTTCTATACAGGCCTGTGTGTAAAAGGTGTAGTGTAGGTGTAGGAGCCTAGGGTCATGGGAATTCAGCCCCCTCCGTTCAGGAAAAAAGCCTGTTTCTGGGACAATTTTTTTTTGGGGGGGGACAGCAATTTTGTCGGTAGATGAAGGCGATCATCTTCCCTTGAAAAGAAAAATACCCAATACGCCTTTATGCGTAACAGAGCTCATAAAACAAATGGGACAACGGAGAAGATGAGCTCGTACTTAGATATGGGTACATTTCAGTAAAATCAGTTACACCTATTATGCAATTGAGACATTACTGCAGTTTGTCATAGCCTATTTGGTATTTTACTGTACTCGAGACCGATAAGATTCGTACAGAGTAGTAAACAATGAGTCGAATTCTAGCAATATTTTTCTTGACTTTCATTAAAGGAAAATGTTTCTTTTTACTTTTTCCAAATTCCCCTCGACTGTCTGGCGAAGAGCCAAAGAGAGAAACTAAAGTTACTCCCAAAGGAGTTCTGTTCCCCAAATGAAGTTGCGTCCCCGAGGGGACAAAACATCCATACATAATTCAAAACTTTACCATGATTGATGGATAAAAAATGTAAAGCAATTTAAAATAGCGTATATTGGGTAACTTAATTCCAAGATAGAATATTTTCACACTAAATGAAATTCGCTCCTTTTAGCCCAGGGATAATTTGTACACCCAGACTTTCGAATTTTCAAATGGTGCAGCATTGGTAATTCTTGTAATGCATAATTTATGGGGAAGAAAGACTAATGCCAGAGTTTATAAGCGAGACTAAATATTTTAATAAATACAAAAGCTTACTTTATGTTTTTGTCATGGTGATGTAGTGGAACTAATCTCCATTGAAGGGAATGAGTAGTCGTCCCAAACTTATTTTGATTCATCACCTACATGTTACAAACTTCCCCTTATTTCCCTTACAAATAATTTTATTAATGTATTTCATATTGAGGGTAACTATAAGAAGTGATTTTACAGGAATTGAACGTTTCAGTCAACCGTACATGATTAAACAGAGCCATTCATGAGGTATGATACACCAATTGAAATTGGAATGACTGTACTTTCGCTTACATTCTACATGTACATGCATTGATCGTTTGAGGTATCAGTCTCGCCCGGAACCTTTGCCGCTTGGGTTTAGGGTCAATAAGGTCCCTATTCATAGGGTCTCGGTTCACAACGAATAATGAACTAAACGTTTTACAAGTATTTGAAATACCCGAGTTTTTATTTTTAATCCTTACAAATACGCATTTTCAGTTGAAAAGAAAAAGAAAAAGGTTATATTGAATAATTAATAGCACAAACCAGGAGCTAGTATATTTAATGGTATCACGTGATTATCTTTCGATTAAAGGGGTGAGGCATTATATACACAGCTGTAAGCAAGTGATAATGCCTAATGCTCAATTTCTGAGAAAATATTGAGTAGAAGACCTTTCAAATTACTTCCGTTTACCCTTTACTGTTCCTTTTCGCCTTTTCGTAAGGGCGTAACTAGTCGGTGGAAATAATATCACAGTTAAACATTTTTTCAAGTTAATTTAGCACCATAAAGCGGGGTAAGTTATACGAGTCGAACAGGCTCGTCAACACACTTCGAAGGTAAACACAAGTAAGCTATAATACGGTGAATGGAAGTATAGATACGCCATCTTCATCAATTATATACTGGGGAAATAATACAGAAACCAACCACCGTTGTTACATGCAAATAAGCAGCGCCCCCATTCTTAAGATTTCTCCGGTTGATTTTCGATCGTTTTACGATGCTTATCTGCAGAATAGAAGATTAAAATTATAACTAGATTACATAATCAGGATGCTGGCTTAATTTGTCTGGTGGTGCCAAACAAAAATCCCGCCTCCTGATTATAGCAGGCTAGATTAGGAAACTTACTAAACAGATTGTAAAGCGTTGGACAAGTCTGACTAAAAACTTCCAAGTTTGGCTTAGGCGCATGGTGTTGAGTCTTACCACATGGGAACTACATCCCAGCTTATCCATTCATTTTAATAGATTCTTTTACAGTAAATGTCATTTATCCAAGAGTCAAAGAGCCCAAGAGCAATATACAATTTATCCAACTGAAATCTTCTAAATCAAAATCAAATTTGATTTGAAATAACAAAGTGAAAGCTACTTGTTATATTTTAATTCCAAAGCCCTTATGTGTTTCCCACTCTCATTTGTGTCTTAAAATAACTGCTCACAAGATCTGACTTGTTATTAAACTTATTAAAGGTTTTTTAAAGCACCCTCTTGGAAAAAAAATTACAAATGTAGAAACTTTGAATGATTAATGTTTCGTCACATTTCTCCCCCATAAGCTTGTGCTCCGTTACTAAGGTTACAGATATTGTAAGACGGATCCAGCCACAGATCTGGCTGAAAACGAGGGGCGCAGGGACTATTGCAACCTTCTATTAAGGCACAATACTCAACCCCCCTCCCGCACACACACACTTTCGAATTAAGCATGCATTAACTGACAACTAGCTCTTAATGACCTATAACATTTAAGGGCGTCGTGTTGCCTTGTGACCCCTTCACTTTTAAAATCATTTCCCTACTGCATACTCAACGATTTGTGAAGAGGAAAGGGATGACTGCTATTTTTATTTCTAGTAAGTAATGAATAAGTGCTTGGAATAACGTAATTCTTGTTTCAACTGTCAGAGTTTGTCTCCCATGAACCCGACCGTCAGGGACCCGATATTCTCTCTATTTCTTGACTTCTCCCCCCTTTCTATAGGAATAACATTTTGAAATGAGAGTATAAATAAAGAAAAAATGACGTACCAACTTAGGATACAATGATGGCCTCCGTCTCTGAAAGGAAAACAAATAAAAACAAAACGGTATGATTTGGAACATATAGTTATACGACAGTGCCACTCTCTTCACCGAAACAACATTCCAGAACGCACTGCCTATTTAATATTTGCATGTTTAATTAATAATTTTGAAAGGTAATAAGATAGAGTGACCTAGATACCTTCTTTGAAAAGATTCCTCCGGATCCCACACTCCCTCACACACATACACTCTCAACTGAAGAAATCAATTCCAAACTCTGGTAAGTTTACCACTTTAATTTACAGTCTTCAAGTTCCATGCCATAAACAGTGTACAATGTGTCATTACCATTTCTATATTTGACACTATTTACAAGAAAATTATCCTTTTTTAAGTCATTTTAAGCATCTCAATTCAAGCCGGGTGAAATGTATACTATCTTGACATAATTTTACAACATAGACATTTGAAAGGAAGGGTTTGAGCATAAACTTAATTTTCATATGTGAATGATCTGGAACTAAATCTACGCAGTCTGGTGAAACTTCTATTCAAATCGGACATGTACTGCTCGAGATATCAGCAAATGAAGTTACTACATTTGTGACCCAAAGTGAGCTTGAGACAAGCAGGGGTTATATCACTTCCTCACATTGATGAGAAATGCTTTGTTTCCTTTGTTTTTTTCAGTCTGTTGTGCTGACCTTGAAGTTAATAGGGGTAGGACCTCCCCATGATGAATGCGAATTTTGCAAAATTGCCATGCCTCTCATCCAATTACATGAAGAAAATTAGTTTTAAAGTTTAAAGAAAAACAAAAGACTGTTCATTAATGTAGGACTATGACGTCATACTTGCTTGCTTCAAGTTCACTATTTGTGTTGAAAATGTGACAACTTTACCTGCTAATATCTTGAGAACCACACATCGGATTTCAATGCAAATTCCACCAGAGTGCTTAGAATAAGTACCCCTTTAACATATCAAAACTTGATTTGAGCTTAAAACCTTCTTTTTATACCTTCCTTCTCCAAATTCTCTGCAAGTTAGACTTTTGTTGTTGCACATCAGGGTTGGATCGGTCTCCAAATATGCCGGGTGTGGGGGGTCGGCAACATAAGCTAGCAGCAAGGAGTTTGTCAGTTATGGTTTTCAGATCAAACTAACAGAAAAGAAACCGAGGGCGGAAACAAAGTTTTCTATTGTATTGTTTTAAGCTCCAAAAGTACTGGGCGGGAAGGGCTCCATCCCCATTTGGGCACACAGTTTGCAACCCTAAGCAAAGAATGTGCTGTCTTCTGGCAAACGCTCATTCAAATTTCTGTACAAATTATGCAGCGGCTCCTCAACTGGAATAAGTCCCGTATGCACTTATGCTGTTTCTTAGTTTTTTCGTCTCTCTTCTTTCCTCAATATTTAATTGTTTTTCAGGTTTCGTTTTAACATTATTTTTTTTTCTTGTCATGTTTCTTTTCATGCGCTTTTTGAAAAATAAAGAGATCCACACCCAAGCCTTGTTGTCCAAGAAGATAAAACACAATTGTCGGAAATAAAGAACGAGTTATCTTTATTATTGACCAGGTCTGTGTCCTTAAAGGAATTGATTAAAGTGGCGAGATGCTTAATTTTCCTGAGTACATGTACTGGAAACTAAGATAAGATAGTGTAGTAGACCTTTGTTTCTTCCATAATTTGTGTTGGAAAACTTTTAGGTGGTTTCCCTTCCACTCTCCTCGCTTTTGCTATGGGTCTGTCATGGATAAAAGTCCTTCAAGGATGTATAAAAAGTCCTGATTATTTATGGGATAATTTCGAATAGGAGGCTGTCCGAGGTGGTCTGCATGTCATACAATATATGGCATTATACTGGCCCTATAGGATATAAAACACTTACCGCATTGGCACGTTACTTTGCTGAAGAATTGCCCGGGCCCACATTCCAAGTAACCACGGCACTCTTTCGGAAAAAGAAGGAAAATAGCGGGATTAAGCCAAAGTTGCTTTATCAAGTCATTAAAATTTAAATTCATTCCAGAGAAATGTCTTGAGATTTTTCAGAATTGACCACTTTGGAACACTGCTTCCGCAAGTCCAGGTTACAACAAAATTATGTTTTTCTTTTTCTTTCTTCAGTTTTTGGGGGAGGTGGTCGTAGAATAAATATGTGGAAATGATTCTCACTTAATAATGCTCATTGAAACAGTTTTTGACTAGTGGATCCCGATACCTATTTATCTAAATTCCTCCCTCCCCACACTCTAAGAAAAAAAGGTTCTATGGTTCTTCCTGAAGGACAAAAGGTGATAAAGGGTTCCAGGCAGAAACCTTTTTTTCTTAAGTAAGTAATTCCTGTAAATAATTCTGGAAGAACCTGTAGGGTTCTTCATGTGGGACAAATAAAGAACCCTTTTTGCTAAGAGTGCAGTTATAGTACTGACTTGCACCCCAGAAGTTCCCTATATACACTTTCCAAATATAGCTACACTGCAAAAAACACTTGGGTCAATTTGACCAAAAATTGGGTCAGGGGGACCAGCCAAAATTATTGGGTGAAATAATGACCCAAATAAGGCTTCATTTGACC
The DNA here is from genome assembly GCA_029531755.1 of Holothuria leucospilota. Lineage (NCBI taxonomy): Eukaryota > Metazoa > Echinodermata > Holothuroidea > Aspidochirotida > Holothuriidae > Holothuria > Holothuria leucospilota. The sequence goes on along the minus strand of CM055967.1, from coordinate 4,162,254 downwards.
CAAATGGGTTAATATTTGACCCGAAATGTTGGTTCAGTTCCCTTTTGTACCATGAGGCGTTACCCAACCTTGGAATACCCCCAGTCTGACTGCTTTTAAAAGTGTGAGGTATCCAGGTATCCAGGACGTGAGTCGAGCCTATGTGGTCAATTTTCAGTTACTTTTGCAAATATCGTGTATATGAGTACAGAGAAACAATAAAAAGGAAAATGCCTTTTCACAGGAATTCATGCATACGTACTACATTCGCAACATCTCCTGTCAAAGAAAAATCCTTCTGTACATTTTCGCCTTCTGCACTCTGTGGAGAAGAAAGTCAAGGCTAGTATATTTCAAGTTTAAATGATCATAGTTTCTATTTCAGGCAACCCGACATGCAGAAAGAGATGAAACTGACTTCCTTCCAAGAGAAAAGTTGCTGTTAACACCTGTTGAAATTCTAACAGACTTGAACTGGTATCAGGGAGGTGATATTAGACCCTGCTAGTATTAACAGGTCCGGCCCGTACTTATGAACTGGCAAATTTTCCATTCCGTTGGAATGAACAAAGTAAATCAGTATCAACTGGTAACTCCTTGGTACCTGTCGGTACCTGTCGGTACCTGTCGGTACCTGTTGGTGGGTACGTATGTTCATTTACTGTTGTACATGTTCAAACCTGTTCAACCTATTCAACAGGTTTCAAAAGTACTTTTACTAAGTGTGGCATTTACTTCTTTGCGCGTCATTGTAAATGATATACCGACACAGCTTAATCACGATAACCTTTATATAAAGTTGGTTTGGAGCTTTTCTTGTTACCCGGTTTGCTTGGCTGGGCGAGGTACCTCTGTCTACTTTGTAGTACACGAATGGTGCATCAATTATTAATAGCGCCGCCACTCGACAATCAGGAAATTATATAGCCTTTTCGGGATCATTTTACAGAGGCTTGAATTGATCAGAAGAGTTATTACTTAGTGATGTAAAGCAACAACAAATTTTGCAAGTCCTGTGAATTTCACTTAAAATTAAAAAGAAATTGAGAAACTAAGGTATCTCCACACTCTTCCCCAGCCCACACCCTCCACCCCTTTAAAATATTTTCGTAGATTTAATCTAGCGCTACAAGTTTCTTTTTCGTGTGTTTTCACAATGGTAATGGCTTAAGAACAAGAATAATTTCAACTTAAATGCAGTTTATCCATACATATGCCGCGACACCCTCCCTAAAATTCCACGCGACACCCCAGTAGACCAAAGGTCTCGGTGGGGTACTATCACCCTCGGTGGTTCCTTATCATTTAGCCAGTACACTCTTTAACATAAACGTTCTATCAAATAAATACTTTCAAGTTTAGTCATATGTCACGTAGCATTTAGCTGATTGGCATCAACTGTGCCTACAAAGGCTGCTTCCAGCACATAGATGTCACTATAGAAAATTAACATTACTTACTACATTGGCAGGTCTTTCTACTAAAATAATACCCAGGAAGGCATTCCACGGGGAAGCAGTCTACGGAGAGAAAAACACGGAAAGGCAAAAATTAATTTTATTCGTTTTTTTATGAGTATCGGAGGCCAGCATCTTGAAAATACTTCAATATCAATTGCCCTTTTACTCTGTCGGCGTGTTCGGTATGTTGTTGATACAACAGTATACAATTAATATTTGAAATCTTTTATTTTATGAAATGTCCTGTAAGTAAGCTTTCGTATTAGTATCGTAGAAACGACAACCGGCATGGCCGTCGGAACGGGGGATGGCTGTACCCAACAATACCTTTTAGTTTGAAGGATTTTTTGTCTAATAAAAACGTCCACAATTATACCTTAGAAATGCCAGCTAGTTCTGGGAGTTGAACAGGACAGCTCCCAATCACTGAGACCTTCCGACAGCACGTACCGGTATAATCTAACCGAACTTTAATTAGTTTTCAACAAAAGTCTACGGAACTACCTAAACGAAATGCGACGTCTTTCAATTCACTTCATTCCAAATTCTGTAAGTATAGTACGTCTTTGTTATAATTATTGAATCGTTTTGAAAGTTATGGGATAAAATGTCATTTGTTATAACTTACCACATGTACACGTATCTTCGTTCCACCAGGCACGTGGGTTGCATTCCTTGACTTTTTTGCACTCTGCAATAAGGTGACAAATATTCAGAATTAATGTATGACTGCAAAGAAACATTTTACCGTCTAAACGTCTATATAGTAAGTGGTATGAAAGGTTAATGTTAGTCCAACTGTGATTTAAAAATATATATTGTTTTTATAGGTAACTATTACTCTTTCAATTTATTTGAGAATGGGAGATGTATATACCCTATTGTTTGAATGACAGGGACGGAGACGCTGCAGTCGTGACCATTATGTGCGCTCTTGGAACACTTATGATGCCCGTCTCTCGCGTTATAAACACTGAACTAAATACAATGTGGGGCGTGATTTTTTTTATCTTAGCTCTAAATGTCAAGAGGGCAGTAATATGTTCATGAAAGGGTGTAATACAGAGTGGGTTATTGAAAAAACATAATAGAAAACACAACAAGCAGAATCAGCAGGAAATATGCAAATATTTAGAAACAGCTCTCAAACTAAAATCTAAAGATGGTATCCAACGTGACCACAACATTCCTCGATAAGAGGAGGAATTCTCTGACGTTGGAACTTGGACAAGACAACGAATTAGTCAGAATCGAAAAGGCTATTGCAAACTTATCTACAAAGGTGCACTCGTACACGACATACCTGTACTTTCACCGTGACCCTATTATTGTAAATCGTCACCCACAAGACACAAAAGAAAGGGGCTGGTTAAGGTTTTGAAAATGGAGAAGGGGGCATACAAAATTGCTGGTGGGCAGTAGCATATCATTTGCACTATAGTCTGAAATGTTTGTTTTAAGGATGTTTAGGGGGAAAGATATTTCACTGGGGTGGGGAAACTCACATTCCAACCTGACCCCTTAGAGCCTCCAATGATTGCAGAGTGTCTCAAAACGAGACAAGGACGAATTTGTGCTTTCTTAAATGTATGGACTTCCGGTGATCAGTAGAGGAGATTTATGTGAATGTGTGTGTTTGTAAAGGGGAATTAAAGGGACCTTGAGACAAGTCATTGCCTAAAAATGTCAGTGTCAATGGGAGCATCTCAGAAAAGTATGAGCTATATCCCCCATCTCCCGGGAAATCTGCCTATGTTGATGATTGAATTCTATTGGTTACAGTTAGGAATCCTTACAGATCTCTGATCGGACTGAATAGTTAATTTATTAGTCATACAAGTTTACAACTTACCGCATTGGCAAGTGTCATAATTGAAAAACTGTCGTTTTGGACACTTCTCAGGAACGCAGCTTTCAACTACATGGATGAAAAAAAAGGCAAAAGAAGACAATTGTTGCAGATATAGTAACATTTTGGATAATAAAACGACAACGCATTACTACATTGGACGTTCTCTGAACGCAATTTACTGCAATTTACTTTTATTTTCAGCAGTTCAGAGACAGTATTTCATTGCATTATAGCTTTAAATTAAAAAAAAAAGAAAAGAAAAAAAAAGTTGAATCCCCAAAAGGGTTAGGGCTTTGGTTTAACAATGCGGAGAAATATTACTCCAACTTTTCGTTGGAAATAGATATTGTTTGGCTTGTCTGTGACAGACGAGACCCTGAAATAATGCGCTACAGCCTACGTCTTGTGGCATGCATGTCTGTATAAAGTTGTTCTCCAAAAACGTTAATAGTAGTACGTGCACTCGTATTAGTACGTTTACAGGTTGTAGTACTTTACTCAAACAATTACAATTATTTGTACTACTATCATGCCCGTAGTCAAGGGGGGGGGGCAAGGGGGGCTGAGTCCCCCTTGGAAAATTTTTGGCTTCCCTAGAAGATCAAAAAATTAGCATTGCCATAATGCATTTTAGTATGTTTCGCCCCCTCTGGAACGTTTTTCGCCCCCCCGGAAAGTTTTTCGCCCCCTTCAGCACCTCGTCTGGCTACGGGCCTGACTACTATACTGTACACCGCACCCTTATACACAGATACAAATATTTGTACTCGTATCTCACTCGTGCTTATAGTCGTTTTATACTTGCATTTGTCGTCACACTAGGAGGACTTATTATTATTGTCGCAGCCTCTCTCTTACTCCGTACTCGTACCAGGCCCGTAGCCAGACAAGGTGTTGACGGGGGGCGAAAAAGCTATAGGGGGGCGAAAAATTTTCCAGAGGGGGCGAAACATACTTAAATGCATTACGGCAATAGTAATTTTTGATCTTCTAGGGGACGAAAAATTTTCCAAGGGGGGCTTGGCCCCCCTTGACTACGGGCCTGACTGGTACTCATTCTTAAACTCATGTTCATGTTCATGCTCGTACTCGTGCCCGTAATTGTGCTCATACTCACACTTTTACCCTGACTCTGACTATTATTCTTTCTTTTATTCTTATCTTTACTTTTACTCAGTTACTCTTACCCATACTCTTACTCGTATTCGTACTCATATGGCACTTACAACAAGTTCCAATTTCAAAATGTATTTTTAAATTCCATATTCAGTCATCATTTTCATGAAATATGTCTTTTTCCTCAGGGATTCATCACGAGAATCCCCCAGAGAGTGCCACTTTTGTCAATAACCACCAACTATTTGTCGCACGTGTCCATGCATCTTGGCTCCTTGTCGCACCTTCGACAAGGAATCTGTCCTTGTCTGAGAAAATGCCATTTTGCCAGTAATCCCCAACTTCTTGTCATACGTGCGACAAGGAGTCAGTCCGTTTCCCATGAAATCACATATGAGATTGTCGTATTGGGTTGTAATTTTGTCAAAGATTTGGCAAGAAGTTATGCACAAAGAGCAGTCCAGATAGAGGTAGAAAATCCATTTTGAATATGGAACTTGTTTTACATTCGTACTTGTAACCGTAACCAGATCCTCACAATCTTATCCAAAGTAATATTCATACATACAGATTTCGAAGGAACAGGGAGTTGTTATTATATCCAAATAACAACTTCTGGAAGGAATAAGGGTTGTTAAAATATACTTACATTTCCATCGGAGTAAAACTTAGAGTAAAAATGAGGGCGCGTTAAAATTTTCATTGTTAAGTTTTACTTGATGTTTCAAATTATGGGAGAGAGATATGCTTTTTAGCAAAAAGTGCTGATAAGCAAAATCACATAAAAATTGATTAATAACTGTTTAAATAAATATATGTCTATCCGGCGGTGATTTGTCATGCCTTACCGCAATCACATTCCTGAAAGTCGAATTCGTACCCTACTGGGCAATCTCTCGGTTCGCATTCTGAAACAAAAGGAAAAATAAAATTTTGAAGGCCTAATAATAACATATGAATTGAGTTTGAGTTTCTTTCCAATATATAAATATGCAGTTCAATACAATAATTCTTCAAGAAGGTGGAGGATGACTGCTTTTACGCCCAGTCCCCCTTTACAAAGGTAAACTAAAAATGACAGTCAAACAAAATAACAAACAAACAAGATAGCAAAGAACAGTGAAAGATTAGAAGTTAGATTTTTTTTTCTTTATGATTGGTTGAGTTAAGGTTTACATTGTCCTTTTGAAGTGTTGTAGCTTCCGTACCTACCCCATCTCCTCCAGAACAGCCCCCAAAAAGTAAAAAAAAAAACCCACATACAACGAAATGAAAATTTGAATACTGACCGCATTGACAGCTCTCACGGTTGAATATGTAACCGTCTGGACAGTCGTAGACACGGCATTCTAGTTACAGAAAAAGAAAGAAATCCAGAAAAAAATCCCGCAGTTCATTTCAATTAAGTGGTGAAAACTTACAAAACTGAGTGCGATTAAATCTAGTAGACTGAGTTATTGAAAAGGGAGAAATACTGGATAACAACAAAGGTTCTTTAGCAAATTCCTTGCCCTTTAGAACTAATACATAGATATTAATTCCAGGTTGTATGTATTAGTCCTATCAAGCTGTCTACAGCAGGGGCTTCGCCAGAGCATTTATCATGGGGGGTGGGGTGATGGTGCTGTATTTGCCGAGAAGAAACAAATGCCGACTGAAAGTGTTGATAAGAGATGCAGTTAGAGCTGAGAACCGTTAGTCCAACCGACATTGGTCCAGCCGGGGTGGCGCCAGGATTTGCCAAACGAGGGGGGGGGGCAACGACTGGAAGCCTCGACAGCCCCGATGCCATCGAGGGGTTGGTGAAGGTAGATTTGAAGAAAACCTGTGTACTATACCATGCCATTGTGGGGCATATATTGCATAAAAGTTTGTATATACTAGCTAGAGGAAAATAGTTCCTCCCGATTTAAGGTTTTTCCCGAAATCTAAGCCGTGAAATTGCAAAGCGCGCGAATCTTTTGGTTGAACTTACACAAAAGAATCTGTACTTATTTAAGCCTATATAGGTCAACCAATGGCTTACCCAGGATTTATTTCAAGGGGCGGGGGCATGCAATATTTTGTGTTGATCTCCGCCGGGCTGGGAGAGGGGACACCCCCTCCCCTTTGAAAATGTTTGCAAAATTGGATGTACTTACATGCAATCTGGTGCCACATATGCCACCTTAGCAAGTACAGTTTGTGTTAAAACATTTACGATTTTTTAGTGTTGCTTACGGTCTTTGAAAATATTGATAAACGTTGTCTACAAATGCATTCCAATCTCCTGTCTTCCGTCTGCACCAGCCCCTTTCTCTTGCCCTGCTTTGTCCCTCCCTCCCCTGTTCTTTTCTCTGTTCGCTCAGTAGGTCTTTCTCTCTCCCTCTTCTCTATGCTCTTTTTTCTTCCCCTTTCTTCTTCCCTCTAAGTTTTCTTCCTTTGCACTTTCCTCTTTCCTTCATTTTGCCGACTAGTGTGCAGGATTTTGCCGACTGCGTGGATGATGGGGGAGGGGGGTCACACCCCCACACCCCCTTTAGCGTCGGCCCTGGTCCACAGCCATGTGTCTAGCCATATTACTCCATACAGAGAAGTGAAAATCAAACATTTTTAGAAATATTTAAAAAAGTCTGAAGGGCAGTAATACTTAATTTTGAAAGAAATGTAAAATAGGTGATAATGCAGTATTTCACCTTACTCAGTTTATTGTTTCATAAACTCAAGCGAAGTTTACAGAATAGCAGACGTAAATGATTACGTCATGCATACAAAAGAAGCATCTGGGAGAAAAACAATACAGAAGTAGCACTAGTGCTACGTAAGCGGGCATTTCATTTAGCATTGGGCCGGTTGTTTATACTCCCAGTTCCCATCATGCATTGCAATCATTAAAGTGTGCTATTATCTTGAAATTTAAATTCTTGAACACAAATTTTACCTCTAAAGGTAAAAACAATAATTTATAGGTAGCATCAGATTGCATGTAAAATATACTTCTTTATTCAAATATATTTAAGGACCCCGCCCCTCACACCTCTCCAATATGCCTGTGATCACAAAGACTGCATTGTCCCCTGTCAGCCAAGTCCTGACTACACCACAGAAGTATTGTTAGTAAACCACCCCCCACCCCCCCCCCCCCGTGTGGTATTGTTAGTCAACCATCCACCGTTTGCTCTTTAAAAACAGTATTAAACTCTGTTAGAATCTTATTAAGTCTTTTAAAAAACACCGTACAAAAGTGATTGAATTTTGTTCCCTATTTTGTTTCCTTTTTTTATCAATTTAAATTTTTGATATTATCAGAGCACATATCTTAGGTCATAATCTCTCATATTTGATTTCAATTGGAACCATATGGTTGGCGTAAAAGTAGAAAGAGAGCCCGGAATTTTACATATAAAAACCGTGGAAGGTCTCTTAGTAAAAGGTTAGTTGCAATGTATAACATTAGGTCCAAAATGTGCAAAATCTAGTTAAACGGATCGCGGCGATTTGCGATGGTTTGCGACGTAACCGGTACGGATCCCTTTACTAGCCATCATTGGACAATACGTTTTTACAGAGATCTGTTCATTGTGTTATGATCAACGGTGTATGAAACTAAGAAGCGATCATGGAAAGAAATATGAATGCGATTTTGTACATGAACACGAAAACACAACTTTCACAGAAATTCTGTGTTTATATACAAAATTAGGGAAACTAACCATTGTGTCTAGTTATCATCTGTGGTGTACGTACAGCAAGTCCGCTCTTATTGCGAGGTATTAATGACTGTAGGTTTCACTCTACCGTTGGTAAGGAAGGGGTTGCAGTGGTGCTTGGCGGTGGGGCAGGGGTAAGATTAGGGTTTGGGTATATGATTGTGTATGTCGACGAAGAGAAACATGCAAATCTAGAGGGGACATCCTGCATATTATTGTCGATTGCAATGCGACTGAAATTTTATCTTCCATTTTTTCATGGATGAGAGGCCTTCCTGCTGCTGTAGATAGTGGTTATAATTATCATTATTGAAAATTATGACCTTATTAATACAAAATCTACATCGTTCCTTGATAAAATATTACGGTGAAAACACAAGTCTGAAAATTTTTCCCTACTTCATGGGTGTAGGAAGTTGTTCTCGATGGGGGAGGGTGAATTTTGCTTCGGCCCGCCGTCCTGGGGGGAGGGGTCCAAGGGGAGCAGAGGAAATATGCTGGATATATGACAGTACTTAGATGCAATATGGTGCAACATGTTGGGCAACTTTGAAGGAAAATTACTGCTTATATGACATATTTTACAGAGGGAATTAATAAGAGGTTTTCGTCTTTGAATTTTTTTGGCTGGGAGCTTTGTCCCCCAGCCTCCAGCGGTTTCTCACACCTATGCCTACTTGAAAAAAGTCATAAGTTATTTACTTTCCTATAAATCTCCATCTGTTACTATCCTAGTTTTGGCTATGGGTAAACAGTTCAGGTGAAATAGAGAGTTCGAAGGCACCATTGATCGACACAAACTTCTTCAACAGAAACACAATTCAAAGAAACTTGCATTTGCAACGGCCTCACACTATGAGACTGGCATTATGACATACCGCAGGCACACAATAGAATGGTGGGGTAGATTGGGTTTTGATTAGAAAAACCTATAAAGCGAAGTCAGTACTACAGCATAGGGTTGTGGGGGTACCAACTCTCTTCTTGAAGATAAGTCGTCTATACGGCTCGCTCGTTTACACGATCTCTCACACTCATGTAATAAAATTTCACATGCATGGTAAAAGGGCCTTGGACTAACAAGGGGCCTGAATGCTGGCTTCCCCACCCCATGGCGGATGAGGGGCCCTTATGTAGGCTCAAACCCAAGTCGCCGGTCTTCAGCGCCGTTCGCCCTGTCCATTCAATTTTGCCCAGTACTCTAGTAATTCAATTGGGAATGACCTTCCGCTGCTGGAACATGGTATGGTTGTAGTTGTAAAATAAATGACACGAGATCCTACTGTTAGGCGGTCCACGTTTTGGACTTACGCTATACGGACAGCTGGTCTCGAAATGCTTGTCCCTCTAATAAAAAACGGCCAACCGTCTCCGGACGGAAAATGTGGTAACGTGTAATCATAATTTCATAATTCATAATTCCCCCTCTACTTTCCCAGTTGTGATCGAGTCTGTGTGTACAGTAGATTTGAGGCTTCCATTAAGCTTTGCTGCAAGATTTTCAGTGGGCCCGCCCTGGGCGGACTATTCATGATGCTCGGACTGATAGAAAACGTCGTCCCATTTCAAACTTGGTCAGTTTAACATAATTTCAGAGTTTGCATGAAGATTTGGCCTCCTCAAAAATCGTCAGCTTTTACTATGGCCACTCATGTGAAGCAGGGAGCTTGAAGGTATTGTTTCTTCCACAGAAATAAAAGTCAGACCTATTTGCCTTTCAACTGTGTTGGACAATTGAGTTGGTAACATAATAAACCCCAAGAAAAACAACAGAACAGTTGGGTTTGAGAAACACATCTTCTTTAACGCAGTGAATAAAACACTACACAGTTAGTAAAACAGTAACATGAACAAGACAAGGCTTCGAACTTTACATGAAAGATCGAATGAATGACACTGAAAAACTTACCACACTGGCAAGCGTCTTCATTAAAAGTAAAACCGTCTGGACACTCTTGGACTTGGCATTCTTAAATAGAAAACGGACTTACAGTTGTACCAAAGCTTGTGGTTAAAATATTGCAAGCACTTATACAGACAAACAGTGTCGCTATCAGATGGGTGATGGGAACAGGGATTCTCTGGGCTCAAGTCCCCCCCCCCCCTCCTTGTCAGTTTACCTTTCCAAATTGTTCAGAATGTATATATTTAAGCTATAGTTTATCAAAAGACGTAGAGGTAGTTGGATTACCTTGCATGTAGCAATTCTGGAAGTGTCCATTTCGGCATCCTAGCAGGTATGTTTAGGTAAAATGTCCACCACCTGATAGTGGTGTTTGGCTTAGATGGAACCACGAGGTTTTACTTCCACAACTCTCCTTCACAAAATATCCTGAGTGGGTCATTGTTACCGTATTGATCAAAGATTCCCTCTTCTTTTGTAATAACTGAAATCTTGCAGTAACTCGATGGGGCGTTTTGTTAATCAAATGCAAAAATTGCCTCCCTAAAGGTAGGGTCACCAAATATTATTTCGAGTAGATTGTGACGTATTGTGGTGAACGTTCATATATATATATATATATATATATATATATATATATATATATATATATATATATATATATCTATATATCTATATATATATATATATATATATATATATATATATATAATATAATATAATATAACGTTGTACTGAAAACATGTGTTCTTAATGAACATAAAAGCTTACTGCAGTCACAAGTGTAAAGGTTGATATCAATTTGGTTTCCCTGATCCACTCCTGTCTCCCTTCCGCCACTCCTTTCTTTTTGCTTAATACTTATTATGAACTTGCTCTGAACTATGCACTGCAAAGTTTTTGTTCTCGTCTCGATTGCCAGATGAAAGGCAAGCATATGTAAGACTGCTTCATTTTAATTGTTTTCTTCTTTTAGAAGACCCCTATAACCCCACCCTTGGCGACAACTTAGCTCACCTAGTGGTTGGCAACATTCTGATTTCAACGTTGCTTACTAAATGAAGTGATAGTAAGCTTTTCTTGTCAATGCCAAAATTATACTTATAATGAGAGAAAAAATGATACTTACCACAGAGACAACTCTCCGGGTTGAAGGAGTAACCAGTGGGACATTCCTGTTCTACACACTCTAGGAGCAAAAAGTATAATCGCACGTTATTTTGAAGTATATATATATATATATATATATATATATATATATATATATATTATATATATGTATATATATATGTATATATATATATATATATATATACTCAGAGGCGTTCTAATGGTCAGGAAATTTTGTGAAAGAACCTGCCGGAGGAGGGGGGGGGGGGTGAGCGTGCACAAAGGGATCATGCCCTTGAGAATGTGAGCAGAATGTGAGCAAAAAAGAGAAAGTGGTAAAAAGTTGTCAGTGAGAACAAGAAGACTTGACCCCACTCGGGCATTTCGACATCCCAGTGGGTACGCCGGGAGGGGAGGGGAAATGGCGTGAACCCCCAGGTGTCACTCGCACAATACGCAGAAAAAATCGCACAGATATGATTGTCATTAAAGGGCAGGCAACTTGAATCCGTGAGGTAATCAAAGACTATATGGAAGATCACCATCCTTCCCCACCCCTCCACCTTCCCCTCCCGCATCTGTATGCTCTGTTTATGTAATGAGAAATTTAACTACAACATAACTTATAAGGAGACTACTTACTTCGATTCCCATCAGTGGAACGACTTTTCATTCAGGAGTAGATATAGTATGAAGTTAAGGTTTGGTGCCCGAGTGAAAGCAATTCAGGGCGGAGTTACAACTTTTGGTGAACAAGTTTAAGTGCGCGTGTACATGGTTGGCAACTTAAACGAAGTAATGTCACCTTCCTGGGGAATCAGGCTGTACAATTTGATGGCTCAAGGTGGCTAAGAAACTACTATGCTATATGTCACTGATTTCCCAGGAAGTCAGTTATTGACTTGTTCCAATTTACCGAGGCAAATAGTCTAAGTCTTTTTACCAAACGTTGTCACAGAAACGTCGAAATTACTTTTGGATTACAAAGCAGAAACTAACACGCTAGTGGGCTCAATCGTTTAGAAGAAGATCTATTGCAGGTATTTCAACTATAGACGACTTTTGGGGAAGACATTTACTGGAAGATAGGGAAGGGCAAATTTCTGCTACATGAACAAACGGTGCTTTTGCACAATAAATTTAGGTTGGTTCGATGGAGTACCTGGGGAACATGAAAATGAGATCCCGGGCAGAGTTTATAGTCAACATCCAGGTAAAAGAATGGTCTAACATGATTTCTTGTTGGATTGCTGCCTTCTTTGCACATTCTCATTACATATTTGATGATCGTTCATGGAAATTTGGAAACAGTATTAAATACATTACCACAGTCACATAAGTCTTGGTTGAAAACGAAAGGTGGTTCACACACCCTAGGACGACAATCTAACCCAAGATATGAAGAAAATAAAAACTGTTTTGAAATGTGTGTTTGACTAGTTTCAGAGAATTGTAGTCTCAAATATTGTAGTCAAAGACAACGGCGGCTATTTGTTCTCAATATTGGGGGGGGGGGGGGCATGACCCCATTTTCAAAAAAATTACTGTGTGAAAAATCAAAGTCAATGGGCGATTTCTCAAGTATTGGGGGAGACATGTCCCCCTCCCCCAGGGATCGCCGACCATGGTCAACGACATAAAAGTTATACAGACGTCGTTTAGTTGCAGATAATTTTAACACAGACATTAAATTGTTACCGATATTATTTATAACCACAGATACTGTAGACAGGTCTACAGATACCATAGTCGTAGATATTAATTACGTCACAAATACTGTAGATACATATATTGTAGTCAAAAATATTGTAGTTGAAAAGGTGTTATGGTCACAGTGTTGTAGTAACAGACTACATACTTGCAGATATTATGCTCACAGACTGCATTACTTATAGATGATATATTCCCAGATATTGTAGTTATAGATGTGATATTAGTAGCCACTGAAGATATATGAAAGATATCAAGGACATAATTATTAATAAAGATATTAAATTAGAAGTTTAATAAAGTAATATCTGTACATTAATATATATGAGCATAATTATGTTTAACTATATTATTTGTGACAATAATATCTACAATATCTGTAGAAATGTCTCTAACAAAATATCTTTAGCTTACCAACCCTCTCCAGACAGCCGGAATTACTGAATACCTAGTTTTAATGAAAGAACCTCTCTGTTGATTCAGATTATTTGACAGTATAGACTACAGTGATTCATTCCTGATCTGCACCAGTCATGATCACTTGAATGAGGTCGCTTATTTAGACCTTCATTTAAAAGTCACAGTTTGACATTGCCCTCTACAAATGAAATAACTGACAATCACCAATTTGGCGGATGCCTCATTTTGTGCATTTTGGGAGGATGACAGTCTGATTTTAAGTGCCAATTGTTATCTATACATTCAGGGACGATGTCAATTAGTACGTCCAAAACAATGAAACAATTACTGAACGAAAAGAGTGTCAACTTGAATGAAAACTTTAAATTCAGTACATACCACAATCACATATGTCTTCATTGAAGAAATAGGGTGGTGGGCACTTGATGGGTGGACATTCTTTCGCAAAAGAAAAAATAGCAATAATTTCATGTCATATCACTTAACAGCTTCAACAACGACAAAAGAGTGCGTGATTTTACCAAAAATGAAAAGAGAAAACAACTATATCTTTTACCAAGATTTGTCACCTAGATAACTCTGGTAAAATATGATTTTTATATTTTGACAATCATACTCGAATGGCACAAAGCGTTGAATTTGCCACGTCTTCTTACCCTATAGGTCCATATTTGTACCCCCCCCCAATTACTGCATGCGTGTATGATAGGTTACCAAGACAAATTTATTAGCAAGTATCCACACTGATGGATCATAATATGCGACTTATGAAGACTTGCCAGCTTAGATTTATTGACCAGCAGGGGACATTGTTCATAGAGTAACTGAACAGTTTCTTTTAACGTTCAGAAATTTATCTTGCAACCAATATAGAAAAAAGAGGAAAAAGGCGGTTCGTTATTACTGAATAAATATACAATATTTCAGTCGTGAGATTGTGACAGTAAACTTAGTTACGAAGGGGGTTTACATAGAGGGGTAGTGAGGATAAGTCACATATGGGGGACGGTTTTTCCTCTTTTTCTAATTGTTCTTTGATTTTGAAATTCTTGAAGGTCAATATAGCTTCTAAACAACGCATTCTGTTTTAGTGTCCTTTGTATATATTTAGTTCATGCTAGGTAGGTTTCTTCACTGTATGACACTGCACATGTGGAAAATAAGTAATCAAACAATTGAATAGAATTGGCTACTTTCTCGGTCAATAGAAATATTCCAGTATCTATTCTGGGTTCTTCAATGGAGGAGTGAGTCGAAATGGCGGCGGCGTCATGGGCTCAAGAAGCCCATGGAATAAATGCCATAACAAATTGTCAATCTTACACCCGCATATATTTACAAGAAAATAGCACTTTAACGTTGAATAGTTTTCGTGATTTGCAGCCAGAAAATCGATCATAAAACTTGTACTTCGTTGCGCCATGATATTTCAAGAGGGCCATATTCCCCTTTAAAAGCTTGGAGTTTTCGGGCGATGCTCTTCGACACCGCAAGGGGGACTCGATGGCTGCAATACTGCTAGACTCATGATCACATCATTAGAAACCGTGATTATTTTGCTTTAATGATCTGTGACGCATTCGAGAGAATAGTTTCATCATTTGCTACTCCGTAAAATTACTGAAGAAGTCTGGCCTAATCTATCAAGATAAAGTCAAAATCCGTTTTATATATTGTCAAAAGGGAGCGTTTAGTTACCGCATTCACATAGTGTCGGGTTGAAAACGAAGGGTTGTATACATTCTCTGGGACGGCAATCTGATGAAGTAAGTAAAAGAATCAGATAATAGTTCAAACAATACTTTCGTGTTGAAGGTTCCTAAGAATGATAAGAAACAGAAGACTACAGCTTTGCAGGGAAAAATTCCTGTTGAAGCCTGTTGAACAGGCAGGAACAGGTTTTAACAGGTTTGAACAGGTCCAAAGGGTAATTGGAAACAGGTTTCAACAGGATTGCAATAGGGATATAAACAAGAGCCCAATTGGCACTATGGTTCCTTGTGATAGTAATGACACTGATCCATGAGCATACGAACAAAATGTTAGCTAATGTGAAGTTTGCCTGGTGACTGCTAAATGACCTTTAAAGTTGTTGGCAGTAAATGCTGACTTCATCTATGAAATTTCCTACAAGTCCACAACTTGACCTCTGGTAACCTCCAAATGGCCCCCAGTGACCCCAGATGACCTTTCACCTCCACCAAAGACAATAGTATGAATCTTCTCACCATAACACATCCACATACCAAGTATGAAATCTATCTAAGCTTCCTACCTTGAGATATCATATTAACAAGGTTTTCAGTGTTTGACCCTAGGTGATCCCAGATGACCTTCAACATCAAAAAGATAGCATTCATCTTCCTACCATAACCCATCCACATATACTAAGAATGAAAACTATCTAAGCTTCCTACCTTCACATATTGTGTTAACAAGTTTTCAGTGGTTGACTGCCAGTGACCCCAGATGACCTTTGACCTCCACCAAAAGCAACAGCATCCACCTTCTCACCATAATGCATCGACAAATCGAGTATAAAATCTATCCAAGCTTCCTACCTTGAGATATCGTGTTAACGAGGTTTTCAGTGTTTGACCGCTGGTGACCCCAAATGACCATTGACCTCCACCAAAAACAATAGCATTAATTTTCCTACCATAACCCATCTACATACTAAGTATGAAATTTATCCATGCTTCCTACCTTGAGATATTGTGTTAACAACAAGTTTCCAGTGTGTGACTGCCGGTGACCCCAGATGACCTTTGACCTAAACGTAAAGGAATAGCATTCATTTTCTCACCGTAACGCATCTACGTACCAAGTATGAAATCTGTCCAAGCTTCCTTCCTTGAATAGCGTGCTAACAAGGTTTTCGGTCTTTAACCCCTGGTGACCCCACATGACCTTTGACCTCTACCAAAAATAATAAGGCATACCTTCTTATCATGGCAGATCTATATACCAAGTGTCAGTTTAGTCCAACTCTCCCTTGTTGAGTTACAGCGTACCCAAGCAAGTGTCACAGACACACACACACACAGTTGTGCTTTAAATACTGTTTGAGGACCCCATTGTTTTCTCTATTGTGTTTGCTTCCTTAACCCTAACTTTAACAATAGACTGCTCTCTATTGTCAAACTTTTGAGGACATGAGAAATCTATTGTATTTCCTTCTAAGGACCTGAAATCCATTGTTTAGGTCCTCAATCTGAATGGAAAGTAAGTGCACACACACATACTTACATACACACGCCAAGCTGACTACATAGGTTCCTTTTGCTAACGCAAGGAACCAAAAACTGAGAAATATTGGCGCTTGAATAGGATGTGAACCAGGGCAGAGAAACCAAGAAGCGAGTACTTTCCATTACACCATCAACATACGCACGTGTTAATTGTACGCTGTCTTTAGGTATAATATGGTCACAGCACCCTTCACACAAGCCCATCGTCAGGTAAGTAAAATTGGAATTACTAATGAATTTCCCAGAGTTATGTTTGTGAAAAGATATACGTTGTTCTCTATCATAATTTTATCCTTGGAATGGGAACAATCAACCCTCCCTCTTTCGTTGGTCACGAAACGGCACAAGGCACGGTCCACTGTCTATTCTTCTGAATTTGTGTTAAAGAACAGTCCACAAGACGTTCGTACTTTCAGGTCTAGTGAACTCAGATGACCGGCCTTGACCTCCACCAAATCAATACGGATCCTTCTCTTCATATGGCAAATCTATACACCAAGTGTGAAAATTATTCATCATGCATACCTTGAGATATCGTGTTTATAATTTTTGTCGGTTTTCGGACCTCTCGTGGCCCCAAAGGACCTCTTACCTCCATAAAAACAGTAGGAACCTTCATCCAATATTACCGTACAAATCTATTTACCCCATATTAAAAGTATCCGTCATTGCTATCGTGAAATGAAATATTTTATCAAGCAGTTTACAAGTTTTTGGTAGTTTCACCTCTGGTGAGTCCAGATGACCTTTGATGTTCATCAAAAAACAATACCGTTCTTTCTGGTAATATAATATACACCAAGTATAAAAAAATCCATCATTCCTTTCTTGAAATACTGCGTTCACAAGGTTTTCGGTTTTTGACCTCTGTTGACCTCAAATAACCTTTGACCTTTCCTAAAACAACAGGGTTCTTTCTCTAAATATAATAAATCTATATGCTAAGTGTGAAAAGTGTCCATAATTCTCAACTTGAGATATCGTGTTTACATGCAATATTCTCGGTGTTCGTAGTTTAACCTTCGGTGACCTCGGATAATCTTTGTCCTCTACCAAAAACAATAGAATTCATTTACTGACCATACGTATCTACATTCTAAGTATAAAAGTATCGGTGCTTTCTACCTTAAGATACTGTGTTTACAAGAGTTTAGGTTTATGACCTCCGGTGACATAAAATGACCTTTGACTTCACCAAAAGCAACAGGGCTCTTCCTCTTAATATGATGAATCTATGTAAGAAGTATGAAGATTAGATGATTTCTACCTTCAGATATCGTGTCTACAAGTTTAGAGTCACAACACAAATACACACACATGCACATACACTCCCCAGCGAGACTGCATAGATTCCTTTCGCTTTCGGCAAGAGTCAAAAAGTGTACAATTTCCCTCGTTAGTTTGAAACTCCCTAAAACTCCGAAACAGCACTGGGCGTTGGGGTAAAACGGGTATGGACTGTGGGTGGGACGATGGGGTAGTTAAAATATGGTAAAATTTGACAGGGTAAGCTAATATATAACTCTTCTTTATGAGTTATCAATTCCTTACAATTACTAGTAGGCCTATCATGGAGGTACGAGTTGCGCCGTCTCGCCGTTAGAGTGTAGTACTACAGTATGAAGGATAAACCCCTGAGTTGGTAAAACCAATTTCTCGGAATAAAAGAAACGCTGTGGCTATTTTCTCGGGTGATAAAGGTTTTTCTGTGGCAAAATGTCCCCTTATAGAAAATATCACCAACGCTTAGGAGAATAGTCATGCCTCCGTGATGCTGATCACATCCAGCTACCGTCGAAGAGCAATGAAAGTTTCTCGACATTTGACAACAAAGCCTTACAATTTCAGTACAATAGCAAAGTTTAATATTAATCAAACGCAAAATAAATTACGAACTAATTTATATTTTAGAAATTTCTTCCTAACACATTTTAAGAAGTCTAGGCATATTAACGGTTTTTCCTATGTTTGTTTCAATTAAATTCACAGCGATGCCGATGGGTAAGTAATATTCAAAAGAATGCGTCTCATTCACATCCCAGCGTTGATTGATCCTAAGCTAATAGTCAACTCCTCACCAACTTTCCTCCTACAGGGGGAATCCACACGATACTTATTCTTACAATGGTATTGTCTAAAGTTTAATGAAACAAGCGCAACAATGTTGCTAAAGCTCAGCTTTTCCTGTTGACCTAAAAGTCTGCAGTCAATATTTCTGTTGGGTCTGTAACTCATGTTGTTCATACGTATGTTAGAAAACAAAGGGATAAATATAAATGCAATGAAATATGTATTTGAACTCCTGAAGTCTCTGAAAGACTAAATCTGGTACACAAAGTTAACTTTATATACTGCACAGATGTTAGTATACAAATAATGAATTTTTATGAGTGTGCTGCTGTGTAGACCTCATTTGTTTTCCGTAATTGGACTTAGATAGTAACTACCGACTGCAGTGGCCAAGTGGTTAGAACATCTGACTTGCAGCCGGAAGTTCTAGGGTTCAAATCCTGGCCGGGTCATACCAAAGACTTTAAAAATGGAACCTACTGCCTTTGTGCTTGGTGCTCAGCATAAGCCAGTGAGCCACAACTGGAAAAAAGGCCGTGGTCGTCTCGACTTGAACCAATTGGTTGGGAACTGGGACTAACTAACTAACTAACTAACTAACTAACTAACTAACTAACTAACTAACTAACTAACCGATAGAGAAATTTTACAGATGGTTTAAGGTCTTAAAAGCGATATTTTGCCCCAACGATGATATTCCTTAAACTTGTCCAGGGAGAAAAGTTCAAATGCGGGTTGCCACTAACTGGATTGGATAAACCAAAACTGCTCAATTGCTCAATAAAGGGATAATTTCTAAATTAAATTCCTTACAAGCCTAATTCCGAGTACTCTTTAGCCCCTTTTTCCCCTACAAACTTATTTCACTGCATAACATTTTTATGATTGGGATCTACCAGGTATAAATCGTCGATCGCTTTTAGGACCGGTGAAGGTGTCGCAACAGGATGGAGGGTAACTACAGTTCGTAGAGAGCGTTGGGGAAATATGCACACGTATACTAAGTCTAAGGCTATTGAAATATCATTCCCCATGGCTTCCCCTTAACAACTTGGTGGGGCTTTCGGCAACGGAGTACAAGACTGAGGCGGTTCCTGCAGTGTCGACGCCCATGTGGCTGCACAAGGCTCGTAGCCTGACAAGGTACTGAAGGGGGGCGAAATGGCTTCCAGGCGCTAACAAATTTTTAAGGGGGCCAAATGTGTACAAATGCCATTAAGCCAATGGCAACTTGAAAACTTGTATGGTGGCGAAAAAAATTTCAAAGAGGGATTCGCCCCCTTGGTACGCTTGGCTAGAAGCCTGAGCTGCACAATTCCTGCCTCCGAGACTGACATATGGCACACGCCTTCAAAAAGCACGTTTTCCTTCTCAAACCGAAAATTGTTTTTGAAATGTTAGCACAAGCGTTAAGCTTAAACCATATGAAGCATTGTATTTTCTCTCAACGTGCTATGTTCTTTTTTAAAAGAAAGGGGGTGGGTTCCTCTAACCCTTACGGCATTTCCTAGACAACATTCACCTTAACTTGAAGTAGTGTACCCCGCGCCGGCATCCCATTTCACGAGTAGCTTCTTTCCTTCATGTGACAATATAAACTAATTTGCTATCAAAGAAGGATAAGTCATTTGTTTACCTTTCATACTAAATATTTTTTTGTCCAGAAATGTTAAGAAAAATGTTTGTAAAGGAGATACAAGAGGATTTGAAAGATTAAGGTAATGTTTACAAATAACTTAAGGCAACTGCATATACTTTAAGCCAAACTCCTAAAACCATTCAGACATCAGGCTAAGTTGAATACTTGTTTCTGCCTCAACACAAAACTGTGTAGGCGTAGCTTTTACCACTGTTTCGCACAAGGCCACTTATTGGCAAGAACTTGCACAACTTTCAAACGTCCGGCATTTCTTTTCGAGTAGGCCTAACCATCCAACCAATTGAGCAAGTCTAACGCCTGAATGAGATCAGCGCCACATGTTCACGTAACGTCTCCATAGCAGTCTGCACGGTATATTCCTTTTATTCATGTCATATCCCTGGTTTGGGAAGCGAAGAGCTGAGCAAACATAGTCTGCTTTGCGGGGTAGCCCCGTACGGTATTCAAAAGTCGATGCACTGTACTTTGCGTAAACTCTTCCACACGATAAAGCACGAAACGTCCTGTACATTTATATATGTTCAGTATACTTCTGTACCTCGTTTCGTTGTACACAGTCTCTCAAATGATAACAACTGGGATTCTCGATGCTCTGTGCATTTAAGAATTTACAATATTCGTAAATTTTTGTCAAAAATGCTCTTTTTGGTCATCAAATGATACTGATAACAAATGAGAAATTTAACTTGAGTGCAGTACTATTCAAACTATCTATATGAAGCGTTTCAGCGCATTTAGTGCACAATTGAAGGAAGATAAGGAAATTTTATGTTTTCAAACAAAACCCTCTCCTGAGGTCAAATAACGTTAATATTTATCAAAAATGGTTGCATCATTAAGATATCTTCCGCACCAACACGTCAGCCAAATTTCAGTCAATTCTATTAAGAAATAGTGAAATGCCACGCATTTAAAGACGACGTCGAAAAGTGACAGACATGTGACAGACATTTGCTTCCGCGTATGGTAGCAATAGTTCAGCTGAAGCTTTCAGCTGAGCTAAAAATAGGATGGAATTGATGTTGCACACAAAGTCTTTTGCCATTTCAAAACAAACATACCACATTCACAGATGTCTTGGTTAAAGTAAAATGGTGGTTCGCAGATTGGTGGTACGCATTCTAGGAGAAAAAAAAAACATTTTCTGATCAAGAAAAAAAAAATTTGAAAGGAAAGTTGTCTTAATTGATGGAAAAGTAGAATTTAAACCAAATCATGGTTTACACAAATTTTTAAAGTTATAATTCATGTGTTGAACTGACGTCAATATTTGGTAATTGTTGCAAATGTTTGCTATTATTACACAAAGTTAAAACTAGAAGAAACTGCTATACATATGATATATTTGCACACTGGGGATTAGCCCCTTCCTTTCACCTCCTCTGTTAAATGTCTCTTTTCCATCCGACATTCTCTTCATTCACAGTCAATATAAAACATTACAAAGAATTGCACACCTGAATTTGTGGAAGCACTGAAATTAAGAAGTGTGTAACAGAAAAAAAAGATGACTTAAGTCATTTTTTTCTGTTACAAACTTCCTAATTTCAGTGCTTCCACAAATTCAGGTGTTCATACGAAGTTGAAAAGTGCTAAAGAAATTCCAACACTACAAAAACTATTTTCTCATTTACCAATCAACACATTTGTTTATAAAGACGTGATTAATATTTCAATTTGATTTTGAGCATTTTCACCTATAATTAACCTGTGTTTCCTTAGGTGCTAAAAATAAATTCAAGATTTCTTTAGGTATGACAAGTTTCTACACTTTTGAGGAGAATTTCCTGCAATAAGAAATGTCACAATCGGTACTTTAATCGAAACGAGATAAATATCAGACATGAATTAAAGCTGATCATACGTATAGTACAGGTTAAAAGAACGTCTTAATTTGTATCTATTGAGACAGTACGGTAGGGTTACAACTTACCACAGCCGCAAATATCAGGGTTGAATATGTAGGGTTCTTCACAGTCTCTTGGCCTGCATTCTGGGAATTAATTAATAATAGTTGTAGCCTCCCCTTTTTATACTAGTGTCTGTAGATAATCTTTAGCTCTGAATGGCTAATTTTGCTGAGGTCTATGCCGACATGTATATAAGGAAGCTAAATAGAGTCAAATGAAAGATCTCCTATGTTTGTTTTAATTAAATTCACAGCGATGTCGAAGGGTAAGTAATATTCAAAAGAATGCTTCACATCACAGGCGTTGATTCATCCTAAGCTAATAGTCTACTCCCCACCAACTTTCCTCCTACAGGAAAATCCACATGATACTAATTCTTACAATGGTATTATCTTAAGTTTGATGAAGAAACAGGATGGACTTGATGTTTCATACAAAGTCTTTTCAAAACAAACATACCACATCCGCAGATGTCTTGGTTAAAGTAAAATGGTGGTTCGCAGACTGGCGGTACGCATTCTAAAAGGAAAAAAAAACATTTTCTGATCAAAAAAGAAAAAAAAACTTGAAAGAAACGTTATCTTAATGGATGGAAAAGTAGAATATAAATCAAATCATGGTTTAAATAAATTTTTAAAGTTACAATTCATGTGTCTCGAACTGACGTAGATAATTGGTAATTGCTGGAAATTTTTGCTACTGTTGCAAAGATAAAAAGAGAAGAGACTGGTATACATTGCACACTGGGAATTAGCCCCACCTTTTCACCGCCTCTGTTAAATGTCTCTTTTTCATCCTTTATTCTTTTCATTCACAGTCAATATATAACATTACAAAGAAGTCATCTCTTCCTAATTTCAGTGCTTCCACAAATTTAAGTGTGCATTCGAAGTTGAAAAGTGCTTAAGTAATTTCAACACTACAAGAACTATTTTCTCATTTACAAATCAACACATTTCTTTATAAACATGTCATTAATATTTGATTTTGATTTTGGGCATTTTCACCTATAATTTGCCTATGTTTCCTTAAGTGCTAATAATAAGGCTAATAATAAATTTAAGTTTTCTTTAGGTATGACAAGATTCTCCTCTTTTGAGGAGAATTTGCTGCTGTCATGCAATGATTTCCTTCAAACTCGTCACAAAATAATCGATATCAACTCTATGAGCCCCTTTAAATGTCTCTTTTTCATCCTTCATTCTCCTGCAATAAGAAATGTCACAACCGGTACTCTGATCGAAAAGAGATAAATATCAGACATGAATAATAGCTGATCACACGTATAGCACAGGTTAAAAGAATGTCTTAATTTATATCAATTGAGACAGTACAGTAGGGTTATAACTTACCACAGTCACAAATATCAGGGTTGAATATGTAGGGTTCTTCACAGTCTCTTGGCCTGCATTCTGGGAATTAATTGATAACTGTTTTAGCCTCCTGTTTGTAATAGTGTCTGAAGATAATCTTTAGCTCTGAATGACTTATTTTGCTTAGGTCTATGTCATGCCGACATGTAATGTATTTAAGGAAGCTACATAGAGTCAAATGAAAGATCCAGATGATATCCCTAATCAGACAAGTGTAAGGATACCAGTTTTGAGAAACTGTTGATGTATGCTGCCCTCTATTTTTGCAAGTAAGAAAGTTGTTACTCTTTTGAAACTGAGATACGGAAGCCGAGAACATCGCGGTGGTGTGAAATCTGACATGCCAGTTTTCCCACCCCTTCTTTCGGTAAACATGGGAAGGAGAAATCAAGATACGATTTCGCCTTACCATTATCCACCGATAATGTGGAGTAGAGAAAACCAAAGTTAGTGAGGGGGTACTTCAAGGAAGGACCATTGACCCGAATCAGTAAGTCTAGTCTTATTTTATTCAACTGTATGTTTAGTAGCTTGAAGGAGAGTTGGCAGTTTAAAAGGCATTGGATGGTTTTTGAGTTTTTTACGCGTTTAAGTGTTTTAGAACTTGCCTGTGTGGTGAAACAGTAAAGAAATCAAAGTTGCAAATAAAATCTTAATTGCAGAAGATTTTCAGTCGCAATGGCATGACATGAAAACTGGGAATAGACGCCATCCATTAAAGGTAAAGGTCAAATACTAAAATCAGGGGGTTGTTACGGATGGAGCTCAAGCACGTAATCTATCAGACGATAAGCACTTGAGAATAATTTAATCCTCTAGTTTGTTAGGGAAAATTTTCATTAACAGGTTCTTTAGTTCCTCTTCTAGGTTTGTTTGAGCTAATCTTCCTTATCAGAGTGTTTGATCCTTTGAAACTAAGGTAATCATAAGACAGAGATTTAATGAAGACAATGCTTTGAAGTGATCCGCTCCACCGACAGATGTCAAACCTTGTCACCTTCCTAATATAAACGACTGCCAGTGTAACGGCACTTTTAAGGGATCCAATTTCTTTACTTTTCAATTTTTTACGCATGTAAAGTAGCATCCCTTTTCGGTGAAGCCGGCAAGTCTACATTTTGTCTACAAAAGTTTAAAAGTTTCGCATTGTTCCTAAAATTAAGTATCATGAATCTATGTTCAGGAGGTAATTTGAACTTTTACTGGACCCTTTTGATGAGTGTAAACTAACGTTTTTGTTTTCCTTGACGACTGGCAATATCACAAAACTGTTTGAGGTGTAGCAGACGACAACAACCACTGTCGTCACATCCGGTAATCTCTTTCAAATGTTAAAGAATTTGATAGAGCGAGGCAAACGGGAGATTATTGTCGGCAAACCACATACTGTCAAAGGAGAGAGCAGTGTTTGTACTCCATCCGTAACCACTCCCCGCTAAAATCAATTGGTGATATGTACGGTGAAGACCGGTAAACAACCAAAATCATTAACAAATACAACCTACCACAGTCACACAGGTCAACGTTGAACACGTAAGGAGGTTCGCATTCTCTTGGGATGCATTCTGCCAATTCAAAAATAAATTAAACCTCTTTAAGTTATCAAACCATCTTAGTTTTATTGCATTTTGTGATTACAGAAAATTGAGAAAATTCATTGTCAATTTGTCCTTCCTTACATTTCTCAAATTCACGCAGCACTCCAATGTGCCCGTTATAACTTTCTGCAATTACACATGATAGGGATATGTTTGGAACTTATTTCAGGGCAAAATTCATGTCATAATTGTCACAATTTTTGTCGATAAGGTAAGGTTCTCAAAATAAACACCTTTTGCCGCCAGTGAAATGACTTCATCTCATACTCGTATTCATTCGTAACCTACAGGAAAATATTGCATTTCTTATCTAAACTAAGAAATTTCATATTTTAAAAACAATATTGATTGATAAAGAATGATAGATAAGTCGAAATAAGGCGGTACGGTAGCTTTGTTTTCAAGAAACAAGGTTCTTACAGAAAGAAATTCTGCTATTGTTGCTCCAGAATAATTTGTTGGCCCAAACTTTACAAATTTTAAATGAGCATGCAACTTCAGTAACTCTTGTGATGCATAATAGTTTTGGAGATAAAGCTATTGCTGGAGTTTTTTGGTGAGACTGAATGGTACAATAAAGGTTATATAGCTCTTTTTGTTGTATGCCGTGTTGCAATACACTTAACAACGAGAGTGGTTTTTATGTTAATTTTAATTTTACGCCCTTAAGAGTGGTTAACGAATAACAATAAAGGGATGACTTTAAATGATCAACTTCAATTCGGATGGCTAACCAACTTAACAGTCTCAACCAAACGACTTTGATTAGATTTTACGTAGCCGGTCAGCTCCATTGCAGTCTCATTGCACCAAATTCTACCTTACGCTTGCTCCTTCCAGTAATTTGATTAAATCTGATTAGCTTTCACTTAGCCGGTCAGCTTAATTGTAGTCATTGCACCAAGTTCTATATACCCTTACCCTTAGCCCCCTCCAGCTACAGCACCAGAAATATTTTTGGGTAGTTTGTTGGTAAGACAATTAGGCATCGAGGGCTACGTATTCAGACCAAGAGGTTGACAAAAGGTAATATTCTTTCTATATTATTAATTATATACTAAGGCAAAACATATCTGGACCTACCGCACTGACAACTATCCTGACTGAAAACGAGTGGTGGAGGACACTCCCTCGGCAAGCACTCTAATACAATAAAAAGACGATAATTTGCCTTTTATCCTTAACATAAAACTTATAAAACTTAGCTTTGGCAAAACACCTTGATTAAATGTACTGAGCCTAACCACCACCATAAAACGGTTTGTTACAAGTACACTCTAAAAATGTCCTATTCAACATACAAAAGAATCAGTCAATCGAGGTAGCAAGCGAAGTCTTGCTTAAACCAAATTTGTCAATTTTAGACAAAATATAGTCAAATACTTCACAAGTTCTGGTTCGCTCCCAGATTGACGATATCTTTACAGTATACGACTTCAGCAGCATATATATATAATCTTAGAATGTATAACAATATCAAGAACAGGAATAAATTAAAGGAGTTGTTGCATCACGCCTAACAGATATAGGAATATCCCCATATCTCTATGTACAATTGGTTATTACACATTAATTTGCTCAAATCCAACAGTAGCATCACTGTAATTAGTCAATGATAACTTATACAGGTAACTCGGTGTTCGGTGGGTGCAGTACGCTATGCATGGTAGACACCTCACACACAACTGCAAAAAAGCGTGTTGGTATGGCATTAAAAATAAAAATAAACTGAAACTCAGTACATGCTATTCAAGCTTTTATCAGAGAGTGCACTAGGTAGGTATTTTTCTTTTCCATTAGAAGAGATTCTAGAAGTAAACTTAGCAGGGAGAATTTTTAAAATCTGTACTGAGATTTGTTAGCCTTTAAACACCACCAGGGCCCCTTGGCTGGGGCTAGTCATATCCATTAACTATATGGCCTACACTAAAATTTATCTCTAACCTCACAAATTGTTTCTTTGAAGGGCGGGGTGGTTTCAAGTGGGGTGGGGGCTGGGGTATGCTGAAGTCTATTCACCCTGATGGATTACCCGTCATTGGACTCGGAGTCTCGAAGGGTCTTAAATGTAAAAATAAACTAGGACCAAACTCTTCTTGTCTTGTTGTGGACACAACTTCTAATTTCGAGAGTACATTTTCTAGTCACATTTGCAAACAACAGCTCCGAGATAAAATCTTACCACAATCGCATAAAATCTCATTGAACGTATAGTTAGGTGGACATCTCCGCGGGACACATTCTAAAGGCAAACAACGAGAGCATATTAAGAAATTATAAGCAGGACGATGCCTTTCAGTTGCAGGTTACGGTAGGCGGGACGAAATGACTCTAACTGACGGAGGATTAGACATTGTTAAGCTTGCTTAAATCGACAGTTTGGATGATTGCAACGTGATTCTTAAAAATACATTCTTATGAAGTAATGTAAGATAAATGCTTTCTTCAATAGTTGCTCCTCACAAGACTTCAGCCCCGGTGATTAAGGCATGAGAAAATTAGGGAGTATCCTTTTGAAGATGTATCTAGTCACAAGCCACATATTTTTGTAGGTAAATATAAGGCACCCACAACAACCTCTTTTACTAGCGTTTTCATTCATGTCGCAAGAATGAGTAGAAACTCCACCCCTACCAAAAAAAAAAAAAAAATGAAAAGCTATATTGCTTTAAACCACTTGCTCCCAGCTGGGGCGTTATCGTCCCGCTGGGGCATTTTCGCAACTAAGGGGGCATTGAGCGCTAGGGGGGCAGCAGGGGGAGTTTTGAAAAAAATAAGATACCCAATTTAAACGGGGTCTTTACAAGATTCCAAAAGCTTCTGTAGTGGAACTCTCATATTGGTTTGCATAAAAAGGAGACATATGAAGTCAACAAGTTAAGTAGTTCTAATGTTCCTTTCCCTTCCCAAATGTCACGAAATCGCATCCGTGTTTTATTTCATTTTTTCCTGTCGAGGACCCTCATATTGCCATCTGTGACAGTAAAAGCTGTGACCGAAGGGGCCATGGCTAAAATGTTTCGCCAGTTTGACCTCAAATGTAGTTTTTTTCCTTGCAGTCCAAAAACCTGACATACTGACAGAAGTGACAATTGTAGGTAACTGTAACATAATAGATAACTTCTGTAATATACTATGAAATAAAATGTTAAAATGTTTTCAAAAATGCAATTCTTCGGTACATCAATTTCGGCTTTCTCACTGTTTCTACCTGTGGGACAGCTCGAGTGGCATGTCTTTCAAAACCCCATGAGACCCCTACCATCCTTCTTCCTCCCACCCACAGAAAAAAAGCCCTTGCAGCATCAAAGAAAACTTTCGTTATTTATTATTGAAATACAAACTGGTCTCATGGTGATTTTTGTAATCTCTTTAGTGCGCATTTAAGGTTATTAAGTAATTGGAAGATAGTCAACATTTAACTGAAAGTGCCTCAGTGTTGTGTTCGTCATTATCCCAGAGCTTCCAGGGGGGTTCTCCAGTTCACCCAACTGGACGTTTCCCCTGAAGACCTTTCCCACAACTCGGTGGGGCTCGTGGCAACTGTTAAATTCAAAAAACCTTTCACAGCTCCTGACCGAGATCAAGTTTTCAAGTTTCGTAAATTGTGAGTTAAAGATTCGCCATCTCAAAGGGTGTCCGTGTTTTTATGTCCCGCGCCGCTGTTTTGCCAACCTGTGTCGGACCCACACGTAAAAATGATGTATTTGTAAGCCTACCCTTTATTTTAGCATGTGTTTTTTATTTTTTCGTTTCATTCATATCAAAACTATGCTATAGACGGGGGGGGGAGGGGCATTACCCATCCCTATTAGGTGAAAGCAGGCTGTGAGCTGAAAAAGGTTGGGAACCACTGCTTTAAAAAATTTGTGATACCCAAAATGCAAGTCCTGCATAAGCCTGCGTAGCAGCTCTCTGTGGCTGCCGCCACGGAGCCCCACAGTTGTTTTTTTTCGTAGCGATAAGCTGTACCATAAAAACTTCGTCAATTCCGCGGGTTAGTCCTGCATGGGAACTTATCGCTGTATATGCCACTCTACATTTCGACTGCCCATACATACGTTCAAAGGCACTTCCGCAGGATCAATCATCACACAGTGTTGTTTCCAAAGGTGGCGCAGGCATATTTTAGGTCAAATTTTACATGGTAACCACGGAGCAGATTGGAACACACGTAGAGTCCTGCGCAATGTAAGGAACCGTGCATACAAAATTGCAACTACGAATGGGCAGGAAGGTGTCTCCCTGGTATGGGCATCTTCTTAGAAGCAGTTTTCATCGAATCGTTGCATCTAGCCTGTCCATGGAATCTAATGTTACCCCTATCCCTGCCTAATAAAAAAGCTTCACAGCCGAAGGAATGGAGGAGGGGGAGGGGCTAAAGCTCCCAGATAAAAGTCTGAAGGAAGTTGCTTCCGTCCCTACTGTTAAACATCAAAAGCCCCTCATTTGTTCCCCTATGTCACAAATTTTCAGTAATTTGCCTTGAAATTTGCACAGCATGCGGCACCAAACTGCATCTTTGGTCCCTCAAATGTTCAAAAATTTCCAAAAGAGGAGGGAGACCCTCCCCTGAGACACCTCCAACACAGTGGCGTAACTACGGGGGGGGGGGATGAGGGGCACGTGCCTCCACGACAAAACCGTGCCACCCCAGGTGCCCCGTGAAAAATTTTGGAATGCACAGTTCTGTATATAAGCCCTATAGAGAGGGAGAAAATTCAGAAATTGAGCCCCCTAGAAAAGATTCGTGACCCCTAGTGCCTCCTGCTCAAAAAATCCTCGCTACGCCACTGCTCTCACAGAACGGAGGCGACGAAACAACGTTCCCCTGGGGCAGCTGTCTGTGCCGATGAAAATGATAATTATCACGTTGATTCCTGAAATGATGTAGAATGATCGATCACTCACCACACTCGCAGAGGTCTTCACTGAAAATATATCCCGATTCACAGTTTTGTAGTATACACTCTAAAACATAAACAAAAAAAGAAGAAGATTTACATAAAGCTAATCAGTTCAGTTCTGTGTTAGCCTTCAAGTTCTGACAATGTTAATCTCTTTAATTGTTAGCCACATAATGAGGTAAATCCCCTTTGTGCATCTGTAAGGACTGAACCCGATGGTCAGATGTGGCTTGCGTAGCCCGCTGTCTGTGGCTCTCAGCACACACGGTCGTTTCTCGTGGTGATGAGATGAACGGAAAATATATGTCCCGTTTGCTGGGTAGAGCAAGGATGTTACTGGCATGGCGAAGAGAATTTTGTCTGATAGCAACAGAGTTGATAGCGTCAAGTATATGATAACGTAGCACTAGAATTCGCAAACGTTAGTTTATACTTACCGCATTGACATGTTAGGTCACTAAACTCATAACCCGGCTTGCACTCTTGACGAAGGCATTCTGTTTTAAAAATAAGACATGACTTATGAAAACTAGGTGAAAAGGTCAAGCCCGTACTCTCGAAAAATGGAACGTCACGTATAGACTTGATTCCACGTTGGACGGCAACAGCCACATATTTCATAAACATAGCATACTGTATAACATTGCATGACATACACACATTCTTTTCACTGCTGTGGTCAATATGTATCCCAGATGGTATCCATGCCTACAACAGGCCCAGTGTAGTTATCAACAAAATTCCGCCTCATCTATCGGACTACGCAACGGGGGGCGGGGGTCTGGAGTGCGTGGCCTCTGTCATGGGCGTGGATCATGGGGGACGGGGGACGCGTCTTCCTCACTTTTGGGAAGGGGAACATCTCCAATAAGTCCCCTCACTTTTTCAAAACTGATGAAAACTAAAACTGTGATGAATTATAACATAACATAGATTACGAATCGACACTATACATTTTAAAAGCTAAATTGCGCCCAAATATGGCACTATTGGCCATAAAACACCTTCTAATTTCCTTTTTTCAAAGGGGAGGGGACAGCCCTCCCCCAGGACGACGATTCTCAAATCGTGAAAAGTCCCACCAGATCCACGCCCTTGGCCTCCCGTCCCTTCCGTTCTTGGCTAGGAGCTCGATCCAGTCACAAAAAATGATTAATGAGTCTAGTCTCATTGTATTCGAACTGTGTGTTAAGTAGGAGAAGAGGAAACAGTTCAAAAGGCATTGAATGGTTTTTGAGTTTGTACGCATTTATTTGTTTCAGAATTACCTGTGTCATTAAAAAGTAAAAGTAAAGTCACAAATACAATATTAGTTGCAGACGATTGTCAGTTGCAACGGCATGACATGAAAGCTGGGAGCAAACGTTATCCATTCAAGGTATAAGTAAATTACTGAAATGAATGATATGTACAGTGAAGACCGGTAAACAACTAAAATCGTTTATAAATATATAACCTACCACAGTCACACAGGTCAACGTTGAAGACGTACGGAGGTTCGCATTCTCTTCGGATGCATTCTGTGAATTCAAAAATAGATTAAACTTCCTTAAGTTATCAAACCATCTTAGTTTTATTACACTTGTAATTTTGTGATCAGCTTCGTATAAATTACAGAAATTGAGAAACATTGTCAATTTTTCCTTCCTTACATTTCTCAAATTCACGCAGCACTCCAATGCGCCTGTTATTACTAACTGCAGGAACACAGTATAGAGATATGTTTGGAACTAATTTCAGGGCAAAATTCTTGTCATAATTGTCACAATTTTTGTCAATCAGGTAAGATTCTCTAAACAAACACCTTTTGCGCCAGTGAAATGACTTCATCTCATACTCGTATTCACTGATAACCAACAGGAAAATATTGCATTTCTTTTATAAAAAAATTTCGTATTTTGAAAACCAATATTGATTGATTCAGAATGATATATAAGTCAAAATGAGGCAGCACGGTAGCTTTGTTTTCAAGAAACAAGGTTCTTACAGAAAGAAATTCTGTCATTTGTAGCTTCAGAATGATTTGTTGGCCCAAAGCTTTTAAATGATGCAAAATCAGTAATTGACTCTTGTAATGCATAATAGTTTGAGGAAATAAAGCTATTGCTGGAGTTAATTGGTGAGACTGAATGGTTTAATAATGATTATAGCTATATTTTTGTTAAATACCATGTTGGTGGATTTTTTTAAAACATTTTTTCCCTTTAACAACGAGGGTGGTTATATGTTAGTTTCAAGGGTACCTTTTCTAGTCACATTTAATGTAAGTAAACGACAGCTTCGAGATAAAGCCTTACCGCAATCGCATAAAATCTCATTGAACGTATAGTTAGGTGGACATCTCCGTGGGACACATTCTAAAGGCAAACAACGAGAGCGTATTAAGAAAGTAAACGTATTCCTTTCAACTAGCAAGTTACGGTACAAGGGACAAATGACACCAACTGACGGAGGTCTATTAATTGTTTAGGTTAATTGCGTAAGTCGACAGTTTGGATGATCGCTACTTAATTGATTCTGAAAAATTCTTATAAAGGACTTTAAGATATATGATTCCTTCAATGGTTACTCCTCGTTAGACCCCACGCCAATGAGTAAGGAATGAGAAAATGAGTAAGCATTCTTTGTTAAGATCTATCTAGTCACAAGCCACTGACATATTTTTGTCGGTATAAGCTAGGGCCCAAAATTTTCCGCTTTGTAAATGCAGAATTCCGTTTTCTTCTGTTTTATAATTAGTGACAAAGTCCGTTTTCTTCTGCTTTCTAAATTTAGAAACCTTCAAAAGTTTATATTGCTCCTCAAAAGCTGTATAAAACTTCAAACGTCCATTTTTTAAAGTATATGCCGGAATACAATGCTGTATTGCACAATACTTTCGCTGGTAGTACAAAATGTACTCGCTCGATCGACTGTCGTTATGAGGTGTTGTGGAGGGACTGTTTCGTCATGACTGTATTATGCGACTCTGTGAAAGTTTACTTTTACATGATAGAGTGGGTAAATATGCTCTTTACGATGTTTTTTCAAAGCATTTTATTCTTGTTTTTATTAAAAAACTACTCAGTTACTCAGATAACTTATAACAATTATTTTGATAGTTATTTCCTGATTTATTTTTCAACTTTTTTTCAAAACTTCGTTTTCCGTTTTCTAATGCCAGTTCCGTCTTTTTGGCGGAAAACTTCGGGCCCTAGTATAAGCCAACCACAACAATCTATTTTACTAGCCTTTTTATTAATGTTTAAAGAATGAGTAGAAATTCCCCACCCCCCAAATGTCAAAAGATATTGCTTTAAACAATTTGTGATACCCAAAATACAAGTCCTGCATGGGAACTAATCGCTGTATATGCCCGCTTTACATTTTGACCGCTCCTACGTACGTTCTGACGCACTTCTGCCGGATCAGTAATTACACTGCACGCAGTGTTCTTTCCCAAAGGTGGCGCAGGTACTTTAGATCAAATTTTATATGGCAACCACTCAGATGAGAACAAACGTAAAGCCAAAAACAGTGTAAGAAATTGCGCACACAACATTGCAACTGCGTATGGGTATGGAGGTGCCTCCCTAGTATGGACCAACTCATCTTCTTAGAAACAGCTTTCAACGAATCGTATCTAGCCTGTACATGGAATCTTATTGTTACCCCTGTCCCTGCTTAATAGAAAGCTTCACAGCCGTAGGAACGGAGGGGTGGGGGTAAAGCCCCCAGTTAAAAATATGGGGGTAGTTGCTTCCGTCGCCACTATTACAGATCTAAAGCCCCTCGTTTGTTCCCCCATGTCACAAATTCTCAGTAATTTGCCTTAAAATTTACCCAACATGCGATACCAAACTGCATCTTAGGATCCTCAAATGTTCAAAAATTTTCAAAAGAGGAGGGGGACCCTCCCCTGAGACACCCCCCACAGGACGGCGGGTACAATACAACGTCCCCCTGGGGCAGCTGTCTGTGCCGATGAAAATGATAATTATCCGGTTGATTCCTGAAAAGATGTAGAATGATCGATCACTTACCACACTCGCAGAGGTCTTCACTGAAAATATATCCCGATTCACAGTCTTGTGGTATACACTCTAAAACATAAACAAAAAAGAAAGACACTTATCGCTAACCAGCTCAGTTTCTTGTGAGTCAAGTTCTGACGATGTTAATTTCTTTAATTTTTAGCCACATGATGAGGTAAATCCGAATTTGTGTATCTGTAAGGACTAAACCTGATGGTCAAATGTAGCCTGCTTAGCGGCTGTCTGTGGCTCTCAGCACACACGGCCGTTTCTCGTGGTGATGGGGTGAACGGAAAATATTTGTCCCGTTTGCTGGGTAGAGCAAGGATGTTACCGGCATGGCGAAAGGAATTTTGTTTGATAACTAAAGTGGTGGCAGCGTCAAGTATATGATTAAGTAATACTAGAATTCGCATACTTTATTTTATACTTACCGCATAAACATGTTTGATCGTTGAACTCATAACCCGGCCTGCACTCTTGACGGAGACATTCTGTTTTTTAAAAAAGACATGACTTAAGAAGCTAGGTGAAAAAAGGTAAATTCCGCACTTTAGATACAAGGGACGTCACGCACAGAATTGTTTCCACGTTGGACGGCAACAGCTACATATTTCATGAACACAGCATTCTGTATACTACTGCATGACATACACACATTCTTTTCACTGTGGTCAATACATATCCCAGATTGACAGTACCGGCCCGTGATGCCCACAAATAGAACGTTGCATGATATACAAATACATGAAAATGTTGAAAATAGGTGAGTAATACCTGGAGTATACAAATACCGGTGTCTAGTTTCATTGGTCACCAAAAGAAGCCATTCCATCCCATGCAAAAGCTGGGCGGAAAATCAGGCGTTGAAATTGATATGAAGTGGGCTAATCATGAGAAATATGACATCCCAGTGTCAGGAGAACTTTTTAACTTATCCACTCCATATAAAGTTTTGAATCACTTAAAAATGAATAAACCATGTATTTACTGGCAGCATACATAGACTACTAGGGACTGACGAGCATTATCCCGTAGCCAGACAAGGTGTTGAAAGTGTGGGGGTGGGGCGGGTGTCAGAACGTTATTGGTTAGAGCCATGTTTAGAGAATAATTCCTTTTAGTTTAAAAATTTTGTTTGAGTCGAATATTTTAAAGGGGCTGGGTCTCAGAATCCCTCTATCACCGACCCTCTTCACAGAATGAGGCACTTTAAGATAAAGGACACGTGTCAATCTATTTTGCCCAGTTAAATTCTTGTCTTTATCGTCCGACCTGTTCTCGGATTCGGTGTGTTGTAACAACTTAAATTCCAGAAAAAAGCGCCTTTAAGTATTGACTTATGCTATTTATTCAAGACAACCTGCACACTTTGATCTATCTGTCATCTAACCGTATATACCGTAACATGGGTGCAAATCCCTTGAAAGTGACGAAAATAAATACAGGCCTACATGCTCTACCTTTGGTAAATGTCCCCATCTACATTAAAATTTCACGTTTTAATATTTGCTCAATTGATTTTCATCCCCCAACTATTCCACACAGGCGTAGGAAGCGGGGAAGGGGCTGGGGGCTTGGGTGGAAGTATGTTGTCGTCCTCATGCGTCCAAGGACGGAAACCCCTCATTTTTTTCCTCTGTAAAATATCAAAAATTTGCAGTAATTTTCCTTAAAATTTGCCTTAAAAGTTGTCAAATATTCGAAAAATTCCCAATTTGAGGAGAGGGAAACCCTCCCCTTAGACCCCTTTCCCAAGACGGCGGTCAGAAACAACGTTTATCCCTACCCCTCGTCCTGAAGAGCTTCCTACGCCTATGTTATTTCAGACGGTCTTGCACCGCAGACTGGCCTTGGACAAGTGTGCCTATGACAAACTTACCACACAAACAAGACTGCTGATTCAGGACACGTGGAGGGGAGCAACCTACAGGAGGACATTCTGCAGTGTAATGAATAATACAAAGTTTTCAAAATTTTAAGAAAGACGAGCCAACAGTAAAAACTACTTCATTCTTAGAATAAGAGAGCAAACAAAAACTAAAACGCCGAACGAAACCGTGAAAAGGGCAAAGCACATAAATGTGATCATGTCATCCTTGCTCTTTTTGAATGAAGATACACATGAAAAGACATGCGCGATTCATACCTCAATTCGCCAAATTTATCTAGGCGCGGATCCAGGTGGGGGCGCACCCGGCGCACGCCCCCTTCTTTCGATGACCAACGATTTTTTTACTCCGAAAAAATGAGCAAATAGATATGGAAAATATGCTTCCCAGATGCTGGGAAATCGCATCTAAGCGCATCTAGAATTCAAATTTTCTTGGGGGAGGAGACCCCAACCCCCCCCCCGCCGTGACTTCGCGCTTTCCGCGCTCGCTCGTCGGCCCAAGGCCGACGGTGTGTGCGCCCCCCTTTCTCAAAATCCTGGATCCGCGCCTGTTATCCTAGACCAAAGCTTGTTTTTATGCAAGTAAATGCTCAGATATTTTGTTATGATATCGACGATCATTTCCTTGAGGTAGTACCTACATGGGGAGGTAACTTAGGATTTTAATACATAAACGCTTGAAGTATTATTGATCACATTCTGTCAAACGAATGTTCCATTAGAATGATAGATTTAAATTATAGCCATAAAAAATTTACTCCAGTCAGCACCCTTACCACAGAGGCATGTGGCATCGTTGAAAATCTGTCTTGGAGGACACAATCCTGGTCGAATACATTCTATAGAGAAAGAACAAAAAGCAAGTTTCCTATTGTGTAAAAGTCTTTGTATTTATTTTTTGTTTGGGGGTTTAAAACTAACGTCTCCTTTTTGACCAAGTCAACCAGGCTTGCGAAAATAAAGTGCGTATGTATAGTTATGCTGTCAAGGCGTACTAGATCCACGAACCTTCCTTTTTCTCTGCCTGTGTTGTAAAATGAGTTACATTTTTGATCGATTGGATGTCCAATTCAAGTTCACAGTGCAGTATTAACTGCAGCGCATACTACTAACTTTTGATATTAATCCTTAAAAGTATGAATTTCCTCTCACCGCAAAACTACCAGCTATTTCATGGGATTGCAAATATTTAAACCTCGGACTTTTGGTTAAGATCATGTGTATGTAGTGCGTAATCTTTTCAGCCAGTCTAGAACGGAACCACGCATGACAGACCCTGTTGTTGTAAAAGTCTGAAAGTCAAGAGGTTGGCCATGTTAAGCCTTGCGTCCCTCCTGGGTACGTAGCTCCTTTGGGGGAATAGAACTACTTCGGGAGTATCGTTTGGCTTCGCCCTTCGGCTCTTCCCCGGAGAGGGGAGGGGACTTTGGCAAAAAGTATTGTCCATACTAAGTCTTATACAAATGAGAGAAAGTTTAAAGCCAAACTTACCACATTGACATGTGTTCTGGTTGAAAACTTTGGGAGGCTTGCAGGACACTGGTGTACATTCTATAACATACCAAAATCAGGGAGACGTCAAGAAAATTAATTTAAAGGTAGCCATGTTAACGTTTGGTTAGAATGGAACATTAGTGCAGAAGCCTGATTTTTGTACAAAGTATATTTTCTCTTGCATCGTAACTTTTATAGCTCCAAACATGAGCGTAAAACAACTTCTCAGAAGTAGAGGGGGAGGACGGGTGGCGTATGAAATTGACCAAAACTTCTTCGAAGGCTAATCGCAAAGAAATGAAAATGAGGTATCCAAGGTCCACTAAAGACCCCAGAAAAAAAATTGGACGCCAGATGATCGGTGATGTCATCTGACGCATTTTCCCACCATTCTACTTCGTAAAATAGCTGTTTCAACCATTTCGAGTTTGATTTTATAGTGTTAGCTTTATTGCAAGCTGCGCGGAGTCCAACATTTGTATTCTATTTTCGTCAGGGTTCTGGACAAATCTCCTCCACTTTCAAAGTGGAGGACCAAGTAGGCTACCAAGCGAAGAACAAGACCTACAAACATCAGACTGACGTCCATATTGTAAAGTATTAAACGTTTCATTTAAAATCCTGAGCCAAAGAACCGTGGTAGTTTGCGGCCTCAATTCGTCAAACCCTGCATTCAGTCTTAAGAAGAATTCTCGGACAGTTTCTGTTTCTGCAGCATTCAAACTCCCTTAGCTTACAGAAACAGAATAATCTCGATCTGTGTGCAGAGATTTGTACCAAACACATTTTCTGCAATTACAGCTCTCTCCAATAGGGTAACCCTACCCGTTTTGTGGGTATGAATTCAACTTTTTTTAATTTTTTTATGAAGTCTACATCTGCAAAACATTAAGCGCTTGAAAATTGCGCTGATATGTAAGAAAATTTAATTGCAACTTAAAATTCTTTCCCCAGAGAATGAACTGTCATTGTTTGTGCTAAAAAGGAGATGGCAGATTAACACACTGCAATATCCTTTCGACACTATCAATTCCAAAGTGTTAGGGCAGGGAGGTACTAGACCCAGCAGCGCCACCACGTTTTCAAAGGGGGAGGCAGTGGGGGGACCAGGAAAGGAGGTGTAAAGCTGACTGTCAGCATTGCTCCTGTATACTGTTTACCTTTGTTCAGGAGCGAACAAATGCAAGTGGTGGGGGAAGCCTTGAAGGGGATGCAAATTGTCATCCACCCCCTTCCTTGGTGGAGCGGCTGGTTGGGCCTGGTATAATAAGTTACAAATTAAGGTAAGGTCACCGTGCTACATGGAATTGTCTAAGTTAAATCAAATGGGTTTCGATTACCTTTCGGCGAGTATGCGCTCGAAACTCAGGTGACAGAACTTCAAAACGTCCATGCAGCAAGTTAACTCAAATTTCTTAAGCTATTATGACCATTTGGTTTTGACAGAGGAGTTTAGGAAAATTCTACCTTTAGTTTATCACAAAACAGCAAAATGCGTAAAACAGTTGCAGTGTTCTAAAAAATTGCACAAGTCAATTTACACTGGAAAGCGAGAATAGTACCAAACAAAACATACGTCTTTACCCTATTTCTGAAGAAAGCACATTACACTGAACCTAGCATATTTGACCAAAACATCGATTAAAGTGTGAAATTTCTCAGTGGAGGCTTGAAGGGGTATAGGTGCCCCATGTGTCCTGGATGAGGACTATTTTCCACAATACCAGGGTCCCTGGTAAACCTGTTGTAAAGTAATTTTTTTTCATGATGCAAATTTCTACATTCTCGATCATTTGAGACGTTGCAACTTCTGACCTCAGCCCAAGCCGTAGTGGCCTGAGGACAACTTAGGTTCTTCTAGGGTGACCTCCGGTAGGACGCCACTTACGCAGAATTCTTGGATCTGCCAATTTCAACTGTCTTCCAGTATCCTGACAGAATATAAATACAATGAGTTCGACATCCAACTAACAATATGTTTTTACCCTTACCGCATTCACATGTTCTGTCGTTGAACTGATAACCTGGTGCGCATTCTTGAGGTAGACATTCTGTTTAAAGCAAAGAATTTTTTTTTGGAAATTGTCAAAGACTTCTCAGTCATTTCATTATTCTCTCTTTGAAACGTATTGTCTTGTTTAAACTTAAAACTTTTCCTCGAAAAGATAGAAAATATGCCGTCAAAGGGGATATTCTACAGCATAATCTTGCCGAGTTAAAAACGTAGTGTGGTACAGGCACACAGACTTAAAAGGCACAGGCTGTCGCCCAAACTTACTGCAAGCATTGGCTGCAGCTACTAAATCTCTTCTAATCCCACCTCCCCCAAACAAAGCATGTACTTCGCCTTACAAACGTTGCATCGAAAACCCAAGTACCGTTGAAAGTTGACAGACCTGTAAACTTGCATTGCATATTTTAAAACGCCAGCTAAACCTATTAAATCTCCTCTTGTACATCACCTCAACGAAGATGCAGCAAAATTCCACTTCTCCGTAAATGTTGACAGACCTTTATACTTTATACATTAAATTGAAATTCCAGCTTAACCTCCCCTTATACCCCTTACAACATAGCATGTATTTCCCCTTACCAACGATGCTGCAAAAACCCTCTTCCGTGAAAGTTGACAAATCTATATTCTCCATTACATTAATTTCAAAAACCAGCTCATCCTGTTAATTAAATCTCCTCTTAAAATCTCTCACAACATAGAATGTACATCGCCTAACCAAACATACTGCAAAAGTCCACTTCCCTGTGAAAGTTTACAGACCTATATACTTCATGACGTTACTTTGAAACATCAACTGAACCTATTAAACAGTCTTTAAAATTCCTCGCAGGTAGGCTTTGCAATGTTTCATTAATTGACAAATATTGGAAATTACAGCTGTAACAAGAATCTATCACGCATACATTCAACCCACACACATAATTTAGAAGGATTTTTACCACAGCTACATGTGTCAGCGTTGAAAATCCGATTCGGAGGACACAATTCAAGAGCCCGGCATTCTATGAAAAAATTTTAAAGGTAAGCTAAAATGAGAGTCACTTCAATAGAATGGAAATGAAGAAACTCATTTATCCGTTTATTACCAGGAAACAATGAAAAACAAAATCTGGTGATATCGTTCAGTTTATGTTCTAGTAATAATAATAGATAAAAAATAATTATACTTTAGAGCAGCAATCCTAGAGATATTATCAATGAATGGAGGGGACGAATGCACTAAGAAGTGGTTTTAAAATACCCGCAAGTAAGTTTAGAGAGGGTTTTGTTGTCAGTGATGACAAACGTGTAAATTGAGAAGACATAAATGCAATTGGACTAGTTGGCAAGTATTGCTACGGGTGATTGCTAGCTGTCTTAAACGGTCTCAACAAATGGCCAAAACTAGTCTCTTAAATTATATATATATATATATATATATATATATATATATATCGTTGTTGTAGAAAGCTCACTTGCCATTTATCGAAGTCTTACCACTGTACCATGTTGTACTGAAGATCTTAGAAATCCATATCTCGTTGGTTTTTAATAAATTTTAACAGATTTTATATTTGATATGTCGAGCGTGTGGTGTGTTTCTGTTTGCATATATATATATATATATATATATATATATATATATATATATATATATATATAAATATATATAAATATACAAGTCGGATGCTCTGACCAAAAAATATCCTCTTTCAGTATAAGGCAAGTGCCTATGTTAGAGGAAAAATGG
The DNA here is from genome assembly GCA_029531755.1 of Holothuria leucospilota. Classification (NCBI taxonomy): domain Eukaryota; kingdom Metazoa; phylum Echinodermata; class Holothuroidea; order Aspidochirotida; family Holothuriidae; genus Holothuria; species Holothuria leucospilota. The sequence continues at coordinate 4,121,099 of CM055967.1, read as the reverse complement.
CCTAAGGTCTCTGTGTGACTATTTAATATAGCATGGATTGACTCATATAATATATATATATATATGTATATATATATATATATATATATATATATATATATATATATATATATATATATATATATATATAGGTCGAAGAGTAAGTAACTGATTCGATCTGAAATTAAATTTAATTTCAGATCGAATCAGTTACTTACTCTTCGACCTACATTTCCAGTCGATCTTACCACGTTCGACTATATATATATATATATATATATATATATATATATATATATATATATATATATATATATATATATATATATATATATATATATATATAAACCTTCAGTGTAATATAAGAATACAGATATATTTCTAGTCCAGGAAAAGGTGAACGAATTTTCGTCAAAACAGTGCCTTTATCAAGTCACAACCTTAAATGGGAATGAAAAATAAACGAGACTTGCAACTCAACAACACAGAAGAAAGCTACATAAAAGAACAACAAAACGGGAAGTCAACCGTAGCAGATGTCTAAAGAACTAGAAAAAAGGAAGCAAACCTAAACGCAAAAATTCACAAATAAGGGGGCTTGGTGAGAAAGCAAAAGACCTGCTTAGCGAGCCCTAACTCTGGGTTTCTTGGTCTGGCAGTCGAAACCATCGTTGACATTAAGACCCATAGGCGAAATAGTTTGCAATTTGTTCCACATCCATATGTTTTCTAAATGCTTAAGTCTTTCCCGGGAATTATTCAAAATAACCTTCTCATTCTCATAGGAAGCATTTCCTGGAATGAAGGGAGGGTTCAAGGTTTGAAGGATTATTACATTGAAATGACTAGGGGAGTGAGAAGCACACACACACACTTATATATATATATATATATATATATATATATATATATATATATATATATCCGATGTCGGCCACTACATAGATGATGGCCTATCATCCTTGTAAACGCCCTCCTGAAGACTCGCCAACAGAGCCCGCAAGGTTTATATATATATATATATATATATATATATATATATTGCAAGCAAATGCCAAGAACTTAGGACAGAGACAATTGCAAAACTTGCTAGACTAAAAAAACGTTTGGAACCTTGTTCCACCCATTAGTCTTATGCTTGCAAACATTTATGCAGAGTGTTCATACTTAAGCATCGTATTGTAGGGGAAATTATGTTCAGGGGCAGTTTTGTTGTGGCAATAATGGTTTCCTCATGGAAAATTTACTAAAGGCGAAATTTACTAAAATTACTTAGGGCGAAATTTTTTGTATTGGTGGTATTAGGGTTAACCTCCCTGCTCTTAGCAATATCTGACATTTACAAGGCATTTTCGATCAATTACTTTCTAAAACATATGGTAGCATAGCACAAAATGCTATAACTTGTTACCAAGGTCACATTTCAAATATTTAACCTAAGACCTTTTTAGGTTTTCTGATATAATACCCCTATTTTTAAATCTCCAGTTTTGAGGCAACACCGCCCTGATTTATCCCACCCATATTTGGTCACCCATAACTCTACAATTTTCATCATTTTACCCATATATCGAAACTCTCTTTTCACGCAAACACGTTACTGAGTTTTTGGAGAGTCGGCCATTTTCTTTTATTGGATTCGTATTTCAAAATTCATCGCCGCGTTCAAGCGATGGCAATCTGTTCATATATTTTATAGATGAGATAAAAGACAGAAAGTATGAACCGGCCTATATGCTGGCAGAAGGATAAAGAAATAGAGTTAAGTAGGTCTTACCACATTGACAGGCCAGAGGGTTGAAAACCTTAGGAGGTCGGCAGACCACAGGGTCACAATCTGTAAAGTAGGATACACTATATGTTTATTGAACTTGCTTTGCAATAACTTGCCAATTTTTTATGTTTATTCTAAAAGACATAACGAATTACACCAAAATGGCATCCATAAAGTATCACGAGATAGCAATACTTTTTGCACATGTAAGAATTACGTTTTCGTATAAAAAATGTGTTTTCATCTATTGGCAAGAAATTTCGGTTCCATGGCAAAATTCATACCATAATTATTGGCTAATCATAGAACATTTGAAAGCAAGCACTTCCACTTGTCATGTCCGGTGATCATTTTTTGCCAAAATTTTTTTCACATATCCTGCCTGTTAACCTATTGTATCGGTTTGCTTAGGTCTCGTCGAGGCATTGGGTTTCTATCTATTAAAAAACTTCCCAACTACGCTCCCTAGCCCGGTCATCGATGGTCTTCATATTGCACTTGAATGGTGCCAAGATTTTTCTTTGGGAAGCGTATACTAAGAGAAGGAACAATAACTGTTATATAATATCATTTCATGACAAGCTTTCGATGAAATGTGATATTTACAACAAGGAGTGATGCTGGTTGGTACAGTCATGTAGGGTACTGGCAGACTGGAGGTAGAAGTTCTAACAGAGTACCGTCTGTCTGATATTTCTAGTTCGTAGGTCAAATATTTTACGGAAAATATGTCGATGAAAATAGCCCTTGATAAGGGTAGGAAGCTTTTTGTGGGAGTGGGGCGGAAGTGAATGTCAGTGATCAGTGTCCTGGGGAGGGGTCTAAGGCCCCTCCCGGTCCCCTCCCCTTCGGAAATATTTTGAGTATTTAGAGTGCCCTAGATTGCAAAATGGTGCAATGTTTGACAAACTTTGAAGTAATTTCATCCTATTTCAATGCCACATTTTGGCAGCATGTCATCCAATGTGGGGTTAGGGGGCGAAACGAGGTTTCCACCCCCGGCCACCAATCAGAGTGCGGGACGGTATGCCCTTGGGTAAATTCCTCATTTACACCTCTCCTTATGGGTCTATATATCTTTGTCGAATAGAATCAGGAGCAAGGGAGGGGCTGTATGAACCCGCTTTTTCTCTAATATTCTTTAATACATTGCGGCCATGCTTAACATTCCTATACTTGATTCGTACATCCGCCGTAGCAGGGTCCCGTAATGCCTCCCTCCATTTAACGAAACAGGATCCGTCACTGAGAAATATCAGTGAAATTTTCAGGCTACACCTACGATATTGAGACGTCTTTAAGAAAAGTATACGGCAAGTCACCTATCTGAGCTTAGGACTTTGTCGGATATCGAATTATTATTCTCCTTTCTTAATTCAGTGTGGGACTATAGAAATGGGTGTTGGCACTCTAACAACTGACCACTGTGGCTAGAAAATGAATGCCGTCAATACCATATTAGTGGGATTACCAGCATGTGATATAAACACATTACAAGTTCAAAATCGTGCCTCCAAGTTAGTACTTCGTGAAAGTAAATTCGCCAGTGGTCTGTTTAAAATCTTTGCAGTGGCTTCCAATTAATCAACGTATTAAACATAAGGTGCTATCCTTAGTATTCAAATTTCTCAACGGTGACGCTCCACAGTATTTAAAGAATTTACTGCATGAAGCACCTAAGTCAAAGTAGAGATTACGATCCAGTGACCAGGAGTCTATATACCTTACTGTACCATTCACTCGCAATTCCACATTTGCTGACAGGCCTTTTTCCGTCTATGGTCCTAAGTTGTGGAATCTCCTGCCAAACAGCATCAAATGTAGGTCAGGCATTGAAATATTTAAGGCTAAGGTACAAACCCACCTGCTTAACCAAGCATTTAGTATGTAGTGGATTTACTTTTTATTGTATAACGCCTCCGAAAACCTTTGGTTGTGTAGTACGCTATATCAAGCGTCATTAACATAACATAACGTCACTTCTCTATTTCTTAGACGACATGCTGAAATCATATGGAAACGTTTACGGCCATTTGTCTCATAAGAGACCGAACCGCACACACAGAGCACAGGATTACGTGCAATCAATGGCACTTGCAAAGCGTTTGTTTATTCACAACCTCAGCTTTCTTGATAATGGACGATTCCTTTTTTTTAGCAGGGCGTTAAGAGTGTTTTACAAAACATCGTAATTTAGTTTTATTTCGAAAAACGGCAATTTTCGGCAGGAAAATTATAAACTACTAAGTCCACATTAATATTACACTGTATAGGCTACCGCAAACGTATGTACTGTGTACGTGTATGCTATACAAGCACCACCAATTTCCCCACGAGAGAGTGCTGTCGCCCTGATCAGTAGTCACGTGATCTTTGTTTACATCAGAAAACCAGCCCGAAGCCTTTTCGTAGGCGATCTCTGAATGGATGCGAGTAACGAAAGTGCACAGTCCGATGAAAGTAAGGAACCAACCAAGATGGTTTTTATATAATTTGAAAGCTTATGAGTTCTAGGCACCCCGAAGGAAAATAAGATACAGAAATAGGAAAACTGAACGATTGTTATGGATAATGACAACCCACGTCTGCACTTAAGGGTCGCCGTAAAGGACAGATCAGCAAAAGAGACAACGTTTCCATATGATACATGTCATCACTATAATTCACACAAACAAAATCCCTTTATTACATGGAAGGTTTAGGCTTAAACTGAGTTTTGATATGTTAATGAAGAACTTACTTTATATATTTTGGTGAAATTTGCTTTTAAAGCCCATGTGTGGTTATCGAGATATAAGCAAATGAAGTTATCACATTTTCAGTCCTAAGTGAACTTATACAGTAAGCACATGTGACATCATAGCCTCTAGTTAATGACCTTTCTGTTTTCATAGCAAACTCTTCAAATAGTATTCTCCTCCATAATCTCATATTATTGTAAAGTGAATGTATGAGAGGCATGGAAATTTTATAAACTTCGACCCCCCATGGAAAGGTCCTATCGGAATCAACTTCAGGGTCGAAACAATATATTGTAAAAAACAAAGCATTGCTAAAGAATGTGTGGAGATGATAGCCTATAACTCCCCCTTTTTCAATCTCACTTAGAGTCACAAATGTAGTACCTTCATTTGCTGATATCTCGAGAACTGCACGTCTGAACTGAATGAAATTTTCGGCAGAATGCAGAAAGTCCGCTCCTCATTTACAGATTACAAATGATCTATTGTTCAAACCCTTCCATTAGGTAACCCTTTAAATTACACATATTGTGGACAATTTATGATTTGTTACCGCATCGGCAAGTTCTTTCGTTGAATGAATATCCTGGAAGACACTCTGGTAAGATGAGACATTCTGTTTGAATTAGTAAAAAAAAAAAAAAACAGATAAATCCAAAAGAGAAGAAAACAATATTATAAGCTGTGCATATACTTCTGCGATCCAGACTTTATTTACGTGTCACGCTATGTCAAATAGAAAAAGATTCGCTTGTCTCGAAATTCTAACTGTCTAGAAGATCAACTCGAACATTGCTTTGCAATTCCCGATTGGAATCCTTTATTCATAGGCGTACGCCAGAGGGAAGGAGCTGGGGACACATCTCCCAATTACGGCAGGAAATTAGCTCTTTACGGGAAAACGCGCTGTTTTTTGGGAGGTTGCGAATATGAAATCACCAAAATTTTCCCTTAGGCTAACAGCTTCTCATCCCAGGCCAATTTAATGTAGCCCATCACTACTCATAAGCCTTTACTTATTTTTATTCTACCACGTTAGTGCGGTGTAATCTTTTAAGTTAAGTATACACAAACCATTCCATAGCTTATCATGCCACTTACTTGGGTTTTGAAGCTATAAGAGTATAGTAGAAAACAACGTGTGCTCCGTAAGTAATGTTATACCATACAACACTGTTACATTGATACAAAACTTGAAAAGTGATTTTACATCTGCTTTAAGCCTCCCTTCATTTATCGTTGAAGGTACTTACCGCATTCACAGGATTGTTCGTTTAGGGTAAGGCCTGGAAGACACAGCACAGGGGGACATTCTAATAAAGATAATGATATAAAAAGTTTACCACACATTGCAATAGATTTAAGTGCGTCATGATACGACATTATGTTACATTAACCTTTCTTTCATCTAGCGCCACCTCCCGTTTTAGAATTCCTCATCTGAATAAAGTGGTTTTTTTTTAATGGTTTACTATGCGTAAGTCTGTTCCAGGATGTATCAATATTTCATTTCATTTCATTTATTTAGTTCTTCACAATATTTGATAATAATTGAAACAATGCACACGAGTGTAGACAACATATAATATCAAGATATTGTGAAAGGAAACATTCTAAAAAAATCCAGAGGGCTTGTCAAATAGGGTGCTCCCCAAATAATAGTAACGTAACGGAGAAAAGAAAACATGAGTTTACCTTAGAAAAAAAAAATGACTGCACACAGCTGTCCAACTACCCTTCCAAATACCCGCCCAGTTTAGCACCCATGTACCCTCCCTCATACACCCATCCACCACCCACCTTAGCCCCACCCCTTCAAAAAGCAACCTCCAATACAAAAGGCTAGGGTCCTTCAGTTAAAGTATTAAACGGGCAAATATCATAATCTCTTAGTATTGATCTATAAGGAATCTGCTTAAATTATATCTAAAAGAGTAAACGGAAGGCTTGGTTATTAAACTATCAGGTAAGGAATTCCAAGTGTTGATGGCACGAAAACATAATCCGGTCTTAGAAAATAATTTTCTCTGGTTTCCTGGAAGGCAAAGACGATGTTTCTGACGCGTATTGTAACTGTGAACTAGACAGTTTTGACTGAAAAAATGAGAAGATCCTGGAGGGAGGAAGTTGTTGACGAAACGATAAGTGGATGTTGCAACGTTTATTTTAATAATGTCCTTTAATTTTAGCAAATTCAGTGACTTGAAAAAAAAAACTATAGTGTGATCGCGTGGGGCAGCACTAGAAATGCACTCGTTTTTTTGTAAAACAGTTAACTTATTCAATGATGTATTACTTGTGCCAGACCATGAAAGGCTTTAATAGGAGAGATGGGGATAAACTAAAGTTAAGTAAATTGAGCGAAGCACATTTTTAGGCAGGATATGTTTTGGTCTACCGATTACTCCAACACCCTTTGCAACTTGTGAACAGAGATGCTGAATATGGTCATTCCAGGTAAGCTTTGAATCAATGAAGACTCCTAAAAATTTAACACTGGAAGCAGTTTGTAGATTAACGTTATTAATAACAATATTAAAACCATGCTTATAGCCAGGTGGCGTGTTGAAGACCGTAAAATTTGTCTTACTGATGTTGAGGGAAAGTTTATTGGAAGCAAACCAATTAAAATATAATTCCAGTTCATCGTTAACAGTTTTCTCAAGGCGTTGTCAAATAGTGTCTTTGAAAAATATGTCTTTGTCCACCCTGTCTGTCTTTGTCTTTGTCCACCCTGACCCTCCTCTACTTTTTCCAGAAATCCTTAGTCTACCAGGTAGCACTTCATTTTTAGTCATGATGAGATTGTCTTTAACAGATTTGTGTTAACATGTTTGAGGTACTTTGGAATTCTTGTTATACGGGATTAGTCAACACTTTCTCTTAATATTGAAATGAAAGACCATCAACAATTTTCCACTCGTGCCTCTTTATTTCAGAGTAACTTTCATGAGGACAAACGCAGTTCACCTTCTTGCCTAAATACAGTGGCATACCCAGGATTTCTCTCACGGGGGGTGGGGGGGTGCAGCATGTTGTGTGATGGCTGGCTTGGGGAGGGGTGTCTCCCTCCCTTTTGAAAATGTTTGAAAAATTGGGTGTCCTTACATGCAATCTGGTGCCACATATGCCACCTTTTGAAGTAAAACTTGAGTTAAAAAATTTACGTATTTTCAGAAACTCGTCAAACAAAATCGTCATCAGTGGGGGGGGGGGGGGGCATGGCCCAAAGGCCTCCCCTCTATGTACGCCACTGCCTAAGTATCATTCATCAACTTAGTGACTTTTAAGCAGTTCGGACAGTCAAACTTACTTGAACTACCGAGTCCTTTTCTCTTCTAGCCTCTTTCTCGTGAGGGCCTATGTCTCTCTTACACCCCAGCTCTTGAAGTAACTTTCCACTATTTCGACACAACGTAAATGTTTTCAGCATTCTTCCTTAAAATGTCATGTATGTGTCGCACCACGCGACCAATCAGCTACATTAAGTCTTTAAAATAATCTCGCAGGTATTATGCCCCTTCGTAAGCGTATGGGGAGGGGAAAGAATGTTTGCCCTGAGGGTTTCCCTAATTGGCAAGCAATAACGACTAGAATTTTGTCCTGAAAAGGGCCATGTTTCCCTGAAATCGACCCATTTCCCAAGGGAAATCTGTGGCCCAGGAAAGACACCCGGACCATACCCCTATGGCCGCACTAGGCATAAAGGAATGGTAAAGACGGTTCTTACCGCATCTGCAGGTATCATCATTAAAGATCTGTCCACCCGGACAGACTCTGAATGGTATTGAAATGCACTCTGCCAAAACAAATTGCAAATAATCTTTTTACGATGTAGACCATATATGCAAATATGCAAACATGGTAGGCGTTTGTAAGACAAATTGAAACACAAGAACGAAAACACTGTAAGACGGAATGAATTCGATCAAGAAGGAATGAATACGAGCCAACTGTTACATTAAAGATAAAAATATGCAAAATATTTCAAGCAGTCAAAAGGTTTTCGTAAGTGGTAAATATTAAGTAACAGTGCGGTTATCTTTTGAGAGAGAAACGATTACATTTGCATCTTCTCACTTACATTTGTATATGGTTTGCTTATTGATAAAAATGTTAACATTTTTTAACCTAAGACTTACTTCAAAATGTTTTGTAACTTTAGCCTATATTTATTCGTTGTAAAATTTCAAAAAAAAAACAAAAACAAAAAAAAAACAAAAACAAAAATAAAATAAAAAAGGACAAACGTAATATCAGGAAACACATTTTACATACTTACAAGAATTTTTTATAATAAGAAAGAAAGTTTAAATGATATTTAAGGTTAAAGTAAGTGATAAAATTTATACTGATTCTGCAAAGCAGAACTCCTGGCGGATCATCTGAAATTTGGCCTAAACTCTACAAAGTTTATACAATGTGCACAGTAAATGAAAAAAAAAACTGTAGAGTAGGTGAAGGATATTTAAACATTTTTAAATGAACGGAAGTAGTACACTTCTGTTTGAAAATTCGGGGTTAGTAAAAAGGGGTGACGGTTCTACCTGCTTCAACTTCATCTTTAATTGCTTGATAATTATTGGCTTTATTTTACAGGTTTTGGAGCCAAAATTATCAGGAGGATATAACAAAACTAAGTTAAAACATGTTAAGGTGAAATGTTTTGGGAGAAGGAATCATACTCATGAGATTTTACATGCTTCACTATACCCGGCTCCTATGACGTGAAGTGAACAATTGGAATAACCCTGAAGCTAGCGCCCACTCATGGGCGAAGATCCGGGGGAGGGGGTGGGGGATATATCCCATATGAAATTGGATGGAGGAATGCTGTACACTATATCCCCCATGAAATCAACCCGCAGATTCGGAAATCATGTAAAAAGTTAAGTTAGATATTAAGAAAACTTTTTAATACTCTAAACAGAAACAGAACAGTTGACATAGTAACACGTTGCAAAGCCTCGAAAGGGCCATTTCCGGTGATCTCGGGGGTATTTGTGGCCAAAATTTTCTCTGTACTCTCCGCGCCAACCAATGGTGGCGCTGCGCTTAGATAGTGCCACTGATTATATCCCCCACTTTCAAAGATGACTCACCGCCCATGGACCCACTATTAGCTGTGCTCACTGGAGTGGGATAACTTTCTGGTTAGACACCCCACAGCAAATGGTTCGAACTCTGAACTTTTCGTTTAAGAGTCAGAGTAAAGTACTATCACTAGTATAGGCCGTGCTTTTTATCGCTTTCTCATCTATGGACATTAAAACACGCTTTTACGTACTTACCGCATTGACAAGTACGCGGATTGAAGAACTGGCCATCAGGACATGGTCTGAGCGAGATGCATTCTTATTGATGAAAAAAAAAATATATGAAAAACATATTTTTGGATAGAATTGTAGCTTTATTTAGATTGTAAAAAGTACTCTTTTGCTGGGGAATGGCCTTCCATAACATCATTTTTCATTTGCCAAGGAAATAAATAAAAAATGATCACTGAAGCTTTTCGATAAAGAAACAATAATGGATGCGAGATACTTTTTTCTTTGCCTGATCCCAAGATATTTAGCTTCTATTTTCCCAGGGAGGGAGAGATATGCAAATCTGTTGCAATCCGTTTCGTTGAAAGTAAACCATTGTCTCGGTGGTTGGGAGGGGGCTACTCATGGTAAGGGAAGGGAGTGACGGATACTTATTTCGAGAATGTGTGAGGTGTGAAAAGATGAGAGCTGAGTGTGAGAAATGTGGTCGCTCTCCTCTTGAACGACTAACTACAAATGTAACGATTACTATTTCAAAACAGAGGTCACAGTGAGGGAACGTCACGTGTGGATATGTAATTAAGACATTTGCTTGGCCCCTTTTTTTGCAATGAAGCGAGGCGTGCGCTCTCACATCGATCAATCCATATAGAAGACTTTTCTGGAGTCTAAAACCTACGTGAGCTAAGTAATACAAACTGTACTATGAATATATGTAATTCGATGTATAGCCATAGTTCCATTTAATAGTCCCAGGTTTGGTAACCTGTATTTTATTAACTGTGTCTTCACTACCACACACTATCAGCCGCCCCAACTTTACTACTATTTTTTCTCTTCTAAGCAATTTTAAGATGTTTCCGAACGTATATCTTGTATTTTAATGGTAAAGCAAGGTGTTATGAAATTCTGCATAAATTTATCAATTCAGTCGAAAAATCATTGCTATATGATTCAAAAATTTGTATGGATTAGCAAGGATGGCATTCAACTTGGATTATTGTATGGCCCTTTTAGTGCATCAATATACACGAGTAAAATTATACATTACTAGAAGCATTGTTATTTAACCTCACGTGACTGATTTCTACTCTTTTACTCATGATACTGTATCAGTGTGTGTATCATTATGTATTAGAGTTAAACAACATTATCATGCCATTATCTGATAGGATATTTGTATACATTAGTGTGCATCAGTACAAATAAGTATATAAAAAGTGTGTAACAGTATACCAGTATGTATCAGTACACGACTATAAACAAGTACATCGAAAAATGTCATTCCATCAGTACATGTCAGTGTACATTACTATATATTAGTACATCGATATGTATCAATCTGTGGCAGTGCACTTCTTTAATATCAACACACATCGGTATATCAGTACAGACACGTGAGAAACTCAACAAAAAATTAAGTTATTTACCACATTCACAAGTTCGAGGGTTGAATCGTGTCTCTCCTATACAAAGCTGGTCTTGGAATCCGCACTCTGAAGGAATAAAAACGGTATACGAACTAGCAGGGAAGCAAAATAACGAGGAAACGTGATACTGAGAAAAGTCAACTTAATTATAAAACAAACATTTGACATACAAATTAATCGGTAATAGACAATTAAAACAACGGAATGGTCTTTTTTGCTCTCGTCATAATTGCCAAAATCATATTTCTTGACGCGATTCAGCAAATACTCCTCATGGTATTCTCCAAGGTTTCTAATGTCAGAGGGCCGATACTCACAGCCCCTTGCAGTTCTTAAACAGACGAAATCATTCAGCAGGGATTATGAAATAAAGTTGCTTAGCAATCAACATAAAATAAGTGCGTTGGTCTGCGTTGGTCTTCTTTATTTCAGAAAGAAAGGAAATATCAAAAGAAATTTTGCAGCATTTTAATGCAGTTTTGCCATCTACGAGCAAGGGAAATTTTAGGTTTAGATGTTAATGTTCATCGTTGATAACACGTTGATATTTAGCATATACCTACTTTTTGCCATCATGTGTTCCCTACAAACCATTACGTCCCCCTTCCCGGGATAAAAGCATTTTTGCCCGGCAGAACCATAACCAGATGAGGATGTGATCCTTGAGTCTTATATTAAGACTGCATTGAGATAGAGATGGTACTGCTGGGCATGGACTCAAAGAGACATTTTCAGGGTATATCAAGCTGTCTATAATTAGGGATTAGTATCAAATTGCAGCTAAAGAAGTAACTTGGCTAAGTGGTTTGCATGTGGTCAAAGAGCTGCATTAATAAAGTTGGAGCATGAATGTGAATAAGTGAATAAATATTGAGTGCTCTTCATATGCCTTAAAGAGAAATGCTATGTTTGTGAACATTTTTCTACCTTCTTACTATGGAGAGTTAGAGTTAGATAAGGTTTTATGGCTCAGTTTCTAATCAATTGAATTAAGTTGGGCCGGCCACGGCCTTTTTTCTAGTTGTGGCTCACTGACTTGTTTTCCCTACTCCATTGCTTATGCTGAGCACCAAGCACAATGGAAGTAGGTTCAATTTTTAAAGTCTCTGATATGAACAGGCCAGGAGTCGAACCCCAGACCTTCCGGCTGCAAGTCGGATGCTTTAACCACTTGACCATGCAGTCGGTTTTGCCTACTATGGAAGCAGATAGTAATTCCATGTTCCTACCTTCATAGCATAATTTTCAAAACCATGATTTGTAGAAGTAGACTGCTATGATGGCAACTAAAGTTTTTCACAGAAAGAAAAGGAAGGCTTTGTGGTTCATCAATAACTTGTTCAACCAAATTTTCAAAAAATTGCAAAATTCCCAACTCTTTGCATGTGTAATATGTTTGAGTAAAGCAGCTGTGACATGAGCCTGAGTAATGCTGAATAGGGCTTCAGTCGTAAGAATTTTTTTCAATCCGAGCCATGTTGATACAAAGAAAACATAAAATTTCCCTTGAACTGATTATCATTCGAAAATGTGAAACAAGCACCAGTAATAAAATTTACAACTGCAATAACAGTTATGAGAGTAACTTGTACTCACCACATTGACATGTTCTTTCATTAAAAATTTGACCAGGAAGACAGAGTTGTGGTTGACATCCTACGTGTTGCAAAAAAGGGACATGATTAACGTTGTCAGTATGCGTAAAACGTCTCCGTCTCCAATGACAGTACAAATGGCACTTCTAAGCAGAATGACAGAGGTTGAAAAAAAGGGGGGGGGGTGGGACTTTAGGTCTGTTCAGACTATAGTAGATGAAGTAATAGACCTTACGCATTTTGACGTCATTTTGGCGGCGAACAATGAAACACACTGCACTTACTACGTAGACTTCACACGCTCTCGTACTGTCGTAGATTTGTAGATGAAATTCAACGACACACAAACACAAATGTGTTATATAGTGTCAAGCAAAGTTTAAATAAGGTGCAAGTCCCTCCCTTTATTCGCCTCTTACGACTGGCGGGAAATACGTGGGCATATTTTACAACCCTCAACCTACAGGGGACGTGCTGTCGTAGAAGACTACGCGCGTATCCAACCAGTACACAAATCAACTGTCTGTATTGTTGGAATAAAAGTTGCAATGATGCGGGCTTGCCTCCATTGTGGGGCACACGCAAACTTTGTTTTCATTGACGTTATATGCATAAAGTCTTTAATTGGGAGGATCTTGGTTTGCTCCTTTAAATTTAAGCCATAGAATACGTACACGCCATTGATATCTACAGACGAAAGTATGAACAACAAAGAGTAATGATAATAATCTAAGAATAAAACTTGAAAACTGAAATTCTAAGAAGAAAAGTACTCTGGTTGAAAATTTAATAAGCGCAAATCTGGTTCCATTACACAATAGAAAATGTGCTGATGTAAGGAAGTTTGTATAGGCTACGTACTACTTGAACCTAATTTTCTAGTGGCATACCTTAAGTCAGTAGTTAAGGCTAATTTGCAACCAGTTTTGAACGGACGGAAAAACAAATTGTCTCCATGACATCTTTGTACCACAAACGTTTTAGCTCAGATCCCTGTCTGCTGTAGTGCTGTTAATTCATGGATGTTCTCATGAAATTACATGGTGTTGGCGTTTTAAAACTTAGGGAGGCTATGTTATAAATCAAGCTGAGCGGAATTGTCCCATTGCAGATTCTCAAAAATGCTCTTTAACACGCGCAGTACTGAAAAATGTTGAACATACAACCAAACTGCTTCTAAAGTGAATATGTATGTATGTATATATATATATATATATATATATATATATATATATATATATATATACGTTCCTGCATCTCTTCGGAGATCCGCTGGCGGATTGACAATTGTGTTCAGCTGGATTGCATCATTCGTGATCTCTGGTTGGGCTTGCATCAATGGAGAACTAGTGCTGTTCCAAAAATAGGTGCCTGCTCAGGAGGTGAATTGTGAGTGCTTCATATGGTGTTTGAACAAAGGCCAAACCAACTTGGCTTCATAGCTCAGTGGTAAGAGCGTCCGCACTAGCAAGCGGGAGGTCCCGAGTTCGAACCCCGGTGGAGTCAACTTCTTTTCACCTCAGCCAGATTTTCCAGTGTCACAGTTTTTCACTATATATATATATATATATATATATATATATATATATATATATATATATATATATTTATATATATATATATATATATATATATATATATATTTTCCTCAGGAAAACCTTTCTCAAATTAATGGAGGTACAAATTGGAAACTGTCGAAAAACGATCAGTGAATTAAATTACCAAATTGACTCCAAAACTAGGAAGCTAAAAAGAGAGCTTCCCAAATCTGAGCTTCAAAACAAGCTCAGACTTATTTCTCAGGATTGTCTCCGTCTCTCCCACAGTCTCAATTCTAGGCAACAACGCAAGTTTCAAAGAGATCAGATCACTTCAAATCAAGTGATTCTCACTTCAAATCAAGTGAGTCCAAATTCCAAAAAGAGCAGGTCTCGAAGATTTCTCCGAAAACCGGTGACTGACTCTTCCACGGTCACCAACGCGGTTGTAACTATCTCGTGTCAGCTCTCTGAAGAAGAAACCAAACTTCTTTCGAAGGGACTCAATTTCTGCCCCAAACCAAGGCAGACTGACACACAAAAAATTGTCCTTAGATTTGGCAGCGTTCTACCGACGCCTACGTCTTCGCGAGTATTTTGCCGATGAAGACGGCGCAAATCAACCACTTCCGGACAACGACATAGCTTCTAAATTCAAACCCAAAAGCACCTGGAACCCCCCAAAGGGGCGTTGTCCACCACTTGAATCATTCATCTCGGCCATTGAAGAGGAAGTAAAGACTTACACCTCTGCCCCAGATTTTCGCGACAATCTCACAAAAAGTGAAAGACAGGCCATTAAAAATTTACGGCATCGCGACGACATCGTCATTAAGCCGGCCGACAAAGGTTCTGCGATTGTTGCAATGGGCACCAAATTCTACAGGGAGGAAGCCTACAGACTGCTTGGCAATCCCGATCACTATAAACGTCTCGATTCAGACCCCACTTTAGAAATTGCAAAGAAAGTGGAGGCGGCCATACAAAAAATGGTCCGCAATGGCTCTATAGACTCTGAAACTGGCCCCAATCTCCCCCAGGTAGATCCAAAACCGGGCCGTTTCTATTTCTTACCCAAAATTCACAAGACGGGTAACCCAGGCAGACCGATCATATCCGGAAACGGGACTGCCACGGAGAAAATTTCGAAATTTGTTGACCTGCTCATTCAGCCCCTGGTCCCATCCCTCCCCTCCTACGTTCAGGACACCACGGACTTTATCCGCAAAATTGGTGAGATACAAAATCTCCCACAGGACACAATTCTGGTCACTCTTGACGTGTCCTCTTTATATACAAATATACCAAACGAAGAAGGCATCTCCGCTTGTAAAACCGCCTTCAGACCCATCCAAGGCAAAACGCCCACCAAGAAAGACTTAGGCGAGCTGATGCGCCTTATTCTGACAAACAACAATCTCGTCTTTGGCGACCAGCACTACCTCCAAATTCATGGTACTGCCATGGGAACCAAGATGGCTCCTTCATTCGCAAATTTATTTATGGGCAACCTCGAGAAAGAATTCTTATCTCGACAAAATTTAAAACCACAAATTTGGTTACGTTTTATCGACGATATCTTCATGATTTGGCCCCACGGTGAAGATAGCCTCAAAATTTTTGTGGAAAACATCAATTCGTTTCACTCCACAATCAAATTCACGGCCGACTCCTCTAGAGTCAGTGTCCACTTCCTGGACACAACAGTGACCATAGAAAATGGTTCACTCAAAACAGACTTGTTCAATAAACCCACGGACAAGCACAACTACCTACTACCGAGCAGCTGCCATCCTCCGCACTGCACCAAAAATATTCCATATAGCCAAGCACTTCGCATCAAACGTGTCTGTTCCTCTGAGACAGACTTTGAAACTCGCACTAACGAACTGTCTAGCCACCTCCAAAATAGACAGTACTTTCGGGGTTCAATTGAAAATGCCGTCAAAAAGGCAAAGGACACCCCGCGTTCTGAAACTCTGACATACAAAAACCGTCAGCCCAATTCTAATAGAGTGCCATTGGTAATTGAGTACCATCCCGGTCTACCACCATTCGCCAAATTCATCCAAAAACATTTGCCCATACTTCAAAGCACGGCTCGCCTAAAGTCTATCTTTCCCGCTCCCTCCGTTGTTGCTTTTTCCCGCCCCCCAAATTTACGGGACATTTTGGTACGGGCAAAATTTCAGGACAAAACCTCAGTCGAGGCTAACAACGAGAATTTTGGTTGTTCACCTTGCCCGTCCAATTGCAAGACGTGCGCTCTGATTGATTCAACTAAATACTTTCAGAGCTATCAAACTGCACGCACTTTCCAAATTAGGCAATCAATTAATTGTCTTTCCAAAAACGTCATATATCTCATCTACTGCAATTTATGTGGAACGCAGTACGTGGGGGAATCAAAAAACTCCCTCAGGATGAGAATGACACAGCACAGGTCAGCAATTAAAACCCAAAAAATTGATCAACCTGTTGCCAACCATTTCAATCTACCGCATCATTCGATAGACAATTTACGTGTCATTGCTATCGAACAAAATGATTCATGGGACAATAGAAGCCGTAAGACAAAAGAAAATTTCTGGGAATGTCAACTCAAGACTACGTCGCCATTCGGCCTGAATATCCGAAACGACTTACCAGCATACTGATTGAAGGGATTACACTCTAGGCCTAAGTAATCCTATTAGACCGTCTCCGTCACGCCTATTTCAATAGGCTTTCTCAAATTACTTAGTCTCGCCTCTTTCAAAAACGATAGTCCTAATTGACTATCAGTGGGGACCATTGTCCTCACAATTTAAAAGCTGTAAGTCCCGTACACTCCTTGTCACTCTTGTGATCAAGCACTGAAGAAGAGCTAGTATTGCTCGAAAGCTTTGCAAAAACCTTTTATGGCTGTTGTATTTACCAAATTTCTAGCTTCTACTGCTGTCACGTATCTCCTTTGAGATCCAGCCATTCATTTCTGTAGCACTGTTGTTATACAGTATTTCCGTTAACATATATATATATATATATATATATATATATATATATATATAGATATATATTTATATATATATATAAATAGATAAATATGACCTTTGGGAGACCTTGGTGTGTGTTATTTTAGGGCGGAGGCTATTTAGGAGACATTTCATGTCTCCTAATTGTTCGAGGTACTATTTCTAGACATTTTTTTACTGTCGAAGATAGTTTTAGAATGTTTTTTGGACTCCAAAAATCAAATCTGGATAGTGTTAGGGTTAGGGGTTAGGGTTAAGGGTTAGAAAATTAGGTTAGAAATTAGTGTGTAAGTCAACGGAAATGTCTCCCAAATATGCACTTTGGAGTTATATATATATATATATATATATGTATATATATATATATATATATATATATATATACAGTAGACGTTAAGAAGGCCAACAGGAGGGTTGACATTTTGAAGCACGTATTCGATCTATTGCAAATATATAGCAAATATGTACGTCTACTGTATTTTTTGTATGGAGCACACGTGGATTCCATCACCTCAATATATATATATATATATATATATATATATATATATATATATATATATATATATATATATATATATATATATATATATATATATGTCACTCTCTGACCGTGCACTGAAGAAGAGCTAGTATTGCTCGAAAGCTCTGCAAAAACAATTTTTGGCTGTTTTATTTTCCGAATTTCAAGCCTTCTGCTAATTTGTATCTCTTCCAGCCATTCAATTCTGTAGCACTGTTGTTTAACAATTTTTCCGAAAAGTGCAAAATTGAGTAATTAGACCTACTGTAGTCCTAATTTCTTCTTTTATGAGCAGTAAATATTTCCAGCTCTAAAGGCAGATACAATCATTAACTTCAAATAATTTTGTAAACTTTGCATTTAAAGATCAATATATGTTCTCAATGAAGCAGCGGCCTTTCAATTTTGGGTTGTTTGTGTTTTCATTGTGTCTCAATGTTCCTGTAACATACTTTCGTTAATATTCATAAGCATAAAGAAAAAGTCGGACGCCTGGAACGTAGGCTTAGGAAAAGGGGTGAGCAGGGGGCGATCGCCCCCGCGCTTTGATTGGTGGGGGCGAAACAAGGTTTCCGCCCCCACTGTGGATGATATGCGCCAAATTTGGCATTGAATAGAATAAATTACTTCAAAGTTTCTCAAATATTGCACCATTTTGCATCTAGTTCACTTAAAATAGTCAAAAATTTCCATAGGGGAGGGGACACCCCTTTCCCTTGGACCCCTTTTCCAGGACACTGATCACCTGCTTTGCTATATGCATTTATTTTCTCCCACAGTTATCACTTCTTCATTTTCGCACTTCGCATGTATAAAATGTATAGGCATAGTGAAACCAGGGAGTTGTAATTGGCAATTTTCTGGTGTAAACATCCATGTCAACTGTCTACCTTGAATCAAAGCTTCTTCCCTTGAATGTCTTCCTTTTCCAAGCTTTCCAAGCTATGCACAAATCTGTGTCAAGTAGGTTAACCTGGGAAGGGGGGGGGGGTGGGCAAAAGTAATTTATGTATAAGTTCCCTTTCAAACTTATCTTTGTTGATTTATAGGTGCCTCTCCTATCAGTTCATTTCTAGAATTTTTATGTTCCACTGAGACAGCGTCGAAATTAGGTCCTTTAGATGCCTATGATTAGAATCTTTGTTTATTGCTGAAAAAGCGATCAAACTCTCCATAAAGCACTGCAAAACTCCTCTCTGGGCAGGAGAGGAAGGGGTAGGCCACTGGTTTGTCGAATTGAAAAAATGATAGTGGTTTGAACACGTCATGCAATCATGGAAGGACTATGACTTGATAAATATCTTCTAGGGGATAAGCTAAGGGAAGTAAGAGACAACTGTAGACAGATTATGCACAAAACTTGTCAATTTTAAAGTAAAACACACCATACTTTGATTTGAAGAAAAAAAGAAATGATGAAACAATTTGGGAAGATGAATGCTTCTCCCAATTTACCATTCATATCATAACGAAACTTTTAGAATTACTAGCCAGTAGTGCTTCTTTTTGTGAAATTTTACTGTTTTTCTTCTTTCAAGACAAATCTCTCTTTGAGTAAAACGTACTATGAGAAGCTGGGAATCTATAGCCCATGATGAGTATAAACTTAATTACAAAGATTTTCAGCCGACTTTATCTCATTATTCCAAACTCCAACAACATGATCCCCTTACTATTGCTCTCACTGACTCAATACATGCAAGAATTACGAGTGCAAATTTTAAAAAAATTCATAATCCAGGATTACAACCCAGGGATGATCGATAAAAAGGGTAGGGTGTACCCTTCCCTTTGAGAATGTTTTCATTTAAGGTTGCTTGGGTGCAAAATGGTGCTATCTTTGGGATATTTTTGGAGCTGATCGTATATGGCTGGAAAATGCCCATAATTTAGTGAATTATAATTTTCCGGGTGGCTGGATGCTTTTACTAACTGCCCCCTCCCAAATGAGAAATTTTCATAAATTTAAGTTTTCCTAGATGCAAAATGGTACTATCTTTGGTTTATTTTTGTACCTGATCGTATATGGCTGAAAAATGTCCATAATTTGGTGAGCTCTAAGTTTTGTTTAGATGAAAGGAAGGAGTATGTTGTCTAAGAGAAGAATACGTTTTCAACAACCTTTCTTAATCCCCCTTTTGGTTACTTTACTGCCTCTATTCTGTTCTGGCAAAGTTTTTCCTCAAAAACACCTGCATTGAGCCAACTGAAACTTCCTTGGACTATTATCAAAATTTTCCTTCTCTTCGTTGTGCATTATAAAAGGGCATGTAAGGCTGGCAAATGCCTGTACAGGGCCTCCTGGAAGCTCTAAATCAATTATATAAAATGGGGCAATGGCGTAATGCTTATTACCTGACATCCAAAATAATGGTAATATAGATTATGACGCCAAGCACTTTACATCTGTTGTATTTTTACTAATTTTGAACAAAAATCCAGACGAACAGCTTCCAGCAATGGAGAATCGGCAAGAGGGAGAGAATGGGTGCAGTAAGGTGATGTTAGAACTTCCTGATAGGTGTAGCAAAAGGTGTGAAGGACTAACAAGCGCGTTTCAGTTTTTTCTTCGTAAGTGTATTAGCAATCACTATCTATACCAATAATGACTTCGCACGAAACACTCGGTAAAAGTTTTTGAAAAATGTATAACGGCAACAACATGCTTTAAAGTTTCAACCTTCCACATCATGCTTACAAATTAGATTGAAGGATCCCATATTGATGAGGGGCCCCTATACATATTTTTGGAGATGTATCTCTATTTTCGGAAAGTGTTGTGATAACTGTGACGCATGCGCGCGGAGCGCGCCAAAATTTTTCAATAAATAAGATTTCCCTGACAAAATCTGCATTGAGACACTTTCATCAACCTACATGCCACTCAAAAAGCCAGTCAAATAGAGCCACGACACTACAATTTACGAAGTGTGAGGGGGAACATTTGATATTGTGTCCCCCACCATCGAAATGTGGGGGACGTGTCCCCCTGTTCCCCCAGGATTGACGCCCATGCCTGACACACAATAACGAAATGTTCTTTGAAAGGACATTTATTGCCACAAAAAAAAACGAAATGTTCTTTGAAGGACGCTTCACAACATGAATCTACAGCAAATCGTGCATTGACAACGACTGAGAAAAGGTTATCTTTTTAAAATCATTTTAAAAACTTTCAAACTGTCGGTGTTTTAACCTTATTCGATAATTCTGGCTACAGTTTCTTTTTCTGCACAATCTTTTTGCAATTGTTTCTTCTTTCTCACTTCATTTCTGATTGTCAGCTTACTTTACTTTCTTGACTGGAACCAGACAAGAAAAGTGGAAGCTTCCTTCTAGTTTCTTTCTCCTTTGCATATTATTTTAAATCCTTTTCTTTATTGCATCGATGTGTGGTATTTGTAAGTTGAACTCCGTTCACCATTCCTGTAAATTGGAGACTTTTGCAAAGGGAGAAACAAACTTGAACTTACCACAGTCACAATCTGCGGGAATTCTTGGTGGGATATCGAAGTCTGGCAATCCGGTTGGGTTCAAGTCGAAATCGGGCAAAGGTGGTAAGTCCCCACCGATGTCACCAGGCAGTTGTCTCTTTATTGCAATGCAATATCTGAGGCAGTCCCCATCGGGAAAGATTGGCGGAACGGCAGCTGCAAGAATGATATGGATATTAACAAGGTAAAAACCTCAATAGAAAGGCTTATTTAAATAGTTTTTACGAACTAGTGAAGGAGGTATAGCTATTTCAGACTTGTCACAGTCTTCAAGTCCAACATGTTATTGTTTCCCTTGTGTTACCTTAGTATATAGTTGTTATCTAACACTTTGTAGTTTGCAAATATAATATTACATGCAAGTTAAATGTCAAAATAAGGGATTGATGGACATTTGAAGGAAAATATCTGCTTTTATATCCCTTAAGCGACCATCCTAAGTCTAACTTTAGCTTCGAGCTGCCTGTTAGAATGCTGTTCCAAGCATAGTTGTCACTTTACCCTAACAGCGATAGTTAGAAAAAAAACTGAACAATTTTATTGCGCAACTAGTTCCAAGGAACTAGTGCAAACATGAAAAGACTGATTGTGAAAATCGAATGGTATCATTCAAAGAAACAGGATTTTGCTTAGTACAAAACTAAGTTGTCCTACTTGTTTTGATGTACCAATAACAGCTCTTGCATGTGCATACATGGAGGGTTTGCGCAACGTTCCAGAGCCCACAACCAGTGGCGCCAGATCTTGGGAACATTCCCAAGTCCTGGGATTTTGTACCTGCCTAGGAATTGAGATGATCTTGGGAACTTTATACTCTCCATCCAAAAACATACACAGCAGCAGTATGTTAATTGTTATATTGATTTAGCTACTTTACATACAACTTGATAAAAAGGTCCAGAAGGGGCTGAATTTAAAGCCAAGATGGATGATTTGTTAATTTGTATCATTGGTTAATTTTTTTTCATGTTGAGCAAGTTGCAGTTTAGCGTTTCGTACTTGATATTGGTAATTATGAAATCTTATCATTTACGGTTTTTCTGTTGCAAATCTAATGATTATTTGTTTATAGAGAAAAATTTCAAACTGTAGCCTCAGCCCGCAGTTTCGAAGGTCCAGTAGCTTGTTTTAGATTAGGTGTTGAAGGGGAGTGTCTATAGCTTCCAGGGGAGATTTTCTCTTCAAGGGGACGAGATGTGTTAAACTGCAAAAAGGCAATAATTATTTTTGTGTCAAGAATTTTCTAGAGGTTGAAATGGTTGTGTTGACACCTTCCCTTGCTCCCCTTAACCACGGGCCTGATAAACAATGAAACCCACTTAAGGGTTGTGTAAGGAAAGCATTTTATGCAAACTGACTAAAACATGTTTTTACTTTGCTAAATTGGTTCCTTAAGTGGTACGACAGTTTGCTAATATCCACGTTTCAGTTATTACTATTAAAATGAGCAACCGATCAGGAATAGGTGTTCCATATCTTATTACACTCTAAAGGAAAGGTGAATAGTGAATAGTCACATCATTTGAATGGGTTGTAGTTACGAATTTTTGAATTAAAATCTGGCAACTTGCAGTTCAAAAGTTTACAGTTCAATTTCAGAGCAGCTGCTATTTCACTCATTAGTCAACATTGTCCAATGCACTAAGGCATACTCTTAGTGGGTAGTGACAATGGGGTGTACAGTAATAAATAAAAACATGCAATAAAAATTTGTCATTTAATACTATTACTTTAAGATCTAAACCAAAACTTCATGACAGCACGGTATTCCAGAGGGTGATATCTGCAATGCAGCACATTTGTGATGCCAAATTTGCCACGCTCGTGCCCCAGTCATGGTGGACAGTAGACACATAACTACAGTGACAAATTGTAGTTTTCGAGTACCATTTCCTAAAGTCTAGGGAGTTTGAATTGATTTTTTGGCTAATTTAAGCCAAACTGTCTGTGGGGATGTAGTCGTTTTGGGGGTTTAGGTGGAAATATCCATGGGGACATGAAGCAAAGTCTATCGATACTGTTAGTCAAATTAAAATTAACTAGTCTGTATCTATAGATTTTTTATGTGTGTCTATCTTTTCCATTAAATACTTTGGTTAAATTTATTCTTTTTAAATTTATATTTGGTGCACACGTATGGATACCCATGCTGGTTAACTATGAGAGCAAGTTCAAAATAATAGTTTGAGGAGTAACAAAGGGCTTAAATTTACATATCAGTCAATTATAGCGTTGACCATTGATCAGTTCTTAAAGTTTTAAAGATCAAAAATAAAAATGTTCATTCAGATGGCTACAAAAAGAACTTACAGTTGACGGTTCCACAAATCAGCAGCAGGAACAGAATATTTCCAGTCATCTCTGATTTGCTTTTTCTTTTGTTAAAACGAGACTTTGGACAAGTAACGGAAGTTTTATACGCTTCTGAGTAAGTTGAAACTCCTTATCGTGTGAGATTATTTTCAGTTATGAGCTTTATAGACGTGAAGTATAACGAGATTCATATATAGTAAGATATCATGTTGCTCCGTCAGAAATCTCAGCCAGTTCGAATGTCTAGGAGCTGAACTCATTTTGAATATGCATTAGCAACGTACCAGCTCGAATGTCTGAGAGTTTACGTCGTTTTGAATATGCATCAACAACGTAAGACTGTTAGAATGTAATGAGATGTGAAGACACTTTGAAAACGGAAACGCAAATTTGAATAGTGTTTACTAGCAATTTTGCAGTGCCGTGTCACTGCGTATCCGGTTGGGCAAAGGAGGTCAACATTCTACAAATCCCGGCAAAATTGATTCGGTCAAATTTTTGCAATTTTTGCATTGCTTTTTGTTAACGTTGCTTAAAGGGAAAATGCAGTCACCCCAATCAGAATTAGTATACCCCGTCGTTCTTATTCCTGAATGACTTTTTGGTGCACCCAGTTGGAACAATTTATTTGGTGATGTGATAATAATTTTGTTACTGAATTGTGAAATATATCGAGAACTACTCCTTGCTTTACCTTTTTAGGAATAGTAATGTTCTAAATCATCTTCAGACGTACTTGTAAGGCAAATAAGAAGAGAATTGAAAGAGTTTGCTGCTTTTTCAAAGCAATTTTGGGGTAACTGCCTATTGCCTAGCCAATCCTTACGAAAGATGGAAAAGTGGAGTGTTTTTGCGAAAAATTTCACACCACTCTCAAGCAGTAAAGAATTTCTAGCAGGCAAAAATAACCTTTACATGAATCCCCATTCGAATGAGCAACAAAACCATCATGCTATGTGTGTATGAATTTGTAGTATTAACCCAAATTTGTAGTATTGACACTTCCATTTTTCAAGTTTTCAAACATAATGTTTCTCTGCGGAGGATATGCATGTTATGTTTACTGACATGGTCTTGAAAATCAGTATCAAACGTGAGTGTAGTAAATGTATACTTAATGTAATTTATTTATCTTTACTTGTCTCAGCTTGAAAATCTGCAACAGCTAAAAACCTTTTTTACTTTCTACGAGGTCCATAACCGTGCATATAGGAACCAATGGCATTCTTTAAAAAGTGGGTATGAAATGATGTAGCCAGACAGCAATATAGTATGGCAGATAGAATTACAAAGATGGTTTTACCCGATGAAAGTAAAAAATGTGGTTTTATTTTTCTTTTTTGTGAAGAGTATTTGAAGGTCATTCACTATGGTATTGGCCTATGACCGATGATTTCGCATAATCATGGTGTAAAATTATATTCTTCAGCTGGTACTTCCTGGGTCATAAACTTTCTTGAATTTCTGTTCCTCTTGGTTTTAATTTCGTGGATAATTCGATGGTTGTCGCAACTCGATTTTCTATACCATTGTTAATCAGTAAGGATTATGTTGACCATAGAAGTACTGCAAATGGTGTATTCCTGCCCTTCTGTACCGCTTTAAATAATGACATCAATTATTCTTGAAGGTTCGGTCCTTACTTTTGCATGCGCATTTTACCCTTTCCATATGCTGAATATGATACACTTTTTGGGAAACTTTACATTAGGTCTAGGCAGCGGCGTCGCCAGGGGTCTCACGGGTTTCAACCTCATACAATTTTATTAACCTTGTAAAGCTGTCAAAATGCTCTGTACCCCAGAATGCCCCATACAGGTCCCTTGGACAAGCAAAACGAAAAAACACGTGGAAAATAAATTCAGGGTCTTCAAATGCCACCAAATCAGTCGCAAGTGTAAGCAAAATCTTGAGAATGGGGCAAAATAATTATATCTAATAAGAACATGGACGTAAACAGCTGGGGGACGTGGGGTTGGTGGGTGGGTGGGGGACATGACCTTCTACTTTTAATATGGAGGGACTTTTTACACCCCCTCCCACACACACACTTTTTGCAGAACCTTGATGAAAATATTTGCCAAATGTTTGATTTAAAAGCTTGTAATGTAGGCTAGCTAATTCAATGAAAAAGGAAGAAAAAAAAAAGGTGGAAACAGACAATTAATGGATTGAAATCGTGGGAAAATGCTTATAAGGGAAATCGTCTCATTCCGGACAGTTCCAATTCTCCCAACTAAGCTAGTTCTAGCCCCGCCCATAACTGTCGTTAGCTTCTCCTTGTGCAGACACAAACACAGTTTACAACTTAAGGCCATATCCTGGGGAGTATGCAAAGCCCTAATGTGTAATCAAAACACTCTCTGTGCATGTTGTGTAATATGAGCTGCTCTGCATCTTTTAAATTTTGTAACTCTGATGACAATCAAAGAGCAGTCACCAATTGAGACTTTTGCTTACCCCTTTATAAAAGTCATACTTGGGGTGATGCAAATCTGTCTTTAAGATGACATCACAAATCATCTGGCTCCAAAATTTTCCAGGGCCTTTAAGTAAACCCAGGATCCCTCACTTCTCGGGCTTCGCGATTCGTAGTACTTAAAGCATTTCTGGTCAAAGTCATGTCCCCCACTTTTGAGAAGCTGTTGACGCTCTTGTGTATGAATATATAGTTTACCAGTCACCCATCACAATTGTTCTGTAACTATTGACTGTTTGGTTTTTTAGTAGAGGGCAGGGCCGGATCCAGGAATATGAGAAGGGAGGGGGGCCTGACAGTCTGCAAAAAGTGCATGATTCAGAAAAGATTGCCAGATGCAAAGTTATTATAGTTGCCAACATTTGGTTAAACTTGTGTTTATGTATTCTGTTAGGATTTCTTCTGATTATAACTTTTTCATGGGCTTGGCTTACACCTCCGGAGGTGTAAAATTCTGGTTACAAAAATCAATGCTTTGCCGAAAATAGGGCGTACGCCCCTTACGCCCCCTTGGATCCGGCCCTGGAGGAAACTACTTCAATCCAAAGGGTAGTAGCTCTTAAACTATTTGTGTAAGAACCAGTGACTCCTTAAAGGCATTGTCTGGTGGCATTTTGTAGGGGTCTTATATGAAAGATAAAAATTTTTCAATAAATGTCATCCAAACCCCATATCAAAACTCCATTCCTAACTCAAGATATCTCTTCCTAAAGATTGGTTACTTTTAATAAGAAATACCTCCAAGTTTCCTCAAGGTCACAAAACGTTATCCAAAGTGGGCAAATTGCCTCAGATTCCTTTTGTTATTCTTTATAATTGGCTACCTTGTTTGTCCTTGAAATTTGATACCGTTGGAATGTTTAGATGTTTTTCCGTGTAGATATAGTGAAAAACTTTCCCATACTTAAGGTACAGCAAATAAAGTTACGGAATATTCAATATAGTGATATCAACATTATAAAGAAATACAAAAGCTACATCAAATCCATTTGCCCAGATGACATCACAGATTTCCCATCATGCACTAGGGAAACTGAAAATGTAGTATTTCTTCAAAAACATGTATCTTCCGAATGCAAGATGCTATTGAGATGGGGTTTTCACTGCCTAACACAGAAAATTTTTCTGCTTTTTTTTAAAAGCATCAAATTTGGTCACCAGACCATGCTTTTAATGTGTTTCTTATTGTACAACTCTGATATTAACAGACACAAATAGCTTTGTGCGGCCACAATGTCCACTAACAGGCACCCACTTTTATCTGCCTTTGGCTAACTTTAGTAAGTTAATTCATATTATGCAATGGTTGTTCAGCTAGTACCGCCTTTAAGTACGGTACTGAGACACCTTAGGTTACTCTTTCCCTCTATAAACCCCACAATAAAACCTCCTATCAACCCTTGGTACACCAAACTGACCACCTGCTGGTATGATCTATTGTTCCCCTTATATTCAGTATCAACTTGAAAGTATGGGAAACGGTGTCAGTATTGGAGTATATATTCAATTAGCTAACACTGGGTACTTGAGCTACACTGAGTCATGTGCTTTCCTGTTTCTTTTAGAGGCATGGATACCTTGTGTAAATATCATTTTTCTTCAAATGCGCGAGGTCATTGTAATGAACAAGCCCTGAGGGTCGTGAAAAGGTTATGAGTTATGACACTAACATTTCCTGGGTTTTTTTCTCAAATAACGTCACCTAAAGTTCCTGAGGAAGGCTAACAGTTGGATGGCCTTCCCAGTGGTATTGTTACAGGAGTGGCGCAAGGTGCGGGCAAGGAAAGGCAGTCCCCATATCGAGAAAGCCGGCGATTTCGTCTAGGGCTTTAAAAAGGACTGATCCAGGATTTTACAAAGGGGGTGGGGTGAGGTTTAATTAGATGAGGGGCAAAATTCGTAGCTACGAGCGTCAGATTTATAGGAAGCTTCGATGGGGGAGGGGGGTTCTAAGTAAAAAATGAAATAAGACACATTTCAGTGCTATCTTCTGGCATCTGTAATCAAAATTAGTATACTAGTACATAAAACTTTGTAGTGTAGCTTTGGAACCGTCTCAAAAAAGAAAGTGATGCCGAAAAGGACGGGGGCAAAAGCCGGAAAGTCCCCAGTCTGCCACCACGCCTGTCTATTCCTTATGCGGGGGCACCATTGCTGGTGAATAGTCTACTAATTTCGAGTACTTGGCTAAGACTTAGCTCATAAAAAGTCTGCTTCGAAAAACATTCATTGTTGAATAGGTTATGTCTAGAATGTCCAATATAATGTAAGAGCTGTGTGAAAGATGATATAGCAGAATAATTTGGCTCTTATACTCGGTGAAGGCGGTCAAAAGGTGCATCAACGGCCTTAAAAATAACACGAATTCATCAATACTGCCCAGTATAATTGTTTATTTTCTTGAATTGCGTAAGCACATATCCAATGTAAGACGAAACGTGTATTAATCTTAACCCCTACCAGAGACAGATCGTTTTTCCGAGGTTAGTGGAGAATGGGAAGGGGGTATTGAGTTCTGGAGTCGGGATACAAGCCGATTCACCAAAAGGTAAAGGCTTAAAGGGGAAATGGAGTCACCCCAATTTCAATCAGTGTACCCCAGTATCCTGTTTCATGGATGGCTCTTTTTAATCATTTGACCAATTTTTTGGTACCAAATTGTGAAATTCATGCAGACCTCCTTAGTACCGTATTTTACTTTCTATATGCAATCTTTACATTTGGAATCATCATTGATGATACCTGTAAAGGAACTAAGAGAAGATTTGTAAGATTTTGCTGATATTTCAAAATAAGTTTGGGGCGACTGTTTATTTCCTTTAAGCAAACGAAATGTATGTAAAATCTCCTACATGACAGGATATCGAAATATAAAGCACACTTTAATATTGATGACCAAGTTTTGCTTCTACCTTATGGGTGATGCACCGGAATGATGGGTGCTAAATCAAGCTTCACTGGAGCCAGCTTTTCCCTAAAAACGTCAGTGTTGAATAGCTGCAAGAATGTAATTCAGTAACATAAGGGCGTGTCCTTATCTTTCATATGTGCCGCCACCGTCTTGCAATGAAAAAAAAAGTCTCTTCAGTTCTCATCAAGTTTCTTCATGTAAGCCTGTGAGCAAACATTTCTTCGTAATATAACATAGATTTCTTAATGAATCTTCCAAAACGTCGGTTACCTTCCACTCCGGGTTGCAAACTGTTCTTTCGTTTTGAGGAGGATCAAATTGCGTCGATTAAACCAGCTGGAGTGGTTGTCATCATCTTTGAGGCACTGATAACCGTGAGAATGGAACCATTTCATGAAGAATACAGAAGCCCTTCATTCAGTAGCGGAGATTTGTGTGAAAAAAGGAGGGGAGTGAAGGAGGATAATGGGCTCTTAAGGCAAACGTTACTATGTGACAAAGGGAAATTCAACTGGCGCATTTTCAAGTTTTTTTTTTTGGGGGGGGGGGTGGTATATCCACCATTCTCCCGGGATTTCCGCCTATGCTTGATTTACCGCCACTAGGAATATAATCTTTGTAAGGAACTGAACGCCGTGTATCTCTAACAATTTTGGCAAGATCACTTTAGGATTGCTGACCAGGTCATGACCCCTACAGCCCTATGGCTTCGACCGTGGGCGCCAGTCTCTCTTTCACATCCTTGGTCCATCTTACAATACAAAGGTCGTAGGACAGCAGCCTCGCTGTGCATGAGCATCTGGCTTCTTTACCCTTCCCAGGATACTGAAGACCAATCAAACGTAATGATCTAAACCAATGTTACATTCTATGCCCAGTCGATATAATAAAAATACAGACGAAATTATTTGTATCCTGAGCAGTATATTCTACAGTCTTCCTTGATTCGTATCAAAATATCATAACATAGAAACATAATGTACCATGCATCTAGCTGAGCCAACAACAGAAAAGTTATGTATAAGAAAATCACTGTTTCAAAATAAGTGGCATAAGCATAAGCAGGGACATACCCAGGGTGTGACCTGGAACATATACACTCAACACTTGTCAGGTAGATATCCCAGGAGAAAATTCCAATTGAAACCAGTTGGAATTTTGAACTGGTCCCAACTGTTTTCAACTGGTTTCGTACTGGTATCATCTGTTTCCAACTGTTTAAATGGATATGGATCACTTCCAACTGGTCTTTGCCGTGATCCAGTTGGAATTTCCAACTGGGACCAACTGGTTTCTTACTGGTCCATGCCAGGTCGATCTAACAGAAATCACTGATCGCTTTCTGTCCTCTTTTCGGGACTAATGTGCCTCATTCCGGGATCTGATATTACTCTTTTCTGTTAAAACCGCAAATGAGTCATAAGAGGGAAGAAAGTTTTCTGAGGTGTATTTTTGGCATAATAGGCAATAGCTTAGATATTAAAACCAAAGATCTAGACAGACAATTCACCTTCACAAAAGTATAAGATTAAACGAATTTGATGCAGAAATAACAAAATTAGCTTTAGATTTTATTGCTTTTTAGGCTCCCAAAACCACAAAAGCAGCAAGTGACTTCACAATGAGTGAACGTGGCGAGGTCTCTGTGGTAATTAATATCATGTGAGCTCTCACGGATGAACAGTTAGGTCTAGATCAGCGAGTTCTGTTAGAGGGACTTCTCATGTCCCAACTGTTTAAAGTGGGTATGGATCACTTTCAACTGGTCTTTGCTGTGATCCATCAGTTAATTTACACAATTTCTGTGTTTACATAAAATTAAAGGAGAGATAATTTCCTGAGTGATCATTTCCCCTGACAATTTCATTTTCCCACCCCCAAACTCTCGCATAAGGCTACAGAAAATATGTATGTATTGGTAATGAGAAAAATCTTCCTTTCCTTACCACGTTTTCAATGCCAACTCCCCATTTTACCCCTCCCTTCCGCATTTGCCCCATCGCTATCACCTTCTATGTTCTGACACTTCCTGAAGGCTATTCTATTCCCTTTAAATTGCTAGCCTACTAACAGAACTCTTCAGTTTTCTGGTTGTAGGTACTTGTTAGCCACCCAAAGACACATCCGTCAAAAATTTACTGACTATACCTACTCCATACTATCTCTTCTCTCTTTCCTCCATAGGCTACTTCTTTAATTAATTTAGCAGAACTCCTTCATCTTACAGCCATTTGCCGCACTGACGGGGCGATGCGCATTGTCTAAGAAGATTTTTTGTAACTGGCTAACGCTAGCCCTAATCCCTAACTAATCCCTAACCTTAACAATGGATACAATCGATACAATACAACAGAATCAGCCAATCAGAAAATACCTTCTTAGTGCGCAGTCAGCTGGCACTGGCTGGTAACTGTTAACCCACAAGAGTTGTTTATCTCTCTGTACAGGAAGCCCCTAACAAAGCAATGGTTTGTTTGGATGAATAGCACCATTGTTGGACAAAAGTTGTAACAAAACTCCCTGGTTGATTTCACAGTGAACTAGCACACACACAGTACTGCACCACAGAAAGCCCACTGAACACATTCTCTTCATACAAATTTGTACAGCAGTACTACCAGTCGTTACAACACTGAAAGTACACATTACAGAGGGGCTGAGTGTAGTGCTGGGTCACACAGGCGCCCCTTACGTTGTACAGCACACCATATACTATGTATTATATATATATATATATATATATAAATGTATGTATATATATATATATATATATATATACATGTACTGTTGACAAGGAGCCTAGGCAGGTTCGAAACGTACAGTTTTTTTCTATGACTTACACATTTTGTTTACCATCTGTGCTTGTTGTGATTTTTGTTAACAAGATTTCGGTTGCATCATGTGTCGTCGTTTCTTTTTGTTTTTATTTCTGTTGGTGTCAGAGGCATTGATTTATTTTCTTTCTGTTGGACTATATATATATATATATATATATATATATATATATATGTATATTTATATGTATATATATATATATATATATATATATATATATATATATATATATATATAGGAAAGGCATGTCACAAATCTCCTAGCTCGAACAAAAAACTTAAGTTTCTGGCATAATTACCGCACTTTTCTCGCCAAATTTGTCTGTGTCGAGACTTTCGGTCATAAGGTACGTCAAAGCATTTCTTTTTCCCGAATAATTTCACATGGCGTTGTCTGAAGGACGAAATTTCGATGGAGTAACAGTTTGAGGATGGTAGCTGCTGATAGGAAGAACATTCAGCACTTCCACACTATAATTAAATACTCCTGAAATATTGTCTAAAATTCTCTTAACTTTCAAGGTTACTTCCTAAATTTGTCAATTATGGTTCGCTTTTTACTATCACAAATCTTGCAGATGCATATTAGCATTAATATGAACAATTTTTGAACATTGAATGTCAAAAAATTTGAAAACTTTTTGAAAAGTGGAAGGGCTTGCAATTTCTACAGGCATTTGTGGCAGTTGAAGACAGTTGAACAGCGACAGTTTAACTGCCACAAATGCTTGTAGATAATGCTAGCCCTTCCACTTTTCAAAAAGTTTTTCAAATTTTATGAAATTCAATGTTCAAAAATTGTTCACATTATGGTTTCGCTTCCCTCGCACACTTCTCACAAACTACAACCCTTGGGTGCTAGTCTTCAGTTCGCTAAAGATGGCGTATTACACCGAATGTGATCGCCACATGAAACTAAATCCTGGACAGAGAATAACCCAGAACCAAATCTCACACCTGTTTCACCCAGCGTATTTCACAATTGCAAACATGAGAAAAGCAAGCAGCGGTTTTGAAGTTACGGGGATATATCCTCTTAATCTCAATAAGTTTTTCAGCTGATGATTTTGCCCCTGTAGAAGCAGTGATGAGTTTTATTCAGGATCAAAATGACGAACAAACAGTGGACACCACCCATACCACACGTCCGAGGCAACCAATAGTTCAGCAACACCAAGACAAAGCAGAGAAAAAAAAATGCAGCAACCAAATGCCAAGCACCATGCAGTGATTTGAAGGAAACTGAAAACATCCTCCCGATGCAAGAATCACTCACTAAATTTATGAGTTCTATCGTTGACGGTATTTTGGATTCAGTGTACGGTAACGACGGGGTAGTTGTTGAATCACTAAATGACTCTCTGTGTAAGGACAGCGCAAGTAGAAGACCTAGTTATAACATTGAGTTCAATGTCGTGGATGTGTAACTTCTGCCTCATTCCAAAAGGACGAGGAAGAAAAATCAAGCCACTCAACCATTCTGACGTCCACCCAATGAAAGTGTCTTTATTGGCTAAAGAAGAGACCAGAAAAAAAGAACTAGAAGCAATGAACAAAAAAATTATAAAAAATAAAACAGTTGCAAAGAAAACACTGACAAAAGCATTTACAAATTTAAATGCCAAAAATAAATGTTCCACACGCACAGCCACAACTTCTGAAACATAACCCACACAGGGGACGGAAAATTCAGTCCCACAGGGAACATTTGCATTTATCTTTCAACAAAGCTACAAGTTTTACTCCTCAAAATTGATGGAGGAGGATAACCTTTTCACAATGGCTGAAGACTGCCATTCCTGCAGGGGGAGAAAGTTTAGCTCCTGACGCAGAAAGCGAGAGTAGCATATAGCACTTCCAATAGTCAATTAAGAGAAATGGTGATGCAAATGCAAAACCAGATGCAAATCATAATGCAAAAAAATGAATCACGGTGATGCACCTGATCGAAATCGAAATCAGGACGCACAGCCTGAAGAATTAGCCCGCGTAAAACATCAATGCATGAAGGTGATGTAATTGTGGTAGACTAAGAAGAGGAAGTACAAGACTTGCTTAATGCGACAAATTCTCCTCCCTCCAATCACAACTACAACCAGAGGTGAAAGTAGTTGAGTAGAATATTTGTCTGAAGAAGTACCAATCTTAAATTCCCTTGCTTTAGACTTACATTACGACAGTGAAACTGGTTGTAATATCGTTGAACAACTAGCAAAATTGGTGAACAAGAAGTTGCCTCAAACAAAGATAAAAGAGAAACTCGACAAATACCAGCAGCCTGGTTATGCTGACTCATTGCAAGTTACCCAAGTTCACCAATCAGTTTGGGATAATCTTCATGCCTCTACCAAGTCTAAGGACTTATCATTGCAAAAAATCCAAAATAACAACATAAAAGCTATGGTGGCATTCCAAGTATGCAATTTCAATTATGGCCTGTGGTAGTGCAACTGGATTGTTGCTTCCACCGTTTGTAGTGTACAAACCTCGGAATATATACGAAAACTGGACGAAAAATGGCCCTTCAGGAAGCAAGTATGCAGTAACAACAAATGGATGGTTCGACAGGAACACCTTTGAGCGATGGTTCTACGAAATTTTCCTTCCAACTGTGTCCTCTACACCTGGCAAGAAAATTCTCATCTGAGATAACCTAGCATCCCAGAAAGAAAATCTCTGGTGCCCCTGACCCTTAAACTGCAATCAAAGAACAGTTTCGGGGCAGACTAAGCGGGAATTGACAAAACGTATGGGAGGAGTCTAACATATGTTTCATTAGGTTACGAGACTAGGGCTCTGAAAACAACTAAAGAAGAGGGGGACCTAGCTAATCGTCGTAGAGTGACAGTTAACAGCACCGAGGCGGCGACCGATAGGCTGACCATTGTGGTTGAGAAATTAACAAACACCATGCGATGTCAGACAGATACCATGGAGGAAATTAATGTGCATCAGACAGAAAATGCTGCTCGGTCAATCAAGATGCAAAGGGAAGGACAGATGTACAAAAGTAAAGGGCTACCCAAAAATAGGAAAGGTACCGACTGCCCAAGAAGACTCGAAAGCCTGCTTCATTTGCCTGGTCCGATGAACACAGGTCGGCCTTCCAGAAACTTAAGCAAGCATTACGTGGCATATCCGGAATATGCGCTCCCTTTGGAATTAGAGATCGATGCCTCACTAAGTGGTTCGGGTGAGTTTCCGTGCCAAGTACAAAATGAAAAGACGCGTATTTTGGCCTTTGCCAACAGGACACTTCGTGGCGCTGAGAATGCAATGGAAAGTATTCAAGTTTCAAGTAAGAACTGTTTGGGATGAAATAGCAGGGCTGAGTCCGCCCTTAGCCAATTCTGGCGGCTAATTACAATTCCACTGGCCATCATTCAGGGCCAATTCTGACCATTTGATAATGGTGCATAGCATACAGATGGTTTTATATCATTCAAAGTTAATACCAACAAAGGCTAAGTGAAAAGATCATTCGAGGAGTCAATACCATGGTCTGGTCAACCCTACAAATTAAGTTGACTGTGTGCGACCATTCACGTATTAATTTGCACCGGTAATAACGTAGCATTCGGTAACATTAGTCATTTGTTTACTTTTCATTTTTGGAGAATTGCCTGGACTCGACTCCGCGTCCGAATCCAATTGCAGTCCTTCTGGTTCCAGGACTTCCCAGTTCGAGAAAATTCCGATTTCAGTAAAAACGGATTCAAGCCAACTCGATCTGAGCCCGAGCACGGACTCGGGCGTTACAGCACTGTAAAATAGACAGTCATCGAGAAGTTCCGAGAATATTTTTTGGGGCAGACGTTTATTGTGTATACGGACAATGATCATTTAGCTCACTTGGACCACATTAAGATGGATGCCGTTTCTCATCGATGGGTAGGTGCACTTGCAACTTTGGACTTAAGACGATTTCAAACCCGGCAAATCCTTTGTTGGTGGTACACTCTCTCTCCCGTATCCCAAGGGGGGGGGAGTGGTGACTTTCCTGGACGTGTTCCAAAGGAGCTTCAAGCAAACACCAGTTCAATTGCGTACACTACCAGCTTAGTTAACTCACCGTTAGTGTTTCCTCCATATACAAAGGAGCAACTTAAAGAATTCCAGCAGAGAGATCCTGTCACCGGTCAGGTCTACAAAAGCTGGTTGTCACAGTCCAAACTATCGATGGAAGAACGCAAACAGTGGGACGAGGTCGGTGAGATTAATGGTCTTCTGTATAGGGCCTATGTTGACCCGGACATCCATCAACATCTACTCCCAAAAGTTCAGCAGCTGGTGGAGGATTTAATGGCCTGCTATGACCAAGACGGGCACCAAAGGGTGAAAAGACATTACGACTAGTCAGACAGCGCTGTTACCGTCCAGGAAAATCCAGTGATGACGCACGGTACTGTGAACAGTAAGATCGTTGCATCATTGCAAAGCGTCAACCGTAAATTTCAGAACCTTTGGAAATAAATGTGGTCACCAACCCCAAAGACATAGCAGCGGTTGATTTCACTCTCTTGCAACGAGATGCTGCTGGTGCAGGGAATGCATTGTGATGTATGCATTGAACAGGAGCTTATAATAAATACATCCACCCCACGTACTTCCGACAACTGAATCCAGCCTGTACTCTCGTTCCTTGTCTACATGGTATCAGAAGTGGGCATAAATGACGGTAAAATGGAGAAACTGAAGGCACCAAAACAAATGACGTTTGAAGGTAACTGTGCTGCAAATTATAAGGGCTGGATACAGTCTTTAGAGATATATTTCGTAGCAAGTGGGGTCGATATGAAATCGGACTCGGTAAAAATCGCAAATCTGCTACACATAGGAGGCGAAAGTATGATAGCCATATATAATGTGTTCCGAGTGGACAATGATGACGACGTAAACAAATACGATTAAGTGAAAGAACAATTCAGCCGCTATTTTGAGCCGCGTAAGAATGTTACATATCTGAGATATCAGTTCTTCACGAGGACCCAGAAGGAGGGAGAAACAATTGATAGTTTTATTACCGACCTAAGGAACCACGCAAAAGACTGAATTTGCAACATTAACAGAATCTCTGATCAGAGACAGATTGATTTGTGGGCTACGAGATGATTCAGTGAGATGTAACCTACTACGTGTAGACAAGCTAACACTAGAGCAAGCCATAAACACATGTAGAGCTGATGAGACAGCAACTGCTCAATTGACAGAACTATCCCATGATCAGGGCCGTGCGCATCAGATAGTCATGAGGTCAAATCTAGGCCTATTGCCAAGAAAACCTGTGGGAAATGTGGAAGACAACACAAGTATGGGGAGTGCCCAGCTGTTGGCAAAACATGTCGTAGATGTGGACGAGCCAGCCATTTTGAATGTGTCTGCCGCACTAAGCTTTCACCAGATGGTAGTAACCAGTGGTCAAATAGAAGCAGTAAAGGCAATGGTGAGAAATCAAAGAGTCGGGGTGCAGTTACAGGTCAATTTAGACGCCATCAGAGTACAAAGAGAAGGTCAAATGAGGCAAAAGCTGGAAAAGAAGTCCATGTTCTAGATGGAGACTCAACTACCAGTGACAGTGAGGAAGACTCACATTTTTCCATTGACTCAGTGGACTCAGTTGACAATAAAAATGAAACTGAAGATCACTGGAAAGTTAAATTACTGGTAAATGGTAAGAAGTTGTCATATAAAATTGACAGTGGTGCACTACCAAAGAAAATATATGACAAGTTACACCTGACAGATGCAGATCAAATAAGAAGAAGTAACAAGAAATTAGTATCTTACAGTGGTAATTCCATCAAAGTATTAGGACAGACAACACTACTCTGTGAGTTGAAAGGCAAACTGCAACCAATTAAGTTTCACATACTGTAGCAGATGTAAATTCACAACCGCTGCTGGGCGTTACAATACGTGAAAATGAATTAATGGTTATCAAAAGAGTATACTCAGTTGTGCAAAGTGAAGCCAAATGTTCAGAATCATTGAGAATCAACACAAATGAAGAAGTGGATAAGACTGCCAACACCTCAGGTTCCATGACTAAAGAAAGCTTCATGCAAGAATGTAAAAATAAGCAGCTATTTACAGGGTTAGGATGTATTGCAGGGGAAGTAAAACTGAAAGTCAAAAGTGATGCTTCACCCAAAGTGCATCCCCCAAGAAAATATCCAATTTCCCTTAGAGAAAATTGAAGAAAGAATTGAAGAAAATTGAAAATGCTTAAGTGATTGTGAAGCAAACGGAACCTACAGAATGTGTTAATAGTTTAGTGACACCCATCAAACCAAATGGTGATTTGCGTGTATGTATAGATCCTCGTGATCTCAACAAAGCATTGCAAAGGGAGCATTACCCAATGACTACAATAGAACAGGTAGTGACTTATCTGCAGGGTGCTAAATATTTTTCAGTATTAGATGCCTCATCAGGGTATCGGCAGCTTAAGCTAGATGATGCTAGAATAATGCACTTTTAACACACCTTACGGTAGGTACCGCTTTCAAAGATTACCGTCTGGGGGGCATTCCACAGTAAATTGCACATGAATATGCAAATTTCAAATGCAGAACATCCACCTGTGGTTGGTTAATTATTAAGTGCACAAGTCATAGTTCCAAGTTACAACCTTTTTTCTAGAAAAAAATCACTCTTATGGTAATTAATAGAGTAAACGAACCTGGGAACAGCGTCGCGGACGGAACATTACATTTCCTGGTAATACAGAGCGGAATGATATAGAAGTAGTCAGGACATCTTTAGCATGTTATAGGGCACATCATGGATAAACTTCAATGTTTCTGCAGTACTGATAATTAATACTAATTAATTAATAAAAACTGAAATGTCCCGTCCGCGACAATTTCAAAACATTTTTCTATATAACTCATCAATATTTGGTTGAATTTCTTGTTTCTTGAGGGTTCTCTTACTGACTACAAAATAACACCCCCTTGAGTCTCCCTTTTCTCCACTGCATTCATTTAACCTGAGTAATTAATGGAAAATGTCGCGGACGGGACATTTTCAATGACAATGTACGCATTGCAGTACCTTCATCCACTCCATCCTTCCACATAAATGATTCCTCAATCAAGGTGAGACTTGACAGTTTATTCTGCAAGTCTCATGGGGTCCACACTCTAAATCTATTACATAATGGCACCTGGACCTGCCTTTTTGACAGTTTATGTTTTGCAAAGCAAAGAGATGAATAGAGTGAGTCATGGCCAATGTTGTTAATCACTAGGTCGACCAGCTCCATTGTGTAGAATCACAGTCCATGCTATGTTAAGTGTGAATCAGGTCAGTAGGCCCACATGACTGAATGCACTGCAATATTTCTACACACTTTCGAAAACATTGCCTTGGATTACCTTGCACTTGCAACATGGTGAAGACCAGTACTAAGGAGAGATCACAGAGGCATAGGGCTAAAGGCTGGGAGAATGAGGAGCTGCATACTTTGGTCAAGGATAAATATCGGAAGAGGAACGCAGCACAGAGGAGAGCAGCCAAACAGAAAATGACTGAGGCTGACATTGTGAAACAGAGAAAATATGAGAGGGAGAGAAAGAAAATTCAACGGCAGCAGAGGCAGAAAATGCAAGGTAAGGGGACCCCATCCGAGCCTGTTGAATGCCAAGCATACAGAAGCAAGCAGAGTTTGGGGAAAGCTGTTCACCGTGTGAAGAAAAATCTACCTCATTCACCCAATAAAGTGGTTAAAGTAGTTTCTGAACTGGTTTGGACCATGACTCCAAATTCAAAGAACACCGTTGTTAAAACCTTAGGGTTGTCATCGGGGGTGAGGAAGTGCTTGATTGGGATGGAGCGATAGAAAGGAGTGATGCTTTGTCCGACATAGACATTCAGAAGGTGCAGGACTTTTATGCACAAGAATACATCAGCAGAATGGTAGAGTACACATGCAGAAGAGACTCTTACTCTTCAATCTAGGAGAAGTTCATCGATTGTTTGTGGCTGAGACTGACATAGATATAAGCCGATCTAAGTTTTGTGAGTTGCGGCCGCAACACACTGTGCCTATGTCTGCGGTAGACCAAGATGTGTGTCTCTGTCGCTACCATGAGAACATCAACATGATGGTCACATCATTAAACAAGGTGCCTCTCTTTCCTGCATCTGCAGATGATGTCCTGAATGCAACTGTGTGCTCAATGGAGAATGAAGAATGTGTGAATCGCCAGTGCCCCACATGTGACACTGACAATCTTGACGAACTGTTCGCCACCGCCGATGTCATCCTAGTAACCTTCTACCAGTGGACATATGTAGATGGTAGGATTCAGAAACAGCCTGAGACCAAGTCCTTGTCTGATGCATTAACAGATCTCAAGTCACAGATTAAGCCCTTTGCTTGACATGTATATGATGCCAGACGTCAGCATGCAGAGTTCAAACACTTGAAGAAGAACATTATGCCGTGTGAGATCATCTTGCACGAAGATTTCTCTGAGAACTACACCTTGAAGCATCAGCATGAAATAATGAAAGCACATTGGTCAACCGAAAGTGTCACCATTTTCACTGCCATCGTTTTCTATCGTCCAGAAGAGCACGCTGAATTGATGCATGTGTCTTATTCTGTTGTCTCAGATACACTCAACCATGACAAATCTGCTGTGGTGTCCTTTAATCACGCCATATTATATGATGTGCAACACAAGCTGCCATTCAAAATATCACAAGTCCACTACTGGTCTGACGGGGCAGGGAGCCAGTTCAGGAACAAGTACATGTTTGTGAAACCTACTCCACCATGAAGAACAATTTGGTTTTAATGCAGACTGGAGTTTTTTTTTTCATAGGAAGGGTCCAATTGACGACACTGGAGGTGAGGTTAAGCGATGTGTTTGGCGAGCTGTCCTCCAGGATCGCATTGTAGTGAACACTGCGGAAGACTTCTATAGTGCTGCCAAGGATCTCTGCAGGAAGATCACGGTACTGTAGGTTGACAAGGGAGTGATTGCGAAGACAGCAGAATCACTGCAGGAGTTATGGTCCAGAACTATTACTATTCCTGGTACCCTTCAGCTGCCTTACCTCAGACCCTCTGGGAAACCTGGACATATCGAGCATGGGAGGAACTCACCATTTCGAGCAGGGGAAGGAGACCTCCAGCTAGCAAGGGTACAATCCGTCAACGGTAATGATTCCCAGGCAGGAGGACAGCGGAGAAATGCTTTTTATAGAACCACAACAAAACCCCAACCAGGAGAGACAGCCAGGGCCATTCTTCCAGCAGTACAGCCCACTTTAGAGACATATTATCACGGAGACTTCCTGCAAGTTGGGCTCTCTACAGGACGATCCAGGAAGGTATTCCTTGGACAAGTTGTGGCACTAGACAATGCAAATCAAGGGGAGCTCCACATTTCTTTCCTGAGAGCTGCTGACACGGACAAGCAGTTGTTTGTTTTCCCGCACCGAGAAGATACATCATGGATCTTCAGAAGTGAAGTTGTGAGAAAGATGCCTTTGCCGAATGTGAACAACCGTGGTCATTCTAAGTTTCCGGAGCCGCTTCCAGTTTTAGAATAGAGTGGACAGAGGAGTAGGCTTGAAAAACTGTCGAGTAAAATTTTTTGACATTGCTCAGTAGCTGTGCATGACATGCATGTATACAACCCATTAATTTTATTCTGAACATTGTTTATATTCTTCCTACTTTTAATTCCCAGTAGTCTATTGTAGCAGAGACAACAGTGTATCAGCTAGATTTAAAAGTCTCATTCAATTGTTTTTACAGTATTCATCAGGATTTCAAATTTTTTACCGTTGTTCGTTGGTTTTACCACATAGTAAGTTTAAGTTGATAGTTGACATATGCATGTGTGCTACGTAGTACTAGTGAAAGATACAGCAGTGTTTATGCTGTGATTTATTGGTCTACGTAGGCTAGTTTACTTTAGGCCTAGGTTAGGTTATTCATTGTATCTATGATAAGTTGTTTACATGCTTGAGTCGTCTGTGATGTCACGCCACTGATTAGCACTGTTCTGTCACAGAGGATCGATACAAGTTGTTTACGTGCTTGGGTCGTCTGTTACGTAGTGCTGCTGACTGACAGAATTACGTCACAGAGGATTCTTCTGAAGTTACTTTGACTGTGTTATTATTTTGTATCGGTATGATGTGAGTGATTGAGATTCGAGTTTGAATTAACTGACGTTTGGAATAAGTCTGGACTCCGGGGTGAATGAAGACAGACGTCAATATGGGTGCAGTTTGTGTGTGTAGTGTGTTTGTGTGGACCCGAGTCATCGAGTGAAGACTAAGCGAGTTACTACATTTTTAATATACATTGAAGAATCTTTTTACAATCATTGTTTTTAGGGGTGGGATTGGGTTATTACATTTAATAGATATTTTATTCGTGATTTGTCGTTTTTACTGTGGCTCTCTTAGTCTGTTTCCTTCAGATTCTCATATCTTTAGGATGGCGCGAAGCCAGTCCGTCGACAAATTATTTTCTCATCTTGGTTTCGAACCTTAGTTTATATAATTTACTCGAGTCAATGAATCGGACCTGCCATCTTTACATTGGTAGTACGAGTGGGGTTCGAACCTATGCAGACTTTTGCAAAACTGCTAATTAGTGGCATGTCGTCGCAGACGATACACGCAAGTGAACAACTTATAGATACAATGAATAGCCTAACCAAGGCCTATGGTAAACTAGCCTAGGCCTATTCTGTACATAAATCACAGCATAGGCACTCCCTTACACTAGCATGTATGCTAGTACAGGGTTCCCAGGGGTTTCACTAAGTGGCAGCATACAGGGTAGGGGGTGAGGGTGGGTTGGGGGTTGTCTTGAACACATTCTCTTGAAAGTGTTAGCCTGAACCCTATGAAACCACACTACTGGTCATGGTTTATCTTAATTAGTCATAAAGACATGGTACCGATGTACCGGTCCCTTGAGCCTGTAACAGGGGGCAGGATGGGGAATTCAACATATATTCTCTTCTCTAGTGGAGGCTTGGATCCCATGAGCCCACACTGTTGGTCATTGTTCATGTTTATTCGGTCAAGGAGACATCCAGAAAACTGTGTACATCAATGCTGTCCCGTCCGCGACAATTTTACTTTAACCCTTGAATATCCATGTCCATTTTCTGTCCCGTCCGTGACACACACTAACGAGGCTATAATCACATGATCTTTAATGTTAATACTGAAATTGAGACAGTTTAGGGTTACTTCAGGGAGGCTGATTCTGGATAAAGATATCACACAACCATTTAATTCACCTCTTTTGAGTAATTAATGTTTTAATTGTGCAAAATGTCCCGTCCATGACAGAGAAATACCATGGGATGCCCCTTGGTATAACGTGGCACCAGGAATTTTTCAAAGGCGTATGGCAAATCTGTTCGAAGGTATAAAGGGAGTTCAGGTAATTACAGATGACATACTCATCTATGGAAGTACTGAATCTAAACGTGATACTCGTGTTCAAAGAGTGTAAGAAATTCTCAAAGAGCAGAAAGTCAAATTGAATAAAAACAAATGTAAGTTTAAAGCATCAGAAGTTACCTACCTGGGTCACAACCTCTCTGGGGATGGTCTAAAATGTGATCCACAGAAAGGGAATGCTATATTAGACATGCCTAGACCAGAAAATGTGGCAGGTCTCCGTAAATCCTTTGGTATGCTGAATTATCTGAACAAGTTCATGTCGAATTTGTCTGAGATGACAGGTCCTCTCAGAAAACTACTTTCGAAGTCTGTTGAATGGCACTGGACAGAGGTCCATGCTTCAACAAACTAACGAAAGTATTGTGTGAAGCCCCACTGTTAGCCTACTATGATGAAAACAAAGAGTTAACGTTATCAGTAGATGTTAGCTCAAAAGGGTTGGGAGCAACTTTGCTTCAGAAAGGCCAACCAATTGCATATGCCACGAAGGCATTAACTAATGCTGAAACTAATTACAGCCAAATTGAGAAAGAGTTACTGGCAATTGTCTGGGGTTGTAAACGATTTCCTGACTACGTAGCTTTTAGGAAGGTGTTGGTAGAATCTGACCATCGTCCTTTGGAGAGTGTTATGAAAAAACCTCTCTATGAGGCTCCATTGTGTTTACAAAGTTTGTTAATGCAACTGCAACATTATGATGTTGATGTCAGGTACAGAAAGGGTGAAGAGTTATACATAGCGGATACCCATAGTCGGGCCTATCTCCCAAATTTTGAAATGCCAATAGAAGGTCCATTGGAGGTCAGTGTCGTTAAAGAGTTAACTCCAATTAGCTCAGAAAAATTTGAAGAGTTCAAAAGGGAGACTGCAAAAGATCCAAATCTTGCAGTAGTTTGTAAGGTTATCCAAAAAGGGTGGCCAGAGCAAATTAAAGAATGTCCTGTGGAGGCAAAGCCTTACTGGACAGTGAGGAATGAATTAACAGTAGTTGATGGTGTAGTGTTTAAAAGTTCTATAAGGATTATTGTCCCTCATTCACTGAGAAAGGACATGCTGTCCAAAATACATGAGGTTCACCAAGGAATTGTAAGAGAGAGCAAGAGAAACTTTGTATTGGCCAGGGATAATGTCCCAAGTAGAAGAAATGGTTATGTACTGTTTTAAGTGTAATATGTTTGCTAACCAACAACCACGAGAACCAATGTAGGGACATGAAATTCCAGATCAGCCATGCGCAAAGGTTGCAAGTGATCTGTTTCAATTTAAAGGTGATCAGTATTGCCTACTTGTTGTCTTGTTGATTATTACTCTAAGTATCCAAAAATAGTAAAACTAGGAAAGGATAGTACATCACAAGAAGTAACTCGAGCACTGAAATCAGCGTTTAAACAACATGGAATACCAATAACACTGATGACTGATAATGGTCCATGTTATGATTCTGGGGAGTTTCGAAGACTTGTAAAAGACTGGGAGTTCAAACACGTAACATCATCCCCTCTCTATTCTCGTTCAAACAGGTTAGCAGAGAGATATTTTCAAACAAAGAAATTATTAAAATCACAGGATCCATATCTCGCCCTCC
This sequence comes from Holothuria leucospilota, assembly GCA_029531755.1. Taxonomy (NCBI): domain Eukaryota; kingdom Metazoa; phylum Echinodermata; class Holothuroidea; order Aspidochirotida; family Holothuriidae; genus Holothuria; species Holothuria leucospilota. The sequence continues at coordinate 4,076,171 of CM055967.1, read as the reverse complement.
TGGAATACCGTACTACACCCATAGGGAAAGTTGGAAAATCTCCAGCTCAACTTCTGATGGGTACGAGACTTAACTCAAAACTTCCTTTTCATCCATACTTGCTGAAACCAAGTCCAGTTAATCCTGAAATTGTAAAGGATAAGCTTAATGCTAAGCAAGTAAAGCAAAGATGTTATTTTGACAGGGGAACTAAGCCACTTAAATCTCTTAAGTCAAGTGATGAGATCAGAATCTGGAATAGTGACAAGAAATTATGGTTGCCAGCCAAGGTCGAAGAGAAAGTTGGACCAAGATCCTTTAACATAATAACACCAACTGGATCTAGTTTAAGGAGAAATAGGGCTCACTTACGCCATTTTCTTTGGGTCTCCTTTAATCCACATTCCGCAGATTTTGATAGTGATGTTGAGACTCGGACAAACACAAACCCTCAAACCCCACCGAATCCTGTTATTGGGGGAAACCCAGGAAAGCGTAGCAAATACTCGACCAGAAAGAGTAAAAAGAACCAGGAACGTACCAAGTCACTTCAAAGACTTTATTGTGTATCGATAAGTTAATATGAAAAGAATCAGTTGTATTTTATGTGATCTGTTATAATTCATTGCTTTAATCAGTTTGCTAGAAATACAGTTGTTGTTAATTGTCTGTACGTTACATAAGCTGCATTCAAATGATATGTTTGTAACTGGAAACCTTGAACAAGTATGTGCTACAAATTTTCAAGCAAGAGAGATGTGATGTATGCATTGAACAGGAGCTTATAATAAATACATGCACCCCACGTGCTTCTGACAACTGAATCCAGCCTGTACGCTCGTGCCTTGTCTACAGTGCCCATTGTCACTGAAAAATTCTCTAAGTTCACACACGCGGTACTTACTAAGGACCAGAAAGCATACAACAACGCTTGCCCATCACGGGTTTCTACTTTGGGGCCCCTCGCAGCTTAATGTATAAACAAAGCAGGAATTTCGAGTCGGTTTTAAGCCAACAGCTCTGCCAATTCATAACTTCACTAAAAACCACCCTTACTACCAAGGGCCGAACACAGTAGGACACTTCAATACCTGTTGAAAACACTGCCAACTTCAAAGAAACAACGCTGGTCAGAGTAATTATTGGAGATTCTTTTCATTGCCAGGTTTCATTCCAGTACGCATTATAGTGGAGGGTGAGATTTTGTATGATCAAACTGGTCCAAGCTTGTAACTTGAAATTTTCGGTTACACTCCAGATATGTATGCATGACATAATTGCACAACAGGTGAAGCAACTGGGTTAAGACCTTCTTTTCTGATTTTTGGTCGACCTCCAAAGCTCCACATTGACCTACTCTTTGTTATCAATGATGACACCAGTGGAGCTAATTAGGACCATACAATACAGTATATACTAACAACTAGAGGAGGAAAATGTAAGAAGCATAAGGAATGGCCTCTAAGAATGTCCAGAGAGCATCCCTTAAAGTCAAGAAACAGTAAGAAGATGACATGGAAAACTGCCAGGGCATCTCCAGATAGGGGAAACCACCCTCTAGTCGCGAATGACACTAACGAGGACACCACTAATGAGAAAGATGCATGTGCTGGTTGTGACGAGTTAAAAGATGAAGTACAAACTGTTACACCACTGAGCACAGGAATTTGTAGCAAATGGCAAATCTACAGATACAGTACCAATGACGACATTACTGTTGAAAACAATGAATCTGTTACCACTGAGGAGCTTAGTGGAGAAAGTAATATGTGACATGATAGACCAGTCGAGGAAAAGGGAGCTTACTATATGACATATTTATAATTATCCAAGAATACCATTCAGGGATGTAGCTACAGTGGGCGGTGCTGGGCGGTGACACCCAGCACTAGATATTCCCACCCGGCACTCCAGGCAAACACACGTCTCCCCACCCACCACAAGTCTGCCTACCAAGGCCTAAAACTAGCCCTAAACTTACTCTCTAAAGTAAAATGAGGGAAAAATGAAAAATTAATGGCTGAAAAATGGGGTAGATGCCATGGGGTGGGGTGAGGTGCTTTCCCCAGATCAGACAATTACCCGACACTCAAATTTGGCTAGCTACATCCCTGATACCGTCATACACATGGGTGCATCCAGAAGGCCAACACAGTCTTTTCTACCCACAAATTTGAAATGAGCCCTTGGCACAATCTGGTATCCACTCCTTATGGACAGTGGTTATAATTTTTTCCTTGATATGGCAATTGAAAGATCACAAAGTAGAACCAGAAAGCCAGAAGGCTTAGTGATTCCTTGCCATATAATATATTGTTACAAACATGGATCAACTACATGACAAGCATGAGATCCCTCACAATTATCGTACTTAAATATCATGTTGTTAAGGTCAACCTTTTGAAATCTTGTGACTCAAAACAAAAATTGATTACTCAGTTATAGAAACCGCACCCTCATACGTCGCATTCCAATGAGTAACATGCACACACAGTCATGACCTAGCTTCCACTAAAATGTCAATAACTTGGGTTAGGAGCATCTAGGATAGGAGGGAAGTATAATTGCCTGTTTGGTTTTTCTAAACAAGACAAACCCAGACATCACAGAAAAGCCATAGAGGTGAAAAGGTCAAATGAGGTCAAAGTAGGTCAACAGGTGCACTTCACATAGACAAACACAACTTTCCATTATGCCATCCTCCTATATCACTTGGTTATGAAGTTATCGTACTACATACCTCACATTCCAATGCATTACGCACACACACTCATGACCTTTCAGTAAAATGTCTATAACTTGAGCTAGGAGCATCGTAGTAGGGTAGTTTAATTGCCATTTTGGTTCGTCTCAAAGACAAATCCAGGCACCACAAAAAAGGCACAAAGGTCAAAAGGTCAAATGAGGTCAAAGTAGGTTATCACGTGCATATCACATAGACGATCAAAACTTTCCATTATGCCATCCCCCTATGTCACTTTGTTATTGAGTTATCGCACTGCAAACCTTGTATTCCAATGTATATAACACACACTCCTAACATTTCACTTAAATTTCAATAACTCCAGTTAGGAACATCCTAAAAGGGTAGTATAATTGCCTTTTTGGTTTGTCTCAACAAGACGAATCCAGGCGTCACAAAAAGCCACAAAAGTCAAAAGGTCAAATGAGGTCAACTGAGGTCAAAGTAGGTCATCACATGCATTTCACATAGACGAACAAAACGTTCCATTATGCCATCCCCCTACGTCACTTAGTTACTGAGTTATAGCACCGCATACCTCGCATTCCAATGCATATAACACTGTACACTCCTAACATTTCACTTAAATGTCAATAACTAGAGTTAGGAACATTGTAGGAGGGTACTATAATTGCCTTTTTGGTTCGTCTTAACAAGACGAATCCAAGGATCACAAAAAACCACAAAGGTCAAAAGGTCAAATGAGGTCAACTGAGGTCAAAGTAGGTCATCACATGCATTTCACATAGACGAACAAAATTTTCCATTATGCCATCCCCCTATGTCACTTAGTTACTGAGTTATAGCACCACATACCTAGCATTCCAATGCATATAACACTGTACACTCCTAACATTTCACTTAAATGTCAATAACTAGAGTTAGGAACATTGTATGAGGGTACTATAATTGCCTTTATGGTTTGTCTTAACAAGATGAATCCAAAGGTCACAAAAAAGCCACAAAAGTCAAAAGGTCAAATGAGGTCAACTGAGGTCAAAGTAGGTCATCACGTGTACTTCGCATAGACGAACACAACTTTCCATTATGCCATCCCCCTAAAATGTTTCGTTGGTGAGATATCAACAAAACATCACTTTCTGACCTTTTGACCCTTTCAGATTAATGCAGTTCATATTACAGTATTTCCACCCCCTAACAGTCTATCTTATCCTGAAATTATGACTCAATTTGAACAACAGACACTGAGTTACGGCTACTAAAAGAAATCCACTAAATTGCCTCTGGTGATCAAAAAAGACCTTTGACGTCCACCAAAAACAATGGGGTTCATCTACTCAATATGGGCAATCTACATGCCAAGTAGGAGATTACCCAGGGTTACCGCTCTTGAGATAGAGTGTTTACAAGCAGCGTCATGCACACACACATACACACCCACAAACGACATCACCATCGCATAGATTCCTTCGGCCTCTGGCAAGGAATCAATAAATGGAAGGTTCATGTGAACCTCTTAAAGAGCTTACATCAGACCACTGAGACTGAAAATTTTAGTTTTGGCATTCTGCTACGGTAGGGGATGGTAATTAGCACCTTGAAATAAGTGATAAAATTTACACCACTTGGATGGCTTTGTTGGTTTTTGTCTAAAACAGAGATATCAGCTGAGATCATTGAGAAATGGATCCCAAGACTGGTTAGAGCACACAACCATTAGTCTGAGATTAATGAGATCACTAAAACTGACTCCAGCTACAGGTGTTCTGAGTTTGGCCAAGTATATTGTAAGGATAGTCTGTGTACACCTGAAAAGGAAAGGATCTGGTGAGCACACACAGCCCCCCCCCCTTCCTGATAAAACTGTACTACTGACTGTTCTTAGAACTCCAGGAACGGGAAGAATATATGGTCTCATTAATCAACCAGAGACCCTGTGTCAGCCTGACACCGAATTTGCTTCACCTTTGATCCCTCCATGATAAAAATATCTGGTCAAACTCTGCCCTGAAAGCTTCTTGGATATAGAAGCTTTTCCTTACAAAAAATCCTGTGCCAACCTAAGTCTATAGCGACGCAGGATCACGTGTGTAAAACAAGATTTCATTGGTGAAAACTAGTGGCAAACCTGTGTATCGGGAACACTCTGAACACAGTTTTGATACAGAATAACACACATTTGCTTGTTTTCAACTTTATGCCACAACCTTTGAAACAGTTTCATTTGTTAACATCGGTTCAAATTGCCACACTCTTTTTGGGAGTAATTTGTGAAAACCTGTAGCAAGCCTGTGGACAAATATGGTAACTAAACAATCTGTCTCAATGTCTTGCAAAAAAATGAGTTTTGGTACCTCAGGTGAGACTGTAAAATTGGAACAAACTGATGAAAGTCTTTTGTTTTCTAGATGCATAGAAATGTACTCAGAAAATTCTTTTAAGGAGTAAATCAATCTACAATTTTCTCATCAACAAGTGAATATTGTTTTGATCTTGGTCAAAATGTAAACAAGTTTCTGTTTTAATTTATTTTTTGATGACAACCTTACTTCCTTCTCTTCATGTGATCTTTGAGTTAAGGGATGGTGTAGTTCGGGTACAGTTGAGCAATTTTTCATATTTGGCCAGTCAGCATGACATGATAGTGGATTTGCTCAGGAATCCATTGTGAGAAAACGACTGAATTGACTTAACCTCATTTTTATTAATACTAGCTACTTTGAAAACCTACAGTCTACTTCAAAAGGTGGCCATACTTGATTATTGAGCTGTTTCATAGCACCTCCTTAACACTTCACTGGCTGTACTAGTCCAGTTACCTCAGTGATTGATATTCATGAAAGACAATCTTTTGCAAAGTCATAAATAAGAACCAGAATGCTTCTGCTGAAGACTGCTTGCATATGGGTTAGCCTTAGTTCATCAGAAGTATCACATGATATGTCATCTGACATGTTTCAGTGTCTCCAAGGATGTGTGTAGTCTTTCCATATCTGCCTTCAGAATTAACATCTGTCAAAGAAATTTAAAGTGATAAGCTCATTTCATCAAGTTAATCAGAATGTTAAGCATATCTGAGAACAATGTTTCTAAAGTCACAAACACTGAATCCAAAGGGCCAAAACCACACAGGACCACCCTAAAGAGTAACATCCCAGAAAGGACACCATACTTACTTTGCCCAACTTCTTCAGATCTCTACATCATGGGTCAGTGTAGGGAGTAACACTGAGTGGAGCTCTTACTCTCCCTAGTTTTTCCCTCATCTGATCATGAGGTTTGGGGGACACATCAGCTTAAAAAATCCACAGGGGGCTATAGGCAATTTTCTCATGCAACACCCCAAATTTACCCCAGAATAAAATTTGAGGAGGGCAAGTAAAATTCAAATTTTACAAGAAATCACCTCCTCCCCTCCTGAAATATTTGACATGAAAACAATCAAATAGCTCCAATGAACCACACAACAGCCATTAAAAACTTTCGACCCAAAGCATTTACAGTCCTCTGAATGATGAAAATTTGTACCGCTGGTAAAGGTGACAAAGGTGACTACACTTCATGTAGGATATCCTCGCTCTTCTCAACCTGTTCACTGGTTATTTACAATTAAACTAATCAAGGATGAGGCCTTAAATAAAACAGTTATCCTCAACATCAATTACTGCTTCTGCTCTTAGGGTTCCATATATCTCCCCCTTTAATAGAAAATGTCCAACTGTGATTTAGCACACATGGGCCCCACACGTGTGTGGATGGAATTTTTTTATTTCACCCCTTTGTGCACAGATTTGCTTCCAGGCCTGCTCCATGAAGCAGAGTCTTTTTTCAGGTAGTCTTTTTAACTGAGAGGAGCTTCAAGTCTATTGACTGTCTTTTACTACATATCTTGAAATTTGACACAGAATACTCAAATGAAGAAAAGAGTTAGCAATTTTCAACCATTGAGTTCTTTTCTAACCTGTTGTGTATGTTTCTCCCTGACGTGTTGCGGAACCTTTTCTTCATAATCCGCTATGGACATTTGTTGTACTAGTTTTCTCCAAGATGCTTCAGCCTTGGAAAGCTTCTTCTCCATTTTAGTTTGGACATGAGACATATCTATACCCTGTAGTACAAGAAAGGAAAAACAAAGGAAACAGAATTTATACAAAGCCAGAAAAGTGGTCAAAGGAAGTACACGAAAAAAGTGTTGCCATGGAAACAATGCTGAAAGAACATAAAGAAAGTGATGCCATGCAAGTGATGCTCTCAAAGGAGGTGATCAAAATAAAATATGAACCAAATTCAATTGGTGACTTTGGGGTCAAGGTTGCCCTGTCTTTCCTTTGTTCATCTAGCATTACAAAAAGGCAAACCAGGAAGATGAATATGTCTTCATGTGAAGATCTTAACTAAGAGACAACATAGAAATCAACAAATCAAAGGAATCACTATATCCACACAACATCATCGGGGAAAGTTCAGAATGGAATCATTGGGACAAAAAAAAAAAAATACCTCCAGGCACATTGATATCTGAAGTGGATTACTTTTGTGTCAGTGAGTGTAAATTAAATGGTATCACATTATGACCTTGTAATATCCTTGTTTTTGTACAATTCAAACATTCCTGAAGAGATTCATTTCAAAGATAAATTTTGTTGATACTTCTTCTAACTGTTCTGAAACCTGGCAATTTCAAATATACAGTACCCTTGATTATTTTAGTCATTACCCATATTTCAAGACAATCTTTAGTCACATTGTCTACAACACAACTTGGGGTGTACTGTGTCCTGCAAAGTGGTAAGGACAATTTATACAATGATATGCATGCACACCAACAAATAGAACAAAATTACCAGAGATGGACTGTCCTCTACTTTAACTACAGCAATCAACCAACTCAGATCCTGAATTAAAAAGGTTATCAGAGCTTGTTTTGCTTTCCATATGTGATGGAAACATTCATACCATTAAAACTATGATTTACAGATGAGGAATGATGGAATAATTCAAACTAAGGTACACATAGTTGGGCAACTTTATTTTCAAGAAAGAAATGGTGGCTACAGAAAGAAATTCACTGTTTTGTACCTTAGGGAGAATGAATGTACAGTACTAATGACAATAAAGGACTTTCTGTCAGTGTCAAGTTGCAAAACAAAACATGCACCTTCAATAATGAAATGTAGTAATTCACTAAAATATTTCGGCAAATTTCACTCACTCCTGTTTCGATGAATAATGTGCAATTTTCCTCCAAAGATGTTGCTACACAACCAGTTGGATCCTTTGTTGTGATACTCAGATTGCCACATTTACTTAAGAAGACCATCGTAGAACACATTTCTGAAAGAACTGGCTTTAGTTCTTCATTACTGCATAAAATGTGACCTGAATGATGAGAGTTATAATAATTCATTAAGTCTTGTTAAAGTTTGAATTCATTTGCATGTTGCATAAAAACAGATCAGCAGTAATTATTAGAAGTGACCAGAAGGCTCCTTCCTTATAATATTCAGCTTGCTACAATAAGTCAAGACACCAGTGTAGACCACATCTATGGAATGACTATCTTAATAAGTTCCTCAGTTTTGTACATAATGTGACCTCATGGAAGTAAAACATCCATTAGGTCTTGTAAATTTCAATTGTACAGTGCTGAACACCTGCAAATAACTTTAAATAAATGGACAGGTGCAGTACAGCCTTCATTTCACTTTTATGTGAGGACCTAACATAAAGCTAATCTTAGCAAATACAGCCTGGGAGAACAGTTATAAAATAATAAGAAACCACATAAATCCTACAAATTCCACGATAAGTTCTAGTGTGTCCCAACTTGAAGGGATAGTTAACCTGTATATATTTTTAGCAGAGGTGAAAAGTCAGAAAGCAGGACAAAGTAAATATAAAATAGAATAAAGGGGGAATTTTTCAAAAAGAAAGAAAGAAAAGTAACCAGGTTCAAAAGATATGAGCAAGCAGAATGAGTAAAAGTCACTAAAATGCAGTAATTTTACTTTTAAGGTTATGAGTTTCCCTCACTTACATATTGCCTTGGAAATCCCAAATTCTTTCTGAATGGACCTCATCTTGTTGACCCCATCTAGACAGATCGATACATGGTTTTCAAGCTTTGGATCATGCACTGGAAACTGAAAAAAAAGACCTAGAAACAATGACCATAAAATCAAATAGCAAATATCAGGAAGAACTAAAGAGAATGGTCCCAAAATGCAACAAACCCATGAAACTAAGAATACTCTAAACCTACTAATATATCATGTTATGAAGACAATGTAAATAATTCAATCCAAAAATGTATTTGGCAGATATCATGTTTGCGACAAAATGAATCTTGATCTCATGTACAGAATTTGATCCTTGTACAATACAGACTTAGCCTAATGAAAAGGTCACTCGAGGCCATATCTTTTACAGTTTGCAGGATTGTTTTCACATCAAAGTCAGACAAACACATTACTTGTTTAAAAGCATCTACATACACAGATCTATTTCAAGTTATGTTTTGCTTTAAAATCAATATTGGATACTATGCACAGAGGACTTGTGTAACTAAGTTTTTTTTTTATGTTTACAACTTTGCATGTATCGTAGAGTCTGCACACAGTATGTTGTACGGGAACCACTCAATGACATCCATTGATTGGCCACTTGTGTATACAAGTGTACATTTGCACAATGTTTACTAACCCAACATGGCTGATTCATGATACAAGTGAAATGAGTCTAGAGTTACATTTAAGTGAGTGGAGGAGGTGGCACTTAATAATGCTTCCTCACTGGGGTGATAAGGGCTTGTTTCCTAGCCTGACAAATACACTTTGGGGTTTTTATCCACTACAAATCTACAATTGTTCCTATTTGAGCTGACTAAGCTTGTATTGAAATGAAATAGCCACCAATCTCCTTCACATTTGCAGTTGCTTAGTACCATAAAATAAATGTTAATATTGTGATTTATTTAGTCTTTATTTCTTGTTGTTTTACTTATCTGTTAACTTCATTTTTTGCTGTGTGTCTTATTTCACACATAAAGCAGTAAAGACCAGATAAGTTGCACATCTATATACCATGTTTGATAATGTTATATTCGTCTCTCAATAAGTCCTCTCACAATTTCTTAATCTTTTTTAACAGATAAGCAAAGAGAAAGGAAACTGTTGGGGGAAAGGCAATATAAAAGCAGTAATTTAAAAGAAGTACAGAAACCTATAAAATTCTCTTTTATTTCATTAAAACTGAAAACATTTTAAATTACTGTAAAGTTCAACACACATCATCCAGGAATGGAATGGCAAAAATATGTTTCAAACTCCTTCTGAGCCAGGTGGAAAAATATGTCAAACCTCATTTCATAATCCAGATGCTAAACAATCACAAAGAATAGCTCTCACAGTGTCTCAAGAGTCACAAAGTTTACAAGCATTAAAAGGGAAATGGAAAAAGAGCATAAACCTTGTCATGACCTTGTTGTGTTCAATGTAAAGCCAAGGGTTTCTGTTATCATTGCTACTAACTTCGGTTTGGTCAGGGGGAACATCAGCAACATATTTGTCTGGTCGCGTTGTTTACAGACTGCAAATAATTCACTGTTTTGATGTTAGAAACTGGTTATTCAGACTGTTTAATTAACAAGTTTGTTTTGGTATAGTGCCAAGGAAGTGAGTAGTTGTTTTCTGCAAACAGGTTACTTGAAACTATGAAGAAATTTACATTGTTTGTTTCGCTTAAAAGCACGTGTTTTTTGTAAAACGATGAAGCCCTGCGCGATGTAGGTATCAGTTGCGCTAAAGTCTTTGTATTTTATTGTTCAGAGTATAGCCTAGAGTTTACCGTACAGTACAGGTATTTTCGTTGTTGTACAGTTGTATATTCTTAACGTTACGTTCATTAGAGGGGGTTTTACATAATGACAGCATATGTTACTACTGTTAGAGAGGCATTACAAGGTTAAAGCGTCATGATGTAACTAAGGTTAAAGGGATATATTGCATGCAGACTCAGTACAGTAGATTTTCCGTCCATGTTGTTGTGCTTAACCCAGTTGGTTGATTCAAAAGAGTTTTAAAGCATAGCTTGCATGCTGATCCATTGTGTTATAACCGTACAAGCCTTTTTTTGAGCTTTTAACCAAGATGAATCATTTGTTTGTATCCAGATTGAATGAAACAACTGGAGTGAAGCCATTTCAAGAGAAATAAATGGAATCATTCCAATCATACAATTAAAGCGTTGTACCAAAATTTCTGGGTTTCTTATCTTCGCCGGTCCAGACCTCTCTCATACCAAAACTGTAAAGTATTCACCATAAATATGTAAATTTATCAAAATCTATAATCCATGGTGCATTCAAGCAGAGAACTATCTCCAAGTATCCAAACACCAACTAAAAGAAAAGATAAGTCACCAAAAGACAAATGCAAACCTCTGCAACTTCGGGGTAAGGAGCTAGGCAGATGCTTGGAATATTTTCCTCTGGTTTCCCTGGTAACCGTTGATATAGTTCCTCTGTTAAAAATGGCATGAAAGGACTTAACAGTCTGAGACCAGCTTCAATGGACAAAAGTAAAACATTCTGGCAAGTTGTGGCTTCCTTACTTCCATTACGTATGATCGGTTTTACACTTTCCTGTGAAGACAATGTATTCAATGAGAAATAAAGTTTGGACTTGTCATACATATATTCTGGTGTTTAGGTCAAAAACTGAAATACAACTTTAGAAGGAGAGTTTGATTGTCAATGTAACTGAAAAGAACAATATAGGTTAAAGTGCAAAAGGGAAGGTCTTACACAATAATGGGGATGAAATAAAATATCACAGTACTTGTAAAAGTTTGTTTGCTTCAACTTGAAAAACCAGATTGGGAAGTCACCAGAATTCTTTAAAGATCATACCACCCTTTTGCACTGAAGCCTTCTCTGGAACAGAACAATTCTATAAGAGCTTTCATTATTTCTGAACATATGCAACAAGTCTGTATGCATCACACCTTATAATATTTTCTTTGCCAATAAAAGAAGACAAGGCTGATACAGAAATCAGAAAATGAGATTCTATGACTTTTTCATGGCTGTCCACAATAACATCTGGGGCTGCAATGACCAATTCTTACAAATTATTATTACCTGACACAAGCCTACTTGCTGAACAGTCATAATGTTGGCACTTTATCAGCAACAAGATGGCTGTCATCTCTGCTTACAGCCATCTGATCCCTCAACTTTATTAAAGTGTCTCAAAGTACTTTGAAATAATAAAGTGGATAATTTACGTACAGCATTTGGCACATGATTTCCCAAAACTGTGCTTGGTTTGTGCAATTTCCACTCCTCTTCCATGAATTATTCCTTGAAATATGACCTTTCAAAAAATTCCAAAATTCCATGAATCCTTAACCTTTCATGACAACTTTCAATTCCAATTTTCCTGAATTTTACAAACCCTGAGTTGAGACCAAATCTTTGTCTGCTTCCTGTTGAAATTACTTTTTACTATAGTATGAAAGATAAAAATCTTACCAAATAGATATCACACAGATTATGGATCCAAAATTTATATATTGCACTTGTGACTACGGGGAAGTCGTAACCATGGAAACCATCATTTACTAATTGAGAAACATGTGACAACCTAGACAGAATCCATTTGTCCATTATGGAGGAATCTTGTGTAAACTTTCAAAAAGAAAAGAAAAAGAAGACATCACATGATAAAAAGCGAAACAGCAATTTATATTACATAGCCTTTAAAAATTGGAAATAACGAAAAAAACAAGAAAATTTTTTTTTTAAATTAAACCATGTTTGCAAGCATTCACAACCACTACATGTTTTATGACCAAGTTCATGTTAGCCTCAAAGGATTCTCCTTCAGTTATAGGTTCCCTTTAAGCTGTTTACCAAGCTGTTAATATATCCATGACTTTCATGAATGGAGCTCATGACATGTTCAATGTCTTCAAACATTTCAACCTTGGAACAAGTGACACATTTCAGCATGAACTATGCAAACTTTTGTTCACACAATGCAAAGGGTCTCTTTAACTCTAAAAGAGTTTTTAATTACCAGTAAGATTCAATTTTTATGGCTTAAATCTTACCCAAATGTACAATTTTAGCCCTGTTTATAGTTGCTTGTACCCTATAAATGCACGTGGTGGTCACAGAAATAGTTTTGCATTTTTAGTATTGCTGACATAGGGTTGAATGTGGGGGAGACCTAGCAAGACAATACTAAGGGGTGAATGAAGCACCAATATTGTTCATTAGTTCTACTTGAAAAAACAATGCCTTGAAAGTAACTGGGGTCCTTGTCCCAGGCTCTCGTCTCAGAGGCACTTCACTAGATGCTGTTTTCTATGAAACAGATGAAATTTAAGAGAAGTCACTCAATGAAAATGATTTCTTTTAGAAGTCCACATGGCCATGGCCATGGCCATGGTGGCAAGAGAGACTAACATCATGAACACTAATTTCCCAATAGTGCAACACCTAAATACTATGCAAAGCCAGAATACTACTTCATATGTCATGAATGATTTTACCAGGCACTCACCTCATCAACTGGTGATGGCTGAAAATCAGATGGGAGAGCATTCATGGTAAAGATGGCAGCATTCCAAATCTTGTTGCAAAAAAATCTGTATGTCTGGACCTTGTTCACATCTAAATTGATATCTTCAACTATTTAAAGAAAAGATATATACCACATACTGCACTTCAATGTTAGTCATGTTTAAAACTCAGAGACCAAAACAGTGAAACGCATACATAACACAGAATTAAAGTAAGTGGACTCTGTAATGGGGACGAGGATTTGAATCCCTCTAACCTTCCCCCTTTTCAACTTAACCCAACCTAATGCCATATCCCATTCCTCCTTTAATTACTTCATTGGTGTATGCAGTTAATAATCATTAGAAACTGGATGTGGCATAACATCTGTTTTAAAACCTGAAGACAAAACTTTTCACGGTGCCCTCACCCTCCCCGGTCTCCCAATGCTTTCTACTCCCTTCTCATTGTTACAAGCCTAATATTCAAAACAAATCACGCATGAGTATGGTGTCTCAGCACTGACTAAAGTTTACTTTCCATGAGCAGTATTGCAACTCATGACTGGACAATTTCCCCTTGAACAATCCTCCCAGACAATTTCCCCTTGGAACACTTGCCTCTGACAATTTCCACCTGCAAACTTTCCAACCCAGGCATACTGTCCCTGGAAAACACCAACCCATAATTCATGTTCAGACAGCTTCCGTTTCCAAAAAAATTTTGAATTGTTCAGGGTGAAAATAGTCTGGAGAAAAGTGGGAGGGGGGGGGTTTCTAGGCAAAGTAGTAGCTAGCCCTATCACCTATCACTGATCAGTCTAATTGATCCAGATGTTCAGAGGCAGCCTTCACATTGATAACGATAAAAAATAATTGGTACACGATGATAAGTGAAGCAACATGGTAGATAAGGTATTATGCCAGCACTGACCATACTGAGTTTTCAGTACCAATTAAAAGGGTAGGACTAAAGGCTTAATTTTGATATCAAAATCATAGGTATGGGACCATCCTGTTTGTTTCAAAAAATGGGTCACAGCGACCTAGTTTTAATAATTAATCCTAACAAGAAAGTTCATTAGATTGACTGCAGCTCAACTGCAAACAGGTATACATCAGGTCCAATGTGCCATGGGGCTTTCTATGACTTTGTTTTTAGAAGCCAGGTACCAGGTACCGTTCTGAACCTGAAATAAGAAATTGTGTCAGGCCAATAAAATAGTTAGAAACCACTTACTTAGAAACCACTTATTTCAATTCAATATTTACCTTGGGCTTTGTATGTGCAGAGAGCAAACCTCAGGGCATCTGTCCCACACTCAGGGATTCCCTTAGGATAGTCTGCTGCTTGCCCCTTCCTGGATGTCGCCCTCTCTTCAGCATCTAGTAAACTGTCTTCTAGCCTAGCATGAAGTCCCTTCCATGAACATGGGAGGCCAAACCAGAAAAAAATCCATATTCAATTAACATTTACAAATGTTATTAGTGCAAAAGTTTGGAAGGTACAATTCTGTATCACAACATTCATTTCACTATTCACATTCAATTCATTTTGTTTTGGTCTTTGATGTCACACACTACATATCACAACTCACATTTGGGTGAGCCATTACCAAGCAATCTACTTTATACCATACTGTAATTTAAGAATCTGTCTCTCTGAAACAACCACTCTCCTGTGCTATCTCATGGATATGCATTTGTCATTATCCAATCAGAATGTTTTACATGCATACATACACATTAGAGGTAAAGTAACCCTATATTTTATGGCAATCACAGTCTGGAGATAGCATGGGTTATTACCCAAACTTTGAAAAGCAGGGAATGTGTCCCACTGTAATACCCTGTGACAATGGAAGTCTGCTTTTAATCCTCCCACAGTGGCAGTTTCATTTTAGGTGCCAGTACATAAACCTTCAAGGGAATCTCAGCTTTCATCAAAACATTGCCTAATAAAGAGAACAATCAGCTACGTATGTCGAAGTCCAACATCAAACAGTGAGTTTCAAGTAAATCTCAGTTTTGATAAAGACATTGCATAATAGAGAGAACTATCAGCTATGCATATATAAAGTCCAACATCTTACAATAAGCCTCAGATGAACCTCAGTTTTCATTTTAATTGTGCGAAATAAAGATAACTATCACCTATGTAAATATAACATCTCACAATCACCTGCAGGTGGATTTCAGTTTCCATTCAAAGACTTAGCAATAAAGACAGCTATCAGCTATGTATGCAATTCCAGCATTTTTAAAATATTAGAAGTGTCAGGTATTACCTCCAATGAGATACCCTGAATGACATCCACCGGATCAATCACGTTTCCCAATGATTTACTCATCTTCCTACCATGGGCATCTCTAACCATTGAATGAAGGTAAACCTGAACGAAAATGGAATGGTAGGTCACAAAACTTTTCAAAAATTTATGGAAGATGGCATGTTATTGACAAGAAACACAGATATTTTACAAAACCATGTGTTATACACCAAAGTGGTGCACTCAGTCATCTACAGTCAAGGTGATCACAAAGGTATTGATGGCAGATGGAAAAACATTTTCTAATGCTTTTAATTCCAATTTAAATTGGGAAGAAGTGCTGCCTGAAGTTTGAGAGCAAGCTTACATTTGCTACATCATAAATTAGAATATCTGTAGATTAAAGTTCCTTATTACACTTTTAGTCCATAAAATAAAATTTTGTACCCTAAAAAATATGATTTTCTTTTATAGAAGAATAAGAAATCCAAAATAAGGTAGCTGGGTACTTTATTTTCAAGACAAATAGAATCTAACAAGAAGAAAACTTTTGGTTTGTAGCTCAAGACTAATTTGGATACAAAAACTTTCAAATTTTCAAATGACACAGTGGTTATAAGTCTTGCAACACATACTTTTAGGGGGTAAGAAAAGCTATAGCTATATATAGCCTGTTCAAGTTGGTGAGACTAAATGGTTAAATACTGCAAAAGGACATGTCACTGTCGCCTCAATGTTGATTTATTGTAAACACAATGCTCCTGTAGCCTACTGGTGGCTACAATTAATTATGTTTAATAGACCTGGCCAGCAATGGACTACCCATCCAAGATGTTAGAACTGAGTGGATAATGCTAGTGGCAGTTCAAGAGATTTCTTAGCAATTGGGAGGTGTGTAGATTGATCCCAGATCAAGGCCTGGTAAGGAAGATATTTCATACAAGAGGAATCTATGGTTTACCCTGTCTCAACCTCAAAATTCAAGATCCTTAATCTGGGTAGAAAATGCTTGACTGGAAGCCAACCAAACTAAAATCGGAATCAAAATATCCTCACTGGGCTCCTAAATAATAGTTGTTTAGCCTTGTAAAGCCATATCCTCAAGGTCTGATTTACTATTGTATATTGTCATCATCATTATTGTAATTGTTCTCTTTGTTATCATCACAATGGTCATGGTTTTGGTCATTGCCACAGTTTGTCATCATCATCGTCATCAACATCCTCCTCATTGTCCTCATAGTACTCCTCGTCATCATCATTGCAACTGCCGTCCTTGTCCTTGTTGTCATCGTCATCATCAAAACAACCAATAATGTTGTACATCAGTGTTGACATCTGTGAGAATTAAACTAAAACTAAATGCCCAAAGATGTCTGTGAGAATTACAATTAAATGCCATTATGTCAGAAACACTTCACAACACAACAACATAACCCCACAACTCACCTCTTTAAAAGGAAGCACACCTGTAAGTTTTTGACCCATCATGACCATTCTGGCAACCCAAAAGAACAGAATATCATGTCCAGTCTCAAGTAGAGTTGAAGGATAATAACGATTCAAGTTTTCTGTCTGAATTGGAAGGAATGATAGTAAAGGCAATTATACTGCAACCAGAAATGTATACAAGCAATAATACTAAGTATACTGTAAATGGGGATGAAATGGTTATCATCACATCTCTCATAAAGATCGAAACCAATTATTGGTCTTAATTTATTTTCAAAATAGCACCAATGAAGAGTCTTATTCAGGACTATAAAAGTTCACCCCACAGGGACTATAAAAATCTTTACTACAGGATGCCTGGTCTGTAAACTACAGTGGGTATAGGAACCACGCTCATTTTACAAAACAAGCCATTTCACTTTGTGTAAGTTTGCATCAAGTTCTCACATGAAAATTTGTAGCAAATAAAGCCACTGCCAACAAAGTATTATGAGACAAAACCTGTGGGACAAAACTGAGAACAGGAGAATGAGAGTCATACCTATGATTACAAAAGTTAAGTTGGTTACTTTCAAGTACAAATGTTTCTCACAAGGTTATTAACCATGATAACCTGCGATACAGCGTTTTCGTTGTGTAATCACATTTTCTATGCGGCAAGCTGCAAGCTGTTTGTACGTGCAGTATAAACAGCACTGACAAAGTGTTGAATTTTTAAACTGAGAAGTCATACTGCAATAAGTGACTGCAGAGAATAAAGCCCACCAAACTTTTCAAAGTGGGAACCCATCACTTATTAAAAAAGAAATAAAACAAGAAACAGCAAATAATTGAATTCTTGCAGTTTTGTCATGCCTCAAGGTGAATGAATATTTAAAATAAATCCTCAGAAATTATCCTGACTCCTCCCCCGTCCCCATATTTCCCCATCCCTAACAGTACACCTACTAATAACACAAGTGACTGTCTAATTTGGTAGACAAAGTTAAGGATACCTGAAACTAGGCAGACAGACTGAGTTCACGTTTAAGTGACATTTAATATAAGCTTGCCATAAATGCTGTATGTGTATTCCCTAAATGTTGATGTACAGTATATTAAAGTGTACCTTAAGTCTAGAATTACAAGAATACACATTTTAAACATTGGAAACTGAATTTCATTCATCCAACTTTCATTTTCATAGCTTACTCCATTGCTGAGATACAAAATGTTGAAATTTGTTCACTTAATTTGAAATAGTCGATTGCACAATAATTTGTGAAGTCCCTATTGTACAACTGACATAACCTGCTTTTCTTTCCTTTTGAAATTAGTAGGTTTTTATGACCTTGAAACATTTAGTGTTCCCTTGCATAGCATGTTGTATACAGAGGGCTTATATACTGTAGCCAAGTCACCCTATGAACACTAAGACAATGATCAGAAGGTGGCACAAGGTGCAGGGGCTTTCGAAAAAACAAAAACAAAGATGGTAATTTGAGTAGTACAAGAATGATATCACAAATTATTGTGCAATCCACCATATTAAACTGAGTGAATAAGCTTCAACATTTCATATTTCAGCTCAGATGTATTCTGTAAAGATGGGAGTTGAACCATTTACATTCATTTTTCAAGATTTGTAACAATGATTTTTGAAATTTTAGACCTTAGGTATGTACTTTAAATATGTTGATTTACCTGTGAAGGCCAGCCATGGACTGCAAATGGAAAGAGAGCTGAAGAAAACCATGTATCTAGGACATCCTCATCTGAAAGAAAAGGACTGAGTAAAATACAACTGAAGACACAAACAGTGCTGGGATTACTAAGGAGGGTGACAGATGTAATACCCTAAATCCCCCACCCTATTGCATCAAGTTGGGCATAGTTTTAAAAGTAACCATACATCTTACCACCCACTGCCCTGTTTGCACTATGAGGTTGGCATTTCTAGAGGAAGAGCTATCTTGAAAAAATATGTATCACAAATAGATGGTATTGACTACATGTCCTTGAAGCTTCCCTCCCATTCCAGCCATATTATTCCCCTAATGGTAGATTTTTGAGGTTCTATATGTCTTTGCACCTAGGGGCTATAAAGTGGACACTGCCACCTACCTTGTGTCAATAACAAACAACTCTCATCAATATTTAATTTCTCTGATGCTTTTTCCAACGCTTCATCTCTTGAGCGACCACTGACCCAAAAGTTTGAATTATTTACCTAAAACAGAAACACAGCAAAAAGGTTCATTCAATTTAGTCTCAGCAGAAATACAATGTGAAATCAAGATAAGGATGGTTTATAATAGTTTCATTCAAAGTTTTCTGAATCCATCAAAAAGGAAATGAGACAAAATGACTTTCATGAGGGTGTTTTTGATTTCAGGACAGTAGATGATGAGGATGGAATGCGCAGCAAAACTGGACTGTACATGTATGTACTGTAAGCAAAGACTGCACAGTGGTGTTGATTTTCTGAACGGCTTTGACCACTTTAACATTGGGTCTAGACATAGGACAGTACAAGAGTTGTCATAGCAAACCTTGGTCCACATGTATGCATCTTTGTGATACTACTTTGCTAGTCACAAAACGGACTTGACAAACAACACCATGTGTATGGTTAGAAAATTATGGAATGGTTGATTCTGTATTAAACCAAGAAATACAGGTGTCTTGTGATAGCAAAAAAATCATCATTTTAATGATACATTAGTCTTTTGTTTGTGACTTTATTCATGAATTTGCCACTAAACTGAAATGTTACAGTGGGCATGACATGACTAAAACATGTTTTGCGTACATTTCACACACAGTCACAACTGGTGCAATTCAGCACAAACAGAATTTGAAGAAACACATCAAACAATTCAATTTCGAAAAATGCCGCAACAAGTCATATGACTTTTATGAGGCAATTGGTGGCACAACCACTGCGCTATATAAGGATGCGTATCTAGATGTGGAACTAATGAAATGCTGAGGTAAAGTTATCTTAGCAACTTCACAAAAAGGCTTACATCACAAATACCCATGCAGCATACAGGTACAAATTGCAGGCGGTGTTGGGGGCGCTGAGGCACATGGTTGGCCAATATAAACACGTGGATATTCGCAGGCGTGTTTAGCTTCCCTACATAAACCTCAGGTCTGTTTTAGTGCAAAAAGCGGCGCGCTGTACAGAACAGCTTTATGCACATGTATGGACAGTCCATACCATGCGGGCCTATATACTCTGTGTACTGTTCAGTGGCGGTGTTATTGTGAATGCTAAGCAGTCACTGCACAACGACGCATCATTCATTCACAATGTGGTCAATGGTCAAACCTGCTGCACTAGTATCGTAGCACAGGTGTTTGCAATGATGTACCTGCTATAAACATGTGTTAACATGCACGATTCAGTATGTGGGACAATGGGTGAGCTGCCTCCTACAGTAGTGCTATTGACCATACCAATAATGACATATGTTTTTTCGCTTTCAGATTTCAGATGAGCTGAGCCTGACCTGTATTTAGGAATTAACATGGTCGTATTCCTGTATATATGGACCTATCCC
Source organism: Holothuria leucospilota (assembly GCA_029531755.1). NCBI lineage: Eukaryota > Metazoa > Echinodermata > Holothuroidea > Aspidochirotida > Holothuriidae > Holothuria > Holothuria leucospilota. Next base: position 4,055,652 of record CM055967.1, on the reverse strand, counting down.
CTGTAGCTCAGCCCAAAAACATTCGTTTCATTTCTAGTTGTACCCAAAGATTATTTACTGAGAAACTTACTTTGGCCGTGTCATGCCCACTTTAACTTGCAATGCCTCATACCCAGCTGTTAGTAAGTATCAAATCAGGGCCCATGTCTGTTTTTGTTTTAATGACATTCTATTGTGCGCCCCGCTGTCTAAAAAATCACAATGCCTTGAATATCAAGGTGGGAAGGTGTGTCCCCATGAGTTTAGCTCTCTGTCCTGTAGCTTTCCTGTTCTGAAATCAAAAACTTGCTGTTGTTGCTATTGAGCAGCCTGCAATGCTGCAAGATATGCAGTATGATGTCAGAGTGCCATCATCTCCTATGCATTATATGAGAGACATAGGATAGATGATACTGGTCTGCCCTGTGATGGAGGCAGATACAGCATGCTGGTTGCATCATACACAATGGAACAACTCATCCGTATCATAGATATATGTTAGTCACCGTAGGAAAGGGAGACCCTCTGCCACCACATAACAAAATCTTTTGCCAATTACCTCTGGTGGCTACTTTTGGCTGCTCTGTTTTACTCTCACCCCAGCTAGGGATATAATTTCTCTGGACTTGGAAGCTTTGCCAGGACTTGGAAGCTTTTGTCAGTGAATGTGACAATTTTTTAGATTTATTCACACAATTCTACAATAATTCTATAAAAGTAGTTAACCTTACAATCTTTTGAATTAAGTAACTTGATTTACTGAAAAACTGTTTAAATTTAGTCATTCAACCCCACAACTGTTTCAAATAAAGTCACTCAAGCTTACAATCATTTAAACTTACACTCAACTCTACCACTTGTTTAATTTTTCTTACTACCTCCACTCATTTCAATTCTCAATCAAACAACCTACAATCATTTGACTTAAATTGCACAACCCTATAACTATTCCAAGCAATTGCAGATGGATTGGTAGAATTAGCCTTTCCGACTCTAATAGTAAAAAGTGTCAGGCTAACAAAAAACGAATAATGCTCTGAATTTCATTTTACCCTTTATATTTTAAAATTTTCGGTCTCGCCTTGACCATCTTCAGCATAAGACTGATAGCTTGGCACTGTTGACTATTAGAGTTGGAATGGCTAATTCTACCAATCCATCTGCAATTTTGACGATGACTCTATCGCAGGTCAACAGAATTCTTTGGAGTTCTAACATTAGCATTCCAAGTAATTTAGTAAAATTATTGTAATTCTCTTTGAAGGGTGAAAGGAGATCCAAATCAAAGTGTTTAAAGTTGTTAACATTCAGGCAGTAAGGTGAAGATATGTAGAATAGTTTACCTCATCATGTAATGGATGATCGCTCCTTAGATGTACCCTGTAGGCAGGGATTCGGTGGCCCCACCACAACTGTCTGGAGATACACCAGTCTCTGAGAACAAACATTTGGCTGACAGTGTTATTAACATATAAGTATTACCAGAAAGTATGGTTGGGGGATTGAATATCACATGCAAGCTGAAATGTATAACTATATGTGATGCAACATTCCAGGTCAGGTACTATCTCTGCTTGTATGCAAATCAGCTGCAGTCAATTAAAGACAGTTTATTGTTATGCTAACTCAATTAGGGCATTTTAACCCAACCTTTGAAGTATGTAGGAATTTGTTATCAAAATAAAGCTTTACTTCTACTCTTTCAATTAAAACTGAAAATTCCATATAGCCTACAAAGGACACAATGACTGATTTGCCATTGTCTTTCACATGTTACAGTATACAAATATGTGATATTTCATAACTTAATTTTGGGCATTAGTACATGTACTTTCTTAAATCCTTCTTTACATTTCTATGCAACCCCAAAGGAGGTTATTTACACCTCCCTACCCCTCTATGTGGCACCAATGATGAAAAGCTTCTTCACAGAAATACTACTGACAAGACATAAGGTAGGCAATAAAGCATTACTTTTTACACAATGGCAGAGCTACCAACAGTTTTTTTTGAATATCTTTTTTTTATCTTTTCTCACTTTTTCCATTTATTTTTTTCAGAGCTACCAACAGTTTATATGAGGGTGACATGACCAAGTTCATGGACTCTACTTCATTGTGGTAACTCCTACACTAGTTAATAAATCGAGTACAGCTCCATAAGAATGAGAATCATGGCTTAAAAGTAGTATGTAGAATCAGTGTCCCACTTATTTTGCTTTTAACTTTTGGTGATAAACTTTGACAAGCTGAAATGCCTATATAGTTGAAGAAAGAGCAAAAACTCTTTATGCTTATATTACAGAGCAAACATAAAATTTACACACCACTTGGAGAAAAATTTTTGAAAAGTGAGAGCATCTGTACTGCAATAGAAGGCAGGTGTTTCATGGTAACAGAACAATGTCAATCAAAAGTATATTGCGTATACTATCATCAGTTATGATATCACCAGGAGTGTGGCAACTGAGTTTTGACACCATTAGGAGTGGCAATGGAGTTATGATATCACTGAGTGGCAACTAAGTAATAACGTAATTTGGAGTAGTGACTCAGGATACAATTTTGAATGGCAACAGTTAAAGGTGATCAGTCGTCTTGAAATATTCTTTGTGACGTCAGCCTTTTCTTGACATGTTTCTGCAGTCGTCACTGTTCAAGGATACACCGTACAAGTAGCTATGATGACATCGGTATAGCTAGTAGGTATACAGCTACAAGCCGTCTCTTCTTGCTTACCGATTAGCTATACCATGCTTGTACGGTGTATCCTTGAACAGTGACGACTGCAGAAACATGTCAAGAAAAGGCTGACGTCACAAAGAATATTTCAAGACGACTGATCACCTTTAAGATATCACTAAGAGTAGGAACTAAGCCTATGATATCATTAGGAGTGGCAATATTTATGTCCTAAAATATTATGAAAGATACTTGGAAGAGAAATAAGAAGAAATTTGTGACATTTAGCTGTTGTTTCAAAATAAGTTTGGGGCGACTGCTTTTGACCCTTAAATGAGTGAAGATTATGAAATTACCTGATGTTTGTTAACCAATGGCTCCATGTTTTGTGGTGTGTAGCAGGATGTATCATTAATTCTCCACTCTCCACTGCCTTCACAGCTTTGCTGGCTAATTCATCACATCTGACAAACCACTGCTCTTTCAGCAAAGGTTCTACGATATCCCTGGAACGACTAAATATAAGACAAAAAACAAACCTAATGAAGCAATTCCCATATTATACTGGATGTCATTTGAATCAGGAAAGCCAGGGAAAACTAAAATTGGGGATTCTAAACAGATATCTCAAGCAAAGGGCAAAGTTGTAGCTACACTGTAGACCAATTTCAGCAAATTTTAGTAGATTTTACTTTTATGATCCTTCAAAACCAGTATATTTGGTGGTGAAATTAAAATAGTACCACCTGGTGGGTGAAATCTAGTGGTGCAACCCATTGTAGATCTTTCCTAACATGCAACTGGAAACTGGATGAACTCTCACTCACTCTAATGGTTGAAATCTGAATACAGTAGTATTGGATTGCTTACATGGTACCCAGACCTAATGACCAGCTAACCTTTGAAATTAAAATGAGACATTGTAATTTATCCAGCAAGCAAGATAACAAAAACAGAGATACTAGTACTGACTACCTGTATAATCCTTTACTATCTGATACCTAGTAATATTGAGAAATTAAATCCTTGTAATATAAATAAAAAGAATGCTCAGCAAAATGATACACTTTGCATTGTATGCCTTAAGTATTTACTGACGTATTAACTTGCTTAAGACGTCAGGATGTCTGTAAAGGAAATTTTGCAATTTTTTTTTCATAACTCATCTAACACAGCCAGCTAGCTTGCAGGCTGCCATCAGTATGAAGACTACTGAATTCAGTTAACTCAATGATTATTTAGGAGGGGAGGATGGAGATTTCTGTTGTATTTGGTATTCTTTTCACCCCAGCTCAAAATCTTTCTCTGGTGATTAGGGCTGCTGCAAAGATGAATTGCCAGCCCCCCCTTTCTCCCCCCATGTATCTTCTGAACTTTTATTTACATGCAACAGTCCCTGAGTAGGACTTATTTATCCAACTTAATACCAAAGCATATTCCCGTGTGGTTTCCATATGTACAACCAAAATTTTGCACATTTACAACTAATTGTGCAAAAGTTAAGAAAACTTGATATGTATTTGTAGCAAAGAAAGCAACTTTTCAAAAGTGGAAATATTAAGATTCCTACCTGCATAAAGGCACTACCATAGCATGTTCTTTCTGTCCTCTGTACAATCCCAATTCTTTTAGAGCAGAAATGATTTTTTCCCTTGCATCAAATCTCTTGAGGCCCTGGAAGATTAATGGAAGCATTGAAAAAGAAATACCCTTCAAAAGGTAGTATGAAAACTTTTGGCTATTGCTTAGCAAGCAGATGGACTAATTAGCCACCAAAATGCATTCAGAGATGACAAGTTTATTACCCTTCTAACGTATCAATGAGCAATGATGTCATGAAATTTAAAGTGGTTTTAAAAAGAAAATGTGAGTTTTTATACGGTTGCAAATTGGCTGTAAAAGCATAGCTGCATAGTAAATTGGTTACTCTGAATGCACTTCAGTCTAGCCCACAACCCACTCTGGCAAGTGGGTGACTGACTTTGATGGCATGGCCGTACGGACCACAGGGCGGCTGCCCCCCCCCCAAATGTCAGAAACCTGACTAAATCTGGCAGATATTTTGTCTCAGTCAGATGGAAAATTGCCCCAGGGTAGAGGTCTGGAGTCAGGCAAAAATCACAGCCCTCCCTGAGAAAAACAGTCCCATATGGACATGTTTGATGGCCAGCCTATATGCCAAGTGGGATAACAGCCAAAAGTACCCAGAGAAAACCCATGTACCTCAAGTGGGATTCAATCCCACATTTGTGCAAACTTATTTTTTTCCTGAGAGCCTAAATCACTCTGTCATCAGAGGAACCCTTCTACAGTATTTACAGAACCTTTCATTCTCCGAATATGTTTTGGGTTGAAGTATTCTTCAGGGCTATATCCCTTTCATTGCCACTATACTACTAATGACAAAAAAAAAGACTTTTTCAAAACTGGAAATAGTTAAATCACCAAAAAATAGTATTATTACTTTGAAGAACATGATCACAGGATTGAGACCAAGAAATAATCCCTGAATGAGACTATAAACTGAACACTACTGTAGATATCTCCAGTGAGGAAAAATCCAGAAAGGATTTTAATAGAATACATTCAGGTTGGGTGCATTAATTGCTTTCAATTTAAACTTTTAATTCTAATTTTTCTTCTAAGTTTGCAGGTAGTTCAGATATGACGCTCATAGATGAGAAACCCAACATTACTTTCACTGAGCTAGGAATAAAGCCTCCAGTCTTGCGATTGCTACAGTATTAAGCCTGATTGTTTCAAATCCCCTGACATACAGTAGTTGGTCCATTCGACATGCATACTTATGACATGAAAATAAGGCCACACACAGAGAAAAGGAATAAAACTTACATTGAACTGCTGACTTGAGCAGGTAATCAATCCAGTTTCATCTAAAATGGTCACAGATTTTAGATTATGTTTCTCACCAAGTTCATAATCATTAAAATCATGACCTGGGGTTATCTTCACAGCACCTAGAAGCAAAATTTTGTTTTGCTCAAAACATTACATTCATCTCTTAGGCAAGAATAAGCAGTCAGAGTTCACACCCTCTGAGGCAAAGGCTAAGACTAAGTCTGCACCTCTCAAGGCCAAACTTGAATAAGGTCTCCTGCAAACTCTTCAAGGCCAAGTCACCTAACCATATACCAATATTACTTGCAACAGACATAGGTAAAACCATAGCACTTTGTGTTTCAAACATTTGAAAGCATAAAAATGAATCTTGGAGAGGAATCTGCAATAATTTTCAATGGGATGATTGGGAATAATTAGGTAACATTCACAAGCCAGCCTCATATTAGCCTCTTGAATTTGCCTCAGGGCCTGTTCGTAACGGGAAAATGCAGTCACCACAATTTGAATTACTTTAGCCTGGTATTTTAATCCACACTTGGCTGTTTAATCATGTGACAACAATTTTATAACAAAAATGTCCAATTCATGCAGAATAGCTACTTAGTTTATCTTCACTACAAGATATTTTTGCTTGAACACATCATGAAAGATATTTGTTAGGGAAATAAGAGGAAATTTGAAAAGATGTAGGTGTTGTTTTCAAATGAATTTGGGGTGACTGATCATTGCCTTTAAAAAGGAAATTAATACATGCATTTTCTTACGAAAAAAAGGCAAAAAAGCAGAATTTGGGTTCAGTTTAATCCATGCCATAAAGACATAAAACATACTGATATAACAAAAGACATGTGTTTGAAATCTGCAGCTGTTTCAGTTTTTTTTACTTCATAAATAAAAGAGATGTTATCTAAACACCTGTTGCCACTAACCTGTCCCAAATTCATGGTCTACTGTTTCACTGGCTATTATCGGAAGGAATCTGTCTACAAATGGATGACGAACATTTCGACCAATCAAATGTTTGTATCTCACATCCTCTGGATGAACGGCCACAGCTGTGTCTCCAAGCATTGTCTCAACTCTTGTTGTTGCTACAATGATTTCATTATCTGATAGTAATAAATTTAAAGTTTTCTTGTATGGAATGGATACGGAGTGGCAAATCCTTGACGTTCACTATTTATGAAAAATTACACACTTTGATATTAAATAACACCAAAATCTTTAGTGCACATATATATATATATTAACCAGAAAGCCCAAAGGCTTTGTGATTCCTTGCCGATTGGGGGTGCTTTGTTGCCTGAGGTTTATCCCTCAAATTTATCTTTCTTGACTACATCACTTTATGTTTTAACAATTTGACCTCTGCTGACCTCACAGACCTTTGAACCCCACCAAATATAACAAACCAGAAAGCCTAAGGGCTTAGTGATTCCTTGCCGAATGGGGATGCTTTGTTGTACTGAGGTTTATCCCTCAAATTTATCTTCCTTGACTACATCATTTTATGATACTTTAACAATTTCACCTCTGCTGACCTCACATGAACTTTGAACCCCACCAAATATAACAAAAAAGAAAAACGAAAGTGTCTTGAAAGGACTTCAACTCCAATGGATCTTGGATCTTGAAAATTCTAGGGAAATTTTGTTTTTTGACCTCTGGTGACCCCTGATGACTATCTTGGGAAATTTTGCTTTTTGACCTCTGGTGACCCCATATAACAATCTTGGAAATTCTTGGGAAATTTTGCTTTTTGACCCTTGGTGACCTCAGATTACAATCTAGGGAATTCTTGGGAAATTTTGCTTTTTGACCTCTGATAACCCCAGATAACGATCTTGGGAATTCTTGGGAAATTTTGCTTTCTGACCTCTGGTGACCCCAGAGGACAATCTTGGGAATACTTGTGATATTTTGCTTTTTGACCTCTGATAACCCCATATGATGATGATCTTAGGAATTCTTGGGTAACTTTGCTTTTTAACCTATAGTGACCCCAGATGACAATCTTGAGAATTCTTGGGAAATGTTGCTTTTGATCCCAGTGACCCCAGATGACAATCTTGGGAATTCTTGGGAAATTTTGTTTTTTGACCTCTGGTAACCCTAGATGACCTTGACCTCCACCAAAATTGATGGGGTTTTTCCTCTCAACATGGCAAATTTGTATACCAAATATGAAAAGTGGCTGTCATTGCTATCTTGAGATATCGTGATTACAAGCCATTTGCAAGGTTTCTGTAGTTCAACCTCTGGTGACCTCAGATAACCTTTGACCTCTACCAAAAACAATAGCGTTCTTCCTCTCAACATGACAAATCTATATCCGCTATTCCTATCTTGACATATCCCAATTTCAAGGTTTTCGGTCTTTGACCTCTGGTGACCTCAAATGACCTTTGACCTCCACCAAAAACAATGGGGTTCTTTCTCTCAATATGACATATCTATATACCAAACATGAAAAGTGTTGGTCACTCCTATCTTGAGATATAGTGATTACGAGCTTTTCAGCCTTTTACCTAAGGTGACCTCAAATGACCTCTGACCTTCACCAAAAATAGTAGGGTTGTTCCTCTAAACAAGATGAATCTATATACCAAATATGAAAAGTGTCGGTCATTCCTATCTTGAGATAGCTTGATTACGAGCCTTTTCGGCTTTTAACCTGCAGTGGCCTCAAATGATCTTTAACCTCCACCAAAAACAATAGAGTTCTTCCTCTTGACATGCAAAATCTGTATACCAACTATGAAAAGTGTCGGCCTTTGCTATCTTGAGATATCATCTTTACGAGGTTTTCGCCGTTTAACCTCTGGTGACCTAAGATGACCTTTGACCTCTACCAAAGACAATAGGGTTCTTCCTCTCAACATGACAAATCTATATACCAAATATGAAAAGTGTTGGTCATTGCTATCTTGAGATATCGTGTTTACAAGCCGTTTACAAGGTTTTCGCAGATTAACCTCTGGTGACTTCAGATGACCTTTGACCTCCACCAAGAACAATAGGCTTCTTCCTCTTGACATGACAAATCTGTATACCAAATACGAAAAGTGTCGGCCTTTGCTACCTTGAGATATCGTGTTTACGAGGTTTTTCGCAGTTTAACCTCTGGTGACCTCAGATGACCTTTGACCTCTACCAAAAACAATAGGGTTCTTCCTCTTGACATGGCAAATCTGTATACCAAATATGAAAAGTGTCGGTCATTGCTACCTTGAGATATCGTGTTTACAAGGTTTTCGGTTTTTGACCTCTGGTGACCTCAAATGATCTTTAACCTCCACCAAAAACAATAGAGTTCTTCCTCTTGACATGCAAAATCTGTATACCAAGTATGAAAAGTGTCGGCCTTTGCTATCTTGAGATATCGTCTTTACGAGGTTTTCGCCGTTTAACCTCTGGTGACCTAAGATGACCTTTGACCTCTACCAAAGACAATAGGGTTCTTCCTCTCAACATGACAAATCTATATACCAAATATGAAAAGTGTTGGTCATTGCTATCTTGAGATATCGTGTTTACAAGCCGTTTACAAGGTTTTCGCAGATTAACCTCTGGTGACTTCAGATGACCTTTGACCTCTACCAAGAACAATAGGCTTCTTCCTCTTGACATGACAAATCTGTATACCAAATACGAAAAGTGTCGGCCTTTGCTACCTTGAGATATCGTGTTTACGAGGTTTTTCGCAGTTTAACCTCTGGTGACCTCAGATGACCTTTGACCTCTACCAAAAACAATAGGGTTCTTCCTCTTGACATGGCAAATCTGTATACCAAATATGAAAAGTGTCGGTCATTGCTACCTTGAGATATCGTGTTTACAAGGTTTTCGGTTTTTGACCTCTGGTGACCTCAAATGACCTTTGACATCCACCAAAAACAATAGGGTTCTTCCTCTTAATATGACAAATCTATATACCAAATATGAAAAGTGTCGGTCATTGCTAACTCGAGATATCGTGTTTACAAGCTAAGCGTCACATACACACACACACCCATACATGTTTTTGGCGTCAATCGGGGACACACGTTTTTAACAGTGAAAATGTGGATATCCCCACTTGGGGTGTATCCACACTTGACTAGGGAAAAAAACGCTCATGTCCCCGATTTACATGTACTACACGCATACACACACACTCATGCACCAACCCATGATGTGTGTCCTACTGATAGGTTCACAACATGTAAAATGGGGAAAACGCCAAAAATGCTCAAACTTACTGAGACACATTTTTGAAAGGTGCAAAATCCAATTTCATGGCAAATTTTGCATTCGGGAATTGGGGATATCCCCACTTGCAGGTGTATCCACACTTGCACGGGGAAAAAAACGCTCATGTCCCCGATTTACATCTTTTACATACGCATACACACATACGCACACGCACACACACACACACACACAACATCACCATCGCATAGATTCCTTGCCTGCCTACGGCAAGGAATCAATAATAATGATAATGACGACAACGACTGCCGCCGCCACCACCACCACCACCACAACAACAACAACAACAACAACAACAACAACAACAACAACAATAATGGAAATTTATTATGCACACACATCCGCAAAAAGTGCTCATGGCGCATGCCTTATAATCTGACAGCACATTCTTCTGACAGATTGAGTATGCACATAAATGTTGATATAATGCTTCTTTTACATCCTTTGACAAATCAGAAGATGAATGTAGTGTACAGCTGAGTTTGTTTACCCTGACATTATTGATCTTTGGAGCAATTACAGATTTCATTCTGGTGGAAAACATCTTGCTGAAGTTTTTCTCGAAACTTTTCTTAAGTAATTGTCCAATATTATAGGAGAGGGTGATATATCTTGCAGACCCAAAATAGCCCTCTAAAACTTTTTAGGGATGAGCTTTTTGGGGGAAAGGTCTTTTTTGGGTATAATCTTTTTTGGGGATGATCCTTTTGTGGAATAATCTTTCCAAACATTTGAAAAGAGCTGTTCTGAAAAAGCAAAATTTGTAACCCAATTTCTTTTCTTTTGTATTAAAGCTGCAGCTAAGTGTACAACTCTCCCCACTCCTGCCCCCCACCCCAAATCCCCTTTTAACCTTCTTTGGAAGAACACGTTCAAACTAAATTTGTATCACATTCTTCGTGTTTGACAGCATGCATGTAAAGGTAAACACACCACATGGCTTTAGTATCCTTGAGAAACAGTTTAACAAGTATCCACCCACACTGAGCACATTGGCTGCATTCACTGTACAATAGGACTTAAATATTTAAACAACATCTTGCGTGGCTGTGTAATCTGGCTTGCTTTAAAACAGAAGTAAGTTTGAAAACTTTAATACATCATCGTTCTTTCTTCACCCAGTATATGTCCCCAGTACATTTTCATTGAAATAATTACCTGATCCTTCTAAAGGATATGCAAAGTAAGTCAATTGACCAAACTGGACGGGTTCTTCGTAGCCAGGGACTTGAAATGCAGTAGCACCTTCAATCGGATGTTTGTCCACCTAAACGTGAAACAAAATACCTAACATAAACATTGCCACATACCAACTAGTGTCGCCATTGTGAACTACCACCCAAATGTCCTAGTACACTAGCATAAGTTTATTACTACATATATTATTATTTATGCTCCAGTCTCTTGTGCTGAGCACCAATCAAGAAAGCAACAGGTCCCATTTTTCCAGTCTTTGGTATGACCCAACCAAGATCTAAATCTCTGCCAACAGGCTGAAAGGTGGATGCTCAACCCACTGTTCTCAGCCTTTGACCATGGATGACAAAAGGGTCTTTTCTGCAACATGTGTAATCCACATATCAAATATGAAAGCTGACAGGATTAGTTTTGTTGAAAAATGGCTGTAACAAGCTAAACATAACACACATACAAACAAAGCACTACAAACATAGATTTTACTTCTCAGTTTAACCAAGAGTCAGTAAAATTGTTGCCACTTGTCTTCTCTTCATTTCTTGTATTATGCATTGAAAAAAATTAATCACACCAGATTTTAATCGGACACAAATAGATACGTTCACCGACCAAAATATCTTTTACAGAAAATATATTTGATCCAACATTCACCCATACCTCTATATCAGAAATGGTAGATCTCAGTGTACAAGACCAGTTAACAAGTTTGTTTCCACGGTAGATTGTACCATCATCATGGAGGGTGATAAAAGCTTCCTGAACTGCCCTGGAAAACTCCTGGGGATCAGTGAAGAGATGGAACAGAATGTATGGCTTTCGCTACCAGATTGTTAAAATTGCATTCAATACAGAAAAGTATACTACAATTAAAACAAGGAGTTAGTTAGTTAGTTAGATAATATTTAACGACACACCAACACGAATGTGTTATACAGTGTCAACTAGATAAATTTGTTTCAAGTCCTCCCCTTTAGTCGCCTCTTACGACAGGCGGGGAATACCATGGGCATATTCTAAAACCCCCAGCCCACAGGGGGCAATTAAAACAAGGAAACAATACAACTTTATCTACAGAAAGAATATGTGTTTGATCTGGTCTTATTATTTACCTCACAAAGGCTTAATAACAATGGTTTTTAATAGTGTTCAATCATTGAAAATAGGTAGTATCAACAGAAATCTCTACGTACTTAATTCTGAGACATTTTCCTCACTGTCACTCATTTTTAAGGGGAACTTTAATCAATTCAAGTTGAGAAAAGTCAAAGGGATCTACTGTAGACCTTCGATCTATTGAATTGTGTGTTTTCAAACAACTTGACAGTGTATTTTTGGCTAAATTCTGATGTAGGTGAAAACTGAATTACTGCACGTCTTTTCTTCAACATCACTAAACAGCATCAGTTATACCATTTTTTGCCCATCCAATAAACTGATGTGTGTACCCAGTATCAGATGTCCGATTCCAAAGATTTGATGAGCCCTAATACAGAATAATAAAACCACTAGACTTTATGGCCAACAATTCTTACAACAATCACTGGACCTTATGGCCAAAAATTACACAACAAACCACCAATCTGTTGTAAATGTTTTGTTGTAATGAATTAAAATGTGAAAAACTTTTGGGAAAGGTTACCTGGAAAGCAACTGACCTTACTCATAGTAAAATTTGGTCTCGACCAGTCCAATGAAGCACCTAACCTCTTAAGCTGTAAGTCGATCTCATGACCACACCTATAGAGACAAGCAGAAATTAAAAAGAGAATTTATGGTCACTTTCAAGAATGCAAGAGCATACTGCCCACTGATTACTTTCTCTAGATTGTCCAACTTTTGTCCAGCATGTCTGGGATACAGGAGGCAACTAGCAGGCTTTATGGAACCTGCCTGTGGATCAGACACACCTTAGCCTGTGTGCCATAGCTTGGCCAACCTTTATTTAAAGCATATTCTTACAATTCTAAGGTTTGTTTTCCGTAATCACTATGACAGAACAGGTCACAAAGAAATATCTATACATTTATTCTATTTCTGCTCTTTTACACTGTGAGGAGCTGATTTCCTGTATGGTGAATAAGAAGCATGCCATGATAATCTTGTTGATAAAAGCCTGTTATCCAGCTAAACTGGAATTTAGCCATACAACAACCTTGCTATGATACCAAACACTTTATACCATTTGATATTTAAGAATCCTGTCCATAAAGCAGTGTTTACACTTACACCAAAAATCTGGGGGCGATTTCCCCCCCCCTTTCTTAATTTTTTGGTGGGGATTTTAAAAATATGAGGGGGGGGGGGGCAGTTAAAATGTTGAAATATTTCAAAGTTTATGTGTCCTTTCATATGTTGTTACAATATTATTATTACTTTTTACTTTAAAAATATGGGGGGGGGGACAGTTAAAATGTTGAAATATTTCAAAGTTTACGTGTCCTTTCATATGTTGTTACAATATTATTATTACTTCGCCCGTTGAATCAACTTTGCAATGTCACATACGAAGGGAAGAGGTTTGCCGAATCGGGTATCGGAACGATGTAATTTCTGAATGAAATTTTGTTCTGTTTTTACTGTTTTCCTTAAAATGTTTGCAATATTTCTGGTATTAATTGAAATGTTTCAAAGTGCTGCTTTACATTTTTTTCATTTCTTTGTATCAAATACATTGCAGGAATTTCCCCACAATGAATTACTGTATTTTTTAGCAGGAGTCTCAATTTTTTTGCAGGAATCCCACAGTCCCATGCTATAGTGTAAACACTGCCATAAGGCTTCTCTACTGTATCTGTTGGGCCATGCTGCAGTGCAATGTAGAGTACATCTCATTGATCTGTACATAAACATTGACCAATCACAGTGACGATACATTTTGCAGGCGCAACTTGAGTTTACCCTGTTTTTATGTCAATAAAGCATTGGTGACCAATTGCAATTGAAGTCAATGAATGATTTTCTGGACAATGAGAGTCTGCACTTAAAGTGCAAATTATTATTGTCCCAGACATTTAAACTTCTCTTTAGTTTCCTTCTAGCTCCTCAAAAAATTTTAAAAAAATATTTTAAAATGCCCCACCAAGACAAAGTACAAAGGCCAGCTAGTGCTAAAGTTGCCCAAAAGTCGTATTCTGTAGAGCACACTAGCCCACTGTGTATTATTTCAGTACTAAATCTGACATGTCAGTGTAAGGGGCTACAAGAACACTAAATCACATCTTCACTCAATGGTCTGTACAAGTCATGACTGTCCAATCAGAGTGAAGCTGTTGCATGTTTTGAATTCATGGCAATAAAAGTGCAGTTATCAATAGTTAGTAGCAGAGATACCCCGGGGTTTCTAAATGTGTTGGTGATGCAATTTTTTAATATAAATCTACACCAAGTAATATAAATCTACACCAAGTACTATAAACCTATACCAAGTACTTGTCTTTGTAACTCTCTGAGGCTGTGGGGTAAGGGAAGGGAGGGTACAGGGACTGATTCTACCACAAAACATCTCCCTGGTTGTGAATACAATCTATTCATAACTTAATTCAGTCTACTGTCCTAGCATAACCTTAGAACTGTACAATGGACAATATACCACTGATTTCTGTAATGTAGAAAACAAGAATTAATGTGTTGCATCTTACTCTCTTTTCCATTTCCAGACTTCTTCCACAAATTTCTCCCTGCCCAACTGATGCCTTGTAATATTTTCTTTTTTCCACAACATCTTTTCCACAACAATCTGTGTTGCAATGCCTGCATGATCACTGCCAGGAATCCACAATGTTTGCTGCCCTCGCATTCTACGCCTGATAAAATATTTTCATGAAAGAGAAATTGTGTCTTTATTAAGACAGTAATTTGTTCAAACATTTGAAAATATCAGATATACTGTACTTGTACTTGATGGTCACATAAATTGCAATATCAGCATAAATTCCCACAAAACAAAAGCTCCAGAAAACGATATTGCACATATTACTAAACGTGTACTGTATATCAACGTTACAATGAGTGTCAGTGGTGTATTGCTGTACGATAATTGTTAAACAATCTGTTAATTCCAAAAAACATTTCATACTTCTGAGGCTTATTTAACCAGTACTCTTGTCTTTGCCTCTAAACTAAAGCAGCCCTAAGCAACTTTGCAACAGGAATCATTTTGAGAGCCTTCTTTCGACTCAGCCTGCTATCTTGGCCAAGGCTTTTTTTCAGGGACAATGCTTGCCAAAATATCAGCTGACTTCCCCCACCAATTACTTATTTCACAATTTTAATGACAGAGCCTCATCATGTAGACATGCAAACATTGCTTAGAGCAGAAGCCCTGCCTCCCCCACCCACCCACCCCCCCCCCCAACAAAAAAAAAAAAGAAATGAGCAGTATATTATTGTGCCCAGATTTGAAGCTGAGAGGCCCGTACTCTGATTCGTACTGCAGCCCACAGCCAGCTAGTTGGTCAATTCAAATCTACAGTCACAAGTTTATCAGAGGTGAATTGACCATCCTAGATGGATAATGAAACCAATGTTTGATGTGAAAAGAGGTCTGCATGTAAACATGAAATCTGAAGGACAATAAAGAAACTCACCATCTACAAAGACTATCCTGAATTGCAACAGTAAGAGTGTGACCAAGATGAAGAGATCCTGTCACATTAGGAGGAGGAAGACAGATAACGAATGGTTCTGTCGTGTCATCTTTTCCCAGCTTTGTCTACAAGAAAAAACAAATTGCCTATGTATATCAATATTGAGTTGCATTTTACAACAAAAATTAACCCTCAATTATCTCTAATTGTTGATGTAATGTATGAGCAAGAATTTGCCATAAATGCTTTTCTCTTCCCTTTCATAGAGCAATACAATTTATTATGAGTGAACAGTTTGCTTCATTCAACTTGTTCTGTGAGAACAGGTGTTTTAGTATTCCAGTTTCAATATGGCATCTCCATGTCACAAAGTTTGTTCATTTGTGGAGTTTCAAAAGGCATATAAAGCAATGTTATGTCAGCAGGTACTATACAACCCTCCTTTATGGTACAGTGTATACATATGGTAATGTAGGCATAGATATGCAAAACAATCAAAATGATATAGGCCGTTGGTGAACAACTCCCTCCTCCTCCCTGGGCAGTTACCACAGGGACAATTACTGTAGCAACAATCCCCCTTGGGCAACCCTTGGGACCACTCCCACTGGAAAATTCTTACCTGATCAATTTCTTTCTCAACAATATCCATCATCACAATTCCAAATTTGCTGGGAAAGTTGACTGAGGGGTTATTGTCTGGGTGGAAATTGTCCTGAGGAAGATGTCCAGCAAAAATAGGCTGGCTGGGAATTGTTCAGGAGGAGGGGGAGGAGGAGAGAGGAAGGGGGGAGTTGTCTGATCACAGATATTGGCAACACACCACCCCAACTCCTTGTCACAAGGGTACCCTGTATTTCATTTGCTTATTTTGCAGAAGTGGGAGGATGAATTTTGGGAGGGTTTACAAATGGGTTGTGTTGAGTGATGAACCAACAGAATTTATGTCAAAAACTGACTTTCCAAAATATGTGACTACCTTTCCCTCCTGCATCCTGCACTGAAAAATGTGAAAGTTGAAACAAGCTTTTACAGAAATTTTCAACTCACATGGAATTCAGGGCTGAAGAATCCACTTTCCTCCCACCATGAATACCACCCTGATTCCACAAACTTTGGATCATAAGACTTTGGGAGTGGAACTGAAATATCTGTAATGAAATAAAGAAAAGTTATATATATACATATATACATATATATATATATATATATATATATATATATATATATATATATATATATATATATATATATATATATATATATATATATATATATATATATCTTTCGCCTTAACGCAACCGCGATATATCGATTTCCATATATATATATATATATATATATATATATATGAATATATACGCTAATCCCTACTAGACGGGGAAATCGATATATCGCGGTTTCGTTAAGGCGAAAGAAAAAACAATAAAATACATTAAAAATATTTCCCCTTTTGGAAACCAGATATACAATGTTTTCCGTAACAGATACGGGTAGGTAACTTGGTCAACACTGAAGTAATTGCATGTAGATCATGCGGTGAAACGGACGTTACCATCCGTTTACGTATTCCTAAATAAAAAGCGTGTGATTTCGCAAAGTCGACCTGATTTTTTCCCCTTTTAGACGATTTCCCCTTTTAGGCACGTTTTTTCA
This sequence comes from Holothuria leucospilota, assembly GCA_029531755.1. Taxonomy (NCBI): domain Eukaryota; kingdom Metazoa; phylum Echinodermata; class Holothuroidea; order Aspidochirotida; family Holothuriidae; genus Holothuria; species Holothuria leucospilota. The sequence continues at coordinate 4,038,440 of CM055967.1, read as the reverse complement.
TACAATATTTCCCCTTAATACCAAGTTAGCAACATATATATATATATATATATATATATATATATATATTTATATTTATATATATATATATATATATATAACAGAAAAATTAAGTTCCACGTATACTCCAAGATTGAATTACAAAATGAGAACGAATGCAATAAAGAGCATAACTGGTTGATTATTGGAGTACAAAACTTAAATTTACTTCGAAATTTTCGGTTCCCCTGGAACCTTCCTCAGCGAAATCTTACAACAAAGTGAGTAACTTAATTCAAGAAAAATACAAGGAACATACAATGTGCTGGAAGTTAGATAAACCAGCATAATAGGATTAAAGTGTTTGGTGAAAGGTATACTGATTAAGAAGACCGAGGTCTTTGTTAAGTCCAGTGAGGTGTGATTGAAGCCTCATTATCCAAATTAGTTCCGTACGTTTACGGTTTTCAGTGCAAACAAAGTCGCTAGCTATTAGAGTTACTTTTAGATTATCAAGGGCATGACCGGGGAGATTGAAGTGTTCAGCTACTGGGAATCCAATAGCGTTGTCTCTAATAGACTTTTTGTGGTTATTAAACCTAAGGCGGAAGGAAGTCCCGGTTTCTCCAATATAGAGTCCGTGTTTGCACAGATTATAATCATTGTAATCTGTGCAAACACGGACTCTATATTGGAGAAACCGGGACTTCCTTCCGCCTTAGGTTTAATAACCACAAAAAGTCTATTAGAGACAACGCTATTGGATTCCCAGTAGCTGAACACTTCAATCTCCCGGTCATGCCCTTGATAATCTAAAAGTAACTCTAATAGCTAGCGACTTTGTTTGCACTGAAAACCGTAAACGTACGGAACTAATTTGGATAATGAGGCTTCAATCACACCTCACTGGACTTAACAAAGACCTCGGTCTTCTTAATCAGTATACCTTTCACCAAACACTTTAATCCTATTATGCTGGTTTATCTAACTTCCAGCACATTGTATGTTCCTTGTATTTTTCTTGAATTAAGTTACTCACTTTGTTGTAAGATTTCGCTGAGGAAGGTTCCAGGGGAACCGAAAATTTCGAAGTAAATTTAAGTTTTGTACTCCAATAATCAACCAGTTATGCTCTTTATATATATCTATATATATATATATATATATATATATATATATATATATATATATATATATAACGCTAATTCCCACCTTAAGGGGAAATTCTTATATCTGCTTGTACATAGGGCGAAAAAAAGATAATAAAATACATAAGAAATAAATTCGCCCTAACGTCTAAACATATAAATTAACGTTATTTCAATGGCCAGCCATCCGTTCGTGTTAACAGCTAGGTGTCCGTAAATTTGACAACTCTGAAGTAATGGCATCTAGTTTGTAAATCTAAGAGGGCGCCCTTGTAAGTTTACGTATTCCTATAGAAAAAGTGTGTGGAAACGTTAAGGCGAAACTTATATTTCACCCGAAATTTTTTTTCCCCTTAAGGTCGACTTTTCAACATCAACTTTCCCCCTAAGTGCCGAATTAGAGAAATATATATATATATATATATATAATGCTAATTCCCACCTTAAGGGGAAATTGTTATATCTGCTTGTACATAGGGCGAAAAAAAGATAATAAAATACATAAGAAATAAATTCGCCCTAACGTCTAAAAATATAATTAATGTTATTTCAATGGGCAGCCATCCGTTCGTGTTAACAGCTAGGTGTCCGTAAATTTGACAACTTTGAAGTAATGGCATCTAGTTTGTAAATCTAAGAGGGCGCCCTTGTAAGTTTACGTATTCCTATAGAAAAAGTGTGTGGAAACATTAAGGCGAAACTTATATTTCACCCGAATTTTTTTTTCCCCTTAAGGTCGACTTTTCAACAACAACTTTCCCCCTAAGTGCCGAATTAGAGAAATATATATATATATATATATATATATATATATATATATATATAAAACGCTAGATCGACCTGTTAGGCGAAATCGGTATACCGCCAATACAATTGGCGAAGAAAAAAACAATAAAATACATAAGATTATATTTCCCCTTTTGGTTCTGAGATATGCACGTTATTTCAATGGCCCATAAGTCCTTAGTGTTAACGGATATATGCACATAAGTTGGTGTGCAGCTAAGTAATTGCATAAACATTATGTGGTAAATCGGACTTGCATATAGAGTTACGCATTCCTATATAAAACAGTGTGTAAAACGTTAAGGGGAAACAATTTTCCGCCTAAGGGTCGAGTTTTCCCAACAGTCGCGTTTTTTCATACGGTTTTTCGCCTAAATCCCAAATTAGCAATATATATATATATATATATATATATATATAACGCTAATTCCTACTGTACGGGGAAGTCGGTATATATCGCGGTTTCGTTAAGGCGAAAAAAGAAACAAGAAAATACATTAAAAAATATTTCCCCTTTTGGAAACCAGATATACAACAACGCTTTTTCAATGGCCCACCATGCGTATGTGTACGCAACTTGGTCATCACTGAAGTAATGGCATATAGATCATGTGGTGAAACGGACGTTACCATCCGTTTACGTATTCCTATATAAAAAGTGTGTGAAAACGTTAAGTCGAATTTGTTTTTTCGCCCCATTTTTTTCTTCGCCCTATGGTCGACTTTTCAACAACTTTTTTCCCCTTAAGGTGGGAATTACTGAAATAATATTAATAAATAGCAAGAAGGAACACATACAATATTTATACACCCAAAAGAGTGGAGGCTCTGAAACTAGCAATGTCAAGGGGACACCTTAACCTACTGCCCCCACCCAACTTGGTGAAAAATGAAATCAGTACAATTTGGCCCCCTCAGCATTGTAGTGAAGGCCAGAGGCTGAACTGCAGCTGCCAGGCATATGCCAAACACATCAAAAGGCAAAAGCAAGCTAATGCATACAGTACAATAGTATGTCTTGAAGAAAAACCATGGCACTTTTCCATGGGATCTTTGGAAAATTATCACTAGGTATGAAAATGGAAATAATGTATTTAACAACAAGCCTCAAGTAGGCCTCAAATAAATTTCCAAGGCCACCAGGTAAGGAGCTGGGGATGAAATGAAAAAATTGGCCTCAAGACCTACAGAACTGGTTTCCACTATGCAGTACCTTTATACTCTGAAGAGATATGCCCCATCATCACAACTTCTCCTTAGCCATTTCAAGATACAGGCAAAGATATCCCTGTTTCTTTTGCAATTGTGTTTTTTTTCCTCTCTCTCTTTTGTTGTCTGGAGAGTTGTCAGAGACTCATCCCCCACAACCTCCCCCCCCCTCCCTCTCAAATGTCCAGCAATATAAAAAAAATTGAAAGAATATTACTTGGCACAAAAAACAGTAACAGAATTTTTACTTTGGAGTGACTTAAACCACAACTTTGTACAGGTAAGAGTAGCCTATTAAACTTCCACCATAAAAGTATCAAAATTTTTCAGCATTATAAGGAGCTCAAAGTTAGAAAAACTATGTGGCTGGTAGCCTGAAAAACACTTAAATTGCATTTGGCTTGCTTCTGAACTATTTCCTGAGGTAGATATTTGTTATACTTATTTGAGAAGAAGGGACATTTGGTGTCATTAAATAAAGCTTATCCTATTATTTGACTGCCCCCCACCCCTGTCTCCCAATCAGAAGGCTAACTAGGGCCTACACCCCATCATTAATTGCCATCTACCAATTGGGTCTCTTTACCAGCTGTGTAACATCATGAAGAATCACTTGTACTACTCTGTGGGAAATTTTGGTCTTTATTGAAGGATTTTAGCCATTGAAGACAAAAATTGTGATAAATTTGATTTACTTTCAGGTACAGTATATAAACATTTTTCTAGCCTGTAACTCACCTTTCTTGGTTGGACCATACTGGTGTGAACAAGTTGTGAGGTGCTTCTGAATGTTGAGAAGGATGATCTGATAAAGGTAGGCAAATCAGAAAGAATATTTTGAAAACATACAGGGTGTAGACAGTAATTATACAACAAAAAACAAAGGAAAGAGTTCTGTACAATTTCCATACAGAATTTTTTAAAACAGCAAATGAAGTTTTGTCAGGGGTAATTAGGCAGAGGTGAGGGGGTAGGGTTGGGAATAGGGTGAAAAAGAAGAAATGACCATCTTAATTCATGTCAAGTCACTGCTACACACCAGCCCTTTGTACACAGATGACTGTGATATATGTACATACTGTACCAATGAGAATACCTGTACACATAAGCCTACTGTAACAGCTACTGTAATCCAATGGACTGCATGATAGGATTGTAAGCATACTGTAGGCATAGGAAGCTGTTTAAGACGGGGAGGGGGGGGTGATGAATGCTGTTTTGGATCACCATCCTGGGGGAGGGGTCTAAGGGGATGTGGAAAATTTTTGAATATTTGAGGGTCTTTAGAGATGCAAGTTGGTGCAACATATTGGATAAATTTCAAGGTAAATTACTGCAAATTTTTGATACTTCTTAAAGAGGAAATAAATACAGTAAATCACAAAAATCCCAACTCTAAGTAGGGTATGCTGAACCAGAGGTTTAGCCAGATTCTTAAATGTTATGGAAGAGAGCACATAGCAAATGTGCCATAACATGGTACAGTATTTCATGAAGTTCACAAACTTCACAAAAAATCTGAGAGGCAGCATACTGAAGAATGTGCTTACTATAGGGGGGGGAGGGGAGGGGGGAGGAGGGGATACTTTAAATGTACTGGACTAATAAGCACCAAATCAGGAACAAGATGTGAAGCTGCTCTAGGCACTTAACAAAACACAAACTGCTTAATTACAATCAAAGGAACAAAAGGTACAGTAACTCTTAAATACAGACAGCTCAGTGCAAAACCAAATATGGCCAGGTATAAACTGGTTCCACAAGTACAGGTAAGGACCAGAGTACTGGGAATGTAAAACATGGGTACCCAAAAGCTATTGACCGTGGATAGGGAAGAGACAGGTAGACCTTGTCAGAGGATACTGTACCACGAGGAAGAGTATAGGACGACAGCAAGCTGAGAGATATTACTGTAACTGGTTGTTCCAGATGATGAGCCCAGGGAGTGAGCCAGAATATTTTAAATTTGGTTCTTTCCCCAATAGGACGCCAGTGAAGTTCCTTTGAAAGCAGGGTTGTGTGGCAGTGTCTCCTCTTCTTTTAAACTGTAGGTGTTGCTGTAGGTGTTGCCGAGGTTTGAATTGTTTGGATTTTCTTTATGGATCTGACAGGCCATAAAGCAAAGAGTTGAGGAGGTGAAGCTTGGAAGTCACAAAAACATGAACTAGGGCAGGGGTTCTCCAGTGTTTTCAGCTGTGAAAGCTGTTCATTCTTGAGTATGAAGTCCACATGTAAGAAGACCACATGTAAGAGCTCTGAAAGTGTCTACACAGCTGCAGGCAAAGACGATTCTTTCTTCTTAATTTGGGTGGCTGTTTCTTAATGGGGGCACCATACGGTATCATAACTGACCTCATCCCCACCAAGGCTGGGAATGAGGTGAGAAAATTTGACATTCTAAATGTGCTAGAGAGCAGGAGAAGGCCCTCTACAATGCAAATTTGCCACCATTGTTCATCATCTCCCAGGTTTGTGTCATCAGTATCCATGGGAAGAAAATTTGACATCCCAATCACCCTAGATTGTAGGTAAATGCATTCAATCTTAATAAACAAATGTTTCATAAAACTCTGCATCTACAGGTACCATGCATGGGTTTACCAGTATGGGAGAATTGGCATCCCAAATGCTCTAGATTGGTAGAAATCCCACTTTAGGAATGATCTTGTAACTTAACTTTTGCATCCCGCATGTGTGAATCACCAGTTGGCCTTTGGAAGAAAATGTGACATCCAAATGCTCTCAGTGCACTCAGGAAATTTTACATTTAAAGAGATGTTCTAGCTTTTTGAATCTTCAGCGGGCCGCATGGATGTCACAGGCCATATGGCCCACAGGCTGCGACTTGAGAACCTATGGTATGCACCAGGTGACCAGGGTTTCACAAGTTTTACTGTCAAGACACAGGTACTGTATTTCCCCCTAACTGTTGCATGAAGCTGAACTAAATCACAATACAGTATTAAAACTGAACTAAAGCAAACATTTCTGTATACTGTACTGAGTCATCAAACAAGTCAGGCTTTGAACAACTTTTTAAAAGAAAATATTCATTTTGCCATTACTGTACTAATATGGTGCACCTTCTGAGAACTCAAAATCCTGCCATTTGCCTGTCTGGGCGGGTTTTCTGACTTACTGTAATTTATTAGGGCATGAGTCATCCTCTCACACTTAGATCTCCCTTCTTTTCTGCACTGTAAAGGTTGTGCAGTGGTGCATGTCTAATCTCAAACAATAATCTCTGTAGTATACGCGTACCTTGCAAGCCAAGTAGTTCTATTGCTTGACAAGAGAGTTGTGGTCGATAGTGCCTTGGAAACTTGTTTGCTCAAGAGATTTAAGTACTGTACAGATAACAACTCTGGGGACATGTGGAGAGAGCTGCAGAGGTGCAACATATGGCCAATGGGTCCTGCAGCAACATGTTGCCAAATAGGATTCCAGTTATCCATTACGTGATATCACCCTTACTCGAATCGCCCACCACTGAACAGTGCACAACCCAACCTTCTGGGGGAAAAGTCGGTATTTTACAAGATGTTCGCACCAACAGATTATAACCTAAAACTTGGAAATATCAATAAAAATGTGATAAAACATGATAAGCGTCCCAAAGGCTATAATCTGAAGGTGCAAACATCAAGTAAAATCCTGATTTTCCCCCAGAAGATCACGTTTTGCATTGTTCAGTGAAAGGCGATTTGAGTATAAGGGCGATATCACGTAATGTCCTGAAATGTGGCAGTTGTCTCCTGAAATTTTCAAGGAGGAACCATGCTGTCTACAAAGTTTGTCATTATTTTCTCATGGGCAAACACTGAAACAAGTAAAATGGAAATCCACCACAGAAAAGAATGGAATGGAAGCAAAAAACCTGATTTGAATGAAAGTTACTGTACAGTATAACAACCAGTAAGTACACACCTCAAGTTCCCCATTTTCTAAATATTGCCAAAACTAGTCCCTCTACTGTAAAGTACCTGAACAACATCAAAATTTCCCAAATTTCCTCCACATTTTGTATATGGAAAACACTAACTAGAAAATGCTTTTTACAAACTATTATACCCTATACTGCAGTTACTGTTAGACTTGATGTTAAATATAAAATAGTAAACTGTATAATGGTACTTTACAGTAGATCACATATTCTGATCAAATGCAGGCACTTTGCAAACTGAATTGTATGCTTTAGAACCCTGTTAAACTAACTACAGACTAAACTCCGATAAAGAGGGTGCATTCACATAGTGTTGTGTCTCAAGTTCTACAACTGCACATGTACTGTACTGTAGGATCTTCCACAGGAATTAAACACTAAGTGCACAATGCTATAGTATGGGTACTGTACAGTTCATAACACATGTACAGCAGCAATAATAATAATAACAACCAACTGCAGCATTGCGTTTAATCAGAGAGAGGTCAGAATGGGCCCATTAGGGCTGTGAACATTTAGCAAAATTACTAAACGTTTAATCGCAAAATTTTGCGATCGTTTAGCGATTAATCGCAAGTGCGTATGATCAAAAAGAGACTTTAAACGTGCCCTTGAACATGATGAATATGTAAAATGCGTTAGTGACGTCCGGGGGACATAGGCCTAGTTTTCATGAACCTCAAACACTGATCCCCATACTGTAGAAGCTCAACTTAGATTTCGTATGTTTACTGTACGTGTGTGCCAATTGTATTTTACGTATTTCACTTTTTCAAAAAGAGTAAAAGTGAACATCTAATTTTCTGTAATGACTGCAGATTGTTTTTTTTTATTTCGTACGGAAAAATGAGTTTTGTGATTAATCGCTGGTAGCTTTGTACTAAATGCTTATTACACATGCGATCGTTTAGCGATTAATCGCTAAACGGTCACAGCCCTAGGGTGCATGAATAATTAATTACCTGATATTTCTGGTAAGGCCAAGGTTTCTTCAGAGCACCTCCTACACAAGTAGCACGTAATGATTTCAACATGTTCTGACACTCTTATTTCTGAAGATTTTATGAAAAAAAAGAAGATCAGGTTTTAAACTTTATTCATAACAAAGGACAGTTACAAATTGAAATATAAAATGAGATACACAGTTATAAAGGGTACAGTTCATAGATTGATCAGTACTCTGTACTCAGGAAGAACCATATCATACTGTAAATCTTACATCATCTCACGATAATAATTTCACTATCCGAAAATGGGGAATGCACACTTTCTGATCCCTGGTGTGGTGCTTGGCTTGACCTCAGCAAGGATTCAGGAAAGCAAAGTTCCCCTTCAAATTTTAAGGCACCAGTATTTTGACTTTAATATGTTCCTTATGTTCCTTAAAGTCTGACTAAAAGTTAATCAACGTGGGGACTGTATTGAAGACAGAGGACTCACAGCTGCATTACTGTGGTCCCATAGCTGTTGAAAATAAATATTGAAGCAATGGCTGTGTAGTACAGTACTGTATATCTCCCAATAAGGCAGTCCTTCATATTGTTCATCAAACAGATAACACATTACAATATACATGACTGAACAAGGATATTCTGCACAGCCTGCTACTGTACTTTACATAGACTGCTGTCATTACTGAACTTGTTCAATGTAACTACGTCATTACATGAGGCTAATCTATCTAATGGAAGCCTGGATCCAAAGGGGAAATTCCCTTTACATAATCTGATGTCATGTGCAATCACCATGGAGAGACACTCATCACACTTTTGTAGCATTGAATTTTTGCCAAGAAATGGTTCTTTTCTGAAGACATCTTTGGTCCAAATGAATCATCATTCTACTCAAGTGGTCAGAAGGTAATTATTAGGACATTTGTGTGTATTGAATAGTGGTAAACTTAAAGACAGACAGTCATCACCCCAAAGTACTGTACATTTTTAGTGTAGGGGTATGAAAATTCTCAGTTGGAAACTACTCTTTGATTGACATCAAAGTTTGAAAATTTGAAAGATGCAGAGTAGCACACATTCCCTACAAGGCAGGGAGAGTGCTTTCATTACATTTTATAGCCTTGTATGCTCTCCAGGACACGGCCTTAAGCAATAAAACAGGTTTATTCCTGCACAAGGAGTAGCTTCATACAGTTATGGTAGGAGCTAGAAGTTGTATAGTTGGGAGAATTGGAACTGTCTGGGATGATGAAAATTCCCCTTTAAGGATGAGGCATAAAAATCATGATTCAACTGGGCAGGAATGTCACTACACTAGGCAGCCCCTCCCCGGACTGGGTGAATTGTGCTCGCCACTCATGTTAAAATAAACACATTCTGCCCAGCACTTTTTCCAATAATGGTAGTACATACTATAATTTTATGATTTCTAAAAGAAATTTGGATGTAAAATTAGTTTCAGAAAGAGACAGCCAATTGGATTATTAATTTACAGTAGAGTGTAGAAAAATACCCACACCTTCTCTAAATCCCAGGACGGTGATCACTAAACGGGTCACAGTCGAGAATTACTCGGCACTAAGTTTGTCCTGGTGACAACCCTAAAATTGGGCAAAGTTGGTGCCGATGGAAAGGCCATGACGTGTGCTACAGTACAGTTACTTTTCTCTTTCACATCTAGGCTATATTTACCATATACTGTAATGCTAGGACTGCCTGCGATTTAACTGAGCATTTAAAAAATGGTCAGGGTAGTCTACAGTACAGTATATACATTTAATGTACAACTACAGTTTAATCCTGGACGTAATTATTGGGACACTGTCACATACTTTCAGCATGTCTTCCCCTCCACCCCTTTTTCAATGCTGGGAAACAAAGAGCATGCTTTTTTCTTCAGGGTATAACTTACATTCACCTTCAAAACCAACAATGAGGTGGGGTGCAAGGGATCATTGTCCCACATACAGTAATTTTGTCCAGGATTGCAGGTCTAACGTTTTTGAATACCTCGATCACCTCAACGACATTCACTAGCACCCGAGGCTTGGGAGAGAACATCATCCCTAAACCCCAAAATATGGTTAATGTGATATCCTTGTTCATGTCACTAGAATTCAATAGGCTCGTTTAGCCAAAGTTTCCTGGGGAAAGGCCATTTTTCCCGGGTGAAAAATCAGACTTTCCAACCTTTGGGTAAATTTATGTGTGTGACTATCTAAGCGGAGTGCCACCATCGGTTGGCACGGAACGTACAAGAAAAATTTTTGGTTTTACAAACCCCCCAGATGGCCGGAAACGGCACTTCTTGAGGTGTTCTAAGCTCCATGTACCCAGTCATGAAATATGGGTCTCATGTCTGCAATTTCTGAATTACTGATAAAAACTCAATGTATAAAAATGGTAATGCATATCAGATGGGTTTTGAGACCGTGCGCAAGGGGGAGGGGCTTCACCCCTTTGCACCCCCCAATTTTTTTTCGAATTTCTCTCTTTCTGCGATGCATTCTAGTGCCATGTTGGAGTAAACATGATGCTCAACACAATGATGACACTACACAAACTACCAGTAGTTCAAATCCATGTGACATGTTTTTATAATCCTCTTGTTTCAGCTAGTATGAGAAGCACAGGCCTGGGATCAAGAAAGGATTTACCATTTGCTACACATGCCCAAACTGACTTTGCCCAATTTTTACTATCAACCTAATTCTCGTAAAAATTATATGATGGTCAACAATACACACAAGTGCAAGGGTATACTCTAGTCACTGGACTATTCATCTTTGTCTCACATAGGCCACATGCCATGTTCAATACCAGCAGGTATGCACGACTGGGGTACTCTGTTTTTTAGGCTAGCCACTTTTGCCAGCATTGTACATGCTCGCAGCATGTTTAGCATCCTTGCTTTCACTAGTTACGAAATTGGATGAGCAAAACAGAGTGACGAATCTCGTGTTCTTCTTGGGCAAGCACAGGAATGTGTGTGATCGGTACTGCTCTGCGTGTGAGCATGTGAAGGAGCTGAAATGCGTGTGTCACATGCCAGATGAGTGTGACTTGGAAAGTCTGAAAACTATAGGGCACAACCGAACTTCGAACTATAGGGACAATTAGTGTTACAGGTACAGGGCAAAAACCAGAAAATTCATGATATTTACTACAAATCGGAATCATATCGGAAATTCTTCCAATATGTTCTTCCTTTTCACAAAACTAGTTAGATTATGCAAAAAAATCACAAAATAACACTACCTAGCTTGAAAATAAGATGAATTTCAGCCACGTCTGAGCGCTCGGAAGTGTTCGTTAGGAAAGATGATTGCACAATAAAATCAACTTGTTAGCCTTGCCCCAGTCATTTCTTTCTCGTGAATATATTATGTGTACTTACATGGTACACTCAAGACATAAGAAATGACTGGCACAAGGCTAACACGGTGATTTTATTGCGCAATCATCTTTTCTAACGAACACTTCCGAGCGCTCCGACGTTGCAGAAAATCATCCTATTTTCAAGCTAGGTAGTGTTATTTTGTGATTTTTTTGTATAATCTTGCTAGTTTTGTGTAAAGGTAGAACACATTGTAAGGATTTCTGGTAGTAATCTGTAATTTAAACTTATTTATTCACAATAACATGTTTTCTCTTAACCCTGAAAGTTAGAGTGAATTTCGTTGGCAAACTTTCAAGAGACTGAGAAATTCCCACCACAAGTTTCAGATGCCTTAGGTTGAAGAACGGTACCTTGAGTCGGTCACCCAAACATTAGGAAAGCCCATAAGAGTGATATCAAAATATATTCCATGAATGATATCACCGTTATAAAAATAAATCAAAAGATGATGGAAGGAGACCATCCGCAGTGATATGGAGAATTTCTGAAAATAACTTTTTAGGCCATTTAAAGAAGGTCTCAAGCCACCTTTTGGTAACACTAGATGTAGGCTAAGCTGGGTAAATTTCTTCCAAAAATGGGAGTAAATACTTATTTTTGACAGACTTTGAGTTGTTGTCATGTCATGCTGGAGTTTCTTCACTGTCATATGTTTATTTGTTGGCCATAGTATGCCTGTCTTACATATTGTATGCAGTGACCGACTCAAGGTACCGACCGACTCAAGGTACACTCACTATACAAGAAAACTGCATCTCTTCAGTACCGTAATGCTTCACAAGGCCTAGTTTCGCGATATACGGTCCTCATTGTCAAACTGTTGTGACGATATTGTAAATGGTATTTAAGTAGACATACCTAGGTATAACTTCTGTATGAGCACAATCTTGCCATCTCAGCTATGCCATCTTACCTTTTGTGTAATTTTGTTCTGAAATATGTTTGCAGATGATAAATTGTAAAAGATCTACGGTGGTAGGTCTCAGTTTTCGTGCACTTCTCCCAACCGTGGTACCACCCTACAAAAACGAATGCACCTATACTAGTACCTGCCCTCGATACATGCAAACTTTCACCTAAAGGGTGAATATTCGTCCTGATCCATTTACTTCCTCAGAGGCTTTAAAATGGGTCAAACTGACACAAAACAGTGTAAAGAGACCGGAAATATGAGATCTAATGTTACAGCAATATGGATTGAAGTCCGGCTACACTGGAATTGCCCAGGAAAATCGACACACTCTTCGTTCAATTATGCACAATTGTGTTAGAAAGGAATAAAATAGTCGTACTTGATAAAAATAAATGTAAAATGATCCATATTCCCCCCCTCCTTCCCCTTAACAATCCATCACCACTTTGAAGGAGAGCCTACATTTTCAACGGTACTGAGCGCTTTTTGGATTAGAAACTTGAACTCGGTTTCAGTCTTGTAAAGGATACCGTAATGAAATAGTCTAATTTTTGTCACCTTTTCATGTCTTTCTTCAACAAATTGAGTTGTTATTGTAGCAGCTGCAGATACGTTAACATTAAAAACTCTTTCCTGTGATCATAAAATAAATCGTAACTTTCACATAAAAGTGAGAAAATGAACGAGGCAATTTAGGTTTAAAAAGCGCGGTAGGTCTCCTTGTGCAATGGTAATGACAAAGTATAACATTAGGTCCAAATCCGGTCTTATTTTGTCAGACGGAAAGCGATAGTTTGCGACATAAAAGCTACGGAGCGGTTTACGGGTCCTGTGGCATTTATTTGTTCAAAGCATAGGTATGGGTAAAAAAACTATCTGCCTAGAGTAATATAATCTGAGTATAAACCGAGATAATAGTGGCGGATCCAGGAATTCATAAGGGGCTGGGGGTTGACTATTGATCTGCGTCCCGGGGATGTGTATGAAGGGAGGGGTCCCCTCCCACTTTAGAAAATTATAGTCAGTTAAGGGCGCGTAAATATAATCTGCTAGTGCGACCGTGACAGTTTGCACCAATTAGAAATATATCCAAAACGTATTAGTTCAGGCCCCAAAATATTATCAAACAAGGAGAAATTGAAAGAAAGTAATTTGATGGTATTCGTGAAAATTTCTTTTGGTTTAAAAAGGGTGGTCAGTGCGAAATGCTGTAAATTTTAAACATCATGTCATATTTTAGGTTCATCTGTACATGCAGGTAATGGGGCAATTGTTTGAGTGGAATTTTTGCAAGATATCCAATAAATCTCCTTTTAATTTTTTTTTGTGTGAACATCTTATTTTACGTACCCTAGAAATTTGGTATTTTCTCGAAACAGACTCCCGTAGTTGTATGTCATCAAACAACAGTGACCTTTTCATTCGACAGGGTCCACTTGCCAAGTGTCGTTCATTTGCAATGATGTGGGGGGCTGCCTTTCAAGTTGTAAATGGGACCGTCCAGTGTGTGTGCCTTCATTATAGTTTCTGCTATAAATTTGCCAGCATTTCTGTTTACAACGTACTCCGCGGTCAGTTATGAATACGCCTGACTCATGAAAATCACCACGTACCCACACTTTGATTCGGGGTATTGTCTTTAGGTGAATCAACATCCGTCTGCCTCGGGGACGTTAGCATGGTAGTACCATTGTATGATGAGTTCGAGTCGGTCACTTAAAGGAGCTGAATAGTGGCGTACTTTCAAAATAAATACATCATACGAAACGAGATGATTACCCTCTGTGCTGGCTAATTTTAAAAATATTAATCCTAATGCGTTTTATATTCTCATTTAGGCCTAAAATAATCTTGCAAAGTAATTTTGCAATAATGTTCCTATACTATTTCCTGGGTTATTTGATTTTACACTTGCAAGATACTTTACAATTTGTTTTTTGAATTTCTAGTTTGTTACTTTTTGTTCTGGCACCGGCAATTTTGAATCGTTTTCTATTGTATCGGTTCTGATCGATGCATCTACCCACAGGCAGTTCTAGCGTTATATAGTACATACATACATATATAAATAGACTATTTATATATATGTATGCATTATAACGTTAGAACTGCCTGTGCATCTACCCAGGCATGTAGCACACACAGCTTACAACGTACTTACGTATGTAGTATATTAGCGTTACTACTGGCAAGCCACACGCCTATTTCGCGCATCATCTGCAAGAGGTTCATGAACAACATTGTGGATTTTGCAGGTATTGAAACTGTTTTTTTTTTCGATCAATGAGTTTGTTTTTCGTAGTAGACCTAGGCCCTAACGCTAGCCTAAGTTAGGCTAACGTTAGTACTGTTAACGACAGTAACAAGTGTACTGTAACACCAAACACACTGCATGCATAGCTTTGATAAGTATCGGTATCGGATCGAATCGATAAATCAAGAAGCATAACCGGATGTGACGTAACGAAGTCGGCGGGTCCAAGAATTTATTCTACTTTGGCGGCTACTCAGCTCCTTTAAGGGAACTTTCACCGACTGAAAACATACTACAAAAGGAATATATTATTAAAATTTACCCCTCATTGTCATAACCGTGTTGTCCCTTAATGCTTCAAGTGAACGAAATTCCATGGGCAAACGTTCAGCCTGAAACAGCTTTAATTCCACTGCTGCAAGATCCAGTTGACTTATGATGCAAGAATGGCGGGACTTTGAGTGGGTCCGAGATCCCAAGCTGTATGGAAGCCCATAAAAGTGATGTCAAAATAGGTCTATATTCGATGAAATGATATTGCCACAATAAGCACTAATCAACAAGTAATGGAATGAGACCATTCAAGGTAATTTGGATTTTTTTTAAATAATTCTTTAGAATATTTGGAAAATGTCTAAGTCACCCTAAGGTAACAAAGTGGCCGATACAGGCCAGGCAAAGCCAAAAGTCTTCTAAAAATGGGAATGAAAGGCTTATTCTGACGGATTTTTAGCGGTTGACGTCTCATGCTGGAGTTGTTTTACAAGGAGATGTCTATTTATAGGAAATAGCATGTCTGTTTTAGATTTGTTTTCAGTGACCGACTCAAGGTGCAGGCCTACTCTCATCCTATACATATAATGTGTCCAATTTCCCAATTGTTAATACGATGTAACCTCATATTAGTGAAAAAGAAATGAAAAAAAAAAAAAACACAAGGTAGCTGGAGGTAGGGGGGGGGGGGACTGATTATAATCATCCTAGTAAACCATGTATTCGCCAGTGGATAATGGTGAAAAACTGTGACTCCAATCCTACTGGGGTTTCCGCTCTTACTTAGAGATTTTTGTATGGAGACTTTTGAATCACGCCTATGACGTCACTGCACCCATCTTTATTAGTTTCACTACATATGCTGTACCGGAACCGAGTTGGCGCACATAATTTAATGGGAAAACTGTGATGTCATTGCGGCACATTAATCTGACATAGCATTGAATCTCTTTACAATATTCTTTACAATATTGACGCCGCTGTAGGGAATATTTAACAACTTTGTTTGTTATACCATATGGTGTACTTTTATGCTAGATCTACATGGAAAGCTTCAAACCTTCCAAAAGTATCATTCCCAGGACAAACAGCACATTCAATTAAAAAGGAAAACAAAAGAAATCTGAGGCAATGTGACCATTTTTACATAACATTCTATGACCTTGATGAGAACTGGAGGTATTTTTTTGACAAACACAACTACCGTACTCTTTAAAATGAGTTATGAATCCTGAAAGAGGAAAAGGGCATTGCAACTTGGTTTGGATGGTATGAACTGGCATTTTATCTCTGTCACATGACACTATTGTGAAAAGCCACTGGCATATGTCTTTTAAGACATTATATGCCTGGTAACTTGTGCATGCGCGTCAACGGGTGGAGGACAAGGGAAGGGACAAGGGAACTTGTCCCTGGTCCACTTTTGAAGGGGCTCAGATCATATGGTTTGTATACTCCCTTTTTCTATTGGCACATATTTGATTCCATAGTTTACAATGGCTGATTCGAAACTAGTATCTAAGCGGCCAACATTGAAGTAAGTGTTTACTATATTTAAGGAGAAGTACAGATGCAGTCCACAGCATGGTGTCAAAAGTCTTTCGGAGTTACTTATGTTAAATTATTAACTTTAATTGAGGAATCAGAGTCATCCGGTTAATTTTAAGTCAATATTCACAACTGGTCAAAGTAACCCATTGCAACTTAACCATAATGCATATTTGTTATTATATGGCACCATATAAATACTGTAAGTGTAATAATATATTTCTGTGCCAGCACATCGTTTTGCTGCTTGCCTGATCTTATTGATCATTTAAAGAGGTTCTTTAAGTTTAGGAATATCCTTTAAAACGTCAGACGAAATTAAATGAAATCGGAACAGATGAGTGACCAGGAAGTACCGTCTTGTTTATATACCTTTACATCATGATAATGTAAATTTATCTCTGTCATTTAATTTTAATGGGTAACATCATCTTTGCAATTCGTATGAACACTTCATATTTGGCTATATAATTTCATAATCACTTCCATGAAGTCGAACCATAGAGCTAATACTCCAGGAAGTATCTCCATGGTCGAACGTACTCTTTTACCGATTTAGACAATTTACTACAAAGAAAACTAATGCTAATGTTAGTGTGGCAGTTGATAATAAACCAATTTGCGCAGTGACAATCTGTTTCCGTGTAATAGTGGGCTTATGAAGACAGAAAGGGGTTGGGACAATATTTTGGCTTGAAAAAAGATATTCTGAAACGTAGAAGGCTAATCATGCGATGTCAAGTGTTTTTTTTTTCATACCAATAATAAGCCGAATGTAGGACAGGGCTTCTTCGCGATGCCCAGCTCCAATTTTTTTAAGTGGCATACAGAGCTGGACAGAAACTGCAGCTATCTTGGAAAGGACTTTAAATTCTTAAAAACTGGGAAATTTTATTTAGAGAATTTAAAAACGTGATTAAGGAATATTTCAGGGATTATATAAACCCATATGCATGTTCCCTATTGTGATTGTTTCGTGTTGTGATCAGTGATTTGTTGAACTGAAAAGGTTCATCTCATAGACATACGACGGAAGCAATAAACAAAAACAAAATTCACTATGGTATAAACATTCATGATTTTGAAAGCTTTGAAAAGGTAATGCTTCTTTTCACCTTCAAACTGCACCTCATTTACCCTAAACTTCTTTAAAGGGCAAGTGGTGGGGGAGGAAAAGGGTGTAGAACTAAACCTACTAACAAGTTCGGTATGATTTTATGGGCCTGAGTTTGCAAGTTGTCTAGAATAATATCAAAAATCCCATGGTAACCATGAGTGACGACTACATTGATTTACCGCTAAAATGAAATGGATAGGCAATGGGATCCGTGATATGTTGGTATATGCACTAGGAACCACATTTAACCAGAAAGCACAAAGACAAATGGTGATAATCTGGCGAAATTAAATGCTTTATCGCACTGAGGTGTACCTCTCAAGGTTAAACTTCTTAAGATATCATGTTTTACGATGTTTTCACAATTTGACCTGTGGTGACCTCACATGTCCTTTGACTTCCAATGAAAGCAATGGGGTTCTTGTGAACAACATGGGTCGTTCACCTGCTGCGTTTTAAAGTTACACTTACATACCAGGTTTCACAGCTTGACCTCTTTTGGCCTCAAATGACCTTTGACCGGCACTAAAACAATTAATTTATAGAACACAATATGGGGCATCCACAAGCCATCTATGAGGTCCGTCAACAGTACCTTTATGATCTAGCAATGTGTACGAGATTTTTACCATACGACATCTAGTGACTCCAAATTAACTTAAATCTCCACCAAAAACAAAAGGGTTCTTATAATTAGTATGTGGCATCCAAGTATGAGAAAGCTCAGTTTACAAAGCTTTTTAAATTTTACCACTGGTGACCTCAGAAGACATTTGAACTTTTGAACCTTTGAACTGAAAGCAACAAGGGTATTTTCTTACTTATAACAGAAACATTGCAAGTGTAAAAATCATTAATGATTCCTAACTCTTAATATGGTGTTTCAGGGGTTTTCCGGTTTTTACTTCTGGTGACCTGAAATGACTCAGGCCCCCATCAAAACAAATGGATTCTTTCCCTCTATATCAAAACTCTATAGGCCTATCCCAAGCATGGTAAGTAACAGAAGACAAGCCTGAATAACAAAAACTGAAAAAAACAAGTGCTTGTATGGGATTCAAATCCTGGGCCGACGGGATGGGAAGCCGAACACTTTGCACTACACCATCAGCACACACGTTAATTGTAAGCTGTTTTTAATTATAATATGGTTAAAGCACCCTTCACACAAGTCCATCATTAGGTAATTAAAATTACCCTTACAAAAAAAAATTGTGTGGCAAAAGTTCCAATACCACACGTGAAATACTGTGTCGAACTGTGCAGAACTATGGTGGGGTGTGGAGAGGCGTGAAATTCCTGTGATTTTTTGCGTGACAATGTGTGTCATTAAAAAACAGTTGACACACTTTTCCAAAGTACCATGCATTGACCAGCATTTGCACAGTTTGAACATGAGGCAATGTGTGGAAAATCGAAAATCACGCTTTGACGCATGTAACAGGAGGCAAACTGGGGTAAAGTAGGCAAAGTGTGGATATATGTGGAGAAGTGTGGTGCTAAGTAAAGTAAATTCAATAGTTGGATTTCGTTCACTGGCCTTGTTTGTCACACGTTGTCCTGGTTTGCCATATGTGCCAACTTGACACAGCTTTCCCCACTTTGACCCAGATTTCAAGGTGTGACATTCATGCTGGGAAAAGCGTGGTCCTGTGTGTCAGATTGGTTCCAATACCACATGTGTCACCACGCATAACCACACTTTTTTACTTATGTATTTTCATATGCTCTGCCACACGTGATTACGTGTGTTCACATGTGGCATGCCACACTTTTTTTGTAAGGGTAGAATTGCTTATGAATTTACCAGAGTTATGCTTGTGAAAATATATATATATTGTTTTGCATAATTTTATCCTTGGAATGGTACAAACAGTTAGCTCTCCCTTTTCGTTGGCAACAAAACGACACAGTTTGGCGGTACGACCCGCGTACCCACTGTCTATATTCTTGAGGTATATTGTTTTTGAGCAGTTTGTAATGTTTTCGTAACTTCACCCCTAGTGAAGTCTATGTAAAATTCTAAAGAGTATCCACCATTGCTATCTCGAAATACCATGTTTACAATTTTTTTCAGTTTTGGCCCTCTGTTGACCTCAAATGACCTCTGACTCCATCAAAACAAAAGGAACTCCTTACAATATTACAAATCTGTAAAACTAGTATAAAAAATATCCATCATTGCTATCTTCAGATAACTTTTTTTCAAGCGGTTTAACAGTTTTTCGTAGTTTCACCTCTGGTGACCTCATATGACCTTTGATCTCAACCAAAATCAACACCGGTTGTTTTCGTGATATGACAAATCTATGTGCCACGTATGAAAATTATCCACGATTTTTAACATGATGTAACGTTTTAACAAACAGTTTTCTCGGTTTCCGTAGTTTTACCTCTGGGGACCCTATATGTCCTTTGCCCTCTATCAAAAACACTAGGGTCCATTTGTTGACCATTTCGTATTCACATTCTAAGTATGAAAAGTATCTATCCTTTCTATCTTCAAATATCGTGTTTGCAGTGTTTTACGTTTTTGACTATTGCTGACCTCAAATGACCTTTGGCCTCCACCAAAACAATAGTGCCCTTCCTCTCAATATTATAAATCTATATACTAAGTATGATAAGAATTTATCATTGCTTTCTTAAGATATCGTGTTACAAGCTAAGGGTCACAAACACATACAAACACTGAACACATACACTCGCACATACACACACATACGCTCGCCAACGTAATTTCATATAGATTCCCTTCGTCTTCGGCGAGGAATCGATAAATGATACATTGTTTTGGAAATTTGACTGAAGTACTATTCCAAAGTTCCCTCCACCCTCTGGCGAAAAGCCAAGGGGTAAAAGCAAACGTTACTCCCGAAGGAGTTCTGCTCCCCAAAGGAGCTACGTCTCCGAAAGGACAACAAACTTAACTGACCAACCCCTCGACCCTCAGACCTCTACATCAATGGTACATCATGCGTACTCCCAGTCTCAACTGGATGAAAAGAATAGATACTACACATGATCTTTGTCGTGGTCACGGACAACCTTCGCCAGGTTAGAAGTTTCTCTGTGATTGCAGTTCTTAGAGTAAAGTTTTCCAGGACTGTCCCTAATAGATAGTCCATATACCACGCGGTCAGCCAATGTGCCACGTAGTAATTGTACGTCCTTAATTATAGGCGTGCTACATATGCTAATTACCTTACCTCTTAGACATTTCAACTGCCATTCACCCAATTCAATTGGCACATATCTTTCCACGCCTATATATCCTATAGGATAGGATATATGCTGAAAAGATATGAAGTTCAGGATGATCACCATGTGTGTCTCTGAAGGCGACATTCTTTGAGAGTACTTGTTAAATGTGCGAATCGTGTGCACCAGTTCGGTTGGTAATGCATATTCATACTACTTACGTCTGCGACATGTTACAGAGAAATAAACGTAATGAACGTGATATATTACACATAGAGATACTTTTAGATGATTGAGCTAGTACTCCACGTCCAAATTCATAACTGACAATAGATGCGATTCAAGGAGTTTCAGTGTATAGTCAGCTACTCTGCAGGAAAATACAGAGACCATCGTTACTCGCACAAAGTCTTTATTAACAGAGAAGGGAGAAAACATCAGCGATGATGACGAATATTCTGTTCCTGTTGCTGATATGTGGAAACGTCAAATGTGAGCTATTTTGCAACTATTGGTCTAAAAATTTAAGTTTATCATCTGGTTTGCTTTTTCCTTCGGAATCGGTCGTGAGGACTTTGAGTAACTAAGTTGTACTTTTAGTTCTACTTTGAACCTAGCTACTGGTTTAACCCTTTCATTCTTCTTACTCTCTAAAAACAATTCAGTCAATAGGAGTAATCAGAATTTTGTCGAATATGTGACTACCATTGATTTAAACTTGGCTAGATTTGGTTAAAAGTGGACCCATTGAGTCGACTCATTTGGGGGCCAGATTTGTTGAAAGATCTTACAAGATTCAGGTTCGTGCCCCAGGCCTGTTGAGTGCATGCCGATAAATCCATACCGGTATTTCAAAATTGAATAATAGGCCTACTCTTTAATTGGGACTGTTCAATCGAACATGCAGTTAAAGGGTTTCTGGTTTTGTGAACCTAGGGCATCTAGTTTGCCACAGCTTGGTCGAATATAAGGTGGAAATAATTGATTATCTGAAACAAGATCTGATTTTTATTGTACAGTTTGATTCAGGCTAATTTATCTTGAAAAGCCTGTCAAAGAGCTACAACTGTAGTAATGTCCATCTCGTCTGTATGATACTGTGTTTCACGTTTATCTGATGGCTTGAAGCAAAAAACGTTGGGAAGAAATTAATGAGCTTTTTTTAAATACATCTTTATCAGAGCACTTACTGAGCAATACCTAACCACATTGTCAAATGAAATACATTACACTCTAAAAAAACTTTGGTCAAATTGACCAATGGCTGGGTCAACTATGCACCGAACCAAATATGGTCAAATAGGTTGACAAAACTATGGTCAACTTTGACCAATAAGTGGTCAGATTTGACCAATTAGTGGTCAAATTTGACCATAGTTTAGTCAAACTATTTGACCATATTTGGTCTGGTGCATAGTTGACCCAGTCATTGGTCAATTTGACCAAAGTGTATTTAGAGTGTACTTTCTCGTTATTTAGATACAGTTTGTTCGTGCGATGCTTGGAGAGATGATGGTCGTTGTGGAGGCGATTTCCTTGCACCGAACGGGGAAGTAGCTCAATGTGACCCTGAAGGAATAAACCCCTGTTGTTCTCCTTACAACTGGTGTGGCCACTCAGAAGCTCATTGTGACTGTGACGATTGCACTGACTACAGAGAACCTGGTAAGCATCATCTTGTATATAGATGAAATCTTGATCGAAGAAACAAACTTGTGAGTAGCGTTTAGTTTAGCCTGCTTCGGTTAATAGGAAAGTAAAAAAAAGAAATATCAAAATCAGTGTATTTGTGCTTATATTAACAAATCTTGATAGCTGCAATCCACCAACAGAGTCTAAAGTTACCGGGGTACAGGTTTATTCCCAGTTTTAAAGACAGTAATATCTGATAAGGGAGTTGCAACTGTTGCAACTTCCTGCTTTGATCAACCCTCTTTTGCTTGAAAGCTATGCAACCGCTTTAATAGTTTCTCAGAAGTGGGTCGATGAGGGGTATTGACTGACGTAGGGGCAACAGGGCCGGTATAGGCTAAGTGCGGTCAACTTGCATCAAGTTTAGGTCAGAGGTTTAGGGCAAAGGTCAGTGAGGGGTTTCTGCCCTGGAGTTATGGGTGGGTTACAGGTTTTGCCCGATCATATGATAAGGGAGCTTACTTGTCGAGTTGGAGTCTCAACAATACACCACTTCCTTGTGTTAATTTGGTTTATGGAAATAAGCTATACTTAACCCTAAGTTAGCCTAAGTGAATTATTCCCTCCTCTTTACCCAGGATTAAAAAACATTCAAGAACATTCAAGAAAAGTTGGATGGTTCTGAATAGTTCCATTCACATTTGGAATGTGTTTTGGACACTTTTCCTTTTTAACTGGGATAAAACCATTTAGCACCATTCAACTTGTCAATGATGACCATTAAAAACCATTTACAATAAATTTTAAACCAGCTAGAAACATTCAAAACCATGTAACTCAATTCAAAGTTGAATGTGTTTTGGGCAAAAGTTGAAGGTGTTTTAATCCTGGGTAGCATGGAATTTCGGTTAGTCAAACTTAAGGCGTTCTAAGTGTATATTAAGTAGCACGGTGGCAAGGTGACAATGACCTTGACCTAAACTATAAACTCTTGAAGAAGGGGATCCAGGGTTTGCGTAAGGTCCCTTAAAAATTTAAGAGAACAGAAACAAGAAAGCGAGCAGCTTATCCCTATAACTGAATCCCCATTCCTCTGGTATGAAGCAGTAAATAATTGGGAACATTTTACTGAAATTTTGAATATATCCTTGTAAGTGCAAAAATCAGCCTGAACCACATAGTCCCTAAAATATTTCATATGTACTGTAATTTAGGGAACTTGGCTTGGAGAGATGATTATCGATGTGGCGGAAATTTTATTGCCCCGAACGGAGAACCAGCTCAATGTAATCCTGAAGGCAGCAATTACTGTTGTTCATCTCATTCCTGGTGTGGCAGCACGGCAAAACATTGTGACTGTGACGGTTGCATTGACTATAGAATAACCCGTAAGCTTCACTTTGTATGTTCTAATCCAGTGGTTCCCAACCATTTTTTAGTTCACCGACCCTTTCACCGAATGAGGTGAGTTTGAGTTTGAATTCGTTTCCACAATACACACATTCTACAAGAAAGTGGAGGAGGGCCTAAGAAGCAGAGTTTTTATGAGCAGTCCCCTTTGAAAAAGTCAATTAACAATAACAGACCAGGAACAAAAAACGGATAAATTAAAAAAAAATCTAAAACAAGAAGGAACGATTTTAAGAACGAACAAATGGAGCTGGGCAAATGTCTCATGTCTATAACGCAGGTCACAATGAATGAATCAGTAAAGAATAAGAGTACATCTTAAAGAAATAAGACATATACGTAGCTTAAAAGCCTCATTTGATACTAAAGTTTGCGCTTTATAAAATATCCATTGTCGTCTCTTCCGTCTTCGTCTCGTATCCTCTTTCATCTTTTTACCACCTTTGCTTTTACAAACCGAATGAAAAGGCCCTCTCCATTCCTGCATAGAACCCTATACAAGGGTAACAGAGTTTTGCCGTCCCCTTGGATATTTCGTCATCTTCTGACAAGTTTTGTTGTCTCTTGTGTTATTTTGACGTCGAGGCTACTTTTTTTGCTCAAGATTTGCTGTCTGAATTTACAAAACGTTGTCTCGTTAGATTAACCAACGTCTCACCACTTAAAGTTGTGTAAACAACTGCAAAATATCGCGTCTACTTTTGTGCACCCCCCCCCCCTCACCGAAAAGGTCACAAGTAGTTCGCCATCTCAAGTGTGTGGCCTTCTTAAGCATAGGCGCACTGGATATTACCTTCTAGGGGTAAAGGAGGTTTCTTGCCTGACGAAGCATTAGGGAAATCGAGGAAATTGCCCGATTTTGCGCGAGAAATTGGTTCTTTTTTGCAAACTTCGGGTGGGGGGGGGGGACTGCAACTCTCTAGCCCCATGGTTTTCATGTCTGTTCTTGAGTATTTTGTCGTCTTTCGGTACATTGTTATATTCATAAGGAACAATGGTACATGCAGGATTTTTAAGAGTAGATAGAAAATTTGATAAAAGATGATACTAATATTACAAAATACCATAGGCGGCGGAAGCGCGGGGGCAGGGGGGACACGTCTCCCCTTAAATTTTTAGTGGTGGACGGACCACCCAAAAAAACATTGTAGGGAAAAACTGGCGATTTAAACCAAATTAAAATTAACACCAAACACGTATAACCATAATTATGTACGAAAATTAATAACATGAATGACAGTCCTCCGTAGGAACCAAATATTGCCCGCTGACGATTGGATTGAGGCGTTTGACCTTTTTGGAATTCCTCATAAACTTTACCATCATCAGAATCCGCTTACTAATTGAGCTGAGCCGCACTACTTTTCCGAATTACAATTGTATTGGACTCAATGTAATATCATTAAAGAACAAGGTCTCCGAGACTCCGGCTTTGAGGAAATGAGGAAACAAGTAAATACCCAGAGTTCAACGCCGCTGGTCTTCAGTTAGAACTTGCAGTCTGCCGGAAGAAATGGTCAGTAACTATTGTTTACAAGAATGCATCAGAGCCCTGCATGAAGCTCCACAAGAAGTAAGAGTACTCCTATCAAACGTATGTTCTGTAATTACGCTACTGTTGGTCCCGCGACCGGTTTAATCTGCTGAATGTGAAACTGGTCATTCAGCACACTTCGAAGACTGAAAATATGGTTGCAATGTACCATGACACAAGTGCGACCGCTGTAGCACTTGCTAATGGTCATCAGATCAACTAGATACTCATTAGTTGTGCGCTAACTTCGTCAACAAAAAGGAAACACGAGTAGTCAGTACTTTTGGCAAATACAAACAATGACTGTAATCCTTATGCCTTTCTGCTGACTCTAAAATGACTTTAAGCAACAATATGGTCCAGGGTAGGAGAGTTAGGTCTAAGTAATTCGATAGTTAATGCTTTCCAAGTTTTATCAGTTTGAACAGGTCTAAATGGTCTATACCACAGGGCTGTCAACTCTCACACATTTTAGTCACGCACTTCGGCGCAATCCCACGCTCTCACTATGAATCATCAGTTTCTCACGCAATGTCTCAATATGGTGTAAAAAATTCCACTCATAACGCAAACGATGTGTCAGGTGTCGGTAAAACGCCAGCTATCACGCTACCTGAGTTCCTTCTCCAACTGATAATAGTCTGCAGTAAGCTGACATTGTAGTACATTGCCAATAAAGAGTAACATAGCCATAGTCCCTGGAGCGAATTATTTCCTCATTTATAATGATTTTCATTGGGTTTCGTTCCACCTCCATTATCAGGATATATTTATATTCGATTTTAGGCTGTCAGCAATACATACCAATTTTTCGTAGGCCTATTTATAATGTGAACAAAATGTCTCCTTAAAAATTTCCAGGAATATGAAACATCTGAAACCTGACAATTGTGGGCATGCAGTAATGAGGCACGGGAAGTGCCATTTCCTGCAATCTAGGGGAATTTTTGGCTAAAAGTCCCCCTAGCGGGGCGCTCCGCGCGAACTGATGGTTGCGCTTCGCGTCAGTAGTCTCCCAGCGAATCTCACTCTCGCCAGTCTCCCATCGAATCTCACTCTCACCAAGTCACTAAAAGTTGACAGCCCTGTAATAATACCATAAGAAAGTTTTGTTTATCTGTCATTGATTCCATTTCTCATTAGAATAAATAAAAATAATCCTACCATGGTATTAATCTTTCATGGTTACCCTTCTTAGGGCGCAGTGGTGTAGCGGGGGTGGGTGAGGCAAGAGGCCAACAAAAATAATGTAATATAATTTCTCGAAAACTATTCCACGTCCAAATATAACAAATTTAACATCAGATCGCATGTATAAGGACATTAAATACACCCCTCCCATGCACCCATTCTAGGACGATGACCACATAATTTCGCGCATTTTTTAAGTACTTAATCAGATTTTGGTTCGCTCGTCCCCCCCCCCCCGCCCCTAAATATTAATGCTTCCGCCGCCACAGGCTTGCAAACACAATATCCCAAGAAACGAAAAGGATGGATAAAGATGGATAATTTCCATACTTGGTACACGACTTTGTCCACAGGTACAGGGAGCTGTTTTGAGACTGGAAGGGGGACCGAACGTTGTTTCTGACTGCTGCCCTTTGCTGGAAAATTTTTGAATAATTGAGGGTTCTTAGATGCATTTTGATGAAACTTATTAGTTGGGCGAATTTTAAGGAAAATTGCTGCAAATTTTTGGCATATTTACAGAGGAACCAAATAAGGGGCGTGCGTCCTTGGTTTAAGGGGAAAGGGGGAAGCGGAAGCATACTTCCGCCAAACAGATGTTTGACTGGAGGAATGGCAGCCCACCAGCCACCCCCTATGACTTTGTCACATTAAGAGGAAGAGCCCCATAGCTTTTGCTGCAGTTGAATGGCTATTTGAGATCGCCATGCATGCACAGATTAAAAACTAAAACATTGTTAACATGATGATGGGTACTTTCCATTCTTAATAAGTAGATTTGTCATGCTAATAAAAAGAGATCGTGCTGGTTTGGTAAAGGTCAAAGGTCATACAAGTTCTTCATGATTTGAAACTGAAAAAATGTAAGGTGGTTGTAAACTTGACATCTCAAAAAGGTTAACATTGAGGAGGGTTCCCATACTTAGTATGTAGATAGCCTACCATAAATGTAAGTTAAGGGAGCATTGTCTTGGTGGGAGTCAGACGTCGTATGAACTAACTGGAGGTAAAACAGTGAAAACCTCGTAACGCAAATTTCCTAAAGAGTAAAGCTGATGGTTCTCAGATTAGCGTGTGGATGCTCCACGTAGAGTTCAAAAAGGTTCTTGTTTTGGTGAGGTCAAAAGCTATTTGGGGCACTAGAAGTGAAATACTGAAACCTTACCCACTACATCTCGAGAAGGGTACCCCTAGTCTTGGGATGTATATGATCCATATAACATTCAAGATCCCTATAGCTTTTCTTGGAAATCAAAGATAAATGGAGGCCACCAGAAGTAGTGTTGTGAAGACCTTGTTAACACAATATCTCAGCAATTGAAACTTTTATTGATCTCTCACTTAGCATGTCAATCAGTGCCGTAGCCATGGGGGCAGGGAGGCACTGCCCCCTAAAATAATTTTGTAACACATTCTTGCCCCCCCCCCAAATAATTTAAAGCAATGTGTGCCTCCCGTGAGAAAAGTCTTGCCCCCTAACAAAGAAATTCTGGCTACGCCACTGATGTCAATGCTCTATTGATCTAAAAAGGGGTAGTGGTTTGGTAGAGTTCAAGGTTAGTTGAGGTCACTAGAGATCCAATTGAGAAAACCTCGTAAGCAGTAACATTGAGGCAGGGAGCTGTGAGCTGTGAGCTTACAGCTCCCTGATTGAAGGATCTCACAGTTAGTATGGAGATGCTCCACATTAGGTTCGTGAACCTTAAAGTGCTAAGCTGAGCTCAAAGGTCATCTAAGGTCAATAAAGGCTGTACTGTGAAAACCGCGTAAAGATTAGAGCTCAAGAAGGGTATAGCTTTGATAGTTCTCATACTTGGTAAGTACTAAGTAGGTATCAAAACATACACTGAGAAGATAGCTATGAATTGTGAAGAAAGTTAAAAGTCAGTTGAGTTCACAAAGGTCAAATTGTGACAAATTAGTAAGCATAATATGCTAAGTAAACTGTATAAATAGAGGTCTTTCATTCTGCTACCTGTATGTCCCGGTTCCTGGCAGAATGAAAGAATTTGACATGTACTATTTTCTTTGGGCAAAGAAGCAAAGAAAGGACGTCCTGGATGTTTCCTAGACGAAGGGATGGAATGTACGCAGTAACAAGTGTGTGTATATAGCTGTGTGTATTTGTACGTGAGCGTGCATGTGCAGCTGTGTGACGTGTGTGCGTGTTTGTGTATGTGAATATGAGACTCTTAGTTTACAAATAGGATATACCAAGACAGAATGATGAGTACTCTTCACACTTGATATTGAGAATTGTTACGTTATTTGTTTAAAAAACAAAAACAAAAAAAAAAAAAACCTCATAAAACAAGTTAGTTTTAGTAAGGAACAATGGATACTTTCTACACGTGGCATGCGAATGGGTTTTCTCTGAAGATTTTAATGATGGATACTTTCCAATCTTATTACGTGGATTTGTCATGTTAAGAAAAAATGCTTCGTTTGGTATAGAGGTCAAATGTTTTTGAGGTCACTGGAGATGAAATTTCAAAACGTTGCAAATTGCCTGAAAAATAATATTTGAAGATGGAAACGAGATTGGATACCACTTATACTTGTAACATAGATTGTTCATATTGAGAGGAAGAATCATCATGTTTTGGTGGAGATCTTCTTTGAATTTGACCAAAACTTGCATTTTTCGGAAAATTTTACGAGTTTCTCGCATAATATCTCAATATTGGACCCACTTGAGCAAGTCCAAATTTTGCACACAAAACATAGGACGCAACCATATTGGTAAGCCCATACGCATACGTACGGTGGCGGCACCCTACGCGTAGGACATTAGTGTAAAGTGCTCTGTCCATGTCATAAAAGGCATTGGGTATGGCTCAATATATAGTAATACACAACTGAGAAAAAATTATCCCTGAAAAGAATAATTTGCTTTTTGGTGTACAATCGACCTAATACTTACCACAATTACGGGAGAATCGCATGATGTATCTTTGAAAAATTAGTTTCCTTCAAGAATGGATCAGTTTAAAATAAAATAGCAGAGGTTTACAAAGTGGTTAACCTTGTTTATAATATTTGCCGCCTGGACTTTAGAAATTTACCCTTTTTCAAAATTATCATCACCACAGCTATATGAGAATTGCTGTCGATAATCATAAACAAAATTCATAATAATGCTGGCAAATGATACGGTTGAATTTGATTTTTTTTTTCTGTTAAAGTTGGAGTGGGTCATAGAATCATGAGGTAATAAAACAAAGTAGTGTCCTTAATTTCACCACTCAGCAAAATTTTGGAAACATGTTTCCATTTTTCCATTGCAGGGACTTAACCTGTATTTCCTGGGGCTTATTAAATACAGCCTCTGGCTACACATGACAATTCAACTGATTTTTAAAGAAACTTGGCGGTAAAATTTATTTAGTCTGTATAAACTTGGGCAAGTTGCACTTATACTACAAACACCTAATGCCCACGCAGGAAAACTACTACCATTCTTTGTCTCTGAGTTTCTCCAAGTGCTCCCCGAGCTTTCTTCTGCTTCTTCCAGTCACGCAAATCAAGACATGTCTTGTTACTGGTCTGTAAGATTGTAAAGAAGGCCTAGTTTTCCCCCTTGATCATGCGTGTCATCTGTTCCCTTCAACCAGTCTTGAACCAGGCCATCCATAACCGACCTTTGATGTAGGATTATGATTGCTGAGAAGACGTTTACGTTAAGTCATCGTGTCACATAATAGGACATAGGGCTCTTTCAATTCGGGGAGCAGACCCCCCCCCCCCCCATCTGCAACTTGGCATGATATACTATCAAAATTAGCTACTCGTTCCCT
The DNA here is from genome assembly GCA_029531755.1 of Holothuria leucospilota. Taxonomy (NCBI): domain Eukaryota; kingdom Metazoa; phylum Echinodermata; class Holothuroidea; order Aspidochirotida; family Holothuriidae; genus Holothuria; species Holothuria leucospilota. The sequence goes on along the minus strand of CM055967.1, from coordinate 4,008,152 downwards.
GAAGTCTGAAGCACGTAGTTTCCATATTTCAGATGAATAAAATAGACTCATTTCCAAGGGAAACATATCTTTTGAAAACACAATTTGACCATCATTGATAGTAAATACAATTTACGACATGCTCTAAGAGTAGTGACTATTTTTTGTTAATACTTATCATCTTAACGTAGCTTGCACAACAGTGGCGACATGCAACCCTCGTGCTGTTTGGAACGAAACCGCCTGCAAGTGTGGTAAGTTACATACTACCTTTATATTTTCTAACCAATTAATTAAATATTTTAAAGAACGTTTTGCAAAATCATGAAAATGTTGAATAAATTGAATAAAAAGATGTTCAATGTCGATTTTAGAACATAACTTTTGTATAATTGTATAGGATAGGTTCTATATTAGGCTCCAAAATCCGAACCAAAATGGATGGGTTGTAGATATGTTCCTATATATCTTCATACTCCTATCCAAAGTCTGGTACTCTTGGAAAATAAGTGGCGAATCTGGACAATTCTAAGCCATTTGTTACGTTCATGTGCAGAGCCCGGGTATTGTTTCATCCATTCTGGAAAAAAAAGCTTGACCAACTTCGGTATTTACAGCACTGTTAAGGGAGAGATGAGTTCCTTTGCGCCAAATACAAAAACAAAATTAAAGCATGTGCCCTAAAAAACAATAATTTTCCATTGACATCTCCTATCTATCCAACCTCCCATTTGATTTCCAGACCATAAAATGAGCGATTGGTCTATATGGTATCGCCCCACCAATATGTCAGTAGTGAAGGAGTAGCAGGAGAATTCCCTAGGCACAAAGACTTTGAAATGGGACTTTTTATTATTTTCAGTTTGTTTCATGTTGGTAATGCGGGAGACAGGAGCCTCTCTAGGGCGGTGATAATGCTCAAGACGCCACTGCGGCCCTCACCTGCCGAACATATTCACGTACTTTTCTCTTTAACACATGAACTCAAAATAGACCTACTCTCTAGAGGGAAGCCTCTTCGTTTATTGGAGTTTTACAGTTTGTCTTACATTGTACTTAGTGTACTTTTAATGATAATCAAGCTGTGTTTACGTTAGCATCAATATTTATTATCTTAATTAACGCAGAGTGCGAAAACGTCGAACGATGCAACTCACGTGCGGTGTGGAACGAAGACACGTGTAAATGTGGTAAGTAACCAAAACTACATAATGTCCATAACTTTCAAAGCAATTCCCTTAATATTACAAAAAATAATCTTACAGAATCTGGAATGAATTGAACTGGGAGGCGTTGAATATCAATACAAGAAATAGCTTTTGCACCATTGTATAGGCTACCTATCGATACATACTCCTAAAAAACTGGATGGTTTGTAGATACGTTCCTACGTTCTGAGTAAAGAATGACAACTTGCTTTTAAAAAGAATGGTCGCAATTCCTCTCGCTTGTTTGCCTTTGATAACCAGGGGCATAGCCAGGAATTTGTCAAGGTGGGGTGGGGGGGGGGACGAAGCTCATAGACAGACTCTCAGCGCTCCGCGTCACCATGAGTTGGCGCGAAGGGCAAGAAACGTTTGGCCCAACATGCCTCCCAGATCACTGGAAATGGCACTTCCTATGCCTATTTATCTCACATAAATAGAGGAAACACTAGTAATATTGTAAAAATAAACATTAAAAAATACCAAAAATATTCTCAAGGGGGGGGGGCGGCTCCCCCTTTGCTCCCTTGGCTATGCGCCTGTTGATAACGATCATGTGCAAAATCTCTTCTTTTAAATCAAATGTGGAAAAGAAACACGTTTGACCAACTCAATGTTAGTATAAGCGTGCAGGATCACCCTCAAATGAGCGCGGGGAGGGGAGGAGGAGCGCTTTTACTCGGAAAAATGCCACACGTCTGCTAGAAAAGTAGTCTTTTTGACCCAAAATAGCAAATATTCCATATCGTATGGGTTAGGGAGCTTTAATCTCCTAGTCCTGAGTCCTGCATATAGGTATATAAGTCTGATGACTGAGAGTTTGGTCACATTCAGTGCCTACTTCCCTTTCAGAGTCGTATGTCGCCTTTTGGGAGATGATTGTACCCTGAGCTCACCGATAGAATGCACAGCGTCTAAATCAATTGACTAGGCCATGCCTCCTAAGTTTACACATCGTCAAAAAAAAATGTCACTGTACTGTGGGACGCATTGTGTGAATGGGCATTTACATATTTTTAAATGACTTTGTGGCTTCTGATCTTACATACTTTTAAAAGAAAATTTAAACGTGGAGCAGAGTAATTCATATTTTATTGTGTTTTCTCCTCTAGACTGCAGACCTCTTCAGTGCCTCCCTGGCTATAAGTTGAACCCTACAACATGTCATTGTAGTAAGTTATATTGTAAAGATTCTTCCGATTTCTCGTGATTTGAACTTTCACAGTAAGCAGTAACGTAGCCACATGGCCCTCTTGAAGAGCCAGTCTACTACAGAAGTGTCACGTCCCGGTCGTCCCTACACTCTAAGAAAGTTGGATAAAAAATTTCAGTCACGTCGAATACCCAGTATAGTGGTAACTAGACCCTCGTTTAACCTAATGATCACCAATTATTGGGCAAACATTAGGGTACTTTGTTTCAGTGTTTTCATGATTGCGCATAAGTATTGGGCAAACATTACCCAATTTCAGTATTTTCACATGCAGGCCCACCATATGTTACCCATAAAAATATGTGTACTCTTACAACCAGATACTTCACCTGTACTCATATGTACTCACACCACAAGTCTTATTCAAATCATGCAAAATGACAGAGTAAGAATGACACAGAAGGACGATACGTAAGTTCGGAGACACGGTACTTCCGGTGCTGCCACAACGTCAGCTGTACTTTGACAACTCTCTCGTCTGTGTGCCTGCACTGATTTTAATACGTATAAGATTTGTCAGTTCTTCGGCGCCAGGGCGCGCTAGCATGTACGTCATTGGATCAATGTACAATGTGTGCGTAAGATAAACTTCACCTTTGACCCATTCCTAAGATCCATTGTGCGCAATTATATACTCGTCCATTGTGGCATGCACAACTTGAGAATCGAGCCAGGATTACGCAACTAAAAGGTGACTGCCATAGACTCGGGACAATCTGAATGGGGTTTTTTTAAGACTTACTAAAAGTTACCTCAGTAGGTTCACAGCCCTAGTACGTTTCTGACTTTAGCTTACTATCATTATTCCTTTTTATCATTTGTACCAAAAGTATTGCTATATGAAGTAAAGAGAGACTATATGCATGAATAAGTTGACAATATTTAGAATTATAATTAGAAAATAGCCTGGCTTTTCATGATTGCGCATAAGTATTGGCCCAACATATTTACACGGGCTGTAAAGAAAGTTTGCTGCAAGGTACCGTTTTGCTTCTTATTTGAAAACCCAGCATGATTTTGACTGAAAATTGCATGTTTTATTATGATCTTCATGCAGTACCAAAGTGAACACTTAGGTATGATTAGACCACAGAATGTGTTATGAATTAAGTAAGCTTATATTAGACACTTTCACTTACTTTCACGAAACTGCTTTTGATAAAATATTATAAAACCTTTTTACAATTACACATTCTTTCTCCCCAGAGTGTAAAAAGAAAACATGTCCAGCAGGATTTGTCTTTGACAAGAGCTGCTGCAAATGTAGTAAGTATACATGAATCATCGGCCTGGGTGAGCATCTTTCTTTTTGTTTCAGTGAACCTACACATAAGCTTTGTACAACAACCAGTACCACGACAATGAGCTGCTATATATAGACATGTGGCGCATGTAGTCTTGAAACTTGAACTGACTTGCCCCCGGAGTTAGGGAAACACTTATATCTCGGGCAGATTTTGGTTGAAAATCGTGCATTTTTCTGGTAATAAAGGTCCTTTCTGGGGCAAAAACGACCCGTGTCTTCAAGAAAAACTGTCCCGTGCGCCGATGTATCTGTTGTTTGTCAAGGATGTTCCGAAGGAACATTGTTATGTAGAAATGTCCGTTCACAGCAGTAGGAGTTTGTTTTCTGCACAGATTCTTCTCTGTTTTTGGAAAATGTGGACTACTTATTTCTCTGAGGTTTGCTTTATAGCCTTTGCTTATGTCACTTAATTTCTCATGTCCCTCATAACCTCAAAGAGAAGCACCAATAAACAAGGGAAATTACATCTAACAAGCTTTGAAGACGTGATAGTCAGGGTTACCCTTCAGGAAGGGCGAGCATTCCTTTAGTCATTTTCACGTTCATCTTGATGTAAGGGAGAAAAGCACACTTATTCCCAAGGCGGTGTCACCATGGCCAAGGAGTGTGTGCTGATATGAACGACGGCAGCCACATAAATTGGTATCGAAAATGAATTTACTCAGGAAATGGTTCAGTGAGAGATTCATTTCCATGAAATAGTTCTAGATGTACAGCTCCCCCCCCCCCAAAAAAAAAACATGTTTTAAGTCAACCGTCCACGAAACATTCATTGTGTCCCACATTTGTGATTTTGAAAGAGACCATCGTGATTTGAACAGTGTTGCCTTTAAAGGGATTTTCCAGTGACTTTTTACAAGGGTTCCATGTAAAAGAGATGAAAATTCAGTTCATACCCTCTAAACCCAGTAGCAATACTCTTTTCCTAACTCGAGATATGTTATATTAAAGACTTATTTTTGTCCAAAAATACCTCCAGTTTCCATCAAGGTCACAGAATGTTATGTAAAGTTTGCACATTGCCTCAGATTTCTTTTGTTTACCTTTATAATTGAATCACCTGTTGTCCTTAAAATTTGATACTTTTGGAATGTTTGAATATCTTTCCAATGTAGATCTAGCATAAAACTGCACCATGTGTAGGGTATAACAAACCAAGTTGTTAAATGTTCCCTACAGATGTGCCATATATCATAAAGAAATTCAATGCTTTGTCAAATTAATGTGCCGCGATGACATCACAGATTTCCAAGATTTCCCATAATGCACTTTATCTTGAGAAAAAAATTGCATTTCTTTGAAAATTTAGTATCTTCCAAACGCTACAAGCTTTTGAAATGCGTTTTCACCTCCAAGAAGAAAAAAATTTTCCGCGTTTTTTGTAATTGATTTTTGTCACTGGCAAATCCCTTTAATGACGTATAAGCAACCAGACGACTCTTTCTCTATTTTTCCCTGTTTTCTAAAAGAGTGCCGTCGTTTTTCGGAATGTGGAGCAGGGCAGTACTTCAGCAAAGAAACTTGCCAGTGCGGTAAGTGAATTATTCTACGAGCTGAGAAGGGAGTATCAACTTAGTCTGATATCACTCTAAAAAAGTCCCGATAAAATTTGAACCTAATCCGGATTGCAGGGGCATCGACCCAAATCCGTGTTATTTGTAGAAATCAGATTTGGATAAAAATGACTCAATACGGATCATTTTTGACCCATATCTGACGTTATATTCTTTCTTGATAAGGAAAAAAACAGACATGACCTTTCTAAATGGCTGGCAAACCAGAGAGTTACAACTACTGGTTAAACATCCATGATAGGCGGCGATTTCTTCAAAATGTGTCTGTTTTCTCTTTCTTTGGAGGGGAAGGTACTTCCGATTCACAGCAATTTCAAGTTCTTTTTTATTTCTGTTTCTCTTTCAGAGACTGGGTTCATCACTGTGTCCTAGGTTGGTACGTCCACTTTTTGGTCTACTTTTTGGTCTTTTTGGCCTACTCTTGTTTAAAAGGATGGGGGTGGGGTCTAGAAGTAGGGACGCAGGGATCCGATTTGTGGGATGCAAACACTGACGATTAAAAACAATCCAGTAGTCAAGTGACTTATTCATTCAGAATATCAGAACAACACTCTCCTCTTCTCCTGAGATATAGTTGGATAGGTAATGACAGAAGGACCTAAAACACGAGTGGCGAGATCTTCAGCAGACGCCCCCCAATGCCTCTACCGCTCTTCTGATGCTTTACGTTTATTTCCAGAACAGTTCGTACTGACAAAAATGCAGAGAGCATGATTATTTTTCAATAGTCTTGGTTCAATAGTCATTGCCCCTAACTGTCTCCCCCAGCTTTGTTGATCGATCTGATCTTCTGACGATGCCCATTACAGTAGAAAAGTGTAAGTGCGAGAAGAGGAACGAAGTAAGGTTTCAAAACCCTGAAGCACTTCCATTAATGTCTGTATATAGTATAAACTACATAGTACCTGAGGCCTTAACGACAGACGACCACGAATGTGACCCTTAAAGGCATATATTCGATTATCACTCCAAATACATTTTAAATTAAGTTGGCAGCAGAGAATTCATAACTGGTGACTGCACTTGTCAATGATTTTTGCAGATTACACACAGTATTGGCAGTAATGTTTACTAAGCGGAAAATTAATTTGCAATTAAACTTTCTTTAAGGTATGTGCGCATGCTGTCTTGACTGCCCTAAAAGCTCTGTACTACACCCAAACATTCTATAGACCTTATGCATATGATGTCAAAGTGCAGAAAGCGCTCCTTCGTTTGGAGGAAAAGCGCGTCAAGTTACACCAACAAATGCAGACATCTGATTTATCAACCAATCGTTTGTGCGCATAAGTCTACTACATCTGCGTGCGAAATCTACGCCGTTCATGCACGTGTGCTTCATTGCTCTCCTCCAAACTGACGTCGCGGTGTCAAAGTGGGGTATATTATGTTACCAGCCCCAAACTAAGGACTTTGGAATGCAAGGAACTTTGAAATACATTTTGGTGAAATGTGTTTGTGGCAATCAGTCGCACCTTTGATATCACTGCTTGTTTAAACTCTACACCAATGCATAAAACTAATGGAAGTAACAGTTGCGTCAGGTAAAGAAGTTTACATTTGAGGAAGAGGGGGGGGGGGGCTAGGATTAACTTATTGCAAGAATGATAAATTTTTAAGATAGGGAAATTTGGACTTCAAGGTGTTGTAAATTTAAACTTAATATCGATTTGTTTCAATTTCAATAACTCAACCCAAGTTAGAAGAAAAAACTGTAAATCATTGTTCTTGAATGAAAGAACCGTATCTTGACCATACCGGGGATCAAATTATAAACCTCCCAAATGCTAATCTTGTTTCAAATGCTACTGCCGAGTCCACTCTACCATCAATTTTGTACGCCAGGAGAAACCTACTTCTCTGAGAAAAGATAATTTCTGTTTACATCTCTTTGCACTATTTTCAATCTTCAAATTTAATTTGGGACAATCAAAAAATAGTTATTACTTTAAAATTTTATGTTTTGCATTCGTCTTTGAAAGTGTGTACAAATGCATATTAATGAAGGAGGTTGTTCCCTTAAATATATGACTTCTTCATCCCATCCCAAAAAGAATCTTGGTAAGAATTTGCTAAATTACAGTGATTCGGAAGCTAGAATTTGTTGATTGGTTCGCCAGAAATTTTAAAGCCCAAGAGGTTTAACAATTTCTTACGAATATATTCTTTTATTTTACAGATACAGGCACAAATAATCGGACATTATCTGGTGCAGGAGAATTTAAACTAAATGTTTACATTGTAAAGCGATGGTGACTGGTGTCTATATTAGTAATAAACATTATAATCAAGATGTTAAAGTTAATTGATGGAGTGGGGTTGTTAACTTAATTTGACCATACTTTTTCCAACTTTTGAACTTCCAAATCGATTCGATTATCTTGTATTACTTTCCGCCTCATGGTATTGTATTGAAAATGAAAACACAGTTTTAATAAGTGCTGTAGGGCCAACAAAAAGGTTGCAAGTTAATGGAAATAGTTGGAAAATGAGTATACTTGTCCTCATCTGGAAAAGTAAAAAGAAGACCTTAACTTGATAATGTCGTGAATGTGCATTTTATCTCTTGTGTTCCATCGAAAATTATCAAGTGACACCATTAAATGAGACCTTAGTTGTCCTAGTATTATAAATTATCTAATACTGCAACTGAAATTTTCTTTGTAACATGAAGGAGAAAAATAACTGGCAAATGCTGTGTGAGTGTAGTTTAACAGTACTATACTCTTTGTGATATCTAGTGCAAACTTCCGTCTACCAAAACGTCCCCAGCCGGCTTTTCAGTTCCCCAAAGTCCTCGCGGTATTATTTATGCAATATGACGTTTCTGCACATGGTAAGTGAACGCTGAATGAGCAATAAATTGCAACTTAGGAAACTTTAGAGAAATTAGCAAATTTAGTCGACAAAGTAGGTTTAGATATAATTGGAGATAACATTTTCGAGTGTAACGCTTGTTTAGATAAATTCATTGTGAGGTGTGAGGGGAAGCCCTAGACTGACACCGGAAACCTAATGGTTGGAGACCGATCGAGATCCAAGGTCTTATACGAATATAACTTGGAGAATTAATGCAATGCAAGCCGTTAGAGCAATGCTAAGTTACGAATAAATAAATAAATGGAGGGGGACTGTCCCTCCCACTCTCCCAAAAGCGGGACCCTAAAATGATGCTGCTCTTCGTAGATGTTAACGGAATCCAAGACTTTTTGTAAGGTGATGAAACTTTTACGCAGGTGGAATTGGAAAGACTATAAAGAACGAAGAAAAAATGCAACGCTCATTCTTTACAAAATGAAATAGCGCCGCCTGTTTGGTTAAAACGTTTCTATATAGAGTAGACAAGTGAGGAATACACACACACACACACGCATAGTAACATTTTATTATTGGTTTATTGCAATTTCTCTTTGAATGGCTCCCTCACTCCTTGGCAAGGGCCGTCGGAACTTCAAAGCATTTCTAAGAATGGAGAGGGGAGGAGGTTTAGGGTTTTTATACCCTGGATTTGGGCATTTTCTTGGGTAATTTTGGTCTTTACAAGCACACTGCTTATGATGAGTTTTGGAGCAAAACTTTACACTGAAAAGTATTGAGGATGTGGGGTTGTAGAAGCGCGGTCCCAGACTCCGACAGTCTTGCCCTTGACCAATCTCGAAGGTTCAGTGCTCCACGGACATGTTCATTCAAGATATTTTCTCCCGCCTACTTGCATTTCTAGGCTACACATTAAGCTTTTCAGTTTGTAGCACTCTCCTGTCCCATGACGATTGCCAGAAATTGTAATTATAGGGGAAGAGCAGTCGCCTTAAAATTGATATGAAACGTGAGCCAAATCTTACAAACTTATGATATCTTATTTTCCCTTATATCTTATTTCCCTTCAAGAAGTATCTGACATAATGTTCTTTAGTATTAAAGGTAAACCAACAAGTTATAAGTGAATAATTAAAGTAACCCTGAGTATACTCAGGGTTACTTTAATTATTCAGTTATAAATATTTTGCAACATCCTGGTTTAAAAGGATATTTATGAATTAGTTTATCAAAATGCACTGCTTCAGATTGAAGTGACAGCGTTTTTCCTTAGCACAACCTGTTCAACGGCTTTTCGGTAAGTTGACAAAGTTCAGCCGTGTAAACTAAAGGATTTTGCAAGAAGTGTCATTTAATGCAACCTGTTTTCAAACAAGGATTGAACACCAGTCCATGCACAACACCGGTATATGAAGTTGCATTGTGTATCACGTCACGATTGACAGGTATAGGATAAAAAAGTGTGGTAATTATAGTGGGTATACCACAGGCGTCAAGGTCACGACGGATTATTCTCCTAAAAATAAGCAGTCGAAAATTAAAATGTGTATTATAAAGGAAAATTTGACAAATTATATATGGGCTAAAAAAGACCAATTTACACTGTCAAGCCCCTCCCCCGCCCTCCTTGGTGATACCTGTCCATAATGCAATCATAAGCCACCGCCTATGAAAAAAGTTGTAAAAGCGGAATTCTGAGATAGAACAACTATTGTGGATATTTCCAGCATTGTACGGTGAAACATTAGATGTAAGATGTTTGACAGACGGTGGATTAATCGAAACAGATTCAAACCGAGTCTCGTCAGGAGAATTTTCAGCTGATATTAGTTGGCAAAGAATATGTAAGGCAGTAGTCATATTTGTTCTAGATGACCCATATGACTAACCGTACTCATGATTTCTGTGCAACGCAAGACATGCAATGGGAGAGTTGGTGGCTTCTCACTCGCCGTCACCAAGTGCAAACGGAGACAGGTATAGAAATGATCAATTGCACCTAAATCATATTGTTTGTTTTATTGTCTGAAATATATTTCACCTTTGCTAAGTAGCAGTGGCGGATCCACCCCCCCCCCCCCCAAACTTCCCAATGTGCCCTATTTCAAAATTGGGTTTTTCCACACTAGCCTTAAAAAAAAAGAAAAAAAAAAGAAAAAAAAAACGAGACAGTTTTACAGGTAATGAAAGTTGTCCAATTCCGAGGAGATTTTGGTTACCCCCATCCAGTATCGATCAATCCATCCGTAAAAGTCTAGCAGAAACTTTCGCCAATATATTTGACTACAGTAGCCTATATTGCCCGCCCCGAAACACGAACAGTGCAATCGTTTTACAGAGAAAGTGACTACAGAATGTCTTGCTGCCTGCGTGACAGGCATTCTAATCACTTTGCGCTTGGAACCACGTGTGGCGTAATTGGGCATTCAAAGTATAATACAAAACACGCAGATATTACGACATACTCACTAGCTGGCGCTTTATACAACGTATTACTATTGGGTTTTACTATTGATTCCAAAAGGTCACTGCTAGTTTTTTGGTCTTACAAAATAATGATCTGTTCACACTCCCTAAACGTTACATCTACGAAACCTTCCCACCACCCGTTAGTATCCCTCCTCTTATAAACAAGAGAGAGTAGATAAATACGTTTCGCTATTTATGGTCTGGAATTGCTCTCTTCTTTTATTGTGTTGCCCTAGTGATGGGAATAAAAAGCCAATCTTAGGTTAAAGTCCACAGTCAGGAGTTGACCAGAAGTCACAATAGACGAATCGGTGTTTGTTTTATTTTAAAATTACTATATAAAATCACCACCAGGTCAAATAACGCAATGTCAGTCAGTTCAATTTTTTGACGCCTTTGGACCGATCTGCTGTCGCAAACAAAAAGCAAACATTCGACTTCAATCATCTGTTCTGACAGAGTATTTTTGCCAGTCACGCCGCAACTATATAGGGAACACAACATACAGCATTTTAACCCCCCTCCCCTCGTCGAGATAGCGGTGGCGCCAGGTGGGGGAAGGGTTGATGACCCCCGTCGGGGAAGGCTGGCAATCTATCGGGGAAGTTTTACAGTTTCGTCGGGGAGTCTTAGTCCAAAGTATGGGGTCCCCTACGACAACTAGTCGCCCCGACGGTTTACCTGTTTTTTGCTCTCAAGCGGATAATTTCTCTACTAAGAACCCAAAATTTTCAGCGCGCTACGCGAGCTGTAGAGCCACTCTGTTTTCTTCAATAGTTCTATTCCACGTAACAGGATAGCACAAGTCCTGTCCACCTTGACAAGTAACATATAGGCAGAGTACATAGTTTATGTAAAGGTCGTAACTTTCATCCAATATCGCAAAGCCTAGTTGGTGTTCTCTTGTGTGTGTCATGCGGTAGCAGCGGTACAGTCAGTTGGTGAGCGACTTGAGGAGCAAAGTTTGGTTATTTCATCGTGCAGTCCAGGTTTCGATACAATACATGTTACACCCGATATGGTCAACAGACCTTACAGGGTTTTTTTTCGTCATATGTTTTATGTGTAAGCCAATCAAAAATTTTCGCCCGCTTCGCGCACTTTTCAACTTCACGATCCAGATTCAAAGAACACTATTAGTGCGCAACTCGGATCTTGAAGTATTAAGCGATATAATGCAAAATATGCCTGCAATGGCATGGGATAATGAGGCTCCTCCATTTGCCCTTCTCATCATCCCCTCGAAATAGGGAATGTCGGAACTTGGGGCAGCTGACATGGTCCGTCCCCCTGTTGGGAAAATTCTGCCGCAACTCATGGTCGCTTTACTTATTTTGGCTTTCATAAGTACAATTTCTGGGATAAAAACCAAAATTTTCGGTACGCTTTGTCCACTCTTCCACAGTTCCGTTATACATGTAGATAAATATCGTAAAAGCCTTCCCACCTTTTCAAGTTAACAAGTAGAATACATGGATTTATGTAAATGTCGGGAATTGAATCGCATTTCGCTAAACCTGGTCAAAGTTCACTTGTGTCTGTCGTACTGTACGGCTAGTGACTCGAGGAGGAAAGTACAATAACGTTATACCCGACAGGGCCCAACTGTCCAGACAATTGTTCTATATAAGCTTTAAATTAGTACACATTCTTTAAAGTGTAGGCTTATCCAAAAAATGTTTGCGCGCGTCGCGCTTTGCAAATTCCCCGTTTAGATGCCAGGTTTTCATTCCAGTTTTTGCATGTCTCTTAGTTTATCCTTTCTTTGTCAATATGCAGTAAATCGTATAATCGCTGACGTTTATGGGAACCTTGAAATAAAAAAAAAACGAATGTGCCCTTTTTATGTTGGACCCCACCTCAGAAAAGACCCTAGATCCGCCCCTGAGTAGTGAGAAAAGTTTTTTAGTATTATCACTGTAAAAGGGTAGGGACAAATTTGAATAGAACTGGGCGTGAGATGCATATAATTTGAATCTGTTCATATACTTGAATTAATTTGACTCAGATGTAAGCCACCTCGGCTCAACGTGATCCAAATTTAGTGGAATCTTTTTACCAGAAACCAGTTACCGGCCCACTTAACCAGTGGCAGAATTTTGTGTGAAAAGGTGGGTAAGATAACACTCTATAAAAGGTCTGGTCAAATGTGAGCCGAATCTGATCAGAGAGGCACCGAACAGGAATCTGATCAATTATTTGCCTAGATTTGGTTCAGAAATGATCAGAACTGGTTCATTTTTGAGCCGGATCTAGTCACATTTTTGACCAGATTCTTGTTCGGTGCCCCTCTGATTAGACCTGTTTTAGAGTGTAGTGTCCATTGAAGCTCAAATTATGTTGTAACCACGTGAAAGATAATAGGAGCATTTCGAAAAAGTAGGAGATGTATCCTCCCCTCTCCTATCCCTAGAATTTCTACCTACGCTTCGTACCTGGGTAGGTTCAAATTTGAACCAACCGTTTTGAGTGTTGCATTATTTTTTCCAAATAACTAAAAGTTCGAACAAGATCATACTTGACACATTTTGCATAACATGCAACCCAGTTCCGGTAGCAACAGTACTCCAAAGGAAGGATGAAAACACGTCTTAAAAACTTCACCGAACAGTGATTAGTCATCAGCATACAAGTAGGTTGGTAGGATCTCTTTATTATCTCTAGAAACTTGGTTCAAAAGCAATATTCTTTCAAAATGTGGCCTGGCCAGTAGTGGGGCGGTACCCATAGGAAAATATTCGCCTCATAGAAAATAAAAAATGTCAATGATTGCAGTAATGCAATTAATGTACCTCGCCCCCTCCACGAAAGAAAAGAGAATTTCGCCTACGCCATCTCACTCCCCTTGAGTACCTTGTCTACCTCCGGACCTGCCCCTGACAAAGTCAACCCGTACGTCTTTTGTTGGTACACAAGGAAGTAAAAGCGCCTGGTAGAAGTAACCGTAATGAAACAAAAAGGTATACAGCATACCTAAACAGTGTAGGCTGCTGAATTAATTCTTGTATATGAAGCTGACAGTATTGGCCAAGAATAAGTTACAAAACTTCAACAGTAATTACCAAAAATTAAGCTATCAATCAGACCAAAGGTGGAAGTCGTTCTCAGATGGGCTATATAAAGAGTGAAGATGACTGTTCGTGTCCCAGATTTGGTGAAGTCAGCCTGGAACAATCATTGTCATTGCATGGGCAACGACGGATATAACAGTCAGCAGTGTCAGCAGCTTCCGACAGGGCCCCTTAAAATTTAGAAAATTGGGCCCCTTGCTGTGTCGAGTCGCCTCTACATGCTACGACGGAGCGTTTCTTAACCCTTCGCGCGTTCACATGACAATTTCAAAGCTGTAGGTCGGATAGGATGTCTACGTGTAACTTTTTTATGTGTTCCGGGTCAGTGTAAAAAGGAACCTTAGGAAAAAGCCTACATTGAATTGTGTAACACAAATCAGAGAAGGCCTCTTGCCCCAATGACAGCCATTTCTTAATCAAACAACCATGGCATGTACCTTGCTAGGTAAAACCACTCTTTCCCTAAATTGACGGGTTTTTTTCAAGGGCGGCTGCCTCCTCCAGACCCCGCTTTGTACGCCTATGTCGGTTGCACCACAATAAAACAATTTTTGTCAGACTATTCAGCCAAGCAAACCCTAAAGAATTTGTATGAGTTCTTCCCGTGAGACTACCCTACCTGTCCTGATTGATAGGAGCATAACGTCTTTTGGTTTTGGCTAGTTCTTAGGCTAATGATTGCAAAGTTCTTAAGTTTAAAAAATATACAGTATACTACACATATTTTATAAATGCACATATTTTCGTTTATAACGGCACGTTTTTAATTTATCACTACCAAATTAGTAATCACTGAGCACTAAAATTAGGCTTGCGTCGAGGATAACACACTTTATCGTATATGGGGAGGCTAACCGACATAATTAGAAAAAAATCTGTATGGAGAGATCCGCGTGGCCCCTTCCCCCCAGATGAGGTCATATTCAACCCCCAGTCATATGCATGATCTACACTGCAGAAATTTTCAATGTAAAAGACAAACTTGCTACAGCGATTCAGCGTCTATCCGTGGGACGCTAGCATGATGGTAAAAAGTCTTTACTAGAGTTACTATTCCCTTCAGTTCAAATTGTGTAGGCCTAAGTATATAATTCTTGACAGAAATAGAACAGGGTATATTTCGTACGTTATATAAGAGATTTTTCAATTGAAAGGTATCTGCCTCATTGAATGGCGACAATAGTACAAGGTTCAAGGTTTATTCAAGATTCAAGGTTTAATTCTTTATCCTTATGAACAAGTAATATCAGAATATGACTGTTTACGAGAATACATATCTGATGGTAAAGGAGGCCTGAAAAAGCAAGAGCTTGTACAAACAAACCCTTTAAAGAATAAACAACAAGCAAATACGAATTAAATACTAACGAAACAACTAAATGAAAAAATCTGAAACAACTCCTCAAGGGAGTACAGTAGATGGACAATAAATATCACCAATACCAATTACACCCACATGGGCGTCCAAGTAACCCTTTTTTTGAAGAACATTCACAAGAGGCCAAACTTACTCCAATCCAAAGCTCCATCACCCAAAATGAGTGAAATTAAGGTGCTACTAAGTAGGACCCAGCCAATACCGATATATTAGAAAGATACCGGTGAACGAACGTATTCCAGTTCAATTGGACTTTATTGTGATTAGTTTAATAAGACTTTGTTGAACTAGTTGAATAGGACTTAACTGGGATCAGTTCGACTGGACTTAAGTGGACCAGTTTAAGCGGACGTTAATATTGTAATCAATTCAAATGGACTTCATTGCCCCATTTCAATCGGACATTTAATGTTGCGATCTGACCAAATGGACTTTAATGGACAAGTTCTTTATTTTGATCACTTGAACTGGACTTTTACTGACCAGTTCATAAGGAGTTTATTTTCATCAGTTCAACTAGACGTTACGGCATCAGTTCAATTGGACTTTTAATGTTGTGATCAGATCAGCTGGACTTCACTGACCAGTTCAATTAAACTTTATTATGATTAGTTGAACTGGACCTAGACCAGTTTAATTGGATTTTATTTTGATTAGTTCAAATGGGGTTCCTGGACCAGTTCAAAAGGACTTTTATAACTGAACCCATTCTCTACTTCGGGTTACTGCCTCTTTACAATTAGACCAATATTAAATTGAAATTTTATAAAACTTCCATCACTCCAGCAAATTCAGTTGGTTCAAATAGATCACATTCAAATGGTTCCAGCCTTCTTTAGACAAAGTCCATTTGAACTGTTACTATAGGGACAAGTCCAATTGGGTTCAGTTAAAGTTCAGTTCAGACCCATTAGCAATCATACCATGCAATATTGATAATTGAAAAAGTCGTATTAAAATCATCTGGTTCCAGTCCACTCCAGTTGAAGTCCCGTTGGGTCCAGTTCAATTATGGGCAAGTCCAGTTCAAGTCAAGTTCAAAAAGGCTTTGTCATCGACGTCCGTCCAAGACAATTGGATTCCTTTTTGGGTTAATTGTCGTAGGGTGTTAAATATTTACTAAGCTGTGGTACAAACTTTCTAAGGTATGTGATGAATCCAATGTACCGTTTCACAATGGCTACATGCGATGGTTCGGGGATGTGCAATACTGTTTGTACTTTGGTTGGGTCAGGTTTGAGTCCTTCATACTGATATTTCGGCCACTAAATGGAACTTCCTTAAGTCCAAATCGGATTTTGTCCTTACTGGATGTCAGATTATTATCTCTACATCTTTGCATTAGTATAATAACTTTTTGATCATGGTCTTTAATAGCTTTTTCATTAGTCTCTCCTACACCAAAAACAAGAATGTTGTAAACGATGCATTTGACCTCTGGGAGTCCTTCCAATACTTCATTTTGTAGTCATAATTTTCCAGGTGCTGTGCAATGTCTAAACGGTATACGAAACCACATGTATTGCCCATTTGGCGTATTAAATGTGGTCAGTAATGAACTTTACTGGCTAAGTTTGGCATGTCAAAGGCACATTTAACGTCAAATACACTGAATATGCGTGCGTTGCTGAGTTCGAGAAGAATGTCATCCAAGGTTTTCATTTGGTAGTGACTTCTTCTGAGACTCCTATTTAGGTCTTCGGGGTCAATGCATATTCTTAGTTTACCTGGTTTTCGACGGTTACTAGCTCTAGACCCACGGTGTTGGTTCTGATACCGGTTGAATGATTTGATCTGCAGTCATCCTTTTGAGTCCTTTCTTGAGCAGATTTCTGGTATAACTGGCTTAACATCTGGCTCAAGTTCTCGACGAAAGTTCCATCTAGAGGGCCAATACCTGTAAAGACGTCTGAGAAGTCATTTTTCAACTGTTCCTTTGTAAGGGTAAGCTACGTTATACTGTCACTGACTTTGTTCATATGTCTCGTACCTGTCATGTTGTCTACGTTACATGACTTATCCGAGGATATACTTCGATAGTTGACCTGTATGAGATCCATCCGTTAGGCTGCTTTGCTGCCCAGTAATGGATTGTCATTACCACAATCAACTACAACACAATCTGCTCTACACTTCTTGTTGTTCTGTGGATTTTCTATTTTTATCCCATATTTACCCAAGGGCTTTGATGCACTTCCATTGCACATGACCAAGATTTGCTCTTTTTTTGATTAATGCACTCTGCATGTTATATACGTTGACTGGAATAATATGACAGGTAGAACCAGAGTCCACTCGGAAAGTTTGTTTAGCTGAGTCAACCATCCCAGCTGCGTAGATACAACGATTATACTTTTGTGATGATACTGAATTTCCATTTACAGTTTTGGGTATCAAATTGATAGACTGTGCTTCTTCACATTCAGATGCATAGCTTCAATTGCCTTCTGAGCTTGAGTCACAGTCTTTTGCATTGGGGTCCCCTTTGTTACTCTTACAACTATTTCTCTTATACTTGTGCTTGGGTTAAAATATACATTAACCCTCAAAGTGATTAAATTTGCCATGTAATTACATTCATGGCCATAGGCAGAACATCTCTCTTTGTCCCACTGATATATGGTACCATGGTACTTATACTTCTTCTGAAACTAATGTGATGACTGGCTCGTTTTCTTGTTTCTGAGATTCGCTCTCTTCTCCCTAATCAGTTGCACCATTTCCTGATTTTCTTTAATTGTCTTCACTCTGTCTTTGCACAATTCATATGATTTGAAAAAATTTTCACATGATTCAAGATTTTATGGACTTAGTGCCTGTTTGTAGTAGATTACATTAAAAAATGTAAACTACATTACAGGAATCGCAATAATGCATCGAGGGATGTGATCGAAAAATTTATGTTTGGGATGTTGTAAGCTGCACAAGCTGCATTGACAGATGGCAACTTGCTATTAACACACCGCACAATGGTTTGTGTAAATGGTGCATTGACCTCTTTCAGTATACTGTTTCTTCCAGTTCCACTACATATACTTACTGCATGCCTGTGTGCTTGTAGAGTATATTATGCTTAACATGATCGTTCCTGTTACGACGAGAGGTGAACCTTCGTAATGAAAGGCCTGAGCTTCGCTTGAAACTTGGGAATAGCGATACTTCCAGTATCGGGTCTTAGATTGGTGGACGTGTTAGACTTCTGACTCAAGACCTCCGCTCTGTTGATTCCTTGGATTCTATGTAGAGGATTAGTAAGGATTTTGGTGGGAGACTGACGCTTCTCAAAGAATGATAGTATATTTTTGGAAGCTGCTTAAAAATCAGAATCTTCTTGAGTAAGACGTCTAACACGTCCATCAATCTACGCATTCCTCTGGTAATTTCCCATCACCCATCGGTAAGTCCCATCATCCGTGCCATTTACAAGAATGTAGAGGCCCTTCGACAAGACCCTTCAACCCGTAACCTTTTCTCCGAACCCCCATTACGGCCTTTAGAGTTGAAAAGAACATTTCCAAGCTCTTATTTCGGGCTTCCCATCCACAACAGCCCACTGATAACACCCAAGGTACATTTCCCTGTGTTCGTAGTAGGTGCAACCATGGGCGGCGATCCCGGGGGGATGGGGGACATGTCCCCCAATATTTGAGAAATCGCCCATTGACTTTGATTTTTCACACAGTAAATTATTGGAAATTCTGGTCATGTCCCCCCAATATTGAGAACGAATCGCCGCTCTTGGGTGCAACATATGTCCAGTGGTTGGCAAGAACACACTCATTAATATTTTGGGTTCTAACGGCAACAGATTCAGTGTGAACCAACACTTTACCTGCACTTCCACAAATTTGGTTTACATTTTAGTTTGTGGACGTTGCAATTGCCTGTATGTGGGAGAGACCGAACGTCGCCTGGCTGACCGAGTCACTGAACACCTCAGGTCCATCAAACAAAACCTTCAAGGTTATCCACTAGCCACACATTTCAACCCCCCCCCCCCCTTCACCGTGTTCAATTAAAGACTTGGCCGTTACCGCAGCCTTAATGTGCGGAAGTTCTGACCGTGATCGTCAGACAGCCGAAAACCGGCTTATCATGAAGCTCGGGACCCTCTCCCCACATAGTCTTAACATTAGAATGGACCTTTTTCAACTTGTTCCCCTTTCCATTACATTTACCAATTTTACTCAGCCTTCATTCGCAATTTTACACCGCGTTTGTTTTGTACGACCGGTTTGCCGTGCCTTTCTTTAATGTGTTTCTTTTCTTTTTCAACTTCATTGTTGTTCACTTGCATTTCTTTGCCACCTGATGAAGAGTCTATACTCGAAACGTCGTGGAATTTTCCGCAAACTTTTAGCACTTACAACCTTTATCGACCTACATACTACTATAGTGCCCCGTAGCATTTCGTCCTATATATATATATATATATATATATATATATATATATATATATATTATATATATATATATATATATATATATATATATATATATTCGATCTACCACCCTCGACCTACTGATTATTCATCCCGCTTGGGACTACCATGGTAATACGGAGAGAAAATTGAATCACACGAGGTATTTGTAGCCTGTTTGTCACTTCTGTGAATCACAAGCCGAACTGGTGTAGTGGTCACAGACTCTGCCCGGAAAGCGGAGGATGGCGGGTTCAAACCCTCGGTACGGCTCAATTTTTCTCTCTGGTATTTTCTCTGAACCTTTCCTGCTTTGATAAGGGCTATGCTCTATCTAGGATTTGTATAAAAATTCAAGATCGAATGTACTACTACTTACCTTTCGAACTATAAATATATATATATATATATATATATATATATATATATATATATTAATATTACATGTTATCGCTATACCGCTTATTCGTGTGTAGATTGTAAGACGTGATTTATGATCAGGCTCTAATACAGTCATTTTTAACGACCATTGCATGCCGGTACTGCACATTGTAGTGGTTCAAGACGATTTTTGTTAATGTTATCGCAAGGCCGTCTCAGGGCTTTTCGTTAAAATGTCATGTCGTTTCGGATTCGTTGTCGCCTGTAGGTAGCGATAGCCTCAAGACTTTACGTTACTAAAACATTACATTACCTGATCATGGAGAGGTAATTCCCTTTTATAAAACGTAAGCGTTTTCTTACGATTTTATGTCAGATAGTTTATGGAGGGACCTGGTAGGACATTTTATTTGAGGGGCTAAGTTCTTGCTGGCATCAGATGACACTTGCAGTCATCAATATCTTTAAAGGCCATGTTCAACTATCATTTTATATTTTTTACTTTACAGTTAAGTTTGATCATCAGTCGGTCCTAGAGAATCTTGACAAAATGGGGACTCTGCTTGCATTTGGCTATACAACATTGAATGAGTAAAGAATGGATGAGTTCAAGTTGACTGCACAAGGGTCAACTTGTAGAAACAGAAGAAGAAACAGTAAACCGAACAGAAACAGTAGAAAACAAAATATTTTGGTCCAAAACAACACAACATTACAACAAAAGGATAGCCAGAAGGTCCAGAAAGATCATCCAGGCACAAACAAAAATATCATAGTAACAAGTAAAGCAATCGAAGAAAGTTATAATCGATAAGTATGCAAAAAACCGAGAACGTCAAGAGAGTCGCTTGTTTGGCGCACACCTCATTTCCCATGGCTCATTGGAGCATTCCCATGTCAAAGGACAATTTCATTTCCTGCCTTTTGCAGTATCGTTATTTCTAAATGATTTATCCTTGAAAGAGACTTTAATGCTAAGATTGATCTACCCGTAAATGGAGGGAAAAACTATTATACTCCAAGAAAGTTTATGGACGAGGAAGTACCATCTTATTCATATCAGTTTACTCTAGTCCATGATACTAAAAAATCACTGCTCTTGGTTCAGTCCTAAGATAGTAATGGCCACTAACTCATTAAAGCCAGATTGAGTTACTTTTAATGGGTAAAACCACAAAGTTTACAAACCTCTGTACGCTGAAAAGACTACAATCAGTCTGCGTAAATATTTTGATAATCATTATGTAAGGACGAATTTCCGCTTTAGCAATGAACTATACAACAAGTATAACATGGTTAACTTTGAAGGTTTTCAGAGGGAAACTCTTCGTTTTTTTACGGCTTGGTCGCAAGTCAAACCAATAATAGCGAAAGATCACAGAAGAACGAGATTAAAATTCAACAACTTAACTATTATTTACGATCTCCTTATCTTACTTAAATTTACAAAAATTAATTAGATTTACTCACAATCCTTTACTTAATATTATTCTGGTCTGGTCCAAGGGTTAGTAGTGCATGCACGTTGCCGATAGTACAGTAGTAGACCTGCAGCGTGCTGTAGCGTAGGAACTGGTTCCACGAGCGAATAACGACAAGGGTAGGCGATGATGGATGATAACGATCTCAATACACAGTGTAGAAACGGCGTAGGGCAATTTATCACAAGTGTGCATTGTCAGTGGCTGGCTTCAGGTGATTCGGTCAGAGAATAACTTCTTAACAAACGGACAATGATAACACAGCAGTATGACAGTGTCTGGTATCGATGAAGTATTATGATATCTCTCTCCTACAACAGTTGTTGAACTGCCTATTATACGCTAGGCTTTCAATCGAGAAATCTCCGGAATTTAATAGAAACTTCCAGTGCACACAGTCGAGCAATTACAAGAATGTTCCTTGTATGCACAGTAGTAGTAAACAATGGCAATGTTTCTTAGAAGTGTCGCCAGGCCGCTGCTATAATTGGCACATTACGTAGGCCTAAACAGTTCTCCTTCTACAGAATTCTGGAAAGGCTGCGTTGAAGGTGACATTGTTGTTGTAGCGGTTCTAATTCTCTGGAGCTTTCCATTCGCTCGTCGACGGATTCAATCTGGTGTTCCTGACGAGTCGTCTTGTAACAGTTGCTACACATGAAGAGGGCAAAAGTTGAAGCGCTGTTGCTTCTGTATTAAGCTCAAAAACCATGTACGATTAAGGAAAGATTGCATGAGGAACTATCAGTGGCGTAACCAGGATTTCTCTCAGGGGGGCATGCATTATGTTGTGTGATCGCCGGCCTGGGGGAGGGGTCTAAGGAGAGGGGGTGTCACAGCCCCTCCCCTTTTAAAATTTTTGAAAAATTAGGTGTCCTTACATACAATCTGGTGCCACATATGCTACCTTTAGAAGTACAATTTGTGTTAAAAAATTTATGTTTTTTAGGAACTCTGAAAGAAATCAGCATCAGTAGGGGGGGGGGGGCATGGCCCATTGGCCTCAATATGAAAACTATGAAAATCTCTCTCAGATAAACATGGAATTCGAAAACTTAAAAGGAGTGTGGTTAAAAAGGTAGTGGCTAATTTGCACCTTAATTAAAATAACACACACAGAAAAGCGGGGGAAGGAGCATGTTTCCCATTCTTAAAAGTAGGGAGATATCAAATTGTTGTCCACGACTTTTAAACTATTAGGCACATATATCGTTATATACCTTACAAAGACTGATTCAATAAAATAAACTAGAAAATGGGAAAACAACTATTTCATTTATGAGTATGGTAAAAATCTCTTCAGATTACCCCACAGAACAAATTTGGGGCCTTCTAGAAGACCGTTCTCAAACTAGGCTATTTGTCGTTCAAGTCATGGTCAATCATATTTGAAAAGCTGTTGACACAATATCTGTTGGAAAGAACCATAAGTAGTAGTGTTAGATTAGATTTGTAACCTATTCTGTAGGGGAAAGGAGAGAAAGTTACAATTAAGTGTTAACTTATTTTCCACACCAATATGTTTATGATTTTTCACTTATCTTATAGCTTGGTGTAATACGTGAGTTCGGAAATGGGCCACAGGGTCAGCTGTACCTTGACTACCGTCTCGCCTGTGTGCGTGCACTGACTCATGAACAATGTCGTTCAATATAAATCAGTGTACTATAGCATGTGCATCTTTGGATCGGTGTGTACCGGTGTAGTTACTGTGATAAACTTCACCTTAGAACCAATAACCTGATGGGCTGGGCGCAAACGTTTCCGAAGTCGACCATAGACCCTTTTCCAATTAGCAATTACAAAGGATTGTGGGACAGAGTTTTGGTATGGGTCGTTTTTGTCAATGGCATTTTACTGTGGACAAGAACGACGCACACCAAAACTATATCCCACAATCCTTTGTAATTCCTATTTGGAAAAGGGTCTATTGCAAAGAATGTCTAAGGGGATATGGTCAGGTACAGGGTAACAACAAAGCAAAATCGGACCCTATGGTGATAATTCCCCTACACAGGCACTCCGTCCAGGATTCCCAGTACTGCCATATTCGGAATAATTGCTTACCATCACTTAACGCACAATGGGGAGAGAAGGCGTGTTAAACGAACTTATTATGACACAGACGACGTGTAAGAGCATCTAAATATGAGCCTGAAACTGGAGGAGGCAGTCTCTCCCCTTCATCGGTCAGAAAATTCGCTCTTTTCAGGCAAAATATTTTTAGGTAAATATATATGATTACAAAATTACTAACATTTCGAGCAAAGTGAGTTAACCCCCACCCCACCCCAGGGAAATTTGAGGTAGTTCCGTCTGCTTATGAGTGCAATCATGCAGGTAAATGTAAAATATAGAAAACTCGTCACTATAACCGTTCAAAAAAATGCAAATCGTATTCTACCTCACGCATATTTATATGATTTGTTAGACAAAACTTGCAACATGAAATTTCGGTAAAGATATGTTAACTTTGTGGTATGAGAAAGTAATGAGGTAAATTTGCACACCCTCAACATGACAAAGTCCCTTTTATTTTGGCTGCTGTTTCATTTTAAAAATTAAGTACATTTATTCAGTTTCAATGTGTGCTATACATTTAAATCGAGAGAATTAGAACAAGTTTTCCATATACTATAAAGCGGGTTTCAATAATCGTTTTTCATTCTTTTCGACATCAATTTTCTGTATTGACTGCGCCCAAAACTGCCCTTTATACACCCCACCGGTCTATTGTCAACGTCGGGTATACCATATTGCCCTGGGAAAATGCCAACAAAGGGCCTACGTGGGATATTTGTGAGCAGGGTGAGCTTTGCTTGGGCATGGGTCTAGCATTTAGGGGGCCATGTGGGTCTTTAGTACATTTGTTATGGGTAAATTCTCACATGAGGGACCCCCAAGGGCACCGTGCCCAAATCTTCATGGTATGTTAGATATTTGCTCATAAGGGCACCACACAGACATGTTGTCAGGGTACTAACTCCATAGTCCAAGGCGGTTGAAAATTCAGGGAACTTTGAGATGCATTCGTGTGGAACATGTTTGTTTTTTGCGATTACGGCTTCACCGGAAGGTACACCCACAGTTTCAACTAAGGAAACAACCGTTTACCACACTAAGGGAGGCCAGTCCATCACGAAATAAGGGATACTAGGCAGAAAACCTTTCTGCAGAGAGTGAACTCAATTAAATTATCCTCGTGTGTACAACTTCTCAGACGCATTGATGAGTAACAGCTGTATAAATGCATCTTTGAAGTCATATACCTGTGGATAGACAGTGTAGGGTTTTGCATGAATGAAGGTTGGAATTATTCATCTTAAAATCAGGGTGTCCTAATAAATGGGATACCTTAGTACGTTAAACTAGATAGTTTCAACTGAGATATAACCCCCTGGTAGATTGGTGAGAAAATAAGTGGTTAGGCTCCTCAGTATAACCATGATTCATGATTGCCTTGATTGCAGTGATGGAGGTTGTTTTTTTTTTTTTCACTTTCTCTTTCCACAGTTCTTAGATCTGAATACAAGGTGATAATAATAACGCGATTTAACAAAAATTAAACACACTGATTCACTCAAATGTGAAACAGAGGACTTACAATAAAGTTATTATATTATTCAAATAGTCTTTCCCGAGGAAGTCAGTGCCTTAGTCAAACAAAATTTAAATTTCCTTTTTTCACCATAGACATATTTCGAAAATCTTAATTCATCTCAAAAATAAAAGAGGAAATTGGACAGTGAAGGCCACCCGAATGAAACTAAAGCGAGCCGGTTTATTACGCCAAATATAGCTCAAAAATAACAACATAATATCTGTCAAGACGTCCGCACTTGGCAATGGCCGAGTTTGCATGTAATAATTGAAGAAATGAAGAATGAGCTACTGACCAAGCACACTTAAATTACGCTTCAGCTAATTCTTGATTCAGTTCTTTTTTTTCCAAAGTTTTTGATATACTAACAAAACACATCTTTACTAAATTTAAGGCCTATTGGTTTCCATATTTTCAGCCGTCATGCTCGAAGTTACTAGTATTTGTCTGCATAAGCGTAAGGGATAATATTTTGTTAGGGACGCGCCGGAGATCTCTGGAAAACGGAGTAGATTGCCTGATTGTTTCCAATAACCTGCAGCAAGTTCAGTGACATCACCGCCAGACACTGAAACGTGATACAATCTGACAATGCTAATGAATATTCAGGTAGTTACCTTGAAACGTCTTTCATGAGTTTATTGATTTCTGATAAAGTAACGTGAAATGTCACACAGGAATATGTTTTGCATGAATTTCATAAAACCGTAAGTATATAACTTCGTAACTGATCATGAAAACAAATTCTATTAAGGAAGTTGCAGCTGACTTACACCAGTTGAAGGAGACTGTCGAATTTTCCGTTACTCAAACAAAATTTAGATTGTAAGAGAAGAGAGAGAAAGAGATTGAAGATGTTGCAGACAATTATATTCCTGCTTCTAATGTATGATGTTGTCACCTGTAAGTTAAATTTGTTACTACTTGTATAATCTATCATCTCCTTTGAAGCTAGGTTTTTTTC
Organism: Holothuria leucospilota; assembly: GCA_029531755.1. Classification (NCBI taxonomy): domain Eukaryota; kingdom Metazoa; phylum Echinodermata; class Holothuroidea; order Aspidochirotida; family Holothuriidae; genus Holothuria; species Holothuria leucospilota. The sequence continues at coordinate 3,982,292 of CM055967.1, read as the reverse complement.
AATTGTTAAATCCTTTCAAGTTTCTTACACCGTAAAAACATTGCAGACAAAAACAGCTGGAAGACTGTTACTTATTTACACGAATGACATCTTTTATACCAAGAAATCATGTAAATTACATGCATTCCTCAGAAATCGTTTTTTGAGCTTGAATACACAGGTGGAAAATGCCGTCGGTCCGCTGGGCAGACCGTTGGGAAAGAATCTTAGTAAAATGTAGGCCTACATTTCTCGCCTATATTAAGAGAAATCCTATGAAACAGCCCACCAGCAACTTTTGGTAAAATGATAATTTCATTCTCGTCAAAAGTTTCATCGTTGTAGGAATTCACTTTAATTTACATGAGGAGCTCAGCTAGGTACAGTGCTACACTTTGACCACACACCCCAGCTACTGTACATGCTACTATGAGTACGAGGGAGAAGTCCACTGAGATTGGTCAGTCACATTGGTACTACAAAACACAGATTTTGAATTAAGTTTCATTTTGTTGTTAAGCCACGGTACAGGGTAGGACCGTATTTGGTGTGCGTATGTCTGGAACTCATTGTAAAGGCATTGTGTTATATTTACTCTACATGCTGACGGTCAGTGTAACGGTAGCTTGTATATTAGTATGCAAGGGGCAGTACTTATTTAGATGTATTGTGTAGCAAATGTAAAAGAGAGTCCTTTTGTCATGGGTTCGTTTTGTGATTGTGATACTGGAATATATGGAACGCGAATTACGCAAAGTTCGTCAATAACGGCGTAATCGTTAGTAACAGCGGCGTACATTGAGTTAATAACGGCGTGATTATCAACAACAGCGTGGTAAATGTTGTTAATAACGGCCTGATTTTAAGAAACAACGTGGTTAATATCGGCAACAATGGTGTAACTTTAAGTAACAAGGCGGTAAAAGTAGTTAACAGCGGTGTGTTACGAAGTGGCCTCGTACAGCAAGAGGTTAACAACGGCGTAATCCTTATCAATAGCGAGCCAAATGTCTTTAACGACCTTTCCGCGTTCAACGGGCTGATTGTAAGTAACCATGTAATATGAGTTAACAACGTGAAAGCAGTCAATGGCGCTGTTTCAGTCAACGCAAATGCAATTAACGACGATATAAATGGAAGCAACAACACGATTGGTAGTAGGCTAAGTCAAAGCAGCCTATGAAGGGAGCTGGAAGACAGCTCCATGCTCAATGTTCATGGAGCTGGAAGACAGCTACATGCTCAATGTTCATGGAGCTGGAAGACAGCTACATGCTCAATGTTTCATGGCGCTTGTACTTAAGCTGCTGGAAGAGTGGGTGTTTTTTATCGCAGTGCATTTGAGGATTTTATTGAAGCTTGTACAAAGTCATGTACAGATCGAAGGCTTATCAGACTCAGAGCTAGAGGTGTGCACGAAAAATTTTGCTTGAAGAATACATACAGCCTGGCCTAACGAGATCCGTTTGGGATCGGGTAAAGGATCAAAATAATGCCCCCCCCCCCTCCGATCAGTGGCGTCACCAGACTTTTTTATTCTGGAGGAGCACAAGGTGGCACAACAGTTCGACGAGGGCACAACTAGATAGTGGCCGGATGCAGTATGTTGTGTGATCGCCGGCCTGGGGGAGGGGTGTAAGGGGAGGGTGTGTCCCCCTCCCCTTTAATTTTTTTTTTTTTTGCTTTTTTTAAGAGCCTAGATGCAAAATGGTACGAGATTGTCGACTTTTTTAATTAACCTTGGAGGTTTAGTTGTGGTGGTTTATTGGGGAAAATTTTTTTTATCCTTCAGTGGAAATACCTTTTCAATGGAAATATTTTTTTGGGGGGGAGGGGGGGCTTGATGAGAGGGAGTGGTTAAAGGGTATTCTCTTCCCCCTTGAGACATTTGTATGCACGTAAGAGTGCTAAGAACAAAAGTGAAATGGTGATACTGTACAGTACTAAAACGTTTTAGCAAACTTTTTCATGTTTTGTGTGTGCGTGTGTGTGGGGGAGGAGGGGGGGGGGTAAATTGGAATAAAATTACTTACTTTTCCTTGAACTAATTTCACGTGCGGAAAATCTTTATGCAACTGATTGTTGAAGTTACATTTTCGTTTTTTTTTTTTGCCTGATACTTTGGCCATGTTTTTAGTCCAATTACCCTAACTTTGGCAGGGCCTTTTTTAAGAATTCTCTTAGTGGGGGGTTCAGCAAAAGGGACCAACTCAGGCGCGTGTCCAGGATTTTCAGCAGCTGACAGGGGTCTGGTCTGAGGGGGAAGCCCTTTCGCCCGAAGGTGCCCGCGCACGGCGGGGGGTCCAGGCACTGGCGTAGGCAGGATTTTTGCATGGGGGATAACTGCACTGATCGCCGGCCTAGCTGGGGAAGGGGTATAGGGGAGGGGCCCTCTGAGAAATTTTTGTTAATTAAAGGTAGCTTAGATGCAAAATGGTGATGTTTCTGAACTGATCATATGTGACTGGAAATGTTCATAATTTACTGGATACTAATTTTTGGTTGGGTGAAAAATGACCGTATTGTGAAAGGGGTCTAGAGGAGGAGGGAGTGTCCCCCTCCCCCTGAGAAATTTTTGAATATTTTAAGCACCCTCAGATGCTATCTGGTGCAATATTTAGCATCATTTGAAGTCATTTTTTGTTCCATTACAAGAAATAAAGTTAAACAAGTTCGGCGCGAGCAGGGGGGTCTGGACCCCATCTGGACACGCGCCTGCAACTTAAACAGAACGCGACCATTAGTCGGCGCATACATTACAAAGAAATTTTGTCCAGATTGCCAGAAACGGGACTTCCAATGGCTTATAAGAAAATTCATACATTATTTACAGCCTATTTTATTTAGTCACTGAGTGAGGTCATTTTATAGTACCCCTTCCCTCCCCGTCTGCTTAACATTAGACAGTGACTTCCACCAGTGATGCAGACCGCGTGTTTGGTCTAGCGCTTTTCTTCAGTCTGAAATACGTTCATTCAAACACTATGTTGACATTCAATTTCACATCATTCTTTCCTTACCGTTGCCCATTTTTTATGTTTGAAGTCAACGTTGCCTTGTAAAAGAATGGTACATTCTTATAATGTAGTACGTAGGCTATAATAATATGATCAACTTCATGCTGTAAAACGTGTTTCTGGACTCGGAAGACGCCGTGTGCACATGCTTCTGTTATAGGGTTTACGGTCGTTTCGGCCCCTTGCCAGTTCGCCCCCAACCAGTTCGCCTTCGAAAACCCAGTTCGCCCCCAAGAGATGACCAGTTCGCCCCCAAAGACCTACCAGTTCGCCCCAAGTGCTGACCAGTTCGCCCCCTAAATTATTGACAATATTCCTTTGTTATTTTCGGCATTTTTGTGCCTTTTCTTCCTTTATCAGTTTATGATGCATCCTTTGATGCAAATATCAAAAATTACACAAGAAAATTAGCAGAAAAGAGATGTAGTGCCTAATTCCGCGTACATGATAACTGATTGGTTGTTCTTAGTTGATTGCACATGTGATCGAGTATGGTCAAGAATATATTCTCCGCGTGCTAGTTTTTGTCGGCATTTTTCCAAATACAATTCCATGCAATATAAAAAAAAAGTTTTCCAATATACCTATCTCATGACAATTGTATTTTAGTAAGGTGGAAATGTGATCACGAACTTAACAAAACTTAACACTAAGAAACCACTAGACTTCAACTAGCACAAAGATGTGATGCGCTGTAGGTATAGCGGTATTTCAGTTCAAGTGAGTCCCCTCGTCACTTTTGTTTCCACATTTCATGCCATTTTGCTGCAACTGTATTTGAATTTTTTTTACAAGAACTAACAGTTAGTGTTAGTAAAATCGAGGGGGCGAACTGGTAGGTACTTGGAGGCGAAACGACTTCCACTTTGGGGCGAACTGGCAAGGGGGCAGAACGACCGGGTACCTTCTGAAGGCAGACGTACAGTGCATATTACAAAGAATGTGATATTGATATGATGTACAGTGCAGGCATACACACAAAGTAGACCTACACATTTTTCCAGATTTCAGTTAAAAAGACTTGTTTTTGTCAAAAGTGAGCCAAAAATGTGTAATCGCGACCTAAACCTGGACCTTTTTTGGTAATGAGAGCATTAATTTTTGGACAAATTTTGTTTGGCGCTTTTCTTGGCGGCTAAAAAATTTTGTTTGGCTCTTTTTGATTCTATTTGGCGCTTTTTGAAACGTTGTTTGGCGCCATAGCTTTCTTTTTATCTGGCAACCCTGGCGGAGCGTTCCAGAAAATTAGTTTGGATAAATTCCCCCCAGATTACCGGAAATCGCCGTCCTCTGGCTCTGCTATTAAGCTCCTAGGAACTAATCTTCTTAAAACTGTTTGCAGATTGTCAAAATATGGTGATGTCTGCCCCTCAATATACAAAGTATGATAAAATTTTTACGTTTCTTTGACTGTTATGTGTTACCAGTACGTTATAGTAAAGAACAATTTGCTACACTTCCTTACCTCTGGTGGCTAAAATAGAAGCCTACAATATTTTCAGGTTACTAAAACAAAACAAGAGCTCATTGGAACCCCTCCCCTCCTTCCTTTGGTACGCTACTGGTTTCAAGAATTCCAGAAAAAGGGACCAAAGGGGGGGGGGGCAAATGAGCTGACTAGGGGGGCCGTTCAGGGGACTGGGGGGCCACGGCCCCCCAGCATGTATGTTAAACAAGGCCCTGTATGGAACCACTGCTACCGCACTTCGTTACTGTTCAATTGGCTACAGTGCATGTGTGATCACAGCAGAAAAAAGTCATTGGTGCTCTTGACTTTAAATCTCTGTGATTGCAGGTAACTGTTTGCCTACGTACGTTGTGCATGGGCGTTAAGGACCATTATCTTAGCCCAGTGTTGTAACTAGTCACTCAAGTTTGCAGTCAAGTCGAGTCATTTACTACTTTCAATGTGACTCGAGTCGAGTCAGTGACTCGAGTCATTGTATTATTTCAATGAGTAAAATTATGATACAATTGCTCGAGTCATTTCCCTTTTGAAAATTAGTGACTCGAGTCATGACTCGTTACAACACTGTCTCAGCCTCCATCTGAAGTTTGCGAAAGGTACAGAGTAGGCTTACACATTTAACAAAATATTAATTTTGCAACATTAATTTTTAATGTTTTGGGAAATTTCAAAATTCAGGGACATTTTTATAAATCGGGGACACTTTTTAATCGGGCACAGAACGCTGGAATCGGGGACTGTCCCCGAAAATCGGGGACGTCTGGTCACCTTACCGTAGCTGCGCCACTGTGCCACTAACTAAAATTATATGAAGTTCATTGCGACTGAGAGAAACGAGATCTTAAAAACCCCACTTATTTTTCTATTAGGCCTATTCTTCTATAGCCAGGCTATGCTACCATATGTAGGGCGCAGCCCCTCCTCCCCGACGGACCGCTCAACTCCCAAATGGCTCCTGTCGGCGCTCTTAAATTTTAGGTTTTTACCGTACGTATTGAGGCATAGGTAGGCCCCTATCTATACCCACCCTTCGAAGAGCCCCGAATTATTGCATGCTTTGACCAAATTCTCAGGCTCTTCAAGTATTTTGAAGCGCCCCTACAGGTCATTCTCGCCAGGGGTCTGAAACGTAGCCTACGTCCCCTGGCACCCAGCTAAGAAAAGCTTCTTACTCCCGCGAATGGACAGTATAGTTTACTTCACCCTTTCATTTGAGACCACACCATGCGCTAAACGTTTTGCCGCCATATGCTTCTTTGTTCTTTACCGCGTGGACTTTTAGTTTCGCAATTTCCCTAGGAACATATTCGGAACCTCCCTCATCTATCAGGTTCTTTCATTGCTTGGACTCAGTATCTCTGGATTGAAAAAAATCGTTCACTAGGATTCCAGCATTTCGAATTTACTTTACGAGCCTTTTTATTTTTCATCCTGTCAAGCATTGGTCCGGCCTCGCCTCCACATCAGCCGTATGCTTTAAATATCGCCAATACGGTAAGTAACAGCGCCATTGAAGTTTGCGTTGTTGATGCGAATCGTGTTGTTGCTTCCGTTTACATCGCCGTTGATTGAATTTGCCTTGACTGCAACAGCGCCATTGACTGCTTTCACGTTGTTAACTGCTTTCACGTGTTTACTTACAATCAGCCTGTTGAACGCGAAAAGGTCGTTAACGACATTTAGCTCGCCATTGAAAAGGATTACGCCGTTGTTACTTCGTATCACGCCGCTGTTAACCACTCGTACCGCGTTTTACTTAAAGTTACGCCGTTATTACCAATACATACCACGTTATTCCTTAAAATCAGGCCGTTATTACCAACATTTACCACACTGTTGTTGATAATCACGCCGTTATTAACTCGATGTATGCCGCTGTTACTAACGATTACGCCGTTATTGACGAACTTTGCGTAATTCGCGTTCCATAGGAATAGACTCATATCTTTTGGAAACAATGGATTCTTGCCTGAGCAGTAGGCTGAGCTTTTTGAGAGAGTATCGAAAGGCATGTCCGCGGATGCGCTGACGCACCCTGTTACTGAAGAGTTCCTTTTCACGTGTAAGGGAGAGCAGCATTTTCACACAATTATTCTCTGAACAATCGGGGTATATGATATGTTATTCAGAAACTGTATGTCTTTTAGACATTCAGTGTCCCATTCAAATTAATTACTGTTGGTTTTGACTGGTGGACTGACTGGAGCTGATCATGTTTCACAATTGAGGAATTATGCATCGTGTTTTGAGTGAAAAGGATTTAATTTTAATTCTGCACACTTCCAATTTAGATTTTTGGAAGTCTTTATCTTCTCTTTGTTTCAAACCTTTCCAACACTTTACAGGCACTATCCGTATTTAAACAGGAAGGGACATATGAACGAAGTATGGTGGATAAAAGTCCACCTTAACAAAAATGGAATAATCCTATCCAGGGAGCGCTTTTGTTTTTTGAGGCGTTCTCCGCTGGCGGACGTCCGGATAAAAGCTGGCCATTTTTCCGGCGGTTCACCGCCGTAGTTAGCTGGCATTCCCACCCCCGTGTCACAGCCGAAGGACTGCTGGCAGACCTCTGGCGGACTTCTGGAGTTTTGGTAACTAGGACTATGTACGTGTGTAGCCTCTTAGTGGGTGAAGAGCTGTATATACAGGGAGCTGTTATTTGGATGGAGATATAACGAAAAGTTTAATTTATGCTAATACTTTAAGACCCACTAAATCGAGGGGAGATTACCAACGATAAGCCGTTTATTTGGCGCAAAGGCATTTTTTCCCTTTGTTTGGTGGCTCCAATTTCATGGCACTCACCTAGCGATGTCATTCAAGTCACGTAATCCTTTAACAAGTGGCCTGCACAGAACAATACTTTGATGTGTAGGTTTGCGCCGCCAACATGTTTAGAGCAGGTGTTAATAAACTCGAAAAGGCTGTTCAGTTGAACTTAAAATAATACAGTTAGCCCCTTCCCATACAAAATACCGTATGCAAATGAGTTGACGAGGTATAAGTCTAGCTTTTGTTACAACATATGAAAAGTTTCCGGAAGTTTCCTAAAATAACCACATACAGATTCTTGTTCATATTTCAACATAAAACCTAACTGATATACTGTCATGCGCGTCGCCGAGCGTCGAAAGATGCAATATTTTTTATTTTCCTTGACGACTGGCAATGCTGTGGCAGTGGAGGAAAACCCTCAGTCTTACTGCAGATGTAGCAGACGACAAATCCCTTTTGTGTTAACTTTCTAATCCAGTGCAAGTCTTATTGAAATGTCAAGAAAGATACAAGGGATGGATTACTGATTGACCTTGGCGGTACAAACCTCATTTCAAAGCGATCTATCTCCATCCAAATAACAGCTCCCTGGTATATACAACCGACTAAACTCACCGATGAACTACACACAACTATAAGACAGATTCAACTAGCCGTGTACAATAAATCCTCGAGTTCAGTTGTTGATGACTTAATCGAATGGAATTTTTCCATTCCGACTAAGATCATCAATTCAGTTCAATTCAATTCAACTTTATTTCGGCCGTTCTTAGAATACAATAAAATTACAAGATCACTGGAACAATAAGCGGTTCGGAAAAAAAAAGAAAAGAAAGAAACAGCCGAGGAGATTACACAGAAAGCTACTTAAAGCTTGTGGATGGTGAATCCCCTTTAAATAATACATAATGAGGTCAAAATAATCACATAAGGTAACATAAACAATACATTCAAAACACGAGTAAGAATAAACTATCTAAAACAACAACAACATCAACAACAACAACAACAACAACAACAACAACAACAACAACAACAACAACAAAAATCAGTTTCTAGGTAACAGAGGACATCTAGGCTAGAGACAGCTAACATGTGGATACTTATTTATAATGGGTCAGTACGTAATATTTGTGACGTCGTTTAAATGTAGGAAGGGTGGGAAAGTTTCGTATTTCGTCAGGGAGCGTATTCCAGGTAAGAGGGCCTTCTCAGACTTTTCAGATTCTTGATACAGTTATAAATTTCATGTTCATAAGTCGGGTATAAGAACATTACATCATCATTCGCAGGTGGCAGATAGCCCGTGTAACAGAGATTAGAATCATTCACAATGCTATTAGACAGAGTATGACCAACACTTTCAAATTATTGTTAAAAGTATTGCAAATATCCTTGAGCTCGGAGACTTTCTTTCCGTTTTCAACAAGTTCATTCACGGGATTACCTTGGGCCTTACAACCACGTAAGATAGTATTGATAGGATTCCAAGTTCCTTTTACATTCTTTGTATTAAATTCATTTTGGTAAAAATTGAATTTTTCTACGCGAATAAGAGTCGTTAATTTATTCCGGAATCTGCTATAGGCTGCCTTGTTTTCAGGAGTAGGGTGGTTAATTCATTTGCGATATTGCTTATTTTTAGTACGGCAAGAGTTTATATAGCCTACCTCGTGTACACCATAGTTTCTTTGCCCCAGAAGGCTTAGTTGTAACAATAGGAAAACAATTGTTGTAGCACTTGCTAAATACATCAATAAACGTATTATACGCAGAATTTAAGTCTGTGCAACCTAAAACGTCCGACCAATCAGTTTGAGATTCAATGTTTGTAAAATAAGTTATAGTGTACTGATTAATCAAACGTTTAGATCCGATTTTTTGCTGAGTAATGGGAACAAATTTAGCACATGAACAAGCAAAGAAGCTGAAAATAGGATAATGGTCGGAAAGGTCATCAGTGATAACACCTGAAGAAATGTCATGGCTAGAGTTTGTAATAATATTGTCAAGAAGTGACAAGGAATGGGTAGTAACTCTATAGAAGGCTTATCAATCAAAGTTTCGTAGCCATACGAACATACCAAGTTTTAGAAAGATCGGGCCGCAATATTAGTATGGCCTTCATCAGTATTTATATTAAAATCGTCAAGTATATAACAGGATTTTTTCCCGATTTTATTGAAAAGTTCTTCCATGGTTGCTAAAAATGTATTAATGTCAGCTGATGGAGGACGATAGATAACACCTACAACAGTTGTTATACTATCTCTGGTTATCTCAATAAACAATGATTCAAACACATTTTCAGGGAAAATAGACAGGTCCTGTAAGACTTTAAATTGTAGGCTTTCCTTAACATATAGGCCCACACCACCACCTTTATGCTGAGTACGACTTCTATGGATAAAGTTATAATGATTTAACTGGTACAAGCCTTCTATGGAGTACTTATTAAGCCAGGTCTCTGCAACAGCAACACAATCAAATTGGACATTCAAAATGCCCAGTAACAGCGATAAACTATCAAAGTTCTTATTCAGGGTTCTGTAGTTACAATGAAGAAGTGAGATATACTTTCTTGTATCTGCGTAATTGTTATACATTTCATTAAAATCATTTGGATTAGTGTAACTACATAATCTTTGATGATTTGTTTTGACATTATTTTCGGGGTCTAGACTGGACACAGGATTGAAATTACACCTGTCATTTGCGTCGGTTACGGAGTTAATGCTAGTCATGAAAAAAAAAACAAATACACAACAAAACAGATAAAGCAAGAATAAAAGGAGGATTTCCGGAACGGAATACAATAACAAAAGGAAACAAAACATACACTAAACAAACAAGAACAAAAGAATTTTGGTGGATATAATGAGAAGAAGGTGATTGAAGGGAAAGTTGAGGGAAACTGCATCATTCTGTAAAGTGACTGTAGTTTAGTCTAAATCACCGATTTTGATAATTCTTTTCTTGTATTCCCGGCCATCTTTTACAATTAAGGCTATAACTTTTCCATCGTTACTCCATACAGATTTAACGTTTTTGTTCTTTTTTACCTCTAACAATAGCTCTTGGTTCTGTTTGGTTAAGTCTTCTCGTATCACAACAGATCAGTGCCCCTGATGGAGTTTCCTCTGAGCGCGAATAAATCTTGCTCGAGTGTCGTACGAGGTGAATTTGACAATTATTTGTCGCGCCTTACCATCATTGCGTTGTGATCCGGCCTGTGAGCTCAATCAATGTAGGCTGGTAAGATGTCTATACCCAGGTGCTGGCGAGCGGTACCCTTACCAAAAAATTGTGTGGCAAAAGTTCCAGTACCACACGTGAAATACTGTGTCGAACTGTGCAAAACTATGGTGGGGTGTGGAGAGGCGTGAAATTTCTGTGAATTTTTGCGTGACAATGTGTGTCATTGATAAACAGTTGACACACTTTTCCAAAGTGCCGTGCATTGACCAGCATTTTCACAGTTTGGACATGAGGCAATGTGTGGAAAACCGAAAAACATGCTTTGACACATGTAACAGGAGGCAAACTGGGGTAAAGTAGGCAAAGTGTGGAGATGAGTGGAGAAGTGTGGTGCTTAGTAAAGTAAATTCAATAGTTAGATGCCATGACATGGGTGACAACTGGCCACCCCTATGAATATACTGAAGTGGAGACGGAAAGTGACCTTATTGACCATCTTTATAGAGATCAATTCTTTACCTAACTGGAAAGGCTGATCGGTGTTATTTTGTTTCTTTTGAATTATGGCACAATGCGGTGTCAGTGATCTGCTTCAATAAACAGATAAATTTATGAAGAATACAGCAGTTGTTATCTTGTTAGGCACAGTATTCATAGTTGGTGAAACATGTAAGATACACGTGATGTATTTAATACAAATTTCATTGTGTTCATTTGTTGTGCCGGGTTTCATGAAATAAAGTAAACTGCTTCATTCTATTGCCCACAGTTTTGTAAATTTCTGTATTTCCGTTGCTGCTCCTTGACAACGAAATTTTTACCAAAAATGACTTTAAAAATTGAGTAAATTCCTTTAATATCCATGTGTTTTTAAAGTAACAAAGCATTGATAATCATTAATTAGGATGGGGACCAAACGTTTTGCTGTTTGCTGTCGCTTTCATTAGGTCGATGTAAATATTTTTGAAAGTATTTGATTGGACAGATTGTCAGTTTTCAATATCGAAATGTTAATATATATATATATATATTTATATATTATAAATAAAACATATTTAGTTCATCCTTTAGCCATCCCTCCTGACTGTGATGGTTACCCGGAAGGTGCCTCTTGGGAACCGCAGCCATGTGAGACGTGCTCGTGTGTGTTTGGACAAAAGATCTGTACTCTTCCGGGCTGTGTTGTTCCATGTGCCAATCCTATCGCTGGGGAGGGTGCTTGTTGTCCGACCTGTCCAACAACTATCGGGCTACCTTGTAAGCTTTAATTTTTCTTTATTTCTAAATTTTGAACTTGAATCTAGGCTTTAAAAAAGCACCGTAGTTGTCATTTATATATATATATATATATATATATATATATATATATATATATATATATATATATATATATATATATATATATATATATTTTGAGAAAGTGCTAATTTTTACAAGAGAACGCACTAGTGTACTCACCAATGTGCAGTATGTTTACAATGAAAAACCCTTGTGATAGATATTGTAGAATAAACAGACGCTGTTTTAGTTTATGTTTTACAAAATAAGAGTAAATGCAGCATTCTATCACTCACAATTTTGTATATTCCACACAGTTCCAGAGGTATTTCCTCGTAACCTCCACCCACAGAGGTCCTCCCGCTACACCCCAAAATTTGTTTAAAATTAACCTAGAGAGTTCCGTATGTAGGAAGCCTATTTACTGTCTTGCATTAGTGAAGTTTTCAACTACTTGACAGAATTTTGGTTTTCTGCCGAACGGGTGATCTCCCGGACTGCCTATGCAAGGAAGTAGGCAGATGTCATATAGTGATATACTCTCGGCAAACTAGAGGGAGAAGAGAACAAAGATATCAAATTTGTTGATTTTTTTTTCAATTGTATTTTCAAGTTATCAGTCAAAGTGTAATATTCATTACTGGTTTAGATTTTGATAAGGGTTTTACAGGAAAGAAACGTAATTACTTGGACAGTTACACCAAACCTTGTAGCAATTTTCATCATTATATAAGGATATTGTTTCGAAGCGCAGCTATCATAAAAGGTTACGACTTGGAGAACAAATGGAAGACAAGGAAGTAAATAAAAGAGATTGGTGTGTAACTTTAAAAAAAGACTAATTTTGACTTTGTCAGACATTAAAAAAAGACATTAAAAAGACAATTTACAGAATAAAAAAACTACACTTAACTAAGTGGACGTGGTACCTCTGAAGCGCCGGTCGGTGATTCACCTCGTGGGAGGGAGAAGGAGAGGGAGAGTTGTGCACATGACCCGGTCCATGATGGGTTACTATTGCCTCATAAAACATAATACTATCTCAGTGTGACAGCCTATCTAGTTAGCTCTAAACAATTTTCCACAGTCTAATGTCTAAAACGAGGTAAACAAGCATAATTTACACTGTGTCAAGCCAAGGCTCCCCTGTAACTATTTACATTCCAATGCATTATGCTCATGTAAAGGACTATCATCCCACAAATGAATGAAGCGTAACTAGTACATTTTGGTCGCAATCTGCCTATTACGAAGTACAGTTAATCTACTCCTGTGTTTGAGTGGTCAACTAAAAGTGATTTTGGCCTCGTTGTTGCTGATGCCAGCCTGGGGACTATATGGTATATTATAATGACTTAATGACCTGCATAGCGACAGTACACACAGGTTAAACTGGCCGCTCCAGGTCTTACGTTTGAACCCATTTTATAGCGCGCCATTTGTGCCAAGTAATTAAGCCTTCAAAACTATTTTATGCCTTCAAAATTCATTAGCCGTCAAAATGTACTCCGCCCTCAAAACTTATTTTGCCGTCAAAAGTCATTAAGTCGTCAAAACTTCTTACCCCTTCAAAATTACTTTCGTTGTTTAAACTACATTTGTCGTCTTAACTAATTAAGCCGTCTAAAGAAAATCCGTTGTCAAAACTCTCTGTGCCGTCAACATTCGTTAAGCCATCAAATCTTATTAAGCCTTCAAAATTACATCCGTTGTCAAAATTACTTTTGCCGACGTACATTATAAAGCCCTCGAAGGAAAATCCGTTGAAAAACTCATTATGCCTTCAAAAAGTACGTCAAATTATATTTCGTCGCATTCCATTATGCCAACTAAAGTACTTACGCCTTCAAAACTCGTTCCGTTGTCGAAACACGAAACGCCGTCTAAGCCATTACGCCGTCAAAATTCATTTCGTTGTCAAAAGGGCTTTTAAGCAGCAGGTTTAGACGACTGGACGTCTTAAAGTTATGGTGACATGCCACCATGAGGAGCTGTTTTCACTTAGCAGTTAAAGAATAAAATCTCCCAGTGAAAGATCTGTTGGAATTATTTCAATATCTTTTACCGTTTTTCAAGATATACCTCTTCAAAGTTTGATGGTTTCTGAATCAACTCAATGCCTATACAAAATTAATTATGTGGAGTGTTTCAAAATGAATGATGGAAAACAACCGGCACTAAATAAATTGTTGACAATGACGACGTTAACATGATTCATGATCTCAGAGCACTCCCTTAGTAACCAAGCTGGTAGAGAATCAGAGGAACTAGATTTATAATAGGTATTTTAGCACATGCCTCACGGACCTCACTGTCATAAACACGACGGAACTTTAGTCTTGGTTGCTACCATTATTAGTATATAGCAGTTTCCATGTTAATTCAAGAGAAACAGCCTATATTTTGGAGAAACTAGATGTAAATATGCAGTCATTAAAACCCAGATATTGTAATCTTTTGATAAAGGGGGTTGTTTTCAATCACACATTCACGGTCAAGGCCCGATCTAATCTTTGACACTTTCTCTGTAAACAAATCAACAAAGTTGTAGCTAAGGTTGTATATTGATATTTACGTCGGTTGAAGCTTTCTGGAGTGTTGAGAAGAATATTAAATGTTGTTTAAAGTATCTTATGCATTTTGCAGTATTTCTCTGCATTACTCTGTTTTAAGACTTGTGATGAGTTCATTTACAAGTTTGTTCTGTTCCGCATACCTACAATAATTTGAAGTACTCAGAGAATTTCTCCATTTGCGTTTACACCCAGGTGATTATGCCTTGTCAGTAAAGCATTTGGGAAGTTAATTCCTCTGTGAAACCTCGTCAGCTCAATGCCTTTCTACCTTGCAGCTTACCGGTATTCTAGGGACTTGTTCATTTGGATCATTCATGTTGACACGAGTATTACCTTATTGCTCTAAATCCTTCTTAAAGACTCCCCAATCAAGATTGTAAAATTCCTTCCTAATTGCTATCCTTTCATTTATTGGTTTTATTTCGTTAACTACTCTTACAGTGCCATTTATTTGACATCAGATCACTTCACAATTGAGTTCGATTCCAATGGCACCTACACAATTTGATAGCACCTTACATTTTTATTGTCTGTGGATTTACCTCTGAGCAATGGTCCCGGTTTTATATTACAATTTCCTACTCTTTGGTCCATTTCCCACAGAGTAAGTTGAATAAACTCGGTCAATCCAATAGCAAGAAATTTTACACAGAGTGTAACTAAACAATGTACATTTTATCTTTGATCACATGACTTTCGACCTCGGTTTCCAATGAAGTAAAACCAAAAACCTGATTTTTACAACATTGTCTTTTGAAGTCTGACCTTTAACCTTTGATTCCGGGAGTCTGTGATAAACACTTTATACCATAGCATTCCTCCTTCCAAATTTGTGCTTAAAATGTACTTTTTACCTTTACCCTCGTGACCTTCACAAAATTTGGTGACCCTCATCATAACGCATTGGCATCCTCAATGTTTGTTCAAAGTTTCAATTTCCACTAATTTGGCCTCTGAACTTTGACATTTTCTTCCGGGTGGCTGCGAGAGTAATTTCCTACCCTGGGGTACCTGTCTACCAAATATGATAATTATAATAATGGCGATCAAATGTTTATTTGCAGCTTCTAAGGATTGGTTTTATTGAACTCAAGGTCGAGGTAATGTCCAAAGTATTGCATTTGACAGATACTGGAAGGTTTATATCGACTTATCAGACATATTTGTTACATTAGTCTGTGCCAATCTTCTATCTTCTTTTTTACAATTGTAAAATCATTGCACTCAAAAGCAAGCTTTTGATGACAAGCAATAACATACTTTATTTCTTTAGTCCTCCCTCCTATAACCCTCCCACCTCCTGCGTGTGATGGTTACGCGGAAGGCGAATCCTGGGAACCACAACCCTGTGAGCTTTGCTCATGTGAGCGGGGACACAAGACCTGTGTTGTTCCGGACTGTGCCGTTCCATGTGCAAACCCCATCCCTGGAGAGGGTGCATGTTGTCCGACTTGTCCGGATGTAACTCGTAAGTGTTTGTTAATAATATTTTTTAAAAGCTAGAGACATTTATCCTTTCCCATCCCATCCCGTGTGCAATGAATGAGCGTGAAGCGCAAAAAGAAGCATTTATAAAAGATGCAGTGTCGTCTAGGTGAAATCCTATAATATTGTATGTCGGAATATCGGTGACGTCAGAGCCTTTCATTTTCTGAAGTTCGAATAAGAGCCGGATTACGTACACTTGTTTAGAACTTGTAAAAGAGCTCTCAGTACACTTTCTGTATCACCTAGTCTTACAAATCGGCTGTTATCCGAAAGTTAAAAAGAAAAGCTGTAACTTCATGCAATTTCAGAGTTCATTATTGTTATATTCCTCTTAGACGATATATTATTTTAAGGCACTGCAGCACTGGTTTGGTTCGTGGTAAATTGTAGAAGTTATCCGTTATGTTAAAACTGCCTTTTGTTTTTAGTTTCATTCCATGTGTTCCAATGTCCAATGGAATGACAAGGGAGTCTTCTGATAACGACCGTCTGCATGGGCGGCTCTAAGAAATTTTGTTTGGGTGGGGGCAAACTCAAGTCCGTATTCAGGGAGATTCGGAAGACCCAACCGGCAATATTAATGGTCAGCTCCCGCCGGATACTAGTTCAATAAGAGTATGGTTATTATCATACATTACAGCGATGCCTCGTGTAGCTTTCAAGAGCTCTCCAAAAACAATTTCAGGCAGTCAGTCATGAGCTGACTACTTTAAAAATAAATACAACCATATCAGCCGATCACTGCTCCATAGGGGGAAGGGAGTAAGAGGCAGCTGAAATGGGCAAAGCGGCTTGATCCATTTGTATAAAATGAGCCCCACCTTTAAATATTTTGTTGTTTCTTTAATTGCCACGGTCACAATATGTTTCAGCTTTGCCACGAAGCCATAAAATGTTGGTTTTCTAGATTGTTTTCTTAATCTTACGAAAATTTTGAGCACTGAAGACACTTGAAAACGATGAAATGATAGCACTATTTTGGTTCTCAGTACAGTACCGAAACGAAATTTTTTAAATACAAATAGCTAGGCCAAAAAGTCTCACTACATGAGTTTAGCTTGACTGTTTGGTGTGTTTATTTTAAATCAACTGAAACGGTATACTTTAGCACAAAGGTGGAGAACCTTTTGCTTATCAAATGCTATTTGACAGTCACAAGACCGTTCTTGGGCCAACGGCGCTGTCAATTTGGACAAGGGAAGGAAACCTCTTCTTCTATGGGAAACACAATACGTTTAGGCTACATCCCGTTACAACTTTTTGTAGACAGATACCCATGCTAATCTGGCCAGGTGACACCCGTGCACAACTGCTTTTAGTCGTGGATGATAATCAACACGGCTAACGGGTTGTGTATCTAATGACCCCGAAAGCTCTGCAGTGTCTGCAAAATTATGGGATTTAACTCCAGCATTACCGTTACCCTCTGTAAATGACATTATGATGCCTAAGCTAATCAGATTACAAATGTCACAGCATGATCATTCGTTTTGATAACCTTAGCTCGCACTAATGGTAGGTCCATTTGTGGTGTCTGAAGTACATATAGTAGCAAACAAGCACCTGAGAAAACGCGCGCAAAGCGCGCCGAAAAAATGTCGTTTTGAAAGCACTTTATTAATGTTTAACCTTCGCATTGCATTGGAAAGTTATTCACTTCTTTAATTTTAAACCGAGTCAAGGAAAAGGGAGGACCTAACCCATCTCGAATTACATATTTTATCTATTATTTTTTTTTTGAAAATTGAAGACTATGCTTTGCAAACTTTTGGGGGACAAGTGCCCCCCGTGCCCCTATGGCGAGCCGCTAATGACTATCTGTGGTCTCGTGTTATCAGCATAAACATAAGCTTCAGAAGCTGTTCTCTACTGGGGGTGGGGTGGGCTAACATTTTTTCCTGACCACCGTCATAAGGGAGGGGTCTATGGGTAGGGGACATTCTCCTCGTAGACCCATTGGAAAATTTGTGAATATTTGAGGGTCTTTAGATGCAATTTGGTGCAACATATTGAGAAAATTTTGAGGAAAAGTATTGCTAAATTTTGACATTTTTTTGAGAGGGAACAAGTAAGGGGTTTTCGTCCTTGAATTGAGGCGGGGGAATCAAACTTCCACCCACCACATTTTTGACTGGGAGTTTTAGCCCCCTCTCCACCCCCTCCCCGCTTCCTCCGCCTGTGAACGTTAATTAAAGCCGATTAACACGTATACGTTCTCATTCATAATTTCCGCATCACCAAATGACGAGCTTCTTATCGGACCTCACACAAAATGTCCATATGAATACTATTTTAGTCAACAAAATCAATAAAAAGTTCCTAGACATTTTGCTGACTTCATCGTTACCTCGATCACTTGTTTGCCGCTTAAAGTCCATGTCACTGTTATTTTGCGAATAAACGCGGTCCGAAACACCTGTGTTCCAGTGTTGTAACGAGTCATGACTCGAGTCACTAATTTGCAAAAGGGAAGTGACTCGAGCAATTGTACCATAAATTTTCTCATAGGAATGATACAATGACTCGAGTCACTGACTCGACTCGAGTCGAGTCACATTGAAAGAAGTTAATGACTCGACTCGACTGCAAAATTGAGTGACTCGTTACAACTCCGCTGTGGTCAACAACCTTGACGGAGAACGCTTCTCCAACAACAACCCTCTGTTCTGACTTTCATCTTTCAATTATTCCCAATTAGGTAAGGAAGACACTCTGTACTGCCAACGTTCTAGGTATTATACATGCAGCTAAGTCAGTGGAGTGATGCTAACACAGAGATTTGAAAAATTTGACTTTGTTCATCACACTAATAGACCGAGAACCTTCATGAAAAACTTGCCTTCTTTAAAATGGTCAGCCATTGCTTGCCCAGTTTTTCTTATGGGTGTACAGCTCGATCAAATGAGTCAAATGGGCAGAAGACGTTATTGATTGTTATGAACATTTTCCACAGATATGCATCCCATAGCTCCTTTTATTTGCAACCACCTTATCCGAGGTGGTTGGCAACATTTCACACCCCACCTAGACAGTAGAATTGTGGGTTTTGAAAAACACCATGGCGCAGTCAGTACAACATTTTTGCCTATATTCGACATTCCTCACAGGTGTAGGGGCAGGTCAACAAACGAAACATTCTCTCACATAAGTTTGTGTAAGCAGGTTACTGATTTAAGCTTAGTAAAGGCTCCAGTCTGTTTGTGTATATAAAAGTGAAACTTTCGAATCTGGTTTTGGGTTGACAATCATTGCATGATAGTGTAGTAACCATAGCCGGATTTACCTTCAGGAGGGCCCGTAACCTATCATATGAGGGGGGCCCTATGAGTATAATTTTTAGTGATATTATTTGTGGGTTGGACTAATACGTGACACTACCTAGGTGGAGCGCCACCACCATCGGCTGATTAGCGTCTGGCCTACTGAGAGATTTTTGGACAAAGTGCCGATGCCGGTAAATTACCAGAAAATGCCCATTCCAGGCCTGTCAATTTGCATTAAGACTATTCTACCTTTCATGATTAAGAAATTTTAAACTCCCTAAAGAGAGACAACTCAGACACATTTAATTCCGTTACGAGCAATTTGTGTAGAGGAGACATAGAACTTGACATACAACATCTGCTGTTTTATTTTTGTTATGTGTTAAATAGGAAATCAAAGGTAATATATGCACATGACATTGACATAGAAATCCATGAAAGATGGTTTTGAAAGTCCAAATTCATTTTAATTGCATCAAGAAGGCCTATCTGCAGGTAGTACAATAATCGTTTCATCAATAACCACATAAAGAAATTCGCTTGGACATTCCGATGTACGGAAGCATATGATATGAATCAAGAAAATCGATACAGAGAATTTGACCTTTCGGTGCAGGACCATTACCTGTAATCATGTCAATGCAAATAAGTTTATAGTGAAATATGTAACTATTCAAAGTAAACAAAATACATTTACAATTCTGTCTCAGAGGTAAGAGGTTTGGCCAGAGGAGACAAGAATGGTATTTAGGGGAACTTTATAGCAATAGATACCTAATGCATCGACGGCATTGCGACAACTGGTGGAGTGCTTCTCAACCTTTTCTTTTTAATTTAATTTCCTTTACTTAGTTGAAGACTTTCCCCATTCGTTCCCTGCATATATTTACGAAATCTGAACATGTGTTGTTCTCAATCGTTCTCTTTCTCATACTAGCTGACTTGAATGTATGCGAAAATTCAATTCACTTAATGTTTATGAAATTGTTCGGTGCGCATCCGCCACGATTTTGAACAAAATGTTGCTGTCATGTGGTTAATGGCTCACTTCGTGAGAGTGGAGATAAAAGGCAAGCAGTGTCCGAAAGAGCCTGGGCGCAGGTCTTCCCAGGAAAATGTTAAAATGAAACGCTGTCGGATGCAAATGTATCTTCACTCCTTTTGATTAACAGCTGGCCGCTGGTAGGGATTGATGATGCATGCGAGAGAACTTGAGGAAGGAGTGGAGTTTGGATTATTGCGAGATTTTATGGGGCTTAAGAACCACAGAAAGTGAGAACTTGAATGGGAGTAGTACTCAGGATGGAACCGTACGAATCGCGCGGGAACTGAATTGCCTTTTAAGAAATTTATAGCGACAAAGGTGACAGAAAAATAAGACCATCAAGGACAGGACGGTTGTCCTGCCCCCTACGCTACGTGTCTGCCCCACAGTCAGAAATTGAACTTCCAAATGACTTACAAATAACGTCTAAACATTATTTTGGAATCTCGGAAATTAACACAGATCGATTCGATAAAAGTTGGCTTTAAACATTTCGAGCGAGGGGCACTGACACTGCCCCACTGCGTGCGGCCATGAGTGTAACTATGACTGTGGGTCCTCTCCTGAAATTAAAGACAGTCAGTCGTGAATTTCTTGCTTATGGAAATTAAGGTTCGCAAAATGCATTGCATCTATTTATGGTACTGCCAATTCTTTTAAATTGTCAAGTGACTAGCAATTAACCTGAAGATCATGTGCAGGTCAACTTGAACAAAACAAAAAAAAGTCAAGGCAATTCAGCGATCGGAATTCAGGACTCCTTACACAATCACACCAATTCACATTCCTCCTCAGTTGACCCAAGGTTTCTGTGGCCTGACTAAGAGCACTGTCCTAAGCGAAGGGCCACCATAACTATCGCTATAATTATCGCGAAGCTCTTGGAATATTTTGGGCGAAACTATCTCCTTCGTTGTCGGAAATAAACCTTTCCCCCTAGCTTAAGTGCAGATAATGATCACCTTTTGAGTATTTTGTTAATAAGGCACAAAAATAACTTGGGCGATTCTGAGATCCTGTTAAATAAATTAAAAATGTCAATAATACAGCGTATATGAAAGAGAAGAAATGAACCTCTAGAACAGGCATGTATAACCTTGTGTCAGTGTTAATACGCTATCATACTCAACGACAATGCGTTGTAACCATGTGACATGCTTCATAGTAGCTTTATTGGTAAATACTATCAGTAACGTTAACGAAGTTCCTGCCAGGTAACATTATAGATCAGAAAATGGAGACTAGAGCTTCAGAAGCTATATTTTGGTAAATAGAAAGGTAGGGGTTTTGTTTCAACTCAGAAGCAGATTTGAAAACTAAGCTAAAACAGGTGACTCGTTTAAGAAAATTTCGGGGGGGGGGGGGGCTGAAAGCCAAAATATCGGGGGGCCCGTAACCTATAGGTTACCTCGATTACTGGGTAAATTCGGGTATGGTAGTAATGAAAAAGTTCAGGCAATTAGCCCTCACATGCCAATCTACAATGTGCTAACTTTGTCAACCGCACTAGATCAAGGTGATATACGTCCAACAGCTATGGGCCTACAGGTCTGATTGATCTAAGCCAAGTTCTTGGATGTATGGTGGATATGTTGTCATAGTAACTCCTCGGTTACCATCCATCTTTGACTAACATACCTTTAAGTTACCCTCTCCCTTTCATTCGAGACACTCTTGTATGCTTCTCATTATCAGATGAACCGGAAGGAAAATGTCTTGGCACACCATAATTGATCAGCAATAAAATTTTTATAAAAATACGACAGGTTGTAATTTTCTTTCCACTAGTCATTCACTTAATTTAAATATTTATCATCTACACGCAGAGTGCAAGAACGTCAAGAAATGCCGCCCACGTTCCTTTTGGAACAAAGACAAGTGCAAATGTGGTAAGATTAATAGCGTTTCCGATGAAACCTATTTTTTCTTCAGATTGTTGCCGAAAAAAGCACACGTCGGGATCAACCTGTGGTGAAAGAACAAAAACTTAAGTAGGACAAAGGATTGCGATATCGATCATGGCAACCACGTGAAAGCAAGTCAGCAAACGTTGTTAACAGTACTAGTTAATACCGGTGCATTCAAATGCTGTTTTTCTATCTGTTTAAGTAAAGTCGCACCACTATTTCCTCATTGAAGATGCTTTTACTGTTATGATCCTATTCACATTTTCCTACCTGTAAATAAGCGTTATTTTAGCACAATAATTGACAGAGCTTCCATTCCACAAAACTCTATCAGCAGCAGTACATTTTGTACACGTTGGTATGGTAGGAATATTTACTAGCGAACCATTGATAAACTGAAACAATGCAATGCAAGTTTGCATGCAACTTCCAAATGCCTCGATCAAAGTTTCATGGAACGAAAAGTGTTTTAGTACTTTCTTCGTGACATACGAATTAAAAAAATCCCTTCATATGCAGAGAAACAATTGATAGATCAATACGAACAGGCAGACTAAACCCCGAAACACAGATAGTAGAACCATGCAACTTATATAGCTCTTTTTGAAACCTACAGAGTTTGTATTTGGTTTGACAGGAAGTGTAATCTGAAAAGGGGCGTACGTTGACACAAGTGGAATAATAGTAAAGTATTCGGTTTTGGGGTTTCTAACTTAAAGGACGGACCATAATTAGAGAGATATCCAACTGATATCACCAAGAAACCCTAAACCTATAATGATTTAGGGTGCTTGGTCTGTGCAAAACTTAAGTCGTAAACTTAAAGAGAGCATAGCCATGTCTACATATCGTGACATAGATTAAATTATGGATTTACATCAGTTTGTCTTTAGAGCCCTCAGCTTGGATTGTTGCAATATTTCAAGTTATGTTTTGACGAAGAAATTAATATTCTCAGTTTCTATCTATAGAGTGCTACCCCGTTGAGTGCCTCCCTGGTTATAAGTTTAACACCAAGAAATGTCGATGTCGTAAGTATCACTTTTCCAGTTTCCCTTTTCTAATTAAAAAAAAAATAATTTTTACCTTTAAAATATACAAGTTTTCAAACATGTATGAGAATCATCTGACAAGTGTCAGTTTCAATTTTTCAACCCATCACTACAAACTTATTTCAATCTGTATACATAGACCGAAAACCATTTGTTATCTTCCAGCAACATTTGCTTAAGGAAGAATTATATTGTAGATATTTCTGTTTACCGGTATTAAAGGATCACAGAGGCTCGTCTGCTCATTTAAATGACATTTATTATCTTGATGGTTTATTCACAAATACATAGTCCGACAGATGCAGATGCGCTTAAGAAAAATGCGCTTAGTGTTATCCTAATTAAATCGTTTGGGAAAAGGAACAAAGGAACCCTCCGACGACTCATAAGGTCGTTGATTATCTCCTGTTTCCATGATGTGTAGCAGATGGAGAATGCATACTCCGACAGATTGGGACGTTGGGACAAAGCTGGAAAGCCAAAACCATTAGCACACTCTTAAAAAATAAGCAAAATTTGTCGAACTTTTTGACGAACACTGGGCATCTATTCAACAACTTAAACAGTTGGGCAAAATTTTACCAACCAAATTTGGTAAAGTTTAAACCTAACCGTTGAGAGGAAAATTATCCAACTGCACGTAGAGTAAATGAACATTTCAAAAGATACCTAGTTGTTGGACACTTCTTACATCAAGCTGTTGGGCAAATGCATAAGTTTACCAACCGTTGGTTTATGTTAACCATCTTTGCCTAACCGTTGGTGCTTTCCTTACTTCAGAATAGCATACAATAGCATCCTGGGTATTTCTTTCCCAGGAGAGTTAGGTGAACTTTGTACACAACAGTTGTTGAAATTGTATTAATTTTTTGTGAAAGACATTAACCACTTCCTAGGCAGTTTGTCTTTGGATGTTTATTGTGCCCTATATATTGGCCCATAATATCTAGGCCCCTATCACTGGAAACTGAGGTCATGAATGTCTGAGAAAATATGTTAATTAGTGTCATTTATTTTACTCTATGAAATTTCGTTAAAGTGGATCAAAAAATAATACCAGCTCTTGGAAAACATTACAAAAAAGGCACCTACATTGCAATTTTCATTTCAAATGCCTTGACCTAATCTGTTTGGTTTATCGCCGACTTCCGTATATGTCCAAAACAATCAAGTTTAAAAGGGACTGTGAAATGATATTTTTCAAATTAAAACAAGTCTGCACACTGAAAACTACTGTAGCAGTTCCGTATCGTTTATACACTGGAGTAGAGATAGCATTATCATTATGCATAAATATTTCAAAGTCTGCTATATTACCTCTCATTCAGGCGTGACAGAGAATACCCAAGATTCTGAACTCTCACTGGATAGCCGTTTTGCGCTAAGTCCGAATTGTCGAATTTGATACAAATGTGTGCTAGTTCATAGTACTATTTTAACAATTTTATGGAAATAGAGCTCGATTTTATGGCCGCAAATAATGTACGAGTTTTTTTGCCAATGTCAAAGATGTTAAAAGGAATTTTCAGATTACGAAACCAATTTCTGAGAATGAGAAGAAGTGTGAAACAAAATCGAGTCAAGCGTATGGTTGTTCGAAGCAAAACCTGTGGCCAAAAATTTACCCAACTTTAAGCAAACATTATGCTAATAAGCAATTAATTGCCCAACAAGTAGGGAAAGCGAAAATATGCCCAACTGTTTAATACAAGCTTTTCGCCAGTTTAACCATTAATTGTAGTACAATACACGCGCATGGCAGGGAAATTTTACCATTATATGAGCACAGTTGACCAACATATAAGCAATTGCTTTCGCCCCAAAAGCACTGCCCAGTGTTTAAGAGTGTACCTATCTGGTGAACTGAGGTAGGCGGTGTGAATTATTTTGACCAACAGAATACTACAAAAAGCCACAGAGGACTTGAACTTACCTATCGACCGAAGTGTTGAGATGTTTAAGAAGTGGAGCTAGATGAGTTAAGACAATATTAATTGTCATTCTTAAAATTTTTGTAGGGGTAGCAGACGGTGGCATCCCCCACCATTGGCTTTTAGGAGAGAATGAAACTGACGTTTATAGCTGTCTCTGCGCCTATTTCTTAATTGAAGCGACGTGTGGCTGTATTAAAGCGATGTCGTTATTCTTTCTGTCTACAGAATGCAAAAAGAAAAGGTGTCCACCTGGATTTAAATTCGACAGGAAGTGCTGTGACTGTAGTAAGTGTCAGACTGAAAGCAGTAGTTATTAAAAATGGTGTCTGAATCAAGAGACCATGTCAGTTACTCATTTTTGACTACTTGTACAGAATGAACTTATTTTTATTCATCACAACTTAGTAAGGGGAGTTTAAAATTGATCAGAAATTGGATTGATTAGTCAGAAATTACTCAAAATTTAACATGGTTTCTGAATTGACTTATTATATTTACATTGTACATATAACCTTAAAGGGTAAAGAAAAGTCATCCCTTGATACTTGATAACAACTACCTATCAGAAGCCGTGTTCTTCTTTGATCTCTTTTTGTTTTGTTTTATCTCAAATCATGTGACAAGAATTTTGTTATTGATATTGTTTACAAGGGAATAGGTAGTCGCCCCAAATTTACTTCTACAGATAAAACGAATCTTACAAATCTCGTCTTATTCCTATTGCGGCAGGTATTTTTGTTTCAGAACATCAATATAAAATTCATCATGAAAACAAGGGGGTAATATTGCAAAAAAAGTAAAAATTGAGTATAGTTGTCACACGATTTAAAAGAGCAATTAATGAATTGGGATAACCGGGTACACTCTAAAAAAGTAAATTTTTTGACCAACTTTTGACCAGCACTGGGCAGTTATGTGTCCAACCAACTGTTGGTCAAATATTGACCAACTTCGGTTGGGTAAATACTTTACCAACTGTTGGGCATTTATTTTACCCAATATGTAGTAATCTGAAAATTACCCAACTGGCTAGTTGGGCAAAATATTACCATTTATTAGTTAAATTATCCCCAAAAGTTGGGTAATGTTTTTAATAATTTACCTATTAATGAATAATTAACTTCTGATTTTAAGAACCCACACTGGAATATTTCAGAGAGTTACCTTCTACAAGTTTTGAAAGCTTTTTTTCCAAAAGTCCCCTGACTCTCTGGCGAAGAGCCAGGGGCGAAAACCAAACAATACTCCCGAAGGATTTCTGCTCCCCGAAGGAATAACAACGTCCCCAAGGGACAAACTTTGACTTAACTGACACCACCTGACAGTGGTCCCGTTCTAGACTGGCTGAATATTGAAAGCTACCGCTATTGCTAATGCCGGCCACTCTCAAAAGTAGTAGGATTTTATTTGGGAGTTCATTTATAGTTGATTATTTTGGTTTGGCTATTATATATATCCAGTACACTTGTTTTTTATTATTAACAATTAATAATGCAATTTTCTTCATGATATTTCAATTTTTCCTTCTTTATGTTGTATTGTACAACTGAGAAACATGATTTGCTGCAAGAATTCACCATTGCTAGATTCAATTTATATCAAATAGACCTGCATTTTTTGAAAATCACAAATTTTCTTTGAACAATTTGGAATGCTTCATTCTTATGAAAGGTATGTAAACCTTACCCGGTGTTCCAATAGAATTTCACAGCATAAAAACGGATACTTTTCTCAAATTGTCTTAGCAAAAAAAAATCCCACAGTATAAGTGAACGTGTTGCAAAAAAATTACTGTGAATGTATAAATTTACAAATAGATGTTAATAAAAGAATTAGTTGGCGGTACGTTTAACCAACGTTGGGTAAAGGAATTCACATAAATCATTTTAACAACTGTTGGTCAATAAGTTTCTTGTTCTTTTGCCCAACATTGAGAAAACTTTAACCAACCTCTACATTGCCCAACAAATTTTACCCAACTTTTTAAGAGTGTATACTAATTTAATCATTGGTGACTGCGTTTCCCTTTTAATCATGTAAGACAACTTCGTGGTTTGCCTTTGACAAAAAAAAAAATTGTTCATAACTATCAGGAGAGTTACGAATACAATTTAAAAACTGTTTGGTCAGTTTGGCCCCATTGAGTTAAAGTGATATCTACTCAAACTTGCACGTCAAATTTTGACCACAGCTAAGTCAGGCTGGATTTAAAACGACCGAAAAATGAGTCGATTGGACTCAATATGGGCAAAGGTTTAACAGCCACATTTGAGTTAGTTCCTTCTTGACCGTTTTGTAGTTAGGGAAATCAATAGAGTAAATACATAGCCAAGAGACAAAGAAATACTCGCTACTATAACCTTTCTTTCTGATATCCACTGACAATCGAAACAAAACTTAGCAAAATTCCGTTTTACCACAAACTTGCCCAGAGCGAAATGTATATTTACCTTCCTCTTTCCCCCATTTACCAGTAAAGCCCTGGGAAATACTTCCAAATTATAGGAAATAGACAAAGTCAAAAAATACAGATCAAAATCTAATTTGCCACCAAATTTTGTTGATCTTTTCTAATTTTACCAAGTATAATTGTTTTTACTAACTTAATGATTTGATCAGTTTGAATATTCCCCGTCCAATTCCCAACTTAAGTAAAACTGAAGAATAATCTTCCATTTTTTTAATGCAAAAATGACACAACACAGAAATTAATAAAATTAAGACACTTTTTTCTCGGCTTTTTTCTTGATTTTGACTTTATTGAATAAGCCTCAACCTCATCTTTGACATGTGAAATTTGCAAATATAAAGGAAATGTGGTCTTTTCCAACATTTCAAAGGAAAAATTCAAAACTGTACCTTTCCGATGCAAATATAGACAATTAACTTCATTTTTACCTCACCAAAAATGAAAAATCCAAACGAAAGGCAAAATATTTGATTTTTAGCCTTCAAAAAACTCGCTTAACCATTTTTCAATTAGAAATGATGCAAACTGATATTTTGATTGATGAAAAAGCCCCACGATGTATAGAAGTCGTCACTTGATTTTAAAGGGATTTTGTAAAAGAGACGTTGTTCATTAACTACGTTCAATAACAGAGGTCATAATAACAGACGAATTGGAAAGTGTTTCTCTTGATATGGGCTATGCACAATGACGGAGGTCATAGCAAGAGGCAGGCTGAATACAGATTACTTAAGACGTCAGTTTCCTCATGATGTGAGCTATGTACAGTGACATAGCGAAAAGAAACCTCTCTACTGATGTTAGCTATGTACAAAAAGCAACAACCTAGCTTTGACCGTTGTACATGTACGTAAGTCGTGGTTATTCAAATTCCTATTTTTGCTATGAAAACAAGAATGCAAACACTGACAGTAGTGTTGAGCTACGTACACGTGCACAACTCATAGTGTTAGTCTTTCCTTGCTGCAAACACTATAAAGGGAAACTATTCCAAGCTTTGGTCTATGCACCCGTACATAGCTCATAACTTACATATCTGAGTCGTTTCTGTACTATGACACTAGGGCTGCCACTGAGAGAAGCTGTCATTTGCGAAGTACGTGTACGTGGCTCATGTCTACTTAAGTAACCCCAATATTTTCGTTCTTAAATTTTAATAAAAACACACTTAAATAGGCTTTAAGCGATGTACGCCTACAGAAGTAATAAATATGATATTCTCTACTATTTGCTTACTAGGTACACATGGACACGAAACTCTAAAAATCTATGGCCTACGTACAGAAACGTAGCTCATGGCCATTCAATCTGATAACTATTGGGGTATAAACACAAAAAGCAGCAGCCTACTTTTGACCGCTGTACATGTACGTGTACGTAGGTCGTGGTTATTCAAATTCCTACTTTTGTTATAAAAACACGATATGCAAACACTGATAGCAGCCTTGAGCTACAGTACTACGTGAACATAGCTCATAGCTTTTCAAACTCATCTTTCCTTACTGCAAACAGTATACAGTAAGGGGCAGCTGCTCGAAGCTTGGAGCCATGTACCCGTACATAGTTCATAACTTGAGCCATTTCTGTACGATGGTATAACACTAGGGCTGCCACTGAAAGAAGCTATTAGCGAAGTACATGTATGAAGCTCATGTCTACTTAAGTTAACCCCATGATTTTCGTTCTGAAAAATCAATAAAGACACACTGAAATGGACCTTGAGCGATGTACGCCTACCGAGCTCATATGATATTCCATACTATTTTCTCACCACGTACACAGAGATGGGAAACTAAAAATCTTTGGCCTATATACAAGAACGCAGCTCATCCCTATTCAGTCTGATAACTGTTGAGATATAAACACGTAAAGCAAAAACCTAGCTTTGGCCGTTGTACATGTACGTAGGCCTTGGTTATTCAAATTCCTATTTTGTTATGAAAACACGACATATGCAAAAACTGATAGCACCTTGAGCAAGGTACGTGTACATAGCTCATAGCTGCTGAAACTCAACTTTCTTTACCGCAAACACTATAAGGGGAAACTGCTCGAAGCTTTGAGCGAAGCACCCGTACATACAGTAGCTCATAACTCATATCTGAGCCTTTTCTGTACTATGACACTAGGGTTGCCACTGAAAGAAGCTATTAGTGAAGTACGTGTACGTAGCTCATGTCGTCTAAACCCTATATAATTTCGTTCTGAAAAATTACTAAAAACACACTGAAATGGGCTTTGAGCAATGTATGCCTGCAGAGGTCATGAAAATGATATTCCATACTATTTTCTTACTACATCCTCAGAGACAGGAAATTATAAAAATCTTTGGCCTATGTAAAAGAACGTAGCTCATGGCTATTCAATCTGATAACTATTGAGCTATAAACAAAAAGGCAACAACCTAGCTTTGACCGCCTTACATGAACGTAGGTCGTGGTTATTCAAATTCCTATTTTTGCGATAAAAAAAAACGATATGTAAACACTGACAGCAGCTTTGAGCTGCGTACATGTGTATAGCCCATAGCTGTTCATATTTTATTTCTACAAACACTATATAAAGGGAAACTACTCCAAGCTTTGAGCGATGTACCCGTACATACTTCATAACTTATATCGGAGTCATTTCCGTACTATGACACTAGGATGCCACTGAAAGAACCTGTAAGTGAAGTACGTGTACGTAGCTCATGTCGTCTAAACCCTATATAATTTCGTTCTGAAAAATTACTAAAAACACACTGAAATGGGCTTTGAGCGATGTATGCCTGCAAAGGTCATGAAAATGATATTCCATACTATTTTCTTACTACATCCTCAGAGACAGGAAATTTTAAAAATCTTTGGCCTATGTAAAAGTACGTAGCTCATGGCTATTCAATCTGATAACTATTGAGCTATAAACAAAAAGGCAACAACCTAGCTTTGACCGCCTTACATAGACGTAGGTCGTGGTTATTCAAATTCCTGTTTTTGCGATAAAAAAAAAACGATATGTAAACACTGACAACAGCTTTGAGCTGCGTACATGTGTATAGCCCATAGCTGTTCATTATTTCCTTTCTACAAACACTATATAAAGGGAAACTACTCCAACCTTTGAGCGACGTACCCGTACATACTTCATAACTTATATCGGAGTCATTTCTGTACTATGACAATGGGGTTGCCACTGAAAGAAGCTATTAGTGAAGTACGTGTACGTAGCTCATGTCGTCTTCAGAAACCCAACTGAAAATAAATCCTTAAATTATTCCATGATTTTCCTTCCCATTTTTCTGCATTAAATATACCTAGTGTATGTATACTTAACACAAAACAGTGTAAATCGGACAAAAAGTGGCCAAAATCACTAAACAAATCACATTCAAACTCTAATATGGTATATATTGTTGCCTAAAATGATTAATCTTGATGTAACAGCATGATTTTCTTCTTTAGACTTTGAAAAAAAGCATAAAAAGTCCTTGTTAACAACATTTTATTCAATGTAGCAGAATAGGTTTTTGCCGTTTTTTCCATTTTTCGGCAAAAACCTGTTTTTACCGGGACGGTTTTTACCGGTAAAAACCACCTGTGGCAAAAACTGCCAACCCTGGTACTAACATACAGAGTTTGTGCACAGTAGGCTATGCTATAGTATTTAACACCATACACTGTAGGCCTAGGCTAAGCCTAATGTTACTTGCTAGGCCACGCTAACATTAAAAAAGTCTTTACAGTATGGACCTAGCATAGCCTATCTGAGTTATGCCTAGGCCTACCCCAATTGTTGTACCGTTGGATGAGTTTCGGGTCCTTAGCACTATATATGCTAATAAGTAATTTTAGCAAGTTTTGCACAATCTCCGTGTCTGATATTGGAAACTACCCAGTCGTGATCACGTCTCAACTTTCAGCCCACTGGTCACTATTTGTGATATAAGACAGCATATCACCAGATGGCTTTTGATAGATTTTGTTGCACAAAACTTTTGGGAACTGCATGCATGCATACACCTGTTCACTCTGGTGCCCGTCTTTCTGTGCAATATACAGGTGTATATGGCAATTGAAAACATCCCTACTTTTTTGCAATTATCGCCAGAATATCGGGCAAAAGTACGGTGTGAACTTGAAACTATGAAGTGAAGCTGAGTAAAAATTAGCTGCTAGAACGTGTCTCAAAGTTTTGTAATCTAGGCCTTTTTAAATTTCATTAAAAAATTTAAAGTGACTGTGATGCCTTTTTATATTTCGGGCAAATTTTTGAAAGAATTCGGACATGTGCTTATGAGTTTTCTGTGTAATTAAAACATGCCAGACTTTTTAAGACTCAAATGGCTGCCTGACATTTTCCAGACCCCTGCTCAAAATCCAGGTTTGCAGAAGTTTGGAGAATAGTCTGCCCCTGCCCCCTCCTCATACGTATGCCCGTGGTTTAGATGTTACCCTATATAAAATAGCAAGAATTCATTTTTCTCAGAGAAAACTATGTACGATGCAGGAGATTTTTAAAGATGCGGGAGATTCAGACAGGTAAGCGGATGAGCAAGAGACGACCCGAGAATGCGGGAGACACCCACCCAATGCGGGTGACTAATTGGCAGGGCTGGGCACAGATATGGGGCAGGTGGTGAGATCTTCATCACCAGAAGAGGCATATCAGCTGACAGAGCAAATTGATATCACTAGATGGCTATATTTACAGCTGTGAGCTATAGGTTAGGCCTACTGATGTGTCTGACCTATAGGGCTTTACATACATTGCCCAGCTGCTATGTCATGCACTGTGGCACATACACATATGGGCTAGCACATGTCGACCCATATGACCCACATAGGATAGTTCTGGGGCCCATGTAAACAACTGATAGGCCTAGGCCTATGTGGGGAAAATAAGGGTCAGCCCTATATATCCCTCGTGCATATGGGCTAACCATGTATGGGGGGGGGGCCCTTATTAATCTTGGGTGCAAAATTAAATGGGCCCATAAGGGTTTACCCATATGGAACCCATACAGGTTTGCTACCATGATGGCAACTTGCATGATCCTGCTAGCCTAACATGTTGAATGACCACAGAGAAGTAAGGCCTAAGCTAGGCTTGGCTAGACCTGGTTCTAAACACCACTCCCAAAGGCAAAAACACAGACCCTTATAACCTACTTATAAAACTCAGTATTATTTAAACAGATAGAAACAGTCTTACCTCTATTGACCTTCAAGTCTATCAAGTCAATCACATGTGATTAAACAATTTCTGCTGCAGCTATACGGCATACTTGCTTCACATGCTATAGGTGTGTAACTTGCACAAAATGGTGGCAGCATTTACGTTTGCAGAAATATTCAAACCTGTAACCTTTCACTATGTGGACATCAACAAGGAAATTTACAAAATCATTTTTTCTGTTAATTCCAGTTGAGATACATGTAGCTATAGCTTTATTTTTGTGTGGACATACATCATGTCCACACAACTTAAAATGTCCACACAACCATAGTGTGTGTACTACTTGCCGTCCACACAGCAGAGTAACTACAAGCTCAGCTATAAACGTCAGTTTCATTCTCTCCTAAAAGCCAATGGTGGGGGATGCCACCGTCTGCTACCCCTACAAAAATTTTAAGAACGACAATTAATATTGTCTTAACTCATCTAGCTCCACTTCTTAAACATCTCAACACTTCGGTCGATAGGTAAGTTCAAGTCCTCTGTGGCTTTTTGTAGTATTCTGTTGGTCAAAATATTTCACACCGCCTACCTCAGTTCACCAGATAGGTACACTCTTAAACACTGGGCAGTGCTTTTGGGGCGAAAGCAATTGCTTAAATGTTGGTCAACTGTGCTCATATAATGGTAAAATTTCCCTGCCATGCGCGTGTATTGTACTATACAATTAATGGTTAAACTGGCGAAAAGCTTGCATTAAACAGTTGGGCATATTTTCGCTTTCCCTACTTGTCGGGCAATTAATTGCTTATTAGCATAATGTTTGCTTAAAGTTGGGTAAATTTTTGGCCACAGGTTTTGCTTCGAACAACCATACGCTTGACTCGATTTTGTTTCACACTTCTTCTCATTCTCAGAAATTGGTTTCGTAATCTGAAAATTCCTTTTAATATCTTTGACATTGGCAAAAAAACTCGTACATTATGTGCGGCCATAAAATCGAGCTCTATTTCCATGAAATTGTTAAAATAGTACTATGAACTAGCAGACATTTGTATCAAATTCGACAATTCGGACTTGGAGCAAAACGGCTGTCCAATGAGAGTTCAGAATCTTGGGTATTCTCTGTCAAGCCTGAATGAGAGGTAATATAGCAGACTTTGAAATATTTATGCATAATGATAATGCTATCTCTACTCCAGTGTTTAAACGATACGGAACTGCTACAGTAGTTCTCAGTGTGCAGACGTGTTTTAATTTGAAAAGTATCATTCACAGTCCCTTTTAAACTTGATTGCTTTAGACATATACGGAAGTCGGCGATAAACCAAAAAGATTAGGTCAAGGCATTTGAAATGAACATTGCAATGTAGGTGCCTTTTTTGTAATGTTTTCCAACAGCTGGTATTATATTTTGATCCACTTTAACGAAATTTCATAGAGTAAAATAAATGACACTAATTAACATATTTTCTCAGACATTCATGACCTCAGTTTCCAGTGATAGGGGCCTAGATATTATGGGCCAATTTATAGGGCACAATAAACATCCAAAGACAAACTGCCTAGGAAGTGGTTAATGTCTTTCACAAAAAATTAATACAATTTCAACAACTGTTGTGTACAAAGTTCACCTAACTCTCGTGGGAAAGAAATACCCAGGATGCTATTGCATGCTATTCTGAAGTAAGGAAAGCACCAACGGTTAGGCAAAGATGCTTAACATAAACCAACGGTTGGTAAACTTATGCATTTGCCCAACAGCTTGATGAAAGAAGTGTCCAACAACTAGGTATCTTTTGAAATGTTCATTTACTTAACGTGCAGTTGGGTAACTTTCCTCTCAACGGTTAGGTTTAAACTTTACCAAATTTGTTTGGTAAAATTTTGCCCAACTGTTTAAGTTGTTGAATAGATGCCCAGTGTTCGTCAAAAAGTTCGACAAATTTTGCTTATTTTTTAAGAGTGTGCTAATGGTTTTGGCTTTCCAGCTTTGTCCCAACGTCCCAGTCTGTCGGAGTATGCATTCTCCATCTGCTACACATCATGGAAACAAGAGATAATCAACGACCTTATGAGTCGTCGGAGGGTTCCTTTGTTCCTTTTCCTAAACGAGTTAATTAGAATAATACTAAGCGCATTTTTCTAAAAAGCATCTGCATCTGTCGTACTATGTAGTTGTGAATAAACCGTCGAGATAATAAATGTCATTTAGATGAGCAGACGAGCCTCTGTGATCCTTTAATACCGGTAAACAGAAGTATCTACAATATAATTCTTCCTTTACCAAATGTTGTTGGAAGGTAACAAATGGAATACGGTCTATGTATACAGATTGAAATAAGTTTGCAGTAATGGGTTGAAAAATTGAAACTGACACGTGTCAGATGATTCTCATACATGTTTGAAAACTTGTATATTTTAAAGGTAAAAATTATTTTTTTTAATCAGAAAAGGGAAACTGGAAAAGTGATACTTACGACATCGACATTTCTTGGTGTTAAACTTATAACCAGGGAGGCACTCAACGGGGTAGCACTCTATAGAGAGAAACTGAGAATATTAATTTCTTCGTCAAAACATAACTTGAAATGTTGCAACAATCCAAGATGAGGGCTCTAAAGACAAACTGATGCAAATCCGTAATTTAATCTATTTCACGATATGTAGACATGTCTATGTTCTCTTTAAGTTTACGACTTAAGTTTTGCACAGACCAAGCACCTTAAACCATTATAGGTTTAGGGTTTCTCGGTGATATCAGTTGGACATCTCTCCAATTATGGTCCGTCCTTTTAAGTTAGAAACCGAAAAACCGAAAACTCTACTATTATTCCACTTGTGTCAACATACGCCCCTTTTCAGATTACACTTCCTGTCAAACCAAATACAAACTCTGTAGGATTCAAAAAGAGCTATATAAGTTGCATGGTTCTACTATCTGTGTTTCGGGGTATTATCTGCCTGTTCGTATTTATCTATCAATTGTTTCTCTGCATATTATGGGATTTTTTTAATTCGTATGTCACGAAGAAAGTACTAAAACACTTTTCGTTCCATGAAACTTTGATCGGGGCATTTGGAAGTTGCATGCAAACTTGCATTGCATTGTTTCAGTTTATCAATGGTTCGCTAGTAAGTATTCCTACCATGCCAACATGCATAACCTTGAGGATACAAAATGTACTGCTGCTGATGGAGTTTTGTGGAATTGAGACTCTGTCAATTGTTGTGCTAAAATAACGTTTATTTACAGGTAGGAAGAATGTGAATAGAATCATGACACTAAAACATCTTCAATGAGAAAATAGTGGTGAGATTATACTTAAAAAGATAGAAAAACAGCTTTTGAATGCACCGGTATTAACTAGTATTGTTTACAACGTTTGCTGACTTGTTTTTACGTGGTTGTCATGATTGATATCGCAATCCTTTGTCCTAATTAAGTTTTTGTTCCTTCACCACGGGTTGATCCCGAAGTGTGCTTTTTTCGGAAACAATCTAAAGAAAAAATAGATTTCATCGGAAAAGATATTAAGCTTACCACATTTGCACTTGTCTTTGTTCCAAAAGGAACGCGGGCGGCATTTCTTGACGTTTTTGCACTCTGCGTGTAGATGATAAATATTTAAATTAAGTGAATGACTGGTGAAAGAAACATTACAACCTATCGTATTTTTATAAAATTTTATATCTGACTAATTATGGTTTGCCAAGACATTTTCCTTCCGGAATGAGTCTTCCTTTCGGTTCATCTGATAACGAGAAGCATACAAGAGTGTCTCGAATGAAGGGGAGGGGGTAACTTAAAGGTATGTTAGTCAAAGATGGGTGGAAACCGAGGAGTTACTATGACAACATATCCACCATACATACAAGAATTTGACTTAGATCAATCAGGCCTGTAAGCCCATAGCAGTTGGACGTATATCACCTTGACCTAGTGCCGTTGACGAAGTTCACACATTGTAGATTAGTATGTGAGGTCTAATTGCCTGAACTTTTTGATTACTAGACTATGCAATGGTTGTCAACCCAAAACCAGATTCGAAGGTTTCACCTTTATATACAAAAACAGACTGGAACCTTTACTAGGCTTAAATCAGTAACCTGCTTACACATGCAAACTTATGTGAAGGTATGTCGAATATAGGCAAAAATGTACTGACTGCGCCGTGGTGTTTTTCAAACCCCACAGTTCTACTGTCTAGGTGGGGTGTGAAATGTTGCCAACCACCTCAGATAAGGTGGTTGCAAATAAAAGGAGCTACGGGATGCATATCTGTGAAAAATGTTCATAACAATCAATAACGTCTTCTGGCCGTTTGACTCATTGACCGAGCTATACAACCACAAGAAAGACTGGGCAAGTAACGGCTGACCATTTTAAGGAAGGCAAGGTTTTCATGAAGGTTCCCGGTCCATAAGTCTGATGAAAAAAGTCACATTTTTCAAATCTCTGTGTAAGCATCACTCCACTGACTTAGCTGACATTTTCACATGGAACGGCACAGTTCGGAACAACACAGGTCTTGCGTCCCCGCTCACATGAGCAAAACTCACAGGGTTGTGGTTCCCAGGATTCGCCTTCCGAGTAACCATAACACTCACGAGGTGGAGGGGTTACATAGCGGAGGGCTAAAGAAATAAAGTATATTATTGCTTGTCATCAAGATCTTGCCTTTGGGTGCAATGATTTTACAATTGTAAAAAAGAAGATAGAACATAGGCACAGACCAATGTAACAAATATATGTCTGATACGTCGATATAAACCTTCGAGTATCTGTCAAATGCAATACTTTGGGCATTGCTTCGACCTTGAGTTCAATGAAACCAATCCCCAGAAGCTGCAAATAAACGTTTGATCGCCATTATTATAATTATCATATTTGGTAGACAGGTACCCCAGCGTAGGAAATTACCTCTCGCAGCCACCCGGAAGAAAATGTCAAAGTTCAGAGGCCAAATTAGTGGAAATTGAAACTTTGACCAAAAATTGAGGATGCCAATGCGTTATGATGAGGGTTACCAACTTTTGTGAAGGTCACGAGGGTGGGTACACCTTTTCAGTCCGACACGTTTTCATTCCGAAAATGAAATACAGGTTTTCATTCCGAAAAACGAGTGTGAATCACTAACCAGCGCTTCGGAGGTACCTCCACGTCCACTTAGTTAAGTGTAGTATTTTATTCTGTAAATTGTCTTTTCAATGTTTTTTGTAAATTCTGACAAAGTCAAAATTAGTCTTCTTTTAAAGTTACACACCAATCTCTTTTATTTCATTCCTTGTCTTCTGTTTGTTTTCCAAGTCGTAACTTTTTATGATAGCTGCGCTTTGTAACAATATCATTAAATAATGCTGAAATTGCTACAAGGTTTGGTGTAAATGTCCAAGTAATTACGTTTCTTTCCTGTAAAACCCTTATCAAAATCTAAACCAGTAATGAATTTTACACTTTGACTGATAACTTGAAAAAACAATTGAAAAAATTTTCAACAGATTTATTGTCATCTCGTGATGTAACACAGGTAAGCTAAAGTAATATTCACAAGGCAACATTTGAAGGCTGTATAAATGGAAATTTCTGTTGACCACAAAATGACATTAAACAAAGTGTGATAACTTTGTTCTCTCCTCCATCTAGTTTGTCGGGAGTTTATCACTTTTTTCCTACAGTTACCCACTACCATGGTGTTGCCTTTGGCAGGGATGATGAGATGTCATGGACCACTATATCTGGCTACGTCCTTGCATAGGCAGTCCGGGAGATCACCCGTTCGGCAGAAAACCAAAGTTCTCTCAAGTAGTGGAAAACTTCGCTTATGCAAGACAGTATATAGACTTCCCACATACGGAACTCTTTAGGTTAATTTTAAACAAATTTTGGGGTGTAGTGGGAGGACCTCTGTGGGTGGAAGGAAGGAGGAAAAACCTCTGGAAACTTTGTGGAATATACAAAATTGTGAGTAATAGAATGCAGTATTTAGGTTACTCTTATTTTGTAAAGGCAGCGTCTGTTTATTCTAAAATATCTATCACAAGGGTTTTTCATTGTAAACATACTGCACATTGGTGAGTACACCGGTGCGTTCTCTTGTATAAATTAGCACTTTTTCAAAAGAAAAGAATATAATGACAACTACGGTGCTTTTTTAAAGCCTAGCTTTGAGTTCAAAATTAAGGAATACAGAAAACAAATTAAAGCTTACGAGGAAACCCGGTTGTTGTTGTTGGACAGGTCGGACAACAAGCACCCTCCCCAGCGATAGGATTGTCACATGGAACATCACATCCCGGAAGAGTACAGATCTTTTGTCCAAACACACACGAACAACTCTCACATGGCTGCGGTTCCCAAGAGGCACCTTCCGGGTAACCATCACAGTCAGGAGGAGGGATGGCTAAAGAATGAACTAAATATGTTTATTAATAATATATATTAACATTCCGATATTAAACACTGACAATCGGTACAACCAAATACTTTCAAAAATATTTGCATCGACCTTCCTGCTAATGAAAGCAACAGCGAAACAGCGAAACGTTTGGTCCCCATCCCAATGATTTATGCTTTGTTCCTTTAAAAACACAAGGATATTGGAGAAATTTACGCAATTTTTAAAGCCAAATTTTGATAAAGATTTGGTGGTCAAGGAGCAGCAACGGAAGTACAGAAATTTACAAAACTGTGGGCAAAAGAATGAAGCAGTTAACTTTATTTCATGAAACCACAACAAATGAACACAATAAAATTTGTCTTAAATACATCACGTATCTTACATGTTTCACTAACTAAATACTGCGCTTAACAAGATAAACCTCTGCTGCATTTTTCATAAATTGATATGTTTATTGAAGTAGATTGCTGACACCGCATTGTGCCATAATTCAAAAGAAACAAAATTACACGGATCAGCCTTTCCAGTTAGGTGAGGAATTGATCTCTATAAAGATGGTCAATAAGGTCACTTTCCTTCTCCACTTCAGTATATGCATGGGGGTGGACAGTTGTCACCCATGTCATGACGTTTAACAAAACTGATATTAATATAGACAATTGAATTACACACTGCGACCATAAATTCAAAGGTCGATTAACAAAATAGACCATTGGCACAGATCCCAGGGATGGCCCGGGGCATATACTACCCCAACATTTGACAAAGGGAGGATGACCCATGCAACCATCTTCCATGTAAGGCCTGTAGGACCACACAATACATCCACCCTCTGCATTCCACTCAATAGCTACTACCCAGTGAAAAATGGGACAATTGTTAAAGATTTTGGACGTTTTTTCGTCTTCCGTTTTCTTCCTGCGCCTTTTGGACGATTTTAGTAGGTAAAATTACTGCTTTTGGACGATTTTTCAAGGTTACGAACAAAGGAATCTTTTATTCCATAATAAGCTGACTGTATACTTTTTCAAAAGTCCCCTCGACTCTCTGACGAAGAGCCAAGGGGCGAAACCAAACACTACTCCCGAGACAGTTTTGCTCCCCAAAGGGGCTACGACCCCAAGGGACAACAAACTTAACTGACCTCTCGACCCTCAGACTTCTACATCATGGGTCTATCATACGTAACCCCGTTCTTGACTGGCTGAAAAGAACAGATACTACACATGATCTTAGTCGAAATGGAAAAATGGAAAATAAGTCATCAAAAACTGTACTCGAGGATTTGTTGTACACGGCTAGTTGAATCTGTCTTATAGTTGTGTGTAAGTTAATCGGTGAGTTTGGTCGGCTGTATATACAGCTCTTCAGCCACTGAGAGGCTACACACGTACATAGTCCCAGTTACCAAAAATTCCAGAAGTCCGCCAGAGGGCCTCGAGCAGTCCTCCGGCTGTGACTCGGGTGGTGGGAATGCCAGCTTACTACGGCGGCGGCGAACCCGCCAGAAAAAATGGCCAGCTTTTATCCGGACGTCCGTCAGCGGAGAACGCCTCAATAAGCAAAAGCGCTCCCTGCATAGGATTATTCGATTTTTGTTAAGGTGGTCTTTAATCCACCATACTTCGTTCATATGTCCCTTCCTGTTTAAATACGGATAGTGCATGAAAACTGTTGGAAAGGTTTGAAACAAAGAGAAGATAAAGACTTCCCAAAATCTAAATTGGAAGTGTGCAGAATTAAAATTAAATCCTTTTCACTCAAAATACGATGCATAATTCCTCAATAGTGAAACATGATCAGCTCCAGTCTGTCCACCAGTCAAAACCAACAGTAATTAATTTGAATAGGACACTGAATAATAATAATCTAAACGACATACATTTTCTGAATAACATATCATATACCCCGCTTGTCCAGAGAATAATTATGTGTAAATCCTGCCCTTCCTTACACGTGAAAAGGAACTCTTTAGTAACAGGGTGCGTCAGCGCTCCTGCGGACATGCCTTCCGATACTCTCTCAAAAAGCTCAGCCTACTGCTCAGGTAAGAATCCATTGTTTCCAAAAGATATGAGTCTATTCCAGTATCACAATCACAAAACGAACCCATGACAAAAGGACTACACTAGTCAGTATGACTCTCTTTTATATTTGCTACAAAATACACCTAAATAAGTACTGCTTCTTGCATACTAATGTACAAGCTACCGTTACACTGACCATCAGCATGTAGAGTAAATATAACACAATGCCTTCACAATGAGTTGCAGACATACGCACACCAAATACGGCCCTACCCTGTACCGTGGCTTAAAATTAAAATGAAACTTTATTCAAAATCTGTGTTTTTCAGTACCAATGTGACTGACCAATCGCAGTGGACTTCTCCCTCGTACTCATAGTAGCATGTATTGTAGCTGGGGGGTGTGGTCAAGTGTAGCACTGTTCCAAGCTGAGCTCCTCATGTAAATAAAAGTGAATCCCTACAACGATGAAACTTTTGGCTAGAATGAAATTATCATTTTACCAAAAGTTGCTGGTGGGCAGTTTCATAGGATTTCTCTTAATATAGGCGAGAAATGTAGGCCTACATTTTACTAAAATTCTTTCCCAACGGTCTGCCCAGCGGACCGACGGCATTTTCTACCTGTGTATTCAAGCTCAAAAAACGATTTCTGAGGAATGCATGTAATTTACATGATTTCTTGGTATAAAAGATGTCATTCGTGTAAATAAGTAACAGTCTTTCAGCTGTTTTTGTCTGCAATGTTTTTACGGTGTAAGAAACTTGAAAGGATTTAACAATTGAAAAAAACTAGCTTCAAAGGAGATGATAGATTATACAAGTAGTTACAAATATAACTTACAGGTGACAGCATCATACATTAGAAGCAGGAATATAATTGTCTGCAACATCTTCAATCTCTTTCTCTCTCTTCTCTTGCAATCTAAATTTTGTTTGAGTAACGGAAAATTCGACAGTCCCCTTCAGCTGGTGTAAGTCAGCTGCAACTTCCTTAATTTAATAGAATTTGTTTTCATGATCAGTTACGAAGTTATATACTAACGGTTTTATGAAATTGATGCAAAACATATTCCTGTGTGACATATCACGTTACTTTATCAGAAATCAATAAACTCATGAAAGACGTTTCAAGGTAACTACCTGAATATTCATTAGCATTGTCAGATTGTATCACGTTTCAATGTCTGACGGTGATGTCACTGAACTTGTTGCAGGTTATTGGAAACAATCAGGCGATCTACTCCGTTTTCCAGAGTTTTTCTTGAACAAAGACATCTCCGGCGCGTCCCTAACAAAATATTATCCCTTACGCTTATGCAGACAAATACTAGTAACTTCGAGCATGACGGCTGAAAATATGGAAACCACTCGGCCTTAAATTTAGTAAAGATGTGTTTTGTTAGTATGGTTATCAAAAACTTTGCAAAAAAAAAGAACTGAATCAAGAATTAGCTGAAGCGTAATTT
Organism: Holothuria leucospilota; assembly: GCA_029531755.1. Classification (NCBI taxonomy): domain Eukaryota; kingdom Metazoa; phylum Echinodermata; class Holothuroidea; order Aspidochirotida; family Holothuriidae; genus Holothuria; species Holothuria leucospilota. Next base: position 3,939,786 of record CM055967.1, on the reverse strand, counting down.
ACATTTAGGTGAATCAATGTGTAATTTTTGTAAACTCGCGTTATTATCATCACTTCGTATTCAGATCTAAGAACTGTGGAAAGAGAAAGTGAAAAAAATAACCTCCATCACTGCAACCAAGGCAATCATGAATCATGGTTATACTGAGGAGCCTAACCACTTATTTTCTCGCCATTCAACCAGGGGTTATCTCTCAGTTGAAACTATCTAGTTTAAAGTACTACGGTATCCCATTTATTAGGACGCCCTCAGTTTAAGCTGAATAATTCTAACCTTCCATGGAAAACCCTACACTGTCTATCCACAGGTATATGACTTCAAAGATGCATTTATACAGCTGTTATTCATCAATGCGTCTGAAAAGTTATACATACCAGGATAATTCAATTGAGTTCACTCTCTGCAGAAAGGTTTTCTGCCTACTATCCCTTATTTCGTGATGGATTAGCTTCCCTTAGTGTGGTAAACGGCGGTTGTTTCCTTAGTTAAAACTGTGGGTCTACCTTCGGGTGAAGCCGTAATCTCAAAGAAACAAACATGTTCTACACGAATGCATCTCAAAGCTCCCTGAATTTTCATCGGCCTTGTACTATGGAGTTAGTACCCTGACAACATGTCTGTGTGGTGCCCGTATAAGCAAATATCTAACATACCATGAAGATTTGGGTAAGGTGCCCTTAGGGGTCCCTCATGGGAGAATTTACCCATTACAAATGTACTAAAGGCCCACATGGCCCCCTAAATGCTCGGCCCATGCCCAAGCAAAGCTAATCCTGCTCACAAATATCCCATGTAGGCCCTTTGCAGGCATTTCCACAGGGCAACATGGTATACCCGACGTTGACAACAGACCGGTGGGGTGTATAAAGGACAATTTTAGGCGCAGTCAGTACCGGCAAATTGATGTCGAAAGGAACCGATAACGGTTATTGATACCCGTTTTACTTATATGGGGAACTTGTTTTGATTCTCCCGATGTGAGTGTGACGAACACATTGGACCTGAATAAATGTACTTAATTTTTAAAATGAAACAACAGCAAAAATAAAGGGACTTTTTTCATGTAGAGGGCGTGCAAATTTATCTAATTACTTTCTCATACGACAAAGTTAACATATTACCGAAATATTATGTCCTAAACTTTGTCTAACAAATCCTATAAATATGCGTGAGGTTGAATACGATTTGCAACTTTTTGTTCGGTTATAGTGACGAGTTTTCTACATTTAACATTTACCTGCATGGTTGCACCCATAGCGTGCCGTACTACCTTGAATTTCCCCGTGATGGGGTGGGGGTTGAACACATTTTCCTCGAAATGTTAGTAATTCTGTAAACATATATATATTTACCCGATAACTATTTTCCCGGAATAGAGCGAATTTTCTGACCGAAGAAGGGGGAGGGGGGGGGGGAGACTGCCTCCTCCAGTTTCAGGCTCGTATTTAGATGCTCTTACACGTCGTCAGTGTCATAACAAGTTCGTTTAACACGCCTTCTCTCCCCATTGTGCGTTAAGTGATGGTAAGCAATTATTCCGAATATGTCAGTGCTGGGAATCCTGGAAGGAGTGTCTGTGTAGGGGAATTATCACCATAGGGTCCGATTTTGCTTTGCTGTGACCCTGTACCTGACCATATCCCCTTGGACATTCTTTACAATAGTCGACTTCGGAAATGTTTGCGCCCAGCGCATCAGGTTATTGGTTCAAAGGTGAAGTTTATCACAGTATAACTACACCGGCACACACCGATCCAAAGATGCACATGCTATAGTGCACTGATTTATATTGAACGACATTGTTCATGCATCAGTGCACGCACACACGCAAGAAAGTTGTCAAGGTACAGATGACCCTGTGGCCCGTTTCCGAACTCACGTATTACACCAAGCTATAAGATCAGTGAAAAATCATGAACATATCGGTGTGGAAAATACGCTAACACTTAATTGTAAATTTCTCTCCTTTCCCCTGCAGAATATGTTACAAATCTATCTAACACTACTACTTATGGTTCTTTCCATCAGATATTGTGTAGACGAACGTCAACAGCTTTTCAAATATGATTGACCATGACTTGAACGACAAATAGCCTAGTTTGAGAACGGTCCTCTAGAAGGCCCCAGATTTGTTCTGTGGGGTAATCTGAAGAGATTTTTGTCATAATCATAAATGAAATAGTTGTTTTCCATTTTCTAGTTTATTTTATAGAATATGCCTTTGTAAGGTATATAACGATATATGTGCCTACTAGTTTAATAAGGGTTGCGAAAAAAGTCGTGGACAACAATTGATATCCCCCCACTTTTAAGGGGGAATATGCTCCTACCCCCGCTTGTCTGTGTGTGTTATTTTAATTAAGGTGCAAATTCGCCACTACCTTTTTAACTACACTTCTTTTAATTTTTCGAATTTCATGTTTATCTGAGAAAGATTTTCATAGTTTTCATATTGAGGCCAATGGGCCATGCCCCCTCCCCTCACTGATGCTGATTTCTTTCAGAGTTCCTAAAAAACATAAATTTTTTAACACAAATTTTACTTCTAAAGGTAGCATATGTAGCACCAGATTGTATGTAAGGACACCTAATTTTTCAAAAATTTTAAAAGGGAGGGGCTGTGACACCCCCTCTCCTTAGACCCCTCCCCAGGCCGGCGATCACACAACATACTGCATGCCCCCCCCCCCCCCTAAGAGAAATCCTGGGTACGCCACTGATAGTTCCTCATGCAATCTTTCCTTAATCGTACATGGTTTTTGAGCTTAAACCAGAAAACAACAGCGCTCCAAATTTTGCCCTCTCCTTTTCTTCATGTGTAGCAACGAAGAGTTTCCCTCAGTCTGAAACCTTAGTCTAAGAAAATATCTGAAGAACTCAACAAATGAACTTGTGTTCCGTGCCAGCTTTAATGAGCTGAGACATAAATATCATCAGTATCATGCAATATATACTGACGGCTCCAAAGCCACTAACAGGGTTGCGGCCGCGGCGTCGGGCCGTGATGCATCCTTGCAAGTCAGACTACCAGATAATGCATCAATATTTACTGCCGAACTCCAGGCACTAAAGATGGCATTTGATCTGATTGAAAGCTCAGACAATCACCAGTTTATTGTGTTCACAGACTCACTATCAAGCCTTTTAGCACTAAAAGGCCATGAGCTAAAGCACCCTTCAGTAACAGCTCTCCATGAAGCTTACTCCAGTTTGGTTCGGCTACAAAAATCAGTTGTGCTAGCATGGGTCCCTAGCCACGTGGGCATTCAAGGAAATGACAGGGTGGATGCACTTGCTAAAGAAGCCCTACAGATGGACGTCACCAATATCTACTTGCCTCACACTGACTACAGGCCTAAGATCAATGGCTTTGTAAAATCAAAATGGCAAGAACTGTGGGATTCCTCCCCCGAAAACAAGCTGTACCAAGTTAATTAAACCGAGGGCTGGAACTGGAGGACATAGAGTCCCCAGCAAACGGAGAGATGATATAGTCCTGACTAGGGCTTACATCGGCCATACTTACCTTACCCATGCCTATTCACTTCACGGGGACGAGAGACCATATTGTATACCCTGTGATTGTGCTGTCACCGTCAGTCACATTCTGGTTGACTGTCACGAATACTCCCATATTCGTCAGAAGTATTACACTGTGCCAGACCTGAAAACTTTATTTGAGCGAACAGATTCTTCCCTTATTCTGGGCTTTCTCAAGGAGAGTAGACTGTACAGATATTTTTGACATGACTCCGGTCTTTGCTTACCCATTAAAAGTAACTCAATCTGGCTTTAATGAGTTAGTGGCCATTACTATCTTAGGACTGAACCAAGAGCAGTGATTTTTTATTATCATGGACTAGAGTAAACTGATATGAATAAGAAGGTACTTCCTCGTCCATAAACTTTCTTGGAGTATAATAGTTTTTTCCCTCCATTTACGGGTAGATCAATCTTAGCATTAAAGTCTCTTTCAAGGATAAATCATTTAGAAATAACGATACTGCAAAAAGCAGGAAATGAAATTGTCCTTTGACATGGGAATGCTCCAATGAGCCATGGGAAATGAGGTGTGCGCCAAACAAGCGACTCTCTTGCCGCTCTCGGTTTTTCGGCATACTTATCGTTTATAACTTTCTTCGTTTGCTTAACTTGTTGCTATGTTGTTTTTGTTTGTGCCTGAATGCTCCTTCTGAACCTTTTGGTTATCGTTTTGTTGTAATATTGTGTTGTTGTGGACCGAAATATTTTGTTTCCTGCTGTTACTGTTCGGTTTACTGTTTCTTCTTCTATTTCTTCAAGTTGGCCCTTGTGTAGCCCTTGTGCAGTCAACTTGAACTCATCCATTCTTTACTCATTCAATGTTGTATAGCTTAGTCCAAGAAGAGCCCCCATTTTGTCAAGCTTCTCTAGGACCGACTGATGATCAAAATTAACTGTAGAATAAAAAATATCAAAATGATAGTTGAACATGGCCTTGAAAGATAGTGATGACTGCAAATGTCATCTGACGCTAGTAAGAACTTAGCCCCTCAAATTAAATCTCCTACCAGGTCCCTCAACAACTATCTAACATAAAATCTTAAGGAAACGCTTACGTTTTATGAAGGGGAGTTACCTCTCCATGATCATGTAATTTAATTTAATTTTTTTAGTAACGTAAAGTCTTGAGGCTATCGCTAACTGCAGGCGACAACGAATCCGAGACGACATGCCATTTTAACGAAAAGCCCTGAGACGGCCTTGCGATAACATAAACAATAATCGTCTTGAACCAATACAATGTGCAGTACCAGCATGCAATGGTCGTGTAAACTGACTGCAATAGAGCCTGATCATAAATCACATGTCTTACAATCTACACACGAAGAAGCGGTGGCGGTATAGCGATAATATATATATATATATATATATATATATATATATATATATATATATATATCGTCGTTGAAACAATAAACAGCGGTATATAGCGATAATATATATATATATATATATATATATATATATATATATATATATATATATATATATATATATATATATATATATATATGATTCACTTTTAGTAATATCGTCGTTGAAACAATAAACATTAGTAGGAAACACAATATTATAAGAAACATATTTAACACAGAAGTACCGATACTACTAAAATACCGACATTATACACAAACATTGATATTCATCAACACTGGCCTATCACTTATGACACGTAAGAGCGTTCCAAACCTATATACTGGATTTATCGCTATTTTCAAGTTTCAAGCAAAGCTCAGGCCTTGCATTACGTAGGTGCACCTCTCGTCGTGACAGGAACGATCATGTTAACCATAATATACTCTACAAGCACACAGGAATGCAGTAAATATATGCAGTGGAACTGGAAGAAACAGTCATACTGGAAGAGTTCAATGCACCATGTACACAAATCATTGTGCCGCGATGTGTCAGTCACAAGTTGCCAACTGTCAATGCAGCTTGTGCAGCTTACAAAATTCCCAACATAAATTTTTCGATCACATCCCTAGGCATTTTTGCGATTCCTGTAATGTAGTTTAAATTATATTAATGTAATCTACTACGGACAGGCCCTACGTCCAAAAAATCTTGAATCACGTGAAAACATTTTCAAATTATATGCCGAGTGCAAAGACAGAGTGAAGACAATGAAACAAAATCAGGAAACTATGCAACTGATTAGGGAGAAGAGAGCGAATCTCAGAAACGAGAAAACAAGCCAGTCATCACATTTGTTTCAGAAGAAGTATAAGTACCACGGTACCATATATCAGTGGGGCAAAGAGAGGTGTCCTGAATATGGCCAGGAACGTAAATTATATGGCAAATTTAATCACTTTGAGGGTTAATGTATAGCTTAGCCCAAACATAAGTATAAGAGAAATAGATATAAGAGTGACAAAGGGGACGTTAATGCAAAAGACTGTGACTCAGGCTCTGCAGAAGGCAATTCAAGATATGCATCTGAATGTGATGAACTACAGTCTATCAATTTGATACCAGAAACTGAAAATGTAAATTCAGTATCATTACAAAGTATAATCGTCGTATCTAGGCAGCTGAGATGGTTGATTCAGCTCAACAAACTTTCCAAGAGGATTCTGGCTCTACCTGTAATATTATTCCAGTCAACGTGTATAATATTCAGAGTGAATTAATCAAAAAAGAGCAATTCTTGGTCATGTGCAATGGAAGTACGTCAAAGCCCTTCGGTAAATGTAAGATAAAAATGGAAAATCTACAGAACAAAAAGAGGTATAATGCAGATTGTGTTGTATTTAGTTGTGATCATGGCAATCCATTACTGGACAGCAAAGCAGCCTAACAGATGGATCTCATATAGGTCAACTACCGTAATATATCCTCAGATAAGTCATGTAAAATGACAGGTACAAAACATGTTAACAAAGTCCGTGACAGTATGACGTAGCCTACCCTTACAAAGGAGCAGTTGACAAATGACTTCTCACATGTCTTTACAGGTATTGGTCTTCTAGATGGAAATTTCATCGTGAACTTGAGCCAGGTGCTAAGCCAGTTATACTAGAAATCGTCTCAAGAAAGGACTCAAAAGGATGACTGCAGATCAAATCATTCAACCTTTATCAGAACCAAACCCATGGGTCTAGAGCTAGTAACCGTCGAAAACCAGGTAAACTAAGAATGTGCATTGACCCCAAAGACTAAAATTGGAGTCTCGGAAGAAGTCATTACCAAATGAAAACCTTGGATGGCATTCTTCCCAACTCAGCAATGCATGCATATTCAGTGTATTCGACGCTATATATGCCTTTTGACATGTGAAACTTAGCCAGGAAAGTTCATTACTGACCACATTTAATACGCCATTTGGGCAATAAATGTGGTGTCGTATACCCTTTGGACATTGAACAGCACCTAAAAATTATAAAGACAACAAAATAAAGCATTGGAAGGACTCCCAGATGTCAAATCCATCGTTGATAACATTCTTGTTTTTGGTGTACGAGAGATTAATGAAAAAGTTGTTAAAGACCATGATCAGAAAGTTATTATACTAATGCAAAGATGTAGAGATAAAAATCTGACATCCAACAAGGACAAAATCCGATTTGGACTGAAGGAAGTTCCTTTTGTTTGCAGAATTATCAGCAATGAAGGACTAACACCAGACTCAACTAATGTAGAAACAGCATTGCACATCTCCAAACCACCGGATGTATATAGCCAGTGCACAACAGTACATTTGATTCTTTACATACTTTAGTAAGTTCCTACCACAACGTAATAAAATTTTACACCATACGACAATTAACCCAAAAGGGAATCCAATTGTCCTGAACGGACGTCCATGACAAAGCCTTTGGGAAATGGACTTGAACCGGACTTGCCCATAATTGAACTGGACCCAACGGGACTCAAAGGGACTTCAACTGGAGAGGACAGGAACCAGATGATTTTAAAACGACTTTTTCCATTATCAATATTGCATGGTGTGATTGCTAAGTCCAATTGAACTGGTCCATTAAAGTCCATTTGATCAGATCGCAACATTTAATGTCCGATTGAAATGGTGCTTTGAAGTCCAGTTAATAATAATAATAATAATAATAATAATAATAATAATAATAATAATAATAATAATAATAATAATAATAATAATAATAATAATAATAATAATAATAATAATAATAATAATAATAATAATAATAATAATAATAATAATAATAATAATAATAATAATAATAATAATAATAATAATAATAATAATAATAATAATAATAATAATAATAATAATAATAATAATAATAATAATAATAATAATAATAATAACAATAACAATAACAATAATAACGATAACGATAACGATAACGATAACGATAACGATAACGATAACGATAACGATAACGATAACGATAACGATAACGATAACGATAACGATAACGATAACGATAACGATAACGATAACGATAACGATAACGATAACGATAACGATAACGATAACGATAACGATAACGATAACAATAATAATAATAAGCGTGGATACTGACTTAGGGCGACAGTTACATTGACTTGCACACTAAAAATTCAAATTTTCTAACCCTAACCCTAACCCTACCCCTAACCCCACCCTAACCAAATTTAGTAGACATACTTATTAGACCAAAAGGAACAACTTAAGCCTATTTGCGACAATAAAATTATTTTTCTAAATGGTACCTATTCCTTTAAGGCGACAGTTATGTGTCGCCTTAATTCCAGGTGTCGCCTTAATGTTGTTGAATTAGCACGAAGTGTCGCCTTAAGGCATAATCCATGCGGATAATAATAATAATAATAATAATAATAATAATAATAATAATAATAATAATAATAATAATAATAATAATAATAATAATAATAATAATAATAATAATAATAATAATAATAATAATAATAATAATAATAAGAATGATAACAATGACAATAATGATAAGAATGATAATAATAATAATAATAATAATAATAAAATAATAATAATAATAATAATAATAATAATAATAATAATAATAATAATAATAATAATAATAATAATAATAATAATAATAATAATAATAATAATAATAATAATAATAATAATAATAATAATAATAATAATAATAATAATAATAATAATAATAATAGCAATAGCAATAGCAATAGCAATAGCAATAGCAATAGCAAGAGCAAGAGCAAGAGCAAGAGCAAGAGCAAGAGCAAGAGCAAGAGCAAGAGCAAGAGCAAGAGCAAGAGCAAGAGCAAGAGCAAGAGCAAGAGCAAGAGCAAGAGCAAGAGCAAGAGCAAGAGCAAGAGCAAGAGCAAGAGCAAGAGCAAGAGCAACAGCAACAGCAACAGCAACAGCAACAGCAACAGCAACAGCAACAGCAACAGCAACAGCAACAGCAGAACAATAACAAGAACAATAACAATAACAAGAACAATAACAAGAACAAGAACAAGAACAAGAACAATAACAATAACAATAACAATAACAATAACAAGAACAAGAACAAGAACAAGAACAAGAACAAGAACAAGAACAAGAACAAGAACAAGAACAAGAACAAGAACAAGAACAAGAACAAGAACAAGAACAAGAACAAGAACAAGAACAATAACAAGAACAAGAACAAGAACAATAACAATAACAATAACAATAACAATAACAATAATAATAATAATAATAACCGCCAAACCCCAGACACCGCCATGGAAGAATAGGTTGGAGAAGAAAATTGCACAGGCACGGAAAGACATCAGCAAGCTGGATGCTGCAAAACGAGTCCGAACCAAACTGACAGACGACTTGAAACAAAAGTACTGGTTAGAACAAAGGGGATTCAACCACGCCATAGAGGATGCCAAACAACGGCTGACAGCACTGGCACACAGACTCAAACGATACAATGCCAGGAATGAACAGTTCAGAGTGAACAAAATGTTCAAGAAACAACCCGGACGAGTCTACCAGAACCTCAGAGGCAATAGGAGTAAAGAATCCCCACCAGTACCAGATAGAGAAGAGACAGAACGATTCTGGCGCAGAATATGGGGTGAGCAGAAATACCACAGAACCGAGGCCGAATGGATAAAAGATTTCAGTGCCAACCACAAGGCCGTCTCTCCACAACCACCAGTGAAGATAACAGAAGAGGTGGTACGAGCAAAAGTGAAGAAGATGTCTAATTGGAAGTCACCTGGACCGGATCAAGTACAAGGTTTCTGGCTGAAAAAGATGACCAGTCTTCACCAAAGAATGGCGACACAGCTGCAGCAGATCATGGAGGAGCCAACATCCCTCCCCAAATGGCTGACAAGCTGTCGAACTACCTTGATCCAGAAAGATCCAGCCAAGGGCAACGCCCCCTCCAACTACAGGCCAATCACATGTCTGCCAACCACATGGAAGCTCCTATCGGGAATACTCGCAGATGAAGTAATTGCTCACCTAGGCCAGCACAACATCTTGGCGGAAGAACAAAAGGGGATCAAGCCTGGGAGTCGAGGCACCAAAGATCAGCTGACCATAGACAAAGCAGTTTGTAAGGACTCCAGAACCTGCCGTACCAACCTGGCAGTGGCATGGATTGACTATCAGAAGGCCTACGACTCAGTGCCCCACTCGTGGATAATAGAGGCCATGCGGATGCACAAGATCGACAACAAGATCTGCACTCTCATAGAAGATTCCATGCCAAACTGGGTCACTGACCTAACTGCCAGTGGCGAACACCTCGCCAGAATTCCAATCCGATGTGGGATCTTCCAAGGAGATGCCCTATCACCATTGCTCTTCTGTGTAGCCGTCAACCCTCTCAGCCACATACTCAGAAACTCTAGACGTGGATACACACTACGATCGGGTCACACAATACACAACCTCCTGTACATGGACGATCTAAAGTTGTACGGGAAGAATGAATGGGAGATTGACTCGATGATCAACATAGTCCGAATCTTCAGTGACGACATTGGCATGAAGTTCGGCCTTGAGAAATGTGGCAGGCTCATCATCAAGAGAGGGAAGGTGGAAGTTACGCAGAGCCTTCTCCTAGACATCGGGAAGATCAGAGACGTGGAAGTAGAAAGAGGATACAAGTACCTCGGTATCCTGCAGGGCATGGAAAACCTCCAGAAACAAGTAAAAGCCAACACAATTAAGACCTACACCAAGCGGATCAGGCAAGTCATGAAAACGAAACTAAGTGGACAGAACAAGATCCAGGATATCAATACATATGCCATGCCAATTGCCAGCTACACTGCAGGAATAATTGAGTGGACACAAACAGAGATGAAGGACCTCGACCGCAAGACAAGGAAACTCCTGAACATGCACGGAGGACTCCACCCAAGAGCAGATGTGCACAGACTCTACCTCCCAAGACACCATGGCAGTAGAGGGCTGAAAGAGGTGGAAGCAACGGTCACCGCAGAAAGTGTGGGTCTCGATGAATACATCCAAAGAATGAAAGACAAAGAGCCCCTACTCCAAGCTGCCTGGCAAACCAAACAACAACAGCAACCAGAGGTGGTCAAGAAGGATGAGTGGAAGGCAGGATGGGCATGGAGGTACAAGAGTAAATGGAGAGAAAAGCCACTACATGGTCAATACCCCCAGCAAGTAGAAGAAGTTACAAACACGGAGATGGCGTACAAGTGGCTATCCTGCACAGGCTTGAAAATAGAGACAGAAGCACTCATCACAGCTGCCCAAGACCAGGCACTTAACACCAAAAGCCATCAAGCCAACATAATGAAAGTGACAACGGACAGTAAATGTCGAATGTGCACAGAAACAGATGAAACGGTGAACCACCTCGTAGAGGGCTGCCAGAAACTTGCAGCCACTGAATATCTGGAGAGACATAACAAAGTAGCAGCTGCCCTGCACCTTGAAATATGTCGACACTACGGTATCCCCACAGCTGAGCAACATCCATGGCTGCATAGACCAGAGACAGTCAATGAAACAGACCAAGTGAAAATACTGTGGGACTTCGAAGTCAGAATTGACAAGGTCATAACAGCAAGGAGACCTGACATAATTGTAGTTGAAAAGCAGGAAAAGACCGCCAAGATAATAGATGTTGCGATCCCCCTTGATAAGAATATACGAGGGAAAGAAGCAGAAAAAACACAAAAATACCAAGACTTGAAGTTAGAGATACAGAAACTGTGGGTTGTCAAAGCAGAGGTGATACCAATAGTGATTGGGGCACTCGGTGCAGTCAGTACCAGTCTGGAAGGCCACCTCCAAAGAGCACCCGGAGAACATGACATGAGGAAACTCATGAAGCAAGCAATCCTCGGCAGCGCCGACATTCTCAGAAGGGTGCTTGACCTCCCAGGATCCGGGTAGGATCCCGATGTCAGCACATGTGAATCCAGCTGAAAGAAATAGCTGTGAATGAGAGGATAATGATAATAATAATAATAATAATAATAATAATAATAATAATAATAAATAATAATAATAATAATAATAATAATAATAATAATAATAAATAATAATAATAATAATAATATAATAATAATAATAATAATATAATAATAATAATAATAATAATAATAATAATAATAATAATAATAATAATAATAATAATAATAATAATAATAATAATAAATAATAATAATAAAATAATAATAATAATAATAATAATAATAATAATAATTATAATAATAATAATAATAATAATAATAATAATAATAATAATAATAATAATAATAATAATAATAATAATAATAATAATAATAATAATAATAATAATAATAATAATAATAATAATAATAATAATAATAATAATAATAATAATAATTTGGTGTAGCGCCGGTATCCGTCAGATGACGCTCATGGCGCTTCCACAGTCACAACCAAAGTTAAATGTCCAAGAAAAGGTGGGTTTTTCGTTTTTTCTTGAAAGTACTGAGAGAAGTTGCAGAACGAACGGATAAAGGGAGGTTGTTCCAGATTTTGGCAGCAGCAAAAAAGAAAGACCTACTTCCCCACTTATTTCTAGAAACATGCTCCTGGAGAAAATTATGAGTTGAAGATCTGAGACCTTGGCGGCTAGGTGAATACAGAGTCAAAAGTTGATGCAGATAGGCTGGTCTTGAATAAGCTAAAGTCTTATAAATAAATAGTGACAGTTTGAAAAGAATTCGTCTCTCAACAGGAAGCCAGTGCAATTCTCTTAAAACTGGAGTGATATGAGAAGATGGAGACGTTCTACACACTAATCTTGCTGCAATGTTCTGAATGCGCTGAAGGCGGTTAATTTGAGTTTTGGAGATCCCATACAGTAAAGAAGTTCCCATATCTAACTTTGATGAAACAAACGCATGAACCATTGTTATCGCTGTCGCTTTGTCAATGTGGTTGCGTATGCGACCAATGTTCCTCAGAGAAATGTATGCAGCTTTGCAAACAGCAGTGACATGGTGATCCATGGATAGAGAAGGATCTAATACAACTCCAAGATTTTTCAGCTGGGAGGATGGTAAAACTTTCATGTCACCAACTTGGATGTAAGGAACATGTAGTTTGCATGTATGAAGTTTGTTTCCAAGTGTCATAAATTCTGTCTTGTAATCATTTAGCTTTAAAAAATTCTCAAACATCCATTTTTCAATATGAATAATGCAGACTGTAATCTTTGGACAGCAGCATCAACTTCAGCTTGCACAGGATTTACTGAAATGTATAACTGAGTATCATCAGCATAGAAGTGGCACTGTATGTGGTATTGACGAATAATGTCTCCCAGTGGGAGGGTATAAATGGAAAAAGCTCTTGGTCTTATAACAGAACCCTGAGGAACACCATAGTTTAAATGAGCTTGTACAGAAAATGAGTTATTAATTCTTACGACTTGTTGTCTTCCAGAAAGATACGACTTGAACAACTCTAGGGCTGTACCCCTGACACCAATCTGATTTCTAAGCCTGAGAATTAGTCTGCTGTGGTCAACGGTGTCAAAAGCAGCAGATAGATCCAACAGTACTAAGAGTGTAATCTTACCTTTGTCCATTCCTTGTAAGATATTCTGAACCTTAAGTAGGGCCGATTCTGTGCTATGGTGGGAGCGGTACGCAGACTGATAATCATCATAGAGATTATGTTTGTGAACAAAAGAATCTAGTCTATTTATCACCACACGCTCAAGAGTTTTCCCAAGAAAAGAGAGATTTGAAACTGGTCGAGAGTTCTTCAATAAATTATGATCAAGAGATTGCTTTTTTAATACAGGGCGAACATGTGCAGTTTTGAAGTTATCTGGCACAATTCCTGATTCCAATGAATGATTAATAATGTTAGTGAAAAGAGGAACTATCACAGAGGAGCAATTCTTCAGAAGGAAGGTAGGTACAGGATCAAGCCCACAGGATGTAACTGAAGAATTCAACAGTGTATGAGAGATTTGCTCTTCAGATGCAAGAGGGAAAAACATAAGATGATGTTGAGCTGTGACTGGCTCAGTATATGTTTCTCTACCCGATAAATCAAAACTATCCCTAATAAGAGATATTTTTTCAGAGAAGAAGTGACTGAAATTGTTGGCTAGTTCCTCATCTGAGTCACAATCAGGAAGCGATAACTCATGATGCCTATGTAAAAGCTTGTTTATGATGGTAAAAAGCTTCTTTTGATCCTTTGAGTGAGTTACACATAAGTTTTTGTAGTAGCTGTTTTTTGCCCTCTTGATCATCGAAATGACTTTCTGCTTTTGTTGAATCGATCACAATATTTTCGTCCGCTTAAACTGGTCCACTTACGTCCAGTTGAACTGATCCCAGTTAAGTCCTATTGAACAAGTTCAACAAAGTCTAATTGAACTAATCACAGTAAAGTCCAATTGAACTGGAATATGTTCGTTCACCGGTGTCTTTCTAATATATCGGTATTCCCCGGATCCTACTTAGTAGCACCTTAATTTTACTCATTTTGGGTGATGGAGCTTTGGCTTAGAGTAAGTTTGGCCTCTTGTGAACGTTCTTCAAAAAAGGTTTACTTGGACGCACATGTGGGTGTAATTGGTATTGATGATATTTATTGTCCATCTATTGTACTCCCTTGAGGAGTTCTTTCAGATTTTCGCATGTATTAAACGATAACTCGCGACAGTTTTGTTAACAAAAACACCCATTTAGTTGTTTCGTTAGTCTTTAATTCGTATTTGCTTGTTGTTTATTCTTCAGAGGGTTTGCTTGTACAAGCTCTTGCTTTTTCAGGCCTCCTTTACCCTCAGATATGTATTTTCGTACACTGTCATATTCTGATATTACTTGTTCATAAGGGTAAAAAAATTAAACCTTGAATCTTGAATAAACCTTGAACCTTGTACTATTGTAGCCATTCAATGAGGCAGATACCTTTCAATTGAAAAATCTCTTATATAACGTACGAAATATACCCTGTTCTATTTCTGTCAAGAATTATATACTTAGGCCTACACAATTTGATTTGAATTGAAGGGAAGAGTAACTCTAGTAAAGACTCATGGGGAATGAGATGACGTAGGCGAAATTCTCTTTTCTTTCGTGGAGGGGGCGAGGTACATTAATTGCATTACTGCAATGACATTTTTATTTTCTATGAGGCGAATATTTTTCTATGGGTACCGCCTACTACTGGCTACTCTACATTTTGGAAGAATATTGCTTTTGAACAAAGTTGCTCGAGTTAATAAAGAGATCTACCAACCTACTTGTATGCTGATGACTAATCACTGTTCGGTAGAGTTTTTAAGAAGTGTTTTCATCCTTCGTTTGGAGTAATGTTGCTACCGGAACTGGGTTGGATGTTATGCAAAATGTGTCAAGTATGATCTTATTCGAACTTTTAGTTATTTGGAAAAAATAATGCAACACTAAAAACGGTTGGTTCAAATTTGAACCTTCCCAGGTATGAAGCGTAGGTAGAAGTTCTAGGGATAGGAGAGGAGAGGATACATCTCCTACTTTTTGGAAATGATCCTATCATCTTTCACGTGTTCACACCATAATTTGAGCTTCAATGGACACTACACTCTAAAACAGGTCTGATCAGAGGGGCACCGAATAGGAATCTGGTCAAAAATGTGACTAGATCCGGCTCAAAAATGAACCAATTCTCATCATTTCTGAACCAAATCTAGTCAAATAATTAATCAGATTCCTGTTCGGTGCCCCTCTGATCAGATTCGGTTCAAATTTGACCAAACCTTTTATAGAGAGTAATCCTACCCACCTTTTTACACAAAATTCTGCCACTGGTTTAGTGGGCCGGTAACTGGTTTCTGGTAAAAAGATTCCACTAAATTTGGATCACGTTGAGCCGAGCTGGCTTACATTTGAGTCAAATTAAGTCAAGTATATGAACAGATTCAAATTATATGCATCTCACTCCCAGTTCTATTCAAATTTGTCCCTACCCTTTTACAGTGATAATATTAAAAAACTTTTCACTACTTAGCAAAGGTGAAATATATTTCAGACAATAAAACAAACAATATGATTTAGGTGCAATTGATCATTTCTATACCTGTCTCCATTTGCACTTGGTGACGGCGAGTGAGAAGCCACCAACTCTCCCATTGTATGTCTTTCGTTGCACAGAAATCGTGAATGCGGTTAGTCATATGGGTCATCTAGAACAAATATGACTAATTTCCTTACATATTCTTTGTCAACTAATATCAGCTGAAAATTCTGCTGACGAGACCCGGTTTGAATCTATTTCGATTAATCCACCGTCTGTCAAACATCTTACATTTAATGTTTCACCGTACAATGCTGTAAATATCCACCATAGTTGTCCTATCTCAGACTTCAGCTTTAACAACTTTTTTCATAGGCGGTGGCTTATGATTGCATTATGGACAGGTATCGCCAAGGAGGGCGGGGGAAGGGGATCGGCAGTGTAAATGGCTCTTTTCTAGCCCACATATAATATGTCAATTTTTCCTTTATAATACACATTTTAATTTTCGACTGCTTATTTTTAGGAGAATAATCCGTCGTGACCTTGACGCCTGTAGTATACCCACTATAATTACCACACTGTTTAATCCTATACTTGTCAATCGTGACGTGATACACAATGCAACTTCATATACCGGTGTTATGCATGAAGTGGTGTTCAATCCTTGTTTGAAAACAGGTTGCATCAAATGACACTTCTTGCAAAATCATTTAGTTTACACGGCTGAACTTTGTCAACTTACCGAAAAGCAGTTGAACAGGTTGTGCTAAGGAAAAACGCTGTCACTTCAATCTGAAGCAGTGCATTTTGATAAACTAAATGTATCTGCAGTGACATTTAGCTCTATTTAACATGCTTATTATCCTTTGCCTGAAGAAACACACAGCACAGTATACAACCACAGTATGCAGATATGCAAGAAGTAAGGAATATTACTCAACTCTGAAATACAATACTAAAGATTTTAACAGAATTGTAAGGGTAGCATTGGATTACAAGCTAATCATAATAATACTTTACTGATATTACAGGCTTATAATAATAACAACAAAACCATTGTAAAGATCCACCATGAATCACTGTACTGGTTATGAGACTGCACTTCAAGTAACTGAATTAAATTGACAAGTGTTGTAATGAACAACTTACTGTAAGTCGAGAACAGTTGTACTGTACACAAGCATTGACTTTTGAAAAAGATTCAACATGACTCCAGTATTTGATTAGAAAAGTTCAAAAGACTCACGCAAGGTACCAGTAGAGACTACTCACCACGAGTCATGCTGAAATAAACACCAATTTAAAATTAAACATAATATTACCGAAATTAGTTTGAAGGAACTCAAACGCACAATGAGGGACTAAAATTGAACAAACTGATGTACTATTGGAGGCTCAAATAATTGAGTGACTGGACCAAACAGACTGGACTCCAGGTAGACTCTAAAACCTAAACAGACTCAAACAACTTGACCTTACTTAAGTTTTGATACCATAAGACTCGATGTGACTCAAGTCTCAACACCCTGCCACTTGAACACGACTCTAGGCTCAACATCATGTGACTCAATTGGAAATAATGTCAGAACGAAAAGTGATTGTGCTTTCTAAGGGTTTGTTTAAAAATTAAACATGCAGTGTTAAGCATTTTTTTTTCATTTACACTCTTCCAAACTCATGCACTCCATATATTGTAAAAACAGGAAACAGTTGACATACTTGTAAAACTCTAAAGATTATTGTCATAACGGAAAAAAACTAATATGACATAAAAACTGCTTCATAAAAATTTAAAGAGATGAAAGTGTAACAATGAAAAAACATTAAAAACAATTTATGGCACTTGAGA
This sequence comes from Holothuria leucospilota, assembly GCA_029531755.1. Taxonomy (NCBI): domain Eukaryota; kingdom Metazoa; phylum Echinodermata; class Holothuroidea; order Aspidochirotida; family Holothuriidae; genus Holothuria; species Holothuria leucospilota. The sequence continues at coordinate 3,921,955 of CM055967.1, read as the reverse complement.
ATTTGATTGGTAGACATTTATTGGAGAGTCTAACTTTCTCTATGAATGATGCTTCCAAACAGCAAACATGACACAGACAGGAATAAATGGTAGACAACAAACATCCTTGAATGAAAACACTGCATCTGTGGCCCTTGACTGAATATTAAAACTATGGACTGCTAGCCATATAAACAGCTTATTAGTTTTAGAACCCTACCACAGGTGTAGAAATGTATGCCCTGAAGCAAGTATTTAAATACCGACATTTCTTGTTACAAATGGAAACTGCAGCTCAGTCTTAAAATATCTATCTAGTCCAGTGTTTACTTTAATTTAATGGGAAATATTGCATTTAAAATGCACCAACAAGGCATACAAAGAAAACATTATCGAGCCGTTCTGTCTCACCAATAAACTCCAGCAATACTGTATCTTTATCTCCTCAAAATACTATGAAATTTTGAAGTTTAGGCTTACAAATTATTCTTGAGCAACAAATGACGGACTTTCTTTCTGTATAAACTTTAGTTCTTGAAGAGAAAGCTTCTGTGCTGTCTTACTTTGAACCATCTATTATTCAGTATATATCTATAACTAGTGGTTTCAATAATATGACAACTTCCTGTACAACAAACGCAATACTGGCCCTGTATCTTCCTTAAAGAGTTGTAATTAATTTCCCTTCTGACAACTAAAAATATCTTTCATCAGTAAAAACACAAGTTTAATTATACCTTTTACATAGTACAGTATACTGCATTTCTCATCTGATGAAGACTTTTCTTTAAATGAATTTTGACCATTTTTTTCAAGCTGCATAAAGTTTAAAATTTTACGATAATATACAAAAACAAAATAAAAGTCAAAATTTTCCACACTACTGTACCTCCACTCATTCCCAATCACACTAGTAAGTAAATTTTTTGACTTCTCCATGGTGTCAAGAGCACAGGAAAAAACTACAAAACTGGATAATTACCGTTTATTTTACAGATCAATGACCCAATGGAATCAAACTTCCCATTGATGAATTGACCTCCAAAATTTTTGTAATTTTGCATATCCTTGAAGGAATACAGCAAGTACTTGTCTCCCCATCTATAAAGAAAAGATGAAAAAAAGTTAAAATTATAAAAGTGCAGAAGCAATAAAATGTCTTTGAGCCATTGTAAGTTTAAAAATACATCTAGTCTGTCTAGACAGAAAATATGACATTCCAGAATTTAACGTTTTACTGAGGTTGTTCACTTGGGTAACAGAATCTAAACCTGACACTTGCTTAAACTTACAGTTTCATTCATAAATGGTTGAGTTGACAAAACTTTGCAAGTTGCTGGAATGGCCACAATTAAACTTGAAATTAATATGAAAGGCATGTCACAATAACACTTTCTATTGTTATGAAGTTTCTATATATATATATTAAGATATATACTTCCTTGTCATGTTAGGAGTAAATGAAGTGTTAAGTCACTGTCATTTCTGTTTCAAAAGAGTGAATTTTCCTCAATAACAACTTTTTGCAGGTTGGTTAGAGCTACAGAACAATAGAAATGAATGAGCCTTGGAAGTTAGAAAACCTACAGTAATGGCTAAATATGAGAATCACCTTAATGAACAAGCAGACCAAAATGACTTGAACCAGAATACATTTTCTCATAACTTGTTCACAATTTCTCATGATCTTTTACTATTAACAACTGATGCTAAGAATAAGTTCTTCTTTTTGCCTTTCCAGAAACCATATGCAGCCTACTCTATCTTTCCCTCTTCCCAACTCTTCCCATTTCGCAAAATTACAATTAAAATACCTTTAATTCTCCAGGTAAACAGCAGTGACCTTTCACCCCTAAGCAAGTTTAACGTACATGCACATATTGTTATATTGTCTTGTAAACTGACATGCAGCTCTCTTTGGCAACTTGATGGAAATGTTTACCAAAACTGTTGAACAGTACAGTATGTACATCAAATATTGTACACAGACATCAAACTTCCACACAGGCAACATGAAGATTTATCAAGCAATGTTTACACCACATGTGACCACCATAATGAATATACCAAACTTACCAGGTAAAGTGCCCATCAATTTTTTTCTGCTATGACACTGACATTACATTACAACTTTTTTAAGTCTTTTTTTCACACCGTTGTCACCATTAATGACTTAAATCAGTAGATGAGTTAATACCATGAAATACTGTAATTCTTCCACATCAATATCCTCATACTGCACACAAACTCGCAAAGGCCTATAAATCGGTTATGAAGCAGAAAAATTCCACAGACATTTAATCCAAGTTTGAGCCCCTGCAACATCAGTGGCCCATCAAACTATACAGGTCCTTAATCAAGAGTTGCCAGAAAATACTTCTAGATAACATGTGACATATTATGGTAGCATATAAATCAAAATAATGAAGTGCAGAGTCTTAATTTACTTTCTCTTGTGACATTTAAGCTTGACCTGGAAGATATTCACAAACATAACCTCATTACATATTCAAGGCACTGAATTGTTCCAGCAGGGGCCACTATAGTGAAAGTCAGCTAATCAAAAAATTGGCTAGACCAAAGTCAGCTAGCCTAGTAACATCTGTAACCCTACTGTAACTCTAACCCTACTGTAACTCTAAATCCTAATGAGGGTGGTCAAATGTCTGGCTTTTCACTGGACTGTCCCACTTCTGGAAAGCCTGTCCTCTGTCCGGCGTTACTCAACGCCAGACATTACTTCGTCCTTCTTTTTGAAGGTCGTCAAGGAAACAATGGAAAACCTTGCACTTTTATAAAAATTTATGATAAAAAAAAATTATGAATAAGTTCATTCCTGTCATATACAAGATTACCATGGGGGAAATATCTTTGGGTATGGAGGTGTTTCATGTGATGTCATGTGTTTGGGTTTGCCTTTTCCTGCCAGGCACAGCACATGCATTATGAGTGTTACAGTACACATGCACTGCATGACCTTGGACACTACTGTGATGACACAATGAATGTGACAAAACATCCAGAAACCAAGAAGATATGCACCTTTACATCTCAAAGCATAAGCAGTACCCATCAGTTAACATTTACATACTATAATCCTGAACACTGCTCAGTCAGTTTGGTTAGGCCTAGCTAATTAATGCATACCATGTGTAGTCTTGTGGATATGTATATATTATGAATGACTGTGTACACAATGTTGGTGAGTAGAAGTAAGTTAATGTGGCTAAAATGGGTTATGTTCTCCCTTTTTGAGAATTTTGAATGGCCACCCTAATCCAAACCCAATTCAAATACAAAATGTTTGATCTAGTGGAGCTCTGGTCTAGTGGACATCCCCCAACTGTTCAATGCTCGAAACATTTTAGTTTTCCTAAAGAGCCAAGCCAAGTTCACTAATACTGATCTTGCTAGTAGTTTCTAAACTGTAAGAAATTTCTCTTTTGACTACCACATAATCCATCCCATATATTACATAGACTATTCAAGAGAAGAAATACCCCTAGAACGAAAATGTTATCTTTTTTGCCCTACGAAGGTGATATGTTCTCAATACTGGGGAGCGGCATGACCCCATTTTCAAATAATTTACTGTGTGAAAATTCAAAGTCAATGGGCACTTTCTAAAATATTGGGAGGACATGTCCCCCTCCCCTGGGATCTCTGCCCATCTTTTTTGCTTTAGACATTGACCCACCTCAAAAACTGCATGGATGTCTCCTCTACTATGCTCTCAATTTTTGAGTTAAGTCTGTTGGCTGTTTCTTCATTTAGATCGTCACCTTTGAATGTGAACAAAGCAAGAACACCATCCGCTGTCTCAGCCACTTCAGAGACTCTCTTGCCCCAGCTTGGTCTGATCTGAATTTAAAAGAAGAGAAATAAGTCAGCCATTTTTAAATCACACACATCCATACAACTACCTGGAAATGCGTTCAAGGTGCAAAAGAGTAAAAGAAAATGAAAGAAAAACTATTTCACAAAAAAGAATTATTACTGTAAGTACTGTAGTTTAATACTGATGGATACTTGGCACACAAAATGAGTTCTAGATAGAATATTTTTGTACGAAGTACAGTAGCTCCTTCAAGGAAAACTATTGACTCTACTCCTTGTACTCTCAGCAGTGGTATTTGAAGCAATGACATACAATTAGAGGGCACCCGGAGTCCTGTCCCTGACAGAATGGTGTATCAAATTGTACATTTACAGTAGCAATCTACTGTAAAACTTTTCCATTTGACCTGACCTGAATTGGAAGAGAAGTTATTCTTTCGAAATTTTATGAACTTTAAATTCAAGAAGCTCTTAAAGAGTTTTTTTTTTCTGGAAGGGTAGGATCCCAAAAGAGTTTTCCTTTAAAGCCAGAATACAAGGACTAAATTTACTCCCTTGCCCAACCAACTCTCTCTGACCCTCTTTGTTGCCAAGGTAACAAATACTCACCAAAGACAATCTTTTTCCAGGCTTGCATTCTTTTATACCACTTTCTCGCTGAGTAAAAACCATAGGAATGTCTGCCAAAGTCACGACGTTTACTGCTGATCTTGCAAAGTCCACTTCATCATCATCTCCTGAGAGAAATATCCCATCAGGGTCACTTGGACACATGTATGACATGTTGAACTTCCCAGAGAATACTGTATTTGCTAAGGAATAATGTAAAACAAAACAAAATGACAAAAGTGGCACACAACATCACAATCATTTACCCTGAAGTTTACAGTGGTGTGCGCTTCAAGTGAATTACTGTACTATAGTATGCACCCACAGTTAAAGTACTCATAATAATTACAACAAACTCTAATGCTAAGGAGGTACAGTATGCTTGCATCATACTTTGAAAATTTTTCGGAAATTTCATTACAAAACAAGCAGTTCTGAAGGCATTTGGGCATAAAAAATGTAACAAAATACATATGTGATGTGTCGTAAGTACACATACTGTACTGTACTGTATGTTTACATTGACAAGTACTGTACCTGTACTGTACTTGTCTCCCATCCACTGGGCAGGCATGTTTCATTGCATATACTGTACCTGTACTGCATTGTCTGCATTACTACTGTATCATGATCTTGTCATGTGACAACTCTGTTGCCTCTGAGTACATACAGTACCCTGAGCACCCTACAGTTACCTCACTGACCTGCACATGTCCGTGTCATACTTTTTAAAAACTTTACAGAAAGAATGGAGTGGAAGAGGGTGTTTATGTCAAGTTTGGTGAGAAAATATTAGGCCTACTGTCTGAGAACATGAGGAATGATGATCAATGTGTGGGTTTGATAATGTACTTAGTAAAAAAAAATATGGTGTTTAGCTGCACAAAGGCTTTGAATAGGAATGTTATATTTCTACATAAAGGATGTGTAATGTACAGCCCTGTCCATGGGTAAAATTAGTGTACTGTATATGTTCAAAGGATTGTTGGAACTGGGAAGGTGTTTTGGCATGTATCATCATCAATTGATATGCCTGCCAGGTACCAGGTGGCTGTCAATTCTTCTTTGCCACATTCTGTACTGGCTACAGTCTCAGGGTTTTCACTGACCCGGGCACCCAGGTCAATGACGCACAACTTTTGATTTTGATGCACAGACACAAAACCTCTGGGGTCAAACTGATGCACAGCTTTCTCACCGGTGAAGCCACGAAAATTGTGAGGGCGCTTTCGTTGTACAGCAAAAGACCGGTTGATTGGTGTGTCTCCGTACGTACAGTGTGCATTCTGCTGGAGAAGTTATAGCTTATTTTATCCGGTTTTCGAAAGATTAGGAGTAATTTTCACAACAGAAATAAGCCATGGTGCCTTAAGTATTTGTTTTATACTCCTAACTTGAAAACGTGCAGTGTCTTTGCCAATACTTGGGGCAAAAGCAATGACGTGATATTTGTATTACACGCCAGTGCTCTGTTGCTGTACAGCCTAGCCAAATCAATGGCTTCAGTTCAGATCGGCAGATGTCATTCTCCCTTACTTTAATTTCTATGATAAAATCCGACTCGCAGTGTTTCACACTCTACGATAATTGCGGCACAAGTATGCAGATAAAATATGAAGCCTTGTATTACACAAAGCTCTGCTGCAATCGACATCAATGTAAATGTCAGTCATAGAGTAGTACAGTATTCTAAGAACTTATACTACTGCTCTATTATGTCAGTACATTACGCATTTACAGCAATGATCGAATCGTACAGAGAGGACTGTACATCGTAGGCTTCTGTACATGCGTATATTTGGTAGTAGCGCTACTAGCGCTAAAAGCACGTGTTTCAATTCTATCTAGTTATTTCTAGAAGTGTGTCTGATGCACGGCATGTGTTTTGGCGGGGAAACTTACAATTGTAATCTCAGTAGGTGCAAAGGTTCTTATCATAGAAGTGAATTCCCACCTTGTTTCAGTACATTTTTACATTGCTTCTTCTACACGAAGGCAAAAACAGGAATAAAGTTTGATGCATTAAATTCAAATTTATTCTGACCCCTTCTTTTTTAGTGTTGACTCTTGTAAATTTATTCTAAAGGGTCAGTGACTCCTGAAAAACCAGAATGCAAAAATGCACTGAGGTTTCGATGATATATGTTCTATTCCAAATAATGCCATGACGATGTCCCATATCTTTCAGTCACTGGTCAAAATTTCCCAAGATCGTCATCTGGGGTTACGAGAGGTCAAAAAGCAAAATATCCCAAGTATTCCCAAGGCCTAACGTTACAGTATAGCCTAGAGGCTATGCTAAATACTTGGCAAGGCCCTAAGTAACATTAGCCTAGGCCCAGCTATAAGTACAGTATAAACCTAGCCTAGGCCTATGCACAGCTGGTCACAGAAATCTCTCTGTAAATACTACAAACTTAGATGATGGGTACCAACATTTGACAGGCAATAACTGCTTTGACTAGCCCTAGCCTAGGCCATAGCTATTACAGTAACCTAGGCCTACCTCTAATAAGTAATATCAGCCCATACATACTGTACTACAATTAGGCTAGCCTGTACTGTGGCAGTTAGGCTAGGACTTAGTCACAGGACTAGGACTTTGTCTAGGCCTAGCCCATAAACCTGGAACTCTGCATTACATTAATGTACTGAGTCTAACGTTATTGTGTGTGTAGGCTAATGTTTGTTGTTGGTTCTGTAACAACACTTAGGCCTAACGTTAGGCCCTAACTGTTAGGCCTTGGCCTAGGCCTACGTTAAAACTTGATCTGCCTGGTAAATTTTCCACTAAAGTTACTCATACTACTCTGCTACTCTGAAGAGGAGCCATATTACAACATACTGTGATATTCCTGCTGTAATTTTTATTATTCCATTTCGTGGTGCTATTTTTCCAATTCAGTTACAGTCAAATCTACGAGGTGCGCATGCGTCGAGTTGGTAGGACGTGATTTTTTTTGCTCTGTGTTTAGTCGTTTTTATCCCTCTTAGTTTGCCTTTTACCAATTGTTTTAGGTGTTATACCGATTTTAGTGTCTTATTCTCTTGTTTCTGTGTTGGATCTTGCCTTTTATCGTTTTTTAAACCCTGTTTTTGATTGTGATTTTTACGGATTTCCGTTGTCTCACTTTGGTGCCTTGGAGACCCCCCTAACACGCTGTTTGGTGCTTTTAGCAGAGGCCTAGCCTGTACCATGAGGTGGTGCCTTCTTCTTATTGTTGTTTTTAGCAATCTACACGTAATTTCTACCAGGTGGCATGGAAGTGTATCACACTCTTGGATGTCTCTCCATAGACCTTATATAATCGTTCCAAGGTCGGTCAGTATCTTTCAACATTTTTCTATGGTAGGCCTAACCTTTTCTAACAGACGCTGGCCTAGGCCTAAGTCCCTTAACGTTAGTCGTACTTGTATTTCTCACTTATCAAACTCTCAAAATTACACACGGTCCCTTGTGTGCATGCTTCTTATTCTAGGTGGGGACATTGAGGTCAATCCTGGCCCGGGATCTTATTGTGGGCTTTGTAGCAAACTGGTCAAAAAACGGGACAAAGCTGTTGAGTGTGATGGGTGTGTTAAATGGGTCCATACGCGGTGTGCCGGCATCGACAATGAAGGGTATAAATTGTTACAACTTTCCAACCCCGATGACAAATGGTATTGCTCCAATTGCTCATCCCCTTGTGGCATTTGTGCACATATGGTTCTGAGTAGTGACCCAGCCATTGAATGTGACTCCTGCAAAAAATGGATACATAACAGGTGCTCTCAGGTCGATGACCTTCATTATCAACATGTTCAAGCCACAAGTTGTGTTTGGATATGTCCAGCCTGTAACCAAAGTAATTTAGCTACCACCCCCAATAGTAACATAGGCCTAGGCCTAAGTAATTGTTTTGAAGTCCTTGATCCGGATCAAAATGAGTATCAAAATGTCTCAATTACTCACGCGGAGTCACCTCCTCTGAGATCGAAGCACATTCTCAGTCATAAGACTGCTCACAAAAAGGAGATTTCCTTAGTTTCAATTAATATTAATGGCATTCGTGGTAAAAAAATTGATCTTCAAGCGTTCCTTAGTGTGACCGAACCTGATGTTGTGGCTCTCCAGGAAACTAAGGTTGATGACTCTATAACAACGAGTGAATTGTTTCCTGCTTCTCTTGACTATACCATTTTCAGAAATGACCGTACCCTGGGGGGCGGTGGCACTATGCTGCTGGTAAAAAAAAATCTGACCCCATCAAGTGTTAGATACCTCACTAACGGTTCTGAGTCAATTTGGGCTAAGTTCTCTATTAATGGTACTATGCACTATGTCGCCTCTTGGTACAGGGACCCTGACGCTCCGTCTGAGCACATATCTTTACTTCGGGAGCAATTAAGTAAAATTATGGCTAATCATAAATCCAGCAGGCAACCCTGCTTTCATGTTTTGGGGGATTTCAACTTCAGCAAAATTGATTGGCTTACCAGATTAAATAAGGATAGTGGGTTGTGTCTGACCAACAGTACCGGCAAACTGTTCCTTGATATCTTAAACGATTTTGCTGCTGATCAACTTGTAAATTTCACTACTAGGGTGATAACACTCTTGATCTACTTCTAACCAATTCGCCGAGTCAGTACATTGAAGTCTCCCCCTTAGACCCTTTTAGTGATCACGAAGCTATATTCTGTAGACTGAAGTGTATCCTTCCAAAGATTAGGCAACCTCGTAGGCTTATCTGGCAGTTTTCTAAAGGTGATTATAGTACCATGAGGAGTGATACCCGGAGTTTTGCTCTTGGTTACTTTAACGGGGGGCAAAAAAAATCGTTCTATTGACGAAAATTGGCAATTAATAAAGTCCTTCCTCGAAAGGACTGTAAAGAAGAATGTTCCCACCAAAACTACTAGGACTAGAACATCCCTCCCTTGGGTCACTGACGGCATACGTAAGCTGATCAAGAGACGGGACAAGTTGTATGCTATTTTTAAAAAAACTCATAAGACTAATATTTACGTCAAATGGCTGACTTACGTAAGAAAATTAAAAGGGAAGTTTATATCTCCCATACCAACTACATTAATGGTATGATTGGGGACATAAAAAATGACACAAAGCCTTTTTGGAAGTACATAAATGGTCAAAAAAAGGATAAGCACAGTATCCCCCCTCTCCAGACAAATGGCAAATTAGCCATTACTGATCTGGACAAGGCCCTGGCCTTCAATTCTCAGTTTACTAGCGTCTTCACTAAAACTTTGTATAGTGTAATTCCATTCCGTAGACCGACTCATAGCAGAATGGCTGATATTACTATCTCCACACATGGGGTTGAAAAACTGTTAAAAGGTCTTAACAAACATAAAGCTGTTGGACCGGACAACATCCACCCTTGGGTCCTCAGGGAAATCGCATCGGATATTGCCCCTATGTTGAGTCACCTTTATCAACAATCCCTCTCAAGTGGGCGAATACCCATTGATTGGAAGAGGGCAAATGTTTGCCCTATTTACAAAAAAGAATGACAGTTCCCTCCCTAGTAATTATCGGCCTGTCTCGCTCACCTGTATTTGTTGTAAATTGTTAGAACACATTATTAGCTCAAACTTAATGGACTTCTTTGAATCCAAGAATGTCCTTTCATCAAAGCAGCATGCCTTTAGAAAATCGCACAGCTGCGATACTCAGTTGGTGTCAGTCATTGAAGACTGGGCATCATCCCTGGATTCAAACAAACAAATTGATGTTTTCATTCTGGACTTTGAAAAGGCTTTCGACACGGTGCCTCATGAGCTCTTAAAAACCAAGCTTTTTAGTCTTGGTGTTTCAAGACAGATCCTCCAGTGGGTTGATGATTTCCTCTCTGATCGTAAACAGGCTGTCGTAGTAAATGGTACTAGGTCTTCTTTTGACGATGTTGTGTCTGGAGTCCCTCAGGGTCCGTTTTAGGACCAATTCTCTTTTTAGCGCACATCAACGATATCGTTAGTAGTGCCAGTTCTAATGTCAGGCTTTTTGCTGATGATTGTGTTTGCTACCGAGTTATTGATGATGCTAGTGACTGTCGTAAGCTTCAGGTTGACATTGATAATCTAGGTCTCTGGGCTAAGACATGGGGTATGAGATTCCAGCCTTCAAAGTGCAATATCATCACCTTTGCCAGAAAAAAGAAGCCTGTCTGTTTCGATTATGTCATAAAACGGTGAAAAGTTACTTAAGGTTGATTCAATTAAGTACTTAGGGGTTTTTATTACTAGTGACCTTAGTTGGGATAAACATGTCCAATTTATTTGTAATAAAGGTAATAGAATCTTAGGGGTACTTCAAAGAAATCTGTCTTTTTGCCCTAGCGATGTGAAGCTAACTGCTTATAAGGGCCTTCTCCGGCCTATTTTGGAATATGCCAGCAGCGTGTGGGATCCACACCAGATTTACTTACAGGATAAGCTGGAGAGTATTCAAAGGAGATCGGCTCGTTTTATCAGTTCTACCTTTTCACGTGAGCCTGGGTCTATGACTTCTGTACTGAAAGACCTCGATCTCCCTTCGTTATCGGAACGTCGTAGGCAAAATAGACTAATTCTTTTTACTAAGGGTGTTTTTGGTAAGGCTCAGATCCCTGTTGATAGACTTCGGCATCCCACTCGCAAAATTCGTGGCATGCATAACCTACACTTTTGCCATCTTTATACTAGGACTAACTGCTACAAGTATAGTTTTCTGCCTAACACAGTCAAGGATTGGAATAGTCTCCCTGCCTCTCTAGTCGAAAATTCTGTGCATCATAAAGACCCCGTTCAGTTTATTACAAATAGCATTAGGGCTTAGGTACCCCTCGACGCATGCGTGGTGAAGTAATGTCCCTCTGGATGTGTCACCGTATTCCGAAAGAAGAAGAAGAAGAAATCTAACATTAACGTTGGGCTACTCAGCCAGCTCAACAGACCTTGGCAGGAGTCTGTCACTGCACTCAGAAACTAGCTTTTAACACAGTTTTTGATTGGTTGAAAGTGGATCTGTTTACAACTGATCAACCAATGATATGGTAGCTTATGGAATGTCATGGATCTGCTGCAAACTATCTACTGATTGGTTTAACATCAACTTGTTGACAAAAATTTAACCAATAACATAACAGCATAGATTACTGGGCTCAAATAAATACACTACAGTACTGTACAGAAAAGTGAAATACTGTAGTCTATTCTCAGTCTTTTGATATGTTGGCTAAAGAATAATAAAGTTCGTGAAAGGACCTATTTACTCATTCAAAATTTGGATTATCAAGGAAAAATCCGTATTCCCATATTTACAATGATTTTCCGTACTGAATATGGAAAGTCCGTGCTGGTTGGGAGCTCTGTCTCAGGGTTTGACCCCCCTGGTGACCCCAGATGACTTTTGACCCCCACCAAAAATGATAGAGTTCTTCCTCTTACTATAAGGCATCTAAATACAAGGTATGAAATTTATCCAAGCTTCCTACCTCGAGATATCGAGTTAACAAGGTTTTCGGAGTATGACCCCCGGTGACCACAGATGACCTTTGACCTCCAACAAAAATGATAGGGTTCTTCCTCTTACCATAACGCATCTACATAATAAGTATGAAATTCATCCAAGCTTCCTACCTCAAGATATTGTGTTAACAATGTTTTCAGGGTTTGACCCCCGGTGACCCCAGGTGACCTTTGACCTCCACCAAAACAATAGGGTTCTTCCTCTCAATATGGGGCATCCATGTACCACGTTTGAGAACTGTCAGAGCTTCCCTTCTTGAGATATTGTGTCAACAAAGTTTTCAGAGTTTGACCCCAGGTGACCCCAGATGACCTTTGACCTCCACCAAAAGTGAAAGGGTTCTTCCTCTTACCATAACGCATCTACATACAAAGTATGAATTCACCCAAGCTTCCTACCTCAAGATATTGTGTTAACAATGTTTTCAGGGTTTGACCCCAGGTGACCTTTGACCTCCACCAAAAACAATAGGGTTCTTCCTCTCAGTATGGGGCATCCATGTACCAAGTTTAAGAACTGTCAGAGCTTCCTTTCTTGAGATATCGTGTTAACAAAGTTTTCAGGCTTTGACCCTTGGTGACCCCAGATGACCTTTGACCTCCACCAAAAATGATAGGGTTCTTCCTATTACCATAACGCATCTACATACAAAGTATGAAACTCATCCAAGCTTCCTACCTCAAGATATTGTGTTAACAATGTTTTCAGGGTTTGACCCCAGGTGACCCCAGGTGACCTTTGACCTCCACCAAAAACAATAGGGTGCTTCCTCTCAATATGGGGCATCCATGTACTACATTTGAGAACTGTCAGAGCTTTCTTTCTTGCGATATCATGTTAACATGGTTTTCAGAGTTTGACCCCCAGTGACCCCAGGTGACCTTTGACCTCCACCAAAAGTGAAAGGGTTCTTTCTCTTAATATGGGGCATCTATGTACCAAGTTTGAGAACTGTAAGAGCTTCCCTTCTTGAGATATCATGTTAACAAAGTTTTCAGGTTTTGACCCCCGGTGACCCCAGATGACCTTTGACCTCCACCAAAAATGATAGGGTTCTTCCTCTTACCATAACGCATCTACATACTAAGTATGAAATTCACCCAAGCTTCCTACCTCAAGCTATTGTGTTAACAATGTTTTCAGGGTTTGACCCCCGGTGACCCCAGGTGACCTTTGACCTCCACCAAAAACAATAGGGTTCTTCCTCTCAATATGGAGCATCTATGTACTAAGTTTGAGAACTGTCAGAGCTTCCCTTCTTGAGATATCGTGTTAACGAAGTTTTTAGGGTTTGACCCCCGGTGACCCCAGATGACCTTTGACCTCCACCAAAAATGATAGGGTTCTTCCTCTTACCGTAACGCATCTACATACAAAGTATGAAATTCATCCAAGCTTCCTATCTTGAGATATTGTGTTAACAAGGTTTTCAGGTTTTGACCCCCGGTGACCCCAGGTGACCTTTGACCTCCACCAAAAATGATAGGGTTCTTCCTCTTACCGTAACGCATCTACATACAAAGTATGAAATTCATCCAAGCTTCCTATCTTGAGATATTGTGTTAACAAGGTTTTCAGGTTTTGACCCCCGGTGACCCCAGGTGACCTTTGACCCCCACCAAAAACAATAGGGTTCTTCCTCTCAATATGGGGCATCTATGTACCAAGTTTGAAAACTGTCAGAGTTTCCCTTCTTGAGATATCGTGTTAACGAGCAAAGTGTCACAAACACACACACACACACGCACATACACGCATACATACACACGCCATCATGACCGCATAGGTTTCTCTTTTCATCGAAACCAAAAAATGGTGAGTGAAAACCCTGAGTCTACATTGTATATGTACAGTACAGTATGCTATACATAATCACACCTGCTTCAAAGGTGAGGAGTCAAAATTTATTTTAATAATATACTTTGTAATTATTGAATAGGGTCTATGGTCACCAGCTTTAGAGACCCATATGGGAGAAAAGTATTCTTAGCTCACATAAAAATTGAATCACCCAAGCAGGAAAAAAGTACAGCAGTACTCGGGGCTGGGAAAAATATTTATTTCTCGACAAGCAAGACACATTTCCCACATTTTTTACATTTTTTCATGTACAATAACTAGCCAAATTTCCCTTCAACTACTCATATTTCCCTCCTAGTATCAAAATTTCCCTGTGAGGAGCGTCCCAAATTCCTGATTTTTTCCACACATTGCTGTACTGTACATTTTGACAGCCACAGTTGCCATTTTGTTCAGCTGCATGGATGAATGCAGTCACACTGCTTTCTTGTGCTGGCCAACAGACATTTCCTGAGCAGCTTTATGGATGTACACATACAATATGGTACAATACTCTAGTGAACTTTAATCAAAGGTACCTGCTAGAGTTTATCCCTGTTTGATGGGGCTAAATTTTCAAAATACAATACAGTAGCACAGTAAGGGCTTCTTGCCCAGTATGCTCCAAAGGTGAGGCACCTACTTACTATCCTGACAAAGTTGACAAATCATCGAGTCAGACTCATTGAAACTCATCGAAACTTCGAAACCATTGCACTTGTTGGGCACCTTTAACATTTTAAGTGACATGGAATCATCGGCAAACTTGTTGATCATCTCATCGAAACTATTGAGGGGGTAGGGCTTATCTGATGCTTCACAGTGAACAAGAAAACTGCACTACATGCAACCCAGTTCAAGTCCTATGAAAGCAGCACTACCTCTAAGCCCAACGTTATCTAGAACAAAAGGATGTGTCCCCTATTGTCAGACCAATAGAAGAAAAGAATTAGTCTTCACAGGATCGAAATAATTTAGCTCCCATTTATTTCCACCAATTACCAATTGCAATTTGAGACTTCATCTGCAGTTTCCTTGTAAAACCAAAGTAGCAAATTTATTTTGACCCTTAGCACATTTGTCTTACAGCAGGTGGGGAGCACTAAAAGGTACTGTACAGTATGAATGAATGACTATTTTTTTAAACTTTTGACATGTGGCAGTACTGTACAGTAGGCAGTGTGCAGTAGGTTACATGTTGTGAGCAAACCACAGAAGAAACAGACAAGTGTACAGTACTCTCATCATGTACAGTATGTACTAGAGCAGGGGTCTCCAAACTTTTTTGCTTGGTGGCCCCAATTTTCGACTCCGGAATCTTGGTGACCCTCAAATTGACGGGTCGGTGAAAGGAGTCTGATTTTAGTGAGTCCCAGATTGGAAAGTATGGCACTTTTCGCCCAGATCTCGGGTGTGCACGAAAAAAAATTGAAGTGTGGAGTGTGCAACAAGATGTCAAATGCACACTTCAAGTGTGCACAAGAAAGTCAAGTGTGAAATAAATACGTGGGAGAAATTTAAACAAAACCCTTGAAGGCCTCCTTAACATACCACAAGCGCCTGTCACAATTAACTGACTGAAAATTGAAAGTTAATGGTCACTCTCTCGAGTCATAGTACGTACAGGCCACAGACGTTCGAAACATTACGTACATATACTACACTATATATATATATATATATATATATTATAATATATATATATATATATATATATATATATATATATATATATATATATATATATAAGGTCAAAGTACTGCGTAGCACTTATGAAGTAGGTAGGTAAAAATGAAGTAGTAAATAGTGCTAAAAGTTTGTGAAAAATTCCACGACGTTTCGGGTTTAAACCCTTCATCAGGTGGCAAAAATGCATCTGATCGTTGACACGGCCAAACGTACAATTTTAAAAAAAACACAATAAAATTGGGCACGGTAAACCTCGGCTAGGAAAACTGACAGTGTTAAGTGGTTACCACAAGTCAAAAAAATGCAGGAATTGCTGCGTTATGTTACGGCTTGTGGTCGCGAGTCAAACCAATAACAGCGACAGATCACAGAAGAACGAGATTAAAATTCAACAACTCAATGATTATTTACAATCTCCTTATCTCACTTAAATTTACAATAATTAATTAGACTTACTCACAATCCTTTAATTAATATTTGCCTGGTCTGGTCCAAGGGCTGGTAGTGCATGCACGTTGACGATGGTACGGTAGTAGACCTGTAGCGTGCTGTAGCGTAGGAACTGGTTCCACGAGCGAATAATGACAAGGCTAGGCGATGAATGATGGATGATAACAATCTCTGTACACAGTGCAGAAACGGCGTAAGGCAATTTATCACAAGTGTGCAGTGTCAGTGGCTGGGAATAACTTCTCAACAGCGTCTGGACTCGATGAAGTATTAGGGCATTTCTCAATGTCTCTCTCCGCCACAACAACTGTTGAACTGCCTTTTATATGC
This sequence comes from Holothuria leucospilota, assembly GCA_029531755.1. Taxonomy (NCBI): domain Eukaryota; kingdom Metazoa; phylum Echinodermata; class Holothuroidea; order Aspidochirotida; family Holothuriidae; genus Holothuria; species Holothuria leucospilota. The sequence goes on along the minus strand of CM055967.1, from coordinate 3,905,709 downwards.
TAGGCTTTTATTCGAGAACTCTCCAGAATTTAACAGAAACTTCTAGTGTACACAGTCCAGCAATTACGAGAACGTTCCTTAATAGAAACTTCTAGAACACACAGTAGTTGTAATTGCAACATAACGTAAACAGTTCTCACTTCTAGACAGTTCTAGAAAGGCTGCGTTGAAGTTGAATTCTCTGGAACTTTCCATTCGCTCGTCGATGGATTCAATCCGGTGTTTCTGACGGGTCGTCTTGTAACACTCCCCCCCTTGAAAAAGTTTTGGACGTCTCGGACAAAACTTAAGTTACAATATTTACAATGTATAACTTTACAGGAATAACTACAGTATGTATATTATGTAGTCCAATATTCAATGGAAAGGTATAATCATAACATACAACTTGTCTTGCAAGGTGATGATAATACATGAATACAGTAACATCATCAATACACAGTGTGCCATAGTTAACACAAAATTTCAAAACTTACAGTGATATCTTCAACATACTGCATCAAATCAAATTCTCGACAAAGAGTCTGGTACAACATTGTCTTTCCCTTTAAGGTGCTTAATATCTACATTATATGATTGCAGAAATAAACTCCACCTCATCAATCTTTGATTCTTATTCTTCATCTTAGATAAAAATGTCAAAGGGTTATGATCAGTGTATACAGTGATAGGGAAACTAGTAGTTCCCAAATAAACATCAAAGTGTTGGAGACCAAGTATCAAAGCTAATGTCTCTTTTTCAATTGTTGAATAATTTTTCTGGTGTTTGTCAAATTTCTTAGAATAATAACAAACAGGGTGATCAACACCATGCTCATCAGCTTGAAGCAAAACTGCTCCTATGCCATTGTCACTGGCATCCACTGCCAACTTAAATTGTTTTTCAAAATCTGGAGCGATCAACACTGGTGAACTCATTAGTGCCTTTTTCAATGATTCAAATGCTGCTTGGCAATTATCCGTCCAATCAAACTTTTCATTTTTCTTTAACAATTTTGTCAGTGGTGCAGCAATGTCAGAGAAATTCGGACAAAAACGTCTGTAGTAACCAGCCATGCCTAGGAAGCGCATGAGCTGCCTTTTATCAGTTGGGGCAGGGAATTTGTCAATGCCCTCAACTTTAGCCTTAATTGGTCTAACTTTACCCTGACCAACCACATGCCCTAAGTACACCACATGGGCACAAGCAATCTCACTTTTGACCAAATTGACAGTCAAATTAGCTTTGGCAAGCTTGTCAAATAATGCCTTAACATGTTGTACATGCTCATCCCACGAGTTGCTGTACACAATAAGGTCATCAACATATACTTCACAATTTTCTAAATTTGACGTAAGGTTATTTACTAAGCGTTTAAAGGTCATTTGTGAATTTTCATACCAAAACGGCATAACCTTATACTGAAATAACCCATCTGGCGTCACGAATGCCGAGATTTTCCGAGCCCTCTCAGTGAGTGGTATCTCCCAGTACCCCTTTAGTAAGTCAAACTTTGACACATACGTAGCTTTCCCAATCCTATCAATGCAATCATCGATACGGGGTATCGGATAGGAATCCGTTCTTGTGACCGCATTCACCTTTCGGTAATCAGTACAAAATCTGTACCCACCGTCTGGCTTGGGGACCAATATACAAGGGGAAGACCATTCACTATTACTAGGTTCTATAATGTCATGGTCCAACATGTACCGAACCTCATCCCTGAGATGTTGTCGTTTTCGAGGGTTAACTCGGTAAGGATGCTGCTTGATTGGTGTGGCATCTCCCACATCAACATCATGTTCAATCAAATTTGTCCTAGTAGGATCATCTGAGAACAAGCATGCATATTCATAGATTAATGATTTCATTTCTGACTTCTCTTTGTGATCCAGATGACTTAATTTCTGGCCAAGATTTTTCAACACATCAGAATTTTGTAACTTAATACACATGTCAGGAACATTATTAGCCTTGATCTCATCATTACTGAGTTCATGATCAGCATTGATAATACACACTTGATCACCCGTATCATTAGTGTTGCTATTTACATCATGTACACTTTCATCCTTAGAAATGTCACAATCTTCTCTTTCATAATATCTCTTCATCATATTAATATGACATACTCTTTTAGATTTACGCTTGTCAGGTGTCAAAATGACGTAATCTGTGTCACTGACCTTTCTCTCAATGACATAAGGTCCTTGAAAGCGAGCTTGGAGTGGCTGACCAGAAAACAGGTAAAAACACTAGCACCTTATCACCAGGTTTAAACTCTCTTTTCACAGTGGTCTTATCATACCACGCTTTCAGTTTCTTCTGAGAGTGTCTCAGATTTTCCTGAGCAAGTTCACATGCTCCATGAAGACGATCTTTTAAAGCGGATACATAATCAAGTAGATGTATGTCTTCACCTGGATCTGATAACCACTTCTCCTTTAACAATTTCAATGGTCCACGAACTGTGTGTCCAAAGACAAGTTCAAATGGACTGAACCCAAGTGACTCTTGTAGAGATTCCCTGGCAGCAAACATTACAAATGAATGCCTTCATCCCAATCTCTCTCATTATCATAACAATATGTCTTTAACATATTCTTCAATGTTTGGTGAAACCTTTCTAAAGCCCCTTGGCTTTCCGGATGATAAGCCGAAGACTTAATTTGGTCTATGCCTAACTCATACAACATCTGCTGGAATACAGTTGACATGAAATTAGACCCTTGATCTGATTGGATCTCTTTCGGCAACCCAAACAATGTGAAAAATTTAAGTAAAGCTTGTAAGACTGTCCGAGCCTTAATATTCCTCAGAGGTTATTGCCTCTGGAAACCTTGTAGAAGCACACATAATGGTTAATATATACTGATGCCCTGCCCTACTCTTAGGTAGGGGACCTACACAATCAATGATGACTCTACTAAACGGCTCTTCAAAAGCAGGAATTGGCTTTAAGGGTGCAGCCGGAATATTCTGATTCGGCTTCCCAACCATTTGACATGAGTGACAGGTCTTACAAAATTTGGCCACATCACTTTTAAGTTTTGGCCAATAAAAGTGATGTAGAATTCTGTGGTAAGTCTTATTGACTCCTAGGTGCCCTGCAAATGGCATTTCATGAGCAATACTCAGTATTTCCCTTCTATAGGTCCTAGGTACCACGATTTGATGGTAAATTCTCCACTCTTCATCTAATGGTGCATCAGGTGGTCGCCATTTACGCATCAAAATATTGTTTTTAAAATAAAAACAGACTGGGACGTCTTTCGATTCATCCTCAGTGAGTGCACCAGCTATTAATGGCTGAAGCTCTTCATCATGTTGTTGTTGCACTGACAACTGGTCTCTGTGGAGTGTGTCAGACATTTTTGATTTTTCCTGTTCTACCCCCTCACTATGTGTGGGGCCAGGAGACTCACAATCCTGACTATCATTAAGATTAGTCATAAAAGATTGGCTGAGATCATACCAAGAATCTTCACTTTCATGAACATTTTTACTAGAATCTTTTCCAGACTCTGACTCCTCTTTTGGGAGTGTTGTTCCATTTTTAGGAACTAATTCCTCAATTTTAGAGGGCGGATGATTAAGTTTATCATCCTTATTTTCGGAAATCATACCCTCATTTTTAGAGAGTGGATGTTTAACATTATCATCCTTACATGATTCCCTACTTGTTCCACTTTTTGGGAACTGTATCCTCACTTTTGGAGGGTGGATGTTTAAGATTATCATCCACGGCGAGCCTTTGTGACATAGCTCTAGTGACAGCACAGGCAGGGAATAAAATTTGGAAATTCCTTTTTCTAATTGCTCTGTGTTGTTATAATCACATGGTTTATCTGTCAAAATTTGCATTGGCTACTACCTTTCCACCAGCTAGGTCATTGCCTAGCAACAGAGATACCCCCCTTTACAGGTAGAGTAGGTCTGACCCCTTACTATGACCGACCCGAAAACTAAATCTGACTTCAAATTAATTTTGTGAAGAGGGACAGAAATAAATCCACACTCAACCCCCTGAATTAGTACATTTGCCCCTGTGGAAGTAGAGTCCGATAATGGCAAAACTCCATCAAGAAGCAACGACTGAGTTGCGCCTGTGTCACGCAAAATTTTAATTTTGACGGGTGGATGAGCTGAATTCCCATCTAGGGAAATAAACCCCTCAGACACGAATGGAAGGTATTCTTCCTTAATTTTGTCGTTAGAATTAGGCCGTAAAGTCACAACTACCTCAGAAGAGTTCTCTACATTGGCTAAGGCATTAGAAGCTGTTTCAGTCTCCTTTAATTTTGCCAATATGAAGCAATTTGCCATTGTGTGGCCCTTTTTGTGACAGAAACCACAACTTATGTCTTTAAAGGCAGCTTTGTTTGAGCTGACCTGGTCGTTCTTTTGACGACTCGAATCTGGTTGTTTTTTACCAGAATTTGTTGGAAAGATAGAACCAGACTGAGATCCACTGTTACCTGTTGTGCCACTACTATTACTACTGTTGCCATATTTCTTTATATGGCCTATTAAACTGACCCTTGTTTTGAGTCTGACCCACTTTACCAAACTTATGGGTAAGTGCATACTGATCAGCCAAATTTGCAACTTCCTTCAAGTTGTCAGCCTTATTTTCCTCAAGGTGAGTCTTAATGTCATCATTCACACACCGTTTGAATTCCTCGACCAGCATCAGTTGTCTTAAAGTGTCAAAATGTGGAGACCTTTTTGGAAGCACACCATCTGTCGAAATGCCTTTCTTTTTGATAAGCAAACTCTACGTATGTTTGTGTATCCGCCTTACGATACTTTCTAAATTTTGGCGATAAGCTTCAGGCACCAATTCATAGGCTTGTAATATGGCCTTTTTAACCTTATCATAATCCATGCTGTCCTCTATTGACAGAGCGGAATACACTTCTTGAGCCTTGCCTGTGAAATTACTCTGGATGAGTATGGGACCATTTATCTCTTGGCCACTTTAGTTGCTCACTCAGCTTTTCGAAGTGGTTAAAGAATTTATCCACAATATCCTCCTGAAATTTGGGGACAAATTTAACGTGCTTAGAAATGTCAAATACCCCAGTATCTAAGCCTACTTTAGGGTCTGAGCCTCTTATGACCTCTAACTCTAGTTGCTTCATCCTAAATTCATGTTCTCTTGCCTCCTTTTGCATTTGTATTTCTCTTTCCTCTTTTTCCCTTTCTCTTTCCATTTCTTTTAATCTAACCTCTTTACTCATTTCTATTTCAAGCCTTTTCAATTCAAATGTGTTGTCAGTTGGCACAGTGATAGCTGTTTCCAATACTGTACTAGGCAGAATACTTTCATCCACAAGATATTCTAGAACATATCTTTTAATCTCGTCTTTCCGCATTAAAAGGCTGAAATTCAATGCCATAATGTTTTGCGACCTTTACAATCTCAGACTTCTTTAATGAATCTAGTTCCTCGACTGAAGGACTAGCCACGAATTTATCTAAGTTGAATGGCATTTTGAAAATTGTATCAAGCCTTCAACCAAACAAATAAGTAGTCTGAGCAAAACACAGTTGCTTACGATCACAACAGAATTTCTCGAATTTTCTAGTATTTTTCGTTCCCGGATAGGCCCCAATTCTGTTACGGCTTGTGGTCGCGAGTCAAACCAATAACAGCGACAGATCACAGAAGAAACGAGATTAAAATTCAACAACTCAATGATTATTTACAATCTCCTTATCTCACTTAAATTTACAATAATTAATTAGACTTACTCACAATCCTTTAATTAATATTTGCCTGGTCTGGTCCAAGGGCTGGTAGTGCATGCACGTTGACGATGGTACGGTAGTAGACCTGTAGCGTGCTGTAGCGTAGGAACTGGTTCCACGAGCGAATAATGACAAGGCTAGGCGATGAATGATGGATGATAACAATCTCTGTACACAGTGCAGAAACGGCGTAAGGCAATTTATCACAAGTGTGCAGTGTCAGTGGCTGGGAATAACTTCTCAACAGCGTCTGGACTCGATGAAGTATTAGGGCATTTCTCAATGTCTCTCTCCGCCACAACAACTGTTGAACTGCCTTTTATATGCTAGGCTTTTATTCGAGAACTCTCCAGAATTTAACAGAAACTTCTAGTGTACACAGTCCAGCAATTACGAGAACGTTCCTTAATAGAAACTTCTAGAACACACAGTAGTTGTAATTGCAACATAACGTAAACAGTTCTCACTTCTAGACAGTTCTAGAAAGGCTGCGTTGAAGTTGAATTCTCTGGAACTTTCCATTCGCTCGTCGATGGATTCAATCCGGTGTTTCTGACGGGTCGTCTTGTAAACAGTTATAACAGTTCAAGTCTAACGTTCAGACCATGTGGGGACAGGGTTCCAAGTTTCATGATTAGGCGGTTTTCGGCAGCTAGGCGGTCATGATCGGAACCTCGACACGAGATGGCCGCCGAAACCATCAAGTCACGGATCGAGCATGTTGACGGGGGATTGAAGTGGGTGGCTACCGGGAACCCTGGGAGGTTCTGTTTGATTGATCTCACTGAACTAGTCCTCACACAAAATTGCTTTCAGTTCAATGGTCGTTTTTTCCGCCAAATTAAAGGAGTAGCTATGGGCACTAAACTGGGACCTTCTGTGGCCTGCCTCACCATGGGCCACTTTGAGGAGCAGTTGTTCTCACGATACACCGGGATCAAGCCCATACTTTATAAAAGGTACATTGACGATATTGTTGGGGTCGCAGTGGGTCCTCGAAACGATTTGGAAAAGTTCATTAACTTTGCTGAAACGTTTCTGCCCGTTTTTGAAATTCACTCACTGTATTTCCAACTCCTCAGTAGTGTTTTTAGACACGGAACTATCCATCTCCGACCGTCAAATCAAGTCCAATCTCCACTTTAAGCCTACTGACTCTCACAACTACCTCATGTACCCTTCCAACCACCCCAGATCTTGTACCAATTCGATTCCTTTCTCACAACTTTTACGGGCCAGACGGATTTGTTCCGACGACCAGGATTTCGCTAAAGTTTCCAAGCAGATTATTTCTTTCTTTGAACAACGCCAGTATCCACAAAGAGTGCTCTCTAATGCCCTGAAACGCATACAAGGAATTGATAGAGCCTCTGCCCTTGCCCCCAAAACTGACCATACACCCACCAGACGTATCCCGTTGGTCCTATCCTTTCACCCATCTGTAAACCCCCATTGTACGTGCCATTTACAGGAATGTAGAGACCCTCCGTCATGACCATCCACCCGTGACCATTTCCCTGATCCCCCCATCACGGCATTCAGAATTGAAAAGAACATATCTAAGCACTTGGTCCGTGCCTCTCAACCTCAAGCAGTAGTGCCTGACACCCCAGGAACTTTTCCTTGCAACCGTGGGAGATGCAATACTTGCCCGGTGGTCAGTTATGACAAAAACCTTTCCATTGTAGGTCCCAACAACAACCGGTTTAACGTTCATCAGCATTTTACCTGTACTTATATATATTGCTAATTTGGGATTAAGGGGAAATATTGTATGAAAAAAAGTGCCTAAAAGGGGAAATCGTCTAAAGGGGGAAAAAATCAGGTCGACTTTGCGAAATCACACGCTTTTTATATAGGAATACGTAAACGGATAGTAACGTCCGTTTCACCACATGATTTACATGCAATTACTTCTGTGTTGACCAAGTTACGTACCCGTATCTGTTAACACGTACGGATGGTGGACCATTGAAAAAGCATTGTTGTATATCTGGTTTCCAAAAGGGGAAATATTTTTTAATGTATTTTATTGTTTTTATTTTCGCCCTAACGAAATCGCGATATATCGATTTCCCCGTACAGTAGGAATTAGCGTTATATATATATATATATATATATACATATATATATATATATATATATATATTTCTCTAATTCGGCACTTAGGGGGAAAGTTGTTGTTGAAAAGTCGACCTTAAGGGGAAAAAAATTTTCGGGTGAAGTATAAGTTTCGCCTTAACGTTTCCACACACTTTTTCTATAGGAATACGTAAACTCACAAGGGCGCCCTCTTAGATTTACAAACTAGATGCCATTACTTCAAAGTTGTCAAATTTACGGACGCCTAGCTGTTAATACGAACGGATGGCTGGCCATTGAAATAACGTTAATTATATTTTTAGACGTTAGGGCGAATTTATTTCTTATGTATTTTATTATCATTTTTTCGCCCTATGTACAAGCAGATATAACAAGTCCCCGGAAGGTGGGAATTAGCGTTATATATATATATCTATATATATAATATATATATTATATATATATATATATATATATATAATATATATATATATATATATATATATATATATATATATATTTCTCTAATTCGGCACTTAGGGGGAAAGTTGTGTTGAAAAGTCGACCTTAAGGGGAAAAAAATTTTCGGGTGAAGTATAAGTTTCGCCTTAACGTTTCCACACACTTTTTCTATAAGAATCCGTAAACTCACAAGGGCGCCCTCTTAGATTTACAAACTAGATGCCATTACTTCAAAGTTGTCAAATTTACGGACACCTAGCTGTTAACACGGAACGGATGGCTGGCCATTGAAATAACGTTAATTATATTTTTAGACGTTAGGGCGAATTTATTTCTTATGTATTTTATTATCAGTTTTTCGCCCTATGTACAAGCAGATATAACAATTTCCCCTTAAGGTGGGAATTAGCGTTATATATATATATATATATATATATATATATATATATATATATATTATAGATATTTCTCTAATTCGGCACTTAGGGGGAAAGTTGTTGTTGAAAAGTCGACCTTAAGGGGAAAAAATTTTCGGGTGAAATATAAGTTTCGCCTTAACGTTTTCCACACACTTTTTCTATAGGAATACGTAAAACTTACAAGAGCGCCCTCTTAGATTTACAAACTAGATGCCATTACTTCAAAGTTGTCAAATTTACGGACACCTAGCTGTTAACACGAAACGGATGGCTGGCCATTGAAATAACGTTAATTTACATGTTTAGACGTTAGGGCGAATTTATTTCTTACGTATTTTATTATCTTTTTTTCGCCCTATGTACAAGCAGATATAAGAATTTCCCCTTAAGGTGGGGATTAGCGTTATATATTATATATATATATATATATATATATATATTATATATATATATATATATATATATATAATATATATATATATATATATAATAATATAATTTAGCTATATATATATATATATATATATATATATATATATATATATATATATATATTATATATATATATAATATATATATATATATATATATATATATATATATATATATATATATATAATAAGACAAGGTAAGTCATTTCTCACAATATGTCCTGAGAAGAAGTAGGGCCAGTCGCACTTCACTGCCAGTGCTTCCATGCTCTAAATTCACTTTCCTGAAATGGAATCTTAAAACTTACCTGAAATCGGCCATTTCAGAAAAAATGAATTAGAGTGTGGAAGCACTGGCAGTGAAGTGCGACTGGGCCTACTCTTCTCAGTAAATATTGTGAAAAATGACTTACCTTGTCTTATTATAGCATGAGGTGTTTCTGCCGAAGGGCTCTGAGTTTGCACCTGCTCAATCAAGTGTAAAGTAACTGTCAGTTAATCCTGTCTGGTCAGCAAAACTGTTCACTCAGCCATAAAATGGTCTTGCAGCAGATGTTTGCCTAGCCATTGTATTTCCACAGAGAAGTCTATTTACGCTTGAGTGTGTTTGTTTACACAAGAGCAGAAGTAAAGTAACCTTATCTAGTATTGTGGTTTTCAAACACCGCCGATCGGCGGTAATTCAGTGGATTTGAGCTTCGGGAGAAACACGGCATGGTGTATATAGTGTGTGTAGTATATGTACGTAATGTTTTGAACGCCTGTGGTATAGGCAGCCAATAGGCCAAGTCAATATAATACCTAGGGTTACACGAGGCAATCGCCGTCGGCTTAAAAAATCAGGTGTGCAATGTGAACTTTCAAGTGTGCAATGAAAATCTAGAAAAAAAAATCTCGGGTGTGCAATTGCCATACTTTCCATAGGCCTAGTACTGGGATATTACTTGCTTATGCAGTGTTAATAAAGCAGATCACTGGTTTCTTAGATTAGAATCACTCCCATTGCTTATTTTTAATGAGAAATTTGACAATTATTTTCCGCTCCTGAATCCTTTTCGCGGCCCTCCGAATATTTTCGCGACCCCCAAAAGGGTCGCGACCCCTAGTTTGCCAACCCATGTACTAGAGCACTGCCACATGGTGGCTCCCAGTATATGTACAGTACTGTACACATGTTTGGAGAGTTACAGTACCACACAAAAATTATAACATGCAGCCACATGTACATCTTGTTTGTTCTATGAAGCTGCTGCGAAAGGAATGGCAGTACGTTCTGTGCAGAACTCCAGTTTATACATGTACGGTATATGGACAGTTGCTATGCCCAAGAGAATACTAATATATTGCTCCTTGGGCACCTGATTGGTTGAATGACATACTGTACACTAGCATCTGTAATGTGATGTCTCTACACTGGGTGTTCCTTGAGGTTAACATCATGAGAGTTGCCAAAATATTGTCAGTTTTTACAATTTTAGAATACATGGTATAGTTCACTCCATTGAGCTTTGAAAATTGATAATTGATGGTGGTTTTAGGAAAGAAAATAAACCATACGGTCAATAAAATCACTAGGTTATGCCTCATGGAATTTTGAACTTTGATTGAAAAAATTGCCACCATGTAAGGTATGGGTTTGTGTGTTTAAAGACCCTTGTCGTTGCACTTAATACTGTACGGTACTTGTCCCACTGTACAGTATTCATGAACCAAGGTGACTTTGAGCACTGAAATGCAGATGCAATAAAGTATGCACACAGTAGTTTTTAATTACTGTATAAACAAAATTTTAAGTGTACCCTGTACAGCTCATTATATTTCTGATCATTCCTAACTCAGTCGCGCATACAGGTACAGGATATCAACATTGAAACCAACATAGAGATCATTCAACTATAGTATTACAGTAGCAGCAGACCATGTGTGCATGTGCCTGCATTTGTCAATCACAAAACTCATCGAGAAACTCATGAGGTCACCTTTTGCATGGTTTAAAGGAGTTCAAAACTTATCACACTCATCAAAACTCATCAAGTTCCGTTGCCGAAACTGTAAGTTACACTCTCAACTACGACGGGATATACTGTACCCAGCCTTGTACAGTGCAGTATGTACGTAGTAAACAATTGAGTGTCAGGAAGCCCACTGGCTCATCGAGGATCCTTTACCAGAGTATAACATGCATGCAACACAGGCCAGATTCGCCTTCTCTTTTCGACTAGTGCTACTGTAAGAGTTAAAAGAGGCAGGCGTGTATGAATCCCTCCAATCCTTCTCCGGCCATTTAATGTCCCCATACAAAGGACATGAGTGTATCCCATATCTTTAGCCACTTTTCACAAAGGCTGGGAGGGGTGGAAGTTCTTGCTCATGCCACCACTGCTGGACAGCTAAACTGAGCAAAGCGGACAAGTTTACTGAATTGGACAACGTCCTGAAAAGAAAAATCAGATACCCAATTAAAACTTACCAATTTACAGTAAACCCCACAGCAAGTCAAACATCACTGTGAAACAGCTACAGTATGCTGAAACTGGTAAATTTTTAGTCCCCAGAAAATTTTCAAGTGGTTCCACCAGTATTTTGTTCTGCTGACCTCTAGCACAGTACTCTATGCAAGGCATGGCACTCAACCACCAAGCCAACTTACAGTACTGTAGCTAGATAAAGTACTGGGTCCTGCTATTACAAATAACAAGTGAATAAACCATACATTAGTGTACAAACACAGCGAATACCATTTGACTTAGTGTAAGCTGCACTTTACCTAGGCCTACTGTACATGTACAGTATTATTAACTGCCATACACGTAGTACATTCTGTTCGCACTGTTTTACAATGTGTCTCTCCCTGGTCTCACAGCAGAGAACAACAGAAATGACCTTTTACGATTCCTTTCCACCTTCAAAGGGATTACAATTCTAGCGCTACTCATAGTTGCTACACATATTAAACATCTAGCCAATGTATATGTCATTTATCCATGCCTTTGCGGGTGTTTATGCCTTCTCTTGATTCCCTCAATCGATATTCCAGAATAACATCTTACTTTGGCCAAATCTGTGAAGGGCCTTCTGAAGTAATGTTGAGTGACCATGGGGGCAACATCGATACTGTATTCCATGCTGGCAACTGTGAAGGGATGACTTGGTTATTTGCTTCAATATCTGTGAAAATTCTGTGAAATTCAAAATGGCTTTTGTAGGCCACCGTATGGCCCTTCACTGTGTGTTCAGGGGTTATTTGCAGTTATCATGCACTGTTATTCTTTTGTTATTCACCTATTTTTAACGTAAACATGTGGTTATTCGTTTATCACCCGTTTTAGTTTTTGCCAAAGTACCGTAACATAGGCCTACTCTAACCAACATTCCAAATATGGTGCAGTAGTACTAGTATGAGCGCCTTGCCTTTAATCAATTCTTAGGCATAGGAGTGCATTCAACCTTTGGTGGGATTTGATAATGTGATACTGTACTGTGTGCACTCAGAGTAGCCTACAGTATAGTGTGTTGACCGTCGAATGCGCACTTAAGAACCCTACCATTGCAAGCTTTTTGTATGATATGTTATGCATCTATGCGCACTCGACGGGCCCGCACAGTCGACGGTCACCCCATCATACATCATTACATGTAGTATCTGCTACTCAGAAATAAAATTAAAAACATTTTAATGTTGGGGCACTACTACTACTTCAAAGCTGAGGACGTGCCTCTGTTTTTCTCTTACTTCTCCTTGTTTTTCGCCATAAGGGAGCATCCATTGTTAAACATCCTTAAAAGGCAGAATCAAAGTGCCCATTGTGCACCTTTCAGAGCACCATTAAAACTTCAGGGATGTTGTTCAACTTCGAAAAAATCAGCAAAGTTAAAGGATACAGAATGTAACCAAGAAAGGTAGGCAGCCTAAACGTCCTCGGCCATATGTATTCTACAGGGCCTATCCACTTCAGCAAGTTTTGGTTGAGGTAAGAAACTAACTCTGCACAATCAATACAGCTGTCATACATCAGTGATCACCTGTGCAGAAAATCACCCATTGAGTATAACTTAAGTTGGTGTATTTCGCTCCAACTGATTATCCTCTTATAGACTATTATTCTCCAGATCGTCGATTTTTGTAATCCCCATGGCTGGAAGAGAACTTAGAAGCAGTTCAAGTATGAAGCAAGAAGAAGAAATGGCTTCTTCTATAAGCAAAGTCTCTCTTACAGAGCAAGGAACTCAGATCCATGATACAGAATACTATAAAAGAAGCTGTGAAAAAAACTTTCCTTGGATAAGCTAACAAATATCATCGACTATCCACGAGGGGAGAATTCACGACCTAGAATGACGATTAGACGAAAGCTTCAAGGAATTATCAAATGGGCCAAGGAAAACCAAAACGTTGAAAAGCAAAGTTCTCAACTTTTCTGATGAAACTCAATGTATTGGAACAGTATTCAAGACGTAACTGTGTCAGGATCTTTGGATTTGAGTGAATCAGCTGAAGAAAATACTGATGACCTTATGAAGAACTGGGGGACTGGACTAGTAATTATGTTGTAGTAAATGTAATGCGATTAGGTGATTACTGTTTTCTATAGGGGAGTTATCGCCCAGTTAAGCTCTGAAGAGTTTTTGCAATCACTCCACTTCCCAACTTGCAGTTGTTAACAAAGTATGTAGCTATTATGTTTTGGTAATATTTCTAAGTAAAAGCTGTCTTGATGTGAATAGAATGTCCATAATCTGTAATTTAGAGTAGATTCAGACAAAGCTTTCATGTAATTTTCAGTAATGTGTATGTGTGTAAATAAATCTATTGAAATGAAAGTCAAGTTGTGGAAGAATCAAATAAATGAAATGAAAAAAATGAAATGAAAACATTCTAAGAAATTTAAGAATTATTACCTAAAGCTCTTTACATCACAATCTCCAACCTCACTAGAAAGTTCGTATGCCCCGGTGCATTTCGTGCACTACTCACTGAAGATCTTCAATAACAATAGTAACATATGGATAATGGAATCGTAATGGAATCGTCACTTTTCTTGGGAAACCCAGTAGCCTACGTACGTTTATACAACCAAAACATAACGTTAACTTAGTGTACACCACAAATTCGCGAAAGGGCCTACACGGTACTTCCTACATAATACTGTAATAGTAAAAGGTTCAAAATTCCATAGCTCACCCAATATACCCCACACAGTAGCTTCTTTGACGCAAGCTTAGGCTTATCTGCCTTGATGCGGCCTACGGCGCAAAACTCAGCGTTATCACAGCCCACTCACTGAAGGTCCCAGCTTTAGGTGTCTGGTTGTATGGCACGGCCTTCGGCAGAAACAGAAACAATCGTTTGCGCTTTGCAAACTTTCCTGTGTAGTAATGTCAGTGTTTCCACTAAACTTTTCCTGAAGTAGCTTCCCAAATTTTCCCGAAATCCTATGGTTATTAGCTCTCGAATTAGGAAGAAGCATGCCTGCCAAGGGTGGAGAAAGCGGGAGGGGGATGGGGAGCAAGGCTTCCCCTCAATAGTTTGGTTGGAGGACCGATCGACCACCTTTCGCCCCCCCCCACACCACACATATTTGGCGACGACCATCAATTTTTCTGACATGAGTGTGAAACAGAGTACCACCAACTTGGTTGAGCCTATTGCAGTGGTTCTCAAACGCGGCCCTTAGCATGCGGCCCGAACCTTGTCGGTGCAGCGCCCCTGAATTGATTTTACGTTTTGAGAAAAAAATCATTTTCGACAAGAACAAAACGTAGCAAAGTAGGAAATTAAATTTGTGTTATAAAGTCATACTGACTCCTCCCAAGTTGCCTGAGGGTGTGCGTTGTGTGTGGGTGGTTGGGGGAGGGGGAGGGGCTAGGTTGCCTACTTAACAAGCTGCAGTACGGTATATTAGTTGGTTCAGTCATATCTAGCTAAGACTAATTTCGTGTGCCTTACTGTTGACAATCCTTTTATATGCAGGGGCGGATCCAGGATTTCTGAAAAATAAGGGGGGGTCCGAAGTTGTTCGACCTGTGATTGAGGGTCACTATACCATCTAAGCGGAGCGCCACCATCAGTAATTAGCGCGGAGCGTATAAGGAAATTTTTGACAAAATAGACCTCCAAGATCGCCGCGGAAATAGCACATTGTCAGGCTTGATAGCAGCCATCAAGAAGATCAATTTTTTGTGAACAAATGTAAAAGTTTGATTTTATTTTATCACACATTTCTGTGAGGACGGATTGCTTCAGCTGGTGTGACTTTTAGTCCAAGAGTTGTGATCGCCGGCCTGGGGGAGGGTCTAAGGGGGAGGGGTCCAATCCCTTTGAAAATTTTTGAAAAATTAGGTGTCTTTACATGCAATCTGGTTGCCACATATGCTACCGGCCTTTTGAAGTTAAATTTGTGTTATAAAATTTACGTATTTTAAGGAACTAAAAAAAAAAAAATCGGCATTAGTGGGGAGTGCATGGCCCAATGGCCTCCCAGTGTACGCCCACTGCGTTTGCCTATCTAAGCGGAGCGCCATCATAGGTTGGCGCGGAGCGTTCCAAGAAAATTGAAGTTTTAATACATCCCAGATGATGGCCGGAAATGGGACTTTTCCAGGCTTTGATAGCAGCCCTCCCAACTGATGCGGCACTGTCGACTCGTAACGTATTATTTCGATTGGCTGATGGCATTGATCGTATTGATTGTATCCAATCATGTGTAGTAAGATAGCATGCGTGTGAACTTCCCAAATCGACGTTCAAACTGATCTGCTGTGCGCTATGACTCCCATGCTTCGAGGTTGCTAATTGCAGCTTCATTCTCTATCACTCCACTCTCTGTCCTTCTCTCTAGCTCTTCTCCTTTCCGTTTTTCTCTCTCTTTTTCCCTTTTATGTTTTATTTTTTTTTTCATTTTCAAAAGGGGGGGGGGCGGGGCCGTGTCGGCCCCCCTAGATCCGCCCCTGCTTTTATGTACAAGGTGGAATGGATTATGTAATGGTGCAATATATATAATGGTTTTTATTGTAGTGACAAAGCGTGAGCAAAAGTTACATCACCGTAAATTTAATTGCGACGTAAGATGACTGTACAATTTGAAAGGACGTATCATGTTGAACATTTGTTGATTGATTACTGAAATCAAAATTTCTGCCATTTATATTCGGTACTAACAAATGTGTTTTGCGACATTTATATGAACTCGCTCTTTCTTTAGCTCTGTAAGATCAAATATAATCAGTTAAAGTATTTTCGACTTTTGGTAATGCGTCCCTCGAACTCAGACCAGACCTATTTCTCTATCTGACCGCGTTTGAGAATAACTCATCAAGAGCTTCTCTCACATTACTGTGCAACTAAACCAAGGATAAGTTGAGAACTGTGACTTCACCCTTTTCAGCGTTGCGATTTTCGTCGGCAACTTAGTTTGGCTGTTTGGAATGCCAGATGTTTCTCCTATAACTCAAACCGACGCGTGAAAGACATCAAAATGACCATACGGGGTGACTCGCAAAAATTGTAGACGGGTGGCGCCAGGTGGGGAAGATCCAGAGCGCCATGACCCCTTTGTAGGGGTAACTCCATTTTCGTCAGGGAGCCTAATGGGTACGATAAAGTATGTAACGCCCCAACAACGACCAGCCGCAAGCCAACAATTTCTTGATTTGCCTGAGACTAGGACATACAGTATTGCACAATAAAAAACCCATTTGTCATATTTTCTTTCAATAATAATCCCAAAATTTTTAGGCTCGCTTTGCGCGCCAAAGATCGCATTTGCCACACTTTCGGTTAAACCCGGCCCCTCCGTCGGGGAGCTTGGCCACCACTTAGTGCCACCCCTGATTGAAGAGGCAAATTTGTGGGGAAGATGCATGATTTCCTGCAATCTAGAGCGCCCAGAAAGCAAAGGTTTCTGACCTCAGCCCCAACCACGGTACGTGGGGCTGAGGTCGGGTTGCCCCTGTTGGACTCTGCAAAAAGTTGTTTGGGCAGATTGCCTTCTTAAAGGACCCGCTTTCCTATGAAAACTTCGTATCTCTGCCTTTGTTTGCCGTAAGGATAAGCTCCGGGACCTCTTCAGTATATTGATTTCGCTGTTTCAAATTTTTGTCTTCTTTCTCTAAGCCTGGATCCTCCCTGCGGCCCTCGACCCTCTTTCTAGCCTCTCCATGTTGGCCCTCACCCTCAAAATGTTTGTGAACCACTGGGTGAAAGGGACGGGAATATCTTTTAATTTTGGTATTAAAATTGTATGCATCAGGCAGGATTTACGGGGGAGAGACAAGCGAGGGCATTTGCCTCCACTTTTTTCCAAAGCTTCAAAAATAAAAAATAATAAAAAAATGAGCGAAATTAAGCCAGACCAGAGAATTTTACAAGAGAATTTCAGTAGCCTATTATGATCAAATTTTGCAATGTTTAATAAAGAAAAGATTAATATCAAACAAACATAAATTACTAGGAAAAAAATTCTAGGCGCGATTCGCCCGCACTTCCAGAGAAAATTGACTAATACAATTAAAAATTTGTCTTGCACACGATTTCTTTCGTCCAACGGCGCCACACTATTGTGACTTGAAGCTCTAAAATAAGGGTCACTGAATAGTACTAATGTACGTCATAAAATTCACCATGTGCCTTGCAAACATGCAGTCCCAAACCCTACCCATGTATACGGAACCGCAATTCTCGCATAAGAAAAAGAAAAAAAAAAAAAAAATCGGTCGTGCTTCGCATGACCCTTATATTAAATCGATGTCTCATTAGTACTGCTGTTAGGCGGGGCGTTGCGCGTAGGGAAAACTTGTGGGGAATTGCTCGTTATTACTTCCTGTAGCACACCTTGACTAAAATTACCATACCCAAAACCCTCGCTACACCTCTTGCTATTCACTTTCCTCACCAACTACCACATCCTCAGAAAAATTGACTGGTTACTACATCTTAATATGGACGGCCATTCATAATATGAAAACTATTTCATTAGCATTTCAAATTACACTTGGTGGAAGCTGGGATTTTCTCAAGATTATGGTCCAGATGGCCATAAAAGACCGTCAAATTTAAGAAAGTTTTTTGGGAGGACCCTCAGTCCCCAGCCCTCGGCCGAACCGCGGTTTAAAGGCTTCGCGGCAAAAACTTCCCAAGATGCTGCCTCCAATAAAAAATTACTTCCCTGGCACTTTAAACTGCCGATGCCCTTGGCAATGCCCATATAACACTACCCACAAATGATTTCGTTGACTTCTTTTAGTATCACATAGTCCATAACCTTCAAATATCGACACTACCTTATTTTTCACAGTAGTAAAATAGGTCGAGGGGCACTTGTCCCTTACCCCCCATTCGCAAAAATTTCAACACTAAAGAAAACCCTCCATGGAGCAGGATGGTAGATTCTCATATCCTGATCTATGAAAAAGAAACAATCACCTGGGGAAAATTTTTAGGAATATTTTTTTTACGCAATAAAAATTACTGCATTTAAAAATAAAGAAAAACAATAGGTGCAAATCAAATGTCTTCAAACGCGGTCTCAAAGCTGTTTAAATATTGCTTCGGGGTTTCGGGGTTACTTCCTGTAGAACATGCTGCTTCTCATAGCTTCGTACAAACTCGTTTATTATCATTTTGTTGAAACCGCAAAATGTCCCAATGTTCGTAGGCAGGCTAGGCAAAAGTTACCCCCCCCTAGAAGTTTTTCAAGCAAAATTTTTATTACCATCTATCTGTGTAATTACCGACTCTCTAAAGATTGTTTGGATGCAAGTTTTCAGGTACGAAAAAATGTCATTTCCGGTACCGTTATTGAGGGACAGGCGCTTTAGCGAAGGGGGGGCCAAGACCCTCTCCTTGAGGATACCTAGTTTATTTTTTAGCATTTCTATTAGGCTAATCATATCACTAAAATGTATGAAAAATGCGGTTTTTTCAGCGCGCTTCGCGCGCACCTATTCTGAACACAAGTTCTCTCATTCTCAAAACGATTAGCTCTAAAGCCCAGTGAAAATCCTCAAAAATTATCCATTCTCCGCTATTTCCCACAACCTCAGCATTATCGATCCCAGCTGACATCTGTCGCATGAAGTACAGAATACAATTGAAAAAAAGTCAAATTGTGAACTTTGTGGTATGTTAATTGACCCCGTCCTTAAGTCATTTGAAGTTGAAGCTAAAATGCATCATTTTTAATGC
Organism: Holothuria leucospilota; assembly: GCA_029531755.1. NCBI lineage: Eukaryota > Metazoa > Echinodermata > Holothuroidea > Aspidochirotida > Holothuriidae > Holothuria > Holothuria leucospilota. The sequence goes on along the minus strand of CM055967.1, from coordinate 3,886,395 downwards.
CTACCATTTCGTAAATATCCCAGAGCTTCCGGGGGAGGATTCGCCCCCCTGGACCCCGCCAGGGGCCCCTGATGAGGCGGGCCCATGCATGTACCCCCCCCCCCTTAGAAAAAAAAAGATGTAAAGAGTTCATATGATGCTGTCAAGATTGGTGATTATACTGTAGCAATGAATTAAAAGCCTGCATAAAGTCCTACGTTGTCCTATATTTTGGACACAGTTTCTATTTTTCTGAAGGGGGGGGGGGCGGGTACAGCATGGGCCGCTCAGGGCCCCATGGGGGGGTCCCCAGGGGGGTGAATCCCGGAAGCTCTGGGAAATTTTACGAAATGGTAGGCCATTAAAATGATGCATTTTAGCTTCAACTTCAAATGACTTAAGACGGTCCAATTAACATACACACAAAAGTCACCATTTGACTGTTTTTCCAATTGTATTCTCTTACTTCATGCGACAGATGTCAGCATGGGATCGATAATGCGGAAGGGTTTGGGAATAGCGCGAGAATGGATAATTTTTGAGGATTCACGGTCGGGGCTTTAGAGCAATCGTTTTGACGAATGAGAGAGAACCTTGTGTTCAGGAAATAGCGTGCGCGCGAAGCGCGCTGAAAAAACCGAATTTTTTTCATAAATTTTAGTGAGATGATTAGCCTAATAGAAATTGCTAAAAAAGAAACTAGGTTATCCTCCAAGGAGAGGGTCTTGGCCCGCCTTCGCTAAGCCGCCTGTCCTACATTAACGGGGTACCGGAAATGGAACATTTTCGTACCTGAAAAACTTGCATCCAAACAATATTTAAGAGAGCGGTAAATTTACACAGATAGATGGTAATAAAAAATTTGCTTTGAAAACTTCCTGCGGGGAGGGTAACTTTGCCCTAGGGATGTCCTACGAACATGGGGGACATTTGCGGTTTTCAATGATAATAAAAAGAGTTTGTACGAAGCTATGAGAAGCAGCATGTTCTTACAGGACGTAACCCCGAAAACCCCGACAGCAATATTTAAACAGCTTGAGACAGCGGTTATGAGACATTTAATTGCAACCCTATTTGTTTTCTTTATTTTTAAATGCAGTATTTTTATTGCGTAACAAACAATTTCCTAAAAAATTTCCCCAAGGTGATTGTTCTCTTCAATAGATCAGCGATATGAGAATCTACAGTCCTGCTCCATGGAGGTTTTCCCTTTAGTGTGAATTTTTTGCGGAATGGTCTAGGACAAGTGCCCCTCACCTATTTTACTACGTGTGAAACATTAAGGTAGTGTCGATTTGAAAGGTTATGGGACTATGTGATACTAAAGAAGTCAACGAAATCATTTTGTGTGGGTAGTGTTATATGGGCATTGGCCAAGGGCCAATCGGCAGTTAAAGTGCAAGGAAGTTAATTTTTCATTGGAGGCAGGCATCTTTGGGAATAGTTTTGCCGGCGAAGGCCTTTAACCGCGGTCGCCGAGGGCTGGGGACTGAGGGTCCTCCAAAAGAAAAAACTTTCAGCTTTTAAAATTTGACGGTTTTTGATGGCCATTATGTGACCATATCTTGAGAAAATCCAGCTTTCACCAAGTGTAATTTGCAAGATGGCTAAATGGAAATAGTTTTTTTTCAATGCAATGATCCAAAATTTTAGAGATCAAGTAACGCAGTTCATATTTTTCTGGAGGATTGGCTGGTAGTTGGGAGGAAAGTGAATAGCACAGAGGTGTGTCGAGGGTTTTTTGGGTATGGTAATTATTAGTCAAGGTGTGCTACAGGAAGGTAATAACGAGGCAATTCCACCAAAGTTTTCCTACGCGCACACAAGCAGCCCTTACAGCAGTACTTAATGAGACATCGATTTAATATAAGGGTCATGCGAAGCACGCCGATTTTTTTTTTTATTTTCTTTTTCTTTGGGCGAGAATTGCGGTTTCCGTAGTACATGGGTAGGGTTTGGGACTGCATGTTTGCAAGGCACATGGTGGAATTTTATGACGTACATTAGTTAAAACTTTCCAGTGACCCTTATTTTTAGAGCTTCAAGTCATCAATAGTGTGGGGGCGAGTTGGAAGAAATGAACTCTGTTGCAAAGAGGACAAAATTTTAATATGGATTAGTCAATTTTTCTCTGTGAAGTGCGGGCCGAATCGCGCCTAGAAATTTTTTGGGTCCTAGTAATTTTTATGTTGTTTGTTGATAAATAATATTTCTCTTATTAAAACATTGCAAAATTTGATCATAATCGCTACTGAAATTCGCTTGTAAATTCTCTGGTCTGGCTTGAATTTTTCGCTCATTTTTTTATTATTTTTTTTTTTTATTTTTGAAGCTTTGGAAGAAAGTGGGAGGCAAATGGTCCCTACGCGGTCTCTCCCGTAATCCTGCCTATGCAATAAAATTCTTAATACCAAAATTAAAGATAAATTCCGTCCCTTTCAAACAGTGGTTCACAAAAACATTTAGAGGGTTTGGGCCAAATGGAGAGGCTAGAAAGAGGGTCGAGGGCCCGCAGGGGAGGATCCCAGGCTTAGAGTAAAGAAGACAAAAAATTTTGAAGAACAGCGAAACAATATACTGAAGAGGTCCCGGAGGCCTTATCTACGGCAAACGAAAGGCAGAGAACGCAAGTTTTCATAGGAAAGCGGTCCCTTTAAGAAGGCAAATCTGCACCTTTTGCAGAGTCCCAACAGGGGCAACCCGGGGACCCTCAGCCCTAAAAATAAGGAGGTGGGGGGATAGCTTCACGTTACCGTGGTTTGGGGCCTGAGGTCAGAAACCCTTTTTGCTTCTCCTGGGCGTTCTAAGATTGCAGGAAATCATGCATCTATCACCCACAAATTTTGCCTCTTCAATCAGGTGTGGGCACTAAGTGGTGGCCAAAGCTCCCCCGACGTGCGGGGCAGGTTACCGAAAGTGGTGGTGGGGTTGGCAAAATGCGATCTTTTTGGCGCGCAAAGCGAGCCTAAAATTTTTTGGGATTATTAGTGAAGAAAATATGACAAGATGGTGTTTTATTGTGCAAATACTTGTATGTCCTAGTCTCAGGGACAAAATCGAAGATACAATTTGTTGCTGGCGGCTTGGTCGGTGTTTTGGGGGGCGCTTACATTACTTTATCGTACCCATTAGGGCTTCCGCTGACGAAAATTGGAGGTACCCCCTACAAAATGGGGTCATGGCGCCATGGATTTCTTCCACCACCTGGCGCCCACCCGGTCTACAATTTTTGCGGAGTCACCCGTTATGGTCCATTTTGATGGTTTTTCATGCGTCGCCTTTTGAGGTATAGGAGAAACATCGGCATTCCAAACAGCCAAACTAAAGTTGCCGACGAAAAAATCGCACGCTGAAAAGGAGGGAAGTACCCACAGTTTCTCAAACTGATCCTTGGTTAGTGCCACAGTAGTGGAGAAGAAGCCTTTCTTGATGAGTTATTCTCAAACGCGGTCAGAATAGAGAAATAGGTCCTGTCTGATGTTTTCGAGGGACGCATTACAAAAGTCCGGAAAATACTTCTTTAACTGATTATATTTGGTGCTTACAGAGCTAATAGAAAGAGCGAGTTCATATAAAATGTCCCCGCAAACACAATTGTTAGTACCGAAAATATAAATGGCAAGAAAACTTTTGCATTTCAGTATATCAAGGTTCAAACAAAATGTTTCAACATGATACGTCCCTTTCAATTGACAGTCATCTTACGTCCCGACAATAAATTTACGGGATGTAACTTTGCTCATCGGCCTTTGTCACTACAAATAAAAACCATTATATATATTGCACCATTACATAACTCATAGCCACCTTGGACATAAAAGCAGGGGCGGTAATATAGGTGGGCGACCCGGCCCTCCCCCCCTTTTGAAAATGAAAAAAAAATAAAATATAAAAGAGAAAAAAAGAGAGAAAAACCGGAAAGGAAAGAGCTAGAGCAGCGAGGACAGAGAGGTGGAGTGATAGTAGAATGAAGCTGCAATTAGCAACCGCGAGCATGGGAGTAATAGCGCCACAGCAGATCCAGATTTGAACGTCGATTGGGAAAGTTTTTCACACGCATGCTATCCTTACTACACATGATTGGATACAATCAAGTACGATACAATGGCCATCAGCCAAATCGGAAAAATACGTACGAGTCGAACAGGCGCATCAGTGTGGGGATGGGCCTGCTATCAAGCCTGGAAAGTGCCAATTTCCGGCCATCTGGGATGTATTAAACTTCAAATTTTCTTGGAATACGCTCCGCGCCAACCTGATGATGGCGCTACCGCTTAGATAGCAAACGCAGTGGCGTCACACTGTGGGGGAGGCCAGTTGGGCCCAATGCAACTCCCCATCTAATGCCGATTTTTTATTTAGTTTTTTAGTTCCTCAAAAATACGTAAAATTTATACACAAATTTTACTTCAAAAGGCCGGTGCATATGTGGCACCAGAGTTGCATGTAAAGACAACCTATATTTCTTTCAAAAATTTCAAAGGGGATTGGGACCCCTCCCCCTTAGACCCCTCCCCCAGGCCGGCGAATCACAAACTCTTGGACTTAAAAGTCCACACAGCTGAAGCATTCCGTCCTCACAGAAATGGTTGTGATAAAATAAAATCAAACTTTTACATTTGTTCACAAAAAATTGAATCTTCTTGATGGCTGCTATCAAGCCTGACAAAGTGCTATTATTCGCGGCGATCTGGGAGGTCCTATTTTGGGGCGGTTTTGTGGGCCAAAAATTTACTTATACGCTCCGCCGCTAATTACTTGATGGTGGCCGCTCCCGCTTAGATGGTATAGTGCCTCCCCAATCACAGGTTCGAAACAACTTCGGGACTCCCCTTATTTTCCAGAAAATCCTGGATCCGCCCCTGCATTATAAAAGGATTGTAAACAGTAAGCACACGAAAATTTAGTTTTAGCTAGATATGTACTGAACAACTAATAATACCGTACTGCAGCTTGTAAGTAGGCAACCTAGGCCCCTCCCCTCCCCCAACCACCCACGACCACACGCACACCCTCAGGCAAACTTGGGAGGAAGTCAAAGTCATGACTTTCATAACACAATTTAATTTCCTACTTTGCTAACGTTTTTGTTCTTGTCGGAATATGATTTCCCTCAAAACCTACAATCAATTCAGGGGCGCGTGCACCGACAAGGTTTCGGGCCGGCATGCTAAGGGTCCGGCGTTATGAGAACCACTGCAATAGGCTCAACCAAGTTGGTGATACTCTGTTTCACACGGGTGTCATGTAAGAAAATATGATGGTCGTCCGCCAAATAGTGTGTGTGTGGGGGGGGGGGCGAAAGGTGGTCGAATCGGTTCCTCCAACCAAACTATTGAGGGAAGCCTTGCTCCCCATCCCCCTCCCGCTTTCTTCCACCCTTGGCAGGAAATGCTTCTGCCTAATTCCGAGGAGCTAATAACCATAAGGAATTTCGGGAAATTTGGGAAGCTACTTCAGGAAAGTTTCATGTGAAAACACTGACTATTCCTACACAGGAAAGTTTTGCAAAGCGCAAACGAATTGTTTCTGTTTCTGCCGAAGGCCGTTGCCAACAAACCAGACACCTAACGCTTGGGACCTTCATTGAGTGGGCCCTGTGAAAAACGCTGAAGTTGCGTCGGCGCCGTAGGCCGCAATCAAAGGGCAGATATAAGCCAAGCGCTTCAAGAAGCTACGTGTGGGATAATGGGGCTCCGGAATGCACCTTCACCAGCAGTAGGACGTACTTTTAGGGGCCTCGCGCCTTGTCACAAGCACTATTTTAAAACGCCGAGAGGGTCCGAACAGTACGCTTCCCCCTACCATTCCATATGCTAGATGTCAGCCTACTCCCTTGAGTATGCGAAATGCACGGCACCTAACTTCTTTATTTTATTGAGGAACGAGCAGGAAAATCTAACAGAAGTTTCCTTCATTCCTACCAAACTCCACAACTAAAACCCACACTCACCCTCCTTAACACTCGCCCTCCTTCCATGTCCCCTTCGTCTATCCGGATATGACCCTCTCGTTCCTCCATCCTCTCCCTTTTCCGCCTCCACTGTCCCCCCCCCTCTTACCCTAACAACTCAACGTGAAGTTAATTCTCCCCTTATATGAGCTAACCCTCTCGTTGCGACTTTGCGAACAATCACTATTTAGAAAACCGTGTTGCATCACTAATCGAGAGAGGACAATTGGTACTACACATAATCTATAGCCCCCGTCCTCCGTCTTCCATAATCGGTCATCCCCCCCCCCCCCCTTATTGATGTATGGCACAGTCGACACTCACAACTCCAAAGATCCTTGATATACAGTTAGTCTGATAACTGTTTACCAATACAGTGGAGTCATCAGAAAAAGTTGAGAAACTTTGCCTTTCAAAGTTTGGTTTTCCTTGGCAAATTGATAATCCTTGAAGCTTTCGTAACGCATGCTAGTCGTGACTTCTCCATCGTGGATGCGCATGCTTTTTTTAGACGTACCAAGGAAGTTCCACAGCTTCTTTTATAGTATTCTGTAATCGATGGATCTGAGTCCTTGCTCTGTAGAGAGACCTTGCTATAGAACAGAAGCCATTTCTCTTCTTGCCTCATACGAAACTGCCTTCGTAAGTCTCTTCCAGCCTACGATCGTCTGGGATACAAAAGCAGTGACGTCTGGAGAATAATAGTTCGAAAGAGGATAATCATTGGACGAAATACACCCACTTAATTTATAACTCAATGGGTGATTTTCTGCACAGGTGATCACTGATGTGGATGACACTGTATGAGTTGCGATTAGTTCTTTACCTCAACCAAAACTTGCTGAAGTGGACTTTAGGCCTGTAGAATCCATATGGCGGGAGGGACGTTAGGCTGCACCTTCTTGGACATTCTGATCTTTAAACTTGCTGATTTTTTTCGAAGTTGAACAACATCCTGAAGTTTAGTGGCTATGGAAGGTGCCAATGGGCACTTTGATTCTGCCGTTAAGGATCATTTGTTTAACAAGTGGATGCACTCCTCTTATGGCGAAAAACAAAGGAGAAGTAATAGAAAAACAGAGGCGATCGTCCTCAGCTTGAAGTAGTGTATGCCCCAACATTAAAATGTTTTAATTTTGTCTTTCTGAGGTAGCGGATATCTTCTACTATGTATGATGTATGATGGGGGTGACCGCCTCCCTCTCTCCTAGACGTGCGGCCCGTCGAGTGCGGCCATAGAGCAAACATATCATACAAAAAAGCTTGCAATGGTATGGTTCTTAAGGCGCATTCGACGTCAAAACCACTCTACTGTAGCTTACTCTGAGTGCACACAGTACAGCTATCACATATAAATCCCACCAAAGGTGAATGCACTCATATGCCTAAGAATGATTAAAGGCAAGGAGCTCAACTAGTACTACTGCAGAATTGGGAATGTTGGTTAGAGTAGGCCTATGTTACGGTACTTGGCAAAAAACTAAAACGGGTGATAAACGAATAACCACATGTGTACGTAAAAAAATAGGTGAATAACAAAAGAATAACAGTGCATGATAACTGCAAATACCCTGAACACACAGTGAAGGGGCCATACTGGTGGCCTACAAAAGCCATTTTGAATTTCACAGAATTTTCACAGATATTGAAGCAAATAACCAAGTCACCCTTCAACAGGTTGCCAGCTGGAATACAGTATCGATGTTGCCCATGGTCACCAACAGTACTTCAGAAGGCCCTCACAGATTGGCAAAGTAAGATGTTATTCTGGAATATCGATTGAGGGAATCAAGAGAAGGATTAAACAACCCGCAAAAGGCATGGATAACATGACATATACATGGCTAGATGTTTAATATGTGTAGCAACTATGAGTAGCGCTAGAAGTTAATCCCTTTGAAGGTGGAAGATGTAAAAAGGTCATTCTGTTGTTCTCTGCTGTGAGACCAGGAGAGACAACAGTGTTAAAAACAGTGCGAAAAAGAAGTAATACGTGTATGGCAGTCTAATAATACTGTACATGTACAGTAGACCTAGGTAAAGTGCAGCTTACATAAGTCAATGGTATTCTCTGTGTTTGTACACTAATGTATGTTTATTCACTTGTTATTGTAATAGCAGGACCCAGTACTTTATCTAGCTCAGTACTGAAAGTTGGCTTGGTGGTGCGTGCCATGCCTGCATAGGAGTACTGTGAAGAGGTCAGCAGAACAAATAACTGGTGGAACACTGAAAATTTCTGGGGGACTTAAAATTACCAGTCAGCATACTGTAGCTGTTCACAGTGAGTTGACTTGCTGTGGGGGTTTTACTGTAAATTGGTAAGTTTTAATTGGGTATCTGATTTTCTTTCAGTGACGTTGTCCAATCAGAAAAACTTGTCCGCTTTGCTCAGTGTACTGTTCCAGCAGTGGTGCATGAGCAAGGAACTTTCCACCCTCCAGCCTTTGGTGAAATTGGCTAAAGATAGGGATACACTCATGTCCTTTGTATGGGGACATTAATGGCCGGAGAAAGGATGGAGGGATTATAACACGCCTGTCTCTTCTAACTCTACCAGTAGCACTGTCGGCAAGAGAAGGCGGAATTGGCCTGTGTTGCATGCATGTTAACTCTGTTAAAGGTCCGCGATGAGCCAGTTGGCTTCCTGACACCAAGCGGTTACTACGTACATAATGCACTGTACAAGGCGGGGTGCAGTATATCCAGTCGTAGTTGAGAGGGTAATCTTACAGTTTCGGCAACGGAACTTGATGAGTTTGATGAGTGGATAGTGGAAAAAACTCCTTTAAACATGCAAAAAGGTGACCTCCTGATTTCGCGAGAGTTTGTGATGACAAATGCAGGCACAGCACACATGTCTGCTGTACTGATTACGATAGTTGAATGATCTCTATGTTGGTTCAATGTTGATATCCTGTACCGATGCGCGAGAGTTAGGAAATGATCCAGAAATATAATGAGCTGTACAGGGTGGAACTTAAAATTTTGTTTATACAGTAATTAAAAAAACTACTGTGTGCTTACTTATTGCATCTGCATTTTCAGTGCTCAAAGTCACCTTGGTTCATGAATACTGTTACAGTGGACAAGATACTCGTACAGTATTTAAGTGCAACGACAAGGGTTCTTTAACACACAAACCCATACCTTACATGGTGCAATTTTTTCAATCAAAGTTCAAAATTCCATGAGGCATAATCTAGGTGATTTATTGACCGTATGTTTATTTCTTTCTTAAAAAACACATCAATTATCAATTTTCAAGCTCAATGGAGTGGAAACTATACCATGTATTCTAAATTGTTAAAAAAACTGACAATATTTGGCAAAACTCTCATGATGTTAACCTCATGAACACCAGTGTAGAGAACATTCACATTAAAGCTGCTAGTGTACAGTAGTCATTCACCAATCAGGTGCCAAGAGCAAGTATATTATAATCTCTTGGGCATAGGCAACTGTCATATACCTACATTATAAAAACTGGAGGTCTGCACAGAAGTACGGCCATTCTTTCGCAGCCGCTCATAGAACAAACAGATTACATGCGGCTGCGGTTATAATTTTTGTGTGGAACTCTCCAAGCAATGTGACAGTACTGTACGTATACTGGGAAAGCCACCAGTGGCAGTGCTATGTACAGGGTGCAAACTAGGGTCCGCGACCCTTTTGGGGGTCGCGAAATATTTAGTGAGAGGCCCGCGGAAAAAGGAGTCAGGAGCGGAAAATAATGTCAAAATTTTCAGTAAAAAATAAGGCAATGGGAGTGATTCTAATCTAAGACCAGTGATCTGCTTTATTAACACTGCATAACCAAGGAGAAAAATCCCAGTACTAGGCCTATGGAAACGTATGGCAATTGCACACCCGAGATTTTTCCTTTTTTTCTAGATTTCATTGCACACTTGAAAGGTCCATTGCACGCTCTGATTGTTTAAGCCGACGGCGATTGCCTCGTGTAACTAGGTATATATATGACTTGGCATGGCTGCCTATACACAGGCGTCAAAACATTCATGTACATTTACTACACACAATATATACACCAGCCGTGTTCTCCCGAAGCTCAAATCACTGAACTACCGCCGATCGGCTGTTTTGTTGAAAACCACAATACTAGATAAGGTACTTACTTCTGCTCTTGTGTAAACAAACACACTCAAGGCGTAAATAGGATTCTCTGTGGAATCAATGGCGAGGCAAAATCTGCTGCAAGACCATTTATGCTGAGTGAACAGTTTGCTGACCAGGGACAGGATTAACTGACAGTTACTTACACTGATTGAGCAGGTGCAAACCGAGCCATTCGCCAGAAACAACCTCATGCTATAATAAGACCAAGGTAAAGGTCATTTTTCACAATATTTATGAGAAGAAGAGGCCCGTCGCACTTCACGCCAGGCTTCACTACCTAAAGTCATTTTCTGAAACTGGCCGATTCAGGTAAATTTTAGATCCATTTCAGAAAAAGTTGATGATTTTAGAGCAGGTAAGCACTGGCAGGGAAGTGCGACTGCGCCATACTCTTCTCAGGACATATTGTGAGAAAGGATACCTTGTCTATTATATAGATATAATTATATAATATATATATATAGATATAGATAGATAAATATATATATATATATAGATATATATAATAGATATATATATATATAGATATGGATATATATATATAATATATATATATAGAATATATCCTATATATATATAATATATATATTAATATATAATATATATTATAGATATATATATATATATATATATATAAACGCTAATCCCCCCTGGGGGGGGGGGGGTGGGGGGGGGCCTGGGGGGGGGCGGGGGGTCCGGGTGGGGTTCGGGGGGTTCGGTGGGTGGGGGGTGGGTGGGGGTGGGGAGGGGGGGGGGGGGGGGGGGGTGGGGGGTGGGGGGGGGGGAGGGTGGGGGGGGGGGGGGCTGGGGGGGGGGGGCGGGGTGGGGGGGGGGGGGGGTGGGGGGGGGGGTGTCGGGGTCTGGGGGGGGGGGGGGGCGGGGTGGGGGGGGGGGGGGGTTGCGGGGGGGGGGGGTTGGGGGGGGGGGGGGTGGGGGGGAGCCTGCTCCTGGTCGGACAAATACTGGCGCCACACCTGTAGGAGAGAGGAGGGGAAAGTTTAACGATTGAAGGAAGGCTAGATCCGACAGTCGACTGATTTGCTTATTTGCCAACCTCCCTGACACACACCACGGGGATGGGGAAGGGATGATGACAATTTGCAATGACTGTAGCATGGACGTAATTCAACGGAAATTTTGCCCAAAAAGTTAGAAGAAATATGGAAAATCGGGAAACGTTTTATCTAAATCTAGCCAATATAACTGAAGCAAATTATATTTCGGTTTAGATTGCACTGAAATATACAGCCAATAATCAAAACAGGACACGTTAATAGCGGAAAATGGCGATATGAAGACATATCCTGTAGTACCCCGAAATGTATCGATACGTCAGTCAAAAGAACAAAATTCAGAAATCATGTACCATTATTTTTCGACCGAGAATACCTAATCCTGCAGAACGTGAAAGGGACCTTTCATGTGTTCAAGGTAAACAAACAATCTAAACCTGTGTTTTTGCAAAAGGCATTCGCATATCGCGTTCTTGACCGAAATTCCACTTGAATTTTCATCGTATTCACTGGTTAAACAAGCAGGAAGTATATGTGATTGCAAAAAAGGGTAAGCAACCACGTCCGTTGACTATCCTTTCTCTTCAATGTGTACTGGCAATATACACATGTGTATGTATACTGATATGTAATAACTATTCAATTTATGTACTTCCGATAGTATTGTAGGCGTACGTTATACGTACGTATACGTAAGGAACGAGCCCCTCCTCCGAGTTTAAACAAAAACAGTTGTCAGTGTCTAGTACATCTCCAAAACAAGACCACAGTATCCTGCACTGATGAGTTTCAACTACTCAAGGCCACACGACTGTGTGTGAGCTTACCGTTAACTGGGAACAAAACTGACTGCGCAAGTTATCATGGACCAATTGACCACTCAATAAAGCTATATTGTTTGAAAGAATGTCAATCAAGGTGTAGTTACCAATTATATTCAGGGCTATAGGGCTATTCCTAAATAGATTTGAGTAGTCAGAATAACCTACCTTAATTAATAGGAGGTTGATTTTGAAATTCTCGGTTCCTTTCCAAACGGTAAGTACTGGACGCAAGATGCGATTGTTCCCAAAGGTCAGCAGGTTTCGCATGATATTAACAATTTCCAGTCTTTTTATTCACCACAACCTTTATCGTGCCCTAGTGCAGCACAATATCCCTACAATTGACCGAGTACAAGTAGGCTATATACCTTCTAGGAGCCCTTTCTGAACATGCCTTGAGTCATATCCAGATCGTGAAGAGATTGCCTTTGGATGAATACACTGTATACCTATACTGTGGATCCACACACATGAACAGCCAATGGGTTGCACACACACCACTTCAAGTCTATTTCAAATACAATGAATATGAACGCACTACCCTGTAGACTACTTCAAGTGCATGATAATATCAAAGCAAAACGGAATCCTTTTACCGGCAGACAGTATGACAGCCGGTAGTATATTATTTTCCTACCCACTTCATGACCCGGAGGTGCACTTCCTGAAAACCGCTGGAAAATAGGATAATATTGGACTGGAAAATATACAGAAAGCCTTCTTGCTGAATTATTTACATAATTATTTAATATATAGGCCTATAGTTTTTATTTGGTGGGGGTTTGATGTTCGCGGATCCAGATACGTTCTCCTCGAAAGCGAAGACGGCAGATGGCAAGAGTCATTCGAAAGTTGGATGTCATAAATGTGAGAACTCATCATGCAGTGAAAAGTCGTCGTAACCCTTCGGCTGTGTGCCAAAGTGCGAAAATCATATCGATACCACCGGAAGAGGTTCTGTTCCCAGAAGGGACAAAAATTAGACTGAACTGATTAACCTCTCGATCTTCTGACCGCTTCATTTTGGGTCTGTCATGTATGGCGCCATTCCAAATAAATGGCTGAAAAGAATAGATATACCACGCATGATCTTTTCACCAAAAGGCCGACAAGTGAGTTGCCCACATGCAACTGGCGTCAGGAATGCACGAGGCATTATCGTAGGGAAAGCACCCCGACGCGAGGCGTGCAGTCGTCGCAAGATGATGTCACCTGTAACATTTTACGAGTTATCAGCATTAATTGTGTTTTATGGAGAGATTGTAAGCTTTTGCTATGATGTCTACACCTAAAATAACTTCTGTTAATGTGAAGGGACTCAGGGATAACTTAAAGACAGACAGTCATCACCCCAAAGTATATTTTTAGTGTGGGGGTATCAAAATTCTCAGTTGGTGACTGCTCTTTGATTGACATCAAAGTTTGAAAATTTGAAAGATGCAGAGTAGCTCACATTCCACACAAGGCAGAGAGAGTGCTTTTATTACAGTTTATAGCCTTGTATGCTCACCAGGACATGGCCTTAGGCAATAAAACAGGTTTATTCCTGCACAAGGAGGAGCTTCATACAGTTATGGGAGGAGCTAGAAGTTGCATAGTTGCGAGAATTGGAACTGTCTGGGATGATGACAATTCCCCTTTAAACGCAGAGATACGTTCCAGTACTTGTTTAACAATTTTTTTTTGTATTTATTGTCTACACGACACTCACTGGACAGCTGATATTGAAAGTTTTGTAAGATCAGAGTGGGGAGGGAGAGAATGTTTTTTCAGGTATGGACAGTCAAACTACCGTAGGTGGCAATTCTGTTTAAAACTTGCCCTGCTGTCTTTCACAAGTGGAAGGGTGATGCAGATGGGAATTTAATAACTACAGATATATACGATTTGCGAGATGTGCCAAACTTTGATGATGATGATGATGATGATGATGATGATGATGATGATGATGATGATGATGATGATGATGATGATGATGATGATGATGATGATGATGATGATGATGATGATGATGATGATGATGATGGTGATGGTGATGGTGATGGTGATGGTGATGGTGATGGTGATGGTGATGGTGATGGTGATGGTGATGGTGATGGTGATGGTGATGGTGATGGTGATGGTGATGGTGATGGTGATGGTGATGGTGATGGTGATGATGATAATAATGATAAATAATAGTGATAATACGATTGTCTGAAAGACATTCTGAATGATTTTAGTAATGCTCATAAAAAAATCTGTGGAGGCTGGAATTTAGTACAAAATTTTAGTCTAGACACGTTGAATTATCGTCGTCTAAAGCACATAAGGTGGTCATTAATTTAATTGAAAAGATAGAGTTGTGTGACCGTCCCCTTCCCCCACCTGTTGACGCCCATGGCGTTTCAAGGTAGATCTGGAAACATGACGAACTTGAAAAACGTCTGAAGAACAAAGATTGGTTGCTTTATCATGAAGAGAAATGGAACACTGTAAAACTTCATCATATGCGTCCTCTTTTACGTTCATCATGATTTGGTTCCATTGAACCTTTACTTTGTCTTTTTTACGTGAAATGGAAAACAGTACAAAGTAACGAGAAAGAGAAACGTGAAGAAGTTATCGCAAGCTTCTAATTTAAACATTAATTCATGCATTGTAAATTCTCTGTGCACCATTATTGTAACAACAAAGTCTCATGTGAACTGGATGTTTATATATAATCAAACACTTTTGTTCTATTTTAATAATGCTTTTGAGGCGTGTATGAAACACGTCAGTCTGTCTGTTCCTTGATATCTAGAACACGTGTGCAAATCTTCAGCAGAAGGTGCCCCCGTAATTTTTATTTCTGCAGGACAGAGAGTCAACTAGCTCCAATCACATTCTTGCTTATCAATAATCAGGTAACTCACTTTTGGAAAACAAGATTCTAAATTAAATTTCATACGTTTAATCACTTTATCTAACCCTCTTTCGAAACTCCCTCTTTGAAATATAGTAACTTCCAGAAACAGATACTTTCCTTATCTGTCCTTCAAAAAACAAGGCTTGTCTCTCTGCACCTAGGAGCCTCCTTAGTGCGCAATCTTTCGTTGCATTTAAAGTTTCGTTAACATGAACGTTCGGACATTTCTGGCAGCATTATTTTAAATGTAGAAGTACGTGAAAGCAGGAAAAATATACACTACAAATAAAATATACAACCAAAGACGTAAAATCGAATTCAAAACGTGCTTTAATTTATAAAAATTTGGCCCGCATAATATTGGTGGTATGAGGGAGGTACTGCCTTGAGGGAATGTGGGGGGGGGGCATTTAATATTGTGTCCCCCACCCATCGAAATGTGGGGGGACTTGTCCCCCGTCCCCCCCCCCCCCCCAGGATTGACGCACATGGTCAAAGGTGAAGTGTGCCACGCTTACAGTGTCCCAGCGCGGGTTTTGCATGACGAGCATGCAGAGCTAAACACGTTGCCTGTTGTCATGGTACACTTGACCTTGTGACCCGACCGGAAGTACCGAATTTCCCAACACGTCTATTGAGTAGACTAGTATATAGACTGACCATTTTAAAAGCAAGTCGGCACACAGCAAGGCGGCCGCTCGAGAGCCTAGTCCATGAATCATAATCTGATTGCGGAAAACGACCGTAAGAAAATATTGATCATACACAGTTGCACACAAAGAAAAGAGAAATCATGTAATCGTGTCAGTATATCTAGATGTCTTAAAGTGATATGATTATAAATACCCTTATGCTGACAGTATCATATTTCCTTTGAACTGTTGAATTTCTAAACTATGGTAATTTAAATAGTATAATTGTTATTGTTCTCTCACGTCTAGCTACCAATACCCGGCTGTGGAAAAGTTTTGCAAATATTTTTTTTTTTTTTTTTTTAGGGAGGGGGGGGGTTACCAGGCTCTGAAAACATCTGCTGGTAACTAGATAGTTGTTACAGGAACATCGTCCTGACCGAAGCATGGTTGTGGCAATGAGTTTTTAACTCTGTGGTGGCCTGCTTTACCAATCTTTCTGAAGTGCAATTGTCATAAAATTACTAAAGTGTAGTCTCAAAGGGAGACTGTTTCCCAACGCTATAATGTCCTCGGCATAACTGAGATTTATTTGTTCTTCATTTCGAAATGAGTCACTTTATTTATATTTAAAAGGAAAATTAGTTTTAAACTAAGGACATGCTGTAATGATCCTTGCTATACCCTGGTTTCAATCAACATTTGGTGCTCCTACGACCTAAATGTATGCAAATAATATACGGCAGTTATTTAGATTAACCTAAGCAGTGGAGCCAGGAACTTCCACAGTAGCCCCAATACGAACAACATTCGCCAGACTCTTGGTTGCACTGCCCTGGTTCCCCATTAGGGGCTGGGTAATCTTCACCACATCTTCCGTCTTCTCTATAAGGACCTGCAAAGAGGAATACTTACTTTAGAATGACCAAATTAACAAGGATAAAAGGGGTTCTTATTGACCAAATATGTAACTGTGGATTGCGAATACGAACATTAACTGCTCAAATACCGTACTATCGTTGGACTCAAAAATATCTGTATATAATACCTGGAATATAGTCCATTGAGTTAAATATAACGTTTTACCCCCATTTTACTCTATTATGGTCATACACAAGCGCTTAGAAGCGGGGGTACGCTAAGAACGGGCCGCCCCCAGGTTGATAAAAAGAAAATTGGCGAAAGCAAAGTAAAAAATGTAGAGGAAAAAGAAATAGCAAAAGAAGAAAAAAGATACACAAAAAAGACAAAAAGAATAAAAAAGGGTCAAGAAGAAATAGCAACAAGAAAAGCAGGCAAATTGAAAGCAACGCTTTACGGTATATTGTAAGCAGTTACAGGACCATCATGTTCTTGAACATTTTCATTATGTTGAATTCGTATTTTATATTCATATTAAAGTCTTTTTGCATAAAATCGCATCTTTCACATGAATTCATCTAAGCGGCTATAGAATGGGAGGACAGTAAGACACTTGCCCGACCGCTCGTCGAACAAAAATGTAAAATTTCCAAAGGGGTTTATAACAATAATGCATGGAGTTAATCTGACCATGATCCGTATAGCTCCATGATCTGACGAAATCTCTTTTTAATCTCTTTTGGACCTGCTTTAATAAAGACCGGTCATCGAGAGCGGATGATCATGATGCAATGGTATATTATTCTTAGCCTGAGCGTGTTGCGCATGAGTTAAAGCACAGACATTACAAAAACTTGTGCAAACATTATTTTTGTTTCAGCACGCTAAATCTTCTACAGGGCTGTAGGGGTGGGTAAGGTCATGGAGCTATTATACGGATGGAGTAAAAGCAGAGAACCTCAAATGCAATAAAACACTCATCTAATCCGTTCAATCAAAGACAACCTCCCTCTCCCCAATCTCCTCGCCTTTCATAACTTTTGTTCACGTAAGCCGGTTTAATTACCCACATCGTCTTTAGTATTTCCTTTTAAGAACCATCATGGGTTTCGACACTGAGCTGTGTTTGTGACACAATACTTCAACAAACGACTGTTTTTACATTTTTAAACTTCATGAATATTCACTGCTGGAATCAAATTGTGTATGTGCACTTGTTCATCTTCAGAGCTTCAGTTTTGAAGTGGATGCTCAGTTTTTGTCCAATTTAATATCACTTTAAAGGTGAAAACTTGGTCAAATTTTGTGTTGTGGTTGGAAAATTAGCGTCCTTAGTTAAATAAAAAGAAAATTATGTGTCAGAAAAATGTCCCAGAATCTTTCCGAAAGACTTTGGAGCCTTTCCGAAAGTTTCCTAAACACAGGAATTAATTGGGTGAAAAGATGGTTGCTTCATCTTTACTACTGTATGCCTCTTGAATGTGTACGGGTGCGTACTTTTCTGACAAAATTTTTTAAACTGCTACTTTTTGGCATTTTGAAGATTACAAATTCCTATGCACTTCACAGTGTATTAAAGGTCCGGTGACATGAAAATTATAGTTGGCTATTTGATGAAAGAAGCATTAAATATACAGGAAATAGCCGCAATTTCCATTACAATTCATCACATATTGACCATTTTACAGGTTAATTTTTATATAACGCATGTATCATGAATAAACATGAGCTTATTATGCAAATATGTAACATCAAAAGATGGACATACTATATGTGGCTAATGTTAGCCTTTGCTTTTACAACCTTAATTTCAAGGACACTGGTAGCGTTGTTATTCCCTAAGGGGTTAATTATGAAAGTTAAAATTGTTTTCTTCAGAATTATTGATTTCACTCACTAAACTGTAATCTATCCCATCATTAATTAAGAGATAATTTATGTAGGGGGAACAAAAGAAATCTTAACACTGCAACACTCCACATCGTTATCTTGCGTAGGTAACGAGTTACTTCAGAAACCATCAAACTTTGAAGACGTATAATTTGAGAACGGTAAATGGTTTTGACATTAATATCAAACGGATTTATCATTGGAAGATTGAATTCTCTAACTGGCAAGTGAAACAGCTCTTTTTGGTGGCATGTCACCGGACCTTTAACACATGCCATTCACATCGACTGTGAAGAGCTGTCTTTATCTATTAAGCACTAATTGTTTGCAAGTGTAAGTAAATCCTTGAGAGTATTCACGGCTCATTACTCTAAGAATTTCGGGACCCATGATGACTTCAAAGTAAGGTTCTCTGCTTTTACATCCGTAAAAGCTCCATGGTAAGGTACACCTCTTGAATTTAAGGATATAACAATCCCGATAATTTAGTGTCAGAAATCTCAAAACTGCAATTTTTTTGCGTGCTTCGTGCACGATGCTGCCAAAATGTGTATTTTTTACAATGCTCAAAACAATTTCATCTTTGCTATATCTACACAACCTTCCTCATCAATTCAATTTCAAAAGTTGATTTCCTTTGTAACGTGCGATGGAACAGTAGGAGAGTTGATACGTTTAGGGAAATCTCTCACTGCTGACATACGCAAATAGTTTAACACCCTTTCGGTTGATTTCTTGTCATTTGATTATCTGACCCCATGTAACTGAAGATGAGTCCCTCCGTTAAACCACACCCGTTCCTTTCCACCTATCTGAAACTGACAAAATTCCACTAAATGCTGAGAATTTCTTAACATATCACTAGTTCAAAGCTTTACCAAATCAAAAATTTTGCCACATTCCGGCAAAATTTCATGAACAGATTACGAAGTGTCATTCATAGCAATCGAGGATACATTTTTGGCAAAAATGTTGCTGTGCGCCACCCTCCGCCCATTGTCAAATATGCCTGTGCACCCTTTACTGTACAAGTTGCCCCCACCCCCGCATAGAAAATTCCTTTTTTTTACGTCACTTTAAAGTAAAATATGGTGCATGTTCAAGATGCAAAATGAAAACAGTACGGGTGGATTTTTGTGGAAAAACAAATAAAATGATGAATTTGCCTTTGAAGTAAGATTAAATAAGTATGCAAGCCAAAATTTGGGTCTCTGCAAATTCCTGATGCGTCATTAAAATATGTTGAGGTTCGAAACATTAAACTATTTATGTGCATCAGTCGAATGTGATTAAAGAAAAAATCAGAGACAAAATTCTTCACATCCTTTCATTAATTAAGTCTGTTTTAGCCGTAAACCTAATAGCACTGGTTTGGTAATGACGGTACATCCTAGGACAGTATACGGAACTATCTACAGAGTTTACAAAAAAGAGAATTTGTCATTTGTGATCAGCGTTAGATGGATTGACGTGAACTGTTAAAACAGCCTTTGACATGAGGTTGAATTTTTGTTTATTCCCACATAATGCAATCTGTACAAAATGAAACAATAACTTGAACATGGAGGTGAGGGAGGACTGAAAGAGCAAATAGCTTGTACAAGCAGCCCCTTTCCCTTTGACAAAGTAAAGTGAACACAAAATGAATCGAGACAAAGTAACAAAATAACAACAAACAAACAACCCAGAAAACATAATAATTCTAAAGATAATAAAGAATTTACAAGAGGTAGTTATAAGAGTAGACGATTTTTCAGTCTGTTCTAAATTGAGGAAATGTTTTTCATACTTTTACTGTTATCATCTAAACTATTCCAAAGGGTAATATCACTGTGTGTAAATAGTCTGTGGGATACTGCATTTGACGAAAGATTAATACGAAAGCAGTGAGAAGAAGTATTGTATGAATGATACTCACGATTATAAGAGAAATAAGTGTCAAAATTAGAGGGTAAAAGTCCTTTCAAATACTTAAACATAAAGACAGAAACTTGGGATTTGTAAATGTCAAAAACGTTCAGAATTCTTTGTGTAAAGAACAGGCATTTTGAGGGAGCATAATAATCAGAGTTGGTAATTATTCGAACTGCCCTTTTTTGAAGCAGGTATAAGCGATTTAAGTAAAATGGGTAAGTGTTCCCCCAAATTAGATTGCAATATGATAGATGTGAATGTACAAGTGAATCATACAGACATTGAATAGTGTAGGAAGGAACGAAGGAGCTGATTTTAAACAGGATTCCAATTACTCTAGATATTTTGGAACAAAATGCATCAATATGGTGTTTCCGGCTAAGGCTTGAATCAATTTGAATGCCAAGGAATTTGGCTTTATTAACAAGGACAACTTTAGTTCCATCAAGAAATATGTCAACACTGCCTATTTGGCGCTGAGGAGGGTGAAAAATCATGAAATTGGTTTTGGAAATGTTCAGGGATAATTTGTTGATTTTAAACCATAAGGAAACTAGTTCTAGTTCGCTATTTATTACCTGGGCCCCAGTTGTTAGATCTTTATGCTTGTAAAGAATACTAGTGTTGTCGGCAAATAAGGCAAGATGGAGCAAGGAAGAGCAGTTACACAAATCATTTATATAAATAAGAAATAACAGAGGCCCTAGGATGGAACCTTGGGGTACGCCACAAGTGATATTACTTATACAAGAAGACTTATCATTTATGCGGACAATTTGTTTTCTGTCAGAACCAGTCCAAGACAATTCCACGAACACCATAATGATCTAATTTACGTAATAAAATATAGTAATTTACGGTATCAAAAGCTTTGGATAGATCTAGAAAACGCCTATACTAATCTCTTTATTATTAAATCCATCGGTGACATACTTAACAATGTCAGCAGCCGCCATGTACGTTGAAACATTTTACGAAAACCAAATTGATTAGAATGAATCATATTATGCTTTTCAAAAAAATTAACAGCCTATCATAAATTATACGTTCTATGACCTTAGAGATAGCAGGTAGAATTAAAATAGGTCTTAAGTTGGAGAAAAGCGATGAATTACCGGCTTTAAATACAGAAATAACTCTAGCTTCTTTCAATCGAGCGGGTACTGTGCCGGTGGACAAAGAAAGATTGCAGATAAATGTAAGTGGTAAAACCAGATTGGGGCAGGCGGCTTTGAGTAATTTAGCAGAAATACCATCCGTTCCTGTGGAGGAGCTTTTATATCACTTATAATACGAGCTACTTCGTGGCAAGTGGTGGGGGAAATATTCATTGAGTTCAGAATAGGGTTTCTAAGAAATCTGGACAAAGGCTCGTCAACGAGTGGAATGCTATTTGCTAAAGAGTTACCAATTATACTGGAGAAGTATTCATTGAAGCAATCAGCAACTTCTACGTCATCAGTAATCTCAACACCATCTTTTAAAATTTTGAATTCTTCACTACTAGAAACTTTACTTTTACCTATTATCTCATTCAAGGTTTTCCAAGTTTCAGTCAAATACATGCGAGTCTTTTTGTAAAGTGAACGTGTTTGTGTAAATACAACCCTACCTCTCCACCTTTCTTCTTGGTTCTATTGGAATTTAAAAATGTGTAATCTAAGATCTGCAACACGTTAACAGGGGTTTTGCTATTAATCCAAGTTTCAGTGATACCGACTATAGGGAAACTAGAGTCAAGGGAGTTGCTAATTAAGAGAGATACCTCATCGATGTTCTTCCACAGGCTACAAGTATTTATATGTAACACAGATAATGAGGACAAGTCCTGTTTCAATGAGTCAGAAAGAGTATCAATATCAAACTATATACAGGTTTCAGAACTACCGTCATAATTATAATTCATATCAGGAGTAGTAGAGTTGTCGATAAAATTATTAGCAAAAGCATTGATTTGGTGATTGGGGGGCATAACAGATGATGTCATAATGCCACCTCAGTTTTCCCCCAAGTCTGCATAAATTGTACCATTTTGTGTGTCCCTGCGAATGTACACAGCAATGTGGAGTCCTTTTTGGCACTACATATACAGGTGCCGTCCTGGGGGGGGGGGGAGAAATTTTTGTTAATTTAAGGTTGCCTAGATGCAAAATGGTGCTATCTTTGGAGTATTTTTGGAGGTGATCTTATATGATTGGGAAATATCCTTATTTAGTGAATTCTAATTTTTGGTTAGGAGAAAGAAGAGAGTGTGCATCCCAGCGATGGTACACAGCAGTGTGGAATCCTTTTTGTCACTACATAAAGGTACCGTCCTGGAGGAGGGGTCTAAGGGGAGAAATTTTGGTAATTTAAAGTTGCTTAGATGCAAAATGGTGCTATCTTTAGGATATTTTTGCATGGCTGGAAAATATCCATTATTTGTGAATTCTAATTTTTGGTTAGGTGAAAAAGGAGAGTGTGTTGTCTTAGAGGAGGTATGTTGTCAACAAACCTCGCCAAGCCCCCCTTTTGGCAAGGCTTTAATGCCTTCTACTAGGGTAAAGTTTTTTACGACAAAATACGTGGGTGGAGTCCACAGAAACATTCTTGGACTATTACGAAAATTTTCCTTTGTCTCATTGTGCATTATAAAAGGGTATCTAATACCGACAGACACCTGTATAGTGCCTCCTGGAAGCTCTGGATTAATTTTATAAAATTATATGTATATGGAAAAATGTATAACGGCAAATACGCACTTTCAACCTTCCACATCATGCTACAAATTAGACTGAAAGATCCCATAGGCCCCTACAGATGTTGGGGATGTAATTCTGTTTTCCGGAAAAGTGTTGTGATCAGAACAGTTGCATGTGTTATAACCTTAATAATGGTCATGATTTGGAGTGAAAACAGTGATGACTGCGCGTGAAGCGCGCCGAAATTTTTTTTATTAAATATGACAGGGCCTTTTTTAACATACATACTGGGTGGGCCGTGGCCCACCCAGTCCCCTACTCAGCCCACCCACTCAGTCCATTTGCCCCCCCCCCCAGTAGGTCCTTTTTTGTCATACATATAAAACACATAATGATGATAATAAATGATCAATATCTGACATTAAAGAATTCATCGATGCAGTCTTCGAAAACTTTGAAGAAATGAGGCCACCATCTGCAATTCCTGTTAAAGACCATGGAATAAAGCTGTACCATATGCTGCGAGGAAGCAAGCCACCGGTGAATGGGTTCCTGTCAAGTTTCTGTGTGGTCACACCACACAGTATGACAGTGTAGAAATGTGTTTCCACATACAATATACTATACTCAGACTTAAGAATGGCCACCAGCGAACGATCACTCAACGACAGGTTGCTTATCCACTGGAATGGGGTTCCAACGGCCAAGTTCGACCCCCAAGGCCATCAGTAGAAAGCTTCCTGGCTGCTAAAGAGAGGCGAATGAACCTCCCAAACATCGAGTCCTACAAAGGAAGGGATTTTGTGAAGAAGTTCTTCCTGTAAGTAGTTGAGCCACCAGGCCTACAAGGAGAGCAGTGACATTGCCAAGGGATAGACTACTTCGCAAGGTATGGGGGGGGGGGGGACGTCGCAGGAGGAGGTAGCTAGTATCTACGTGCGATGTTATCAAAATCCCAAAATAAAGTATAATTTGATGTAACTAGCTATCCTTTCCCAGCCAGCAAGCTCACCTGG
Source organism: Holothuria leucospilota (assembly GCA_029531755.1). Taxonomy (NCBI): domain Eukaryota; kingdom Metazoa; phylum Echinodermata; class Holothuroidea; order Aspidochirotida; family Holothuriidae; genus Holothuria; species Holothuria leucospilota. Next base: position 3,862,605 of record CM055967.1, on the reverse strand, counting down.
ACCCCATGAGGGGTTCAGATGGGCAACCAGATGGGGCCCATGTTGGTTACACCTCGTTTTGTCCTGCGTGCCCACTGGGCCAGCTCCAGCCTTCAGCCCAGCTGGGATCAGATGGTCTGAATGTGGACTGGCCGGGAGAGCCAGGCACGCAGGGCAAAACGAGGTGTAACTCACATGGGCCCCATCCGGTTGCCCATCTGAACCCCACAGGAGGAGGGCTAGCTCTTTGGGTGTGGTATGCAGATTTTGTTTCTAGCAATCATCCTGGGTATGTTACATGCCAACTAATGCAGGGGCAATAAAAAGTAGCCGGTCAGCGACGGCTGATCGCCGCCTACAGCAGAATCTGCCGTTGTCTACTTTTCCACCTTTTATTCCCCCCTTCTTATTTCCACCCTCTTCCCCTCTTTCTTTAGGTCGCTACGGCGGCTACAAGTTATACGAACTGTTACCATACAATACATGCTGCAATGACAGCAGTTTGAAAATATTCCATTTCCATTGTGCTGATTAGTTATTATCAACAATGAGCAATATTGCGGCGCGCACTGCAGACCTAGACACGGTGTCACGGCTGAGCGATGCGAGTTGCTGAAAGTTCAGTACACGATCAAACAATTATAAGTAGGTCTATAATGCATGGGCTTAGGAAACAAAAGGATTTGGGTACTTCGTCCAGTCAAAAAATGTGTTGGGAATCATTTAGGATGTTTCTTAGAATGAAACATGCAGAGCATAATATCTCAATTTTAGGATGGTTCGATAGAGCCTCGAAATTCTCGGGAAGTGCTATTTCCTGCGATCTGAGGTGTCTGTCGATCCCCAGAAAATTCAATACGCTACGCGCCAACTGATGGTGGCGCTCTACTTCGTAACTTCGTGTCAGATGGTCCCTTTTGTGAAACAGCCCCCCTCCCAGTACAAATTCGTTAAAAAAGGCCCTGAAATATGATAACCATGACAAAACCTACATTCATGCTCTGCATCGAGACACTTTCAATTCCCCAACAAACCTATTTGCCAGTCAGAAAGCCAATCCAAGTTTACCTGAGAATTCGTAAACAGCTTTCAGCTTCTGTTGCTGTGCTTCTGTGGGAGTTACTTCCGGAAATTGTTGATAATTAGAAAAATATTGAGGTAAGGTGTGAAGCGCGCGGAGCGTGCGAAAATTTTGAAAGGTTGCGAAAAGATTTGCGATAATTCTGATAGTTTGAGAACCATTTGTGATGGAAAATGGTTACAACAGATCTATCACTTGGTTTAAAACACACCTCACCCTACCCCATACAGAAATCTATAGCTTAAACGCCTTTTGGGATCATTTTAAAATTTTCAAAAAAATTTCTGAAATCGATTGGGGGGCACGGGCCCCCCATGCCCCCCCCCCCGTGCCGGCGCCACTGGCTTGAAGAAAACATAAATAAGAATATACAAGACAACAACAGATACACAAAAATGATAAACTATTGTACAATAAATACGTACATGTATACACCAATTCACAAAAAGACACACACACACACACACACACAAAAAGTAAACATACAAACAGGTAAATGAGAAGAAATAAATTGATGAACGCTGGGGGAGAGAAAGAATCGAACGGTCAGGCGTTGGGCCCATGTTCTGACCACTTTTCAGCTGCGAATTATGAATCAAACCGTACCTTTTGGTCACATCATTCGCTGGAAGTTTGTTCGATGTAAAGTTCTCCATTGACAAAGAGCTGGCCATTTCTGACACGAGGGCGTTTACCTTCTTTGAAGGCTTTGTCCATTACTGGTCGCAATCGCGGAGCTTTGGTCTTGAAGTCCTCCTGCGTTAAATCTTCAGTTATGAAAAGAACGGTGTTGGCTAGGGATCGACGAGCAGTGGTCAAGACTTCCTGCCTTTGTGGACGATACAGGAGTTTGGTGATAATATGACGGGGTCTATCAGAGCGTCGTTGACCAACTCGGTGTGCGTTCTAGATGATGATATTATCCAATTTAAGGTGATTCCGAAGGATGTTTTGAACTTCAGCAATAGGGTTTTCATCTTGCTTTTCGGCAATCCGTCCAAACCGTAGGTTATAACTCCTAGAGTATCTTTCAGCTTTCAGCTGAGCCTCAGAAACCGATCGGAACTTCTCATGGCAATATTTTTTGAGATCGCCATGTAATTTGTCAAGTTCTTGACATGCAACAAACATGGGATGAAAAGAACTTAACACCTGCATATACCAAACATGGCACAAATCGAACGAAAGACAAACTTCTCCATTTCTGATCCTACTGTAAAATTGACCAAATGCAATTGTTTGCAGCTGTGGGAGGCCAGCTACTAAAAATACCTTACCTAGTAGTGTAACAAGTTAACAACCTTTGTGCAATTAGATGTTCTTTTGTAGTTAAAGTAAAAGATACGTGTTGACGGACTGACTTACTGCACTCCACACATATTCCTGATGCGTCGTCGCAGCATGCAGTGGAGCTATTGGGGTCGCAGATAGAGGGTCTGTCGTCCCATGTTGGATAATTTTCACCGCACTTACCATCCTGTCTATAATCTGAGTGATGTAAATAAAAGTAAAAGAGAAAAACGTATTACGTTTTGAGCATTGACCTCTACCCTCGTATGTACACGATGTTCAAAGGTGGTAACGTAAATAAAAACAATAAAATATATCGGCACGGTGACCTAATCGCACTAATTGTATACGCGTAGCGTAGACAAAGGGGGACCATGAGCATATTTTAACCATCATTTTGTACCCATGACGCTAGTTTGGTGAGTAAATGGGCGTATTTTGCATGTAAAATGACGAAAAAGATTACAAAAACGTCCATTTTATGATTCAGTGCCGAAAGAAAAAAGTACATGTAAAGCTTTTTCAGCGTGGGCGGTGCCGGGTGGTGCCGGGTGGTGCCGGGTGGTGTTGGAAGTCGGCAGGATGAATGTACCATCAATAAAACATGAGATATACTCTTCTTACAAGATTTTAAAGTGTGACCTTTGGTAACCCCAAATCACGTTTTACCTTCACTATGCACTAGGATTTATGAACTTAATGCCGAGCATCGACATGCAAAGTATGAGACCCTTCTCGAGTTATCATGTTTATGACGTTTTCTGCAATTAGACCTCTGGTGACCTCACGTCACCTTTGTCCTTCATCACAATGACTGCACTTCTTGAACTATATGAAGAGTCTACCTAAGTGAATGACCCCTCAAAGTTTCACTTTTCGAAATATCTTGTGCACGAATTTACATATTTAGATTTCAGATGAGCTCAAATGACTTTCTACCCCGACCAAAAGCAATAGGGATCTTTAATTTTTCGTTATGCATCGGAATATTAAGTATGAGATTCCCGAAAGTTACGCTTCTTAAAATATAGCGTTAATGAGTATTTTACAATTTCATTTCCGATGACCTCAATTTACCTTTGACCTCTATGAAAAACAAGTAGCTCGCGGCTGAACTTAATGTGGGGCATTCGACTGTAAAGTGTGAGATCCATCAGGCTAAACTTTATGAGATATCGCGTTTACGAGATTTTCACCGTTTGACCGCTGACGTTATAAGACCTCTGACCTTAAAAAAACGTTCTTGTACCTAACGTTGGCATCCACTTGCTAAGTATGATATCCCTCGATGTTATTCTTTGTGAGATATCGTTTTAAAGCAGTTTACGAGTTATTCGTAATTTCACTTTGGGTGACCCCAGATGAATTTTTACCTCCTTTAAAAACAATAAGAACCTAATATGAGAAATTTATATACTAAGTATGAAACGTGCTTATCATTGGGATATCGTGTTATCGAGCAGTCTACAAGTTCTTCGTAGGTTTACCTCTGGTGACCTCAGCTGAACTTTGAACTCTACCAAAAACAATACAATTCTTCTTCCAAATAAGACAAATCAAGGTTTTCGGCTTTTAACCTCCTGTGACATCAAATGACCTTTGACCGCCACCAAAAACGATAAGAACCTTCCCGTTGGACATGTCAAAACTGTACACCAAGTTTAAAAGGTACCCATTACTATTATCGTGAGACACGGCGCATACAAGCGAAGATCGCAAACACACACAAACACACCCATACTCACCCTCGCTTCCTTAGGGGTACGCGGGAAATGTCCCGGTAAGTGCTTCACGGGAATTCCCCAGCAGCGGAGCTGCCAGGTTACTAGGCGAGTAGACGGGAGTGCTTGAGGGCGGGCTGCGCTGCCAGGCAGGCACGTTTCGCCGCGCGTGACAGCTCATTGCAGCGACGGAATTTTCGGGCAGCTACGCCAGTTTCGAGCTCCGCGTGAGCTAGGAAAGACGTGCAAGAGCGGAGCTCTCGCCGGCTGTACCATATCCTGTTAAGGACATGTTGCTGAATGCACTCGTACGCGCACAGGCAAATACTTACGCTCATACATACCATTACATAGATACATTTTGCCTTCGGTAAGGAATCAAAGAGCTTCGCGGACAAATCCTTAATACGGATTTTCTACTCCCATTAATGAACTGAACTTAACAGAAAAAGGATCCGAGAATGGAAAGTTTATTCCCCATCCCCATGGCATTTTTTGATTTCTTACCTCGATAATCGGTACAGATTAAACAGCAGTATTGATCTCCAGACCCGCAATATCCGTGTAAGGAACAACACGGGGATCCGCCGTCTTTGTCACAGATTGCCATTTTCCCATTAGGGGCCATAAAGCCTGGTCCACATCTCGAATCAGACCTGAAAGCCTTCAGATAGAAGATGATAGATTTAGACAAAGCAGACCGGTAACTGGTGTAACAAGCAAACCTACAGAATACGGGTAAAGTTTACTTTCAACTTAAGCTAACAAAAAAACTGCCATGACACATGAGACTGTCAAAAACCGTTTTATTATCATTTACCGGAAACACCATTTACATTTCTTGCGAGAAACAAACTACGAGCGTGTTGACGTACAAATCTATGTTTTAACATGTTCTGTTACTCATCAAATGCGTTAATCTATCTTGAAAGTCGAAGGTGGGGTAATGAGAGTAAATGAGTACCGAAGCCTCAACTTGTGTCTACGATCACTACAACTTACATTCAGTTTCAAGTTTGTCTTGTAGCAATGCAAGAAATACTCAATTTTGTGCAGAATGAAAACTCTTTCATTTGTGTTTCCCTTTTCAGACTTTTCAAAGCCTAAGGATTTTATCGTGATTCGTAGACCCTCTTTAATTTTTTGCTATAACTTTATAAATTAAATGCACGTAGCCATATGACCTTATTGTAGTCTTACAGATTAATGGTATCGACTTTAAAAAGCTTCCAACGATGTAGATGCTGCCATTACATAATGCATAGAAAACAAATAGCAGTTTGCGCGAAGTCATTTGATTTGATATTCTTTATTTCCACTCCAATATTTTAGTACAAAACTGTACATGTTTGAGGATTGCTGGATCCAGGATCCAGGATTTTCCAAACAAGGGGGTAAGTCTGTGAGGGCAACGTTCCAAAGGAAGGTAGCCTCGTTAGGGGAGGGTGGGATCTACGAAAAAAATAAAATTGGAGAGTTTTAAATTGGAGATTTTTAAATGGAATTTTCTGGCATTTCGCAGCTAAGATAAATACACGAGCAAACACCATCTTCGTGCATTACCGGTGCTATGAAGTGCGACCATTGCAATTTCGGAATATAGGTCTACCAAAGGCTAATAACCGTATAGCGGTAACATGGTCAAGACACGAAGGGTCTGTGAAAATTTTTGAAATGAAACCATGAAATTTCCTGATATCTGAGAGTGGGGCACCATTATTACGCTGTGTGACCAGCAGGGTTGGGAAGTAACGAGTTACAAGTAACGCCGTTACTATAACGAGTTACATTTTGTGTAACGGAACCCTGTAACGAGTTTCATTTGCATTTCAGTAAGGGAGCGAGTAACTAGTTACAATTCTGTTGTAAAAGTAACTGTAACGGCGATACATTTGGGTCCCATTACTTTCCCGTTACAAATAGTCAAAATGACCACTGATTGCATTTTCCGTGACTAAAAAAACAAGTTTTCAAATTGATGGCACTTTGGTCGTAAAATATTTTCGATATACTTATCAATCATCTCTCGTCGTCGTCCTCATCAACATCAACTTTTACTCACGACTAGAATCAAAAGTTGATAATAGATGTATATGCTGCAGCTAGACTTGCAGGGCCACTTGATGGTTGATTTGGTGAGCTTTCACAGGTGTGTTGGTCGTTCATACTCCATAATCTTAGAACTAAAATTTAAACGTGATTTGTATCGCAAATCATTTATTTAACACATCAATGCTTATTATCCATGAGACAAAGTCTTCGTGGGATTGAAAAATACTGAACGGTGCTCAGGCAAACTTTTTCCTGAGTCAGTGAGTAAACTATAAGGTTAATTAACAAAGCTGAATTTTATGTAGCATATTTTGTCCTTTAAATGACACGGTGCGAAAGTGCATCATCTAAGAAATGGTTTGGCTTACAGTCAGTCAAACACTAGGCTAACTTTGCGTGTTTGAAATCATTGCCTTTTGACATTTTAGGGTAGGACCCAAATCCACCCTATCAGAGTCGGAGCCAACTCTAACTCCAGATGCCTGAATTTTGGGCAAGTTCCGAGTTCAAGTTCCAGCCAGTTCTATTTCCAGTGGCACGGATTCCGAGACCAATCTAATTGCCAATGTCTAGCATATCATACATACGGATGTTTTAATGCTATTGTACATGGCCACTATTACTAAGGTCAGCGTTTGGACTAACTTCCACTGTCTGGCCTCCTTAGTTATTTAGTTGATTGTGTGTGGCAATACTTTACATCTGTGCATTTTTCACAAATAACAATGGGAACTTTAACTCTTTTAATGTAACTTTGATATCTGAGAACTCGGCTGTAATTACCTCCGAGTCCAAGTCAAGTTACATCGCATTCCTGACTTGTTCATTCCGATTCCGGAACTTTCTATTCCAGGCCAATTTCTTGTGTAGTAAAAGGCACTCGAGACCGGCATTACGTCCGTGGGTACGTGTGTTCAGTGGAGCCCAGTTTATGATACGGTGTCAAGCTTCAGTATACAACGTAACATAGGCGTAGAAAACTGTTCTTGACAGGGGGGTTGAACGTTATTTTGGACCGCCGTCCCAGGCCGAGGGGTCTAAAGATAGGGGATGAATATTTGAGGGTCCTTAGATGCTATTTGGTGCAATATATTGGGCCAGTTTTAAGGAAAATTGCCAGTGCAAATATTGACATTCTTTATAGAGGGAACAAATACTGGGGTTTTCGTCCTTGAATTTCTCCTCGCCATTTCTGACGGGGTGGGGGTGGGGGTTTCACATTCTTTGTAATGTCGGAATAACACTGGAATGATAGGCCTAGTAAGTTACTAGGTCTGGAATAATAGGCCTAGTAAGTTAGTCTAAACCTGGAAACAGCATAATATCGAAATGGCCAATAGCGTTAAAAGTATCGTAACAAAGCTAATTAAAAGAAGAGAGAAGTGTCCGACTTTAAGTTTCACCTATTGTAAAGGGAAATGAATATTATGGGCACATAGTCTGCATGTGTAAACTAATTTTTATCCATTGTTTTATAACGATACAAAGTGAAACTTGAAATTTATGCTTAAGGAATTATCATTTTTCCCACATTAGCCCGTAAGATGTTTAAATTTTATCTGTCGTAACTGGAAAAATTTTAGATATAACCAAAATTTGTCTATTAAGTGGTTTGCTTAAGCTCCGACACAGTATTTTGATTCGCTGCCACATGATTATGTGTTAAGACTTTTCGGTCAAAAGTAACTGTAACTAGTTCCTTTTACAACATTGTAACTATAGTAACTGTAACGAGTTACAATTTTATGGAAATAACTGTAACTATAACGAGTTTCTTTCAAAGTGTAACGGAAACAACCCTGGTGACCAGTGAAGCAATTTGGGATATCCAGAGAGCGTATCCGGCCAAAATTGTTAAGAAAGAGAGGTCGGTAGTTCTTCCCAACGATAATTTTGACATTTAAGCATTGTTATGACTTGAGTTTCTGGCATGTGACATTCCTGTTATTTAGTATACATATGCGTACCTTCAGGCACTTTCTCGTTAGCATTATGATTGATAATCGTTGAATATGCATGAAAGACAGATATAGTCAGACTATACATGCAGTTAGTACACAAGTAAAGTATACTTGCTTATTAATCTTAGCAAGAAACCACTGACCACTACATGGCTTACCTAATGACTACCATATGATATTTTGTGCCTAACATTGTATCCATAAGGATTGAATGAATAAATCCAAAAACAAAATTACTTCTTTCTCCTCCTCCTCCTCCTCTTGGCAGATGACTTGATGGATGCCAACGATTAGAATAAATAGCAAAAGGGTGGGACCTTTCATCATGAAAATGTAGCTAGGAATTAAAGAAGGAAAAGGAATAGAAAAAATGAATGTAAGTAGGTATGTTTGACGAGGAGGGGGAACAGGTCCCACCGGATTATAGCTGGCAGGAGGCCCGGAAGAAGTATCTTGTAGGAGGACCTCCGATTAGGTCCCCTGTTAGTCGGTGAGATATATTCGTACTTAAAGTGTACCTATAGTCTAAAATTACAAGAATATACATTCTAGAAGTTGGAAAATGAATCTCATTCATCCAACTCCCATTGTCACAGCATGTTTCTTTGCTGGAAATTTTGAAATATATTCACTTAAATATTAAATAGTCCATTGCGCAATAATTGTGATTTCCTTTTTGCACAACTCACATTACCTGCTTTTGTTTCCTTTACAAATTACAATTTTTATACGACCTTGCAAAGCTCCCTTTTTTTTTCCTTTTTTTTTTGTATAGCATGTTGTACAGAGAGGGCTTGTATAGTCAAGTCACCATATAACAGTTACAAAGTGATCACATTTAAATACAAGGTGGAGTGGCTTTCGGAAAAACAAAGAAAAGCAAAGGCTGTATATAATTTGTGTAGTACAAGACTGACATCACAAATTGTTGCACAATTTACCATTTTAAATCGAGTGAACAAAGTTCAACGTTTTAAATTTCAGCTCAGAAATATCAAGTGAAGATAGGAGTTGGACCATTTGGATTCATTTATCTCGCTTTGTAACATATATATTTGAATTTTCAGACATTAGGTTCACAGGTTCACTTTAAGACACTAAATGTATACACTCACTAAAGAGATCGGTTTTTACTCGGTAGTAACAATGGAAGTTAATGAAAGCATCATACGCAAAAGAAAAACCAATTGATGACAAACTTTTTACAGCGGTAATGCATTTAATCAATGTAACGATTGATTTTATAAATAACTTAAGACACGAACAGAATTTTATTAGGTTGGCCGATAAGGACGGTCGAATGTTTTTAGTCATACAAACATAACCACATTTTTAATTATGTTCCTTTACCCCTATACTTGGAGAACATATTCTCATTGAAATGGTATTTATACATGCATGCACCGTGTATATAGATTTAGTATATATAAACACGGAAGTATGTAAAATTCAACTACTAGAATGCAAATGTTCCGCAGATTAGGTCCTGCAAGCTAATACTAAACAAAAAATTCAGGAGAAGTTTTGGACTTACGTTTCGAATCAGTCGTGAACCTTTCAGAACAACCTACGTCTGAAGCTTGTGTGAGCCACAGAAACTCTGGTATCTGTTTACTATCAGTCTCGCCTTTTAATAAGTTTTAGTGTTAAGCGCTGTCGTATGTGAAGATATAAAACCGTTCCATAAACCTCGCCGTTAAAAGCATAATTTCAGGTATTTTAAGTGGAATATGATCAAATAGCTCTGCAAAAAGGGTGGGTATGCAAAATCATGCAGTCCAAAAGCAAAGTACACTCTAAGAGTTCAATTTGACATTTGGGACAGCGTCTCATTTTCTTATCACTCATACTTTATAGACAAAGGATGTTTTTTAGTTTGTATGTTTGTAGACATGAGGGTACTTTCAGTTCCATTCCGTGCAAGCAGCGGTGCATAACTAAGTCCAAAAAGATTGAAATTACTGATTTACACTAGCCTAAATATAAGTGAGACGTGAGCTGTAACAAAGGGTGAGCCCTGTAAGTTATACCACATGGGTTTGAATGATTGATTCAATTAAAGTGTTTCACTACAGATGTACTTTTTTACCCCTGGGTGTCTTTTCAGAATCCGTCTCACTTGCGGCACCATGCAATTTTGAATACATGAAAAAAGCTTGCTATTTGCTGTTACACGATTTTGTGGTGAAGAAATTTATCTACACTCAGCGACAACATTATGAATTAATGTCCCCAAGTCAAATATGTTCAAGTCAAGTCAAGTCGCAAGTCATTCATCTTCAAGTCAAGTTAAGTCGCAAGTCAAGAAAACTGCGACTCGAGTCTGACTTGAGTTCAAGTCATTGACTCTATTCAACAACTCTGGTTATTTCCCTAAAAGGTTTATGAAACTTTTTTATTGAATTATACTATAAAAAAGATTTCAGAAAATTTCTGAAAAGCAGCGTTGAGGATGCCAAGATTCCCTCTCTTCTCATAAGGCGTACGTGAATGATTATGATGGAACGTAATTCCCACACAAATATGGAAATGCTTTGATGACGGACTCGGAAGGGGGGGGGGGCGATTTTGCAGTTCATGAGGAGAGGGAAAATGCTAAGGGCTGCAGGGGCCTCTTGGAAAATAATATTTTTTATATACGCTAGAGCTTTAGAAGATGCTAAACATTTCGCACCGCGCTCTCGAATAAGTGTTCATAACGTGGAGATAAAATGAGGTCAACAAGTATTACTTCTTAAGGTGCACTGAAATATTCGTAAATTTGTTCGATTTCCAGATACCAGCAAGATGCATCTAACAATGTAAATCATAATTTGTTTCTTGGAAGGACCCCTGACCCCTTATATTGGCCATTTGACTGATAATAATCATTACTGGCTACCTTATTCCGGAATTACAAATGTCACAATTAAATTTCATGAAAAAATGTTTGCCGTTTGCGACCTAACCTTGATTGTCTCATGCTAAGAGGTTAAGAAGGTTGTTTTTTATTTTGCATCTATATTTGTAGACATGAGGGTAGAGAGTTTCCTCAGTGCCATTCTGTGAGGGCATGGAGCTTCTACTTGGACAGGAGAAGAAAGTTCGACTTTAATTTATGCAAATCCAATTAGGCCCAGACATGCGTGAGGAGATTATCGTGTAAATGACCGATGATGAGACTTACTGCTTTTCATTTCTTTTGTCTTGCACTTGCAATTTACACTTTGTATCCCTGACAATCTCATTCCTTTCTACTTATAGCCTAACAAATGGATTAAATAGTACAATGCTTTGGTGCTGGCTAAGTTGCCGACACCTAAATGAGACATGTAGAGTAAAAATTCAAAACGACTGATTATTACTTCGTAAGAATAAATGCTGGTGCTAGGAGTAGTTTAAATGTCATACGCAAATGAGTAGACTAGTGACGAGTCTATACTTTGCTGTTAAATTTTAATCAATTTCTCCATTATTGCGCATACTGAAAAGGGTTTATACATATTTACCGTTTAACAAGGAATCAAAGCATCATTTGTGTATAAGCGACACTACGCGACGAAACGAGCAATTTAATTTCCATTTCACGCGACTGGCAACGCTGAAGTGATTGGCATGTCTTCTTCAAGATGTAGCAGACGACATGTCCCTATTGTGATTAGTTCTTAACACCTTTTAAGCTTGTTGAATCTTCAATAAAGTACAAAGGGAGAGGGATTTTAGTGCTAACTACTTTTTTAGTTTGATCTTGGCGGCACGCTCGTCGTCTGCAAAGGGATTTGGGAAGTTTCTTCTCCTGTCCAAGTAGTAGCTCCAAGATGAGGGCAGCGGTGCTTAGATAAGCCGAAAGTACTGATTTATACTAACTATAAGTGCGACGTATGCTTACAATAAAGGGTGAGCCGCGTAAGGTATACCACATGGGTTTGAATGATTGATTCAATTAAAGTGTTTCATTACAGATGTACTTTTTACCCCTGGGTATATTTTCAGAATCCGTCTCGCTTGCGGCACCATGCAATTTAGAATATATGAAGAAAAGTTTGCAATCTGCTGATACTTATATATTTTGTGGTAAAGAACTTCATGCTACAGTCAGCGACAAAATTATGATTTAATGTCCCCAAGTCAAATATGTTCAAGTCCAGTCAAGTCGCAAGTCATTCATTTTCAAGTCAAGTCAAGTCGCAAGTCAAAAAAGTGCGACTCGAGTCTAAGTTATCGACTCGATTTAACAACTCTGGTTACTCATGATGTTTTATTGCTCTATGATCCCCTCTTGATACGCGATCCCTCCAGAGTTTGGAGATGTAATTTTAATATTCGGAAATTTGTTATTTCCAGAATAATATTCAGTTGTGCTATTGCCCTAATTATGGCCATTAGATACAGAGCACCAGACATGACATATGGCCGCGAGGCGCGCAGAAATTTTACGTTAAAAATATTTCTGTCACAAACTAGTTGCACGCGGACCCTGCAAGACACTATCAATCCCCCGAAAGGTAGTTCGTATAAGATTTCCATTTACAATTCACTGAAAACCTAAACTAGTCAGGATGGTGCCTCTCCCGACTAATTTGACTGACTAGCGTGAAAATTAGTCGGTGGATTAGTCAGTGATCACAAACTAGTCAGTTGATTAGTGTGACGACACCGACTAATCAACTGACTAGTTTGTGATCACTGACTTATCCACCGACTACTTTTTACGCTAGTCAGCCAAATTAGTCGGGAGAGGCACGTACATCCTGACTAGCTAGTTTAGGTTTTCAGTGAAAAGAAGTTTCTCAAGAATAGAGAACGGCGAAAAAATCCCTTTTTCACATTCTTACATTGATGAGCTCCTCTGTAATCACACCTGTGCACAATTGGCTTTATTGCAGTACCCTCGCCGATGAATAATGCGAATGCATTTGAGACCATACATTGAAAATAAGCTCAAGAATAGAGCGAAAAGAGAGCGAAGCGCTCCAAACTTTGGTAGATTGCGACGGATTAGTTTGCAAACATTTGGATGGTTTTCAAATGATTTGTGAAAGAAAATAATTGAAATTAATCCATTACTCAGTCAAAACACACTTCTCCCTATCCCCCTGCAGAAATCTTAGGCTTAAATGCCTTTTGATTTAATTTAAAAAAAAATCGGAAATTTCCAAAAATTGATTGCGAATCGAATGCCTGCGTGCCGGCGCCACTGCACACGATAACACATCCCCATGCCAGCCTGACGTCTTTCATTATGCTAGAAAACCATATGACGAAAATTTGGCATCTCAATCCCCTATAGATAGTTCTCACGTGACGTCATAGGAGCTTTCCACTTGTATTGTTTCAGCCATGTCTGAAGGCAACCCTGGCATGTGTGTATAGGCTCGCCCTCAGACAAGGCGGTTGCTAACCCCCTAGCTGTGACGTCACTGAGAACTATCCATTGCAGAATTTTTCACTCTCTAGCAAAAATTTGTTAATACAGTAATGCAGCTATCCGTGCTCCCTGTGCATATATCAGTGTATTCACGTCAAGAGATTTGTAAACTAGCATCACTCCTCCGTCAGCCATTTACCTGTTTTTGCACATAAGTGTAGCCCTCCCCCCCCCCTCTTGTCATCAAACACTTCAATGGATTTTAATAGAGATGATTTAACTAGAAGCTCCACCCAACCCCCGCAGAAAGATACACTTTGAATACGTTTTTAAACAATTTCTTTAAATTTTGGTTCTTTTCTTTCTTTCTCCATTTTTTCTCTTTTCCTCTTCTTTAACTTCTTTCATTTTACCTCTCTTTTTCCGGCCGGGGGGAGGGGCACTCAATCCGCGCCTGTCGGTATGCAATCAGTACAGAAAAATAATTTTATTGTAAGATAATCCATTTTTAACAAGATTCTGCCAATTTTGTTGGAAATTTTGTCAAAATTTAGTTGTGCCTGCCTCACAATCTGTTGGGATGGATTTGCCTTCTATCATACTGTACAGCTAAGTAAAGAGCCTAAGTAGAGTATCCTATAGGCACAGTTTCTATAAGAGTCGGTTAATTCATCTGTAACCCCATAGTTAGTTGTTCTACTTTTTCCATGGTACGGTATCCAACGCAGACATACAAGCAAGTTAACCTCGGACATGACTTTAAGAGGTCATTCGCCCGACAGTTGATCTATTTAAAAGAAGGGTCTAAGCTCAAATCAAGTTTTCATATATTAGAGGGGTACTTATTCTAAGCATTCTGGTGAAATTTGCATTGAAATCCGATGAGAGGCTTGAGAATTTTACAAACTTTACATTCCACATGGAGAGTTCCCATTCTTTTAAACTTCAAGGTCAGCACAACAGGCTGAAAAAACAAAGGAAACAAAGGATTTCTCATCAATGTGAGGAAGTGATATATCCCGCGCTTGCCTCAAGCAGGGAGCTGTTATCCGACAGGAGAGAGCTCAAGAAGTTTAATTTATGCTACTACTTTAAATAGGTCTTAAGAATGAAAGATTACCCAACTGCTAGCTGTTCATAAGGCTTGCAAGGGCTAAGGCTCTTTGTATAATTCTTACAATTTGATGAACTATCCCCTTGCGACATCATTTATCTCTACTAATACTTTAACAAGAGGCTTAAATTGAGCAATTCTTTGATGTGTAGGCTGGTACCGCCAACCTTAAGATGACAGGGATTTTTAAACTCAAAGCGACTGTTTAATAGAACTAGATCAATACAAATGCCCCTACCTCATCTAAAGAGACCATATGCAAACTAGAAATTTGAATTTGCATGGCAAATCCGACGTAGCCTCTCCGAGAGAGAGGTGTGGGAGTTGTTTTTCAATCGGGAGAAAGGAGATGGAACATCTCATGGCATATTTGTTAACCGCCAGAGACATTTTAATTTTTACAAGCAAGCTCATGACAACATGAACTTATAGAGTTGTTTTACGTAAACTATCCTGAAAGTGCAGGTATAAGCATGATAAAACAGTGGGTACCGAGGAATAAAAGATTATTATTAAAGATATTATTATTCAAGTGAATTGAATTTACTTTTATCAGTTGCTTCGCGGACCAGATGAATTATAGTGGTCTCGCGGGTCGGAGGCTAAACGAACCCACGTGCCTAAGGTTCCTCACCCTTGCTGTAGAGCCACTGTACATCATATCCTAATGATCTAAGTGCTAGTGCACAGTAGACCTACTTACACATACCGCAGTGTTGTTTTAACGATGGACGTGAATTCATTCATTTTACATCGGCGGCGGCAGGAACTTAAAGGTCCCCAATTTTCCCTCCAAAACTCAAAGTCGTAACTTTTGGCAATGTAATAAACGTCGACATGCCGATTTATTATCTCAAAATTAAGCATATAGCCTAGCTAGTAAGCTTCAAGTTTCCTGACGAAAATCGCCCGCGTCTAAATACCTCGTTGCTAAATCAACAGGAGGCGGGGGATCCGGCCGGGAAGCTGGCAGAGGAAAGGCTCCTGCTGGAATTAGCGCTACTCGACTCGCCTCCAGCTGTCCAGTGACACTGATAGCCGGTTATACCTTTCTCAAAGTGCTGAAAAAATTTCGTCAGTATTCCGACGTGACAGAGAATCACTTCTTAACGATTGGTCATCATGTAAAATTCCCACTTGAGATTGGGTCAATTTAAAAATATTCAGACTATCCCGCATACGTGGAACTGCGTAATGTTGGTGAAAAATCATCAATGGCGAAGAGACAAATACAATGTTCTTCCGCTCTGAATTCATCCGCGGCTTCATAGAGTTTCCGTAGGATAAGGTTTACTTTCTTTTGCGCAATGTAAAAAAATGTCTACTTGGGTGTAGTTCGCCTTCCCAAATGATGGAAATACGATTCCGTACACCTAGCCTGAGAGGCTACGTAATGAGCTTAACAGACAGAAGCCTAACTCTTTGACTACATTCTGACAAGTTTCTTCAAGTTTCCTGAATAAACAAAATATAAATCTATGTTCACAATTTCACATAAAATCAAGCCGATGTGGTCTCATTCGCGTCACCTAGCGTCACCACAGAGTAAATATATTTAGTTTTCAGGCGACTGGCAATGCCATGGCAATGGATAAAATCGTCACAGTTCTACTCATGATGTAGCAGACGACAAACCTCTTTGTGTTTACTTTCTAAGTCAGCTTAGTTCTTATAGAAATCTATAGAGCAAGATAATTGAATGACTTAATAGGTGACTTTAAATACGCAAACCTCACTTCAAAGGGAGCTGTCTTGAGCTCTCTCCTGTTGGATAACAGCTCCCTGCCTCAAGCTCACGTTTGGTCACAAATGTAGTAACTTCATTTGCTAATATCTCGAGAACTACATTTCCAATTTCCATGAAAGTTTCTCTAGATAGATTTAGGTTTAGTTCCTCTTTCACATATGAAAATTATTTTTTTGCTTAAACCCTTCCTTCAATTCCTTAGCGATTGCAAACTATTCTCTCCTTCAAGTTTTGCCCGTTTTTACGCTCGCGTTGGGCGTGCTAGTCAACCCTTTAAATGCAACCTGTTAATCGGAACTAAACATGGTAACGAAGTATTTACTTTACGCCAGATATGCTATTGCAATAAATTAGGTTACTGTATACATTTGCGTGATAGTTTTCTTCTCATTCTTCTCACACCTACCTGCCCGTCCCGTTCACCTGACAAATTCGTACCAAATCCAAGACAGGTTTGTGCCCCTTATCAGTGCCCAGTGTGGAAGAAATCCAACCCATTTGTCACCCATCTATGACCTAAAGATTAGATAGGGTAACCAATATTTCCACGCTCGGCAACATTCTGACCGCTCGTTCAGGGCCTTTTCGTGAGGCGTATGTGGATACAACGAGTTGCTTACAACCCATACGAGATCCAGATAAGTTCTATGGCTCTAGCGAAAGCTCAGGACTTCTTTAGTAAAGACATCACATAACACCAAAAAGGTTTAGCGTCTTTCGCTGGCAGACGATTAGTTAATGTTGCCATTATTTGTCATTACCTTGGCCGAAAGTATGCTAAAAAGATTGGACATGACATTTTGCGTTATCGGGCTATAGCCTGTACAAATCTTCCTGCCTTGACTGTCAGCATTATTTGCGCAAAATGCGCAAAATGTGTCAATTTAAACATGATGCACAAATTTCGCTTTGTTCAATTCTTTTTACTTGACATAGACCAAAAATGTCAGTTGTGCTACTTGGAGACATCCCCAAATTTCCCCCTTTCCTCACTTGTCCCCCGCTTAATCTGATATTTAAACAATGTTCAGTGCTTGGGTAATTATAGTTTGTAAAGAGCTTCCAAATAAATGTATTAAATTCTAAGTTTTGTCTTAAACTGTAGTTCCTTTCCGCGTCACGCTTCTGGCCAGGCCCGGGTTGGAGGGGACTCATATGGGCAGCTCCCTCGCCATGAAAAGATGAAAGGCGGTAAAAAGGAAAGGAAAACTAAAAAGAAATTGAGAAGAGGAAGAGAATTAACAACATTTTTCAAAAACATATTTAAAATTTAAATTTCTGTTGAGGCTGAGTGGATCGAGTTTAGGGCCAAAATTATAAGACTGACGACGAGACAGACTGACAGAGGGAGAAAATGCGAGAAAGCAGCTGAATGGCTAAGCGATGGTGCTAGTCTATAGAGATCCCTGGACGTAAACATAACGATATGTAGGATATATGTGGGGAGGGGAAACGGATTGCTCCTTTGAACTGTAGTAACAACTTTGGGATGCAGAGTGAAGCTGTCTGCAATCTGTTAGGGGAATTGAGGTACCAAATATTTACCACACAGAGACTCTATGATGTCCAAAGACACCAGGCTGTCATGGGGACATGCCACCGTACGGACTACTGCAGCCCGCCAACCCATGATTTAACGAATCCATTGCCAAAAGTATATACTAACGACAAAAAGTAACACCAAGTACATATTGTACTATAGGGCAAGTACACGCCATGCGGTTTCCAACTTCGAAATCTAAAATAATACGAAAGAAGTTTTGCAGTGGATGTGGTAACTGTCTGTAGGGATGGATGATTGGCATAACAAATCTTTCACAATTTACCTATATATTGCTTCAAAGGACAGCGTCATTACATTTATGACATTCTGATTGGCGTCATTTTGGAAGAGCAAGTTTTGTTACTTGTGAAAAAGAGTATTCCTCACATAGTATTTCTTTAGGTGTACTTCTAATTTCAAATAACAGCGTAGCAAATATAGGCTTAAGAGGGGTATGCCCCGGAAAGGAGGTTATGGCAGTATTTTTGGTCTATTGCAATGAGAAATATGTTTTACCGACAGGGAGTAAACTCAAGGGCTACTGCCTGCGGGGGGGGGGGGGGGAGCAAGAGGACATACCCTTGTTGCGTCATTTCTTCCGGCCATCTTTTAAAAGAGAAGCGAAAAGGCTGCTGTGTCTCAGGGCTCTATAAAAATCCAAAGCCTTGAGCCAAATTGTCATTAAAATTTGCGTAAAAATGGGTAATGCTTTCCAGTGCTGCCCGAATGATGTCCACACTTTAAGCAGTCACCAAAAATTCCAAGTTGTAATACCTTGCAACCTTTTCCAAGGGATTATCTAGTCAGCTCTTATGAGATAACACTATCCAGTGAGTTGTCTTCATAATTTCAAGAAACTTTGGTGATAGCTACTGTTTACTGCACTGTATGTGAGTACAGGAGCGTAACTGGGGTGATAGAAGTGGGGCGCAGGGATGAAAATAAGGTAAATGTACCGACAGCATAAAGTCAATGTACCGACACTTTTTCAAAGGGTTATCACTTAACAAGTCACCCCCGCACCCGTGACCCCCTCCATCCACCCAGGGGTGGCGCCAGGATTTGCCCGACGGGAGGGCCAACGACCCGAAGCCCCGACAGCCCCGATCACGTGGAGGGGTTGTGAGGAAGGATTTGGGGAAAACCTGTGTACTATACCATGCCATTGCGGGGCATACATTGCATAAAATTTGTATTAACTAGAGGGAAATAGTTCCGCTCTGATTTAATGTGTTTTCCGGAATCTAAACTGTGAAAAAACGAGCGAAGCGCGCGAAATTTTTTTTAGGTAAACCTACACCAAAAAGAATTTATGCTTACTTAACGTTTATATATAGGTCAATTGTCCTTGCCGTTGGGCCCTATCGGACACAACTTACATTGTAGCCTACTTCCCTCCTCGAGTCCCTAACCGTACCGCACGACAGACACAAGAGAACATTAACTAAGTTAAGCAAAATGAGATGAAATCCCCATATTTACATAAATCCATGTATTCTACTTATTAGGTTACTTGAAAAGATGGAAAGGGTTTGTGCTAAATTTAGCTATAAGTAACCGAACTGAGGAAGATTGGGTAAAGCGTACTGAAAATTGTTTGTCTGTTTGAAAATCTATTACAACCAAATGTTGCATTTGATTATTTTCTATATACCACTATCAATTATATTACATTTTATATAACATGAACTGCTCGTGACTGATAGAGGTGAATGAAATAATGCCTGTGGTGTAATTATTTCCACTGTTACAAAAACGCTTTGCCTTCTTCACTTTGTCGGACCTTCGCAGGAATATTACCTTGGGGTTTGAAGCCGAATGACCAACTTGCAAGAAAGTCCATCTTCTACTGCATAAATCACAACTTGCAGAAGCTTTATACTGAAAACTTGCGATGGCGCTTAGAAGCCATCATGTTATACTGAGCAGTGGTACTTGGAAAGTAAAGAAAAATTCAACAATAGTGACTATGGCATTTTGTTCTCAATGAAAACCCACTGTTAAAGTGTTTTATTTCAAGATAATTTCTCTCAGAGAAAAAAAAATTAGACGAAAAATTAAAGGTTTGAATTTACCAATAAAATGGGGACTAATTAAAGGTGATCAGTCGTCTTTAAATATTCTTTGTGACGTCAGCCTTTTCTTGACATGTTTCTGCAGTCGTCACTGTTCAAGGATACACCGTACAAGTAGCTATGATGACATCGGTATAGCTAGTAGGTATACAGCTACAAGCCGTCTCTTCTTGCTTACCGATTAGCTATACCATGCTTGTACGGTGTATCCTTGAACAGTGATGACTGCAGAAACATGTCAAGAAAAGGCTGACGTCACAAAGAATATTTCAAGACGACTGATCACCTTTAAGATTGAGTACAACCTGAGTGTGAAGAAAACTGATTATACAGTTTTTGTTTTGAATTTTGGGTTGTTCTTGCTAGGGTTTGTCACTTTTAAAGATTTTAAGATTAATCAAAGTAGGCTATTCCAACACTGGTCAGCTTAGTTCTAACTTCTAAGATCTCATGCATGCAAAAATGTCATCCACTCTCAAATCTTTGGTATTGTTAGTGCACATTTGCAAACAACTAAAAGTAACATCAGCTGAGTCATTAAGTTTTGAGAGCTTGTAGACTCTTAACTTAGTGATCCAAGGTAATTTCAAACAATGTAGTTCTAGACTTCACCAAGGCAAGCTGTTTTCTTTTTGAAGAGGGGGGGGGGGGGACAAAGTATTTAAATGCATAAGATGATACAAATCTAGTACCCCTAAGGGATTAACGCTGTAATAATTTCTTCAGTTTGTTCAAAGACAGGTAATTCCTTTTAACCCTTTGTTACTGTTCCTGATAGCAGCACCATTTACTTTGTTGAGATAGTCTGTGCTGATCAGTACAGGAAGCTTTAAATAATTACAAGTTCTATTAAATTAAAAAAGGATCATGAAGATTACAAACATTAGCATCCTGGACTGAAATGTCTGTACTCATGAGTACAGTTACGAGTACGAGTACAAAATCCTGAGTACGAATAAGAGTACAAAGGCCTGAGTACGAATACTTGATTTTCAAATCCTCTGAGTACGAGTACGAGTACCAAGCCATGAGTACGAGTACGAGCACGAGTGCAGAAAAATGTACTCAAGTACGAGTACGTACTACTAGTCTGGTATTTAACCATGTCAAATACAAATCACTATTTGGCCCGTATCCAGAGAAGTTCACTCAGACCAGGGAGTTGTTATCCGAAGTTGTTCGGATAACAACTCCCTGCTCAGACTAACGGAACGTCTATTTAAAGGTGTAGAGGGATCGTAAACTGGACGATGGATACTGAGGTTCTTTTAAGCAGTAATATCACACAACCTGTCCTACAAAAAGTAATTTAGCGATGGAGAGAAATTGCTTTTTCAACACCCTATAGGGATTTCATGTGACGTCACGCGCGTTGGATTCCCAAGCACTGAAGGGCAAACGCACACGCAGTAAGCGTATTTACAGCACACGCGCACCGTTTAGCCATAGATCCTACTGTGACGCAATGGACGCGTGCCTGTCAAAACCAAAGAGACGAGCAATCTTGCCCTTCAAAATTGCGTCTATAGTTAGTTAAAGTCACGTGACTGAAATTCCTCTATACCACCAAATGCTGCATTTCATGGGAAGCTGTATCTTAGCTTGTACGACCAAGTAGGCAAGCTTTATATTGTGTTTAAATAGTAAATTTTTGGGGAAGGGTGGTGAGAGCATTGTCAGAGGGCGTATCCCTCAAACGTGCCCGTACACTCACAGGGGCGGATCTAGGATTTTGAGAAGGGGGAGGGCAATTTCGTGTGGACAAATTTCGAAACTAAGAGCGTCAAATGTACGAAGCCTCGATAAGGATCAGGAGGGAGAGTTCTGGGGCAAAATTTAAATTAGACATTGTTAAATGGTGTTTCCTTGCATCTAGCAATTAAAATTAGTATACATAAACTTTGTAGTGCAGCTTTGGAGTCGTATCAAAAAAGAAAGTAATACCGACAAGGTGGGGGTGGGGTAAAGCCTGAGAATCCCCCTCTGGATCCGCGCCTTCGCACAGAGTAGACAACAGGTGAACGTTCCCTTCCCACGGTAAGTTAAACTTTAAAGGTACATTTTGAAGTAATTGAAACATAAAAGAACATGGAATATTTCGCTTCAGAGAACAGTTAAATGAGCCCAAGTTTATATATTTTATGCACAGATGTTTAACAAGAACATTTATCTATCTAAGAACGAAGTATGTGCATTAAGGGAAAGCCTTAGGAATGAGCTTGGACCCCCCCCCCCCCCTCCGTCTATACACACATACACACAAATAAATACGCACACAAGGAATAGGTGATTTTCCAAATTATCATTGCAAAACAAAGCAGTTTTAGTAATTTGAGAATTGGATAACAAATAACATCTTACCTCTAAAGAACTTAAACCAGCCAAATACTCAAAGTTTGGCTTTGCCCTGAAAATTGTAGGAGAAAACGCTCCTAATTGAGCCCACACCCTCTCTTAGATCCATCACTGAACCTACTCTTACGACCATCAAAATTTACCCCATACCGTAAAACTAAAGTTTTGCTCTGGACTTTCGTAGAACTCAATTACCTTTTGCCACCACTGCACAGGTTTAAACAGCTTGTGTTACAGGTCTTACACGACTAATTCATAGGCCTACCCATTGTATAATACATTCAAATGTTAATCAATGAAATATCATATTTACAAGGTTTTCGCACTTTAACATTTGTTGATGTCAGATGAAATTTGACCTTCACTAAAAGAGTATATATCTTACCTGCTTGGCATTCACATAAAATTAGGGGATTTATCGAATTTGTACGTCTTGTGATATCGAGCAAGTTGGCAAGCAATGTGTTGGCTTGCTCGGGAACATCTTTAATCTTCAGGACAGATAATTAATCATGACCAATCAACAGTGGCGTAGCTAGAAATTTTTTGTGGTGGGGCAAAAGCAAAAATATTCCGACAGATTATTATCTGGGGACCTTTTTTTTTTTTGCTTTCCGGGCAATTTGAGACCGACTTTTGATTTTCACGTTCACATTTCTATGTGTAATTCTGCTTAAAAACATAACAAGTGTTGTTAGTGTTTCAAATGAATTGTTTTTAATTTATTTCCGACAGAGACTAGAAATTTCCGACAGAGGCCTTCGGAGGCTTTGTGGGGGGGGGGGGCGACCGCCCCCCCTCTAGCTACGCCACTGCCAATCAAGTTCTTGGATATCAATTATTTGATTCACATTTCTTAAACTTACGGTGTTCCGATTTTTTTCTTGTAAGTGTTGACCAAGGATTTAAAAAAAAAAAATCTCAATTACTCTTAGCCACGTAATAATACTCACTTCTTACACCATGACCTACGTGTTTTTTTTATTTTTTTTAAATAACGGAAAAATATATGTGCTTACTGTATCTGTCCTCCCAAAAAGGTTAAGGGATCCTAACCCTATTTCGGGTTGGGGATGGGGGGGGGCGTTATGGAGCTGATTTAAGTGCCACAAAACGTCCTTTCCATGCCTGAAGTTTTTTTTTTTTTTTGGGGGGGGGGGGGTTATCGCTTGTTTTTTGTGACTTCGGTACCATGGTGACCAAGTAACAGCACTTTAGGAAATAGAGGGCGTTTTACTGAGTTGTTGCATGAAAGATAAAAGGCGCCACCAATAAAAATTTAGCTAGGCTTTATTGTACGAAATGTCATTTGTTGTTCCTTACACTTTCTACTATAGCGAATAAATATGTCAAATCTATTATAGGATGTTACCAGGCTTAAATACTTTCATAGAGAATGTAATAGCCATTTTATGGTGTTTCATCTATTTTTAAAAGGCTGTATGACTGAGCTACTTACGTTCACATGAGAATGTTCACTGATGTACAAATGTGATGGGTAAAACAGCTGTTTCGAGGAAGCAAGCCTATTCAGCTGCATAGAAAGGTACGTAACTACTTATGGAAATGTATCCACTCTTGCAAGTACATGCATTATTTCATAAAATCTACCC
Source organism: Holothuria leucospilota (assembly GCA_029531755.1). Lineage (NCBI taxonomy): Eukaryota > Metazoa > Echinodermata > Holothuroidea > Aspidochirotida > Holothuriidae > Holothuria > Holothuria leucospilota. The sequence continues at coordinate 3,838,727 of CM055967.1, read as the reverse complement.
CGTTTAAACTTTTGAACCTTCGTCCTAAGTATCCCATTATTTTTGTTATTTTTTTTTATATATTTATTTTTATTTACTTCTCCAACCTACATTTTACCTGAAAGAAACGTGTGAATAATATATTAAAATCATTTCAAAATGTGGAAAAGAGTCAATATGATGCTGCCATGTGAGTGACCAGAGATGAATTAAAAATCTGCAAAATCCTCCTTTTGACATCCTTTACTGCGAGTATTGGCCCAATTTGGGTATAACCCCCAGGGTTGTTTTGTTGGCTGATTAAGTCAATTAAGCCCCTCAGTCTGACCAGCGTCTTTCCTGATAGTCTAGTAGGGCTCATTATAAGGTAGTAAGACAAACGTTACCAGACTCTTGAAGAAATCTTTTTTTTTTTTTTTTTGCATAATTTCCTCGAGCGTCTATTAACGGCTTGGTATGTTCCTACCTTAAAATGAACCCTATTAAATGGCCGTATTTTAATTTTAGTTTTCACCTGAGTCCTCCGGAGGTTGCATTGTTTCTGGAAAGACTTCACTTTCCCAGCAACATAGCTTCCGTGGAATACATCGGGTACAAAATATCGGATACGGTAGTAACTATTGACTTACACCGACTACTAAACCATATAACAAGTATATGGAAGGTAAGTAAATAAGGTAGTTGAGAGCTCATTAGACGTCTCACCACAGGGAGGGGAATGGGGGCGATAGCTTAACGCCTCCCTATGACCCAAATGAAAAATTAATTTTCCCAAACCACCTATTTCTTGTGAAATACTCCGATATGACTCCCTTTTCTCTGACCTGCAACCCTCAGGACGAAGCAATGTCCTTGGAGGACCAATGGACCCTGCACCCTGATGGATTAACGATCCGACGTTTCTGAACCCCCCATCCCTGGCCTCTACAAAATCCTGGCTGCGGACCTGACACCGATGCATACAACCATGATGATTCAATAGGCAGGGAGGAAGGAATCAGACAAAAAAATGTTAAAAGAATTTTGTAATACAGCATTTATATTGTGTGGCTCGATTTTTCAAGTAGCTAGATTTAACCAATTTGAGAAGTAGGTAAGTGGGATCAGGATATCTTTATCCCGAATACTCTTAGCTTGAATATGGTCTTCAAAGTAAGTAACCTGACTTGAAAGAAACATATACGCACCGCAGCCTACTGGCAGTGGGGAGAGTCCACTATTTTACTTCATATAAGCCTGTTAGCAAACATTTCCTCATAATAAGGCAAAGATTTCTCTATGAATTGTTTTAATTCGTCCGTGATTTTCCACTCCGGTTTGGAGACCCCTCTTTTGTTCCGAGGAGGATCAAACTGAGTTGATTGAACAGCCCGAGAGGTTGCGATCATCTGTGCAGCCATGATAACCGTTTGAACTGAACCCTTCCAGGAAGAAAATACAAGCTCTTCATCTCCTGGCCACTGTAGATAAGACTCTTTGTAAGGAACGCCTAGTTTCTCTAAAAATTTCGGCAACATCACATCAGGGTTGCTGGCGAGGTCATGGCCATCTAGAATGATAGTATCTGGATCTAAATGTTCCTTGACATACTTCCAAAGTTCATACTGAATTTTAAACAAGTCCTCCACTGGCAGGTAAGGTAACTCATTCGCTGCATGACATTCATCCCAGGGAACAGGCTTGCCAAGAGGATTGCTGCTATGAGCAGCCATATTTTTTAAGGAAGGATAAACCTCTCCAGGATGTCGAATGAGAAAGCAATGTCTGGTTGGGACATTTTCCGGAAGACTTTCAAGGTGCTCGTTGATGGCACATGCCTGATCTTTAATAAAGATACATTTCTTACCTGGTTCATCTGCCTCGAGCTGCGTCTTTACCCAAGGAAAGCTGAAAAGGAGGGCGACATATATGAAAATGAAAAGTAACAAAAAAAAAAAAAAAATGGGTAAAAAGGTTTAATATTGTGGTGAGTATTGTAAAGCACACGTCTCGTTGTCCATGGGTGTACAGTATGAAGTGGGTCACCCTTCAACTGAGCTGATCCATAAATGGGGCTAACAAAAAGGGGGTTTGGGCTTGGGCTAAGGATAATCACACATGGGCCCTTGTAAAGAAATGAGCAAAACACTAGTAGGATCTCAGGAAATCAAACCAATGGAGCATTAAGCAGACGCAGATTCAATAGGGGACTTTTTCCGGCTCCAGCCCACCCCCTCTTTTTCAGCACTATTTTCTTTTTGAGATGATTTCAAACCTTCCCTACAAAGTTAATGTCCACTGATCTTGACTTTCAGATGCTAGAAAATTTAACAGGTTTTATTTCAAGAAACTTTCCAAGATCCCTTGTCCTGGCCTCTTTACTAGTACATGATCATTAGTTTGCAGGGCCGTGGACTGTGGGGGGCAAGGGGGGAGTTGCCCCCAAACCGTAAATGAAATTTTGGGTCCTTAAGGGGAAATACCGAAATGATGAAAGTTTCACTGTCCTAACTTTGGTTTTAACGCTTTTAGAACCTGGGAAATCGCATGAAAGGGTTCTTTTCCCCCAAATTTTCCCAGGGAGGTCCCGTCGCAGACGTGTTCTTACGTGGCTTCTCCTGACGAATAAACGAACCCTCTTCCTCCTCCTGCATGGTACACAGTTGGAATACACCTGAAGCCCATACGCAGGCTAAATATCTTTAGTATTATTTTTATTTCTCTTACCGTGCCACAACATGCTTTTATAAAATAGCCTATATGATGAATTTAAATTTATATGCGAAATCAAATGGGCTTGTAAACTACGGTAGCTTTTAATTTAAATCAAATCTACCTTTCGTTTTGAAACCTTAATTTCATTCTAAAGCATGAAATGTGAAAACAGAGAATGTTTAGAAGCAACTTATGAATGTACAAGGTATAGAATGTGCCATTTGCCCCATCTGGGAGGTACTTTCGACCAAAAATTTTCTTGGAAGGCCTTCGCTTCCGCTAGGCACCAACCGATGCAGGGCGGGATCCAGGAATATGAGAAAGGGGGCGTTACCGTCTGCAGAAAGTGCATGGTGCAAGGACATGGGCTTGAAGATGTAAAATGCTGTTACAAAAATCATTGCATTGCGATTGTGCATCCCCAGTGGCATACTAAGAGGGGGCAACACGCATCGTGTATCAGCCTTTTAGGGGTGCAATGCCACTTAAATACTTTAATACTGAGAAATACACTTAATAATTAGAACTACTAAAAAATAAAGCCATTTCAAAGTTTTACCAAATATGTCACCATTTGGACCTAAGAAACTGTACAACAAAATTTCTCAAAGAGTACAGGTGTCACCCCTCCCCTTCGACAACATCCCCTTCAGTTAGAACTGATTAAAAAGTAGAGAAACATAACTTAATGAAGTTTCCTTAACATATAATCAGTTTCTCAATTCACCAAGCTTTACCTAAGTTATACGCGCGTCCATCCTTGGCTTCTAAACCATTTCGCAATAAGGACGAACAAATTTCTCCAAAGAGTAGGGGTGTCATTCTTGCCCATACACTACAGCCAAAAGTAGGAAAAATCACTTGAAAATGACAATTTCCAAATCATATTATCAGTTTCAAGAACTTTGCCAAAGATAGGACAATTCTCGCACCTCGTCCACCTCAAACGTAAATGTTACCGAGCCTTCTCCTTCGTACCTGTTCTCCAGAATGGTATCTATACACGGACGACAAAGGAAGAGGTGCCTCCGCGGACATCAATTATCTATCAGCATGCTGGCACTCAATTGGGTGCTCCGCTTCGAGAGTGTCAATGAACTGCACCACGTGGGATTTCACCCTAGGCTACGGGCCTCTTGGGGGTGCCGACAATCGCAGTGGTGCACACTTTAATAATACTTAATTATTCAGGGAAAAAATGTTTTGCTAGTGTATTTTGCATTGCTAACTGCTTGGAAATACCACTTAGTGTTTAGTTTCAAAATTTTCGCAGACCCCTCCTCTGTCGAGGCTGTACAAACCTGGCGCTCGTACAGTAGGAATTGAGAAAGCAAACTATGGAATTCGTACTACAACGGTTGCAAAGTTAAAGCTCAATAGACGAGTTGGGAAATTCGTTACTTCCGGTCAGGTCACAAGGTCAAGTGTCAAGGGCAACGTGTTTAGCTCTGCACGCTCAGCATGCAATACCGTAAGCGTGATACACTTCACCTTTGACCCATTCCCATATTGCATTGCGTGAAAACATTTCCCAACTCGTCTATTAAAGTGGCCTTCGGCCCCAAACAATAGACAGTAGACACCCCTGGTCTAAGTGCTCGCCGTGGATTATCTTACTTGACTTAACGCACTTTTTGGACTTGAGGAGAGACCATTCTATTAACAGAGCAAAGGGGTTTTTGCTTAACACCCAGGTCTTAAAACCAACCAAATTCTGTAAGAATACCTGTTAAAAGGGGAATTTTTACAGTCACCCGACAAAAATCTTTAAATAGGATGTGAATGCTATTTCGTTTGATAGTTTACCACTTTACTCTTCAACACACACAATCAGAATTTACAAGGAAACTACTTTTTATAGCATTTCAGTCATTTATTGAATATCAGAAGAAAAAAAAATCCCCTTTTCTTCTTGGATCTTACAAGCAAACTTTCGTTTCGTTTATGAAAGTTCCTTTTCTGTTTTCAAAGAGTGGAAAAGAACAATTACATCTTTGCAAGACTTGTGATTAAGAAACAGTGGTACATCATTTAAAATGGAGCGTGTCAGGTGATGCAATTCCTAAGTTTTTTCCAACAGTTTACTTTCTCGCAACCCCAACCACGATTTGGTGACGGGGGAGGTGTAGGGGCATGGGCGGCTCTAAGAAATTTTGTTTGGGGGGCAAACTTAAGTTCATGTTCGGGGAGGTTCGGAAGACCCCCCCCCCGCAATATTAATGGTCAGCTCCGGATAGTACAATAGGAGTATGGTTATTATTATGTATTACGAGGCGAATGCCTCCCTATGTCGTTTATCAAAAAGCTCTTCAGAAAACCATTTGTAGGCAGTCAGTCGTAGAGCTGATCAACTTTAAAAAATAAATACAACCTTATAGCATTGACCGACCGCTACTTTCTACAAGAGGTGGTATAGTAAGAGGCATGGTGAATATGGGCATATGAGGTTTGATAACCATTTTGTCACTATAAAATGATGCCCCACCTTTAAATTTATGTTTGTTGTTTCTTACCCATTGTGTCTACAGATATGTTTCATTGCAGACTTTAGGGGCGCGAAGAAGCCATAAAATGTTGGTTGCTGAATTGTTTTCTAAAACTCATACGAAAAGTTTCCGAAGCACAGGGAAGTACATTTGAAAACGATGAAATGATAGCACTATTTTTGATCTCAGTACCGGTCCAAAACGAAATATTTTAAAGGGGGAGGAAATTCCCCTAACTCAGAACGTCTTATCCTATACACAAACAGACCGCGTGTTTGGTCTAGCGGTAGAGCATCCGCCTCTCACGCGGAAGTGCTCCGGGTTTACGATTTCCCATAGGGATTCGAGGTCATAGCCAAAGTGACTGCTGACAAAAAAGTGGAACCTACTTGTCGGCTACTGCCGTTGTGCGTTGATGCTGCCGCATAAAACAATGGTAGTAGGGATAAACAAGCCAGTGAGGGCCACTAACTGGAAAAAAAGGGCCTGTGGTCGTCTCGCGCCTTGAACCAATAGGTTGGAAACTGAGGACGTAAAACTCCATCTAACTAAACTAACCTATACACAAAACAGGAGCTAGGCCCAAACCTAGTCAACAGTCTCTTTACAGACTGGGTTTAGATTGACTGTTTTGGTGCGTTTTATATTTTAAATCAATATAGAAAACGGTATACTTTAGGCAACAGAAGGTGGAGAACCCTTTTTGTGCTTGTAACCAGGCAAAATTTGAACGAAGTCCATAAGACCCCCGCTTGTGGGGCCAACGGCGCTGTCAATTTGCACAAGGAAGGGAACATCTAATTCTATGGAAAACACAATACGTTTAGGCTATATGTCCGTTACTTTTTGTAAACAGATACTTATGCTAATCTGGCCATGTGGCACCCTTGCAAAACTGCTCTTAGTAGTGGATGATAACCAACACGGCTAATGGGTTGTGAATCTAATGACCCCGAAAGCTCTGAAGTGTTTGCAAAACTATGCGTATTAACTCCAGCATTACCGTTACACTCTGTAAATGACATTATGATGTCAAAGCTAATCATATTAAAAATATCACAGCGTGAATCATCTCGTCTTTAATTTACCTAAGCTTGTGTGTGGTCACTAATGGCAGGATCCCATGTTTGTGATGTCTGAAGTACATATAGTGGCAAACAAAACAAAAACTATAAGATATAAAACGCGAGAGAAGCGCGCAGAAAAAAAATGTCGTTTTGAACGCACTTTATTAATAGTTTTAACCTTCGCCATTGCTATAGGGAGAAGTGTATTCACCTTCCTTTAATTTTCAAACCCACTCAAGGAAAAGGGAGGGCCTAACCATTTCGAAATGTACAATGTTTTATTTATTTATTATTATTATCATCATCATCATGCGATCTTAGTTCCATCATTCATTCATTCATCATCATCATCATCATCATCATCATCATCATATACATACTACTATGCCTTATACGGGCTGTGCCTCCAGTATTTCAGGTTCTAAAAATTCGGCATGTACCAGGTATTGCACCTCGATTCTCCACGACGATGTATATGTCCTTTGACCTCTATACTACGCGAAAGTATACTTTTAGTACAATACTACTAGTTCTACCTTTAAATCACGCCTCATCATCATCATCATCATCATCATCATCATCATCATCATCGTGTCGTTACTTTCATCATTCAGTCATCACATCACTCATCATCATCCATCATCATCAATCATCATCATCATCTCATCATTCATCATCATCATCATCATTCTCAATCATACATCACATCTATATGTTCATTCATACATCATCATCATCATCATCATCAATCATCGATCATCTATCATCATTTCATCATACATCAATCCTTATTATTATATTATTATTATTTATGTATCTATTATTATTATTTATTATTATTATTAGTTATGATATTATTATTTTTTTTTTTTTTTTGTTTTTTTTTTTTTTTTTATTTTGGAAAATGGAAGACGCCATAGGCTCTTTGCAAACTTTGGTGGGGGTGGGGGGGGAGTGCCACCCCGTGCCCCTATGGTCAAGCCCCCCGCTAATGTGTAGGGCCCAGAAGTTTAAGGAATTAATGAGACAACAACCTTCACCATGGGTGCCTGGCTAGATCGCCCGCCCAAAACACTTGACATTTTTTATTAGACATTGGTAAATGGTTTACTCTTCATTTTAACAATTCACAAAACTTATATTAAAGAGTGAGTCCAATTGAATATTTTCCAAGAAAAACCAGGTGGATTTTAGGCTTTGTGGTACTTTTGGTTTGCCAAAAACTTGGCTTTGTCACTTAAACTCCTGCACTTTTAAAATATACTGCAGATAACAGAACAACAAAACTCGAAGAAATAGTTAATGCCAAGAATAAAAAATAAACTGCTGTAAGTTAGTTTCATAAATTGAATTCACTTTTTCTGTATATCTTTGCATTTCTACACCTGTTTATGTTTTGTAACTGTGGCTTTATCATTTTTACAGACATTTTTACAGTGTGGATCATGGGGATTTGGGGGGGGGGGTGGGGGGGGGGGGGGGTGGGGGGGGGGGGGGGTGGGGGGGGGGGGGGGTGGGGGGGGGGGGGGGTGGGGGGGGGGGGGGGTGGGGGGGGGGGGGGGTGGGGGGGGGGGGGGGTGGGGGGGGGGGGGGGTGGGGGGGGGGGGGGGTGGGGGGGGGGGGGGGTGGGGGGGGGGGGGGGTGGGGGGGGGGGGGGGTGGGGGGGGGGGGGGGTGGGGGGGGGGGGGGGTGGGGGGGGGGGGGGGTGGGGGGGGGGGGGGGTGGGGGGGGGGGGGGGTGGGGGGGGGGGGGGGTGGGGGGGGGGGGGGGTGGGGGGGGGGGGGGGTGGGGGGGGGGGGGGGTGGGGGGGGGGGGGGGTGGGGGGGGGGACTACTATGTGGGAAGGTTTCTATGCTCATTTTACTAGGAAAATATGACTGATGGTCATGAGTGTGATGATAACTATAGTTGGCCTGAATCATTTCATTTCCGGATACTGGTCACTCAACTGTCTGTTACGTGTGGGCGCAGGTATGTTTGCTATCCCAAGAAATGTTACTTCCTGTTTTGGTCTTGCCATACTTCAGCTGCATTGGTTGAGATCAAAAGGGGTTGTGGCAGGGAGATGGACCACTCATATTCACCAACTTCATGGAGTGTCGACCGATTGCTCCAGGTGAGTTTTCCACTGAATATTTTGTTCGAGTCCCTCTCATTCTGCGTGACATAATCTGCTTGCATACGTGTGTGACGTAGGGATAAACAGTAGTATATAGTCCTACAGCGGATGACAGTTAGAGAAATTATTGTGAATTCATGTATTTTGTGGTAATTTGATCGAGCACTATTTATAAGGCTGGAATAATATCAGCCCTGCATGAAATCATTGTATCGTGACCCGCAGGTTTGCCATGTTTCATTGGAAATTTTGCTGTAATTCAGATCGAGTGCATGGCCAAGTTGACCAGAGATGGGTGAATTAGCTAGCCTTCAACGCTCGTATGTAATCCAGTGCCAATGGTAATTTGTTTGTTGTTGAGTTACCTAGTAAATTACTGTATGAGCACTGTGGGCTGTTGGTATATATATATATATATATATATATATATATATATAGATATATAATATATATATATATATATATATATATATATAATATATATATATATATATATATATATATATATATATAAATATATATATAAATTATATGCAAGCTTCTCTAATAGCAGTGCGGGTATATACCATGGAGTTGCCAGCTATGCATGAATTCACTCCTAAGTTACTTGGAAGTAAACCTCTGACCTGTGGGTTCAGATTTGTCACATAGGCCTATCTATCAGGGCACTGCAGTCTGCTTGTTGCAGATCTATATGACTGCTTTATTAAATGCTCAGTTTGGCAAATTGGGTGTGACAAGAATACATCTATCTCCAATGAGTGTGTCACAGCGTCGTCATGGTAAACAGGTGGAGCCCTGTAGATAAATTGGTCTGTAGAAAGTTGCATTTCAAGTACTGTAAATTGTTTGAATGGACAATAAGTCAGGACTGCTTACAAGTTTTTAGCCTCAGCTGAATCTTAGCCTGTACATCAACCCACCTACAGTATACAGTAAGATAGTTTTCATAATTAACACTGCATTTAACGAGTAGTAATAGACCAGACCATATAGCTTCATAGCCTTATGAGCTACGTCAGAGGTTACCGAGTCAACCCGAGAGGGGTTGACCCACCTGATAATGGATAACGGTGGCAAAACAAGGCACATGTAGATATATGCACAACAATGTTTATTGTGACCATGCCGTGGATCTGTGCATGGTCCTTTGCTGTGAGCTTTTGTCTTGGAAGTTCTCTCTCACTTGATGGCTCGAGACATGCAGTTATTGGGCAGTTTGTTCCTCTAGCTTTCCTAGAGTAGGCGTCTTATTTCTCCTCATGCAGATACTGTACGTGGCCCTCCAGGTCTGACCGTACGTGTGGGCCAGCTGTTCTTTCATTTGTAACGCAGGAGACTCTCTCTGTCTGGAGATGGCTGAAGGTAAAGATTGCGGTGCGGCTGCGGCCTGTACCAGACCCCCACCTATGTCTTTTACTTTGAATTGCTCCGTTCTCAAGAAAATTAGTGCTCCGGCAGGGTTTTACTACAGGTGCCTTAAAGGGCAAAAACAGTCGCCCAAACTTATTTAGAAGCAACCGCTAAATCTCACAGTTTTCTTCTTATTTCTCTTCAAAGTATCTTTCATAATATTTTAGGGCTTCAATATTGCATATTCAAGGTAATTAAACCAATCAGTTACTTCTAGTAAATTTCACATTTGAGGAGAAAAAGTATTGTCACCTGACTCTCAAGAGCCAATCATGAAACAGGACAGTCTACTTCACTACTTCAAGTTGGGGTGAAAGTATTTCCCATTTAAACCGCATGCACTCAGAGGAGGCTGGACAAGTTTCTACAGTATGACTCCCTCTCGTTGCACTGTAATTTTTAATTTGAACACTCCTTGTGCGTGCATCATAGATTCCTAACTGTAACTTGTGAATTAAACTATCATTCCTTTTCTCAATTGCTTCTTTCCCCAAAAGTAAAAGTAAAAGTAAAAAAAAAAAACAACAAAATCTCCAATTTGGTATTAAAGAAACACACATGCCCAAATGACTGCTCGCCACATGCTGGTAAAATTTCAAGTCATGTGATCGACATTTGGAGGATTTCCTCTTTAGGCTGGCAAACTGAGAAATGTATGCACTTTGGATTGTATTGAGATAGATTTTCACAATAAGGTGAACATACTTATTTTTACACATTAATACTAGGAAAGGTCTGAAGAAGAAACAAAAAGCTTGTACATTCAGGCAGAACCCCTTCTGTAGGGATACTAATTTCCAAGAGTGTAGTGACTAAAGTTATCTGGCGAGACATCGGGAACATCTGGGCAATGGGACAGCGTGTAGACTGAAAGATGAAGCTCGTGACCTGGTCCGGGAGTTTTGATAGCTCATGCATGGAGGAGGGCTGTCCATCAGTCAGTATGGATAGTGCATCAAACATACTAACTGTTATACTATGTTTTCAATGTCTTTTCTAATCGTGTATTATTTTTTGCCCCGTTAGGATTAATTTCCTGTCGGGGATGTCACGATCACCTACATGGCACAGGTAAGGAGAGCTGCTGGAAGGAATTAGGGACGGATGGGCCCAGCAAGTCAGGTACGTTCAACTTCCATTGATGTCCTATTCAAACTACTTTTCTCTTCTTCTCTTCTGGTCAATTTGTCAAATTCCATGCACCCTTGGGGCCTAGCTGTAATTAATCATGTGATTGTAATCTTTGAAATCTTTTGCAGGTCAATCAAGTAGCACAAACCCTTGCCTCAACACTCAATTTCAGATGCAAGAGTTATTCACCTTTTTTCGACAGTATGTACACTCCGGGGTCTTCTGCTATCGTACACATCAGTCCCCCTCCTCCCTCCCTCCCCCATCAGTCCCCCTCGTTCCTTTCTCCCTCCCCCTGCCAATGCAAGCTGTACTTTTCTAAAAGCATCGGAATGCTTTAAAGCATATTTTGTAAGCCCTCCTCTGGCCCAATGTTTTTCAGTGAGATTAACTCCTGAATGCCAGTGACCGGAATGACTGATGGCATTTGCAACAGAATGCTTGCAAAATTTTCCTTGGCAGGCAGGCTATACTCTATGTGCTTGAAGTAATAAAATTATGCACCTTAGTAATACAGAGGGGACCATGCGCAATCACTCCATGTAGCTAAGCTCTACATGCATGATATATCCTTTGCGTCAGATGTTTTGCATTAGGAACTCCTCTGCTTAAAATTCAGAAAGTTTGTTTGGACATACAAACTGTGCCTCTGTCACCTATTTCAATTAAACTTGGTCTCTGTGTACAGGGTTGATTGACTCCTAGTGACATCTTAGCCCTTCTTAAAGTACAGTAAATAAAAACTTCCTGTCCATACCCTACACAAAACATTTAACTGTGCAATGAGTGGACATCTCAACAGCTTATCTGTTGCACTTATTCAACTGTCCAAAGTTGCTTACAGGCCAGGAATTAAGTGTTAATTATTCTAAAAGTGATAGTTGTTTCTTACAACAAAGAAATAGTTGCAGGTAAAGAGGATTTTATTACACCCAACCTCCCCTTTGTGTGGTCTGGTCAGAGAGTTCTGTTTTTTAAGCAGGCTTGTTCCTGATGTATATACATGTGTGTGTGCACAACCCGGCATCCTATTCCATAGGACAGAACATGTATATATAGCCAGCCACAAAGTTCTATGGAACAGTGATGATCCCTGTAGTAGCTATACTTACTGCACTGACAATGGGACAATGCAGTAGGCTGCTGAAGTTTCAATGCACTGACACTCTGTAGGCCCTATAGCCACACTCCAGCAGTCTGAAAAATGTCAAGGCGTGACCTTACATTACCAACTGTCCTCTTCCATGACCAATAAAGAAAGTGCCGGGTAGCACTGGTCATGCAATGAAGTAAACTACTAATTTTCAAGTTCCCCAATTCTGAATGGACCCACCCCATGCACCCAGCACTCCCGCGTGTACTGAACTGTGCAGTGGGAGTTTGCATCCAGCATCACAACTGCTTTACTGTAAATTTTCAGGTCTTCCTAATAATGTGTTTTGTTTGTCCCCCCAGAAAATGCCCCCATACCACTCTAGATGGCCCGCACGGTACAGACCAGATTGCTGGCAGCCTGAAGGCTGAAGAGACAGATTCTCCTGAAAAGGCTTTGTTCGGTATGTTGAACGTCATGTCTTATTTAAACTGTGTTTCTAGTTCCCTCTTGTAGTCATTCCCTCACTGAAAAAATCCTCCTTTGGGGCTTGCATATCATGTGGTCTTGTAATGAAATGTTTTGCTTATTATTACACAAGAGGCATGAGTCTCTGGTCTTAGTTACCCAGATGCATAGGTAATTATGCACTGTGCATGGCCTACTTCCTATATATGTAGCTGCCTCCTTCTTCACATGAAATATAAATACCTTGACACATTCTGCCAACAGTCAGCTGCAGGATCCAACTTGCAGCCATCTTTATCATTTGTCCACATTGCAGAATCTTCCTGTGCCAAAACTAGACAACAGTTGTTGTCAATACGAAAAAGGTGCTTGTTGTCAATAGGAGAAAGGTGCTTGTTCTAGCAAATGTGAATGGCAATAAAGGTGTATCAGAATTGACATTTATACAACCTCTGATTTTACTAGTATTACACACATGCAAATTACTGCTAATTACTCGGTATATACTTCATGCAAGCCAACCTCAAACTGAAGTGAATAGACACCTACTAATCCAATTCACTTCAGGCTATTCAGCCTATTCATTTTCCTTCAGTTGTCTATTCACCTCAGTTTGAGGTAGCCTTACATGAAGTATCTCCCAATTACTCTAACCTCCTACCTGATTACATGGTAATTTTGAAGTGATGCCATGTTCAGAATTTTTCTCCTTTAATACTACATCTGTAATTCAAAACTCTCACAATTGTGCATTCCAGATCCCTCCAAAGTTTAATCCACTCCCTCCCCCCCCTAAAATACACTGCACTAAAACAGTTAGTTCTTAGTGCTACTTACTTGTAAGGGAACCTTCCAAAGGCACATGTAATTTTACGTACATATTGTTCATGTTGTGGTCTAGGAATCTAAATCGCCTTCAGTTCTTCCCCACTGAAATCCTTTGAATATTTAGCAAGGGAGCATCTCCTTTTCTACCTGGCAGCGGTCCCCAAGACTAGGGCACAATGGCCACTTTTAACTGTGTGCACACAGCGTGAAGTGAGCTCCACAGCTGTGCTGGAGCTTTATGCAGAGTGGGAGAGCTTGGTGCTGTGTGGTTTTCAGCAGATAAACTGGTCATCAATGCTAACAATAGGCCATTCATAAGAGCCTGCCAAGTGTGCTGCTAAGCTGCTATTCATGACTTTTTGTCACTCACAGCTGGTTGCTATGAATGCTATTGTTCCCTGCTTGCAGCCTCTTCTGAAGGCTGCCTCATTTACTTGCTCAGTGAACTGCTTGTGGTCACTGAACTGTTAAGAATATTCAGAGGGAGTACAATGGGTATAGTAGTTGCCTGGGGACTGCTGCCAGGTAGGAAAGGCGATGCTCCCCAACTGACACTATATTAGTCATTAGAACAGTGTTGCCATATAGTTACAAGCAATGTGTGTAGTGGGCACCAATGCAACTTGAATCCCCCAGCCTAGTGGCAAGTGATCAGGAATGCCTTGAATAAAACTGCTGAATGAACTATCTATTTGGTCTCTTCATAGGAGCATTGAGTAATCTCGTAGAATTTGTGTCGAGAAAATTGCCTCCGACAGCTTCGAGGAATCTGCTACAGGAGTTGTCAACAAGTTTCAGTGCTTTACAAGCAACGCCACAAAACACAACTGGGCAGCCTCACTTGAAACCAGTCACAAACCTTCCGGACCCTTGCTTGTCAGATGGTTCACATCGCAATAATGATGGGGCACAGAACAAACAGCTCAGGGAAAATAACATCTCTGAGGAAGGCATTGATGATTGTAACAGCAGTAAGGAATGTGTGGACTTGACATTGTCAAGTGATGACAGCGACCATTCTGAATACTCTCCATCTGATTATAAAGAAGAAGACTCACCATCCATAACCATGAAACGACCAAAGACGACAAATTTTTCGAGGAATTCTTCCAAGAAGTTGCGATTGCAGGCAAAATGTAGGATGGGTGTAAATGATCGATTCCCCCCTTTCAAACTAGAGGTGTTGTGAAATTTTTGGGTTCACCAGCTGGGGGTTTAAATCCAATGTTAAGGAGGTAGAATCGGCTGTTTCCCGTTTTCTGCACTACCTCGGCAGTGGAATTCTGCAGTGGTCCAATCTTTTGAAATTGAGGAATGTGTCGGACTGGCTAGATATGCATGCCTCCTTTGGTGATGGGCCCAGTGCTTTGATCAATAAAATCTATTACATACAGACAGGCTTGAAGTATTTGCGTTACTTGTCAGATGATGATCGCGAACGAGCAAAGTGTTAATCAGCTTCGCAAGAGTTGAGCTCTTGGAGCCTCAGGTATAGGCCCCTTCTTAGGAAGCGACAGTCCATGATTAGAGATGCAATGTGTGAGAAGGATGATGACATGACTTCTCTAAAAAGATACACGGACATGGTAAACGATCAAAGTTTACGAGGTAAAGCTTGGGACATGGTTAATAAGGGCCGTTCGGGGTTTACTGTTGCCAGGGATGAGTTTCTGTACGTAATGAGGTATTGCGTAACAATGTTATTGGTTAAAAATGCGAAGCGTCCTGGTGTGCTCGCCGGAATGAAGCTAGACGAATGGGAAAGCCGTCGCACTTGCCCTACTGGATTGAAATTGCTGGTTAGCGACCACGAAACTGCATGTAGTGACTCCAGTCACGTGTATGTTGAGGCACAAGATGAAAGCCTTATCGCTGGCTACATCAGTAACATCCGTCCCTGTTCCCAAAATGCAGGCCATACTGGCTTTGCCTTCATAAACTTTACAGGAACACAATTACAAAATGTGAGCTCACAAATAAGAAAATTTGTTCCAGCAGGAACGAAATTTCCAGCCACTAAATTGCGAGAAGTCTATTCGACATGTGTGGGGGAACTTGGAAATTATCTTAAAGAGAAGCAGGTCGCTGAACTTTGTGATCACAGTCAAGAGACACAGCAAAGGCACTATGCAGCACGGCGCAAGCAGAAACAGACAGCAGAAGCATATGACACCTTGCAAAACTTGAGAAATGATTCTGTCAGAGAGTCATCACTAGACACTCCTGCAAAAGAAAGCCTACTTTCCTAAGCCATCCTACTTATTTTGTGGGTCTACAAATTGTGGCTTATAATGCATAGGTGCATAAGACACTGCCTTTGCATGCTGCAAGACCAGGCATAGTTTTTCCCATTGATTATTAGTGCAACACTAACACTGGCACTGTCAGCAGAAGGATAGATCTTCATCCAATTGTAAATTGGCTCACTTGACCTAATCACAAAGTCAGCTGCTGAGTGATAGGGAAGCTCTCCTAAGATTTAAAGTCACAGTGGGAAAGAAGGTCCTGGTCAGTGTAGGGATTAGCAGTTCATGCTATTTAAATCTTGTGTATGAGATGCACGTGTTCAAAGTCAGAAGTATTTCAGTCTGCTAAGACAGCAACCTCTCTAGTTTTATTAGTACTGTATGATTTGATGCAGCACTTTCCTTAATGATAAGAGAGAACCAGAGTGGATTTGCATAGTCTGTGCAGTGTTACACCAGCCTTTTGACTTGTCTGACATCATGTCATGTGCCTCAGTTTTTCATTTATGTCATTAAGTAGGATATTTACATTTGAATTAATTAATAGAATAGGTTCATTGTTACTGATCATGCAGTTTCTCATTTCAGTTATTTTCTGACAATTGAACATATTTAAAATCTTTTTACATATTTAAGGATCGTGACATAACTTCTCTGAAACATTATGCCAATATATCGAAAGGCACAAACTGAAAGTGCAAGGCTTTAGGGTGTAATAAATAAGAGCCTTTTCAGAGATGTGTTTTGTTCTTAATAAGGTACTGTGCAAGCATATGATTTTTAAACACTGCCAAATATCCAGCAGTACTAACATGAGTAATGTGTGAAAGGAATCAAGGGCCATGCTCCTTGTCCCACAGGACTGAAACGTGTACTGGGTAACAACCACAAAACTACTGGTGGCAGTTCCAGTGCCATTTATCTAGAAGGCTGGGTGGGGCAAGGGAAGTGAGCTGATTGATAAAGAGGATTCTGGTATAGTTTTTGATGATGGGATTCTTTTTTATCATTGTTAGAATATCATGGCAATCTTACAACACGTATGGAAAGATTTCTTTTCAGAGAACTGTTACGACACACCCCAAAATAGAGAGATGGATTGTTAAGACATGTCAAATGCAGGGTTAGGGAAGAAACTGTGGGTGAGAAGAGTGTTGAAATGTTCAGTATTTTCTTGAATATTGTACAAGATCAGGCATAATTTTGTACAGTTGGGCAGTGCTGAAATATTGTGTTTCTATGGAAAGGAAGAAAATTTACCTATTTTTGTCGACCATTTCACTGTTGTTGCAGATACTGTAACATAATAAAAAACAACTTACAAAAAAAAAAAAATAAGTCAACTTTTTGAGTGGTAGTAAACACCATTTAATACCACAGGGGACACCCTGATCTATGATCTAATGGGTTACCAGTTTATATTATTTAAAGTCTTTTGCTGCCAGTGAGAGTTGTTTGAAGTCAGAAATATTTATTCATTTTGAGAAGGTGGTTTCCTCTTTGCTTAAGAATGTAAGTTTACTGCATCCTTTCTATTTATTAAAGGACAGGGCCAAAGTGGATTTGCACAGTCTCCACACCGGTGAGAAGTAATTCTTTCATCTCTTTGCTACATTTCCTAGATTTCTCAGTTATGTCATTTAGTGAAAAAAACATCACTTTGGAAGAAATAGTTATATGAAATGATCATTCAGTTCTATATTTCTATCAGTTTAAGACAATTCAAGACCAGAAAATGTAATATGTAGTAAAGATTACAACACATCTTATCTGAAAAATAATGCAGTGTAAAGGCACAAAATAGCCAGTACAGAACAACTTCTAAGAAAGTTTAAAGTCGCGCTCATCTAGAAGGGAATAAGATTTAATTGTTGTGGCTCATTTTGTGTGTGTGTGTGTGTGAGTGTGTGTGTGTGTGGGGGGGGGGTGGTTGGAAGGCTGGACATTGGTACGAGGTATGCAATGATACTGCATTTCAGAAATAATTGTTTTCAGGGAACCATAAGGAGATATACCGCAAAATAAGGCTGCATTTTTAAGGCATATCTCTTGCAGTCTTAGCCAAAGAAGTTATGATAGTGACATGGGTGTACATGATGTACAAATGTGTAGCGATGCCTTGCTGTGCACAAGGTCAGGGGTAAATTGGAAAGCTGCAGTGTACTGAGATATAGCCATACATTATTTTCAGGAAAAGGACATGTTTTCTTTTTGAAGAATATCCCTGTGTGTGTCAGCTTTGTAAATGACAGGCAGAGAACTATCACATTTGACCTTTCCAGGTTAAAGAAAGTACTTTCTACTTAACATGCTTAGTACTTATAGCTTGGTGCAAAAATTGAGTTGCTTCTTGATATGAACAAAGTATGTGCCTTCATGCACTTTGGGGTGATTCACATTTCCTGAGAAATAAAAGTTGAGAAAAATGTACACTATTTGATTTCTTGTTCTCTGTTGATGGTTTTTTGTGCTTTTGATTTTATCTTGAGATTCGTTGAGGATCCCATAAGTAGTCTCAAACTGTGAATGGGTGACCTTAAAATTTGCGATTCTATTAAAAGGGACATTGGGTTTTAGCCACATGTGACCCCAGGGTTTACAGGTCAGCTGGTTAGAACAGAACCAGCTGGTAACTTGCCCACAGAGCCCCACTTTCAGGTCGTATCTGAAGGGCTTTCTGACTACAGATGAAGGGTGAAGAGCATCGCGTTGTAAGGGACATGTGAGACCCTATGGTTCATGGGTTGACCCAGGTGCATTCAGTATGACTCTCCCTAACGTTCCGTTCCACAGTCCTCTCAGGTGGCATTTTGACTGAAGGTTAAGAGTTAAACCTGACCCATACTACCCTTTAGGCTTCACATGTGACCTACACGATTTTATGCCTTAACTGCACGATCAGGCAGGGCCGTAGCCTGCGCGGGCGGGGAAGCAGGGAGGGACTGCCCCCCTGAGATTTCTAAAACGATAATGAAAATTGACCTACTTGAGGAAAAAATACTAAAAGACTGAAAATTTTACTGTCCAAATTATGATTTCAGGGCCCCTTAAACCTGAGAAATCCATATAAGGGTTCCTTTTCTTCCCAAAACGTCCCGGGGAGTCCCGAACCTCTGCCGTGCATTAGGTGGGTTTCTGCTCCTGGCGAATGAACCATCTTTCTCCTACAAAATACATTGCTGGAATACACCAGCATATAAATTGGCTGAAGATAAAATAGTCTATGATAACCTTTATTAGCTAAACCCAAATAAGCTGGTAAAGAAACGTAAAGGGCTATAAACAGTCAGCGCAAACGTATTTTAAGACAAATAGCTAAACTCAGAAATGTCCTGTTATTTTACTTTTAGTATCTTTCTTGATACGTTATAACATAAGTATTGTATATTCAAGGTAAACCAAGGAGCTACTCTACACGTGAATTTCACAACTCAATGAGAAAGATGCTGTACCATGATCCTCAAAAGCCATTCATGAAATAGGATACCCGGATACACTCATTCAAATTGGGGTGAACGCATTTTCCCGTTAAATCAAATCTAACTTTTTTTCTTGAAATCTGACATTCTTTCTAAAGCACAAAATCTAAAAGTAAAGAATACTTAGATGCAACTTTTAAGGTCTAAAATGTGTCATCCCCCCTCATCTGGGAGACATTACGACAGAACATTTTCTTGTAGGCCTACACTACGACTACGCGCCAACCGACGACGGTTCCCCTAGTGGCGAAGTAAGAACTCTAGGGGGACCCACATCGGGTACCAGCCTTGCACAGATGGCATGCCACAGACGAAAAGTCAATACATAATTAACATTTCAGATCATATTATCAGTCCAAAGCTGTCCCAAAGACCACACCACTTTAGATATCGGAAAGCTTAGAACAAGAAAAAATTCTCAAAGGGTAGAGGTGTCATCCCTCCCCTGAGGCAACATCCCTTCAAGTACACCGCCGGGTATTCCAAAAATAGCAAAAAAATCACTAAACAATGAGAGGTCTTAAACATATAGTCAATTCTACGTTTTAAGAAGCTTAATCAAAGATAACACCGTTTTTCTTCCATGTCATCTCACTGAGACAAAAATTTCTCAAAGCCGAGTGTCAGCTACAGTGCCATCCCCTTCTCTTGTACCTCTTGACTTGCGCCCAGCTAAAGTAGGGAGAATATCACTGTAAAAGGACAACTTGTAAATATATAATCAGTTCAAGGCTTTGCAAACGATAGCATAATTTTGCGCCTGAGCCAGACCTTACATGTACCCTCCCCTCAGCACTCTCTCTCACGATGGCACTCATTCACAGGTGAAAAAGGAAGGACCCTCCCTAGTCTCCACTATCTCTAGGCACGCCACTTGCCCTCAAATTCCCCCCTTCTCTGGGAGACGGTAAGCTCGCTCACCGGATAATTCTAAGGCCATGCACGCAGGCTAAATCTCTGCAAATACAGCAATTTGACCGACTGACCACACATTTTTTGCATTTTTTTGCACCCAAATAAAATGGTCCTTTTTAAAGATTAGGGTGCCCTATATCGGAAACGGAACCAACGAGCGACCTTAAAAAGTGATCTAACCTGACAAGCCATAGTTAAATTTTGGTGTCTTATCTGCAGAACAAGAGACTTTCTCCAACAGGGAGAAATGTGACCGATTTTTATCTTGTAGTTTCTTTCTAGGGGGCCGCGACTGCAACGCGCTCCGTGTCGAACGAAAGCGCTTGCCGAAGATAAGCCATTTCGGCAAGTGTCGGTGTTTCAGTAATCGGTTATCGCCATTCTCGACAGTTTTGTATGGTGTGATGATAATTTTTCTGGGTTGTGAAATTGCATGCACGCAATCAATGTGCCAGACAGACTTCACCAAAATCTGAGCCGCGGTTTTCGCGATTGGGACATACATAGCGGCGGTGCGATTTCGGTGTGTGTCGGTCTTTCAGTTATGGGCCATTATTTATCTGTATTATCTCGGCTTTTTTGGCTGCCGCTGGCTAAGAGAATGACTGACAGGCCAGTTCTTAGCCGCCATTTTGCCTGACTGTAAACTTTTTGAGATTTCGTACTAATTGGATAGATCAGACTTAGGTCAAGCAAGGTTCAGTAACTCTAACCTGAAAATGCATCCAGGTCACCTCGAAATCAGGCTTAGACCGGCTTAGAATTAGGGTTACTGTTAATCCTAACCCTTACCTCGGGGCTAGGGTTGAGCTGGGCACCCCTGATATTTTTCGGTTCCATCGTGAAGAGCAGGTTTAGGTTCACTCGCCCTAAGTCAAACTCGACCTAACCAAACCTAACCCTAAGGCCAAACCAGCTTAGAGCTTAAAGTTAGGACCAATTAGAGTTAGGACTAAGGGTTAGGGTTGACTGTGACAAGCCTGGGGCCGATTTCACTAACGTTTAGCGATCATCGCTAACACCGATATCCATCGCTAAACTATAAATCCATCGCAATTTAGCGATCGACTTTTGCAATCGATTTCACTAAACCTTAGCGATCAATTTCTCATCGCTAATTTGTGTCGTTAGCGATGAGTTTTAGCGATGACTGTTTCGTAGACGCAAAAAATAAATCTATCGCTAAACATTGTCACACGCAAGGACTCATCATTATATTTTCGCGCCATTTAGTCTATTTTTCTATTACGCTTGACAGTGACGTGGGCAGGAATTGTGAGGCGGGGGCCGGACAGTGAATTTCCCCCACTGACATGAGCGAGGGACCAAAGGGAGGGTACCCTGCCTCTTCGGAAAATTTTTACTTTCGGAAGGGGGCAAGATGCGTAATATATTAATTTTTGAAACATTTCGAAGCATATTTAAACTCGAATGATGGCCAATCGGGGCGCGCTTCTGCCCCCCACATGGAACTGCCACTGGACCAGGGCAATTTCCCTGGTATGCGGGGAGTATCAGTCAGTGAGACTGCTTCCGAGTGATTTTCCCTGACTTTCTGATTTCCCCCGACTACCTAAAGAGTTGGGGAGCAATGCGCCCTTTCCCTATTTGTGCATGCTACTGATGCTTTATACATGCTCCCAAGAACACATCGTGTTTTATTCCTGTCCACAATGGCGGCCCTAAGGGGAAATTGGGGGACATTTGCCCCCCTTTTCCCAGTCAGAAGCATTGCCCCTCCCCTCCAGATGCTCCCCAATCAGCTCCTGAAGTAAAGTGGCCTGACAGGAATAGCCTAATACATTAAATCTATTTAGAATCTTTGCATTTAATGATGCATTATGAACCAAAATATATCCTTTCTGAGAATTAATTTTTCTCCCAGAGATATGCTAAAACCTCAGAGCTTCCCAACAACATTTTCTATTGCCCTCCATCCCCTCCCCCACTTTTAAAATCCTGCA
The DNA here is from genome assembly GCA_029531755.1 of Holothuria leucospilota. Taxonomy (NCBI): domain Eukaryota; kingdom Metazoa; phylum Echinodermata; class Holothuroidea; order Aspidochirotida; family Holothuriidae; genus Holothuria; species Holothuria leucospilota. Next base: position 3,816,845 of record CM055967.1, on the reverse strand, counting down.
GGTGCCGCCACTGCCTGTCCACAAGAAAGTTGCGACCGTATATTATATACCACCCTGGCTGCTCATTTATTGTATCTTCAAACACCAATGAAATGACGTCCGGTCGAGTTTCAAGCTTTCCCTGATTTTATGCGCATTTTATCTAGACTATTTTGACTCTTTCATGCCTATTCAGCTTTCTTCTCATTCAGTCTACACTTGCCGTATTTCCTGTAGCGTCGTCTGCTTCCCGATATCGTGCGCAATTTGTGACATTGTTTGCAGCTCAAGGGCAAAGGTTGCAGTCAATTTTAGCGATCAGCCTCGTTCGTCGAGGAAGTTTTATTTTTTTACATCGCTAATAGCGATGGATTTAGTGAAATCAAAAATCCATCGCTATCGCTACTAGCGATGATTTCTAGTTAGCGAGCGACTTAGCGATGATCGCTAAAATTGATGTTAGTGAAATTGGCCCCAGAAGTTTTTCGATTCCACCGTAAAGGGCATAGTTAGGTGCCTATTGATTTGCTAACCCTAACTGACCCCTGATCGCATTAGACCTTACGGTTAGACCATAAGCTTAGACCTCAGGGTTAGGGCCTAAATCTTTCAGACAAAGTAGTTTCAAGACAAAAGCGCTGCCCGTAGTTAAGTCGTTTTTGACGCGGCGCTTGTAGGGTTGGAATAAAATTTCCGCTCTCTCTGCTCTCGGAAACGGGACGCTGGGTCAACTTCTTCTCAAAATGGACCTTATTTTGACCCCACAGAGGGCCGTCTGTAGTCCGAATTGACAAGAAAAGACGCCTCTTTCCTCTGAAAAGGTCGGAATATCAAGGGGTAAATTTAAACACCACTCGCGCAGGCTAAATCTTTGAATATACCCAAATTTCACCCGACGAGACCTTTTGGAACGGGGAAAAACGTACCTTCCGGCCTGTTATTGACTATAACTTTTAAACGCCTCACACGATCCGCTAGAAAAATAAACCGAAATTTACTGCACGTGTCGGCAAGCCACACATTAAATTTGATGGCTACCGCTTGTTCACGGGCGGAACAAGAGCATTTCTCCGACGGTTACTCTTTCGAGCAGTTTTTCCTCGGTAGTTTCTTGTAGCGAGATGCTATTGGCACGCTCTTAGTGTCACCGAAAAGCCTTTACCCAAATCTTTTGCGTAATAAATTTCGTAGAAAACGGTAAAAAGACGATGTCGTGAGGCGGGAAAAAAGAAAAATGAGGTCGTGACCTAGAAAGTGGAGATAAAAAGTTGTGATGATACATAACATTGATGTTGTCTTGTGACATCGCTGTGAAATGTTTTGTTGGTTGGTGATAATCATTTCCTCCCCTCCCGCACGGGGGTAGTAGGTTCGCCGGTGCACGTAAATTTTCACATCATCGCTCGATGGCGGTCAATGATCAGCGACATATAGCCAGCCGCCCCGCCTGGAAAGCGTTCCTCGGCATGAATGCAGGCTTGCAGAACGCACCTGAGGAGACTGAGGGAGCTCGACTATTTCACCTTAGTGCCGCTGGCTGGCTCCATTGGAGAGAATGACTAAGCCGACCTTTTGCCCCATAAACCCTGACCGTTTTCAGTTTGCGTGCTCATCGGACGGATGGGACTTAGGTCTATTGACCCTAAGTTTCCCCGACCCCAGAGTGGAATTCCCCTCGAAATCAGGCCCGAATATGCTCAGAGTTAGGGTTGGTTAGAAACTCACCCTAAAGTTAGGGCGAAACCTAGAGTTAGGGTTACGAACCCTAAGTCACTTTGCTACCTAACCCTTTCAACCCTAACTCTCAGCAACCGTTACTCATTTAACCACCCTAACTCTGAGTCACCCTAACTCTTAGAAACCTGACGTGTCACAGCAATCCTGACTCCAAACACTGACTGATGGCAGCAACCCTGACTCCACGAAGAAACCCTAACTCGAAACCTTACTCATTTTGCAACCCTAGCTCTTTCAACCCTAACTCTTAGCAACCCTTACTCATCAAACCACCCTAACTCTGAGTCACCCTAACTCTTAGAAACCTGACGCGTCACAGCAACCCTGACTCCGAACCCTGACTCCTGGCAGCAACCCTGACTCCACGAAGCCACCCAAACCCGAACCCAAAGTCACTTTGTCACCCCAACTCTTTCAACCCTAACTCCTAGCAACCCTTATGCATTTAACACCCAAACGCTGGGTCACCCTAACTCTTAGAAACCTGACGCGTCACAGCAATCCTGGCTCCGAACCCAGACTCCTGGCAGCAAACCTGACTCCACAAAGCCACCCTAACCCGAACCCTAAGTCACCTTGCTACCCTAACTCTTTCAACCCTAACTCTTAGCAACCCTTACTCATTTAACCACCATAACTCTGAGTCACCCTTACTCTTAGAAACCTGACGCGTCACAGCAATCCTAACTCCGAACCCTGACTCCTGGCAGCAACCCTGACTCCACGAAGCCACCCTAACTCGAACCCTAACTCACTTTGCAACCCCAACTCTTTCAACCCTAACTGTTAGCAACCCTTACTCATTTAACCACCCTAACTCTGAGTCACCCTAATTCTTGGAAATCTGACACGTCACAGCAATCCTGACTCCGAACCCTGACTCCTGGCAGAACCCCTAACTACACAAAGCCATCCTAACTCGAACCCTTAGTCACTTTGCAACCCTAACTCTTTCACCCTAACTCTGAGAAACCGTAACTTTTAGAAACCTGACTCGTCACAGTAATCCTGACTCGGAACCCTGACTCTGGGCAGTGATCCTGACTCCACGAAGCGACACTAACTCGAACCCGAACTCACATTGAAACCCAAACTTTCAAAACCTAACCCTGAGTCACCCAACTCTCTTTGTCACCCTAACTTTGAGTCACCTTTAACGCTCACAAACCGGACTCGTCACAGGATCCCTGACCCCGAAGACTGAATCTAGAAGGCGACCTTGACTCCATGAAGCCACTCAAACCCAAACCGCAACGCGCAACCCCAAACCCGTAACCCAAACCCATAACCCTAACCCGTAACCCAACCTGAAACCCGTAACCCTAACCCGCAACCCTAACCCTAACCTTCTAACCCTAACCCTAACCCTAACCCCTAACCCTAACCCTAACCCTAACCCTAACCCTAACCCTAACCCTAACCCTAACCCTAACCCTAGCGTTAGGGTTAGGGTTAGGGGTCAGGGTTAGGGGTTAGGGTTAGGGTTAGGGTTAGGGTTAGGGTTAGGGTTAGGGTTAGGGTTAGGGTTAGGGTTAGGGTTAGGGTTAGGGTTAGGGGTTAGGGGTTAGGGGTTAGGGGTTAGGGGTTAGGGTTAGGGGTTAGGGTTAGGGTTAGGGGTTAGGGTTAGGGTTAGGGTTAGGGTTAGGGTTAGGGTTAGGGTTAGGGTTAGGGTTAGGGTTAGGGGTTAGGGTTAGGGTTAGGGTTAGGGTTAGGGTTAGGGTTAGGGTTAGGGTTAGGGTTAGGGTTAGGGTTAGGGTTAGGGTTAGGGGTTAGGGTTAGGGGTTAGGGTTAGGGTTAGGGTTAGGGTTAGGGTTAGGGTTAGGGTTAGGGGTTAGGGTTAGGGGTTAGGGTTAGGGTTAGGGGTTAGGGTTAGGGTTAGGGGTTAGGGTTAGGGTTAGGGTTAGGGTTAGGGTTAGGGTTAGGGGTTAGGGTTAGGGTTAGGGTTAGGGTTAGGGTTAGGGTTAGGGTTAGGGTTAGGGTTAGGGTTAGGGTTAGGGTTAGGGGTTAGGGGTTAGGGTTAGGGTTAGGGTTAGGGGTTAGGGGTTAGGGTTAGGGTTAGGGGTTAGGGTTAGGGGTTAGGGTTAGGGTTAGGGGTTAGGGGTTAGGGTTAGGGGTTAGGGTTAGGGTTAGGGGTTAGGGGTTAGGGGTTAGGGGTTAGGGGTTAGGGTTAGGGGTTAGGGTTGTGTGCCAGACTATACAATTAGACTTGAAATATTTAGGAGCCAACCGGGCCCCGTTCCCTGTAAAAGTTATGGGCCCGAGCCAGTTTCTAGGAGCACTGGGCCCACAGAGCCCTGTTATGTCAAGCCCAGTTATTTGTTATGCTACTCAGTGGCGTAGCCAGGCTTTTTGTCGGGGGGGGGGGGGCAAGAGCACCAAGATTTCCCCCAATTAGTGAACTGCTTCCTAATAATCAGTGTTCTCCGCAGGTCCAGATTTTGTCCAGGTGCTTTCCTCTGACCTGGCTGATGTGACTGATCGCCGTCGTGGGGGAGGGGGTGACCCCCTCCCCTTTGGAAAATTTTTGCTCATGTAAGGGTGGCTACCTGCAAGATGGTGCCACATTTGGTGCTAAATGTAAATTGAATACATCACCAAGAATTCTTATAATTTTAGGAAGCTTTTTTTTATCTTGCTTGTCTTGGTGAATTTTTCTTGAGTCCTACTGGTAGTTCAGAATCACAATGGGTGAAGTACAGTAATTAAGTGAACCCTGGTACACCTTTCCCTTCATCAGTTTACCACATTCACCACGATCAGTCCAAATTTTACGAGGACCTGCCCTAGTATCAGAGTATAGCACTTGACCACTGACCCATTGTAACAAACTGCATATACCACAGTGCTGCTCCTTTAATTATCAAGAAACATTGGAAGTATACAGTAAAAGGACAGAGTCCCTTGTCAGAGGTCCAGAGATCCCATGCTGTATAAAACAGATAGTAAAACATAACTAGTACAACTGTAAGCATGGTGTCATCATTCCATCTCTGAAACCTTAATGAGGACAGGTTGTGCCAGTGTGGTATATACTTTTAAATAAGTAAAGTGTACTGGTTGAGAAATTTAAAATTTAACCAGATCATGCGCAAATTTCACCATATATTAACTTTCAAAATTTCCCCCAAGATTTTTCCAGAGGGGGCAACAACTCTCTGTCCCCCCTGGCTATGCCACTGATGCTACTATATTATTCTGTAGACAGAATTTTATACAGTTAATTAAATGAATGCCCCCTCTGGCTACGCCACTGCTGCTTTTATATTATTCTGTAGACAGAATTTTATACAGTTAATTAAATGAATGTACTTCCCTGGAATGTTAATTAGTTGCTTTTCCCTTTAATGGTGGGGACCTGGTATCAAGTTTTTAGAGAAAATCCAGTGCATAATTTAGGATTAAAATTCATCTTCACTCATTGCTATGGTTTCATCAAACAATTCCAGGTACCGACTGAATGTTATGTCCATACAAAGTAGTATCACATGTCCACATGGTGGTGGCTAAGTCCACATAATGGTGGGTAAGTCCACATTTTGTGATCTCACCGGGTCCACAGAACAGGGTTTTTTCATCCTTCATTTTATCCTTATAATACAAATAATCTATATATTTCAGTGTGGGTATATGATGTATTGCTGGTATATAATATAACCCTAGAACATAACACTCAGACCAGTTAAAATAGGTATGTCCACATAGGACTGGAAAAGGATGGAGTCCACACAACAGAGCATATACAAGTATGCGTGTCTCTGCGCCTATTTCTTAATTGAAGCGACGTGTGGCTGTATTAAAGCGATGTCGTTATTCTTTCTGTCTACAGAATGCAAAAAGAAAAGGTGTCCACCTGGATTTAAATTCGACAGGAAGTGCTGTGACTGTAGTAAGTGTCAGACTGAAAGCAGTAGTTAGTAAAAATGGTGTCTGAATCAAGAGACCATGTCAGTTACTCATTTTTGACTACTTGTACAGAATGAACTTATTTTTATTCATCACAACTTAGTAAGGGGAGTTTAAAATTGATCAGAAATTGGATTGATTAGTCAGAAATTACTCAAAATTTAACATGGTTTCTGAATTGACTTATTATATTTACATTGTACATATAACCTTAAAGGGTAAAGAAAAGTCATCCCTTGATACTTGATAACAACTACCTATCAGAAGCCGTGTTCTTCTTTGATCTCTTTTTGTTTTGTTTTATCTCAAATCATGTGACAAGAATTTTGTTATTGATATTGTTTACAAGGGAATAGGTAGTCGCCCCAAATTTACTTCTACAGATAAAACGAATCTTACAAATCTCGTCTTATTCCTATTGCGGCAGGTATTTTTGTTTCAGAACATCAATATAAAATTCATCATGAAAACAAGGGGGTAATATTGCAAAAAAAGTAAAAATTGAGTATAGTTGTCACACGATTTAAAAGAGCAATTAATGAATTGGGATAACCGGGTACACTTTAAAAAAGTTTGGTAAATTTTTTGACCAACTTTTGACCAACACTGGGCAGTTATGTGTCCAACCAACTGTTGGTCAAATATTGACCAACTTCGGTTGGGTAAATACTTTACCAACTGTTGGGCATTTATTTTACCCAATATGTAGTAATCTGAAAATTATCCAACTGGCTAGTTGGGCAAAATATTACCATTTATTAGTTAAATTATCCCCAAAAGTTGGGTAATGTTTTTAATAATTTACCTATTAATGAATAATTAACTTCTGATTTTAAGAACCCACACTGGAATATTTCAGAGAGTTACCTTCTACAAGTTTTGAAAGCTTTTTTTCCAAAAGTCCCCTGACTCTCTGGCGAAGAGCCAGGGGCGAAAACCAAACAATACTCCCGAAGGAGTTCTGCTCCCCGAAGGAATAACAACGTCCCCAAGGGACAAACTTTGACTTAACTGACACCACCTGACAGTGGTCCCGTTCTAGACTGGCTGAATATTGAAAGCTACCGCTATTGCTAATGCCAGCCACTCTCAAAAGTAGTAGGATTTTATTTGGGAGTTCATTTATAGTTGATTAGTTTGGTTTGGCTATTATATATATCCAGTGACACTTGTTTTTTATTATTAACAATTAATAATGCAATTTTCTTCATGATATTTCAATTTTTCCTTCTTTATGTTGTATTGTACAACTGAGAAACATGATTTGCTGCAAGAATTCACCATTGCTAGCTTCAATTTATTTCAAATAGACCTGCATTTTTTGAAAATCACAAATTTTCTTTGAAAAATTTGGAATGCTCCATTCTTATGAAAGGTATGTAAACCTTACCCGGTGTTCCAATAGAATTTCACAGCATAAAAACGGATACTTTTCTCAAATTGTCTTAGCAAAAAAATTCCCACAGTATAAGTGAACGTTTTGCAAAAAAATTACTGTGAATGTATAAATTTACAAATAGATGTTAATAAAAGAATTAGTTGGCGGTACGTTTAACCAACGTTGGGTAAAGGAATTCACATAAATCATTTTAACAACTGTTGGTCAATAAGTTTCTTGGTTCTTTTGCCCAACATTGGGAAAACTTTAACCAACCTCTACATTGCCCAACAAATTTTACCCAACTTTTTAAGAGTGTATACTAATTTAATCATTGGTGACTGCGTTTCCCTTTTAATCATGTAAGACAACTTCGTGGTTTGCCTTTGACAAAAAAAAAATTGTTCATAACTACCAGGAGAGTTACGAATACAATTTAAAAACTGTTTGGTCAGTTTGGCCCCATTGAGTTAAAGTGATATCTACTCAAACTTGCACGTCAAATTTTGACCACAGCTAAGTCAGGCTGGATTTAAAACGACCGAAAAATGAGTCGATTGGACTCAATATGGGCAAAGGTTTAACAGCCACATTTGAGTTAGTTCCTTCTTGACCGTTTTGTAGTTAGGGAAATCAATAGAGTAAATACATAGCCAAGAGACAAAGAAATACTCGCTACTATAACCTTTCTTTCTGATATCCACTGACAATCGAAACGAAACTTAGCAAAATTCCGTTTTACCACAAACTTGCCCAGAGCGAAATGTATATTTACCTTCCTCTTTCCCCCATTTACCAGTTAGCCTGCTGTTTCCTCTAGCTGACATAATAGTCTTAGGGCAAATACGAAATTCCCGAGCGAACTATACACTGTATACACTGTATTTGATGGAAGTAACACTGATGTACTTGCTAGTGATCTACACATGTCAGCCTATAACCACATGAATGCAATGATTTCAATCACCCGGTTATTACAAAATGAAAGTAAGTGGGATAATGAAGGAGATGTTTTACGTAAAGGGAATTATTTACGCCATAAAATCTGCCGAATAGACTGATGTCGTAATTGCAAATCAGTTCAAGAACTTGAAATTGAGTTCGCTATTTTAAGAAAATTTGACACAAACTGAGTTGCAGCTGTAATGAATGCACAACATTGTGTTTTTTAATTTATTCTTCCAAAAGAGTGCCGCAGATTCTTGGAATGTGAACCAGGGCAATACTTCTGTCAAGATACCTGTCGGTGCGGTAAGTACAACTTATGTAGAAAGGGAGTAAAGTTAGTCACTAGGCATTACTGTATAGTCCTATTCAATACCGAATAGTCACTCTCTACTTCACAGAAATGAGGTGGATAGTCATTATACGAACGTAAACTTGTTCTAGATAAAGTGCAAGGTTAGTTTTATTAATTTAAAGATATGAAATAATGAATCTCAACATACTCTTTGCTGATATTAGACTCTTTGTAATTGGCATCGATTTATGGGCCTATTGCATCCGTAAGCTTTTGTAAAGCCCATAGTCAAAGGTGTGGTGCAGGGGGAAACCATCAGAAAATGTTTCTAGCCCCGAGGAAATTTCATGTTACCATTGCATAGACACATTTATACACATGATGGTCCCTTACAAAAATACAAAGATATTTCGCCTATTTAGAAGCCGTCTGTCGTCTCCAGTACCTTGCATGGATACCTGCCTGCATAATGTGAACATTGCAGGGCTGTATCCTGTAGGGGCGGGGGATAACTCCCCCACTGCAATTCCCAAATCGTAAATGGAAGTTGACCAACTTAAGAAAAAAATCTAAAATACTGTAATTGTTACTGTCCAAATCATGATTTCAAGCCACCCAAAACCTGGGAAATCGCATATAAGAGTCCCCCTTCCCCCAATTTTTCCCGGGGAGATCGCGGACCCCCGCCGTATAAGACGTTTTTAATGCGGGTTTCCGCTTCCTGGAATAAACTTTCTTGCTCCTATAAGATGCACAGCTTGAATACACCAGCATATAGACTGGCTAAAGGTAATTAGTCAGTGATTACCTTTTATTATCAGCTAAATTTAATGAGCTGGTAAAGAAACTTTTAATTTAAAGGGAATAAGCAGTTCCCCCAAACTTATTTTTAAACAACAGCTTAATCATTGAAATTACCAATGCCCTAAGGCCGTATACAACCAAGGTGAAAGTTCTCCCCTTCCCCAGAAAGTTTCAAAGTAAACTTTTCACTAGAGATCTGTGAATTTATACCGACTTTTTAAAGAATGTTTAAATACAAGTTGTAAGGCTTATGGAGTGCCATTTCCGGTACCGAAATATGGTACAGGCACTTAGTAAAGGGGAGGGGAGGGGAAGAGCCCTCTCCTTGAAGATACTTTCCTTAGCTTTTCTATCACTCATATGGCTAAAAAGTCTTCCAAGGGCCATCTTTTAAGCGCGCTTAGAGCTCACCAACTATGTACTCTAATTCTCCTATTCTTAAAATTATTGTTCCCGTGAAATTATCAAAATAATCCATCCTTCCCACCTTCCTTAAGCCCTCTGCATTCGATCCCGGCCGACTGTTATTCATACGGAGTAAGAATATTACTGAAAAAACTCAAATTATGATTTTTGTGGTCTGTTGAGTGCCCACCTTATGTCATATAAAGTTGAAGGTACAATGTTTCTTTCTAATGCCTACAATTTCGAAAAAAAAAAAACCGAGCTTACGGGGGCTTCCCCGCTAAAACCCACCAGGGGTCTTGAGGCGGCCCCTGCACGCCACACCTTCAAGGGAAGCGCTCCTTTGTTTCTGAGTCTCCCCAATATTTCTTCAGTCCACAATTCTAAAATGTCACCTAACTTTGGTGTGTTCTCCATGTCCCAATCCATGTACCTTTTGGGCATTGTGTAGACGCACTGTGACATATCCAAGAAAGAAGTTCAAATATATTTAAAAAAGTTACCATAACAGTTCTGACCGTTATTCGGCACAATCGGCCTTGGCAAGTTGGCAGTCGGTAAAATTGGATCTCACCCCCACCCTCTCTCTCGAAAAAGTAGTCAAACTATGACCTTGCTTGAAATGTGCGTTAGAATGTTAATTGTTAAGGAAATTATTCCTTGCAGCATCCCAGGACTTTCTAGTGTTAGATGACCTTGATTTGACTGTGCGTTAGTACGTTAATATTGTTTTACGGAAATTATTGCTTGCAGCATCCCAGGATTTTCTGATGGCTTCTTTTGACATCTCATGTCCTTTCAGGGTTACCGTACTGAACCCTTGTGAAAGTAGTTACATTTTATCACCTGCAGTTGGCAATAAGTACGGGACATTCTTTTAAGAGCGTTACATGATCCGAAGATGATGTTTCCCATTTAAAAAAGTAGGCGTTTTCTATAAGATTTTGCCTCAAGTACCTCCAAATTGCAGGCCGGGTGACCATTTGATCCGGCCCGCGACGCTATTCATAAATGTATTCAGAATGATTCAATATTCTTTCAGTCTACAGCGCCCGCCCTTTATCGTTTATCTCGCTTATACTATCTTCCCAGGCGCGAATCCAGACATTTCTAAAGAGGAGAGGGACTGAAAGCCCCCTTGAATATTCTCCTAAATTAACGTTATGCTAATTTTCGCGTATTTTTTTATTGTTGCTGTGGCGAAAAAGGGGAAAGCTGAGCCCGGGAAAGCCCTCCTCCCTTGGATCCGCTCCTGCTTCCGCAGTATTTCACCTAAGTATGCTGCGATATAACACTACCAGTATACCCTAGCATGCTCAACGCAACATGCTTACCGTTGCGTTAAACATAAACTAGGGTGCAAAATCCTTGTACTACTGGTGTTAACGGAAGCTTGTTTGGCAGTTAGGCTTTATGGCTTTGAATGCAAGTGTACTACCACATTTACAGGCGTCCCTTTTACAATATGGAACTCCGTGGCCACCGCATTTGTTCCCGTAGATTCCGTGGGTCAAAAACTCCTCTCCCTCCGAAGAGTGAATTATGAGTTAAAATGTGGACAAATGTTGCAATGTAAAGTTGAAAAAATGAAGTCGTTTCAAAATATGCGTATTTTATGAATTGCCTTGCGGGCCGCATGAAATGGTTTTGCGGGTAGTATACGGCCCCGCGAACGGAGGTTCCCACTTCTGCTCTGAGCAGACCACACTCTATTTGCAAGCAAATGTGTTGTTGAGGCTAAATTTTTGTTACCTTCAGCTCAAATTTCTAAACATCACCAACTTGAACAGACTATGCTTAAAGAACATATTTTGTATTTTTATTTTTACAGAAAACAAGTATTATGATTGATCATCATCCGCTGCAGGAGAATCTTGAGTAACTTAGACAGCTGTTTGTGTTTTACAGCATTGGTCGGTGGTTGGTTTTTACATTTGAATGGCGTGGCTACGGGGGAAGCTTGGGGGAGCTCCAGCCCTCCTAAGAAACCTCAGAGCCCTCTGCAGTCCCCCACTGGTGATCGGAGATATGAGTAAAATATATGACATCAAATCCATTTGCCTTATTAAACAAATTTATAATCTTGCTGTAGATATGTTGTTGATTAGTCTAGCCTAGACTTGAAAAAACAACTTCGTATTAATTCAGATTCAAACGTCGTGACTACTGACAAGAAAGCATGATCTTTCTTAGTCCTTGATCATAAGGTAGACTAAATTTTATTGTCCACCAGTGGATAGAAACAAAATACCTTTAAAGGTGCAGGGAAATCAGGGATGAATGTTATCTCAATAAAATGGTTAATTGGTTCCACTTTATTATTGATAAATTATAGACCTTGCAATATGTTTAAGTTTAGCAATTCAGAACTAGGAAGCCCGTTGGAACCACTGAGGACTCTATTACATTGTGAACGTAGATGAGCAACAGAAATATTCGTCCTCTCTTTTCTACTTGTTCTCAAAGGTATCGAACTTAGGATATACTAATCGCTCCCTGCTCCCGCACCATCATTTAACGTCCCTACGGACGAACTGAGTGCACCCCCAGTATGAAGCCACTTTTCCAAGGTCCATATGGGTGGACAGCCTTGCCTAAAGTGCCAGGACAACTGAAACGAATATAAATTTTACATTTTTCTTATGTCAGACAACTTAACCAGAAACCACATCACTGCGATCAATGAATTGCCAACAAGCAATATTTCGAGCTACTACAAACTTCCTTGTTGGTTTCACCGGGATCTGATCCCGGCACTTTTCAAATAAAAAGCATTACACTCAACCGTCAAGCCACCTCTGACCTTCAGAACCTTGTTGTTTCATTAAATGCATTTCACCTTTGAAAAAAACATCTTGATAATTTCTACCTTGTCTTCTTAAAACAATTAGGATACTAAAATTTCGAATATACACATGCTTAAAAACGATAAAAATAGCTTCAATTTGCGTCTCGATCAGAACCACGTGGAATAAATTTTGTTTGAAGTGAAAGAGAGTACAAATGCGATTGCCATAAGTCTCACAACGAATTTGGTCAATAAGGCCTATTCAATGTTTATTTTAAACGAACGATACTGCAACCTGGTTCAAAATTAAAAGTGAAAACTTTTAACAAAGGAGTCCCAAAATAGGAATATTTATAAGGGACTTACATTCATTGTAAATGCCGTGTTCGACAACATAGGGTGCCTTTTTGGATAAAAGAACTCTTCGTCAACTATTGGTGGCCCTCCGCTTAGATACAGTTACATATTAATTGTCCACTTTTCATAAAATCGAACCTCTCCACTGATAAAGCTACATACCGCCTGTCGTTGGTATTTCCTGAGTGACCCATTTCCTTCGTAGGTTCCAGGACTTTTTTATAGGTCCTATGTACAGCGGCCAAAGCATATGTTGGATAATCTATTCTGGCCTAACAAATACCTGGTTAGAGTGTTGAGGTGAAGACTGAGAAAACTGATTTAACACTCGTTGTATACAGCCTACCGAGACTGGCTAACATGTGAAAAGAAATAATTTGAATTAATGCTTACGTCCAGCATTTTCTTCACAATTTCCACCGCTCCTACAGAACATATACACTTCCGCAAGGGCAGAGAAAGCGAGGGAATGGGGCACATGGTCCCCCAATAAGTAGGTTGGGGATAGCAGACCACCGTGCATCCCCCACAATATCTGGTCAACGACCGTAATATTTGCTGATAAAGTCATTTCGAGGCATATTCCCATCCAATTACATGGTTGGGGGCGGAATGTGTTTAAAATTTTGGAGAAGTACGTAATATTTGTTGATATTAGTGTAAACATTAGACTTTCTGATGACTCGATGGTCATGAAAAACGATTGCGATGAGCGCACACTCATCAGATTGCATTTTCGGTGATTAAAAAGCCTATGTTAGGCGTTCACATATATATCCCTTTATGGTTTGGATGGGACGTTGAAACCTCAGTTCATTCTTACCTTAGAGTTTGTCCACTGCAATGATACTTCTGAATGCACACTCGATGCTAACTGAGGCCGCAAAAGGGGAAAATTTGTGCGCCTTTGGTGTTCGCCGCTGCTAATGAACACATTTTGTGACCAGCATCAGTAAAACATTTTCATTTACATTTTTATTTACGTTTATGAATGCACTAACGTTTATGTTTTCGTCCATGTATACATATGCGTATACGCATACATGTAGTTATATACATGTACGTGTATGTAAACATATACATATAGATCATTTGAGGTTTTCGACCGGCGCACCCATTCCAACACTTTCGGACCTAACTTTCAAAATGTTAAAAAGGATGATTGTTAGCAGATCATTATTTCATTCATTCGTTTTGAAAAAGTGCCCATGCACTTTTACCTCCCCCCTCACCTTCAAAGTTGTTTCTAACGTTCGAGAAAGAAGTGAAAGAATTGATGAACCCTAATAATGTGATGTCGAAAACTGCAGATGAGGGAGAAGAAGAAAATTAACGGAGAGTTTCAATACAGTGACTACTCAAAATCAAGTAAAGTGTTACACGATAATGCTAGCTGCTTCTAGAAATAAAGCAATGAAACTGTTCTGAAATGGAAACTTCGAAAGACAATGCCCTGTTTCAGCAAGTGTCATTTTACACTTGTATTGTATGCTTTAGATGACCACATGTAACTAGAAAATGAGAGTTGCCATAGTAACGGAGTTCTATAATAAAGACTTACAATATGTTCAAAAATTTTACTGTACCGCAATTTTTTCACAACCATGTGCACGCTTCGGGTAAATATTTTAAATATTTTAGCCCTTTCTAAAGTAAAATTTACATCTTTCAATCTTTTCATTCCAAGTCAAAAAGATTTTACATTTAATGGGGCTATGAAATCCTCCCAAACATATAAAAGCATAACACTATAGTTCAAAATACAGTTCTCAATTAATACCTCACAGTTGCGTGTCAACATGGCCTCGAGCAATTGAAACTCAGAGCAGGCTACTGTGGCTCTGTCTTCAAGGTGGAGGTGTACTAGAGAGGTGTTTTTGTTGAAATCTGGGGATAGGCTAAAAGTAAACTTAGATGGGAGTATCTTTACTGTCTGGGATGAGATTATAGAGCCGTTAAGATCACGGTTTTCTTGAAAGCCCAGTTCTATATCCCGCGATTGATTTCGGAAACTAAGATTTTAATGCCAAGATTGTGACTCCTAAGACAAAATATTGTTCCGGTTTTTGTCGTTGGTACAGCAAACGTGGAATTTTTTCCGACATGCATTATAGTCCTGTAATATGTACCTTGTTCCCCTGGACAACTGCTAACTCTTGGCATCATAAAGATATCCCGCTTGAAGCTTGGCAGGCAGACAGAGCATGCTACTTCACTATTCGAGGACATCGCTGGAAATCCTGGGTGACCAATGTCAAATTCAGCTCCATAGATCAATTCGACTTAAGTTTTACCTGCCAGTTTGTTCTGTCGTAGCTGGGGTAATTGTGTAAACACAAAAAACTTTTGCCTAGAGCCCTTATCAGCATAGTCACTACCACCATTTCACCTTCAAAAATTAAAACCAAAACAAAAAAATCGTTCCGATACAAAAATCCTGCTCTTTCATTTTGCAATCAAAGGAAAGTACTCGGCAAAAAGACGCAGCACTAAAGACTTGCAATCGATTCAAACTGGAATTTAAAAGTGAAGTCAAATTTATAGATATAAAACAGATTACAAAGAACATTATTCTCCTAAAGCAATAAACCAGTACTTTTTCCAAAAGTCCCTTCCCCCGAATGTCAAAGGTGCAAGACCAAACGTTATCCCAGGAGGTTTCTACTCCCAGATACGGCTATGTAGGTCCCTAGAGAGGACACTTAGAATTAACGGACCATCCCCCCAACCTCCACATCATGGGTCAGTCTTGTGTGGCTCCATTCTAGACTCAGGATGAAAATAACAACTACTTCAAATAACCTTGGCCAAAAGGCGGAGAATTGATGTATATTTATAGAATCAAGTAATCTTAACTATAGAAATACACATCACTGCCACATATGTCAAAATACATTTAAAGGAATATCATGTATAGCACCTATTGCATGTACACGAAATGAAGTACAGAGGTTGTTTTCATTCCCAAAGTGTAGCGGGCAATCAGTTAAATTGTCGTGGTTTTCGAACTCGAGGATAATTGATTATTGCGCAATCTACCATTTTTTACTCTGAGTAATTGAGAGTATCATATTCATTCCTGTGACAGATGCACAGTTAATTCACAAGCCACAAGAGATTTTCTTTTTATTAATTTGGTCCCACTAGGCCTATAAAGCGGGGTATCCTCTTGGAGGCTGCAGTTACCTCCCCCCTCTTTTGGACAGTAAATTTGCTATTTTCGGGCAAAATCAGGTTGATTTCTGGCAAACATGCTTTAAAATTTCGGTCAGAAGTACTGCAGCCTCCGTCCCCCTTCATTGTGAGTAGTCCCATACGATTATACGTTCGTCCCTTTGGTATAGCTTAAATCAGTTGTCAACATCAGTAAACGTGTCCATAATAACTGACTGAAATCAGCTTAGAAGGAAGCTCTCTTGTTACCTAACGCCTGACAACACTAATGTATATAATTTATTCCGTTTACTCATACTGCAAGTCCGATACTTACGGAAGCCGAGAACATCGCGGTGGTGTGAAATCTGACATGCTAGTTTTCCCACCCATTTCTTCGGTAAATATGAGGAGAAATCAAGATACGATTTCTCCTTACCATTATACACCGATAATGTGGAGTGGAGAAAACCAAAATTAGTGAGGGGGTACTTCAAGAAAGGACCATTACACAGTGTCTATTTTCGAACACCCTGTCCATAAATGTACTATGTCCATCGATCCTCTTTTCAGTTCAAGTAACATAGCTAGCTCGCTCGTCGACGAATTCCCTGTACCACGATGGGATCATCCCACGTTGGTATAACATAACCAAAGTTATATAGCGCCAATCCGTGTCATGTGCGGGCGCGTCCATTTATGGACAGGGTGTTCGAAAATAGCATGATAAAGATTACAAAACCATTTGAGGTGTTATGATGAAATATGTCAAAAATTGGAGAGGTTTTTTGAGTTTTGCTAATCTGTGCCTAAAATAAGTGTCGTTTCTGAAATGATAGTTTTTCAAACCAAAGTACTCATTGAAATCAAGCTGAGATATTGAAATTGTACTCTGTATTAATGGGTTGCATTAGGCCAAATTGGCCATCATTTTATCGATACCGAGCAGTTACTATGAATCGTGATTTCTGTTTCTTGGTATCTTGAAATAAATCAATTTTCGTTTGACCTTCAACGATTGTTGAAATTCCTTTGCAGCAGTGATCACAAACACCTGCAATTTATTTCATGGTATTAAACTCAGTAGATGGTAGTTAAAAACAAAGTACAATTTAGTACTGAAGAGCAGTTTCAGTCTTCATTTATGTACTCCCATAGTTTCCCGGAGGCCAGTAAATTATTATTAATGTTAGATAAATGCAAAATTTTGTGTTGTGGTCTTTGTGTCCATTTTTAATTGAGGCCTTCAAGGGTAGTTTTGTTACGACGCTAAGTTTGGGAGAAGCCTATATGGCTTATGAATTCCAACTTCACTTCTGGTGGCTAACCAACTTAACAATTTAGATCAAATTTGGTTTCTCTCGAAAAGCCAGTTCAGATGGGAAAACCTTCAATTGGTCTTGGATGAAAAACCCACCTTACTTTGGCGATCGAACGCCGAAACTCCTGGTTGCCAAGTTCATCGCTTCAAATGCCACCGCCTTTATCCACTCTGCCACAGCACCGGTTTAGTTAGTACAATGGCGTAAGGTTACTGCAAGGACACATCAGGGGAAAATACTGACATGCAAATACGAATTAATATATCCGGAAACAGTAAATGATTATGGTTGCTTTCGGTCAAGTAACATTTTTTCCATAACAAATTGAAAGATACTTGTAAGGGAAATAAGAACAGGTACGATAAGTCATAGGTATGTTTTAATTGCTATCCCCTCTTAAGGGTGGGCCCAACTACAGCGATTTTCAATCCGAAATCCTGATCCGAATTTTTCTAAATCGGACCTGTCCAATAGTTTTTTTTTTATTCAGGCTTTGTGCTAAGAATGGTCACGCTATATCGATAACTGATCCTAGTTTGTCTAACGATAAACTGTTCTGCTACCATTATATAATTTATACCGCTTAACAGAGTGAAATTTGTTAAAAAATCAGTCCAATTTTACACGGGTGTCCTATAAATGCTGTCTGCCGATGTGATGTCCAGAAATAATTAGTTTACATTTCATTTTCGTAGTCCTGTGATGCATCTCATATAGTTATACAGAAAGACAAATTTTTTACTCTTTCAGATCAGGGATGGAGAAGATTTTAACTGAAACTCACAAAAAATTGGAGCATAATCCTATCTGAAATCGCTCTGGTGTGACCTGCGCTTTAGAAATTGAATACCGACCATATTGTTTCCTCTTTGTTTACTTTAACAATTTGAAACGTGGCACGAAGTAATCAATCAAAGACAGCCATCCCATGTTAATGCCTGGGTTGGAATCCTGGGCAGTCACGGGAACAGAGTTTAACTCAACTTTGAGTCACATCACTATTTACTGTGCACATGATTGAAGGCATATTACAGGGGCATTCACAAGCCTCGCATGTGAAAAACTTCCATCTCATATCGGCAAAACCCCGTAGCAATGCTCTATTTCTAACTCAAAATCCTATTACTATTCGGTATAATCAAATGTCCTGTTTGTTCATGTTATTTGATACTGTTCGAATGTTTAAATAATTTTTCATGTAATGCAAACATAAAACTACACCGTACCTATGTAGGGTATTGCAACCAAATTGTTAAATGGTTAAATACTTCCCTCAGGACTGTCAATATCATAAGGAAATACATTGTTATATCTAATCAATGTGCCTTGATGACATTACAGATTTTCCACAAGCACTTGCTTTTTAAAAAAAAATACATTTGTTTTGAAAATTAGTATCTTCCAAAACTACATGCTATTAAAATACGGTTTTCTCTTCCCAAAGCAGAAGCATTTCTTGCATTTTTGAAGTTATTGAATTTAGTCCCTAGCAAACCCCTGTAACATGTTTAATTCGTTGCTTCACTCAGAAAGTTGCTGTAACTGAAGACAAGCGAGATCGAGTTGGAATTTTTATTCATTTTGTTGAACCGAAATGAAAGGCATTGCCATTATTTCGTTACCGTAGAGCCGTGCTGCCCATAAAATTCCAGCTTTATGTCGTTCTTGAATTAATTCCTATCACTTGGACGATAAAATGTCTCGTGGGAATGACTGCTGACGCGAGTAAATTAACGCTTCTCATTATAGGGTCTGGCTTACGCTTATCACCAGTTTTCAACAGCTGGTCATGACAAACATATCTGTTGTAATAATACTCCTTACAACCATAATCCAAGCAATGGACCAGAGTAATAGTATCAATATAAGCTTGCATTTAGCTACAGATGATTTGTAAAAGTGTAAAGTTGACACAAAACAAACAGCACATATCGTTAATTTTATATCTGCCGGCTTGTTATCTTCAGTGACTATGTATGTTTTAAGTATGAATACTTATAAATCGTTTTGCTCTAAGATCCAATAACAGGTGAGTTTGTCGCGTAATAAAGTGGACACCCAGCAAACATATCTCTGAGTTGTAACTCTTTAAGCTGCTAACAATCATACTTCAAAATCTCAAATGAAATACTAGACTAATTTATCACTGTCACGTATGTTCATAACAGATGCTCTTGTCAAGCAGGAACACTACATGTTTATCTTAAAGAGCTTACCCTTTAGCAACTCCCAAGGTGTTACATTATTGCAAAAAAAAACCTCTAAAAAGAAATTAACAATTATATTTCGGTCTGGTGCTGTTCCATAGTTAACTTTTGCTAAATACGCGATGCGTGTCAGTAATGGCAAAGGCTAAATATCTTGTGTACTCAGTAACTGAGTGCAATTTATACCAAGTGCAAAGTAACAAAGAAAGACATTTTCTTTACATTTACTATTTTAATACTCAAAACGGTAATGTTGTATAATAATGGATAATGTTTGACAGTAAGATGACCTGAAACATTAAAAAAAATCCTTTTCCAAGCACGAAGAAGCTCCTTAGTATTGGACCAGCTGAAGGGTAGATGATTGGCCTTAAATAATGGTCAAAAATAGCTTATTTGTTGTTTTCATAGAAATGGTTTATATATGCCTAGAGGGGTAGGCAAGGGCTCGACACGGACCCAGAAGGAGGCTATACCGCACTATTCCAATAAAGCCATTGACGCAAGTGGAAATATCTACTGAATGGGCAGACGTCTACTAGTGGACATATCCATCTCATACGGTTTGTCAAAGAAAGCACCATTTTGCACCTAAGCCATCTTACTTTACCTGAAAACATTAAAAGAGAGAGACAACACCTCCAAATAGGCCAACCCCAAAACACTCCACAGATATTTAGGCTCAGTAAGAAGAAAAACATTTATTTTTGAATGAGACCTTCTAAACGTGATACATATCTTTGCATTCAAAATTTTCTGCATTACCAAAAGAAAATTCCACAACGGAATGAGACATTCCTTAAGGGATCCTCTAGAATGGCATTTCCTTGACTGAATGACAAAATAAGCATCCAGTATGGTGCCATTTCTTGGGCAAAAAAGCATCATTGTTTTGCAGTTTTTAGTCAGTGCTCACGTAATGTCTGGTGAAGAAAATAAACTATCATTTTCGTGTCCCGTTCCTCTACACCCTGTAGCATACCAGTTTCTGGGTGCTTCGCCCCTGGACCTTAACATAAGCATTTGCTTTTAGATGGGCCCCTTGACCGGATGCCTGCCTTTGATATGCAAAATGATTTTACCTACGTCGATCAGTCTAGTTGATACTTCCCTGTATCCTACTGTGACAAAATGAAAATCAACAGTGTCATCTATTCTGTCACAGGGTCAAAACAGAACACTACAAAATGGCCGAATATTCACGTTAGTGTGACACTGCCTGAAAAAATCAAGATCTTTCCTTATAACTTCAAGCTGTCTAAGCTGGACTATATTTGAAATGGAGAAGATTTGGACTGCTGGAAGTACCAACAGCCTTTAATAATTTCTCTACCCCGTACATCCTCCACGTACAGGTTTTTCGTATAGTATTCACATCTTTATGTGTTACAAATTACTTCAGGTGGGTGGGACGACATGGAAAGGAAGACAAGCAGTTGTTTCGTAGAGAATAAGGTGTCTTAAGTACCACGTATTAATATTTAGCAAATATTAACTTCGACTCGAGATAATTTTAGGACTACAAGACTGACAATTTAATATTGTGCATGACAATAAAATGTTACTATATCTCAAGCCTTTGAAATAATTTGCTTGTTGTATTTTCTCTTCACAGTTTGTCTCAAAGTTTATAGCCTATTGGCAGGTGGTTTTGTTTACTGACAACGTTGAACGGGACAAAACTACGTAAAGTCATAATGTTCTGAGTTAAGGTACAATCTGCATTAAATTTTATACTGAAATGTTTTCAAAGCAATAAATCAGATTCATATATTTATGTCGCTTTGACAACAGGTGGTTTAGTCAGGTATGAACGTTCCCCTGTAGTATTTTGTGGGAAGAAATCCTCAGTTTCAGCTGTTCATTCTTAAGCTTTCTGGCTGGTTTCATATTGAAGCAACCACCCTCGAATCAAGGGAGTTGAAAATAACCATCCGATATTCTGTTGTCTACAATCAAGACTAATTCAGCCTTGTTAACAGCAGCAGTAAGTGTTTACGTATATTCCCCCAAAGTTAAAACTTAAAAGGCCTATGTTTAGTACAATTTTTTTCAGAAACGGATAATGAAGAACAAATAAAAAGGGGAGGTTATAAATATTCCCTGCTTAGTTCTGCGAATGAAATTTGATTTTGCTATAACATCAAGTCAGAATTATTAACTAGGGCTTTGAATCTTGGCATCTGTATGACAGTCGGACATTTATTCCCAAAAGAGTATTTTGTGACTCAATTTTTTACTAAATTTAATGAAAATAAGTACAAATTTAATACATTTTATCGAAATGATTTCATTGGAATATCATTCACAGTGAAAGAGAAATTGAGGAAGAATAATGATTAGTCGCCTAAATTTCATATTCCCATTTGACTTCTTTATATGTAAACACTTTGGTTTTAAATGTCCTCTGTGTTTCAAGTAGATTCCATTGATTGCAAAGCAGACCACTCAGAGGAAATATTTCTACCATCCCCGTAAAACTTCTGAAAAATTCATTATGAAACCAGGAGTGCTATTCATGATCTCCATCTTGGTACTCATCCCATGTTGCCGAACCTCTGGAGACGAAGCCGTGAGTTAATATTTGTAATTACACTTTATTTCCATTTATTGCAAAATATCTACATAAAATGGGTTACACCATTCAAATTTTTGACATGACTCCCGCATTTGCATTTACCTTGACTGTTTGTTGAATTCTACCCCTCTTTACAACACTCTAATTTAAGTAATTACGAAATAACTTGGGAAGTAATTCTAGACAATTATCTTTTAATCTGAGTATCAAGCTTTACCAATATCTCATAATATAAAAAAGTATGCTATGGGGCACTTTTCGTTACGTTGTTTATCTTTAAGTCAAATGCTGAAGAAATACTTAAATCATGTCTGACATTCAGCTACATTAAAGTTGGATAGCTTGTTTACTTGTCAATTTATAACTGTTCTCTTCAACTTTATATATTTATTTTGCGACATTGTTTTAAAACCTCTTTTCCTACTTCGCTCCATAAACCGGGCTAACCTGTATGCCAATAAAATTGCTGACATGTTATCTTGACCTTTTTTCTTCTCCTGACGTTTCACGTAGTGTTAATGTTTTAAGCTGTGTGGCAGAATCTATACATAGATTACCAGAATTGACTTCCATTTAAAGTCATGGGGGATCTTTGACACTTAAACAAAATGTTGACAAATACCCACCCAAACGAGTTCGAGGTCGGAACATATTACCTTGTGTAATTCCTTGGCAGACAAAAACCAGTTAACTAATTTTCAAACACTCGGATATTTACATCAAACCTGTAGTATGTGCCTCCATTTACTCCATTTACAATGAACTACATCAGTGGCTCTTGTAGTGCAAATATATTCTGTTTTAAGTGTTAAAAGGGTTACCACCAAAATTTTCAATACCTAGAAGGAAACAAACCTTACAGAAATACAAAGCTATCATCGTATAACGTTCTAAGCAAAGGGTCAAACGTTGCCTGTAGATAGAAGAGAAAGACATGTCAAACTAACTTACGACAGGTGACTACCACTCTAAGCTTACTGCATATGTACAGCCATCTTATAAAACAAATCTCAAGGCAAATTGTAACAAAATAATCACAGACCGATTTCACTGAGTGTTTGCTCAGATACTTCATGGGACACTCTGAAAGTTGCAAAGACGTAGACGGGTTGGTCCTATTAGTCTTCATATTCATAACTGCATGTAATACTTGTCATTTAATAGATTCATACCACTAGCACAAAGAAATATGCATGTAACCTTGTCATACACGGATCGAAACACTCTACTTTAGAAACATTCTAATTGTGAGTTAGAAGGGTTTTCTTGTGTTAGGACCACAATGCCCATTGTGAGGCTAACCAGTATATTGTTTAATTTAAGCTGCTTTCAGTATTCACGAAATTCACACCAAAGGAGTGACGTTCAACATATCACATAAGAGAAACGTTTAAATTATTCAGAAATTCACTGCTGGCTACATTCTTTGTACAACGTCCTCGTAGAATATGTAGACCGAGTCTGAATTATTTTTGTTATGCAGGCCATAAAACCATTTCACAAACAAAGACATATAGGCCTAAACTGAAACACATCAAAAACGAAAAATATGATTAGATTGACCTTAATAGTATCATCATTTCTGAGACATAATATTTTCAAAGTGCTGCTTCAAAATCCCTAACTCATTGAAATCAACGAACGAAGATAGGGCAAACTTCTTTACGAAACTGTTCAAACTGCATCGTTATCTGTTTTTGTAGGTAAGCAAGATACTGTAATTCGTTTGTCTTAATAAAAGTGAATTTACATTTGCAAACCAACGTTGGCCCTTGACAATTGTTGTAAATTTATCTATCTTAAAGACTCTTAAACATTAAAAGGTTTTTTTTTGTCAATAGAATTACAGCTAACCACTTGACAGTACTTGCACTCAGAAACTATGTCTTGAGGATAAAAGATTTTACAGTGATACTCGCAAAGCACTAAGTGTCCTTCTGGGAGGGTAAATGTAACACAAGAAATGTAAAAAAGGGTAAAAGGAATCTATGCTTTCAGACATGAAATAAGCATGAAATTTCCCTATGATTCGATAATAAGGGTTGTTCTCCCTCATAAGGTGATAAAATGTGATGGGTACCACATATATCAGATGCTTAACTAAAAAGAGAAAACATTGGAGTTAAATTTCAAGACTCAACACTACCAAATGCGAGTTGTCTTTATGCATTTGATACAATGGTTACATGCACGTTTACAAATAAAAGCGACCGTTTTAACATGCCAACTATTGTTAGTATGTGGACTTTCATTATGTAGCTCACAAAGTAGGAAACAAATTTAACAATTCCAGATAAAGTTATAACAGTCCAATGACATCAACCAAAAAGTGATTGTTGCAAGATATTTGCAAACTTATTTGCTGTACTACAAAATGAAACTGTAGGCCAGTATAAACCTAGACCTAGACAATTAGGTGATAACGTCAGTACGTCTATACGTTACGCTTTAGAATATTTCTGCTAGCTATTCAAGCTTATATCTTGTCAGCTTAAACAGAAGTATTGCAACCAAGGAATACCCAAATCTGAAAACTGTTCAAAACGTGTTTTGTACATTCTCCCACCCTTGCGTGAAGTTCATATAGTATTTTTAAGCAGAGTATTAATAAACATTAAAGAAGAAAATTAAATAAGAAAATTTAAAAAGAATATTTAAGAATAATATTTCTATTCCCTTTATCATGTTTCTTTTTTTTCGTTTTCTAAGGATGAAACAAGACGTGAAATTTCAGAACGACAAGAGATTCAAGCCCCAAGTCGTAATAACTCTGGTTAGTCCTATCTACTCAAATTATTCACAAGTGTAACAATTTTCATGTATTTCTCCCATTAAACAGGCAGAGGAATTTCTTCACCTTTGCCCATGTCCTTCTATGCACTTCCTTACCTCTTCAAAGATGAGCCATCAAATTGAAAGTGTTCAGTGTACGGTGTCACTTCTGATGTCTGGAAATATCTACGTCCAAAGAAGAATCAATGTTGTCCCAATCATAGATGCTACGCCAGAACGCAATTTGTGAAATGTATATGGAGGTGACTAGTTCCAGGTTGATTGCCTTCAATGACAAGACCTAAAGAGTTTGTAAAGACAAACAGTGCGAGGCCCAGCTGAAATCAAGGGCTTATATGTAGCATTATGATATCAAAGTAACACCATCAATAGGAACACAGTGTGCATGTTAAATAAAGAGCTTATTCAAAATACCTCCCTAAATGCGCATGATTTAGAATTTTTTGGTCTTGAAAATTGCATCCAAACGTTCTTTAATTTGGAATCCTACTTGTAACGGTTCATTCGTTCAGAAATAAATAAATCAGAAAAATGTTAAATCGTTTAGTAGAGTGAAAATAGTAGTCGAGACTATTCTGTAAACTTACAAACGTAATACATTGCACCTAAATAAAGACAGATTATGGGGTACTGAATGCCGGTATTTGCTTGATGAGTCATGTTTTGAGATATACTCTTTTAGAACTAAAAAGGTGCGTATAACGTGCAAACTTGCGTCATTAATAAGCGATTTAAAATTTTTTTTTCGTTTTTTAAATACGTAACAATAAGTTTATGGGAAACTGGACTATTTTTATTTAATAACTTGTTCACGGGCATCCCCTCCCCCAAGATGGGGGTACCCTGCTTGAACAGTCTTCCTCACGCTCTGCATGATTACCGCGTCTGTCTTGAGCACATTGGGGAAAGTCAAGGGTGAACCCCCTGAAGCTTTGAGGTGTTTACGCAATATCCACACAACGTCTTTTCAACACATTAAGATTTTCAGGCGTTACAGATTACGAAGTTCTGAGAATATTTCAGTACCACATCATGTACACATGTTATCAGTTTGAAGAACATTTTCAAGTGTCACTTTGTCACACTGTGCAGTAGCGCCGGCACAGGGGGCATGGGGGCGCGTGCCCACCCAATCGATTTCACAATTTTTTTTTTTTTTTTTGAAAATTTTAAAATGATCCCAAATGCGTTCAAGCTACAGATTTCTGTATGGGGTAGGGTGAGGTGTGTTTTCGACCGAGTGATGGATGTATATTGTAACCATTTTCTATCATAAACGGTTCTCAAACTATCGGAATTATCCCAAATTCGTCGCAAACTTTCAAAATTTTCGCCCGCCCCGTGCGCTTCAAATCTTACCTCAATATTTTCCTAATTATTAATAACTTCTGGTAACAACTCCCGCAGAAGCTGCAACAAAAGCTGAAAGCTGTTTACGAATTCTCAGGTAAACTTGGGATGGCTTTGCGACTGGCAAATAGGTTTGTTGGGGAATTGAAAGTGTCTCGATGAAGAGCATGAATGCAGGTTTTGTCATGGTTATCTTATTTAATGAAAAATTTTGGCGCGCTTCACGCCTAGTCATCACGATTTTCACTCCAACTCATGACCATTATTAAGGTAATAACACATGCAACTATTCTGATCACAACACTTTTCCTAAAAAGATAAGTACATCCCCAACATTTATAAGGGCCTATGGGATCTTTCAATTTAATTTGCAGCATGATGTGGAAGGTTGAAAGTGGGTATATTTGCCGTTTTACTTTTTCAAAAATTCTTACCGACCATGGCGGGTAGCCTCTGCCGGTATAGATGGTGATTGCTAATACACTTACTTCGAAACAAAAACATTTTGAAACGCGCCTTTTAGTACTTAACCACCTTTGCTTTACCTGTCAGGGGTCTTAATATCACTTCCCTGTACCTACACTCTCCCTCTCATTCCCCATTGATGGAAGATATTCGTCTGGATTTTCGTTCAAACTTAGTAAAAATACCATATTTGTAACATGCTTGGCATCATACTCTATAGCATCATTTGGATGTCAGGTAATAATCATCATATCAGTGCACCATTTTATGTAATTAATCCAGAGCTTTCAGGAGGCACTATACCGGTGTCTGTCAGTATAGAGACCCTGTTATAATGCACAATGAGACAAAGTAAAAATTTCGTAATAGTACAAGAATGTTTCTGTGGACTCCACCCACGTATTTTTTCGTAAAAACTTTCCCCGAAGAGAAAGGCATTAAAGCCTAGCCAAAAGGAGGGTTTGGGGAAGTTTGTTGACAACATACCCTTTTCTAAGACAACACACTCTCCTCTTACACCTAACCAAAATTAGAATTCACTAAATTATGGATGTTTTCCAGCCATATATGATCAGTTCCAAAAATATCCTAAATATGGCACCATTTTGCATCTAAGCAGCCTTAAATAAACAAAAACTTCTCAAAGGGGAGGGGAGGGGACAGCCCCTCCTCTTAGACCCCTCCCCCAGCACGGTACCTTTATGTAGTGACAAAAAGGATTCCACACTGCTGTGTACAATCGCAGGGGCGCACAAAAAATGGTACAATTTAAGCAGACTTGGAGGAAAACTGAGGTGGCATTATGACATCATCTGTTCCCCCCATCACCAAATCCTGGCGGCGCCACTGACATTGTGAAATTGTATAATACATCGGTATCCGTCACAAACGGACGTTTATTGCGCAGTTACACAAAGATGTAACGGAAGCAGTCTGAACAGATTTTTAAACAGGTAGCATCAAATGAGTCTTGAGTTTGAAAGATTCAAGTAAGTTTTACATACTCAGATAGGTTGCTCCACAAAATAAATGGACGGGGATCCATTGTCAGGCCTGTAGTCAAGGGGGGCGGGGGGCGAAGCCCCCCTTGGAAAATTTTTCGCCCCCCTAGAAGATAAAAAATTAGCATTGCCGTAATGCATTTTAGTATGTTTTGCCCCCTCTGGAAAATTTTTCGCCCTCCTAGAAGCTTTTTCGCCCCCCTTCAGCACCTTGTCTGGCTACGGGCGTGTCCATTGTAAATCCCTAAGAGTACGTGCGATGTGTTCTCTTGGTTTGGAACGAGTAACAATTCCCTCAGCGAATTCTGAGCACGTTTGATTAATTTTGCTCTTTGGTCAGACCGTAATATTGCTTAAAAATGCACGAATTTAATTCCAAATGAAAATGGGTTTTTTTTCTAGGACCAGTAGCAGAGCAACTATCGTACCGTCCTTGGCAATGTTTGATGTGTCCACCAGGAAGTCCAGGCCCTAGGGGTCTGCCTGGACCACAGGGGTTCCCTGGCCGCGATGGACGGGACGGACGTGACCAAATCTCTGGTAATAAATGAAGGTTTCTAGGTTTTTATGCCGTAAGTGAGCCAAATTAATCGTTGTATTGTTAAGCATGTAGTTCCAATCGCATCAAATTGATTTTAGATCACTGTAGTTTTCCTAATCACAGCCTCTCTACTGAATAAGGGAAAATTGATTCAGGCAACTTAAAAACGAAATCAAACCACTGAGCAACGTTACATTACTAAGTTTTCCAGCTACGCAAGTCGAAAATACTTTCTCTGTTACGCCATATATTTAGCTAATTGTAAAGTAAGAGACCTAACCATATAATAACTACTAGAATTTTGACGTTATGTCAGCCATAGATGGGAACTACTGATTCAAGACGGCATGTCATGTAATTAGTGACTTATTGACGACAATGTATTTCAGATTCTTTTTTACAAGTACCAAGGACAAGAAGACAATTCATGGAGTTGCAAATTTCATCTCCGCCTTATTCTCTGCTAATCTTGTACAAATCGTTAATGAAATTTCGCAAAGCCTTTGACTAGCTGAGCATTAAAAAAGTAAGATTAACACGTTTTAAAATTTCACACGCACATATTTTTGTAAAGAAACGTCCAGATAGGCACTACCCCTAGTAAGTGTTTTCAATAAGCACATCTCTGCTGGTGTACTGCCTGGTCAAAATAATAAGTACACTGCAAAATCCCTTTGCTTTAGAGAGTAAATTACTTATCAAATAATTAAAGGAACGAAAGGGAATGCAAAACCTTTTTGCTATTGTTATATAGAGATAACACGCCAAACATTATTCTACACTTTAGTTTTAAAATGTTTTTTACATAGAATACATGAATGACAATAACTGATCAGAAAACGTTGGATTACTGCCAGGAAAGCAGCAGTAAATACCATTATTCCTCCAAAAGGGTTGCATTTACATCCTAATGTTGTCAGGAGAGGAAGGTTGTTTAAAATGTTCATGTAAATTTTCCTTTAATCACGGCGGCTTTCACTACCGGTTAGCAAAACCAACGACAGGTTGTAACACACCTACAGACCAACCACCAACTACCGATGGTTCTTCAACCGGAGCTACATATGTACACTGGGGAAAGAGCAATTGTCCTGGTCAATCTTCACTGGTATATGCAGGTAATCAAAAGGCATATTCCTTCTTAACAGTGACGGAATGCTTTAATCCTCAATAGGAGTTACTCCTTATCCACACAGAGTTCCACTCATATTCCCTGCAGGTATCTTCTTTTTATATCGCCGGTGCTCAAATAAAGTATTTCATTGAATAAGCTGAATGAAACAACTGGAATATGAATCACATTCAAAAATGACATTTGTTAAAGTATCAAGTTAAGATAGCTATGTTATCTCAATTATTATTAAATAGGGGGAAACGGAGTTTGGAAGCTGTTGAAACATCTTAAAAAATTTCTCCAGAACCTTTTCAAAGGGAATGAAATGTGCATATTGAATGCTACTGGACCTTTACTGTTAGTTTAGAAAAAAACGAAACTTTCGCGGGAGGAAAAGAGACTCTTAACATTTGTTAGACTTCGTGACTGTGTAATTTTAGTCCCATTTGTCACAAAGTTTAAGATAACACGTTATGACATTCGATGCTAAAGTAGGGTAAGCTTTCAGGCTCTTTTCTCGTACCCCTTTATTACCACGTTAACATGCACGTATAGATCCACGTTTACATCGTCATGAAAATCGTTTTGTTAGGCCTTACTAAACTTTGAGAAAGAATTGACCTATAATCTGTCCATGTTGGTAATGTTGCTTCAGACTCACTGCAACTTAGTAAGATTATGCAACATTTCTAGTATTTTTCTCAATTCTCTCAATTCCTTTTTTAATTGCTTCGGTCTTGATTGATACTTAGTTGATTGAAACATGATACTCCATCTCAATGAAAATGGATAAATGCAATTTGGTGGCAGATTTCAAACAAAATGGTTCACAAGACGCAAAAGTATTAAAAGATGACCGAAATTATATTCAGATTTTGACAATCTGGTTTGAAATATCGTTACGTTCAGGTTGTAATGAGGCTAAGGCAACTCGAAATGATTCCCATTCTTTGCTTACATTTTGTCAAGGTGTTGTTGGTGGGAAACACTACACACAAAAAGGATCTGGCACAAATTATTTATGTTTACATAGTAATCCTACTTACGACAGACCACGTGTAGGCAGAGGTCCACATGGAGCATACATCTATGGAACTGAATTTGAAGCTGGAAGTTTCCCAGGACTTCCTGAATTGCCCAAGGAGAGTGAAGTTGCATGCTCTGTTTGCCTCGCCAACTCCAAACGGGAAGTCTTAATGATTCCAGGGGTAAACAGTTGCCCAGGAGCGCAAGGTAGAATTCCGGCTTTCATCTCATCTCACATTTAAGAGTTATCCTTCCTTCAGGAAAATCACTTTAACATATATTTGTCAGTCACGGGAAAGTACTTCTTTTTTGCAGGTAAACTTACTTTATACAGATGAGTGGCTCACTTTTTGACAAAATTGGTTACTGGATGAACCAAACTGATGGACATAACTTTTGAGCATTTCTAGGAGGGGCGATTTAAGTTGGACATTAATAGATATAGATTAAGCATTCCAAATTACACATTACGTAAAGTGTATCAAAGCGTATAAGTAGGCACATTTTCGTTTGTGCATGAAGAGCTCCGGAAAACTTGAGATCATTTGGCGATAAAAATGTGTCTCGTATGCTTGTACATAAGAGCAAATTGGTACGTCCATTCACTAAATAATGGAACTGAATATTGACCATAGATTCGCAGAGGTACTTCTAAAATGCGTTGCTTTCATGGTTAACGATTTTTTCTTGAAACCATTCTTTCACAACCATGTCCTCTCTTGTATAAAAACATTTTCGGTTTAATTCCAAAGTCTTTTTCAGTCAATAGGTTAATTGTATATCTATTCTGCCGTCACTCATGTATTCCTCCCTTGGCAGATTGGACGGAAGAGTACCATGGGTACCTCATGGCGAATCATCATGACTATTACGCAACTGAGTTCATCTGCGTTGATCATGAAGCAGAAGGAATACCCCGCACTGGACATGACAATGACCCATCACTACTATATATGGCGGAGGGTGTTTGTAGCGGCAACGGGGGAGGTTTACCCTGTCCCCCATACATTGATGGTCATGAAGTAACCTGTGTTGTTTGCTCCCTGTAGCGAATACAAAATTATTGTGTTGACAAGGGAATGCAAAATATATATAGCTTACAGTTTCTTTGAGGGAGATCAGAACCAATATAGATACATGTGGGAGATTCATACAATGTCAATTACAGCGTATAACATCACCAGCGCCTAGATTTCCTGGAAAAGATATTGAACTAAGGTTGACCAATAATAATCTTCTGAGGAATTTAGAAAACCCTTTATAGAAAACAAGCATATGATTTTATTAACCTCTCTAGGGACAAAAGCAATGAAGGTAGTCTTAAGCAAAAGCATTAGAAATGAACATTAGTGTGTTAAACTGGATATCAGTATGAAATGATGAATAAAATTTGTTCCAAATGGAAAAAAAAAACAACTTTTCTCAATTGTATTAAGTTTGAATGAACGTGGAACCAAACCCTAGTTAGAGGCCCATGAGTCGAGGTTACGTACGCTAACCATGATGTGTCACTCCTGCTAGAATATGTTTCTACACCTCGTTAAATCAAAGGTCCATGTAGATACGTGATATTACTCATACACCAGTATGCGTATTTGCCTTCCTGTTGCGTCGAAGAGGGCGAGCTTTCTGGCATACTGTAGGCCATGGGTCAGAGGCACTTCAAGGGGCACCCTCACAATTCTGCGACCCAATATAGTTTTTGCAAATTTTATGGTCCCTTGAACATGAATTCAAGTAGTGGCAGTACGAAGTTTGGGTCTTACTCATTTAAAATGTATTCCAAAAATAAAATGGAGGCAAAAATTATGAAAAATTTGTATTCAATAATAATTAAGAACACATTCTTAAAAATATTTCTGAGACATCAACTCTTAAAATTTGGTCATACTTTATGACGCAAATTCTAACATTTATGTTTTGGACTGTTTTGGCGAAATTCAGATTAACCAAGATGGTGCAAAAACAAAACAGCCGCCAAAATGAATGGAATATTTCCAGAAATTGTCTAAAATCATTGTAATTTTCCACAATCCCCATTCATATAATGATTTAAAGTAATGTTTTATGATAACGACTGAACTTTACAACCTTGGCACATGAGTGCTTGCCATCTAATAGAAAGGGCAAGCACCGAAAATGTAAAAACGATAAAGTAAAATTTCCTCTCAAAATAAAAAAATCATTAAAAAAAATACAAAAAATCACAGAAAATAACCATTAAAAATATATTTAGATTGAAATTCCTGAGTATCTTTATAGAAGATAGTTTATAGAATTTAAAGCATGATTTCTGATATTTTACGCAGGGCCCCAGCCTAACTAAGATGACGGAAAGAACAAAATGGCCGTCAATATAACGATCATAATTTATTAAAATAATACGAAAAAAAGTCACTAAAAATACTTTTGACACAGTTGCGCTTTTTATCTGGCGATGTTTGATGATAAATAATCCATTTTTTTTCACAAAATATCTTTTGGATTCAGGTCAAAGAAGCAAAATGGCCGCCAACGCAATAATTATGTCAATATATTAAAATAATAAGGAAAATAATCCTTTAAACTTCTTTTCGACACAGGGTAACCTAACTTGTGTCCATATTCTGTTTTAAATATTCAAAAAGTATTTTTCTGGATATTTTGCAGGATCCGGGTCAACCAAGATGCTGAAGTTTCAAAGTAGCCGTCCATATAATTATTATAGTACATTGAAATAATACGAAAAATATGTTTGACACACTTGCTCTTAATATATGGCCATACTGAATGCAAAATGATCAGTGGTGTAATTGTAATATAGTATAATAAGGATAGTATTCCTTTAAAATACTTTTAACACATTTAATCCTTAACTCTGTCAATATTCTGTAATAAGTATTCAAAACAGAGTTTTCTAGACTGTTTCTGAAGGATTCAAGTCAACCAAGATCGAAAAATAACAAAATGGCCATCCATATAATGTTCGTAATATATTAAATTAGTTAGAAACAAATATTCAAGAAAGAAACATTTGACACAACTGATTTCAAAAGCTGTTAATACTTTATGTCGAATAGTTAACACCTTTTTGTTGAAATTCAGGTCAAC
The DNA here is from genome assembly GCA_029531755.1 of Holothuria leucospilota. Classification (NCBI taxonomy): domain Eukaryota; kingdom Metazoa; phylum Echinodermata; class Holothuroidea; order Aspidochirotida; family Holothuriidae; genus Holothuria; species Holothuria leucospilota. The sequence continues at coordinate 3,783,614 of CM055967.1, read as the reverse complement.
CAAGATGGCAGAAAAACAATATGACCGCCTATATAAATCAAAACATAACTCAACTTAAAATATTCTTGTTTACTAATTATTACAACACATTGTTAGTATTATCTTGGCAGCCATTTCGCTTTTCCACCATCTAGGTTGACCCGGATCCTAACAGAATTTTTTAGAAAATACATTTTGAATATTTTTACTAGGCTTTGGACATTTAAATAAGACTGACTGTGTGAAATATAATTGTACTGATTATTTTCGTTAAGATATAAATAACATATTGTTATTGTCAACCGGTGGTCATTTTGCTTTTTCCACCATCTTTATTGACCCCTGACCACACTTTTTTCTTATGAATTCCATGTGTTTCACCGCATGTGATTACGTGGTCACATGTGGTTATGGTGATTAATTCACACGCCTATTACTTTCTTCCTGTCACGCCATTTCAAAGACGGACCATTTTGAATTCTTTAAATAATAGTGCAGTGAGATATGTTGGTTATGTTTCCGGTAATGGTGATGTCAAGGCTCAAGGACGAGGAGAGACACTGAAGCAAGCGCGGGGAATCACTTCCGCTAGTGGTGAAGAGGATATCATACCCTTTAATCTTTTCACAACTCATCGCATGGATCATTTAGTACCCAGACGCATTGTGCCTGCATTTATGGCCGGGAATGGCTGATCACATTTAGGCTCATTCCTTACAGTGGCCAATCCAGGATAACTTTATTAGAGCGCTTTAAGAGGGAAGGCGCACTGGATTCAGCTGACCTTATTCCAACCATTGGTGTTACCGAGGTCAGAAAAATTTGGCACTGCTATAACTCCAGATTGTAAGAATTTGAATTCTAAAACACGTTTCTTCACAGCTACAGTTTTATCACTACCATTTACTTTGAATACATAAAAAAAGGTATGAAATGACACTGAAGAGAGAAATGATAGAAACAGATAGAAATAGAAGTGAAATTGAAAGGGCAAAAATTTACGTAGTTTGCGAAAGATTTGTGATATTAATCTTTAGCTAAAACTTCTTTTAGATCATTGCAATTTGTGATTTTCTTAAAGAGTACCCCCCCCCCACTCAATACGTGCCGGCCGTATTGTTTTTCGCCTGTATACTGTTGGAAAGGGAATTGCGTAAAGGGGGGAGAATAAAGTAATTGGCAGGTCCCAGTGCTAGCTTTTATACGGGTATGGCGTTTTTCATCATCCTGGGATGCCTGTTTACATTGGCGGAGACTTATTCTTAAACTTTGGGTGGGAAAGGCCAGCTTCCTAAATGGTGTGGGGTCCAGGCCTGCGGAAGTTTTGTAAGTAGTTAGAAACGGAGGTAATTGCATGAAGCCGTCAGCTAACCCACGTAAATTGTGGGCGCACTAAGAACTTCCAAGCAACCTCCACAATTTCAAAAGAAAATGCAGACGAACGACTTAAATGGGGCCATGTGCAAAAGGGTGGTTGGCAGTAGCGGTGATTTGTGTAAAAAAGTGGTAGGGTGGTGACGAGTTTTCTACCCTTTAAGAGAAAAGTGTGTAAAGGGTGTGTCAAGATACCTTTCGGTAAGGAGTGGATATGTTATATTTATATGAATGAAGTATGAATGCAAAAAGTAAAGTGCATGGCGCGAGCAAATGTTGGTTTCTCTCGAATATATTGTTATGGCTAAGTTAAATGCACAGAACCAAAACAGAGAAAAGATGCAAAAGAATGAGATGAAGATTCCAAACTGATTATTAATTAACCCTTTCCCCCTAATTTCTACAAAATACACTAAAATTTTCACTAAGGCTTATGTTAACATTATTTAATCTATATACTTATGACTATAGTCTTTGCTCGGCAAAGGCACTTGTACCAGGATGGTCTTGGCTTCTCCGAAGACGACGTTTATATCGGCTATTCAATGATAATAAAGTCTAAGCTAGAGTCGTGGTACCCCGATGGTAACGCGATACCGACTAGGCTAGAACAGCTGGTCCACACAGTTCAGTAGTCGGCTACAGCAACGGGAGAAATGTAGACGTCTGTTACAGGTGAAGTACAGCGTTCAGGTGGCCTGCGGCTAATCGATTTACTTTTAGCTCCGTCTCTCGTAGACCGTATCGGGGATAACATACATTGTATCGTACGAAGCTCTAGATAGGACATGGTAAAAATTTTTTTATTACGTACGTACGTAATAATTATAACGTACGTACGTAGTATTATTACGTACGTACGTGATATTATTACGTACGTACGTACGTAGTATTATTACGTACGTACGTAATAATATCACGTACGTACGTAATAATTATTACGTACGTACGTGATAATTATTACGTACGTACGTACGTACGTAATAAATTTTTTTACCTTTCCTATCTAGAGCTTCGTACGAAGTCCCCCCCCCCCACCCGACGAATATCAAGCATGTTTGATATGCCCTATTCGGTAAAGACGAGGACCTACTGTCGAATGGCAAACGGGTTGGAAACAATATTTTGCGCACCTTGACCCAACCTGACTGCAACCAGACTGGCTTTCAGTCGGGTCGCAGTCGGGTCAGTGCAGTGTGTGCTGCCCTTACGTGTCAGGCTGTAGGGCATATACGGTATTTCTTGTTTAGCCATACCTACCCAAGATTGGGTATTTTGTTTCGCGTCCCGTGTTGGTGACAGTCATATTTTATACACGGTGGCATCATAGTTATGTCTATATAAATGTAATGGTGACATTTAGCCTGTGCAGTGGTGAATTACGGAGTGTGGTATTTGTAGTTTCAAGCAAGAGTATACGCCTTAATTGCTGCGTGGAGTAATTGTACAATTCCTGAACGTATCTTGTTAAACGTGTGTTGATTGATCCCTGAAATTAAAATCTCTGCAAGTTACCTTTTAACACTTGTAGAAACTAAATCAACTGATCAAATGTAAACGCTGCCTGGTATCACCTAACAATGTTTTTGTGACGGTTTTACACGCGCTCCCTCTTTCCACAACTCTGATACATGAAATAGAGTCGTTTCATCAACTTTAAGGGTTTCTTTTCGAAATTCTGGAATGCGGCCCTTGGCCTCATCCCATCTTCTCTGTCTGACCAGAAAATCTGTAATCGAGAACAACTGATCGAGAGCTTACTAGCCACTAGCGTAGGATAAGTGCGACCCGTAGCTTCCGTGAAAAGGGTCTGGTTTGTCGCAACCTTCTTCGTGGGATGGCAATTGTGTATCGTCGTGTATCGCAGACCTCTGCATGAAAACATCGAAATGATCATACTGGTCACTCAAGCATGCTAGAAACAGAATTTTAGACAGGGGTAAGGGCGAGAGAAATGACCCTCCTTCGGGAAGACTTCCCCTCAGGGAAATGCCAGTTTCGTTGGGGGCGTAAAATTTATGATAAAGTAAGTAATCCCCCAACAAGGACCAGCCGACCGACGAGTTTCTTCAATTTGCTCTAAAGAAGGGCAGACTCTTAATGAAAACCTGAATTTTCAATTTGTTTTCAAAGGGAATGCCCAAAATTTTCGCACTGCCCATCCTTTCGGCAACCCGTCACTTTTTTTTCTGGGGTTTCCATTTTACCTTCCCGTTGGGGAGATAAGCCACCCTCTCGGGAAAATCCTTTCGCCACACGAAATTGTTGACACAAATTTGTGGTTCAAAGTGCGAGTTCCAGCCATCTAGGGCGTCTGGAAAGCCATGGTCGGGCTGAGGTCGGGCGGGTCCCGTAGGATGCTGTAAGGTTGCAGGTTGCCCTCTTAAAGAAAAACTTTCTTAAGAAAATTTCGTTCCTTTAAAACTCTGCCCCTATTTGCCACAGATACAGCTGAGCGACCTCTTACGTATGAATTTCGCCTTTGCGAGAGTGTCCGCTCTCTAATACTGAGATCATCCCTTGCAGCCCTCGGCCTCCGCCCATTGTAACGCATTTTGGCCCTGACCCTCAGACAGTTTGAGAATCACTTCGCTAATTGTAAGGGTTATTTTCAACATTAACTCCTAGTGGGCAGATAAGTGGATTTATGTAGCCCAGTGCAAACCATAACATCATCCGGCAGATACACTGACCCCCAGCCCGAATCAGTTTATTGTCAGTCCAAATTAGGTAAAGTTGTGAATTTTATTTTGTGGTCTGCTTACTTTCCATGTAATGCTATTTGCAGATAACAAAATAAGAAGGGGGACTCGGGGGACTTTCCCCTTGTACCCTCACCGGGGTCTTCTCCTTGGATCCCACCAGGACCATACGAAGGGCCCTGGGCCCCAACGCCTTCAGAGGAAGGAACCACTTTGTGTTACCACAACTCCTTCAAGGCGGCTCAGTCCCTCATGTTAGTGTGTCCCTTTGGTGGAACATTATGCCACCTAGTGCCCCCACTTCAAAAAGTTTGGCGACGCCTCTGAGCTGAAGGTACCTGACCGCTTCATTTTTTAGGGACTGATGACGCAAAGGGCCCTTTTTTGTTAGTCACTGGCTTAACTTAAATGGACCTTCAAGAGAGTATCGTGCACAGGCGCTCCGGACTGAGTATAGGCTGGGCAAGGGTGCGTATAGTAACTGCAAGCACTTCGACAGCATATACTAGTACCGCCAATCTACATGGACAGTATTTGACACCCCAGTAATTTCCTGCGGTTCACCATTTGTTGTTGTATGTAGGCCTGTAGTACACAATTGAAGTGTCCAAGTTAATCCTTTAAAACCCTTCATAATAAATGGGCTGATTACCACAGTGCTGTATCTGCGTTCGTACATAGAAAGTACCACGACCTACGAAAGTGATAATTATTACGTACGTACGTGATAATTATCACATACGTACGTAATAATATCACGTACGTACGTAATAATACTACGTACGTACGTAATATTTATTACGTACGTACGTACGTAATAATATCACGTACGTACGTAATAATTATTACGTACGTACGTAATAAAAAAAATTTTTACGTAATAAAAAAAAATTTTACCATGTCCTATCTAGAGCTTCGTAGTATCGAAACCACCTGGACTACTCAATGAAATAGCCAGACTTTGCTCCGTGAGTCGCTCACCAACCGACCGTACCGCATGACATACACAAGAGAACAGCAGGGAGTTGTTCAACTCCCCGAGAACAGTAACTAGGCTTTGCGACAGGGGATGAAATTTACGACCTCTACATATATATTTTTAAATTGTGAACTCTGCCCACATGTTACTCGGGAAGGTGAAAAGGACCCGTACTCTAGCTATGTGGAATGGAACTATTGAAGAAACTGAAGTGATTCTATTGTGCGCGTAGCGGCCCGAAAATTTGAGGTTCTTATTAGAGAATTTGTCCTTTTGAAGGCAAAAAAGAGGTAAACCGTCGGGGCAACTAGTCGTCGTCGGGGACTGCATACTTTATAGTATCGACTAAGACTCCCCGACGAAACTGTAAAAATTCCCCGACGGGGGCAGCCTTCCCTTGGCCCCATGGCCCCCTGCCCCCACCTGGCGCCGCCCTGATTCTCAGGGGCAGTATTTGATTTCTGAAAGTAAGGGGGCAAACTCGGGTAGACTGTCAAACGGCACCGACTGCGACACAGGAGCTGGAAGCGCTCCTCCTTATGGTGTGGGGTCCAGGAGCTTATTGCCCCTGTTGGGGGTGCACGGGCGAAGCTCTAAGTTATTTACGAAATTGTAGGCATTATCATGATGCATTTTAGCTTCAACTTTAAATTGCATACGGTGTGCATTTTACAGACCACTAAAATATATTCTTACTCCGTATGACTGATAGTTGGCTTGGATTGATAATCGGCAAAAGGCTTGAGGAAGGAGGGGATGGATTATTTGTATGGTTTTTAGAAGCTTTGACACAATAATTTCAAGAATGGGAGTCCTAGAAGTCAGAGTGGATGCTGGCAAAGGGCGTTAAAAAATTGCAATTTTCAGACGTTTGAGCGCAATGAGTAATAGGACTGCTAAGAAAAGTATCCCTTCCCCCCTACCTGACCCATCGCTTAGCGCCTGTCTCATATAACAGTACGAAAATGGCACTTTCTGTGTCTTTCAGCTTGCATCGAAACAATTTTGAAAAATTCGATAATTTTGAATGGTGATAAAAATTATACTTTGAAAATATCCGTGGAGGGGGAACTTTCCCCTCTGCTCCGTATTGCCATGGGACTTTGGTGGTTTAATGATAATGGAAGAGTTTGTACAAAGCGACGGGAGAGATGTTTTACAGGAATTAAGCCCGAATCCCTAAACAGTATTTGAAACGGGTGCGCGAAGCGGCTCAAGAAATCACCGTTGCAACAGCGTTTGAGAAATTAAATTGTAATCTATTCTTTTCTTCAGTTTATTGTTCATAACATAAAAAACACCTACTTTCCCAGGTGCCTGTTGTTTCCATGCATGGGGCAGGGTATTGTGAAGGTTGTGGGGTATGTGATACTTTAAAAAGCAATTAAATCTTTTATGAGAAGGTTTTACATGGACATGACCAAGGACATAGGCAGTTATGACGGGAAGGTAAGTTTCATTGGAGGCTGCGTCTTGGGAAGTTATGGCTGATGAAGCCTATAACCGCAATTGCCGAAGTCGTTAAGCCGGAGGCTGGGGACTAAGGGTCCTCCCAAAGAAATTTTTCTTAAATATGACGGCAATTTTGATGTTATTCTGGATCATTTTTTGGGAAATTCCTGCTTTCCCAGGTGTAATTTAAAATGGTAATGAAATATTTTTTCTTATGATTTTCGCAAATTTAAGGTGGTCATGGTTTTTTCGTGTATTATTTTTACTATTTTTGAAGCTATGTAAAAAGTGTGTGTGTGTAGGGGGTAAGTGTCCCTCCTAAACCCTGCCTAACCACCCGTAATCATCCCGCCTTTAAACATGTTTTCTATCCCTTAGCTTATTATCTCACGTGGGCCACAGTGCCGTAAATTTTATGTTGCCGTCTTTATCTAAGGCTATGGTGTATGCTCTTCCCCTTTGAAACCTTTCTCGTTGTTAAAGGTGCTTAAGTGCAGTCTGGTGATATTTTCTGCAACATGTGATGTAAATTTACATTGAATTTTTCGGCCTCAACCACGGAAAGGCTAATGTTTTTGTTAACCACAACAGTCTCAACAGGGGCGTCCCTAAGGATTGATGGGTGGGGATGTTGGATCTTTTCCCGACAAAAAGGGTTTCATTCCCCACAAAATATGTGGGTCAAGAACGTTAACTAACAACCCTCGTTTAAGAGAAGTCCTTGCACAAGGTACAAGATGTAAAATTTAAGTATAATGGGAGGAAAAGACAGGGGTGGCGCCAGGATTTGCCAGACAGGGGGGTCAAGCTCCCCGACGGGGGGAGCAGTCGAATCCCCGACAAAGGCCAAAAGGACTAAAAACGCCAAATTTTTCTCGCTCAAAGGGCACCGAAAAATTTTTGGCTTTTTTTACAAAAATTTAAATTTGGGAGTTTTATTGAAGAAAATTTGAAAAATTTGGATTTTTAGGGGAGAATATTGAATAATTTGGGTTTTTTGTAAGGAAATTTGGAAAATTTGGGGTCTTTTTTGAAGAATCTGCCCTTCCTATGAGCAAAATCAAGCAGATCGTTGGGGCAACTGGAGGTCGTTGGGACTTCATATTTTATCGTACGGATAAAGGCTCCCCTATGAAACTGGAAAATTTCCCCGACGGGGGCCAGTCTTCCCCGACGGGGGGCCATGGCCCACCCAGGCCCCCACTGGCGCCACCCCTGGGACAAGATAAGCAAAAAACACGGTAAATCCCAGTTTAACGTTTGGCAAAGTCAATTTGACCACAATTTTACCTGTTTTCATTTATCTGCTACAACAGCAAGGATAACTTTGGTCATTGAAGTACTAGCTCCTAGGTAGTACGGTACTTCCGTGGTAGGAGCATAATATCGCCGCTGGCATGGGGCTCATTTGCCCGCCTTAGCGTCTATTTCAGTAAAGTCCCTCGGCGGGGACCTCAGTGGGCGAAGCCCCTGGAAGCTCTTAAGCATTTACACGATTGTGGGCACTAGAAAAAAGCATTTTGCTGTCTACAAATGGCATTGAGTACGCACTAAACAGACCATAAAAAGCAGTTTGTCTATCTTTTCAAAGTAGCATAAATTGGTCTAACCGCTATAGTCGATTTCTTCAAAATGCAGGGGATTGATGTTGGGGATGGTCATAGAGTTCCTGGGGTGGGGAGGGTCATAGAGTTCCTGGGGTGGGGAGGGTCATAGAGTTCCTGGGGTGGGGAGGGTCATAGAGTTTCTACGGGGTTTTGAAATAGTTATACTCACTTTGTTTTTATGAGTAGTCTTGATAGGTTAACAAGAGCACAAGTTGAATGCACGTTAAGCTCCTCAAAAAATAACACTTTTGCGGACATGTAAGTAATGTTTGCTTCCATTTTACAAAGCAATTACCTATTGATAAATTGCACTGAATACGAACTTAACAGACCTTAAAATTCCAATTAGCCCTTTTGTTTCATAATAGCTAGGACTAACTGTCATTCCATTTCTTTAAGGATGCAGCAGGTTCGAGGGTTGGAGCTAGGATGGGCCATCTCGGAGGTTGCACGCCCCGTCTTTCTTGAATTATTGATTGGACAATTAGCGGATATGAAGGATGCGCGCGAGTCCGCCAAAATAGGATTTTAAGGGATTTTGCCAACGTTTTTAGGCACTGCATCTACAGAAGGGAAAGAATGCGTACCTCCTTCGCAACCACCGCAGTACAAAGTGTACGTACTTTCAAGTGTTTACATTAAGCACAAAAGCGCTCCGACTTCACGATTTGAGTAAGAGGAAAGCCAACCCACACTGCACCGACCAGACTATAAACGGACGAGTGATTTTCTCCTCAAGGACGAATGGGGGTAATTTCAATTTTTTTACATTCCTTCTAACTTGAGCATCATTTTACATTTTTTCATGATTTTAATGGAAATTTCCGAAAATCGCTCCAAGTCGACCTGGGGAAAAAAATCCGCCAACCGGGCGGCGAAAACCAGTCGTGTGGCAGACAGGTAGGTTAAGTGTGTTCCAAATTTTGTTTTCTACCCGACTTTTGGTCCCAGTATAGATCCGACAGTCTATACCTAGACCACATGACACAAGTCAAACTGTTTGATATTCGTAGTGGGGTCAGAAGAGGGGGTGGAGCAACGTGACAATTGAGTAAAGTTATGATAGTGTGCAGCTGTCATCGACCCAACTGCCACCCATTTTTTTATAAATTGGCCAACAAAGAAGGGTTTGTGAAATCAGACGATGGTTGCAGAAAATCATGTGCGATTGATGAAAAGTAGATAGACAGTGTGTTGCGTGTTCAACATTCAACCCCACTACCACCCGACACGACTGACCACGAATACACTACAACCCATCCCCGACAAGCAGTCCGGTTTAGTTGAGTCACATTCCAGAAGGCTTTTATATCACAGTGTCGGACATGGTGTCAATTGTTAAGTGTCTCGATGCAGATTGTGAATGCAGATTTCGTCAGGGAAATCTTATTTAATGACAAAATTTCGGCGCGCTTCCCGCATGGGTCACGGTTTGCACTCCTTCGCATGACCATTATAAAGGTAATTATACATGGAACTATTCTGATCACAACAATCTCCGAAAACAGAAAGACATCTCCAAACATCTGAAGGGGCCTCTCATCAATATTGGATCATTCAATCAGTGGCGTACGCAGAGGGGAGGGCCATTCGGCCATGCCCCGCTCACTTATTCCGATTTTTCTTAAGTTCCTAAAAATACGTAAATTTTTTTTGCCCCCTCACTGATGCCTATTTTTTAGTTCCTAAAAATACGTACATTTTTTAACACAAATTTTACTTCGAAAGGTAGCATATTTGGCACCAGATTGTATGTAAGGACACCTTTTTTTCAAAAATTTTCAAAGGAGAAGGGGACACCCCTCCTCCAGGCCGGCGGTCGCACAACATATTGCATGCCCCGCCCCCTTGAAACAAATCCTGGGTACGCCACTGCATTCAGTCTAATTTGTAGCATGATATGGAAGGTTTAAAGTACTTTGTTGCCGTTAAACATTTTTCAAAAATTTTTACAGAGCGCTTCGCCGATGACATTATCGGTATGGATGGTGATTGTTAATACACTTCCGACTTCAAAGCATTCTGAAAACGCCCTTGGTAGTCCTTCACAACTTTGCTATACTACGATCAGCTCCAAAAATATCACAAAGATAGCACCATTTTGCATCTAAGCAACCTTAAATAAACAAAAAATTTCTCTAAGAGTGGGGATCCTTCCTTTGTCACTACATAAATTGTATTTCCTGGGAGAGGGGATTAAGGGGAGGGGCTCCCCCTCCCCTTAGACCCCTCTCCCAGGACGACAGTTTATGTAGTGAAAAAGGAAGGATCCCCACTGCTGTATACAAAAACGCAGAGCGCTCATAAACACAGTGCAATTTACACGTCTCCACTCAGTTTGAAAAAACATCCAGCCAGTCGGAATTTGAGACGGTCACCTTCACACCCCAAAACATGTCACCCTAGCAACGGGCCTGGTCGGGTCCATGATCTCCGACAATGATCCACGCTGCGAAGCGTGGTTTCAGCTATTTTGGGACATGCTAAAATGTATTTCACCTGGCAGATCTGAATGATGGTCATGTTAACTTTGAAATGATAATTCTTATTAGACGGGCCCGTAGCCAGGCCGGGGCACGAGGGGGCCGTGTCCCCCGTGCGGACGACTGTGCCCCCCTTTACGGAAAATCGATCGAAAATAAAATTTAAGTACATGTAAACGGTGGCCCTGGTATGACACCAAGCTAACCCTAACCAAAAATGATCCCAAAGGGAGTTTAATAATGAACGTATTTTGTTCTCTGTAACATTTTTAATCTAAAATCACAAAAATTTTCGCGCGCTACGTGCGCTTTCATCTTTAGTTACATAGAGCCTTAACAGCCGTTTCAGATATGTTGGCTTAATTTATAAATGTACAGGTTCCAAGGGGCTCAACACAGTTTTGGAAGGAGTAACTTGGTCGGGAGAGTTTCTTCCATAGAAACCCAAATTTTCTAACTTTCCAAATATTTTCAATTTTTCTTCAACAGAACCCCAAATTTTTCGCCGGTCGCCCAAACTGTAACGGTATCCAATCTGTAACCCATTGCTTCTGACGGGGCTTCGGGTTGCTGGACCTCTCAGGGGAGCTTGGTCCCTTCGTCGGCCTTATCTTTCCACCACCCCTTGCTGAGTCTGTATGCAGGTTTTATCGTGGTAAATAATTTTCCTGCAAAATTTCGGCGCGCTTCGCGCGTAATTCTCACAAGCGAAGTAATATCACCTATGATCATTATTAGAACAAAAATTCAAGTGAACTCTTCCAGCCAATGCTAGGTGAAGTCTCAAAGTTAGATCCCAGACATCAAGGGGCTTTCATGTAGTAATCTAGTACCTTGAGTAAAATTCGCTCCGCGACGACTATACGGTTTGAAGCTACATTTACTCGTACCAAAAATTTATTCCAAAATTTACTTTTTCTCATGTTTTTTTTTCTTGTAAAATTTCGTTCAAAGTAGAAATACGATAATGACCATCCGAAGTGTGAACTGTGAAGACATTGGTGTGCTCTCACTGTCATTCAAAGTCCTGCTCAAAGCTCCATGCTAGTGTTCCCATATTATTAATTCGCCACATATTCGGGGAATTTCCTCTGGGTCCTAACAAAATCATACTGGATCACACCAAGCCTGCCTAATGGCAGCCCCTGGTCCCGCCTCGCCTTTCGCAAAGTACTTAACCAGCTTCACCTGCGCTTGCTGAGCTGAAGATATATCGTGATTATAGTGTTGTTCCCTTCACTTGTGGGGAATTTCTACGTCTCTGTATTGCAAGCAAAGGGAAAAAATTCCATAAGAAAAGTGAAATTTTCGCGTGCTTCGGCGCGCGTATGTGCACACGTAAAACCGATACCTTTAAGCTATGTGTGGTAAGCTTGAGATATAATCCTCTGTAGTTCCGTCAAACTGTAATCCTGTGGTGGTACTTCTGACAACAAACATAATCTTCTTCGGTGCCCCTCTATGAGGTGTCGGTGCCCCCATATCAGAATTCCTGGCTACAGGCCTGTTATTAGAATAGGGCGTCAGTCATCATAAGGGGGAGAGGAGGAAAGGGCCTATAGGAAGACACCCCCTCTTCAAAACCAAAGGGATTGGTTTGTGCTAAGTCATGTATGTCCCACGCCCCCCCCCCCCCCCACATTTGAATACGGATTGACTCCCCTGATTGGAAGACGTACATGTTACGCTAAAGTGAATATGTTCGGCATGGGATTACATCTACCCACGACGATTTCATGGCATGATTTTCGTGCCTTTGCGTACACTGTTTGTAATTAAACCTTGCGCAAATTTGGCGTGGAATACCAGTTCAGGAAAGCAAAATTGGCCCATACCTTTAGCGAATCTAATATACCAACTTTCCAGTTTGGGGTTGCACCCTCTCGTACTTTAGTGGGTTCAGTTCAAAGTTTGCATGGATTCTAAATTCGAATACCTCTTACAGGAAAAATTATCGTTAATTGGAAATTAAGTAAATAGAGAATAAACGCCTATTTGACAGAGAAGTACAAAGCAATAAAACCTTAAAGGGCAAAAGAGATCAGATGTGGTCAAAGCCTAGTCCACAACTGGAGTAACCATCCTGGTCTAGAAAAGAAATATAATAAATTAAGTGAGCTTACAGGCTATTATATTTACTTTGGGGAGCCTAACCATATTACAACGAGCTGAAAGGAAGGCTGTCAGTAAGTAGGCCATGGCAGCAAATAAATGCGGCTGACAGTAATAGTTATAGGCTAATATGCTGCGGCAGAGGAAAGTTTCACAAGCGCCGCCAATATTATGTAGATAGGAACAGTTAAGAAGTAACAAGGAAGTAATACCTCAAAATTAGTACTTCCATTCTAGTAAAGGCAGAAATAAGCTGCGGTTGGCACTCACTGCTGACAGAAAGAAGGAGGCACGGAACAATGCTATCAGCATTAAGTTGTTCGTGTGCCTATAAAATAAGTTTGTTCTTAGAAGGAGGTACTGGAAATAAGCGACACACCCCCAAGGGAGGATAATGTCTATGATCTTCAAAAAGACATTAAAATGAGGCGCCTTAGACCGAGTTGCTACATGGGCGCCCGGGAGGGGGAAGGGGGCACTTACCCCAGTGGAAAATCAAAACGTTGAGAAAAGCTTGAAGGAAAAATAACATCAACTTTTTTTATGATAGCGCTAGAAAATTTCCAGAACATGATCTTTCAAAATAGAAAATGATTAGATGCAACTCACAAGGCCTGGAAAGGGCCATTTTCAGCGATCTGTGAGGCATTTCGGCCAAAACTTTCTTGGCGTTTCGCTCCAAACTATGGTGGGCGCTACGCTTAGATAATTTGCTTACAGCCCCCCCCCCCCCGGCAAATTCCTGGCTACACTCCTGTAACAGGAGCAAACATTTAGCAATTAAGCTATTTCTTGGGGGTAAAAATTCCCCTAATTTGGTCAATTACAACCATTGAAAAATTAAATAAGTATTTTATAAGTTTAACATCAGTACACTGAGTAAACATACTGTACATGTAGTCCTCCCTGCTTACATTATAGTCTTACATTGTAAAGTCTAAGCTTGCACTTGGCAGGTAAGTTAGACACACTGTTTACTAGCAGATTTAGAGTGAGAACCTAACTGAAATACTAGATTAACTGCCTTCTATATCACACTGGAAATATCAAGTTATAATATGGTGCGAAGATGCTATTTTCACAACAGCCATTGAAAGGATGCAGAGGGAAACGCATTTAGAAATGGGTTAATACATATCAACTTTACGATCCAAAATGAGTGTGCACCCAAGAGACCTTTGTGTGAACAGTGTTCTGCGGCAAAATCCCCTTTGAAAGTGGACTGTTCCATTTATTGAACAATTTTGAACTTTTCTTTCTAACAAGCCTAGCAAAATCGTCTAAGAGGCTCCCTTAACCCAAAGGTAATCTGAAGACCTTTCGCCACAATGAAATGTCCAGCGTTCAACAGGGGTAGTAAATTTCAACATTCCTTACGGCTTGATACCGTCGTTAACACAGCTTATCTACATATACTACGACTCTTATCTCTATTTGACCAGCAGAATCAGATACCATTTTATTATCAAACTAATTGATATTCCTACCATCAAAAATTAAGATTGCTTTTTTTTATTGATGTTTGAAATGCAATGCCTGGCTTCACAATTAAGCTCAAAGATCATAACGTGTTTTGTGAAGTGATTGCAAGGGGCGTTTTATCTGTCTTACAAAGTTCCAAAGTCACTTGTAAGCTACGTGTTAGCATAAAGTGACCTTCCAATCTGTGGATGATTATTTTAATTCTTCTGCCAATAGCAGTCATATCAAGCAAGAAGACTTTTTAGACTACCCAAATGGCCAATAAGTTCCATCTTACTGCTGCCGTTTCTTTCATCACATCATCTGTTGCTTTAGGTTTCGGCATCACTTACTCACAGCATGAGAGCTCACCGTGGTACTTCATTGTAGCATTTGCAGGTAGGTAGTGTTTTGTCCTTTTCTCAATTGCCTTGTTTGGAAAATAAACAGGCCTACATGAAGAATAAGATACAGAATATTAAATTTGATGCTCAACTTTTCAACTAGGAAACTTCCAACTAGGAAACAGTTTGGGACTCATCCACGTTGTGCACTTCACACCAAATGACAGTGGGTCTCCGCGTCACGTCCCATCTTCTTTCCAAAGTTATCAATAAAATTTTGGTCCCAACGCTCATCATGCATGTATCTGTTTTCCACAACCCGTGGCCCAGACCAATCTAGCCTGTAAACGCTGTTGTTCTAGACAATGGTCACCAATGGTAAAAAGGTAATATCGGCTCTATTTTAATGAAAGTGACGTATGTTCAGACTGCTTTCAAGTTACAGAAAATAACCTGTGGGTATTGTTAAGAACTAAGCTATACTTTCAGAGAAATACATGAACTAAAAATGCTGTAATGTCCTCCCAAGAAAATTGTGAGTATTTGATTAATTTCTAACCTTCCAATTTACAAAGAAGAAAGTTAATGTACACTTTGGGACTGAAAGTGTGTAAACTAACTTGTCCCACACCCCTCTCTCTCACTCCTTTGGCGAAGCTGTTCAGTTAAACCATGGAACTACAACAATGTACCTTGTGGCTCCGTGGTTAGAATTCCTGGGAAAGGATTTTCTCCAATGAAGTTAAGTACCACTTCTGGCATTCACGTTTCCATAGATTTTCTCTATTTTATTCATTGTCACTTCCCTTCTTATACCTTTTATTTTTCATTTGGGACAGGGAGGGCCACATTCCTTGCGATGGCTTAACAAACTCTTCCTTTTTCTTTTCATCTTCCCTTTTATTCCAGCAATTTCCGCTTTCTTGAGTTTTGCCCTTGGAAGTATGTGTCTACTAATTTCTATGCAGCGTATTCCTGAGCAATACTCCATCCCTGCAGCTCTTCACCATTACATCGTCAAGACCCATCGACTGTTTGTTGGTGCAAGGATGCTGCGAAGATTACGTACTTGTTGTGATAATCCCCGGAAAGCCCAAGAAGATGTTCTGCTACAAATCATTAACAGAAACAAGAACACTGAGTATGGAAGGCTGTTTCGACTTGGTGATATTAAGAGTTTGGAAGATCTTCGTACAAAGCACCCGGTTACTGACTACAGCCGGTACAAAACTTTTGCAGACAGAATAGCTAGAGGCGAAAAGAACGTCCTAACAACTGAGCAAGTTACGAGGTTGACTTTAACCAGTGGCACTACCGGTGAAGGAAAAATGTTTCCTCAGGATCGTTACTATCTTGAAAAGATGATGATGTTCGTAGAAGCGATACAACATGAGATGTTTCCCGAGTTACAGCCAATGCAGTCAAAATTGAAGATACACTGTAATATTCAAGACGTGAAAAGCGAGTGTGGTCTGCCAATAACAGCTGCATCTGCTGTTGAAGATTTAATGCTGAGACACATGGTAATCTATTCCACACCCCCCGCTGGCTTCATGATTTGGACTTCAAAAGAGGCCATGTACGTTCATTTGTTGTTTGCGCTAAGGGATAAAAACCTAGGATCTATCTACACTAATTTTTCTAGCCTCTTCTTAGATACAATCAAATACCTCGAGACAAATTGGAAAACACTGGTCGAAGACCTGGCTAGAGGGACTCTTAACCCGGCCTTAGAGTTGAGCAGTGATGTTCGTAACAGTTTGTCCAAGGCTCTTGGATCTGGAGATCCTCAACGAGCAATGGAAGTGCAAAGGGAATGCCAAAAGGGTTTCGATGGAATCGTGAAGCGACTTTGGCCGCATATGAATTTTATTGCAGCAATAGATAATGTCGGTTTGCGACATATTTTGCAAAGGTCTATTGCAAAAGGTAACATAAATACCACATTTACGACGAAAATGTGAAGAATGCAGAAAAGAAGTTTACTTATAGAAGATATTTTACCATTATCTCTTACAACATGTTTAAAAATTTGCCTCTGCCTGGCGTATAACCAACCGAAAAAGGTATTTTTGGTTTTGCTCGGCACATGTTTACAAATAACCTCTGCGCATTTTTGAATATTGCGAAGTTGACACCACTTTGCTCCACCCAAGTTTGGTTGTTGGAGCACATTTCATTTAAACGGAAACAAAAGAGGAAAAAGTTCTGAGATACGCTCATTGTTACAGCTCGATATTACACACTCCACAAACCAGCAACAACGAAAGATTGTAGAAGAATGAGATGTAAAATTTGACTGGCTTATTATTCCCCAACCCCCTTTAATTACTTCTTACAACATATAATAAATTTTAACTTAGGAATGTATTTACACTTTTTACTCCGGATACTTAGCTCTAATCTTCGCTGGCTAGTAGTGTGGCACTCGCTTTGTTATAACGCTACTGTAGGCATTTCAGTTGCAACGGTAGGCATCATCCGCGTACCTGGTATACATGCACGGTTGACGTTGACGTTTTAAAGCGACGACAGTAGGCGGAACGTTCTTGTTTTGGCAGTTCACCAGCTGTAGGAACGCAGAAACAGATTGTAGTAAAAAACAGCGGTATCTCTCAACAATACGTCTGGTTGGTGTATAAATTGTAGGCTATTTGTCTCTCAGTAGGCTATGTGTAGCAAAGTGATTTGAGTCAATGATGACATCTGGCTGGCTAGCTCTGTGTTTTAGCAGCACTACGTCTGGTTCTTGGTGAATTAGAGTTAACGTAAGTCCTCAGCTGGGTGTTTTTCCTGGTAAATAAATTATATCTCTCTCTTTGTATGAGTGTGACTGTTAGCTTTTATAAGACCAGTGAAATCGTTCCAGTATTTTCTCACTTCCAGAAGAGTCCTTCGGAAGGTCATTCCCTAATTTAAAAATGTGACGTAATCAGTTCCTTTTGTAGTCTTCTGGAAGTTGGACGAAGGTTCTATGGTATTCTGTAGACATCTGAAGAAAATTCCAGAAGTCCTGAAAAGATTCTCCCTTGTTGATTCGAAGAAAGATTAGATTTGGAATTCTTGGAACTCCGATTGTGCCACGCAATGCTAAAATGGACATTGTAACCGTTTGGTAAAAGTTATCGCAGTACCTTACGAAAAAGTACTCCAAATTTTATGTCTACACAAAAATAGGCTAAGGGTAAAATGTTAAACGTTGACGATCGACAGTCGGTAAAAGTGATCAAGAAGAAATTAAATGTAAAGTTGTTACAGCAATGAAATTACTGTATGCGATCAAACCTTGTCTAATTAAGTAAACTTATGTGTTAATGAAATCTATTTTTTCATTTAATTGTGTACATCTTCCATTCTTTCATTTCCTTAAACAGGGGTAGAGATGTATTCACCAATGTATGCATGTTCAGAAGCATTGCTGGGACTGAATTTGTTTCCCTTTGGAAAAGGCGAAGAAGAATACGTTCTGAATGTGGCTGAAAATGTCTTTGAGTTTATTCCAGAGGATGACATGTAAGATGTTTAAGATTTCTTCGCATGAATATTAAATCCATGCAAGACAACTTAGAAACAAACACACGATAATAAATTTATTTCAACCTTTGACCATTTACCTCTCCTTATTAAGCGAAGGGTTGATAGTTGTCATATCATTGCGATTTCACGCAATAAGATGATCATTATTATTACAAAAAGGTTGATGAGAATTGTTCAATAATTCTAGTATATTTAGCAAGTTCGTACACTGTTCTTGTTTGATTTTATGACGAAATCTCTCCTCTCATTAAAGATACAGATTAATGTATTGCCGACATGCCGATTTTTATTCACTAATATATTTAGTTGCTGATACTTTGATATTACATTCGAGAGAATCCAACACTTTCAGATAATGTTGGCATTTAAGAGTGAGGAACAAGCAGCCATGCTAGATGTAACCGATAGTACAGTACACAACAAAGCCATGCACATGCGATTCAGACAGATAATTTCAACATCGGAAAGTTACACTAGATACGCATTTAATTTTTGGAGACCACTTTAAAATATCCCTCTACTCCAATAGATCTGTATTTTTAGACATTAGAACTTCGACACTGTTAAAATGCACAGGCTTGCCCTACCGGCTTGACTCGTACAGACTACATGTTCTTTTTATCTTGAAAAAACCAGTTCAGGCTCCGGTACCACGTGTAATCTGGAAAGGAATAACGATATCACAATTTATTAAGCAGTTGTAGAATTTAAAGTGTAAGCTACTGTGCACGTATACAGGCTGCATAACTGCAAGTTGTTCTATCGCCTAGGTGCAAACATGTGGAAAAGACAGCAAGGTACTGCTAGTGAAACCTCCTTTTGGTGACGATCAATGAGTCGTTTGAGGGGTGAGGGGTGAGCAGTGGCAGTGATGTGTTCAGTATTTCAGAAGTGTGGGACATAACCTATGAATCCCCCTCCCTGATAAGGGGGAGCGTCACAAGTGCACACGGCAATAGAGCCCCTGGCGGAGTCCAGGCGCAGAGATCCAGTTGGGTTGCCTGGGGCGAATCCCCGGAGCTCCTGCAATATAACATAGAAAGACCGCCGAAAATTGGTTCTAGAGAGTTTGTTGATCAGGTTAAGTGAATCCAACTAATGAACTCCAAAAACATATCCGTGAAATGAACAATTCTGAATGTATTTTATTTTGCCCCATAATAAAAGTCAAAGATGAATATAATGAGCTGGGTAATTTACACCTGTATTACTTTCAACAGGCTACACTCTTATTTGGCTAATTCCTAATTGCACAAGGAAAACTCATAGTGTGGCTGTTAAGTCATTTTAGAGTTAAGAGACTGTAAGAAGTATTGGCACAGGAGCGGCAAATCGTTTCAGCAATGGAGAATGTACTCTTGATACTAATCGCGTTGTACGTCATCCACCGGGTAATTTAGAACAAAACTGAGACACATTTTGGCATGTGTTCCTAACAGTGAATAAAACATCCGCAGTCTTTGTATAGTGGAGGGTCCAGGAGTTGTCATAGCAGTGATTTCTAAACAGGGGGCTGTACGGGACCAAGGCCTAACTCAGCCCGGCGTTAGGTTAGGACTGACGTTGGAAAATTGGGCAATCCATATGCCCCAGATTGCACGAAACCTGACCCTAAAACAAAAGTGACTGAACTGTGTCTAGTATAACAACTACAAGAGATCGTTTAACCTAGAACGTTTCCAAAAGAAACAGAGCCCTCCAAACATGTATGGTCGTCCATTCGGCCGCGATTTCTCCATACGTTGGTGCACACTAGCACGGTCAAACACTCACAGAAACACTTCTGGCTTTTGCAACCTCTGTCAAACCGAAAGCTTGCAATAGGTGATCATCCTCCTGAACAAGAGATCAGAACTCCTCTCACAATGCAGACATCACACCCCACCTAAAAAAATTACCCAGGTGGACAAAGGTTAAAAACGGACACAGCTTTAAGGGTTAAAACGGACACGAAAGACTCGAAAATCATTATCCATGAGGACCTCCTGATGAAAGCACTATAGCGAGTGAACTCGGAGTAGTGGTGTTTTGCTTATTTGAATGTTTTTATATTTTTCAGGGACAAGTCAAATCCCCAAACATTGTTCGTCGATGAGGTTGAGGTTGGTCAAAATTACGAGCTTCTAGTAACACAGAAGTATGGCTTATGTCGCTATAAGTTTGGTGATGTCATCAGAGTTTCTGGATTTTACAAGAATTGCCCGATGATTAAATTCCTTTACAGGTATAAAATGTAATGTATTTTGTGCCTAAATTTACTTTTATAAGTGTCAAAGTTTTCGTTTTATCCTGATTGTACACAACAAATATTTAAATCCTGTTTGAAGGCAGATTTAACTGTACTTAAGCTTGAGCTTCATCGGAAAATATCATGTTTGTAAATTCAAAAAGAGAATTAAGTATTACACCAGTAAAATCAGTGTAAGAGCAAATTTAGGTTTCACCCGAACTTGCTCTCAAACTTGTGCGAAATAGGGCTGGCTGGGCAAGGGGCTCCCCTCAAGTGCTTTCCACGCCTGGCAATCTTTAAATTTCCATTCCTACTACAGTTCATTGAAACTGGACTAAAAAGGCAGTAATGTTAACATACCTGGACGGAATGCTTACTCAGAAGCAAAAGGCGTTCTACCAATTGGTGCACTTTTTTCTGTAGTAACTGTGAAAAATGATTGATTTCAAAAGGACCAACGAAGCCATTGCCTAAAACACATCATTATCAATGGCCTCAAATCCTAGTAGGTATAATATTAAAAAAGGTATCACACACATTGTTTACAACGCTCTTCAGTGCAATTTACAAAATTTATCAATACAAAGTGAAAATCAAAAAGTCGAAATTATTTAGCTGAACAAGTACTTACGAATTATTCAAGGTCCGCTTTCCAATTGGCATAGGATCCGGCGAATCTAAAATCCGCCCCTAACTTCATCGAATGGTAGCACTCAGTTTTCATGAATTTTTCCAGTCTTAAGTATCTTAACTTTGACACTTCTTAAACACTATGTGTAGAAATGTTATCGTCCATCGGTTGTAGAACACACCTATGTTTAGCGAGCAATGTAAGACAAGTAATATTTCTAGATACGAAAATAAAGGTAGGCCTTTCTTAATACGAACGACATGAAGTTTAAACCTTAATAACTAACGAGATAATAGCGTAAAGCACATCGACCAGTTTTGTGTTTTTGTTTTCTACCAAATTCATCGGTGCCAAACAACATACCAATATATCAGAAAGGCTACTTTACTAAATCTGGTCGGGGAAAAAGTTACTCAACCCATGATCCAAAATTCTTTGAAAACTGTCTTAAATAAGTGGGCAGACACTGTTGAGTTATCACACTACAGCGTGGCGGAGAGTGTCCTTTTATACGACTTCTTCAACAAGGATAAAGGTAAGTTGCGTTTGCACATAGCTATTGTCTTTTCGGTAAAATTGTTCGAAGTAGGCTGTTCTGAGGAATGCTATTTCCAAAAGGTATTCTGTCGAATGCAATTAATCATAATTGAGTTTAATCTTGAGGGGAAGGAGTCATAAAATCTCGCAACGCATAAGGTATACAGAGACGATGTTTGTACTTAAACACCGGGAATGTAGAGATGTGTTCGTATGTGTGAGAGTGTGTGCTTGAGGGCAAAAGAGTATTTAGCCAGCTCCTAACAAACTCGGTTGATAAGTACATTTACGTGTGTAATTTGTGACGTCACATGCCAACAGCCAAAGGTTAAATAAGGGGAAAACTTTTTTGTCATTATTGCTTACCAGTATACAGGTCCTTAGCCAGACAAGGTTCTGAAGGCTTGTCAGCATGTTGGGAAAGTCAATGAGTTACAAAATAGGCTGTGTAGAAAATGGAAAAAAATCAAAAAAAAAAAAAACAATTCTATAAAGTTGGATTGGGTCAGGGTTAAAGGTTTCATAAGATAATTGTCGACTGGTCTAAAATGTCCATGACAAACTTCTAAACCTGACGTCTGATCAAGTCCCAACTTTGTGTATAGGTTATGGACAAAAAATTAATTCTGTATGTGTACATGATGATACACTTTAAAGGTAAATAGTATTGGGCGTAATAACTTGAAATTGACTTTAAGTAGTTATTGGCTGATCAGTTTACAAAAAGATCAAAAGCCACATCATATTTCCAGAATAATGAAATTGATTTTAAAAGCCCGGTTAATGGTTGCTAAAGGTCCATGTCAAAGGTCAAATATATGAAACAGTAAAGTACTTAAAACTTGTTTCTGAAAGGATCGAAAAGACTTCGTAGGTAGCATTCGACGATTTATTCCATCATTTTGCAAAAAGATCAAAAGCCACATCATACGTCCAGAATAATGAAATTGATTTTAAAAGCCCGGTTAATGGTTGCTAAAGGTCCATGTCAAAGGTCAAATATATGAAACAGTAAAGTACCTAAAACTTGTTTCTGAAAGGATCGAAAAGACTTAGTAGGTAGCATTCGACGATTTATTCTATCATAAGTTGGACCTTTGTATAAGTTTTCAAAAGGTACAACCTACTCCTCAAATGACAGTTAAAGAGTAGGCCTTTTACACTGATTCCAAAATTGTGAACCATGACCATTAAACTGTTGAGCTAAGACAGTTGTTCAATAGGATTCTTGCCTTTTACTTCATTCAAAACGTCACATGCATAGTAATATAATGAACGGATATAAGTAGTAGTATAAGTTGGGGTGGTAGTGGTAGTTGTAATAGTAGTTGTTGTAGTAGTCGTAGAAGTAGTAGTAGTTGTAGTTGTAGTAGTAGTTAGTAGTAGTAATAGTTGCAGTAGAAGCAGTAATAGTAAAAGTACTTGTAGTAATAGTTGTAGTTGTAGTAGTAGTAGTTGTAGTAGTAGTAATAGTAAAAGTAGTTGAAGTAGTAGTTGTAGTAGTAGTAGTTGTAGTAGTTGTAGTAGTTGTAGTTGTAGTTGTAGAAGTAGTAGTTGTAGTAGTAGTAATAGTAAAAGTAGTTTTAGTAGTAGTTGTAGTAGTTGTATTAGTTGTTGTAGTAGTAGTAGTTGTAGTAGTAGTAGTAGCAGTAGTAGTAAGTAGTAGTAGTAGTTGTAGTAGTAGCAGAAGTAATGGCAGTGGTAATGGACAGTGGTAGTGGTAGTAATAGTAGCAGTTTTAGTAGCAGAAGCAGTAGCAGTAGCAAGTTTATATAGGTGGAAAAACAGTGCAAAGTGTGACAAATAAACACCAGTGAAAAAAATAATTATGGTGTACTCTGTACTCAGCACTACACCCATCCACATATTTCCACAAATTACCTACCTCTACCCCAGTTTTCCTCATCTATCTGTGTAAATATGTGGTTTTGGTTTTCCACGTATTACCTTACGCCCAACCTGTTGTAATTGCTTAATCCTTGACATTTTGGAAATGCGTGTCAACTGTTTCATAATTAGGCACCCATGGTAATGCAAAAATTGGAGAAACTGCACATTTCACATTCCGTCAATTTTTTTCTCGGTTTTACACAATATTCTTATAGTGTGATGATGTTGAACTTTCGCCACGGAATTTTTGATCTCATCGCTTCGGTAGAAGGATGAGATATTTTCACTATGCCAGTTGAGATATATACGCCAATGCCCGTTGAAATAGCACCCGTTGCCATGTTAACAGCCAGTTTTCCAAAGTTACTAGTCTAAGGGGCTAACTCACGGTGCGGTACCCAAGGTGACAAGAAATCCATAACTGTGGGAGGGATCGAAACGTGTCTGAGTGCGTGAATGTGAATTTGTCAAATTTTGCCTTGTTCATATTTAGACGGCTCAGCCGATTTTCTTCAAACTTGGTGAAAAAGTGTAACCCTTGTGTCATGCTCACTATTGGTAGTAAAGGTCAAAGATCAGAGGTCAAAAGCCAAATTTTGTGAAAATCACTCTTTCCTGTATTATAAAGAGAAAACATCTCACAGTCATAAAACATCGCACATACGATAAAGATGCCTAGTATTAATAAAATATATGGTATTAATAAAATATATGGTATTAATAAAATATATGGTTGTCATTGTAACCAACATGTATGCTTGCCATGACAACCACGTGATGGAAGGGAAATGTATTTTTTCTAAGCAAAAATTTGTTTCAAGAACTCCTCCTAGTGGGCTGGACAGATTCTTTTCAAACTTTGTTGAAAGGTACCCCAGAGGAGGAAATTTTGCCTCGGACAGACCCACGAAAGTAAAGGTCAGAGGTTAAAGGTCAAATTATGTAAAATTCATTTTTCCTGGAATTCTTAGAGGAAACACTGCCATGACAAAAAATTCACACTTAAAATAGGGATAAAAAGTTCAACCAGAATGTGTAATTGTCATGCCAACCGTAGTCAAAGATCACGTGACAGAAGGTAATACGTACAATGTTTTGTTTTGAAAACTGCCACTAGAAGGCTGGACCGATTTTCTTCAAACTTGGTGAAAGGGTTTCCCAAGTTAGAAAATTGTGTCTGGCAGACTCAAATTAGTAAAGCCCATATGTACTTAGTTCGTTAGTGATTTTAGTCGATATTTGTTACGTTATCACAATGAATGAAGGCTTGGTAGCGATGAGATATACAACTTCGTGGATAACCTCTTGTCTCTGTTTTTTTTTTTTGGTAAGAAAACACTTCGTTTACGCTTACTTTTTCACAGTGCACACATGTTGAAATTACCACAAATGGTGGACGAAGTTACCTATAGACCTTATGCATTGAGGTCACGCGACGTTATTTTGGAGGCAAAACAATGAAGCACATTGCACGCACACAGTTTACTTTGGAGGGAAAGTAAAGTAGTCTTACGTGCGTATGCGACTGGTTGACAAATCAGCTGTCTTTATTTGTTGGTGTAACTTGCAATGATACGCTTGCCTCCCTCCAGATGCGTGCGTGTATGGTTGACCGGGGTGGACATAAGACGGACTGATTTCATGGCGTAATAAAGCAAATTATAGTACCCCAAAGGTAGCATATTGGAGTTCATTTGGAGGCATTGCATGCATGATTTTCTTCTAAACTGAAGCAGAGGATATAGTGCAGACGTACGATATATCAAATTACAAAAGCATAAAGGCTATACGCAAGAAGAAACATGTATTCAGTGGAATTCAGGAGCATAAAGATGTACGTTGCAATATGCTTCTACAATAAGACAATTTCCATGAAACTTCAAAGAATCTGTCATGCGGGTTGTGATGATGATGGGCTGGACTGTAGAGAACAGCTAGGTATAGAAACGAGTAGTGTCTCCTACCAACGTGTAATAAAAGAACATATACTTGAACATAGACTTGACCAAAACAAAGGAGTAGGAAGCTGTTTTTAGCTTGGTTGAAAGTTGTTTCGAGCCGCTGCAGAAGGAAGGCTTTTAAGGAGAGGGGTTGTTCCCCTCCCCTTTTCCTTTGGGATATTTTTAATCATATGAGGTTCATTAGATGCAGGTTTGTGGGACACATTGTGCAAATTTCACATAAGATAACTGCAATATTTTGACATTTTACAGACGAAAGAAATAAGGTTTTTTCCTCGAATTGTGGGGAGGGAGCACTTCACACCACTTTTTTGATTAAGGGCCTTAAGCCCCTAAATCCCCCTCCCCGAACCACCGGAGACATATCCGAGGGGTCGGGGAAATGCTTACATAAGGAGTCTTCGGGCTCGCTTTGGAGCCTCTGGTGGGATCGAGGAGCAACATTCCGATGAGGCCCTCTTCAAATAACATCAAATGAGTACTAAGTAGACCTGAAGTTACAATTTGATAATTCGCACATAGAAGTCGGACTAACGGTGGGTAGGTTTGAAAAGGTAGAACGTGTTACCTTCTGACGAGGCCAGGGATTGGTAAGGAGGAGGGGGAGGGAACCACAGAAAATTGTGTCGTAAGCTGACTCAGATAGCACCGATGAATCCATATAAAGCGTGCGTATCAGTAGTAAGCGTATATATATTGCTTCTTTCTACTGCACGCTTATTTCTCCTTCTCTGAGATACAGAGTAGAAAGTTCACCCACAACAAATTAAGGAAGATATGAGCAGACGCCGCAGGGAAAAAGAGTCATTCGAAAGGCCTCAAGAGGTCCGCAATAATGCTACAGCTAAAGTTCAACGTACTCTGATTGTCAGAGGTCCAAGGCGAACAATCAGAAGCGTTGGGATATCGAAGAGGGGCTCACTAACATGATACTCGTGTTCACACCCTAAAGGACGTCAAAAGGCTCACTGTGAAATCTGGGGTGTACACACAATATTTTCACAATATTTTCATGGGCTGTCGACAATATCTGAGACCGGTTAGCTTTTTCAGACCGACTGCTACTTGCGTAGCCGCGAGAAGTGGCATCGGAGAGCTTCATAAAGTACAGGGCAAGTCGCAGGAGGTTGAATGCTCCCCGACTCCTCCTACCGTTCTTTCTCCTCCCCAAACTTGTCGAAGGCCCAAAACAACAAAACATCGGGAGCAGGATGATGGTTAAGATTGTGCAGGTCGGTCCGGTGAGAGACTAAACCTGAAGCCAGGGAAAGAGGAAGGGACCAAGCCAGAAGCTAGAGGGGGGAGGATGCAAAGCCCCCTGACAAAATTTCCTCCCAAGCAGATCTGAAACTACAGTTGCCTTAAAGCATTTTAGTGTGGTCCCTATTTCCACCCCGGCCGCGTGAAAACAATATATACTCCCCGCGAAAACCTTTCGTCCCTTCAGTACCTTGTCTGGCTACGGACCTGGCAGGTACTGTGCCTTGGAAAATGGGAGCGCAGCGGTTTATGATTGAATTTAGGTATGTCATTGCTTCGCAGCCTCACTTGTGAAAAAGGTCTCAGCAGGTTTACTTGCTGGACCGAGCACGCAGGGAAGTGCCTAGACTTTTTGAAGAAGGGGCAGTAGGGGTCAAGCGTTCCCCCAAAAGGACACACCAAAATGAAAGACTGATCTCCTCAGGAGGCTTCGTAGTGACGGAAAAATGCTCCCCCTGTAGGCGTTGGGCCCAGGGTCCCAATGTAAGGCTCCTAGTGGATCCAAGGACAATACTCAGTGGGGGTCCAAGGGGCGGAGAATCCGGAGGCTCTAAGGTATTTATAAATTATCATTAGATTGAAGCATTTGACTATCTCTAAAATAGCATTGGCTGTGCACTAAACAGGCTACGAAACTTTTGGCCTTTTTTGTTGGTCTAACAAACGATTTAACGATTGGGGAAAGGGTTGAGTTGGGACAACGGATCATGTTAAGGTTTGCATTAAGCTTAATAATAAATCGACTCATTCTGCCCAATAACAGTTATGTTGCGACAACTACCCTCTAAGGGTTATGGATTATGGATAGTCCATACATAAGAAGCAAATGTACGTATGCACAGGTATGCCAGGGCAAACATTTTTGAAGGAGGCAAAATCTTGTAAGCCGCACACCGCTGTACCGAGCGCTGAAGGTGCTGGGCGATAATTCTACCGGCACATTCTATTCAGTGGCCACACAACTGGACTTTTTTCAAAAAAAAAAAAACTTGTACAACTTCACGAAAATGTTTACGGGACAGTGCTAAAGGTATCCCGAAAAATCAGTGATGAAAGATTGAGCTTATAGCTTCCTCCGTCTCCTCCTCCCACATTTCCTGCCTCTCTTCATTGTTCCTTCCTCCTATTACTACTTATCTCTATTTCCCGAAATTCTTTTTGCTAACCTCTTTCATTCATGCCCTTTCTTCCCCGCAGCTCATCGTTTAGAGATCCCTTCCTTTCTTTTCCCTCCGCCAATCATTTTCAACCCCACCCTTGCAAAGTTGGCCTTACTTTTCCCTGTTCCATGCTTTCAGCCATTCACTCCTTCTGGCTATTTATCCTTCCGGTTCGTTTTTTTTTCCACCATCCCTATAGCTTTACCTACCACAGAAATAGTAACATCGGTATTTATTCCAAATTTACCATGCCAATTTCCTTCCCTCTATTCAATAATAATCCCTATTAATATTATATCTTTTCTTGTTTGTCGTTTTCATTTCTTCCTTTCTTTTACCTTTCTTTTAAAATTTTCTCCTTTCTGCCCAATCTCTTTTTCTTTTTCCCCACCATCCCGATTGTTCTTCAATTTTTTCTCGGGGGTACAGTTTTCCCCCTGCCCGTCTGGCGCTGCAACGTATAGGAAAGGGAATGCACAGATAATCAAAGATGTGTGTGCGGGGGAGGGGGGAATCACTAAAAGGTGTTCTGCATGCGGAACAAACATATGATGCTCTTTGCACCATTCGTGTATCCGGAATTTGCCCTGAAATTCTGAAATTCCATGTATATTTATTCTTTTCTCTGCCGCGTAGCCCCCTTCTATTGAAACGGATATTGTTCCTATGAGATGTTCATTATTCGTGTGTATTTTTGGTCAGCAGGCGTCCTGAACAAACTGTTTACCTTTTCAGTTAATGGTGTGAACGTATTTGTATGCACTGTTTCACTTATACTGAGAGCTCACCGTTAAAACACTGACTTTAAATAAAATTATGTAGCACCACCATTCACTACGCCATGTGGACGAGTGTTAATAATCAACCATATCAAACCAAATCATTTCGTTAGTTCCCCCTGTTTTCAATGGATTCCAGCCTGTCCATAGGCGTAGGAAGCGTTTTGAAATTGGGGATGGTCGTAAGCAAATATTAGTGATCAGTGTCCTGGGGGAGGGGTGTAAGGAAAACTTTTTAACCATTTAAAGTGCCCTAGATGCAAAATGGTACAATGTTTGACAAGTATGAAGTAATTTCATCCTATTCAATCACTCCCTTTTTAATTCTGAAAATAAAACAAAAACATGTTTTGGCAGCATGTCGTCCAAAGTGGGGGAGGGGGAAGGAGATTACCGCCCTCATCAATCAGAGTGTCTTGGCGGTGGCCCTCGCTGCCCCCTTTTCTTACACCTTTGCTGTCCCATTGTGTAATTGTATAATTAAAGATCGATGGATTTGATTGGTTCATGGTCTGTTTTCAACGCGGTGAATTCAATTCGCCTTATGTCCACCCCGGCCAACCATAAATGTGGGAGCACTTTTTGCTCTGTGACGTCGTATGCACAAGGTCTATAATTTAAACCAGCACTAAGGACACTGGCTACTTTCATCCTTATGCTATTAACGTTAGTCGAGAGAATGCACATAAGTTATAATTTTAGCACAATAATCTCAATGTCCACTTATATTCCTGAAATAATAGTTCACGTGAATAATAATCGTTTTTAGAAACCAAAACTACGGACTTGTACTATGTGTTCTTCCTGGAGCTAAAGCCGAAAAAAGATGAGAGTCTTCCAAAAGACCTGAAACAGGAGAAACTTGCAGAGGTAGGTGGGAGATAATGTTAATTCATAGTTGCTTCTATTTATGAGGTACTAATCATTAATATCCTCAACATGCATAAAATTTGACCAGTAAAAACATCCAATACTATTTACGCTTTGAGATACCACATAAAAGTTGTTTTAATATGTCTGACATTATACACCTTTTAATTATTTTGCACAGAAAATAGACGAAGACATCCTCAAATATTTCGACGAAGCTTATCGACTGTCACTTAGAACTCAGATATTTCCTTCTACGGTATACTTCGTCAAGCCAGGAGCCTTCAGCAAGCTCCAAGAATTTCTTTTAGCAAATACAACCGCTTCTCGGGCTCAGTTCAAGATGCCTCTTAAACTAAGGACGCCTAAAATGGCGGAAATCTTGCTTGAAAATATTCATCAGTAGTCCGTTTCTTTTAACATTTTCTCAATATCAATACTTCCCTCTTCATTTACCTTCTCGGATTTCTTACTGTCAATGATCGGTGATTTTCTTACATCATTTGTAAATGCATTCAACATTTTTTAAATTATTTTCTAAAAAATAGACAAAAGTGTCATAACGTCCCGTCCAACACCCCAAAAGAATCTCAAAGTATATTTGCAATGAGGATCTCAATTTCGTTTTATCACATGCAATGAACCCAAACCAATTTGAGGTAATGAAACTTTAAAAAGTTATTCTTTGCAGCTAAGACACAATGGAACACTCCCTTTCTTATCTTCTCCCTGTCTCTGATGTCAAACTGGTAATGCTGATTAAAGCATTTTAACATGTAATAAAGAATTAGATGTAAATAAATCACTCGCTAACAGAGACCTCTGTCCTGAATATCAGGTTGTCTCAAATTTTGCTGTATAGTAATAACTTACTTTCTTGAGCAATTCATCCTAGAATGCCACACAAAAAGCCCAACATTTGCTCAAAACCTCTTCTGTATCTGAGTTGAGGGAACACTCTGTTGCTTTTCTCGTTATTTAAAAAGGAAACTTGTCCTGGAAACAAAACAGTTCAATTGCAAATTTAATTTGTGGTACAGCTATTCGTACCAAATTCTATTTTCTTACAAGTTGCTCTCTGATATTATTTTGCAGTTCATTATAGTTTGTAGCAGACTAAAAGCAGCTATAGTAATAATCACATATATGATAGTTTATTCAATACATTAAGTATTTGTATAAAATGATTCCTACTCTCTTCCTTTCCACCTTGTTGTTATACGTTTGCAAATGGAATATCATTCTTCTTTTGCATAGAAGAGTCGGAGTTTAAATCACAAAAGCCCTTTTTACGTTAAAAGACATATACGTAGTACTAGACACTAATAGATTGTTTTCTTGAAGGGTAGCCTAAACTTATTCTTCAATTTGCAGTTTCTGTAGAACTAAACAGGGAAATTTCAGAACATTTACTTTGGAATTGTCATGTAATTTCCACTGTGTGATAAACTACGAGCAGTCGTTTACAAATATTTAAATATACAGTTACAAACCGAACCAACTATTAACATCATGAAATGATTTTCCTTACAACAAAAGCTGTACACCACATTCTTGCAGATGTTCCGAAAGGTTCTTTGAAACTGTTGTTTTAACCGTTTAAGAAATTGTACCACTTATATTCCTGAATTGTTTACCTATTTGGTATGTTCATGCCCCTTTACTTTTACTTCTATTAAAAGTGAAAATAAAAACGTTGAAAATATTATGTACACACCTACGTTATTACAAAGATTTATTCTTTTTTCCTTATTGAAATATTACTTAACTTTTTGTTTTTTTATGGCTTTGTTAAGTAAAATATCGTACAACTCATATTTATTTCTGAGTTAGTGAAGGAGAAATATTCTTCAACCCCTATTTTTGATCTGTTATCATCAACACGTTTGATCATATTTTATGGTATCGTTTTGCAGAAATAAATGAATAACAAAATAGTAACATTTGAGTGGGAATATAATTGCTTCGGAGACAAAATTCTATTTACTTAAATACATTTACGATATATTGACGAAAGGCTTTGTCTTAAAATGAGACAGTAATTTCATAGTTTATTTTAAACCTTCTGTGGACAAATTTTCTGACATAGTAAACGTTTGCAAGCCTGTCTTGGGAATGCTGGTAGAATTAAAGGAATCAAAACAAAAATCGATCAAATAAATTAATAGTGTTTAT
This sequence comes from Holothuria leucospilota, assembly GCA_029531755.1. Taxonomy (NCBI): domain Eukaryota; kingdom Metazoa; phylum Echinodermata; class Holothuroidea; order Aspidochirotida; family Holothuriidae; genus Holothuria; species Holothuria leucospilota. The sequence continues at coordinate 3,752,091 of CM055967.1, read as the reverse complement.
TGTACCCTCACATACAAAAAAGAAAATCAGGCAAGTCTTATTAAAACCTGTAGTCACTTACTCTTAAAGAGTAATCTCCTTGACTTGTGTGTTAGATAGACTCATCGTCAATGCCTGTGTGTAATAGACAATGTTGACAGCCACTGGTAGTAGAAAATTAAGGTAAGACCGTGTGGGGTTACCCAATGTACTGTGGTTCCAAAGGGCTAATTAATATAATCATGAGGAACAAACAGTCCCAGATTGCCCGTACAGTTACAACATCGTTTGATTTTTATTTCTTTCTTCCTAACGTTGAATGTAATATTTGAGAGTTGCCGTTTAAAAAAGATGCGTGTTTGAGTAAAGGAACCTCTTTTACAAAATTGTAATAAAAGTTTTGGCCCGCTTTGCACACAATTACAGTGGTTTACGCTTCATGCCAGTTGACCATTAACAGGACTATAATGCACGGAATTGTTCTGGTGAGAACTTTTTTTACGAAAACTTGAGGTTTTGCCATCAGGCTAGCTTGGATCAAGAGCCGATTATGTGGCAATGTTATAGTAGGCAACATTTGTAGCGCGATGTACATGATTTGAACTATATTGCATATTACACAAGCTTTTTCAAAGATCATTTAGGGGCAATGCAGAGAATAAGCATTATGAAACATGCTTATTTATCCTCTATCCCTTTTCCTATACCTTTTCGCCTCTCTCTGTCATTCCCCCTTTGGAAGCTGTTTATTTGTATTCTCGTTCAAAATTAGAAAAAACACGATTTTTGTGTGCTCAGTGTGCTCAGTGTGCTCAGTGTGCTCTCCTTCAGTGTCATTTGGATTTCAGTTACAAATATCATAAATGGCGCCCCCTTTTTGTAATAACAGTACCTCCACGCTTTGTCTACGCCCTGTGGAGGTCTCATGGTACTAGTATTTAGGATGCCATGCTACAATCAATCACAATCAGTTTCAAACTTTGTCAAAGATAGCACCATTTTGAATTCACGCCTACTTATGCAAACACCCTCCCTCCTCAGACCTTTTCCCCAGAGAGGCACGTCTGTCCTATGTGGCCAAGGAAGGGTTTACCACGGATGCAAAGTATCGTAGATATACGCAAAAGGAACACTTTTGCCTTCTATATGGGTTTATACCGGATGACAATATAACATCATCTTCTGTTGTGTCTCCCACCTTAAGGCTTTGAATCAATAGTGGCAGGAACAAAAATGTTTGCTCCTATGAAGGTTCTTGTCTCTCCAAATATGAAAAATGTTTTGGAGATCAGTGTCTGGTGGATGCGAAAAAAATATCCGTTTAAAAAAAACGTGTGGCATGCCATATGTGGACACACATAGCCACATATGGCATAGCATATTAAATTACATAGGGAACCATTTTGGCATATGGAACCACGCTTTTCATGATTGTCTCACATTGCAATTTGGGCCACACGTTTACCACACTTTGCCACATGTTACGGGTGCCAACACGCGTTTCCGTTTTCCACACATTACCTCATGCAGTAGCGTGGCCAAACTGTTTGAAGTGGGCATTGGAAGGGAGACAGAGGGTGCCGCCGGAGAGACACACCAATATGAAGGACTAGGCGGCGCGTACGGCTCTTCTATAGACGCTGGGGCTGAGGGGCCCACTGCAGAGTCACTGGTGGGGTCCAGGGACAACGGTACGATGGAGGTCCAGGGAGAAAAAGCCCTCCAAAGCTTTGAGGCATCACCAAATTTTGAAGATAAGGATGGAACATTTAACTATCTCCGAATTGGCATTTGACTTATTCGCACTAAGCAGAGCAGAAAACAATAAAATTAAAATTACAATTTGACAGTTTTTGTTACCCTCAGTCACACTAACGATTTAATAATTCCTGAGGGGGAGTGAGAAGATCATGTTATTGTTTGGACTGGGCTTTAGAACGATAGAGCCACTTAATATGTTGCCTAATCGGAATTAGTGTTGAAACAACAATCATTAATGCAAGTGAGGGTAGCCAATTATAAGAACATCGAAGTTACATCTACAGCGGGGGATCAGGGACCGAACGGGAAAATTTGAAAAAAAGGCCCCTGTATGTGAATTATTAGGTTTTCATTGCCTTAAAATTATAGTAATGACAAATACATCTCCTGCATTTTCTTCAGAAATAAAAAAGGAAAAAAGTGGCTAGTTCCCTTTGAGACTACCCTCAATGCAGGTGGGAAGATTGCAGCTAGAATTTCTGGTATTAAGTATTAATAAAAATTTCGTGCAAGTATTTAGTAATACTCCCTATGGAGGGGTCAGCATTACTCTATCATACACGGAGTGGTGTGCCACGCGCGAGTTGTCTTTTTTTTTTTTTAGGATGGAAATGGAAGAATCATGCCAATGGACGAATCAGCTTCTTGGAATATGGCCACACCCCTAATTCCAAAATAACAACTTTTCGACTATTTTTTGTAATTCTGACGCCGGATTATGAAAGACCAGGTTAAATATCCCTTGTCCACGTAACCCTAACCTTAATTCTAACCCTAACCATGATTTTGAAACAATTTTAAAAATTTTTCCATCACCATCCCACGAAAAGAAAACTAGCGTGCCGCGCTGCCTGGATGAGCATTCAGAATTATGGTATTTTTCCTTGCAAATTTTATGGCACCGTTATTTTTAAAAAACGGACACTGGCCCATGAGATGGGGCTATTTATTTATCCAAATATGTTATGGGATGTGCGTTACAAAGGGCAATAACGACCGCAATTTGAATTGTTTTGAACATATAATTTACTAAATTGAAGATTATCCATGTTGGAACTGTAGTGAATGGAAAGTACTCACGGCTGCAATGGCCCAATAGCTGTTAAAATAGATGTTGAAAAGGCGAAGCTGGGATTTCACAGTAAGGCAGTGTTTCACGAAGTTCACAAAAATCTGATGCGAGAAGAACGCGCCCCAAATATGTAGTTTCTAGATCATTTTATTCACTTTAAGTCCTATGATCGACCTGATTTAGTGACAGTGGGTCCTTGTGTTCAGCTCAGTATGTTTACGGTGTGGTTCTGGTTATATCTAATACCCAAACTGTCATTTTGGTGTTGACATGGACTGAGGGGGCCACAGCAACCGTTTGGGGACCCCTCCCCTCCCCTTTGCAACGCCATTAGACCCAACACGAACATGTGGTAATGCAGATAAACAGAGTCGTTAGAGGCGAGGGCCTGGGGGCTGCAGCCCCCCCCCCCACCAATATTTTTGAGAAAATTCGGGCAATATGCTGAGAATTTTTCGGGCACCTACTGAAAGAAAAGTAATGCAAGGATGTAGCTAAAGGTAATCAATAGTTTGAAAAACTTGCTTGGTATTTAAGTAAAGTTTTCATTTTAACTGCACCAGCACCTATATATTTGGTATTAATTCACCAGTGGGCTTTTAGTGGTTACACTTATATAATGGTTATCAGTGGTGTATTTAGGGTGGCCATTTGGGCCATGTTCCCCCTCACTGATGCCGTGTTTTTAATACCGAAAATACGTTAATTTTTTGACACAATTTTACTTCAAAGGTAGCATATATGGATCCAGATTGCATGTAAGAACACCTAATATTTCAACAATTTTCAAAGGGGAGGGGAAGATCAAATCCCCATAGACCCCTACCCAGGCTGGCGATCACACAAAATAATGCATTCCGGCCATCCCATGAGGGATATCCTAGCTACGTCACTGATAATTATCATTATTATTGTAACGACTTCCCCAAAAACTATAATCAATATGGAAGGGTAGTAACACGGCAAATGATTGTATGTAATTGACATGCGGTTTGATAGCAGATGCATGCCTATATAATATGTACATCAATATGGTGAACGCGCGTGGAGCGCGGGGAAATTTTTGGTTGTATTTTTCGGGCAAGTCGTTAAACCCCTTCCCCAAATTAACTTGGGCTCCTGCGCCCATGCAGATAAATGCATGACCGACTGAAAGTGTGAGTCAACTGCTTATTACATTCATTGTCATGCAACAAAACACATGCGCTGCAAAACTTTGCATTACCCCAAACTTTTACCCAGTTCTACACGTCAGAGTATTTTAGGTATGGTATTGAAATTTTTCGTCTTTTTTAAGGAAATAGCCCTAAGCAGGGAGTTGTTCTGCCCTAAGGTAGATAAGTCAATGTCGATGGTTCTTATAGCTTTACATCCTACAGCTTCAATCTGCATGGTTAAGCCAGGGAGTTGTTATTTGGAAGGAGATACAACGGAAAGTTTTAATTTATGCTAGTATTCTGAGACCCACTTCCTGAGAAGGTTATCAATGATAAGCTATGCATTCGGCAAAGGAATTTTTTTCCTTTATTCGTTGGCTTCAGTTTGATATCAATACGCTAGCAGCATCATTCAAGTCTAGTAATCCTGTCACAATTGACCTTCTCAAAACAGTGCTGTGATGCGTAGGTTGAAACCGCCACCAATTTAGGGGCAGGTGCTTCAAAACTAGAAACGGCTGTTTAATTAAAAGAAACAAATAAGGTTTGCCCCTTTCCATAGAACGAACCTCATGCAAATGAGCTACAGAGGGAGAAGTCTAATTTTTGTCACAACAATCTCGAAAGTTCCCGAGGTTTCCGGAAATACCAGGTGAAAATAACGTCCACATTAGTACGTAAAACCTTACTGGTATAGTCTCATCCGTGTCAAAGATCGTCCAAACATGCAATATTTTTTTGTAATTTCCTAGCGACTGGTAATGTGTGGCATAGCGAAAACCCCACAGTCTTACAGTAGATGCAGCAGACGACCAATGTCTATTGTATGAAGTACCTTATTTAGTGTAAGCCCTATAGAAATTCCAAGAAAGGTACACGAGACAGATTACTATGTGACCTTGGCGGTGTCAAACTTCGCTTCAAAGCGATGTATCTCCTTCCAAATAACAACTCCTTTGTTTAAGTTTGAGTAGTATGAAATGTAAGAGATCGAATGGGGTTTTGGAACTAATAAAGCTGACTTGCGGTAAAAAATATCGCGAAAAACAATCCCACCTGGAGGTAACATTAGGAGATAAAAGAAAAGTTCAATTTATGTTAATCCAATAAATTCAGCTTTTAGAGAAAATCCTCTTTAGGGGGATCATTAGACTCAAGTGCTTGAATTTATCCGTCTAATAGCCGCATAATCTACTCCATATCCAACGTTATCCTAACCAAAGTGACACAGTAACAATATCATGATTTCTCACTAGTTGCCGATAGACCTAACAAAGTTTGTAGACCAAACGGTTGTTTTCGCCACAGTTCCAAAAACTTGACAATAACGTAACGTCAATGTTATATAGAAAATAGCCAAACAGGTAAAATCTCACTCTTTCCAGTCATTGTTGACCCTTTCAAGCGCTCTCCGTGTGATAGTGGGGCAAATGGTGGGGTAAATGGTGGGAGTAAGTGGTGGGGTAAATGGTGGGAAATGCAGTAACTTGTGAGAGTAGCTAGATCGACGTTGATGACACTTTATTTTCCAGTTGTATTTTTCATCCTTTCGTCTCTTTGAATACACTACATTTATCCAAATTGGTAGAACTGTGGCTAAGATGTTGATATTTCTGATTCCTGCTAATTATCACAGTGTACACGCTATTGAATCCACACCCAAATGTCAACAAGTTGAGCGAATCACAGTTGAAGAAATAAGTAACATCTCATGAATTGCTCATGGGCAGACACAGTTCTTTCAAAATCCTTCCATATATTGCATCATACTTAAAAGCAACTCATGACAAAAGACCCCTTTTAGGTGAGTGAAACTTCGATCTCAGGCTTAAGCAACTCGAAAGTACTATATAAAATGACTCTCATCACTTTCTACAAATCCAGTGGTAAACGATCTTTTTTAACTAACTGTTATGCAAATAATGGATAAAAAACAATTTAAGCTTATTCCAACCTCCAGCCGTTGATATTTTTGCCCATGACGAACATGATTACGAATGCAAATGTTTTCATGGTCAGATGCCTATCTCCCAGCTTTGAAATTGATGAGATATAATTTAGGAGGAGTTGCAATTGGCGATTGCCTTCTTTGCAAATGTTTTGCTAATTGAATCTTTGACCTCTTACCTTTGACCTATGACGTCATCAATGACAAAGGCACAGGTTATCATGATCAGTTGTCTATACTCACCAAGTTTGAACTTCATCAAACGTATGGTTTAGGAGTTCGCGCCACACCTTTGCACAAAATTAAGGCACATTTTGACCTTTTGACCCACCATGAATACCAAAAAGGCACTATTTTAAATACAATCTTATACTTCCTGATGTATGATTCGGTTTTATCCCTTTTTCTACCATTATAATAGTTTAAAAAAATTTGGCAAAATTGAAGTTTGGCCTGTGACGTCATCAAAATACGTGTAAACAGGTGTTTATTACCCACAAAGTTTATCCGACCTACGGTTTGGGAGGAGTTTAAGTCTAAGTAAGACAAAGTGTAAGCAAGGACAAAGACCACTCAAAACGGCGTGGTGAACCACGGTACCGATTAGGAAATAACGTTTCAGCTATGACAGTACATTCACGCTATCTACATTAAATTCCATAAGATAAGACTGATAAACTTTGCAACAGGGTTTCAAAAACTATTTTACTTTACAAATCTACACAAAGGACGCGAGGTATTGTGGGTAAAATAGAGAAAGTGGCGGCATCCCTACCAGTGTTTTTCCTATTCGAGCGAAAACTAGATACTCTTGACAGAAGGAATGTCCCGAACTGATAAAGACGGTGCAACAATGTTTTTTATTTCTCTCCATTTCTGTTTTGATTTTCGAACTTCCGTATTTACAATATTTACCATCATACGTACTGAGCATTTTCAGGAATTTTACATCGTGTGACACACAATGTACAAAGTATCGTGATTCAAATTTACAGGGAATTACCATCTGGCATTTTACAAAATTTCAACAGATGCTATAATATTACATTAATAAGCTAAAAATGAGGTTTAAATATAATAATTGACAAAGCATTAATTATTTTATTCTTCATGACACAAATAAATGAAATCGACCCAAAAGGTGTAATTTTTAAGATATGTGGATAGCGTTCTCTAGCTAAGTATAATTCATACATTTTCGTCTGTTTATGTTAATAGAATAGTACTTGTTGGGATTCTCAACTTGCAGGGCAAATTTAAACTTGTAGTAAAACTCATTTATATCAGGTGAGGCCTTTTGTACTTTTTTACTAAAAATATTACACTAGAGATGTAATATGAGAAAATTATAAGGATGGTATTTATGATTTCGATAACGAAAAGAGATGCGATCTTTGGAAAATACAAATTGCCTATTTTGAAATTTTAAATTCTACGTCTAATTTACACTTCGATGAATAGCTACATTCCCAAAACAAGTGTTCGAGGTTCTCCACTTCATTCTCACAATAATAACACATATTTGAATTGAACTGAAGGGAGCAGAAATGTCGATGTTTTAGTGTATGGCTATACTTTGCCTTTCAAGCTTGCTTGTCACCTCCCCCCCCCCCCCCCCCTTAAGAAACCGTGGATTCGTCACTTAAAATTTATTTTAAATATTGTGTTTGCAGATTTCCATATCCCTTACTCTGCTGTTCTGACATTATTTCCTCTAAAGTAATACATTAATTATACTTTCCTTGAAGTATCGTGTTACAGGATTCACACTTTTTGAAATCTGTTAGCAACACGATCCGTGTGCGTAATACTAGCCAACCCTTTTCTGAGATGTGGTATTCAAACCATTCCATGGATTGAGAGCTTCTCCCTTAATTCAGCTGTGCAGAATGGAGAAATTCCTTATTCACCTGAGCATGGTGTTTGCAATTCCATTTCTAGCTATACATGCATCACGTTTTCTGCACTAATCATTCATTAAAAATCTACTTTAAACTCTGACCTTTATCGTGTTTGTGCATATGAGGATAAACTGATGTAAAATAAAAGGGTCAATGAATGCATGTCATCCATCATTTACCGTGATAAGTTAACCAAACCATTCCATAAATAAACCTATTTTCATTCTCATGCCACCATCCAGGGATGTCATGTGTGGAGAGGCTGGGGTTGGTGGAGCAATTTTGTAAGAGTGAGCACATTTAAAAGCAGATAATGACGCTTCTGGCAGCTGGGTGTCCAAGACTGCAAATAGATTGTATCTCCAAAGCCTTCACAGACATCTAAATAAGGTCACAATGTAATAGATGCTGTTCAAGACAAACACAACAAAAATAATTGTCTCCCTGATAACTCCCTCAACCGACAATTCCCACCCAGGAAATTCCCCTTAGGAAAATTTTCCAAGGAAAGTTCCCATCCGGATAATTTCTGCTTAGTTCTATTCCAACCTTGGCATTTTACCTGAAAAACTACCCACCCAGACAACTCCATATTATCTGGTACTGGCAGTTATCTGAGGGGTAATTGTCATGAGTGGGAATTATGCTAGTGAGGATGGTCCGAGGTAGGAATTATCAGGAGGAACCGTCTCAGGGACCTTTCCGAAGAAAATTACCAGGGTGGAAATTGTCCGGGTGGGGGTGCTGTTTTCCGGTTTTCCGAGTGATAATATCATTAAACGAATACCACTACAGATGTAATAACTTCCTTCGACAATTTAGCACCGATAAGACAATGATGTTTTCGAGAACTATATATAGGCTTATCTTCAGGGAAAAAGTGAACATTGCAATGCACATTTACATTGCGGGCCCTTATGTCAATTCTTCAAATACATTTAACCAATATAAGGAGTGGGTTAGTAAGTCTTGACATTTACTTACGTGACTTGCATACCACAAACCCTCTGCAACCTGGCTGTAGTTAGAGTTTTATACCGAGGTACCCATTTTGTTTCATACAAGTCTGTAAGCAAACATTTCTTCGTAGTATGGCATAGATTTCTCTATGAATTCTTTCAACTCATCTGTTACTTTCCACTCAGGGTTGCAAACACCTCTTTCGTTCCGAGGAGGATCAAACTGAGTCGATTTAACAGCTCGAGCGGTTGCGACCATCTTTGAAGGTGTGATAACCGTTTGAATTGTACCCTTTAATGATGAATAAAAAAGGTCCTCATCACCTGGCCACTTCAAATAAGACTCTTTGTAAGGAACGCCGAGTTTCTCTAAAAATTTTGGCAACATCACATCAGGATTGCTAGCCAGGTCGTGACCATCTAAAATAATAGGGTCTGGATCTAAATGGTTTTTTACATACTTCCAAAGTCCATGTTGAATTTTGAAAAAGTCCTCAACGGGCATAAATGGAGCGTCATTCGCTGCATGACATTCGTCCCATGGAATAGGCTCGCAGAAAGGTTTCAATTGTGTTACCACATTTTTCCAAGACGGATACACCTCTCCAGGATGTCGAATGAGAAAGCAATGTCTGGTTGGGACATTTTCCGGAAGGCTTTCAAGGTGCTCATTGATGGCACATGCCTGATCTTTGATAAATATATATTTCTCACCCGGTTCACTGTCCTCTAGCTGGGCCTTTACCCATGGATATCTGAAAAGGAGGGGGATATATAATTGAAAAGGTTGAAGTAGAATTTAACTGGCATTAATATTAAAATACATGTACCCATTTGTATGTGGGTTTAATGTACTCCATAGGCAGTCCAAGTAAGTTTCTTGAATGGGACAAACCCGTTAGTAAGACAACACTTAGACTTGCCAGCTTAACATAGACAAGGTTTGACAACGAAGACTACTCAAGAACATATGTTTTTCTCTTAAAACGGCGTGGTAAACCACCGATGGGATAATGCTTTACTTTAGCTTTAAAATACATTTACCGAATATACATTTACTTCCGTTACATTTTGATAGAAAAACTTTGCAAGGGGGTACCAAAAACCTTTCAAGACTAAACCTATACAAAAAGAAAGCGTGGAATTGTGAGTAAAGTCGACCCTTGACCGTTTTCTCTTCCGAAAGGAGGAAAGTAGGTGCTCCCAAAGGAGAGAATCTCCGGAACTGATAGATCAAATTGCAGTCACGACCAATCCCATCGCCCATGTTGCACCAGTGGTTCACAACTAAGAGCCCCTTTGAGACCATGTATAACAAACTAGAAGGTGCTGTAGGAATGTCAAAGCTGACAGGGTAAGTTAGGAAGTTGCCTGTGTCTAACCTGATTTGCTACCTGAGAGATATGCTTCAAAGTAAAGAAGCCATTCGTTCTCACATGTTGTAAGTCCAATTACAGTATGGTACCAAAGGGGAGGCTTAAGCAAAAAATTTCCGACAGATTATTATCTGGGGACGTTTTTTTTTTTTTTTTTTTTTTGCTTTCCGGGAAATTTGAGTCCGACTTTTGATTTTCACTTTCACATTTCGATGTGTAATTCTGCTTAAAAACATAACAAGTGTTGTAAGTGTTTCAAATGAATTGTTTTTAACTTATTTCCGACAGAGACTAGAAATTTCCGACAGAGGCCTTCGGAGGCTTTGTGGGGGGCGACCGCCCCTGCCCCCCTCTAGCTACGCCACTGCTTATTTTCCCACTACTGCGGTCTCGCCAAATTTCTTAGATGGCTAAAGTCATTTTTGGAGCTTAGGACAGATTTCATTCACGGATAGCGCCGTTCTATCCTCAGAGGAAAAGGGGCAACTGTACAGGATTGTGATTGAACAGGAATTCTCTATGCCAGACATTGTAAATAGTGAGGGAGTTGAGGACGGGACTGAGGCTGCCGTAAAAATAAATGCTGACACAAAGTAGAACCGTGAAGGCTTAGCGACTTGTAATATTTGCTTGGTTCAGTTTGGTCCCGGATAAATATAAAATAACAAGAAACAACGTTCTTTGAAGTATATAGTTATTAAAAGGTTATTCTTACGCCAAACTGTATACATTCATTTTGTCTTTAATAAACTAGCTCTTAACCCAAGTGGATGATATCATAATGGCTTTTATCAACCGAGACAGATTTTAAGATATGATGAGAGGTCCTCAGAGTGCAAAGGGTATTTGAATAGTAAAAACATCAGTCATCCTGTTTTGTATGTAACTTAACTATTTATAAATTTTAAAACTCATGAACAAATAGGAAAAACTTATTATCTGAGATAATTCTTTCAGAGTACACCACTAATAAAACGTTTGATACTGCTTGGGGATTAAGTGCAGGCATGGCTTTTATTCTAGAAACGACCGTAAGTATGTCGGGTGAAATAACAAAAACAATTTATACCAACAAAAAGGGAGTGATTTGATAAGGACATTTTTGACAATGACTGTGGAAGATTCAGATATTGTCTCCTAATAATTTAAAACACAGTCAATCAGTACAATTCGTTATGGACTGTTTTTGTTTATGTAATGCGCTTTTCAAATTTTTAATGTCAGGCGGGGTTCTTTAAGCCAAATTAAACAGAATTTGTTGGACAATAATTGCCAGTTGGCAACTAACCGACGCATTTCTCTCTCCTTCTAGGTTCTTTAAATTAGCCAAAAATTATGGCATGTAGTCACCTTCATGACGAATTGATCTCGTTAAAATTGCCAGCTCCTTGTCTTCCCATCTCCATTACTGAGAATGCCTAGGGCTGGATAGTAATGACTGTAAGAATGGAATGCATTGCAGCTATTAGGTATATAACTACAACTGGATTGACACAGTATATACAGACTACTTTCAGAGAAAAAATATCCGGCTCTCTGCATCTTGCAATTGAACACGCACATACAACAGGATGCTTCCTTTTCTTGAACATTGTCATTTCCAAGAAGTCATCACTCCTCATTGTATTCCATTTACTCAAGAAGGCCATCTTAGGCCGTCTTCCATGGGATTTTCCCTCTTGTTTTGCTCACTTTTTCTGGTGAGTGAACTATCTTTGGCTCAGAGTATGCGGAAAAATCACAAAATGCAGAATTTGCTTTGCCAACAAACAGATTCTTGCACCACACTTCGAAAATTGCAAAAATGCATTATTTTTTCAATAATATTTCACAATTACCAGGAATCGGCCAATCATAGAGCTGCTTCTCGTGACCTTTTGACCCCGGCTTTGCTCACATCTGCGAAAGATCGCTAGGCAAGGTTCGATCGAGTTCATAGCTTATGTATTGGGCTATATACTGTACGTTGCAGGCCTACTCCGGGCCGTTTTACGCGAGGCTTCGTTCCAGTTTCAAATGAGCCCAACCGGATTTGACCAGTTCTACCAGCATCTCTCCGTCGGCCATTCATCAAAGCATGTCCTTAACGAAACAAGAGGAGCTATAGGACCCCCAGAAAATTCAAAATTACCATTCCCTTAATGCATTTTAGTATGTTTCTCCCCAAGAAAATTTCTCCTACTGGTAGCTAATGCGCCTCCTTCAGCGCCTTGTCTGGCTACGGACCTGCATCAAATGCTGGGGGAGGGTGATCACTATCCTGGAGGGGGGATTCGAAGGAAGCGTGTTTTGAATTGCTCATTTTAAGGTCTTCAGTTATGTGGCCAAATGGTGTAATATTTTCCACTATTTGCCTCATGTGTATTCGTTTCTTCATGTGTTTAACTCCAGTGATTGAAAAGATTGGCAAGGTTTGCGCCCCCTTATTTCACCTCCTTCATGATGGTTAAAGACATCGTAAGATCGTATTTCAGTTTTCCCGAATAGATCTCTCAAGTATTTCCACCTATTTTTGCCCTTCCTTAACGTCCGGTCAATCATAGGCAAAGTTGGAAGCGAGGTAGGGGTGGGGAAGGTCCAATCTTACACGTTGGGGCTTAGGAGTATATCTGGTACCCTTAGCATGCAATTGCGTCTAAGGACCCTCAAATGGTGAAAATGACCCCTTCCCTTGTAAACACATCACAAGACGGGGGTTTAAAAGTTCAGCTCCCTCCCATCCGAGAACAGTTTCTTTGGCCTTGCAGTCACGGGGTACAAGTAGCCTATGGCAAGCCACGAATGTTCGCTCCATTTTGAATCTCTAATATTACTTAAGCTACAATTGTATATACAAATTCGGGTACTCTCTCATTTCTTCGATTAATATCTCATCCCCTTACAAAAAATGTGGGGCATGTCACATGTGAACATGCATAATCACATGTGGCAGGGCATAGGGAAATACATAACTGGAAAAGTGAGCTAATGAGTGGTGACACATGTGGGACTGGAACCAATTTGACACACAATATTCTACTTTACCCCACTTTGCCACACGTTTGCCTTTGTAAAAATGTATTTTGGTTCTCCACTCTTGGTCACATGCGGCAAACTGCGGTAATGCAGGTAAAAGCATGGCACCTTAAAAAGTGGGTCAAATTTTTATTAAAATCACACATTGCCCTACAAAAAATCACATAAAATTCACTATTTTTCACACCCAACCGTAGTTTTACACAGTATGACACGGTTTGTCCAGTGTGGTATTGGAACTTTTGCCACACAATTTTTTTTTGTAAGGGTCTTGTTAGGAAATTTCTTCATCTTGGCAGACGCAGTTGTCTCTTGAACCTGCAGTGTATTGGTTACTGTAGTCTGCTGTTTATTGCAATGCAGAAATACTCATCCCGCATGGGACGCGCAAAGTGGAGAGAGATAAAATCAGTTCATCTCAAACGGATCGGGACGGATTGTACGCGCATAAACTTGAAACGGGTTTTTCCGGGCTTCCGCATTCAAAGCAGATCCAGAGCGCACAGTTTGTTGAGTGACCCTATTCGTCCCACAAGCTGCGGACAAAATTTCCGATCCGCATTGAGGTAGCTGAGTAAGAATGAATTGGGCTTTTCTACCCCTTCTCACGCCTTACACAATGGCAATCGTATGTGAATCTGCCTACTTACAAGAATAGTCTCAGATCGAATATGTTGTAATATTCGTTGGTTTTCTGTTTCATTTCTGTCATGAATGTTATCATTTTTTCCATCTTTTTCAAACTCGCCGTATTCTCCCGCATTTTCTCGGCGGCTGGATCGCCCTTCTTGAATTCGGGATTGTACATAGTCTCGTTCAAGTGACAAGCCATATATGGTTCCATCCATACCACGGTGTCGTCCATAAATGACAGACATTTTGTCAGGACAGTGCTGTTGGCTCTTGGCACGATCCATAAAAATACGCGAAGTGGCTTACTTTTACTACCGTCCCCCATTTTGTTTAAGGCAAATAAGTCCTGAAAGCAAATAAGAGAGACGCAAAATTTTATATAAACCTCTCTACGACTGATTGATCAATAAGGAAGAGCGGGTTTTACATTCAATTCTAAAAAGTAATCTTCAATGTTCATGGGCGTCACCAAGGGGATCGGGGGTGCAAACGAACCCCTTTGAGTTTTTTACAGAAAGGTTTAAAGGATGTACCAAAAATCGAAATGGGTTTCTTCTTAGCCAATGCAAAGTATAAATTTCTTTTAATATACTGAATGGTTCATTTCGCTGCAATTACACGTAGAAAAGTGTAAAGTAGGACTCCCTGTATAGATTGCGAGTCCTAGCCATTGAATGCATGACATATGCTTGTCAGTGTTTAATATTCACCTTAACTAGACGGTGCTATATCTCAGCAATAAGGCGTTTTTACTTGATAGGATATTATTATGAAGAGGTACTTATCCCCCAAAATTCTGCCACGTCGAAAGGCACTTTAAAGGTCAAAAGCAGTCGCCCCAAACTTGTTTTGAAACAATAGCTAAATGTCACAAATTTCTTTCTATTCCTCTTCCAAGTATCTTTCATAATATTTGAGGACATAAATATTGCATATTCAAGGTAAACCAAGCAGTTGCTCCTTGTAAATTTTACAATTGAGTGAGAAAAATACTGTCACATGATTCTGAACATCATTTAGGGAATAGGATAGTCTCCTGTACAATTCTTTATTGGGGTGACTGCCTTCTCCCTTTAAGTTTAGGAAATGGTGGTACCGATATTTGAAAATTTATCTCTGCATATGTATCGAACTGAGTGATGGGTCAATCACTATTCTATATCTCACCCAACTCCTTCTGTTCTTCCTCCAATCTTTGCTCGGCGTTTTTATTTTTTACCTTTCCATTACCTTGTTTAATAGAATAAATGACATGTACAGTATTTTCTAGGTCTTGAAGGAGAAAGGTTGAAAGTAAAAAAACAAAAACAAAAACAAAGTAAATTGATAAAATAGCATTGTGTACAAACTTATTGCTTTGTTCAATAGAGCCTGATAACTTAAGCAGTTAAGAGACGCTATTCATTGCAGATTTGAACGATTTTCCTAAATTTCTTTGCATTGCAGAGTTCAATTTGCTTAAAAATTTTCTATGATTTGTTATTTGAGGTTAGCTATCGTCGCTTCCTTAACCTTGAATATTCCATTACATTCCACGAGCTTCCAAGGGTTTTGTCCAGGGAACCCTTTGCCTCTGGACCCTACCAGTTGGTTCCCCTGACCGAGTCTATGGATCCCATGGTAGGCCCACAACTTTAAGCGAAAAACGTTCTGGTGCCATTATCATTTTACTCAAAAGTTTTCTCTTTGATCCCCATCCATGGGCTCACGTTTTGTTCTTATATGCAATCATATTTTTGGCATTATCAAACCAGCAATATAGACGATAATTTTACCACATTATAGGCATTTGAAATGTCTAACTCTTCAGCGCTTCTGGGGGCTTTGCCCTAGGACTTCCACCGATGCTTTACCCTTGGACCCACCGGGGCCCTTAGTCCAGCCCCTGGATCCCATGCAGTAGTGCTCTCGCTATACGCGAGCATTGCTGCTAACGCGGCAATAACTTCCTTCCTCGCACAAGATGCCACCCCCCCCCCTTTAAAAATGTTGGTGATGCCCATGATGTTTGAGGGTTTGTGAAAGAGCAGACGGACTGACTTGAAGAAGAGTGGATCCAGCGAAGGAAAGATGTGGATGCAAGTCACGCCCCAATTGAAACATATGTGGGTCCAGCTGGGGTAAATGTTGGCAACGTTCAGAGAAAAACGAAGTTGTGAAACTTTTTTTTCCGAAACATATTGTTAACCAAGGGAAATCTAATACAGCAGCCGTCATTTTACTCTTACAATATGTCCTTTTAGTGATCGTTACGTTTCTTTATCATTAAACCAGGGAGTTACTAACTGACAAATAGACGCTCCCTGATTAAACCAAAATTCCCCCAAACTACTTGATTGATTATTATGCCTTTAAAGATAAACAAACATGACTGGACTTTTGTGGAAACAGTCCGACTAAGAAATATGTACTGTTTCGTTTGTCTAAGAGTAATGGAGTGCACACGGCATATTTGCACTAAATTGCAATTTGAGCTCTTCTAAGGATTTGATATCTGCTTAAGCATTAACGTTCAGTTCAGTTCAGTTCAATATTTATTTCTAGCAAGTTTGTACAATAATTACAATGAGTGCAATTAATATATACATTTAACAAGCGTATCTAAATAACTAGAAAAGGAGGAAAGAGAAGTCAAGACTTATCAGCATTTTCCCCCTTGAAAAGGGGGAAAACGTTTGTTTGGATAAAAGCTTGACATCCTGTTGCTTTACGCATGCTCTTCCTCTTTGTAAAGAAGGACACAAAATTACTAAGTAAATGTTGTTATGAAACAAAATATTCTTATACTGCCGATTCTGGCAGACACTTCATAACAACACTGCACAATCGGCAATCAATTATTTTTGACATTTTAATTGTGTTTCCAATCTGTCAATAAGTTTTTGCTTTGCTTCCCCATTACTAGATAGATCCTCTAGGTGAGCCCCATTGACAATCAACACTGGCCATTTGCATAAATTCGTATGGAACCCTAGAGCAAGTAAGAACAGGTTATCACGTGTTTCATACAAAGCCGTTTGTTCAACCCAACGTTTTATCTTATAAAAGCAAATAATTTTTCACCTTGATTTCTTGATTTATATAGTATTTCAGCCAAGATGATGGAGGAACGGACATGAATAATTGGCCTCAAAGTGGCCAACTGGTAGCCTTCTAATTTTACCTATCTGTGTACAGTTCAGGTGAAGTAGTTAATTAGCTAGTTAGTTGGTTAGTCGGTTCGTTCGTTCGTTCGTTAGTTAGTTAGAATTAGTCAGTTTGTTAGTGAGTTAGATGAGGTTTTACGGCTCAGTTTCTAATCAATTGGTTTAAGTCGGGCCGGCCAAGGCATTTTTTTTCAGTTGTGGCTCACTGGCTTGTTTTCACTACTCCATTGCTTATGCTGAGCACCAAGCACAAAGGCAGTAGGTTCCATTTTTAAATTCTTTGGTAAGACCCGCCCAGGAGTCGAACCCCAGACCTTCCGGCTGCAAGTCGGATGCTCTAACCACTTGAAGGTGAAGTAGTAAACACGAAGAGAAAATTGATTGGCAATCAAACAAGACCAACCTATATGCATTTTAGGGCACCTTTCATTAACTATGTCCTCAGGTGACTGGGTTTGTAATATGATAAACTCTACTTAGACAATAGAAAGCTACGAGATCATTCTATTGGGTGACTTTATCGCCTTGATTGGACTTGACTACACAGACTGGGCCATGGTTTAACGGCGTTGAAATCCTCTTCAGCAATGTCTCTATGTGCAAAAGTGTCCTTGCGTATTGAAAATGGAAATAGCTTTATCATTACCAACGTTATTCGCTGACAGGGCAATAAACACAAGACATTATGGCACCTCTCAAGAGCTTATGCCTTTGTAAGATAAGAGACCTTGCCTACGTCAAACACACAAAGGCAAAGAGGGAAGCACACTGGATGATTTGCTCAAAATCTTTGTCTCCAAAAGCCCCAATAAACTACCCGACATGACTTAATGTCGGTGAATTGAAAAACCCAGCTATTAAACTTGAGCTTCATAAGCTGAGTTTGATTTTTTGGACAAAAAAATCTAAGAAACAGTCTTGTCGAGGTGCAAACTCATTTTCAAAACAGGTTTTTGACGCATCACATAGTACAATATTGGAGCTAGAGAAGATAAATAGGAATTGGTATGATGAAGACAGTGTCGAAATTCAAAAAAAGCCTCTCTTAAACTGTTCCAGATATTACCTAAATCACAGTTTTCTAGGATGCGTCAAATGATTACCAACGAAAAAGAAAGGCTACACAAACTCGTCCACAAGAAATCACCAATGAAGAAAGCAGGAACCATATCACGGACATCATTTGTTAAATCCCCTATTAGTAAGAATTTTGAGACATAGCCCATATAGGGAAGCTGTCAAATTCCTGGTTGAAGAGCTTCTACCAAGAGAAAAATCACACAAATTTTGTTGCAAACTAAGTTGCATCCGCACAACATCCATTCAAAATATAGTTGACGCTCACAATGACAAAGCTACTTTCAACAGACAACAGGCAGCCTCTCCGCCCACACGCAGTTGTAAAGATACACATTGTTCCCTTGGAATGATAAGTGCAGGGGGAGTAATTTACCAGGTAGTTGTTACATACCTTAGGTTAACAGAGACCTAGGATGCTTTTCTACTAAAGTTAACGTTTACACAGGAAATACATCGACATTTGCCCAGCAAATTTCAAGAAGAAGTTTTTACCCACCCATACAAAATAATCACTACAGAACTGAGTAATAACATCTGGTTGCGAAAAGAACGAAGTATCGACTTTGACATTAAATGGAAACTCCTGAAACGTGTTAAACCGTACTGCAATATTACAAAGCGATATAATTTATGCTTTTACGAAGGTTTGACCCAATGAAAAACCCCTTGACGTATTCAACTGGAAAATTTCTGCCACTTAAAATAGCAAATAATTTGGAATAGTTTAGTTAAGATGTGCAGAACAGACTGTGCTGTCCGAGGGCTCGTCAGCAACAAGTGACTGACGCTTTTTTAACTCCTGAGAAAATGATTATGTATTTTGTTCAGAGAAACCTGTTTTACCATCAAATTTTAACGTGGTATAAGTGTTTCAACTGTTATGTTATTGTATCAGTCACTGGTAATTAGCTGGTCAGTAGAAATTTGTTAAACTTCCACAACTTGGTTCCCTTACTGTAAGACTGGTAGGTCTATACCGATATACCTTTATCGGAAAAGTAAGTTATGAACACGCGCTAGTGTAGGTTACTCTGCTCTAGGCCTACTGCATAAATGATACAAATTTCAAGAAATGTTATTACTGAAACTATACCCTGCAGGAAGGTATGTTCGATCAATATTCTATTATTATTTTAATAGAAACTATTGCAGCGACATTTCCTTAAGCTGTCAGGTACAAACAAAGGTTGAACAAACATATCATCTAGTGGTAAAATTTTCACTTCAGAAAACGAGGGGCAGAAAATTAGAAGTAAAGCTTTAATGAATACGCGTGTGACCTTTACAGGTTGCATATATTTTTGTCTTATCGAAGCATTTTGATTCCGGGTCCTCGCACGTTAGCTACATATTTTGTACCTATACGTTGTGACTAATTATCCTCCGAAATGGATTGATATTATGGTAAGAATACAGCACGAACAGATCTGAGAACCTGAAAATTTCATAAGCAATGATTTTTAATTTTTATCTTTTAGATTGCCTTTCATATAATGCCCGTATTTAGTACGTCAGCGGCAACGTTTGCGTTCAAGATGGGTATAAAAGTAATGTAAATGATAGACTCGTGTTGACCTTTGCTTTTGGTAGTGATCATCTTAGTCCTTCTTACGTTACTGAATTATCACCAATCAGGCAGGAGTCAGGCTCAGGCCCAAGGTCTTGTTTATCTAAAAGAGGCTATACTAATTAATACGAAGCAACGATGTCAATGATGGTGATTTTTTTATCCAGGAACAATCTGTCACATCTCTACTTACCTCCAAATTTGAGTTCAAACTTGTTTTATATTGCTTAATGTGAATCAAACAGACGTGAACTGTTACGAAACTGGCTTTCCCCGAGTAATACATGGTAGCTGACGGTTGCTACACAACTTCCTTTTAGGACCTGTTTTGTATTTATAAAAATTCCATTTCTACATGTTTCTGTCACACTGATGTACATAGAACAAAGTAAGTCTTTGGTAGATCGGAAATCACCGGCGGGACGGAGTGGTGAATAGGATTAGTATTTGGAAGGAGACGGAGAACCCCAGAGCCCTTCCCATTATTTGAAAAACGAACGGTGCTATTGATCCAATTATTAAATTATGGTATTAAAAATCAAAAAGCCCAAAGGCTTAGTGATACCTTGCCGAAAAGAAATGCTTTGTTGCACTGAGGTTTATTCCTCCAGTTATCCTTGACGAGATATCATGCTATACGATGTTTTCGCAATTTGAATCTGGTAACCTCACATGAGATTTGAACGCCGCCAAAAAACGAATAACTAAAAAATGAAAAAGGAAGTGTTTTAAATGAGATTCGTACAAGAGTCGTTTGTGTAAAAAACCGAGCACTTTGCAATACACCATCGACAAACTCTTATACATAGTTTATTTCTTATTATCTTATTGTCACATCAACATTCACACGTGCTCATAATTAGGTAATTAAAGTTTGGAATAACCAATTACTGTAAATCCCACTGGGAGACTGAAGGGCATTTTCAGGTGTAAACCTAGTTTATCACCCCCCTTGTTGTTTGTGCTAAACCATCAGTTTCGCTAGTACCAGACTTAGGACATTTTGGTTTTTTTATTATCTACCAAGTTAAAAATACCTTTTTAATGGTGCACACTTCTTATTTTGAATGTTCAGTTACCTGATTCATTTGCATGGGTTCAACTACTGAACCTGACTCTGTCCCAACTTTAAAACATCTTTTGCCACCCTTTAAAGAACATTGTTGTTGTCCATAACCATTCTATGAAGAATGTAAATCATATCGGTGACAACTTGTGATTCAGTACTAATATCCTCAGGGACCGTTCGAGATTCAACTGTAGGGAAAACGGCACAATCTTTCCCCACCTTCATCAAAAATTGTTCAGTACCACATATCATATTAAATGTTTCGTCACAATCCATCCGCATCCTTCGCTGATGCTTTCTACCGATAGGACAGCTTATGTGAATTCTTGTTTCTAGCCCCAACACAGCTGCAATCATGATCTCCTGCCTCATCAAAGTATTTGGCCCCTAGTGAAATTTTGATTATTCGTTTAGAATTTGATATTTACATAAATAAGTATTTTGTTTGGCTGCGGCATGTCACCAACCTCACGGCTGGTGCCCGACGGAGTTGCAAAGTTTTGAAAGTTTTAGTCCGGAAATACAGAAGAACCAATTCTAATTGAGAGCCAAACTAAATCAACATGTTGGGGCAGCTAACTCTTCATAAGAATAATTGTCTGACTGCCTGCTGTCCGGAATCAATTTTCACCATGCCTTCCTTTTTCCGGAAGACTTTAAAAAGTCCCCGCAAACTATTGACTATCAGATTAACATTTATCTTTACTTTATATTGATAATTTAGTAAAAACATATTCCTGCTCCCCTAGAAATTCCTAATTTTTCCCTGACGGGAGGGGCATAGAACCCTCGACAGGGGGTAACCCACATCGCCACTAGTAAAGTGAACGTTCAGGTCTTCCATAATTCGTGCATTCTTCAACAGGGCTTAAAATTCTGAGCATTAAACCCGCTTGCTTCTCCTTCATAGTTTGGTTGGATATGGCGTAGGTGGACATACCCCTCCCCTTACCCATTTGCCTGTGATAACATTATCACACAGGTAAATATTTTCCTGCATACTTCTATAGCACACTACATTTTTTGGCATACTTCGCGCCTCATAGTTTCGTCATAGTTTCGTTTTATGACAATTGTTTGCTTTTTGCAGTGATTCAGAATATTTCTTTCATACATCGGTAAATATTGAGTTATTTCTTAATAAATGCACCAAGTGCAAAGTATTGTTCGCACCATATTATATCTAGCTGGTTTCTACGACAAACACGGAAATTATATCAAAAGGGCGGTGGGACTCCCTCCCCCCAAACACACACTTATACTCCTCTCCTGTATCTGTCGAGGAATCCCGAGTCAAATTTCTTCCCCACCTCCGAAATCATGAACGCGCTAATGTTTTAGACATGAAAATGAAGCTTTGCAATAGATCAAATGATTTAAAAGCACGAGGAGATGGCAATCCAGTAATATATCAAAGCTAATCAGTTTGCTAATTTTTCGTCTACTTTCAAGAAGAATACGTACCCTGTGAGAACAAGTTATCAAACAACCACGGAAAGAAACTGTTTCGTTTGCAGAAAAACCATGTATTTTGAACTCAGCAAAGATGAAAACCCTTGCAAAGAATAAAGCAAGTCCTTTTCCACCACCTTCCTGGCATCATAGAACAGCGATTGAAAATCAAAAGCAGCCCATAACATCAACAGGTGGATAACCAAGTGCTGCTAAAGAAACCTTATGTTCTCAACAATACTAAGTAATAGGTACCTCTAGGCCAAAATCTCTTACTTTTATTTTTAATAAACGCCATACGTTTTTGTAACATCCTACCAAACATTCTCATGAAGTCTTGTAACACGTAACCGCGCTATTAGAGAGTTACTATATTTAAATTAAAAAATGCGTGAAAATTCTTACAAACTAAGTTTAAAAGGTGGGCAGTTAATATATATGTATATATATATATGTATATATATATATAAATGTGTATATATATGTGTATATATATATATATGTGTATATATATATATATGTGTATATATATATATATATATTTCTCTAATTCGGCACTTAGGGGGAAAGTTGTTGTTGAAAAGTCGACCTTAAGGGGAAAAAAAATTTCGGGTGAAATATAAGTTTCGCCTTAACGTTTCCACACACTTTTTCTATAGGAATACGTAAACTTACAAGGGCGCCCTCTTAGATTTACAAACTAGATGCCATTACTTCAAAGCTGTCAAATTTACGGACACCTAGCCGTTAACACGAACGGATGGCTGCCCATTTAAATAACGTTAATTATATTTTTAGACGTTAGGGCGAATTTATTTCTTATGTATTTTATTACCTTTTTTTCGCCCTATGTACAAGCAGATATAACAATTTCCCCTTAAGGTGGGAATTAGCGTTATATATATATATATATATATATATATATATATAAATATATATATAGATATATATATATATATATATATATATATATATATATATATATATAACTCAATCTGCAGACAGAACTGTTTCGATCTTGTTAGATCTCATCAGTGCAGCTCAGAGTAGGTTTCAAGACTGAATGGAAAGACCGACACAAGCATAACTTGCGTCGATCCAACCCTTCAAAAGCAGCCCATAACATCAACAGGTGGATAACCAAGTGCTGCTAAAGAAACCTTATGTTCTCAACAATAATAAGTAATAGGTACCTCTAGGCCAAAATCTCTTACTTTTATTTATATATATATATATATATTAGGTTTCAAGACTGAATGGAAAGACCGACACAAGCATAACTTGCGTCGATCCAACCCTTCAAAAGCAGCCCATAACATCAACAGGTGGATAACCAAGTGCTGCATACACATATATATATTAACTGCCCACCTTTTTATACTTATATATATATATATATATATATTTATATGATTAACTCTGATCATTACAACACCTTTCCCCCTGATAGGTGATAGTTTAAAGACAAACCACATGTAATCATGTATGTGACTGGATTTCTTCCTGACATTTAAGTTCCAGAAGTTCTCATTTAATTTTAGATCATCATCTTTGAAGCAACATTAAAATAGGGACCATGAATGAACAAAGAGATTACTGTTCTGACTACCCCCCCCCCCCAGGTTAATATATGGACATATACCATATTCACTAAGGTGCTGATAGGTTTGTTTAATATAATTTGAAGGAAAAGGTATTAGAAAAGACCTACAGAACATTGTATGTAACATTACAATCAGAGGAAAATTAGAAAAGACCTACAGAAAAGACCTACAGACCTACAGACCTACAGAACATTGTATGTAACATTACAATCACAGGAAAATTCCGAACATTACAATCAGAGGAAAATTCCGAACTTAAATATCATTCAAATTTAAATCGTTTTTAAGGATGTTTCTTCCTGGATTGTTAGCTATGGCAATTATTTTGTTGATTAGCTTTTCATTTAAGGCAAGGTTTATCTACTGAAAAATATCATGGTTCACACAAGAAAGTGGGGATATCCAAAAATCTTTCATGCTTCTT
This sequence comes from Holothuria leucospilota, assembly GCA_029531755.1. Taxonomy (NCBI): domain Eukaryota; kingdom Metazoa; phylum Echinodermata; class Holothuroidea; order Aspidochirotida; family Holothuriidae; genus Holothuria; species Holothuria leucospilota. Next base: position 3,727,948 of record CM055967.1, on the reverse strand, counting down.
GGCATCCAACTGGGGATAAGTAACATTCCACCTACTGTAAGAATTGTTTAAACTCTCTGACACCCAAATGAGGGTAAGTAGCAGTGCCCTATATATATTGGCAATGTGCTTGCAGTCAATAGAATTTATATCCATATCCATCTATATCATAAACCTCTTATTGGTCTACTTTTCATTTGTTGTTACAACACAAAAACAGTCTGTCTGATGCACCCATATCACCAAGCATTCCCTATCATTTTCAAAAAAAGGCAGGTAAGCTTCCTACTTTTAATAAAATCCCCTTTAAAACATTAAATCCCAATCGGTTGCTAACATTTTACATTTCATATTTTACATCTACTATAGCGTTCTTGTATAGTGTTGTTTAAATTTATTGTTCGTTTTTAATTTTCTAATTTCCTTTTGTTCTCTTACATTTGCTTGCCTTTATACCTCCTTTAAAGGCATTTTCCAGTGGCTTTTTACAAGGGTCCAATGTGAAAGAGAAAGAAATTTCAGTTCATACCCTCTAAACTCTATGGCAATACTCTTTTCCTAACTCGAGATATCTAATATTAAAGACTACTTATTTTTGTCAAAAAATACCTCCAGTTCTCATCAAGAATGTTATGTAAAGCGGGCACATTGCCTCAGATTTCTTTTGTTTTCCTTTATAATTGAATGTCCTGTTGTCCTTGAAATTTGATGCTGTTGGAATGTTTGAATATCTTTCTATGTAGGTTTGGCCTAAATCTACACCTTATGTATGGCATAACAAACAAACTTGCTAAATAGTCCCTACAACAGTGTCAATATCATAACGAAATTCAATGCTGTGTCAAATTAATGTGCCGCGATGACATCACAGATTTCCCACACTGCACTTTATCTTCAGAAAAAATTGCATTTCTCTGAAAATTAATATCTTCCAAAAGCCACAAGCCATTAAGATGCGGTTTTTACCTCCTAGAAGAGAAAACTTTTCTGCAGTTTTTAAAGTCATTGATTTTTGTCACTGGCAAATCCCTTTCATTTTTTAACCTTTCGTATTCCTTGTGGGATCTTTCATATTTTACCTGTTTATTTGATCTTAGTGTTTAATGTTCCCGAACCCTTTTGTGGCAAGATTTTATTCAGACTTTATCTGAAGTTTTTTCTTAAATCGATTTTATATGTTTACTACTTTCCATACTTATTTCTTTTACTTAGTATTGTACCCAAGACCCCGTGAAAGGACAGTCTTTCGGGACTGAACGCGGTACCCCGGTTAAACAAAATTTATAAATAAATAAATTATCATTGCCGCTTGGCATCCAACTGGAAATAACTATCATTATATCAAATGGCAAAAGGTGTACACCCACGTGGGGGTGAGTAACAGAGTCACACGTTGGCAATGTGCGTCTGGTCAATAGAATTTATAAGCAAAAACGTGTGATATTCATAAACCTTTGAATAACCACAAGCTTACCATTAAGTACACCAAAAAAGTCTGTTTTAAGCACCCCACTCCATCACCAAACATTCCATACTACCTCCAAATGCCAGCAGACAGTGGTAAGTAAGCTTCCTACTGTATATATTGCCCCGTTTAAAAATATTACAACCAGCAAATAGTTGCTAATGGAGATCATCACTACCATGTTAATCTGAGTGCATGATACTGTAAACATCAAGCTGGACACTGGGAGTACACATAAAATTCTGTCATTTTTCTTGACAGCCAACCAAGGACGACTAACATTATATCCACTGATAAAAAGTGTGTATAACCTCTGAAACCCAAGTGATGATAAGTGACAGTGCCCCACATTACCTGGGCAATGTAAGTATGATGAAAAGAGTGACATATGAAACATTCCTGATGTTTAAAAGCCTCTGAATAAACGGTGTCCATCTACAGTCACAAAATAAAAACAGTCTGTTTTATGCACCCACTTCTTTCCAAAACATACCCTAACACTTTCAAATGTCAGCAGACATTAGCAAGTGAGCTTCCTACTGCTTGGAACACCCTGTTAAAAACAGTGCAACTCAATCAGTTTTAACATTGAAATCATTACTGCCATGGTATTCTGAGGGCTTGTTGCTAGTAAACATCAATCTGCACACTGAAGACACATATGCAACATCTAGCTTGCTTCTTGGAATCCAGTAAGGGATAAGTAACATTACAACCACTGTTATAAAATGGAGACACTTTCTGACACCCAAATGGGGATAGGTAACAGTGACCCTCATTGGCAATGCGCTTGTAGCTAACGGAGTTTTTATGTAAAATTTCCTGATATACATGAACCTTTGAATGAATCACTAGCTGTCCATCTACAGCCACAACATAAAAGCAGTCTGCTTTATGCACCCCTCCCCCTACCGTGTTTCCTTATATTTTCCCAAGCACATCCAATATTTTAAATACCAGCAGATAATGGCAGATGAGCTCCTTACCTTTGGCAAAATATCTGTTACAAGCATTACCGTGCAATCAGGTGCTTACACTGAGATTCTCACTGGCATGTATCAGTCTGAGTTTGAGTTACAAGGAACATTAAGCTTCGTATTGTGGACACACACGAACATCTTGCATGTGGCTTCTTGTAATCCAGCTGGGGATAAATACCATTCTGCACACACTCAAAAGACAAGTATCCCTTTCTGACAACCAAGTGGTGATAACTTACAGTGCTCCACATTGTTAACATTCTTGTGTTTGAAGAGCATATTTTAAGCCTGTTTGACATCCATAAAGGGTTTTTTTTTTCCTGTTCATTTCTGATAACAACATAAAAAGTCTTCAGTGTACCCTCTGTACCACAAAACATAACTTTGCATAATCAAATGCTTGAGGAAAATAAAAAGCAAGGTTCCTAATATTTGTAAAGTCCTGGTTTAAAACAGTACGATGCAAACAGCTGCTACCGTGCAGATCCTTACAGACATGTTAGCTATGGTATTGTGTGAACCTACCTGATCATGAGTCATGAGCATCAAGTTAATACCGGATATACACAAAGCTTTACAATGCAAATACATAAATTGTAATTACAATTATATAAAACTGGCGTTTCAATTTGTGCTTCCTTAGTGTCTTCTATTTTTATTTCTCCTACACCTAACTCCATTCAGAAATCTGACTCGACATCTTCAGGGACCTTTCAGGGACCTTTAACAGCGAACATGTTATAGAAGACAACGTTCGAATTTGTTTAAAATGATGCATGCATGGAGACCAATATCAAAGACTATCCTGAAATCAGTGCATGTAATTTCTTCCTTGCTTTCTATTTTTTCTTTTATTCCATTTCATTGTGAAATAGAAACTCAATCAAAGCAATTTCAACACATTTTTTCTTACAATAAGCATACCTCCCAAAAAGTTGAATTATAAATCCGAAATCAGTCATTTGCTTAAATTTCCTGCAATAAATAAAATAAGAAAAGTATATGTAAATAACTTAGTCGAAGAAGAATTGAGCATAACCTACCTTTTACCTCGTGTTTACTAGAGCAAAAAAAAAAAAACAAACTTCAAATAAATATTTCTCTACATTTTAGGTCAAATGCCTCATACATATTGTTGTAATAAACTATATTTTCTCGTAGGAGCAATGATTACGTTTTCGATATACTTCTGTAGTGTTAGTTTAAACTTATTTAAGAAACTATCTATAGTAGGTAAACATTTCTTTCTTTTACACTGGAAAATGAAATACTTCAAATGTAATTTCAAAAGATGTTGGAATGACAAACGAAATGGTGAAACTATAAGAAGGGTTCGCCAAGTCTAAAAATAAATATACAATTGCTGGGACAAGGCGAAAGATTTGATAATAGTAATTTTACCAATGGGACGTAAGTCTCTCATTACCGACCAACATCTAAAACTAATTTTTAGCATAGACTGTTTCAGTTAAAAGTTAAGCCAGCAAAGTTATCCCCATTATGACTTAATTAAATTCCCAACATGTTATTGCAACCCTCGTTCAATTCCAAGTTATATAAATTAAAGTCTGGCTTGGGCCTTATAAAGGGGCCAAGGGGATACAACTTGGATTTACTGACATTGACTTTCAAATCACTGGCATTTCAGAACTGATCCAATAAAATCACGGTAGTTGTCAGCGACCTCTCATGGCCATTTATAAAGAAGGTGGTATCGTCTGCATATTGGAGCAGCTTGACCTCTGACCCATTAAGAATGATACCCTCTATATTGTTCTCAGCATGAGCTTTTAAGGCTAAAATCTCAACACAAATTATACACAAAAAAGCCTCAATGGACATCTTTGGAGGACACCTCTATTGACTGAAAAGAAACCTGACGAAAACTCACACAATTAATGATACAAAGCGCACTTTAATTATAGAATGTGGAGACCCATTCACGGAAGTCAGACCAAAGTTACAGGAAGAGTTTTATGAGGAGAGTACCAGTCCAGTTGATCAAAGGCTTTCTCAAAATCGATGCAAATTGTATCAAATCTTGTATATTTTTGACCGGAGTACAATCCGTGAGGTCAAGAGTGTGTCTAATATTTTCTCCCGTGAACCTTCATTTTATGAATCCAGTCTGGGTCGGCCTTATTATCAAAACGGTTTTTAATCTACATTAAGTGCCTTTTGCTCCAAATTTATAGTCACAGTTAAGTAATAAGATCGGCCTCCAGTTAGTTAAAATGCGGCATCTTTCCCAGACTTGGTAATAACCCTCTACTTTGAAAGGTTGACAATCTACCCCTTCTGAGGCCAAAGTTTAAGGAATCAACAACTAAGTTACCAATGTGAGGCCGTAATTCCTTGCAAAAGTCAAAAGACAGACAGTTGCTACCAGGAGATTTCGCATTCCTTATTGAGAAAAGAGCACTGCTACACTCCTCTAGAGTCAATTACCCATCACATACACTCGTAGTATCATGAGAAAGAGACCTAGTAGGAAGATTATCAAAGAAAGATTCTGGAGAGCACGATGTATAACTATACAAAAATTCATAAAAAAAATGTTTCATCTCCTTGCTTTCTAGATTTTGACTAAATGGTGTTACGTGCGAAGTCTTTACTATTTCTCTATGATCTATTCTTGAGGCATTTCTTTTTCGTCAACATTGCCTAAATAGCTTCCTTTCCTGAAAACTTTTCAGAGTAATGTTGTTACCCAGATGATGCATAACTGCTGCCTGTTATCTTAGTTTGGCTTTGACGAGATTGCTTCTTTGAACCAGGGAGCTGTTACGAAAGGAGATAAAGCATTCGAGTCTCCTTTGAAACTATAAGGCTTGCTGACGATAAGCCCCAAATTGTGTTTGCTCTTGAAAATTTTGGACCACTTAAAGGGGATAAGAAAGTGACGACAATAGTTCTTGTCGTCTGCTAGATCTCAAATACTTCTTGGCATGATTTCACACATTGCTGTAATATTGCCAGTCGTCAAAAAATCATTCTGTTATGACACACCAGTGCCACCGTGCCACGTTGACTTGTTATGTAACAAAATCTCTAAGACTGTAAGCGTCCTTCATAAAATCAAGCATTTTGTACCTCGTCGTGTTCTGCTCTCTTTGTACGATACTCTCATCCTTCCTCACTTATCTTATTGCAAATTGCTGGGGGAAATACCTTCCAATCTTATCTTAATAGACTTTACGTACTACAAAAAAAAGCCATTCGTTTAATTACTTCCTCTCACTATAGGGCTAACACAACTGACCTTTTTAAAGAATTAAATATTTTGAATGTTTTCGACCTTTATAAGCACCAGATGGGTATCCTTATGTTCAAAATTAGTCATGAGTTATTAACTCCTATGTTTCAGAATATCTTTATCTTAATAAAGTTGTCCACAACTACTGTACCAGGAATTCTGAAAACTATCACTTATAGAGAGTGAATACTGATGTCAGTAAAAAATCATTCGTTTCTTCTGGCTCACAACTCTAGAATAACCTCGATCCCCAGCTAAAAAACATCTCCTTACTTTCCTTATTTACCAAGAAATTCAAATTATGTTTAATTGATAAGTATTAATGTCATTTTGTTACCTATGACATTTTTTAATTTTACTCTGTCATGGGTGGTGGGTGGTTGGAGTTTATTGTGAGGGAAGGGGTCTGTTACTATGTCTGTCTTATTTGATTTGTTTTTTGTGTCTGTATTTCTTGTTAACTTTGTTTATAAAGGTGGCCTGCTTTGTACAAGCATTTTACTTTTTCCAGGCTTCCTCCACCGCTCTCTGTAAATTTATATCTGTCTATATTTTATGATGGTTGTGGAAAATGAAATGATTGAAGTACTCTCAATACGTATTGTCTGAGATATGAAATTAGATTATGGGCTTTATCTCCTTCCGTAACAGCTCCCTGTTTGAGCTAAGCGTATGCTTTGCTGAGTCTTATTCTTCTAAAAGGTCTCCATCTGTAGAGTTCTCCACTGTATTGCAGTAAAAACTGTCTCTTCATAAAGGCTTTCAAAGTAATCATCCCCTTTACCCACAATAAATATTTTGAATGAAAGTAAAAGACTTGTAATAAGAACCTCTGAAAAATGCTTTGTCAAAACGTCAGCCCTATACCTAATCAAATTTCACTGTCCACATGTTCAATGAGTATAAATGGGCAGATTCCTATCTTAAGGGTTGACTTAATAAACTATAGACAAAGTGACAGCAAAATATGGAAATGATGGAAAGTATATGTTGTTCAGGATGGGGTAAAGAATCAGGGGCATTTCAACCACATTTAGAACTAGAGAAAATAGAAACTTTTATGAAGTGGCTATGAAGGGATTCGGAGAGTGACCTAACCGCAGCCCACCTTAACCTTTCATACATCCTACTTTAAGTATGACCTTGTAATCTTCATCCTAAATACTTAACTCTTTACCATCAGAACATGAAACATCTGAGTCTTGCCTAGCAGTCACTGATGTTAATAAAGGCACTTTTCACTATTGTTCCACCACTGTTTTGATAATCATTCTTCATTTAAAGGCTATTTTTTGATTCTTAAGAAAAATCTATGGTTTGGTAGGTCTATATTTGGGAAAAATTACAATGCATTTCTGATCATTTCTCTCTCTCTCTACTGGCTGGTGGTAACATAGGGAAATGTAACATTTCCAAGAATAAATGTAGAAAGCCTGCAACCCCTCTGCATCCGAACTTCTAGTTTTTAAAGCAGGACACAATATCTCAAAATCCTTTGAGCTAAACATTATTCGACAGGCAACTAAGAACTAAACAAAAACTATTGAATGTAAAAAAAAACCGTTTTGCTGAATAATCTTATCTCGAAAAAAAATAAAAGAAATTTACTAAAACTCTAGGCAAAATGGAAAGCCCAGTTAAGAATGAAAACCTACAGTTTAGCAATTAGCTTCACTGCAGGTTCAATGTCTACATATACAGGATTTGGTTAAATTTAACCAAAATAGGAGTAAAAAGGGAAGTCTAATGAAGTCCTAAACAGCTTAGCTATCTCATACACTTACCTTGTTTATCATTTCCCTAAGTCTGATTAACTCTTTCAACATGTGTCAAGTTCTCAAAACAGTAAATGTTTTGTTATTCAAGTGCGTTGATGCAAAGTACATTATTGTTTATACATTTATGTTCATCTACCACCTGCTGGGTACAAAAACTATCGTCTTTGAATTTGACATTTATATATGCCCATGTCTTATCCACTTGAACTGGGTTTTGTCTGGTTCTGGATCTCCTGATCATGACTAAAACGTATCAAATGTACAAATAGTCGAGCACGCTTTATGCGCAATTCAGTTAGCACCATAACAGTATTTGCAGTGTGACACTTTATGGATATACCACATACCATTGAAGGTGAAGTAAGACACAATGGTTCTACAGAAAGGATTTTCTTTCATGCAACTTTATGCAAGGATGACTAAAATATGACATATAAACTCAGTAGTTTAATTGTTTAGTTGTCCCTACACCTTACCAAGGTCAGAGACATTTCAGAGTAACTACAGAATACTGTACTACAAGGCAAGTAAATGGTGTTGCCTGTATCCTCTCTACTTTATTTTTAAAGAACAGTGCTTCTCAATATGTACATGAACAAATACTCAGTGTTTCAAACAGAAAACACTGCAAATGCTAGGGCTATGACTTTCTATAAAAATGACCTCTTACTCTGAAGAAAATGCTCCTAGTGGCTACACGATCAACATTTGAAAGGTTTGTAAGAGATTAAATTATTTTTGTCATTTCCTTACCCCTAAAAGGGCTCCTTTGTGGCTATACACCCTCAACATTGTAACCTTATCTTTTACCTATATTTAACATAAAAAGGCTCATAGTAGCCTTAGACAACAATCAAAGGTTGAAATTTAATTATCTTGACACCCTTGCTCGGGAAAATGTTTTATCAAAACATAAGTACTGTTCCTGATCAAAACTCACCGTCCAGATTTTTAAAATGTTTAAGTGGGCACATTGGTTCAATAAGGTGTTACGAAGTTCAGATATAAAATATCGAAAAGTTTAAAGAAGTTGCGGTGTAAAAGGCTTGAAGCCGAAAAGATTTTTTACCGAATTTTGGAAGCAGACTAATCAAAAAGAGAATGGGTATTCAAATTTCAAAGTGATTTAATTTGTCCTTCTTGGTATGAAAACAGTTTAACAAAATGACATTTTACAGCAAAGTATAAGGTACCGCTACTTTCAAATGAATAAAACTTAATTTAGGCGCGCATGGAGGTACTTCTGGTAGACCAGTCAGCTAAGTGTCATCTCCAGGCGTTTGGTAGCGGTCGGTGGTAGGTGACGTGAAGTCCCCGAGTGGTTTTCCAGCGGGTGTCAGGCCAGCAAAGCTAGTTACGGAGCTCGGAACGTCGGGCCAAGAATGGGGATGGGGGGTTGAGGCGAGGTGTCGGAGAGCGGAACAGAAAAATACTAGGAACAAGAGTTATCAGGAAACAGCAAAGAAAAAAAAACCAGAACAAACACAGGCGGGATTGGTCTGTTCACAGGTGCATGATAGTCCAAAGGGGTGTGAGTGGGAGACCAAAGGAGTGTCTTGAACTTAGGAAACGGAAAAGGACTGCCATCTATCAGCCATAGTAGAATGCAAGAAGAGCCTGGGCCACACTTTGAACAACCGTTTTAAAGCGGGCACTTTATCCGTCCGAAGAACTGAGACCATAGGAAAGCATACGTGTACATTCTCTTAGTACTAGTATACTAGCATATTATTGAACGGTGTTATGGCAGGAGAATGAACACAGTACTGAAGAACAAAGCTTTACAAATGAAGGTAACAATACAAAGCATAGAAAATTACAGCCCCTCGGGCAGAAAATCTTAACATTGTCTTGTACATAACAAAGGGTAGGCAGCTAAATATGGAAGTAATGAGAAGTATTACAAGTTGGTCAGGGCAGAATTGAAAATCAAAGGTATCCGATTCCAACCACATGGAGAAATAGAAAATGATGAGCATTTATGTATGCGTTAACCATTAAGGGTACAAATTTACAAACAGCGAGTGACCTAACTATGGTCCACTTTCACCTTTCCTATTTCCTAGCTCCAAATATGGCCTTTTTATCCGCAGCCTGAAAAGTTACCTTTAGCCATCGGAACATTATAGATCTGCGTCTTGACTGAGTTTAAATGCAGGTTCTTTTCCACTATTATTTTTATACTATAGAAAAGCAGTAGAGCTCTTGAGCTCTGTTTAATGCACAATTTTACACAGAACTATCTTACCTTAATAGGAGAAAGTTAATCTAAATTCACGATTTTTCCCAAGCGATAAATACTAGATACGATAAGGATGCGATTCCCACCGGAACGTCGGTAGTTAATGGATGTATTCTACAGTTTACTCGCTTTTTTATTCAACGCAAACTTATGTCTGTGTTCTTGTGCAAAGCCAACCCTTGTTAATAAATATTTACAATCCGTCGGCACAACATACACATGACTTCCTAGAAGGCTAGCCTGTATAAAGCGGGTACTACTGTATTTGCAAATTACCAAAGGGGGCATTAAGACTGTTCCAGATCAATGAATACTGCATAAGGTGACAAATGCTGTTGAACATCGTTATTTTATAAATATAGTATATACCTATAGTCACTATATTTCATGCATACGTATATAATATCATACATACATTAATATCATATCTTTATGGTTTGTCCCAGAGAGATCAATTAAAGGTTTATCTCATCTGCAGATAATAACAAATACTTTTTTGGTTAAAAGCTTCTGATTGGAGGTAGGTTCAACTAGAGGCTACGTCTGTCACAATTATTTCTCCCACGTCTCCCGTATGCAAAATAAATCGTTCTGACATTGCTTGACATTGGTAGCACATGGGTAAATGATTTTCATAAAAGGAATTGCTGAACTGGTTACTTCATTTTGGAAACAGGCCAAGAAATATTCTGTAGATCGACTTGAGTTCGCTAATTTCCATTTCCACAAATGTATGATTTTCACCAGCCGCATCTTGGTATTAAAGTGACAGCTACATATACATAGGCCTATAATACAATATCTTATTGGTTGAAAAAGATATGTGGATGTAATTAAAGTCTAAACCCCCTTTTACCAGCCGTTTTGGACGAGATAAAATTGATGAGCCATTGCAATCTTGTATTTCATGATGGCCACCATGAAGGCAAATGGTGTAACCATATGATTTTCATACGTAGCCTAAGCCAACTTATAATTACAAATGAGTGGAATAAAGAATTTATTAAATATCGTAAATAGATGTAGCAAAAAATTAACTTTTATTTCACAACAGGCCATAGCTTCAAGAGTAGACCTAATCTATTACTTATAAACACCAAAAACAACCCTCACCGTACACCATCTCCTTTTCTATTTTTCGCCTCCCTTCATTGTCGATCAACGCAAGAAGTGCACTTTTTGTAACAGTTATAAAGATTTTACTATCAGATAAGAAGGCAAGAGTAAAAACATTTATTAGTTTTGTACTGGAATGTTTTAGTGAACCTTCAGCAAAAGTCATGATGACAAACAAAATCTCCTCACCTGTAACTAATTACTTTAAGCAGCTAAATACCTTTATCAACAGACTCAGATATTCTGATCACCCCAAACATATTTTGGAATATCCCCATGGATATCTCTATTAACAAATGGTGGTCACACTTTGACTCACATACATTCTTACAACGGCATCACTCTCATAGGTCAGTGATGTATTTTGCAGCCAGTGGAGTATTCAAAACATAGCAGAAAGCCCGCCCACACTAGAGGGTACACTCTTAAACGTCCGGATAAAAGTTAAAAAAGGGTACCTCTTCGATCGGGATTGGGTTCAAACTTTGTTCGAACGTTTTCGACCACAACTTGCTTGTCTTCTCTAAAATCACTAAGGTATTGGCGTTCATCAATGGAGAGGGCCCGACACTTTCATCTAGCATGGCTGAAAGTAAGATCCTTCTTTCAGTGATAACGTGAGCATAAAATAGTGCTGAGAACAACCCATGTGAAAAGGAGGGACCACACGCCGACGAAACTTTCTTCCAGAGGCCGAACTAATCAAGGAGATTGGTAACTAGCAAAATTACATTCGATTTTCTAAAGGGCCAGCACAGAGATAGTCCTTAAATTACACTAAAACCTTTTCACATGGCATATCTTGTTTGTTTCGTGTACCTCAGAAATATGGTGAAAATCACCCCACTACTCACTCAGTTGCATTTTTTCGGTGACCACCATTAAAAAATCAAAATGGCTGGCATTCATTATGACCCATATTTTATTATTGCACACTAAAAAACAATTTCAGCCCATGTCTCTACACAAACACAACTTAATTGTAACCCCTTTTTGTCTGCCCTATGAGCCCGAATATCTTTGATGACGGCATGAGAAGTTGATACTACAGAGGACACAGTCGTACAAACCAACAAAATACCCGTTAGCCTAAAATATAACTAGTCATAAGCAGAGCTCATAAACGAGGTGTTCTCTAGCTGCACCTACTCCCTCACGTGAGTTTTATTGACCTAGCAGATCGCTTTTTATTATTCCATTTTATGTGTACTACCAAGTCGTTGCAATCACAGAATTTTGTAGTGCCAACTCTTTTGACGGCAGGGAGTAAGTTAAATAGCTTTCGAACAGCTGTAAAGTTATTGTGATTTATTGCTTACTTTCCTTTTATTATTTATAACGTTCTGGGGGCTTGAATTTGACAAAATTCAGATCGAGGAAGGTGTAAATTTTCCATAGTATCTGATTTTTTTAATAATATTATTGGCAAAGGTGTTCTTTTGAAGGACCCCCTGTGTCATAGGGTGCATTTACACCAGATCCAGATCTGATCGCCTTCGCGGGGTCAGATCCACTGCTCGAGATCAAATTTATAATGTGAACGCAGATCACATCCGGATCTGATCACCCGATTTTGATCCTGTAAAGAGGGGAGGATCAAATCCCGGCGATCAAAACTTGTAGTGTAAATGCTCTAGGATCAACGGTGACCTCACATTATGCACACTATTATGGTCACACATGAGTTTTTTTTTCATTTCTTTGTTTACATTTTAGTGGGCACGCCGTGTGCTTCTATTTCATAATTCATTTGGAGGCCACTTCCGCTGAAGCACGGAGGAGTATCAGAGTGCGAGACAAGTGTAAATGCTCCAGGATCAAGCCACAGGTGTAATTCGATCTACTGATAAGATCGGGCTATCAGATGGGGATCTAGTGTAAATGCACCCTTAATATACCCAATATCAGTCAACCTTGAGAAGTCCATAAAATAAAGTGGCAGTGAAGGGCATATCTCCCAATTCGTTGCCAGACTTTCCCAATTCATTGCCAACTCTTACGACCGTCAGTTCTGTGGGATAATCTTGGCATGGGCTAATTTGTGTTCACAATTTTAAAATTCAAAACGAATTCGTTGGCAATGAGTCATATTTTACATCATATTGATTCTTGTGTGAACTGATTCTCTTCATCTTGAATTCACAAAGCTCCGCTTTTAACGTACATATTTCAGAATGCCAACTGTCTTCAAATCCAGGAGAGCGGCTGCAAAATGAACAAAATTTCGTTTGGGAAAAAAAATTTTTACACTCGCACAAACTTATATTAGGTATTCGAGTAGTTTTCCAAATTCCAATTCAAACGTTTAGCACTTCCTATTTATGAACCTTCTGTTACGTGACTGTGGAATGGTAGGTTGCCTAATGAGGCTAACCAAAATGGTACCATTTTGTCGCTACTCAGCAGATTATTTGACGGTTCATTATCACCGTCAAAAGTTGTCCAAGTGTTTCTTTGTGGACTGTCAAACGCTGCACATCTATCAAACTATTTATGATCAATATCTTGTTAAGTTTATGCTAAAATTCGTCTTGTGCTTATAGCTTCAGAGTGATGTCTATCATTATAGTCAGAGTACCCTGTAGTTTGCCATAGCTACCAAACAGGGGTGGAGCCAGTCTTACTCCCCTTTGGGGTGCCTTTCAACCGTTGGCAAAATTTTCCATTTATGTCGGGGAGTTTTAGTGGGTAAGATAAACTAGTTAATCCCCGACGGCGACAAGCCACCCCAATAGTGGACTTATTTTGTTCTTAGAGAGGGGAGGGGCAGATTCGTCAAGGGAGACCCATACTTTTTAAACATTTATTCAATTAAACCTAACACTTTTCAAACTTTCCTTAATTTTCTCTCAAGTTTCTTTCGGGTATGAACCAGTCACCATTAATAGGGTTTCAGGTCGCCCCCCTTCAGGAAACTTGCCTACCCCCTATTTGTCAGTTGTACCCCGTTGGACCAATAGCGAGTGCGTTGTGTGGGAACATTTTAATGATATCACTGTAATAAGTTTTTGCTCTTATTGCTCACATCGCAACTGCAAGTGCCCGTTGCCTACAATATAACATTTCTTTAATCTCATTAGTTGGCTACGAACCCGTCTTTTCTTGTTGGCCATCCTGTTCATATCATCATCTGTGCGGTGACGCTTCTTTCTCGTGCCTTTTCATGACTGAGCGACAGTGAGGGTTTGAGGCATTTTCAGCATTTTTCTGTATTTAATATTCAGACATTTCTGACTTCAAAACTAGTCATTGGAAAAATTGTTCCGAAGACCAAGGAGGTAGGGTATCCCGTACCCGGACCTCGTAAAAAAAAGTTAACATCAACTTGATAGTGAGAGTAAATATTTGTCTGAGCCCCTGAGATGTCTTGAGAGGTTATTCAGATAATTATGTTTATACTGAGGGTATCTTTACTTATATTTTCCTGGTAGAATAAAAACGGAGACAACAAGAAAAGGTCCAATATCATTTATATAGCTAGCACTATTTTGATGCCACCGAGGCCCTCGGGCTAAGTCTCGTAGGGATAGAAGTTCTCATCGGGATTGAGGACCTTGTAAAACACCTATACACCACATGAATTCACATTATGAAAATATGAGATTGTGGAAAAGAATATTGGTCTAAAAGTTTTAACAGGAAAAAACATTGTTATTTAATGTGGGGTTATGGTGTCACATATGTGCTTGCTTTAAGCTCACTTTGGATTAAACATTTGATAACTTAATTGGCTAATTTCTCGTAAATCACAAAGAAGAATTAAAGGACAAACAAAACAGCACCACGATTTTTAGAGATAAAGGAATGTATGTGGCAATTTAAAAAAAAACAGAGCTCTTTTTAAAGCTTGCTCTCACCTGTTACACTTTTGATGTCTTCAGGGCAGCGCAAGTAAAATTATTGTTCCAAAACTCCATGCTGGAAACGACATGTCCCGGGTGATGAAATACCATTTAAGCTTTCATTTGTTTCTTCTAATTTCTTGGAGACCCCCTCCCTTAACGTACATGGCTTTTAGAACCGAGAGGCGGTTTATGTTCACTCGACGAAAAAAAATTCTTTCGGATAATAGCTATCTAACCAAACTAAAAAGCTAACAACGTTAAGTCTGTCTTCCGTAGTATACACAACCTTGGTGATAGTCTGTCCGTTTTATATCTTGTCGTTCTTATTATTAACACTTTTTCGGACATTTTTATTATTTTAAAAAGGCCTATCGTTTAAAAATTGTATTAGTTAAAACGTAAAACGTCGATGTGACAATTTCTGATAAGCAAGCAACAATCTGAAAGAATGCAAACCTCTATTGTTTGGAACTTATTGATGTTCAAAAGCAAAAACTAAAATCGTTTACATTCTAGGTGAACTATTCGTAAGAACATCTTTATTAACATTGTTAAAAAATAGATCATGAAACTTTTTTCATTATTCTTTGAAAAGTGCTTTTACCATTTAGTACAGTTGTCCATGATACAACAGGGACTAAATAAAGCACGAATACAATCGTGCCGTTCTTATTGCTTCACTCCAAAGCATTCATCTTTTAGAGCCATGATGCAACTAATCTCATATCAATTAAAGAATGGCTCACATAACTTTATTTGGCTTTTCATCTTACATCCTATACGAACTACGTTCTGATACAGTACTTTAAGCATTATCAACCCAAAAAGGGTTGAATCCCTCCCCCTTTACTACCACTTCTTTACGCTACACGTTCTTTCCTTTAACCAGTACAGTTTTTAAAATTAATTTAATAATGAAACAGTTTCCTTTCCTTCTATTTCTATGCAAACAAGCAAATGACGAGTTAACAATATAGTAATAAAGTCTTTTCATACCAGTATAAATATCAAATTAAGAGGGAGCTAATAACTCTTGAGTTATCTAACCTTTCTTCTCAAGTATTAATAATCATATTGGGACTGTAGCTCGAAATACCAGTAGCGGTAGTCTTCTCTTGAAAATGATCAGCTATCTCAGAGTCTTAAGCATGTTTTTCTCAAGAAAGCAGGACAGAAAGTTTCCCTCAAACTGCGTACGTTCAAAAAGCCAGTGGAAATGAAAATTACATAGGATAGGTGGAAAGCGATCAGAAATGATTAAAGATTAATTAAACTTTAGTATGAACTTACACGTTTATTATTAGATGTAATGAACACTGTGTGTCTGTTTGATTATAATTGTTGTTAAGTGAAATAAATGGACAATGTTCCGTTTCGAATTAAGGCTCCGCAGTTCTGCAAGAAGTACAAACCTCCGTAAGACAGTTATGGTGCAATCGAAATGACGATCTATCGAAGACACTTCCTCGGATTCATTATCATTCGATTTGGAAAACGGCTAGGGAAACATTATATCTAGCTACTAAGATGCTTTCAATCCGTCTCGTTCTCAAGTCCAGGGCATACCTAACGGTTTGAATGAACAACTTTACTAAAAGGTCAGTGAAATTTAAGTAGAAAAACTTGCCTCAATTGTACGGAATGTTGACCTAGAAATTCACGGTTTTCAAGAATACTTGTCCTTTTAGTTTGCGAGATGGTAACTCCATGGTTTCTGGAAGGACCGTGTTGCTCAGTAATGGATTTCTGGAAAACTCCCTTGGGCAATGCCGCAGTTCAAAACAACCTCCCTCCAGACGTCTGCCCTGGACAATTTGAACAATGAAAATTGCCACTCTTGAGTATCCCAACACTCCGGTGCTTGTGGGCGAGTTTGGCTAGCTGCAATTATCCGGGTCGTAGTGACTTTTTTGAAGATATATAGAAGATGGCGTTGTTCAGAGGATATGGTCTGGGTTGAAAATGACCGGGGTTGATGGGGAGGGGGCGTTTGGTCAGGTTTGCTGATGACCTTGATGCGTAGTAAATGTGGCTAAATTAAAACTTCAATGCAAATTATCTCTCCTCTTGGAACAACCGAATCCAGCTATATCTGTCTGGGTCTGTTTGGTCCGAGCTTAAATCCGACACAGCTGATGTTTGATTAAACCCAAATAGGACAGTTTTTTCCTGCAAAATATATTGCTACTTACGGGCAAACATTCATGGAATTTTCAGGCGATATGCTGTCCCCCTAGTCTAGCATTCTTATAATTAGATATCAACACATATCTGACCCGCGTTTGTACCCCATGTCTTTTGAAAAATACAGGCAAATACACCACCAACAACGAAACAGGATATCTTTTTATTAGGAACTTAACGATCCGCTGATGTCAACTTCCGAAGTGACAATGATGGAAACTTTAGAAGACCTATTTATCATACCTTCCTCTCAAGTAACAGTACAAGCTAATTGTGGAATCGGATATGAATTTCAAAGAGTCGTATCAGTTTGGGAAAGGGTTTGTTATATATGCTTACGTGTCTCTCCTTTTTAACGGATGAGAGCAAAACCAAACGGCTGGAAAATCGCGCACGGAGGTTTATTTTTATCAGTTTCAACGTCACCATCTGGCCGCTGGATTAACGCAATCCTTCTTTTTAACACAACTTAAACTATCTGATTTTCCACTCATCCTATGAGAAATAATTTTTCCCTTCCATCGTCAGTTACATCATGGAGCTTATGCAAAGTGTTTCTAGCTCAGAGGTTTCTCACCAGAGGTCAAATTGTGAAATATATCGTAAAAATTATATCTTAAGGATACCTTTGGGGTATTAATCTCATTGGGACTAAGTGCTTCCGTTCGGCAAGGAATCACAAAACCTTTTGGCTTTCTGGTTTATAGATTTTGCCAGTGCCAGACACAGCCTTCCACAAAATGGTCTACATAGAGTCCATAAGATGGGGTGGAATACGTAACACCCGAAAACTTATGCCCGTGCCACATTCTGATCTCGGGTCACACAGCCACCACTACCTGCGACTCTCGGTCGTAGACAATTTGCATAAATCGTAGACATTCTGGTGCACCGACTGCATCCAACTACGAATGAACATGTTCAGTCAGGCCGAAGGCTTTACGACACAATGGAACTCTAGTCGTGGAACCGGTCACGCCGCCACGACCACAGCCGACACGGTGGGTGGTCGCCGTCGTGTAGTTGGTTGTCGTGACAGTGTGACCCGGGCTTATAGCCTTCGTGTCGTAAACACAAAGTGAACTTGAAGCAAGCACACATGACGTAATAGACTAACATTAATGAGCAGTCTTTTGTTTTTCTTTAAACTTTACAACCAATTTTCTGCTACACAATCCCATGTTATCAGAATGTGATTGCATGAGAGGCATGGCGATTTTACAAACTTAACATTCCCCATAGGGACCCCTATCCCTATTAACATCAAGGTCAACACAACAGACTGAAAAAACAAGGGAAACAAAGCATTTCTCATCAATGTGAGGAAGTGATGTAACCCCTGCTTGCCTCACGCTCACTTTGGGTCACATATGTAGTGACTTCATTTGCTGATATTTCGAGTACTACACGTCCGATTTGAATGCAAGTTACACCAAATTGTGTAGATTTAGTTCCTCTTTCACATATGAAAATTGATTTTTTTTTTTTGCTTAAACCCTTCCTTCAAGAGTGTATCGGGCCTATATAGGAAAATTATTAATCCCATCTTATTTGCCCATGATAAACCCACATTGGCCTCATTTAAAGGCTATGTCCCTTCCATCATAACTTGCATATGCATATATGTCACATACATTGGACTGATGTAGGAAATTTAAGTTTATCCCATTTTGACCTATCTTGGAACCATATTGCACTCGTAATCATTCTTACACATTTTATTTATTTTTTGAAGGTAATACTTCAAAGTTTATTCCCGTTCAAACATTTATTTTTTCTTAATTCTTACACATTTTATTAGTTAGGACACAAAAAATCTGAGGGCCTGACGAATATCTGGGGGCCTAGGCCCCCAGCTCCCCCCTCCCGTAGCTACGCCGCTGCCCCCATTTGATACCTAGGCCCACCTAAAAATATCATCCTAGCCACGCCCCTGTTTCATTAATTTAAGGTACTTAGGAAATCGGAAGATAGTCAAAATGTGACTGACAGTGCCTCATTCAATAATTCAGTTTCACTTATTTTTAAGAATTTCATGTGGGACCTCATATCTCCACTGTGTGTAGCCATGTTACCAGACTATCAATTTAGTGAGGAGAAGGATGTATAAATGGGAAGAGAAATAGGTACTTAAATATTGCCCGTACAAGTTCTGCTAAAAACGAAGAAATTGAAATATTGAACGTTCCACTTAATTGAAGTAGGCTTACATTCAGGTGTGTAGCTACGCCGGTCGGGCGAACCTGCACTCAAGCTTACCGACCGCCACTCAAAGTAATTTGTCAGCTTTCCGACCGGCACCCGATTTCCCAAAACTGGTGGTGTATGGGAATAAAATGCATCTTTTCTGTCCCATTAGTATACTTTGACCCCAGAGCGCAATATCCGTGGCCAGAAACGAATGTTGCATCAGTCAGTTTAACACGCTAACAAAGTTTCAACAAGAAATATTTTCCGCTAATATTAGTGCACGTTCGACGCGTTTTGGCAAATCCTATTTCAGCACAGGTTTTCTAAGGATAGGCTTAGCACTCGTAGTGTGTGACCATCCGTTATCCTACACATAACGTGGTTTGTGAACGTTATGCAGCGCTGTTCAGCTCTTCATTCTTACACTGTGTTGCCTCTAGGGGGGGTCTTCCGCCAACAAATTAAGCGGGCACTTAAACTGGGCTAGCTAAAACGCTGCTTACATTTGAAAGTTTTTTTTCTCTGCATTACAAAGTCATCTGGCTAGAATTATTTACTGAAAATGGGTGTATACAGGTACATGTGGAAAGAGAAATTGTTATAAAAGAAGACTCCAATTCCCCAAATTTCCGCCAAAAATAAAAAAATTACTATATTTTAGTGTAAATTTTTTCAAGTAAGCTTTAAGTTGAGAGCTGAAATTATATATGTGTATTACCACGTCATCTGACTACCTATTCAGTGAAAATGAGGGCATACTGGAACATGTGGGAAGAGCAATTTTTACTCAGACCACCCATATTTCTATCAAAAATGAAGGAACTGCAATATTTTTGTCCGCTTAACTCACGTAGGCTTGCATTTGGGACTTCGAGTTTTCTCTGTTTATTACCAAATGACCTGAATATCCATTTAGTGATAATGAGGGCATATAGGTACAATGGGAAGAAAAATTGGTACCTAAAGTTCGTCCTACAGACCGAACTTTAGTCCGGTTAAAGTGAAGAAGTTGCAAAATTAATGTCGCTTATTGATAATGGTTCAAATGGGGAGTTCAAAGTTTCACTGAATTATCAAGTCACCTGACTACCATTTAGTGAAAGTGATTCGGAGATATATGGCTACATGTGAAAAGAGAAATTTGTACTGAAAGAAGACTCAGAACCCTAAAATTTCAGGCTACTTACAACGAAGTTGCAATTTTTCAATTCCACTTAATGCAAGTGGGCTCATATGTGGTAGTTCAAACTTGAGTCCCCTAAAAATAATGAAATTGCAATACTCAATGTTGCTTATTTGATGGTGGCTAAAAGATAGGGAATTCAAAGTTTCTCTGTATATTTAGTGAAAATGATGGCGTAAAGTCGCATTTGAGAAGAGAAAGTGGTACTCAAAATGGCTCCAGAACACATATTTTGTCTAAAAACGAAGAAACTTCGATATTTCAGTTACACCTTTTCAGAGAACCCTTTCATTAGGGATCCCAAATTTTTCCCGTAAATTTCCATATCAAGTAAATACTAATTCAGTGAAGATGGGGACATACACTCATCTTAGCGAAGAGAAATTGGTACTCAAAGTTCCCATAGGCTACAATTGCGGTTTTTGTCACTCGGACCATATCCAACGGGTCATTGCGAAAACTTGACAGGGTCATTTGTGGGCAGCTTTTTTATAATGTGGGAAACATGTTATTTGAACAATATATACACTAGGAAAGTAGACTCCAAATGTTGGAACGAAATCCATTTAGCCAGTTTCTGAGTTTCAGCCTTTTGGCCTATTTGTACAAGATGAATAAAACTTTCAAACTGAGGGTGAAAGCGCGTAACGCTTGCAAAATTTAGGTACCTTGCAAAAGGTTTGTGGTAGAAAAAAAAATAAAAAGGCCACATATACTTAATTTGACAGGACGTCACCCTACCCATGCAGAAATATATTGGTAAGAGCATTGACTTCGGACATTTTTCTGAGTCGTTAATTTGCACACTGCATGCTGCTGCTACTGAGTTCATGTGAAAGATACTTCGAATGTTAGAAGATTCTGTAATGGGTATACTATGCTTGACATGATCATTATGATAACATACGTGATGGTATTTTAGTTGCTTGTACGATAGCACTTTTACATTTCATTCTTACCTCTTTCACTTCCTTTTTACCCTTTCTTTTCTCTTCTTTTCTCTTCTTCTTTCTTTCATTCTGATTTCTGATTTCTTTCTGATTTCTTTCCTTTTCCTCTTTCGTTTTCCTTTTTCTGTTTTCTATTTTCGTTTTATAGGTTTTTCTTTTTCATTTTTCTCTTCACTTGGCAACCAGCGAGATGCGCAACCCCCTCCCCCACACGATACGCACCTGCCTATGGGACTGGTACTGATCATTTTGGGGGTCACAGCAACCGTTTACAGTGAAGTAACTCCAAAAATTATTGCCCCGTGCTCTGTTTAATATACAATCTTTGACAAAACTACCTTACCTTGATAAGACAAAGTTGATGAAAATTTACGAATCTTTCCCAAACGATGACTGCTAGACGAGATGAGAATGCGATTCCCAACTGGACGTTAGTAGTTTTTGGATGCAATCAAGAGTTGACCCACTTTTTATACATCACAATTTACATTTGAGCTCTCATGCAAAACCAGCACTTGTCAGTAAATACTTACGATCCCTTGCATGACAATCACATGACCTCCTTGACGGCTAGCCCATATTCAAAGGACATGTACTACTGTATTTGCATATTAGTAACGAGGGCAGCAACAGAGTTCAAGCTCAGTGAATGCATCATAAGGCACCAAATGCGGTTGACTGTATTACATACGATATTGTAG
Source organism: Holothuria leucospilota (assembly GCA_029531755.1). Classification (NCBI taxonomy): domain Eukaryota; kingdom Metazoa; phylum Echinodermata; class Holothuroidea; order Aspidochirotida; family Holothuriidae; genus Holothuria; species Holothuria leucospilota. The sequence continues at coordinate 3,706,079 of CM055967.1, read as the reverse complement.
CACACATTACTTTACATCATACTGGTTTGTCCCCAATAGCTTTATTAAAGGTTAATCTCATCTGCAGAAAACTCGTTTACTCTTTGCTTGGTTAAAAGCTCCCGAATGGAAGTAGGGTCAACTAAAGGCAACGTCTTTCAAAATTATTTCTCTGTTTCGTACTCATATTAGACTGCTTTTACATTGTTAGGTAGCAGAAGGGTAGAAAATGCTCCTATAACGAATTGATAAACGTTTTAGTGAAATTTGGAAACATTTTAGGAAACATTCTGGAGATGGAATGGAGTGAGAAAATTTCGATTTCCTCAGAATATTTGCTTTGACAGGCTGATGTCTTTGATTTAAAATGGCGACCATATATATATATATATATACATATATATATAAAGGTAAAAAAGAAGTAGTAAATAGTGCTAAAAGTTTGTGAAAATTCCACGACGTTTCGGGTTTAAACCCTTCATCAGGTGGCAAAAATGCAACTGATTGTTGGCACGGCCAAACGTACAATTTAAAAAATACACAATAAAGTTGGACAAGGTAAAACCGGCTGTGTTAAGTGGTTACCACAGGTAAAAACATTGCAGGAATTGCTGAGTTATAACAGTTCAAGTCTAACGTTCAGACCATGTGGGGACAGGGTTCTAAGTTTCACGATTAGACGGTTTTCGGCAGCTAGGCGGTCATGATCGGAACCTCGACACGAGATGGCCGCCGAAACCATCAAGTCACGGACCGAGCATGTTGATGGGGATTGAAGTGTGTGGCTACAGGGAACCCTCGGAGGTTCTGTTTGATTGACCTTAGGTGCTCAGTGACTTGGTCAGCAAGACGACGTTTTGTTTCTCCCACATACAGTATATTACAGCGTTTACATACGAGAACGTAAACAGCATTGGCTGAAGTACAGGTAAAATGCTGATGATTGTTAAACCCGTTGTTGTTGGGACCTACAATCGAAAAAACAAACTGAGTATAAAATACACCATCAATCATTTACCTTCATCTGAATTGAGGCGAGACAGATACCCATCCACCCTTAGCAGTGGGGTTCCCAAGACACTATAATAGGAATAATCGGATGTGTGACCATAAGAGACGGGTGGTATGGTAAGGCCCTGAATCAAACAAATGCAGGCATGCGAGGATATCGAAAATCGGGAACGTGACGTTGTCCTTACTTTTCATAAGTGGAAGGGAAGGACAAACCCCTGAAGTCGCCACTGGTGAGAACGAGTGCATGTCCTTGTTCATAAGTTCAAAACTTTTCATTGGCTTCCATGCATAACTTTCAAAACCTGTGATTACGAGTACCAGTAAAAATTTATTCTCATTGGCACGAGGACAGGCAATTGTGCAAAACCATGGATACGAGTGCGTACTCACTACAAGTCTGGTACTCATAGTCGTTCTATACTGTACTTGGGTACCCATACGATACTGCTGGCAAACAAATTGGTAAAATTTAAGGTTATCACTCTGCACCATGAAAACCTAAACACGTTGTACTTTCTTGTTCTTTTTTAAACTGTTTCAAATTTGAAGTTGTATCGATTAAAACGTTAAACATTTCTCTGATGGGAATATTTCCGATACTCAAGAAAGATTCTAAAAGAATACAAAACTGGACTGTTTGGAACCTGTTAATTGTTCAAAACCAAAAGCCGAAATTGTTAACATTTTAAGCAACTTGTAAAATACATCTTATATCAAAATTATTCTTTGAGACATTTTTTACGCTTTCAAAAAGTCGACAATGCTAAAACAGAGACAGTTTATGGCACGAATACAATAGGAAACTTTAATCATTGCTAAATACACCCAAGGAATCATGGTAGTTGTGAGTATAAACAGTAGCGTGACGTCACTGCTCTATTGGATATAGTCCCAGTTCCCATGGTTTCTTGGGTGCATTTAGCAATAATTAAAGTCTTCTATTGCGAGTTTCCTCTTGCTTAACACTTTTCAGTCGTGATGCAACTGGTCACATGTCGATTAAAGAAAAAGATAATTTTAATTAAGTTTTCACCTCAATCCTTACCTTCCAAGGAAGTACTTAAAGCATTGCCATCATAATCCTTGAAGAATCCTGCTGGCTGGTGAACATGACACATCCATTCCATGACGAAGCTCTGCTACCCCTTTCGTCCCACCTTCTAAAGGGGTTTCTGTCCTCACCATTTTAAGCTAAAGTTCTTTCATTTATTGTGTACTTTTGAAGCAAATAAGATCATATACAACAATATGTGTGCCACATGGTCACAGAATTCAAACACGATTGAGAAGTGAAAACTTTTTGAAAAAACAACGGTCGTTACAGACGTTTACATACATTTCTATTTTTAATACTTATTTTACAAGTGTCTTTCTTCTTTCAATATTTATGCAAATAAGTAACTAACCATTTAATAATAACATGTCACCGTTATTTAACATACCAGCATAAAAATCTAATTCAGAGCGAGCTAACAATTCTTGAGCTATTTAAACTTTCTCCTCAAAGGTCTGTATTAATTACCATATTGTGACTGTAGTTGGACATACCAGCAGCGATTGTCTTTTCCTGAACATATTAACTATCTCAGTGACACAAATTTGCTTTTTCTCGAGAAAGCAGGACAGAAGCTTTGCCGCAAACTGCTTACGTTCAAGTAGCCAGTGGAACTGGAAATATTTCCTTATACATAAGGGTCGGTGGAAAGGAAAAAGAAACTTAATAAGTCCAGTTAATCTTTAGTTTGTACCTACTTATTAATGGATCTATGGACCACTTTTGTACACCCAGTAATGGTGTTTATCGAATGAGTGATGACGTCAGTGCACGACGTCTCTGTAGAGGTTTTCAATGAACGAAACAATACACAAAGCCGTAACAAAAAGAGGACTTTTACACATTTTTCCCGGTCTTACCCCCTATTCACACCAACTCTAATGCCAGGATATATTGCAATTGCTTACAGTCTAAACAGCTTACCTTATGTAAGCTATCTCGTCATCGCAAAATGCAACTCCCACCGTTTTTGCCAAGTTTAATAGTTTAATTGCAATACCTGACTGAAACACTGCAACAGCTTAAGCATACATTATAATTGCAGAAGATTAGCTGGATGACTGGGGTGTGTAAATGCCCCCAAAAAGACATTTTAAATGCTGTTGGTTAGTAGCTTGGGATAATGTACTGAAATGTGTACGTGTCTAAGAAGGGGACACTTTTTACGACAGAAAGGGCTAACATATTTTATAGTTTATAGTCTCTTTTAAGTAAATACTTTTGGACAAGAAAATTATGCTTCGTGCATTAGGGCTATACGAGGGTATCTAAGAATGGAGACGGGGGAGAGGGACTGAACCTTACTGACCTGTTGATCATTGATTGTGGAGGGGTACTAAGGAAGGCGCGTCCCCGACCACGCTGGCCCTCAAAACTTCTTAACGCCCATATTTCCTACTCTTTAAAGGTGATCGGTCGTCTTAAAATATTTTTGTGACGTCAGCCTTTTCTTGATATGTTTCTGTAGTCGTCACCACACCGTGCAAGCAATGGTATAGCTAATTGGTAAGCAAGAAGGGACGGCATATAGCTGTATACCTACCAGCTATACCGATGTCATCATAGTTTTCTCCGGTGTATCCGTTGAACAATGATGACTACAGAAACATGTCAGGAAAAGACTGATGTTGCAAAGAATATTTCAAGACGACTGATCACCTTTAATATATGTCCTTAATTTGCCTTGGGGCTATTACGCTAATTTGCATTGGTGTTGCATAAATATGTGATCAGCTAGCCATAATTTAGAGATTTAATTTAGAAATTTTACATTTTTTATTGAGTAAAAAAATGATTTGAAGGCTAAAACTACTGGACGTTTAAAAAATATATCTTGTTAACGATAAAAACAAAAACTGTTATACTTACATTTTCACACCTAACATGTTTGTTTTATGTGGGTCATATAGGTGTATAGAAACCTCCCAATTTGAGCTGGGCAGAACAAGTTTGGCCCAAACTTACACACCTTACCTAGAAATATTTGCTCTAAATAAAAACGAGGCAAGCAAAAGACTTGCAAGAAAAGAAGCGATTTACTCTATTTTTTCCGGGAAAAAATTGATTATTCGGAAAAGGCAGTTAAGTTTTAACGAAGTGTGATGTTTTGGGAATGCAGTTGATTTTTAACAATTCAGTACCGTTGGAGTTACTTTAGTTTCAGCCATCTTGACTCTTGCAATGACAAACAAGGAACACAACAAGAGTTGAAGTTTCATCTCTTGTTGATGAAACTTCAACTCTTGTTGTGTTCCTTGTTTGTCATTGCAAGAGTCAAGATGGCTGAAACTAAAGTAACTATTACCAGGACGACTCTGTCTACAATGAACAGAATTCTGTGGAATTCTCAGATAGTAGTACCGCTGGAATTTTGCTGTTATTTCCTAGAAAACAATGCTTTTGGGGGTGGGGCCATGTAGGATGGCAACTTCTTCCTACCCCGACCAGAACGCCTATTATTTATTAAACAAGAAACTGAACGGAATCTGTCACGTTACCGCACTGAATGATGCAGATCACAACTGGTTTAAGCTCGGATTTTAAGTCACAATTTGGTGCTTAGAACCGTACATTCTCGAAAGTATATACTTGAATAAAAGTACTTGACTACACACTAAAATAGACTGCCGGCTTTATGATTAGTTTACTATTGCGTATACTGACTTGACACTCAACCCAGGAGAAAATTCCCATAAATCCTATTGGAAAAATAAATGGGATCCCATAAAAACTTATGAGATCCCATAAAAAATTAATGGGATCCCATTAAAACCCATTAAAATTCAAAGTTAAGGTCTGGAATTTGGACCACTTTGTATGGGATCCAATAGAATTTAATTGGATCCCCAAAAAAATGAATTGAAAAAATCAATTGGACCTAAAAGCCGTATGGGATCTCATAGAAATCCAAAGCTAAGGTCTGGGAATGGGAATATTTTTTATGGAATCCCTTTCCTTCTATGAAATCCCATTAAATTCTATTGGTGTTTTATGGGATCCCATTAATTTGTTATGGGATTTTCTTCTGGTAAGCCAGTAAACCGACCATCGCTATGTAAAATAGGATGTACTATGTTACCGTACTTTGTGGCTGTACTGCCTATGTGAAATTATCAGGAGTTAGACCAAAGAAGTGAGTCGTTTTTCAAAATTCGCTAAAAAGAGAAAAAAATGTATTGTGTGTAAATGGTTCAAATTAGTAATATTCCAATAATTATGCGCACATTGTCTTAGAATTGAGTCAAGTCGTTAAAGGCTTTTTAACTTTGCCCACTCTTGATGGTTGAAAGTACCCGAGGACCACCTTGCAACATTGACTGCCAAATGAATGAATAGACTGTATGAGACAAGTTCCAACACAAAGCAGTGGAACCTATTGAAATAGCAACTGTTTTGCATGAGATAAAGTGTATTAAAATAATGATAGAACTAACTACTCTGCCAATGATGTGTGTATGTTTGATTTACTTATTTATTTGTGTGCGTGTGTATTATTTTCTTAAACGACCGACTTCACAGCCCACTGGTGGCCGTTGTCCACAGGTTGGGAAACGCTGATGTAGAATCCAAATTCAGACTAGAATTTCTGTGTCAGACAACAATATGCTTTTGAAAGAGTCTGCACATTTAAACAACTTGCAGGCACCCCTTTCACCTTTTTATATGAGTACAACCCTTCCAAGTTGTAAAGAAAAAAATTGGAAGAAAATTCATGAGGTATCGGTTCTTCTTTAAACTACTAAAAACCTCTTTCCCCTTCTCCATTACACCAATTGCCTCAAGGCTGGACGTTGCCATTGTCTAGATCATGACATGTGATACAGCTTGTTGGAAAGAGATAAATAATTGGCTCGGCGGTGGAGATAACCTCGGGCGTTAGAAAGTGACATACAATCCTACCCCACGAAAGTCCAGTTTTTTGGGGTCGGAAATCTAACATTTTTAACGGGTTCAATACGGCATGTCATTTTGCACCTAAAATAAAAACCCTATATTATACGAAAATGTTTATATATATATATATATATATATATATATATATATATATATATATATATATATATATATATATATATATATATATATATTTAATTTAATATTCGTGCAGGGTAATCCAAGACCTACAAGGACACTAGAAAAATAACTAGTCGAGTTCAGTAACGTTTTCAGTACTGTTTATCTTACCTTTTTGGAATTAAACCTGCATGTATAGTGATAACATGGCGTAGCCTGTATGCATGCAATTTAAATCTAAGTCATGCCACTGGACTGCACAAGTGTTAAGGTACAGTTAAAGTTTGGGAGGGCGGTTACATGGGTCAAATGGGATGGTATTATTTTAAAATTAATTACGTAACTTTGAAATGAGAGCAGCATAGTCAAACGCTGGAGCCGGGGGAAGAAATGAAAAAATTCGAATAAACTATCATGTTGTTTTTGAGGGAAGCTCATTATAGAATATTTGCCCATTCATTTCCAGTTCAGTAATGGAGTCATATGCACAAGAGCCGGGGACCGGGGATCATCCCCTACCCCTCTTCCAGAGGTCTGGCAAACATCTTAGTCCGATTTTTGGCAGACATTTGTCTTTTTTTTTTACATAGGTGGTACAAGCCTTTCTCGGGAAGAAACAGCTCACCACCACCACCCTCCCCAGCAGAAAAATATTTAGGTTGCCTATGTGGATGGATCTAGGGGTTCGATTAGTTCGCCCCGAGAATGGTGTTCAGGGAGCCTTGAAATAGGTAAGTACTTAATGTTTTGACACTGCCTAAGCCCAGTGCCAGAACAGGGTTCCCGGGTTACGCAAAAAGGTACCTGACCTTTCCTAGACCTTGAAAAGGTGCACATAAACTAAAAAAATAAGTTTTATGACCAGCCCTTCGTAACAAACATAGCTAACGACGTGAAGTGACCGCCATTTGAGCATTCTGTTATTTAGGTTTTAAAATTAACAGACTTAGCCATACCCTTGTTAGTTGAAATTACGTCAAAGACGGTAAATTAATTTATTGATAAGAATTAAATCAGTACCATATCTCTGGAAACAAGTAAAAGTAACACCAATCTTTAAGTCAGGTGATCCATATGATGAATCAAATTATGGACGTATATGTATCTCGCCAGTTTTATCAAAAGTTTTAAAAGAGGCAGTTTTTACTCATTTCATTTCAAGCTAACAAAGTTTTAAAATTCTATGTGAAGTCTTGTCAGCTAGGTTTCCGTATGAAGCATTCATATTGATCAGAACAATAAAAGCTAGTCAATGGGAGGACAAATATATGAAGGAATCAGAAAACTGAAAGGTATTCTGTTACAGGCTGGCGAAAAGCTTTTGACACAATTAATTATTATATTTTACCATCAATATGTCTAGGTTGATAGGATTTTCTGAAAATGTTATTTCATAGTTCAAATCTTGTAAGATTATGTAACAGTGCCATGAATGATCTGACACCCAGTGACCTTTGCAAATGTTTTGGTCTATTTGACAACAATATTTCTAAAAAGGACAAAGGACAGGTAAAATTTTTATTTGACCACGATGAAGAACAAGTTTGAACACGAGGTCTTCTGTTTTTAGAGGAACCAAATTGAAATTGTTTAGACCAAGACCTTAACTTGCCGCAAATCCCTTTCCACCTTTAGAAAAAAATAAGAAGTAACGTACCCGCGCAAAAATGTTTACTCGTGATAGATTTTCTCATTGTTCCTGTTTACTTCTCTTGTATCTTGTAAGGTGTTTTTTTTTCTTTTTCCTTTGTTTCAAAGATGTAAGGTTACATGGACTCTCCAACAGATCAATTTATTAAAGCCATGACATTTTTAATTACTGACTTCTTAAAATCCGATGCTTTTCTTAATGCTTCCTGCGCTCCTTTGATAGGGTGTTTGCCAGGAAAAAATGCCCCTCACAAAACTGTTGTGGTGAAAAGATGTTAAACATCCTGGAAACTACGCCCTTCGTCCGCCAATCCTGGCGTCAGTGGGAGGGCTATGTGAGGAGAAGGGAGCACCCTTCTCCTTCATATGGTATTCTTTTTCAATACAAATTTTGCTTATGGTAATGTCTATGGCATTGTCTCTTGATGCCTTGCAACTTCCCCTCCGCTATTCAAGAAATCATGAATACGTCACTAAAGAAAACACTAAACATTTTATGTACGATCTTCTCACAATGTAAACTCTATAAACTTTTGTTTAATCTTTCTTCAGCACCAGAGAAACAAATCGTTTCTAACCATTTTCGAAACATTGTAGACAATTTGGTTCCTCTACCAACAGAAAAGAAAATTACAGGGTACCTGGTCTTAGTTGTAATATACAAGTCAACAAAGATTACTCAGGGAAATAATTTTAGGTATACTACAGTCTGCTACAAAAAAATAACAAGATTATCCAAGTACATCTTATACAAAGAAGATCTCAACGTGTATTGAATATTTAACTTTTATTAAAATGAAAAAATCAATGAATGCAAAAAGTAAGGTGTATTCAGTATTTTGGAAATGTCTATACCCATGAATGCAAATCTTTCAAAATACGAATACGCCTCAGGACAAATATGAATACAAACCTTCAGTACGATTACAAAGTTCTAAGTTCTCAGAGTACTAGTCTGTCATGAGTACGAGTTAACGTATGAATACAGAAAAATGTTCTCGAGTATGAATACGATGAAATGTATTCGAGAACTGCATGCAAGTTTGATGTCAGGTTCAAGCGTTGCAAGGTGTGTCAAACAGCTATGTATTGGGAGTAAGCAGAATTCAGGCACAGATAACTGGAGGATGGTGCACGATTACAAGTTCTTGATTTTTCTCTAGTCTTCTTATACACCGAAACATAGTTACCGTAAAATACGTAATATTCAGAATAAAAAAATTAAAAATAACAGTAATTACATTGCCTAAAACAATCTCACTGGTGCAAAAAATGTGTTCAACGATAATAAGGCACTGAAAAGGAAGTCAAGCAAGAAATGGGGAGGCTTAGAAATTTGTAAACACGATAATTAAGCGCAAATGCTTTAAACTATGACTGTTCGATCACGATGACACAAAGAGCCAATCGTAAATTGTGAAGCGGATCTCATGTTAACCTTGTGAGTCATTCATTAGATTGATGAATAAAAAGCATAACATAACCATTGTTGGAAGTTTGTAGCTAGTTTATCCTATTTCAAATATTTTCTGTCTTAATATGGTCATGAAATTAAGTCATTTGACTCACATATTCATATACGGACCCCACCTCCTTGTAGTGAGTGGAGTGTTACACTACCGTTAAATTACTTCATGTCAGTCTATTAGCAAACATTTCATTGTAATATGGCAACGATTTCTCTATAAATTCTTTCAACTCGCCGGTTATTTTCCACTCCGGTTTGCAAACCCCTCTTTCGTAATGGGGAGGATTGAATCGAGTCGATTTAGAAGCCTGGGAGGTTACAATTGTCTTTGAAGGCCAGATAACCGTTCCAAGGGTACCCTTCCATGAAGAATAAACAAGCTCCTCATCCCCTGGCCATTGTAGGTAAGATTCTTTGTAAGGAACGCCGAGCTTCTCTAAAAATTTTGGCAACATCACATCTGGTTTGCTGACGAGATCATGGCCGTCGAGAATGAGTGGGTCGGGGTCCAAATGTTCCTTCACGTACTTCCAGAGTCCATGCTGAATTTTAAAGAAGTCCTCCACAGGCATATAAGGGGTTTCATCCGCTGCATGACATTCATCCCAGGGTATTGGCTGGTTTGAAGGGTAAAAATGAGCAGCCATGTTTTTCCAAGATGGATACACCTCTCCAGGATGTCGAATGAGAAAGCAATGTCTGGTTGGGACGTTTTCCGGGAGGCTTTCAAGGTTTTCGTTGATGACACATGCCTGATCTTTAATAAATACAAATTTCGTGCCTGGTTCATCCACCTCTAGCTTGGCTTTTACCCATGGAAATCTGAAAAAGAGGGTTATATATAATATTAAAAAATCTGAAATAAATATTTCTTACGTTATAGTTTTATCTACGCGCATATCTGTTCGAAAAAGTGAATGATTTCATTTCAAATACAATCAGACCCGTGGCTGTATGTTTTCAAAACGGGTGTTTGGGCATGAGTCAATAGTGTCCATCCAAAGTCCCTTGTAAATCCATAGGCAAAATACCGGTAGGGGCTGGTGAAATCCAAGTGCTTGAACATTTAGTTAGATATTTTTTAATTCTTAGTAAATCAGTACCTAAGTGACATTTCGTTTTGAAGTAAAGATCACATTGATTCCACTCTTATGCTGTAAATCCAATTATAGTAAAATGCAAAAGGGATACCTGCTGAAAAAAATCTGAATCCACCCAGGATTCTGGTCTATGGTGGTATAAAGCGGGGTCTGGAGCTCTATCAGGCACCGAAAAGTTAATTTGACACAAAGAAAAACTGAGAAGCCACCACCTTACAATTGTCATTTAATAAATTTTGATGCAAAATTAATCAGGAACTAGGACACAATTTTATTTTGGAGCTTTCCATTACAAGCTTTTATTAACACGGGAAAATTATTACTCCTTTATTCTTTAACATGATAATGCTAAACGTACCAGTAACTATATAATGACCTATCGCGAAGATAGTTCTTATTTTAACAGGAAAGACCTTTTTGTATACATGACGGCATTGTGTACCTTTACTGTCGCTTTTAGTTTTTTTTTTTGGAATTACTTGGATTATTTATTTTGTTTTTCTTAATTTACGAAGTTTTAAATGCCTTAACCTGTTGTTCTTTGCTCTTTTACATGTACAGTCTACTCTTGCTTGTAAATTTTTCCGAAAAAAATTATATTGGAGTAAACATTGAATTGTAATTAAATTTTCTGTTCCAGTAAAGGAAATAAACTTTTAGCGACAGAGAGTTACCAGCTGAAATGGTATTTCCGTGGATTAGATGTCTTTAACACTCCCTCCTGCTCGAGACATAAAAACTTCATTCGCAACATTTCTTGGCTTTCACTTATGAAAGCAGTTAAAACGTTTTTGTTTTTAAGCTCAGAAGAAAAGTCATTATGATTCTGATTGTTTTGGTTCCCCTGTACTTGCTTTCAGAATTAAATTATAATTGTCGAATTTTTTATGATTTTCGGGTTTGCCCAGATTGCATCGTTTTTAATCCTTTATTCTTCTTCTTTGATAGACCAGCACAGCATATTTTGCTTGCATGGGCTGAATTCTAACCTCCATCCTTTACTAGAACATGATAGATGAGCATAAATCTTACGTAAATAGTTGTCGGTCAAAGATATTCTCGTATTTCTGTGTTTTCTTTTCCAGTTCTGCCATGAATGTTACAAACTCCTTCGTGTTTATCATCTTAACTATATTCGCCCTCATTCTCTCCGCAGCGGGGTCGCCCTTCTTGAACTCAGGGTTGTAATAGGTTTCATTCAAATGACAAGTCAAATATGGTTCCATCCATACCACAGTATCGTCCATAAATGACAAACACTTTGACAGGACTGTGCTGTTACTTCTTGGCACGATCCATATAAACACACGAAGCGGCTTGCTATTCTGAATGTCCCCCATTTTGTCCAAGAAATCAAAATCCTGTAATCAAATAAGAATGATAACACACTTTGTATGTAACTGAACAACTATGGTTAAATAAACATGAAAACAAAAACCATACATGCGTAATCCCCCAGGTGGGCCCCAGAAGGAATTTTGCTATGTTTAACATAGTAAAACGTAATGGGGTACCTACGGAAACACCAGCTATAGGTCTTACATTTTTTTAACCTGGGCTCTATATGGTTTTTTAAAGACGGATTTGCATCACGCCAGGTAAGACTTTTAGTTGGGGGTAAGCAAAAGTCTCAGTTGGTTACTACTCTTTGATTGATATTGGAGTTTCAAAATTCAAAAGATGCAGAGCAGCTCATATTACACAGCATGCACAGAAAATGTTTTGATTACACATGGGGTCTTTTATGCTCATCAGGATGTGGCCTTGAGCAGTGAACTATGTTTGCACAAGGAGAAGCAGTAAAGACAATTATGGGCGGGGCTTACCACCAAGTAAAAGTCACACTTGGGGTGATGCAAATTCCTCTTTAAACTTTCTTGTAAATATGGAATTTCAGTGTAGGTCCGACATTCAGAGTGAAAGAGCTCAAAGTGTCAGAAAATATGGGTTCAATAAAGGATCAATGTGGACTCCAACAAGGCACATTTACATGGTACAAGCATGGGATTCTATTACCAGTGCCATATGGTTTCAAGATAGGTTAAAATGGGATAAACATAAGTGTCCTACATCAGTCCATTGTAGGTGAGTTATGGGCATTGGCAAATTAAGATGGAGGGGGCATTAGCCTCTAAATAGGTTCTAATGTGGGCTTATCATGGACAAAAATGATTGAATTAGTTCTTTTCCTTTATAGGCCCAATAAAGGATTGAAAATGGGTTTCTCGTGGCACAGGCGACACCCCGGAGGCCCATGTATGATTATGCTGAGTTTAATATGGAAAACACATAGTATTATATTTCCATGTTGGTACAATACTGAAATAGCACGGTCTCAACGTTGAGTGGCCAAAAAAATGACTGGTACCACGTAGGTTGGCCCATGTGCAATTCTCCATGATTTATGAAGTCAAAGTAAATCACTATCAATGTTATTCACTGCAAATTAAGTTTGTCCTAAACTCTCGCTAAAGAAACATAACAATGTATTCCCAAGCTAACAAATCTTAAAGCATTTTGTCAATTCACTTTTAAGACACCTACAAGGTTTACTGCAGTAAAGGGTTCAATAATGAACTTACTTGGCAAATGGAAGACTGAGGACGCTTCCATCTAAAAATGGAAGACTGAGGACGCTTCCATCTACAAAGCTGAACAACAGCCGCAGATATGGGATGCATACATGTTTGGAACCTATTGGGTTGCAAATCAGGGCCCCTTGTAAACGTCACTGGTGTATCCCATAAATTAAAGCATGCGTTTTCGTCACTAATTTAACATAGGTTTCTCCAGTCCACTTGAGCCCCAAAAGGTCCCATTCTGCGGGACACACATGGTTTGCCAAAGTGGTGTTGTACACATTTCATGAAAGGTGTGTTTATTTTCCTTACCGTTTCAGCAAAGAGCTGACCCGGGTGATGTATCTGGATTCGAGGGTTACAACTTTTCAAACTTCACTAACTGCTCTAGGCACCAAATGATTTTATGCTCTGGCTGGCCTAGTGCAATCCTCTTTCACAAATTTCATTCCTTGGCGGTTTTATTTATTTATTTATTTATTTATTTATTTATTTATTTATTTATTTATTTATTTATTTATTTATTTATTTTTTTATTTTTTTACGTGTCACTTTGACTGTGTTTTAAGTCTTTTTCGTGAAGAAGGGGGGGGGGGGGGGTTGACGAGTTTCTAATACGGTAAAATTTACTTTTTAATTAGGTTTCTACCGTCAGAAACATAACCCTTCGTTATACTCCCAATCCGTTACGGTGTCATTTGAAATGATGTCACTTATGTAAATTCTAGAACATTTCTGTTTATTATTTGTAGAATCTGATTTTAGGGTTAATACCTTCAATGTTGGGAGAAAACCTTTGTGTAAGATTTGCTTATCCAAAAATGACAATAATGTGCTTAAATTTGACCAATATGGTACGGACAGAAATCAGGAAGTTAGGAAGCTTTTACCGTTATAAGGTCATAAGTCTTACCACTAAACTCTCGCAATAACCTGTTCTTCGAAAGTAGTACCCACTGAAAGAGCCAAAAGCCAAGAGCCAAAAAAATCATTCATGGGTAGTGCAATTATTTGCGTGAAAGAGTAATTTCTTGAAATGACAATTTTCCAGATACATAATTGCCGCTACCATTCAGTATCTATAAATTATGGTCATGTGACAAAATACTGTACCACAAACGCAATTCTCCTTGTAAATGCATTACAATAGACGTGTTGGGAAATGTTTCCAAGTAATGCATTATGGTATAGTTCAAAGGTGAAGGGTACCACGCTTACAGTGTCCCGCGTGGGTGTTGCACTGATGCTGAGCATGCAGAGCTAACAGCCTCGTTCACACGATACGACAAGATCGCGTGCGAATTTGGTTGCGTGCGACTTGTCGTATGCAACCTTGTCGTTACGTGTGAATGAATGTTTTTGATCGAATGAAAATTATCGTACGCAACAAAGTCGCGTGCGATTCTCTGAAAAAGTTGTGCGCCATCTGTTCTTTGCGTGTGAATGGATTTTTGCTAAACTTTTGTCGTGCCCGACCTTGAGGTTGAAAGCTAAACACTGTTGAACTTATTGCATGCGATTTTGGGGTAGCACGACAACAAGTGGCTAAACAAAATGACAGACGTCGGTCTAAGTGAGAGTGGAGAAAAGAAGAAATGGGATGAAAAAAAGATATGAGATCAATATGCGTTGAGTAGAAACTAATGTTACATTGAAAGTGTGTTCATGTTGACTTAATTTGGTGAAAAGTTAGTCGCTCTACTCATTTCCCAAGGGATAAACCACTCGTGTAAGCCTCATTCGCACGATACGATTTTTTCACGCGATTTGTCGTACGCAACCATCGCGTGCAACAAATCGTTTCGTGTGAATGGATTTTCACGCCCAACCTTTCGTCGCGCAAGACTTGTCGCGCCAAGTTAAGCAAAATTCGTGGCCCACAAAGTTGTTGCGTGTGAACGACTTGTCTTTGGTTGAGCGCGACTTTTAAGTATTTCAAGAGATCGTTCCAAGTCCACGATTTCTGCGTTCAAACGATACGACAAAGGTGGGCGATTTTATGCAATGTGATGCAATGGATGATGAAAAAGTCGTCGTATGAGCGAGTGTATTTATAGGTCTAGCCCCACATTAATGAACAGTCTTTTGCTTTTCTTTAAACTTTACAGCCAATTTTGTCCTCAACAATCCCATGTTATCGGAATGTGATTGCATGCGAGGCATGAGACAATTACAAACTTTACATTCCCCATGGAGAATAAAGGCTTAAAATTTATTTCTCTTTTTCAAAATGTAACAAAAAGCATCGCTAAAATTGATTTTGACTAAATTTCACATCAGTTGCAAGTCCAGAACTTTAAAAAGAGGAAGGGTTCAACGTGTAAGGAAGGAGTCTTCCTCTAGAAGGCTCGAAATTTCAACAGGAAGTGCACTTGGGCCTTTTCAGGAAATGTGGGAAAAGTCTAAGCAAAAAATTAATTTTCATAAGTAAAAGAGGAACTTAATCTTCGCAATTCGGTAAAACTTCCATTCAAACCGGACGTGTATTACTCGAGATATTAGCAAATGAAGTTGTTACATTTGTGACCCAAAGTGAGCTTGAAACAAGTAAACATGGGCATGGATCATGGAGGGACGGAGGACGAGTCCCCCTCACTTTTTGGAAGGGGGACATCTCCAAAAAGTCCCCCCACTTTTTCAATAATAGGCCTATAACATAGATTATGAATTGACACTACATTTTAAAAGCTAAATTGCGCCCAAATATGGCACCATTTGCCATATAGACACCTTAATATTCCCTTTTTTCAAAATGGAGGGGGACACCCCCTCCCCGAGACCCCCCTGGACGGCGATTCACAAATGGTAAAAAGTCCCCCCCCCCATCTTTGGAAATAGATCCGCGCCCTTGCAAGTAAAGGTTACATAATTTCCTCACATTGATGAGGAATGCTATGTTTCCTTAATTTTTTCAGTCTGCTGTGTTGACCTTGAAGTTAAATTTCATTAGACTAAAAACATTCATTCACACGCAACGACAAGGTTGCATACGACAAGTCGCACGCAACCAAAAACCAAAATCGCACGCGATCTTGTCGTATCGTGTGAATAAGGCTTAGTGTGCAAGCATATATGTATGCACTGCGGAGGCGAGTGCGTCACTCTTGAACCTGATGAAAGTAGGAAAGAGAGGAGCAGTGATTTTGGCAAAGACCCTGTCATGACAAGTTTCAAAGCTCTAATTCAGAATCAGTGCCCACAAGTCTGCAAGTCAAGGTTAGTGATGATGGTTAGGAATAAGTTTTTGGTGAGAATTTGCCAAATTTGGGTTTTGAAAAGTCTTTTAGGCCTAGGCTTAAACCTTGCTTTGTTTCCTTTGTTTTTTCTTCAGTCTGCTGTGTTGACCTTGAAGATATTTGGGATAGGAATTCTCCATGGGGAATGTAAAGTTTGTAATTTTCCCATGCCTCGCATGCAATCACATTCCGATAACATGGGATTGTTGAGGACAAAATTGGCTGTAAAGTTTAAAGAAAAGCAAAAGACTGTTCATTAATGTGGCGCTAGCCCTATAAATACACTCGCTCATACGACGACTTTTTCATCATCCATTGCATCACATTGCATAAAATCGCCCACCTTTGTCGTATCGTTTGAACGCAGAAATGGCGAACTTGCAACGATCTCATGAAATAGTTACAAAATCGCACGCAACCAAAGACAAGTCATTCACACGCAACAACTTTGCGGGCCACGAATTTTACTTAACTTGGCGCGACATGTCGTGCGCGACCAAAAGTTGCGTGAAAATCCATTCACACGAAACGATTTGTTGCTCGCGATGGTTGCGTACGACAGATCACGTGAAAAAATCGTGTCGTATGAATGAGCCTAAACACGTTGCCCGTTGTCATGGTACACCTGACCTTGGGATCCGACCCTAAGTACCGAATTTTCCAACTCATCGATTTAACCAGAATGCATGGTAGACGTTCACATTTTCGAATCCAGAGTGCAGCTGAAGACAAAAAGCCATGAAGAACGTTTGGGTATAACTGAATGATAAATTGCTAGATTTGTTGTCGGAACTGTTCAAGTTTAGCCCCACTGAAAGATTGGGGGGGGGGGCATTCGGGTCCGCTTGTCAAAATTTATATATTCAGTGAAGGTACGTTGTCATAGTTGCCACGTGCAGAAGGCTTGGATTTCGCCCAGATTATATGTTTGGGCCGAAGGCCATGAGATCCCAAAAGGCCCACCTCCATAGTCAACTAATGTACAAACAGATAGATCAAGTTACTGAAGACAAAACTTGAATCTGAAGGAAAAATGCGCGAAAGACGCCATGCACGGGGACCGAACTCGGATTACTTGTACCGACACTAAAGTTGGAGGAATTCTCAACTGCTTTTAATAGTTTTCATAATACTCATACAGCCTTCTCAGAGTACAGTTTTAAAGAAATAGATTGTGTGGTGACTCTACTTTCAGAGTCGGTCGATCGAAGACTATGGCATACCTTCCCAATAAGTATCAGAGAAACCCCCTAACTGCCGGTGTTCATAAGGATTTAAAAGTGTTTACCGTTTGTTGTTCTCTCTATTTGCTTTTAAATTTTTAAGTTGCAGTTGCTATTTTTTATCTCTTTGTCTTCTCTGTGCCTGTTTTGGGCTATAGTTCATAATAAATATTATATGTACTTACATGAGCAGGGGCGTCAATCCGTATTCAAATGTGGGGGGACGGGGGACATACATGACTTAGCACAAACCAATCCCTTTGGTCTTGAAGAGGGGGTGTCTTCCTATAGGCGCTTTCCTCCTCCCCCCCCCCCACTTATGATGACTGACGCCCTATTCTAATAAGTTATCATTTCATAGTTAACATGACCATCATAGATGATCTGCCAGGTGAAATACACGGAGTCCACGGAATTGCTTCAAGATGTTATTTTCACCATGTCCCAAAATAGCTGAAACCACGCTTCGCAGCGTAGATCATTGTCGGAGATCATGGACCCGACCAGGCCCCTTGCTAGGGTGATATGTTTGGGGGTGTGAAGGTCCCAAATTCCGACTGGCTGGATGTTTTTTCCAACTGAGTGGAGGCGTGTAAATTTGCACTTTGTTTATGCGCTCTGCGTTTTGTATACAGCAGTAGCGATCCTTCCTTTGTCACTACATAAATGTGTCGTCCTGGGGAATGGTCTAAGGGGAGGGGGTTTTCCCTCCCCTTTGAGAAATTTTTGTTAATTTAAGGCTACTTAGGTGCAAAACGGTGCTATCTTTGGGATATTTTTGGAGCTGATCGTATATGGCTGGAAAATGTCCATAATTTAGTGAATTCTAATTTTTCCGACTGGCTGGATGTTTTTACTAACTGCAGTGGCGGCGCGTAAACTGCACCTTTTTTATGCACCCTGCGTTTTTGTATTGCGTTTGTATACAGCAGTGGGGATCCTTCCTTTGTCACTATATAAAGGTGTCATCCTGGGGGATGGGCCCCTCCCCTTTGAGAAATTTTTGCTAATTTAAGGTTGCTTAGATGAAAAATGGTGCTATCTTTGGGATATTTTTGGAGATGATCGTAGTATAGCAAAGGTGTGAAGGACTAGCAAGGGCGTTTTCAGAATGCTTTTTAGTCGTAAGTGTGTTAACAATCACCATCTATACCGATAATGGCTTCGGCGAAGCGCTCGGTAAAAATTTTTGAAAAATGTTTAACAGCAACAACGTACATTCAACCTTCCACATCATGCTACAAATTAGACTGAATACAGTGGGGTGTCCAGGATTTCTCTCAAGGGGGGGGGGGCATGCAGTATGTTGTGTGACCGCCGGCCTGGGAGAGGGGTCTAAGGGGAGGGGTGTCGGGGTGTCCCCCTCCCCTTTGAATTTTTTTGAAAAATTAGGTGTCCTTACATGCAATCTGGTGCCACATATGTTACCTTTTGAAGTAAAGTTTTGTGTTAAAAGATTAACGTTTTTTAGGAACTAAAAAAATAGGCATCAGTGAGGGGGGCCATGGCCCCACGGGGTGTCCCCCTCCCCTTTGAAAGTTTTTGAAAAATTTGGTGTCCTTACATGTAATCTGGTGCCAAATATGCTACCTTTTGAAGTAAAGTTTGTGTTAAAAAATTTACGTATTTTTAGGAACTAAAAAATAGGCATCAGTGAGGGGGGCATGGCCCAATGGGGTGTTCCCCTCCCCTTTGAAAAATTTTGAAAAATTTGGTGTCCTTACATGCAATCTGGTGCCAAATATGCTACCTTTTGAAGTAAATTTGTGTTAAAAAAATTACGTAGTTTTAGGAACTTAAAAAAATCGGAATCAGTGAGGAGGGTATGGCCCAATAGCCCTTCCCCCCATGCGTACGCCACTGATTGAATGATCCCATATTGATGCGAGGCCTGTATGTCTGTTTTCGGAGAGTGTTGTGATCAGAATAGTTCCATGTATAATTACCTTTTTAATGGTCATGAGAAGGAGTGCAAACCGTGACACATGCGCGCGAAGCGCGCCGAAATTTTGTCATTAAATAAGATTTCCCTGACGAAATCTGCATTCAGAATCTGCATCGACACACTTAACAATTGCCCAACAAACCTACATGCCACTCAAAAAGCCAGTCAAATAGAGCCACGACACTACTCTTGTACGTAAATGTGGGTGGGGGGGACATTTGATATTGTGTCCTCCACCCACCAAAATGTGGGGGGAATTGTCCCCCTGTCCCCCCCCCCCTTCTCCCCAGGATTGACGCCCATGCACATGAGTCATTTGTGACTTAAAGATCGCACGTCAAAAACATGAGAGGTATACTCCGCTATTCGCACGTAAAAAGGTGTTAATTAAACTTACCTGTTAGATTCACTTTTGATCTGATCCCAACGAAGGCAGATGCTTATAGACATGTATTACCAACAGTAGAAACAGCCTCACCCAACTTCAAAGTACAAATCACTTAATGAATTTGAAATTTTTTGTACCTAGGTTGGCTGTAGTTGGTATAACAGTCAGACAGTTGCGGTCAGTACAGGGTATCGGTAGTCGCGTGTATTAGCAGTAAACTTGAAGGTTTTATCTGCCGTGACCTTCACTTTTGATACCAATTATACTGGGATAAGTCAACTGAATGCATTCCGGCCTATGCCATTGTTGATGAAATAAAAGATAGCGTGCATTGGGATCGCCAGATATGCTGGTATTGTTGCTTAGTTTACAGAACCAATAACAAAATCCTAATAGAGTCAATACAGCATTCGATATTAAATAACGGGACTTAGCCATTGGGAAGACGTGCGAGCGGTGGGGTGTCAGAGTTCGTTGAGTATTTCATTCAAGAACAATCACCTAACCTCGAGCTTAACTTAACTTGAGTCAAATTATATATAAATTGAATCCCCTATGGTTGAACTTTGAATTCGTAGGCCTTCACAGTTAAGTACCACCCTTATTCGTGGTAGCTTTTTGCGTGGTATCGTAACTGCAGTACAAGAGACGACCGAGGTGCCTTTCGCAAAACCCTCATCAAGGACCCCATGAGAAACAAACGCTCCCAAAATTTTTAATCTATTGACACTCAAAGTATGAACATCACAACCAGGCAAAAAATTGCTCTCATTTATAACTCACTGTATAGAAAAAAAATTAGGACCTCCAATCTACGACTAACATTATATGATCGTCACAAAAAAGCAGGCCAAAAACCAAAAGGAGGAGTCGCCTCGTAGAAGGAAAATTTGCGCCCCTAGAAAAGTAAAAATTCTATTCCCTTAACATTTCCTCTCCTAACATATCCCCCTTCTGCCGCGGAAAGCAATCCCTCCTCCGACGTCATGTTACAGGATAAATAATACATGCTATGTATTACTATAGTTTGTCTGTCTGTAGTAACGGGCTTTATTTACCTCATCCGCAGGCGCAGTTCAATTGCTATGATCCTTTGACGGAGGAGAGTACTCCCTCATCACTTCAACTTTGACCTAACCCTCGCAGCTGGTTTGGTTATACACCTCTATTACTAGTACAGCCTTCCATGAGCTCTTGTATCCCGTGGACAACGTGACAACGTATGTTAATCCGTAGAAAGTGATCAATGTCATTCTAGTATTGTCATTCTTCAAATTATGAGGCATGTGTGTCGCATGAACATAGCATGGCATATGATGGCAACATTCCAGTATTTCTTCATCCTAACAATATTCCAGCGATGAAGCTGAGGAGTAAAAATCGGCTAACAATTTGCAACAACATTCAGTTTTAAGACAAAGTTCAATACATTTCCCGTGACAAATACGAATACATTGGTATTCCTTCAAACAATTACTACAACGGTTTATCTTGCCTGAAGGAAACTGCTTGTAAATCGCAGAGAATTGAAACATGGTGGGCATAGGGGACATTATGTGGGAGAATGGGCTACGCACAGACGGCCTGGATCCTAAGCCATCAAGCTCTGTAGCCTATAAAGTTAAAATATCCCTCGGCACCTTGGTTGCAGGCTCGTAACCAGCAGGGGTCAGGGGGTAGGACGAACCCCCTCCTTCCGGCAGAAGAGCGAATTCCGCTTTCACCCACGGACAGTCAAGTAGCACTTGGATCTTGTAACAATGCCCTGTGGGGGACAAGGGGGGAGGAGCACCGTAAGCTCTGGGGTATTTCGAAAATGTAGGTGTTTGAATGGTGCATTAAACAACCATCAAATGGCACTAAACAGATCAAAAATAACCGTTTCAAAGTTTCGTAGAACAGCCAGATACAGTAGCTTAACACACAATAATGGAAGGTAAATTTTATGATGCAGGGAATTGTGAATTGAAAGATGGATTATGGTATGGGGTTTCATGAGACTTTTGAGCAATAAATCACTCAAGCTGCCCTTCATTAAGTCATTATGGGACACGAGTCCGTGTTTACTGCTCAGCGTGGAACGCCCCAAATTTTTGTATACCAAAGTTAAAGGGATTTGCCAGTGACAAAAATCAATGACTTCAAAAAATGCAGAAAATTTTTCTCTTCTAGGAGGTAAAAACCGCATCTCAATAGTTTGTAGCGTTTGGAAGATACTAATTTTCAAAGAAATGCAATTTTTTTCCCAAGATGAAGTGCATTATGGGAAATCTGTGATGTCATCGCGGCACATTAATTTGACAAAGCATTGAACTACTTTATGATATTGAAACTGTTGTAGGGATTATTTAGCAGCTTTGTTTGTTTTGCCGTACATATGGTGTAGATCTATGCTAAACCTACATGGAAAGATATTCAAACATTCCAAAAGAATCAAAAGACAACAGGGCATTCAATTATAAAGGAAAACAAAAGAAATCTGAGGTAATGTGTATGGCAAGCGAAATGTCCAATAAAAACCAAGTTTTTAGATCGAAAAACTAAGTTTTTCGATCGAAAAACCAAGTTTATCGGTCGCAAAACCTATGGCAAGCGAAATGTCCAATAATTAGAAAAACCAAGTTTAGCGATCAGAAACTAAGTTTTTCACCGATATTCTTGGTTTTTAAACCAATCAACTTGGATTTTCGACCGATAAACTTGGTTTTTCTAATTATTGGACAAACAACTTGTAATATCGGCCAAAAAACTTGGTTTTTCGAATTACTGGACTGGACTTTGTATCGAAAAAACAAGTTTATCGGTCGAACCAAGATTATCGGTCAAAAACCAAGTTTATTGGTCGAAAACCAAGTTTTTTGATCAAAAAACCAAGATTTTCGATTGTTTCGAAAAACTTGGTTTTTCGATAACCATGGTGAATGGCCCCTACTACTTTCTGCTGCGACCACGACATGCCATGCTATAGAGCTTATGCACCTACGTCACGTTTCTCTGTTTTTCCATCCAAGCGTACTTTGTGCAACAATTGTTACTAAGGCGCTATCGTGAGCGCGCATCTTTAACACACCTACTACGTATGGCAGTTCCATCCAGTAAGCCAAATTGAAACGCGCTGACGTCACGTGCATAAGCTCTATAGACGGCGGCCCCTTCAAATTGATGGGCTATGTAACATGCAGGCAGTACGTACGTTCATATTGTATACCTTACGTTCGTAACTTCCAACTGTCCAAAGAGCAAATCATCAAGAAAAAAGAATGGAATTCAGGTTGGCCAAAATAATATTCTTGTACTATTCGCCCGAACAGTAGTAGCAGGGAGGACATCTCCCTGGTAGTAGTAACGAGAACAGAAAGTAAGGCCTAAGTTAACTTGGCTCAATGTTAAATTGCTACGACCAATCATGATCACGCGTGTAATACTGTAATTAAGTGATCGGTATAGTATACCCAAGTATGCACATAACCAGCGACCGCACGTATACCATGGGTGGCGCCAGCGGGGGGGGGGGGGCCAGGGGGGCCATGGCCCCCCGTCGGGGAAGGCTGGCCCCCCGTCGGGGAAATTTTTCGGTTTCGTCGGGGAGCTGTTATGTATACGATAAAATATGTAGTCCCCGACAACGCCCAGTCGCCCCGACGATTTACTTAATTTTGGTCTAAATTAGGGCAAATTCTTCAATGAAAACCCCAAATTTTCCAATTTTCTTCTTTAAAGACCCATTTTTTTCAAATTTTCCATGGAAAATGCCGTCAATTTTTTCAAATTTTCTCCAAAAAGAGCCCAAAATTTTCTGCGCGATTCGCGCGCCAAAATTTTCCTTCAAACATCGTTTCGGCACTTTATTTCCTTCGTTGAGACTTTGGGTTGCTGGCCCCCTCGTCGGGGAGCTTGGCCCCCCTGTCGGGGAAATCCTGGTGCCACCCCTGACGTATACTCAGCACCTTCTGTGCTACAAACTCTGTGATAGTGTTCATCCGCCAAGTAAATTGCCGCGTTACGTTTTCAGAGACTGTATTCGGTTGATAAGCGAAATAATTTAAAAATCAATTTCTTGTTTTACAGCAGTCATTGCAAGTCTGTCGATAAACCTGGTTTTTCGACCAATAATCTTGGTTTTTCGACCGATAAACTTGGTTTTTGATACAGTATGTCCAGTACTTCGAAAAACCAAGTTGTTTTTCGGCCGATATTACAAGTTGTTTGTCCAATAATTAGAAAAACTAAGTATATCGGTCGAAAAAACAAGTTTATCGGTCCAAAAACCAAGTTCATCGATAAAAAACCAAGTTCATCGATCGAAAAACCAAGTTTATCGGTTGAAAAACTAAGAATATTGGCAAAAAACGTAGTTTTTCATCGATGAACTTGGTTTTTTGACCGATAAACTTAGTTTTTTACCGATAAACTTTTTTTTTTGACCGATAATCTTGGTTTTTCGACCGATAAACTTGGTTTTTCTAATTATTGGACATTTCGCTTGCCATAAATGTTCCCACTTTACATGACATTCTGTGATCTTGATGAGAACTGGAGGTATTTTTTGACAAAAACAAGTAGTCTTTTACATTAGATATCTCGAGTTTAGGAAAAGAGTATTGTTACGGGATTTAGAGAGTATGCACTGAAACTTTTTTCTTTTTCACATGGCACCCTTGCGAAAAGCCACTGGAAAATGCCTTTAAATTCATCTAATACAAACAAGTAGCCTACCTCTATATTTTGTGTTAAGAAGTAATAATAGTTGTGGGTGAGAGTCCAAAGAATTTAATTAATCTGACCACTGTGTATATGGAGATTTAATTACTAGTTATATGTTCAAAAGGTTTTTTCTACCACAAACTCTCTAAATGTAAAAGAGTGAATTTCACTCTTCGACGATTGCCTACAGTGACCACTCTCTGTTTCGAGTGGATTTCCACTCTGCCCGGAGTGGTAATTTACTCATTTGGAGTGAATTTCCACTCCCAGCCGAGTGAAATTTTCACTCAGAGAAAGAGTGGTCACTGCAGGCAATCGTCGAAGAGTGAAATTCACTCTTTTACATTTTGAGAGAAAGAAGGTGTATTAGAATCTAATATTACCAGGCTTAACTATAGCCATCTAGAATATATCGTCAATTCGTTGCATGCATTTTGAATAGATGCACGGCTATAAACCAATTTACGTTCGATTTTAGGGTTCACTGATGGACTGTGTACAACATAATTCGTGGGAGCTAGCAGGCCGAGGAAAAGATAAGATAAGATAAGATAACATCAACTTTATTAAACCCCACAAGGGTAACTGAATTCTCGCATAAAACAGTACAAAAACACTAAAATTACAAAATGTATACATGCAGACAACATTAAGAAAATAAAAGAAGGAAATACGAGAAAGTAAAAGTATAAAGCAATAGGACCCAACCTGGCAAGTAATAGCGTTGAAAGTAAGATAAGGAAATTAAGACAAATTACAAAATACATACATGTAAACGACAGTACGAAAATAAAAGAAGATAAAAGAAGGAACTAAGAGAAAGTAAAAATATAAGCAATAGGAACCAACCAGGCAATAACTAGCGTTTGAAAGTAAGATTATGAAATTTAATACATTGAGGTATGAAAGAGGAGAGGTGTCGATTAGTGGAGTAGGGTAATCTCATTTTAACACTTCTAGGAATAACCGCATTATGTAAAATCACACTAAGTGGATGGCAATTGTCTTGGATAATCTTTAGTAATTTCGTCCCTAATCGCCGTTGATATGACGTGGCCAGTGATGGTTGGACTTCCCCTATTAAGCGAATAGCTTGTCTAATAATAGCATCTATTGCATTTTTGTCTTCAGTGCGTGTATTCCCACCCCACGATAAAAGATTATATTGCCACACCCCACAGATAACTGAATTATAAAACATGGCAAGAATATTTTTATTTACATTAAATTTGTTCATAATACGCACACAATACATTCTAGGGCTTAGTTTTTTCAATAAAGCTTCAACGTGTTCATGTCAGGAAAGTCGATTGTCTATAACCACTCCGAGATACCGTACTTATATCTATCCACCCTTTCAACTATACTTCCATTTATAGTGACTACGCTTGGTACTTTCTTTGACTTCCGATAATCAATAACCATTTCCTTTGTCTTAGTTACATTTAATTCCAAGAAATTGTTACCACAATAGTTTAAAAAATCATTTATTTGCTCCACATATGCGGTATCATCATCTTTTGTTATCAGACCTAATAAAGCAGTATCATCTGCAAACTTGACCAGGGAACAATTATCAAATTTTGATCTATAGCGTCTGAAGTGTACAGAGTGAATAAAAATGGTGCTAGACAGTACCTTGAGGTGCACCAGTGTTTGGCATAATTACATCAGACGTGTTCTGGCCTTCAGGTGTTTTGATAATAACATGTTGGGACCTACTAGTTAAATAATTAAAAATCCAAGCAATAAAATCATAGCGGACATTCATTTTTAATAACTTATTGGCTAAAATGTGGGGCTGAATGGTGTTGAAAGCAGATGAGAAGTCAAAAAACATAATTCTAGTAGAATGACCCAAATTTGTGTGTTCAAGATGGGAGTACACATTTTCAAGACTGTATAGGATGGCATCATCAGTACTTCGCTTTGGCCTGTAGGCAAACTGCAATGGATCTAAGTATTTATCAACATTGCTTTTTAAAAGTTTCAGTACTAGGCGCTCGCATGTTTTCATTGCTACCGAGGTTAATGCCACAGGTCTGAGATCATTCATGCATGAAATATTAGACTTCTTTGGTACTGGTATACATGACCGTTTCCATAAAGCTGGAACCGTCTGAGATCTGAATGAAAGGTTAAAAATAAAAGCAAATACATCGGCAAGTTGATTGGAATAGTATTTCAGTACACGAGGTTGCAACCCATCCGGTCCAGCAGCTTTTGAAGGATTAGACTAAGTCTGGAGAACTCGTGACTTACCTCATCTGCAGTTACAACTAAAAATGGTTTAAAATACATACGATTTGATAAAATTTCATGTAGCTCTTTGCTTTCACCAGAAAAATCATGGCAATCAAACCTATTATAAAATGCATTTAGTTCATTTGCATAAATAGTAGATGTAGAAGGTAAACGAGAATTTTTACTTGTATGATTGGAATAACCACTCATCATTCGAATTCCAGCCCACACATGCTTCATATTATTCTCCGTGAAGTGTTTCTCTATTTTCCGTCTGTACAGGTCCTTTTCTCTCCTTAAAGGGGAACAATAGTGGCCATTTGACCCTTTACATATGTGTAGTATACATATAAATACTACAGATAATCTTTACCTGGTGGACCTTACATGAAAGCTTTATTAAGAATAATATATTTCAAATTTCCCTCGCTTGCTGGCATGTGCGCAGACATATTCGAAAGAAGACGACTAGATATCAGCTGATTGCTGACGTACAACTCGCACCTCACGATTTCCAGAGCAAAATGTTGCCAGCTCAAATACATTTAGACAGGCCTTCTTAATTTTTCTGAGTGGTGGTTCAAAATTTCAAAATTATGTATTTTAAATCATAAAAAATATAGAAAGTATGACAAAAACTTCGGTGGGATTTTTATGCCCCACAGCTAAAAATACTAAATAGTTCTTGCCCATTTATTTTTCGTAGTATTGCAAGAGGATGCTATTTAGGGATACTCTCTTTCAGTGGTTCCATTTTCCGAGCCCATGGTATCACGCTGAAGGGCTGTGTTCATGCCGTGTTTGGATAGTTCTTCATAAAGATTTCTATACGTAAATGATGATTATCTGTTTTTACTCTTATGTTACCATAAGAACATTAAGAGATTCAACTCTTCGGTAGTAGTCATGAAAACTTAAGGAAACTCTGATCCACTGAGGGAAATTTTTGTCTAACTTATGGAAACTATTCTCCTTAAAACACCTATGCGTGTTCGATAGGGCCTGGCTTTCGTTCGAGACGAAAATCTTGTGATATTTTCTGATTTAGTGCATATAATGAGGATTTTGCGCAGACACTGTGAAGTATGATATCGATTATTGCATATCTGGTGGAGCACTAGCCGCATTCTTTCAGCAACACCTTGAAATGTCAGTCGAGAGTTGTTTTTGAGCCTACCGGAAGCAAGCGTAACCATTCTCCGCGATGTGTTCCCATCATGGCTGCCTCGAGCTTTCGGTAACAGGCACAGAATTTCTTTTTGGTTGAGTAAGCCTCAATCAGACGCATTTTGTCTGGTAAGAGACTTCTGTGTATTGTTTGAATATTTTATTTTGAATTTTACAACTTTTATTGGCAGATTGACTGTTGAGAGTTTAGAAAAATCTAAAACGTTTTGACAAGTATGATCGAATCCCTTCGGACTACGGCGATGCAGTGCAGTGGTCAGTACCGTACCATGCATGTGTGTGATATGCCATATAGAGTCAATATGGTTTCCAGTTGCACTTATAAGTGTAAGGTGAAGGATTTTCTCGAACTTTTTAACTGGTTAAAAATCGTACGTATCAAGTAAGAAGAAGGCTGTATGATGATATTAGATAGTAATGCACAGATTTCTGGATTTTAATGGCAAATTTAACCGCTACATTTTTTGAAAATTAAAGATAGTTTTGACGTTGCCGTGAATACTGTAGGTGTGTGCTTACAAACTACACAAGCAGTTGTTGTAAAACCCGCGGCGAGGTGCAGGTGTGACATCCTAGTTCCGTTGCATTTTGGGTAATATCACAATATCATGACTGCCTACGCAGTGGCATTTAGCGAGTTTCAAAAAGTTTTTGAAAAATTCGTGTTAAATAAGATGTTGAGTTATATTAGTTGTTAATGGTATCACAATGCTTGGAAAAATGTGTTCTAAATGTTGTACTTACTTAGAAAGCTGTACAATTGTTTCCCTTTAAAATCTTGTCGAGTTCTTTTTGAACGGATTTAAGATTTTCCATGTCACCTTGACCAAAAATCTGCTATTTATTTATGATTGGTTTAACTTCCTTAGCAATTCAGGGTTTGTTATTTGGATAGACTTTTACTGGGAGATACTTCATGTAAGACTACCTCAAACTGAGGTGAATAGACAACTGAAGGGAGATGAATAGGCTGAATAGCCTGAAGTGAATAGGATTAGTAGGTGTCTATTCACTTCAGTTTGAGGTTGGCTTACATGAAGTATATACCCTTTTACTGGCTTTGTGGGCACTACACAGTCAACGCAAAAATTTATATAATCGGCTACCGTTTGAGTAAGTTCATCGATGCTTTGAGTGGACTCAATGAATACTTCCCAATCCGTAAGGTCTAAAGAGGCTTGAAGCTCATCGATGGCTTCAGAACTCCAATGTTTGACTGTAAGTAGCTTGGGTTTTTGCCTCTGTATAATGGGTCGGTATTTTGGTCAGACATTCCCAGCTTGGTGATAGGTTTAGCGCTGTAGGCTTCCTTTACATTTGAGTAGCATAAATCCAGGGTTGCTTGTCCACGGGTGCAGCACTGTACATGTTGATAATAGTTACCAATATTGTTCTTCAGTGTGCAGTGATTAAAGTCACCCCCTACCCCCACGGAAAATCCTGACCATCGCTCTGGCACTGATGCATGTACCATGACGGTCCAACCGACCGTAATTATGGAACCAGTCGTAAAAGTAGATATAAATTGAGAAATAAGCTTTTTAATTGTGGGCATTCATTCAATTTACGATGTTGAGTTAACCAATGTCAGTAGTGGTAACTCGGAAATTTTAATCCCACACACACTAACTGAATTAGGTCTTGAAATTAAGTAACCTGACTTGCATATTTACATACAAATCACTGCCTTCTAGCAGTAGGCAGAGTTTTTGTACCAAGTTACACTATATCACTTTATCTAAGTCTGTGAGCAAACATTTCTTCGTAGTATGGCAAAGATTTCTCTATGAGTTCTTTCAACTCATCGGTTATTTTCCATTCAGGGCTGCAAACCCCTCTTTCGTTCCGAGGAGGATCAAACTGAGTCGATTTAACAGCTCGGGAGGCTGCAATCATCTTTGAAGCCAGAATAACCGTTTGAACTGAACCTTTCCATGCAGAATATACAAGCTCCTCATCTTCTGGCCACTGTAGATAAGATTCTTTGTAAGGAACTCCGAGTTTCTCTAACAATTTTGGCAACAGCACATCAGGGTTGCTGACGAGGTCATACCCATCTAGAATGATTGGGTCGGGGTCCAAATGTTCCTTCACGTACTTCCAAAGGTCACAGTGAATTTTGAAGAAGTCCTCAACTGGCATATGAGGAGCGTCATTCGCGGCATGACATTCTTCCCAGGGAACAGGCTTGTCAACAGGGTTGTTATGGGAAATCATATTTTTCCAAGAAGGGTAGACCTCTCGTGGATGTCGAATGAGAAAACAATGTCTGGTTGGCACGTTTTCCGGGAGGCTGTCAAGATGCTCTCTGATGACACATGCCTGATCTTTGATAAAGATATACTTCTTACCCGGCTCATCGGCCTCCAGCTGGGACTTCACCCATGGAAATCTGAAAAAGAGGCGTTAAGAAAGTTGAAAATTTCGAAATTAGTTATTTTAGTGGTCAAAGCCAGCATTCAAGTCTTGAACCAATCAGGAACCAGCATTAGAATGAATAACGACATGGCTGCCTGGTTGTCCGAATTTTTCGTTTTGCTTACTTTCCTTTCCGTTCCACCCGAAAAGTAATTTACTTGCGCATAAGAATAAGGGGGTGAGAGATAGAGCTATCGATGCCAGAGAGTTGCCTATTACATTGTCCCGTAACCCTACTTCCTCCCGCATACAGTGATAAAGGTTTTGCAAGATTTTATTACTTACCTAAATAATTGTTGGTCAAAGATGTTGTCATGTTCTTTAGCTTTCTTTTCTATTTCTGTCATGAATTTAATTATTGCTTCCGTCTTAAGCATCCTCGAAATATTCTCTCGTAATTTTTCGGCAGCAGGGTCGCCCTTTTTGAACTCAGGGTTGTAGAATGTTTCGTTCAAATGGCAGGCCAAGTATGGTTCCATCCATACCACTGTGTCGTCCATAAATGACAGACATTTTGCCAGAGCTGTGCTGTTGACTCTTGGCACGATCCATAAAAATATACGAAGTGGCTTGCTATTCTGATTTTCCCCCATTTCATCCAAGCAGACAAATCCTGGAGGCAAACAGTTAAGACGGCATCATATAGTTTTATGAAACATTTTAAATATTTTAATTTCTAAAATAGTCTACAGCAGATTCTACAATTATGAAGAAGGAATGAAGCAAAGAATGTGGTAGGTCGGTGCGTTTGTGCGTGAGTTCATCCTTCTGTCAGTCCGTGTGTGGAAAATATGTTTTATTTTCACTTTGAGTATGCACAGTAGCGGATATAGGTCCCTTTGATGCAGGCACGTAGCCAGGAACTTGCCAAGGAGGGGACGAAGCCTGTAGGCAAACTATCTAAGCGTAGTGCCTACATAGGTTGGCGCGAAGAGTACAAGGAAATTTTGGCCGAAAATGCCTCCCAGATCGCTGGAAATGACACTTCCCAAGCCTTGTAAGTTTGCATCTAAACAGTTTTTATTTTGAGTTACTAGCCACATCATAAAAAATCATTACAAAATACAAAAATATGTTCAAGGAGGGACGGCTGCCCCGTTCGCCCCCTCCTTGGCTACGCGCCTGGTTTGGTGGGTTTAACTCCACCCTATTCAACTTTTACTGAAGAGCTGAAAAGATATTTTTAAAATATATTTACCAAAAATTTGGGCAAAAAACAACCTTTTTACCAATAAAGACGATGAACACTTTCTCCTAAAGTGTAGAAGGGTGCCGACGTTCAAATCAAAATGAAGCATAAGGACTTCCATTATACACGTGGTTAATTGCAATTAAATTAATCTTATCAGCTTATTGTGATGCGGCTGTAAATTTACAACAAGTCACAGTACTGGGTTTCGTGGAGTGTGCGGAGTAGTGAAAAGTAAAGTATGCAGGTGGAGGGGAAGTATTTGCTCCCATAATGCGTTTTTGATGCAAAGGTTTTAATAGTGGAAACAAAAAGGAACATTGCGGGAACGTGAACAATCAGACTAAGGTAGCTGAAAGATATGTTTGATTGTATCTGGAAGGAGCATCCAGCCTCAAATGGATGCTCAGTGGAGCTACAAAGCTTGATTTAATTACTATTTTTAACTCTCACTGTTACTACGACTGAGCATCCAGCGTCAGATGGATGCTTAGTGGAACTGACTATTCAATGATGTCATTGCTACTTATAATTTACTCACTGCGACTACGACTGAGCATCCAGCATCAGATGGATGCTTAGTGGAGCTACAAAGCTTGATTTCATCATCACTTATAACTCTCAAACGCTCTCACTGCGACTATGACTGAGCATCCAGCCTGAGATTTGGAGGGGATGGAGCAATTTGCTGAAAGATCATTTGGCTTTGTCACGGAACACTGAGTGAAAAGAGACACAGCACCCTCGTCCAACCCATCAGCCACCCCTCTCCCAACTCTCAGAGGTAGACTTTCGTTCGGATCAAACAATTTCAGTCAAGATGGGTAACTTCAAAATATTAATTAGAGCCGGATCCATTCATATTAGAAGGGGGGTACATCCCCATATTTTCGGCAAAGCAATGAATTTTGTAACCGAATTTTACAACTCCAAGGCCATGATCAGCACTGCAGAGGGTTACGCCCCCCCCCCCTTCTCATATTCCTGGATCCGGCCCTGTAAATCATAAAACTGACAGGACATAAAAATAAAAAATTAGTAACATCAAAGTCAGAAATTCACCGACACCAAATTCTCTGCTAAATCTGCCAAAACAAAAGCCCTTCCAGGTGTTAGGGTCATCAATAATGTAAACGCTCAGCATTTTCGTCAGCGAATATTGACAAAACCAGTACAGAATGCGTGAAAATAAAATTAAAAAGTTGTAAATGCAGATTTTTTTTTTTCAAACAAGCAAAAGGAAAGGATAAGGCTCGCGTTAGCATCCGATTTTTGATACCTTGTCAAAGGCGTAACATATATGTATTAATTAAATCACGTGGGCGAGTATGTGCGTGTATGTGAGACTGTGTATTGGTGACGCTTAGTTTGTAAGCAAGACATCTGAAGATAGCAATGATGAACACTTTTTATACTTGGTATACAGACTTTTATAGATAAAAGGCCATTTGAGGTCACCAGAGGTCAAACAAGAAAACCATTGTCAAAACGGCATTTCAAGATAGAAGTGATGGTTACTCTACTTGGTATGAAGACGTCATATAAACATGAAGAACCGCGTTTTTGGTGGAGGTGACAGGTCATCTGAGGTCACTGGAGGTAAAACGATACACTTCTATTTTTCTTGTACACACGATAACGCAAGGAGGGTTGCAGTGAGGGACCTTGAGAAACCTCAAACATGGTATCACAAGAAGGACAACTTTGACGGATCTCTTACAAAGCACAAAAAGGTTCCAGTTTAAGCTACAGGTCTACAGTGTTTGATGAGGTCATAAGTCATTTGAGGTCACCAGAAGTATATCCGTTTACATCTTGGAAGATAACACCGCTCATGAACTATAAAAAATACATATCAAGGTCTTTCACTCCGCCACCGATCGGCACAGCCCGGCAGAGCTAAGCAGTCCCCAGATCAGAGCAGGGGTCCACCGCCCTCCCTCTTCGGGGAATATTTCAATTTCGTCGAGGAGCCTTAGGTGGTACGATAAATTATGTAGTTCCTGACGGCGACCAGTCGCCCCAACGGTTTACCTGTTTTTGCTCTCAACAGTACACTTTTTTAAAGGGAACCCAAAATTTTCTGCGCGCTTCGTACGCTTAGGGTTTTGGTGCCTCAGTTTCTTCCATAGGTCCGTTTCATATTGCTACATAGTAGCCTACAGGCCTTTTTCCCCTTAGCAAATAGCCGATAGGAAAATTACTCAGTTTTATGCAAAGGTCGAGGATTTCATCCCATATCGTAGGCCTATAGCCTAGTTGTTTTCTTGTCTTTGTCTTTTATATGAGGCAGACGAGGTGGATACGATACAACGTATGTAATCCCAGATAAGGGTCAACTCCCTGATAGTTGGTCCATTTATGCTTTAGATGAGTAAAGACTTTTTCATAATTGCAGCAAAATTTTCTAGCTTGCGCGCTATGCAATTCCACAATTTAGATGTGTCACAAAATACTAAATCAGCACGCAACACGGCAGTTCAAATATATGCGAACTTTATGTAAAATATGCCCTACAATCAAATGGTACAGTGCAAAGGTATTCTTCCAATCGCTCCCTTATCCCCCCGGTCGAGATTGTTTCAGAAATCCGTCGTCCCTTTCGGGGCTTCGGGTTGTCCCCCCCCCCCCCCGGGAGCCTGTTCCTGGTCGGGCAAAGACGGGCACCACTCCCGTAGGAGAGAGGAGGCCAGGGAAAGTTGAAGAAATTTACGGCTAGATTCGACTGTCGACTGATTTGCTAATTTGCCAACCTCTCTGACACACACCATGGGGATAGGGAGGGGATGATTACAATTTGCAATGACAAGCATGGACGAACTACAAGGGAAGTTTCGTGCAAAAGTTAGGAAGTATGGTAAATCAGAAAAAAATTCTTATAAATCTAGCAATAAAACTCAAGCAAATTATATTTCGGTATAGATTGCAATGAAATATGCTTCTTTTAATCAAAGCAGGACATGTTCATAGCGGAAAATGGCGGTAAGAAGACATCCTGTAGTACCCCGAATGCATCATGATCGATGCCGGCATCAGTCAAAAGAAAATAACAACTTCTGAAATCATGTACCATTATTATTCGACCGAGAATACCTAATCCTGCAGAACGTGAGAGGAACAGTTCATGTGTTCAAGGTAAACAAACAATCTGTGTTTTTGCAAAAGGCAATCGCATATCATATCGCGTTCTTGACCGAAATTCCAATTGAATTTTCATGGTATTCACTGGTTAAACAAGCAGGAAGTATGTGGTTACTAAAAAGGGTAAGCAACAACGTCCGTCAATACGAAATCGATGTATTAACCGATGCGGGTTGTCTGAATCTCTCGGGCGCCACCTGGTCGTAAGGCCGTACATTCTTGTAGGGTAGGTACATAAAAACCTTTCAAGGAGTCAAAAGTTTGAGTTTAGGTGGCTGTCCAATGAGAATGAAAAATGGGCTTACACATGTCCAGAGCAAAAAGTAAAAAAAAAATGATCTAGGGCATTTTTTTCGCAAAGTGCGTCACATGATTGATATCCAAGGATTTAATTGGTACCAGTATCTGTAAGTGGAAAATGAGATTTCTCGTTCGGAAATATCTCGGCATTCTCTTTACTTTTATCCGTGTTTTGTGAATGATTCTGTCTACCTGACTATACTTGTCAGGGTCACCCTCCTCGAGGGACCTTACTTTCATTTAGTGTTTTCACTTACCCTGATTGTCAGGTAGCATATCACGATATGCCGGTACGTTTCTCTCTCGTATAGTACTTTTTTGAAAGTCCCTGGATGTCGAAGGGCAAAACCCAAATTTTAACCCCTAGAGGAACTCGTCTCCTGATAGCACACTATGACTTAACATGACCCCATGTCTGCCATCAGGCCCTTTCATAATGGTCTCAGTAAAGAGCCCCTGGGAAGGGGCTAGGGAATTCGGTCAGAGGGGCGAGAATGGCCTGTAGGGGCGCTTTGAAGCTTAATTGGGAAGCTGACAAAACTGACTGCATAAGTTATCATGGACCAATTGACCAGATTTAATTAACTTAAGCTTTTGTTTGAATGAATGTCAATCAAAGTGTAGTCACCAAATGCCTATAGGGCTAAATAGGTTTGGGGGATGTCAGGGCCCCTTTAAGCAATCAGAAAACCTACCTTAATAGGAGTCTGGTTGATTTTGAAATTCTCGGTTCCTTTCCAAACGGTAAGTGGCTGGACACAATGAAGATGTAATTCCATCCAAACGTCATCAGGTTACGTATGAACCTAAAAGTTACCAGTCTTTTATATTCAGCACAACCTTTCATGTGCCTTAGTGCAGAACAAACCTACTATTGACCGAGTGCAAGTAAAAACCTTCTAGGAGTCCTTTCTGACCATGCCTTGAGCCATATACAGGCCTATTATACAGTGTATAGTATATGCAGGGAGTTGTTATTTGGAATATGCAGGAAGTTGTTGGTACAGTATATGCAAACCGATAACCCATGACAACCGTGAAGTGAAGAGATAGCCTTTGGTTGGGGAATATATACACTGTATACCTATACTGTGGATCTACATGCATGAACAGCCAATGGGTGGCACAACACACATGTAGGTCTACTTCAAGTACAGTGAATCTTGACTACCCTGCAGACTTACTTGCATGACAAAATCAAGGCAAAACGGAATCACTTTACCTGCAGACAGTATGACAACCGGGTGTATATTACATTTACAACCTACTTCCTGACCCGGAGGTGCGGCACTTCTTGAGAACCGCTCGAAAATAGGACATTGGACTGGAAAACATACAGGGAGCCTTTTTGCCGAATTATTTGCATACATATTAAATGTATAGGCATACACTTTTTATTTGGTGGGGGGATCCAGATATGTTCTCGGGGGTTCCAGATATGTTCTCCTCGAAAGCGGAAGACGGCAAGAGTCATTCGGAATTTGGAAGTTAAGAATTATTAGTATGAGAACACATCATGCAGTGAAAAGTAGTCGTAACCCTTCGGCAGGGTGCCGAAGATCGAAAACCATAACTTTAAACCCGCCCCGGGGTTCTTTTCCCAGGAGGGACACAAATTAGACTGACCTCTACATTATGGGTCTTGTCATGTGTGGCGCCATTCCAAAAAATAGATACCACGCATGATCTTCACCAAAAGGGCCGACAAGTTGAGTGAGTTGCCTAAAACTGGCGTCAGGAACTTCAATGTACATGACATTATCGGAGGAAAAGCACCCGACGCGAGGCGTGTAGTCGTCGCAAGATGATATCGCCTGAAGCATCATCATACGACTTATCAGAATAACCCCCACTTGGAACCAGTTCCTCACATTGGGGTTATGGCCTACTGCAATGACCTAAATAACGAAGGAAACTTCAAACCATCCAACAGGAGAAACGCATGAGGGAGAAAATAAGAACGTCATATTACGTCACAATCGAGTCGTGCAAGAGGACACCGCCCGTTAAAAAGTTTCACAGTTGACCTAGTTGACAGCTTCTTTAGAACGGAATTTATTATTTTTTGAAGATATTTGCTAGATTTTGGCTTAAAAATGAATTAAAGTATTTAACCATATAAAATGGTATTTGATGGGCACGTAAAAAGGCAACAAATCACTATTTGGCCCGTATCCAGAGTAGTTCACTTAGACCAGGTAGTTGTTATCCGAAGTTGTTGTTCGGATAACAACTCCCTGCTCAGACTAATGGAATGTCTATTTAAAGGTGCGGGGGGGGGGGAGATTGTAAACTGGACGATGAATTATGGTCCCAATTGCCATGTATTGAGGTGCTTTTAAGCAGTAATATCACACAACCTGTCCTACAGTAATTTAGCGATGGAGAGAAATTACTTTTCAACGTCTTATACTATAAGCGTGCAAGGCGGGGAGGGGGGCATAGGGGCATATGACTTCCTAATTCGGGCAAATATAGTGGATCCATTCGGCAAACGAGACAGTCATGAATATAAATTATGCCCTTTTGCAACCGACACAGCGGTATCAAAATTCGGGCAACTTGGTCCAAAATTCTACATTATGGCAAAAATTATCCCTAACCCCCAGAAATATTGACCCCCTATGTCTTATACCATCAAACGCTGCATTTCATGGGAAGCTGTATCTTAGCTTGCATGACCAAGTAGGCTAGCTCTATATTGTGTATATTTAGTGAATTTTTGGGGAAGGGTGGCAAGAACATTGTCAGAGGGCATATATCCCTCAAATGTACCGGTACACTCACAGAGGCGGATCCAGGATTTTGAGAAGGGGGGGGGGGGATTTCTTACGGACAAATTTCGAAACTAAGAGGGTCAAATGTACGAAGCCTTCATAAAGGCTAGGCGAGGGAGTGCTAGGACAAAGTTTAAATTAGACATTGTTAAATAGTATTTCCTGGCATCTAGCAATTAAAATTAGTAAGCATAAACTTTGTAGTGCAGCTTTGGAATCGTATAAAAAAGAAAGTGATACCGAAGGGGGGGAGGGGGGGGGGAGGCTGAAGCCGGAAAATCCCCCTCTGGATCCTCGCCTTCGCACAGAGTAGACAACAGGTGGACGTACCCTTCCCACGGAAAGTTAAACTTTAAAGGTACATTTTTAGTAAGGCAGATAAATGCATTTTTTGGTAAAATCGCTCACAAGTGGAAAGAAGCACCAAAATTTGCATACATGTTCAATAGGGATTGCTCTTTTGGAATTAGCCAATTTTAGAAATATTTCATTTAGTTTGGCGGTCATTTTGCTTTTCCGACATCTTGTTTGACCTGAATCCCGCCAGCCTAGTCTAAAACCTATTATTTGACACCAGAAATATTAA
This sequence comes from Holothuria leucospilota, assembly GCA_029531755.1. Classification (NCBI taxonomy): domain Eukaryota; kingdom Metazoa; phylum Echinodermata; class Holothuroidea; order Aspidochirotida; family Holothuriidae; genus Holothuria; species Holothuria leucospilota. Next base: position 3,667,882 of record CM055967.1, on the reverse strand, counting down.
AATTAACCTGGGAAGTGAAAATCTATGGCAAACTATATTATGCTTTGGCCAAAATGGCGGCCATTTTGAAATTCACGTGGTTAATGGTATTTTTCAAAAGACAGAGCCAAGAGGTACAGTCTTTCAAATTTTGGTGCTTCTTTCCGGAAGTGAATGACTTTTCCACTTATCTGCCCTACTATTTTGAAGCAATTTGAACATAAAAGAACATGAAATATTTCGCTTCAGAGATAAAACCGTTAAATGCCCTCAAGTTTATTTACTTTATGCACAGATGTTTAACAAGGACATCTAACTAGGATCTAATTATGACCAATCAAGTTCTTGGATATCATTTATTTGATTCGCATTTCTTAAACTTACGGCGTTCCGATTTTTTTCTTGTAATGTTGACCTAGGATTATAAAAAAAATTCTCAATTACTCTTGGCCACGTAATCATATTCACTTCTTACACCGTGACCCAAGTGTTTTTTTTTTAAGTATTTTTAAATAACGGAAAAATATATGTGCTTACTGTATCTGCCCTCCCCCAAAAGGTTAAGGGATCCTAACCCTTTTTCGGGCTGGGGATGGTGGTGGTGCTGGTGGGGGGGGGGGGTATGGAGCTGACCTAAGTGCCACAAAACGTCCCTTCCGTGCCTGAAGCTTTTTTGGGGGGGGGGGGGGATTATCGCTTGTTTTTTGTGACTTCGGTACCATGGTGACCAAGTAACAGCACTTTAGAAAATAGAGGGCGTTGTACTGAGTTGTTGCCAAAGATATTATAAGCATAGATTCCAAACTTAAAATGGCGCGTTGACTCCTCATGGAGGCCAATCACGGACTTCTTATATACATGGACAGAGCATATTGCACTAACGTCCTATGCGTAAATTGTCTCCACCGTACGTACACGAATAGGCTTACCAATATGGCTGCCTGCTATAGTCTTGTGTGTAAAAGTTTGGACTTGCTCAAGTGGCTCAGTATCGACAAATCATGCCTGAAAAACTTGTAATATTTTCGAAAGAATGCAAGCTCAGATCAAATTCATCAAATAGAATGAAGGACTGTGATATTGTTCTTCCATTCATACTGATATTTTGTCTGAAATGTTGCAGATTCATCGTCAAATTGGGCAAATGGTGGCAACCCGGCGGCCATCTTGGTTAGCCTAAATTTGTTTGAACGGTGGCGACAGTATTGATTGCGCAATCCTCTGTCCATGTATTGAAGTCCGTGAGGCCAATATATCGGGGCGGAAGTGCTGATCACTGCTCAGTCGTTTTGAAAACAAACAGGCAAATGAATGTCTTACAAAAGTATTAATACTTGTTACTTCGGAATGTTGTTGACTGAAGAAGTACTACGTCTCAATAAATTCCACTTGAACAAGAATAACTTATTTCTTCAACGCAGCATTCCATGTATTTACACTTGAACATGAACGCACAATGACTGTTTTGCAAGTTCATGGACATTCATTGGTCAGTTTCTATGGTATCTTCAAGTGACGCATTTTTACATGCGCGTTCAATTACTTACGCGCTCACAACGGGAAAGCAACTAGCACGTTTGTTTCCAGAGCGCGAAGAACTGTGCGTCAAGTATTCCGGATAATACACAGAGAAATGTATTCTGCGCGTATAGAACGCGTTGTAAAAGTGCACCCGCGCTAACCCCTTTGAACAGTGGAATTTTCTGTAACGCGTTCTTATTTTTGTACGCAGAACGCAGAGTAGAACGACGCGCATGTCAAATTGACACTTCCGCATCGATATTAGCGTCTCCATGGGGAGTCACCGAGCGTAACAGTGTAGGTATAGATAGTTCTCAGTGACGTCACAACTGGGGGTTGGCAATCGCCATGTCATAGGGCAAGCTTGCACGTACATGCTGGGGTTGCCCTATGAGATGGCTGACATACTACACGTGAAAAGCTCCTATGACGTCATGTGAGAACTGTCTATAGGAGTTTGGAATCTATGCTTATAATATCTTTGGTTGTTGCCAAAGATAAGCATAGATTCCAAACTTAAAATGGCGCGTGGACTCCCCATGGAGCCCAATATATCGAGGCGGAAGTGCTGATCACTGCTCAGTCGTTTTGTAAACAAACAGGCAAATGAATGTCTTACAAAAATATTAATACTTGTTATTTCGGAATGTTGTTGACTGAAGAAGTACTACGCCTCAATAAATTCCACTTGAACAAGAATAACTTATTTCTTCAACGCAGCATTCCACGTATTTACACTTGAACATGAACGCACAATGACTGGTTTGCAAGTTCATTGGTCAGTTTCTATGGTATCTCCAAGTGACGCAATTTTATATGCGCGTTCAATTACTTACGCGCTCACAACGGGAAAGCAACTAGCACGTTTGTTTCGAGAGCGCGCAGAACTGTGTGTATATCAAGTATTCCAGATAATACACAGAGAAATGTATTCTGCGCGTATAGAACGCGTTGTAAAAGTGCACGCACGCTAACTTTTTTAACAATGAAATTTTCTGTGACGCGTTCTTCTTTTTGTACGCAGACCGCGGAATAGAACGACGCGCATGTCAAATAAACACTTCCGCCCCGATATTAGCGTCTCCACGGGGAGTCACTGAGCGTAGCATACAAGGTATAGAGCTTATGCACGTGACGTCAGCGCGTTTCAGTTTGGCTTACTGGATGGAACTGCCATTCGTAGTAGGTGTGTTAAAGATACGCGCTCACGATAGCACCTTAGTAACAATTGTTGCAGAATGTACGCTTGGATGGAAAAATAGAGAAACGTGACGTAGGTGCATAAGCTCTATAGGAGTTTGGAATCTATGCTTATAATATCTTTGGTTGTTGCCATATATATATATATATATATATATATATATATATATATATATATATATATATATATATATATATATATATATATATATCTATATATATATATATATATCTATATATATCTCTATATATATATATATATATCTATATATATATATATATATATATATGGGTGTATCCATAAATTAGGGGTCCATGGTGTCCCCGTCACATCCGCCACTTGTGGCATTAATAGAGAATGGTTAAAACTGAGGCTAGAGATGATTCCTGTTATTGAAAGTGTTTAATATTCTATGTGTTATCACTAACTGTGGTATCTCAATGTCCAATTACGGTCTGTTGATCTATCGTTTACAATTTTATTATCCAGCATGTATTTGGTGTCCCACCAGATTATCTGTAAAAGTTGTGACATGGGTAATTTACTTCAGTTATTACAATATAAAAAATTTATTCTATCCTATGGATAGCCTAAAGTTATGTCAGATGAGATATTAGAACCAGACAAACAAACAATGTGAGTTTCCAGATTAAGGGACAATGTTTAACGAAATGCGCCTATTTCAAAGTTGGCATGGCGGATGTGACGCTTTGTCCCACCTGTCACATCATACTAGTATGGACATTAATACAAGGCCTCATCTCCCTGTGTTACTCTTGGAAACTTGAATGACTATGTCCAATTACTGATAACCTCTACTGATAAAGTAAAATGCTAAACCTGAGCAGTACAAGGATAACTGTAATAATGGCACCCATTGGAAATCACATTTTGTTTTTGGTGTCCCGCTGATCATGTCACATCGCGCACAAAATCATCAAAATTACCACCCTCGCATATCACCTCAACTATGCCAATCCCATTCATACATGCCTGAGTTGTAACATGTGTGCACATGGTTATCGATACTACCCTTTTTCCCCCATTTTGTAATGTATTGTCCACTATCTGGTTGAAAGGGGAAAATGGTGTCCCATGGTGTCCCACTGTAACCTCCGCCATTGAAGAACAACAAAGAACTATTTAAAGTGTTTTAAACTGAAAAAAATTAAAATAGATGATTTAAGATGGATAATATGAACATCATAGAGATGTGGAAAGTAATTAGAAAGTGACAAACTTGAAAAATGTATGGAGAGTGTGAATATCTATTTTATTTTTTTGGTGTCCCGGTCACACTTTGGTGTCCCTGTCACACCCGACAATCATTATTTCTGTAAATATGAAGCTGTTATGTTATTTGATAAATCCTTCCTATCTTTTTCTTACTTTAGTTCACGTCAGTATAGTTTTTAACTTTGTGCAATTTTGTAATGATTTAAGAAGTCACAACATACAGTAATGTTGACATGGTCGGGTGTGACTGGGACACCACATGTTAATTCAATAGGACCCTGTCACCCCTATATGTAACATAAGAAAATTTGCAACTGACAGTAAAATATCTGATGTTCCAAGAAAAAATAGGTTTGTCTGAACTGTTAGTGTTGCCCACTTGAATACAGTACTCTGTAAATGCTACATGAAACCTTTTATGCATTGTTTGTGTCAGTATTACTGGGATTTTGGTGTCCCGTCACACCCGACCATAACGTCTGTAACCCAGTTACTCAAAAATGTGAGATATTTGGATGAATTGGGGACAACTCTGAAAAATGTTTATGTTTTATGTGTTCATTTATTTTCAAGCAGCTACTTGCTCTATCTTTTGGAAACTGTACAGATAATAAATATGTTTCAGTGTAAATATTACATGATTTCCCTTACCATGGTGTGAGCTTTTATTCTAAATTGAGCATACAACCAATTTTAGTGGGTGTAACTTGTTTCTGTCATAAATCCTTGCCACTTATGCCTTACCAAAAGTGAGGAAAAGACTTCGATATATTACACAGTTATAAATTTTCTAGGCATATATTGCCAATTTTGGTGTCCCAGTCACCTCCGCCATTTTTGAAAGGAGCTTTGAGATAGAGTTGATCAATAACCTAGATGTCTTAAACAAAAGCCAGGACTGATGTAAATTTTAGAAATAGATACATATACCTTCTTGAAAATATACTTTACACCAGTATTAAATGGTTTTTAAATTTTGACCCCTTTGTCACACTTTGGACCCCTAATTTATGGATACACCCATATATATATATATATATATATATAGATATATATATATATATATAGAGATATATATAGATATATATAGATATATATAAGAAGCTTGGATAACAACGATGTTCTGGTGTATGTCCAGGATCCAGAGGATTCGTTCTAGTTAAAAGTTAGGTAAAATGATAAAACTAGAACAGCAACTGAACACACAAAGATAAAAAGACACCCTGCGTCGAGAAGCTTTCGGCTGTTTTATTCAGCCTTCATCAGCTCGAATGGAGCAGATAAAATGGGTTCAAAAGTCTACCTATAAAATTCTAAAACGCTTGCAAATGCATACAAAGAATAAAAGCAGCCAGCACAAACTTAGGACAGTAAGAAATAAAGCTTAAAATTACTGGGTGGATAAATAGCAAAAGATAGAGAAAAAACAGATTCTTAAGACCAGCTGTAAACATGCCGCACTAAAGTTAAGATAATCCTCAAAAATATGGTTATATATAATATATATATATATATATATATATATTATATATATATATATATATATATATATATATATATATATATATATATATATAACAGGTATTCAAACACAACACTAAGCATAGTTGACACAGCAGGAATACTTACTTTTTAAAGTATTCCTGCTGTGTCAACTATGCTTTGTGTTCTGTTTGTTTACCTGTTATATATATATATATATATATATATATATATATATATATATATATATATACACATATATATATACACACATATATATATATATATATACATATATATATATATATATATTCCATTTTCCTTCTCCAACCTACATTTTTCCTGAAAGAAACGTGTGAATAATACCGTAAAATCATTTAAAAATGTGTCAAAAAAGAGTCAATATGATGCTGCCAAGTGAGTGGCCAGTGATGAATTAAAACCTGCAAAATCCTACTTTTGACATCCTTTACTGAGAATATTGGCCCAATTTTGGTATAACCCTCAGGGTTGGTTTGTTGGCTGATTAAGCCAATTAAGCCCATCAGTCTGACCAGCGTCTTTCCTGATGGTCTAGTAGGGCTCATTATAAGCTAGTAAGACATACCTTGCTGTGACCAGACGCTCGAAGAAATCATTTTTCCTTACATAATTTCCTCGAGCGTCTGTTAACGGCTTGGTATGTTCCTACCTTAAAATGAACCCTACTAAATGGCCCTATTTTAATTTTAGCTTTCACCTGAGTCCTCCTGAGGTTACATTGTTTCTGGAAAGACTTCACTTTCCCAGCAACATAGTTTCCGTGGAATACATCGGGTACAAAATATCGGATACGGTAATAACCATTGACTACCCTAAATCATGTAACAGGTATATGGAAGGTAACTAAATAAGGTAGTTTAGAGCTCATTAGACGTCTCACCACAGGGAGGGGAATGGGGACGATAGCTTTAACGCCCCCTTTGACCCAAGTGAAAAATTAACTTCTCCAAATCACCTGTTTCTTGTGAAATACTCCGATATGATTCCCTTTCCTATGATACGCAACCCTCAGGACGAAGAAATGTCCTTGGAGGGCCAATGGACCCTGCGCCCTGATAGATTAACGATCAGGCGTTTCTGAACCCCCCCCCCCCATCCTTGGCCTCTACAATATCCTGGCAACGGACCTGACACCGATGCATACAACAATGATGATTCAATAGGTAGGGAGGAAGGAATCAGACGAAAAATGTTAAAATAATGTAGTAATATAGCATTTATATTGTGTGGCTCGATTGTTCAAGTAGATTTAACCAATGTGAGAAGTAGGTAAGTGGGATCAGGATATCTTTATTCCAAATACTCTTAGCCTGAATACGGTCTTCAAAGTAAGTAACCTGACTTGCACAGAAACATATACGCACCGCTGCCTACTGGCAGTGGGCAGAGTCCACTATTTTACATCATATAAGTCTGTTAGCAAACATTTCCTCATAATAAGGCAAAGATTTCTCTACGAATTGTTTCAATTCGTCCGTGATTTTCCACTCCGGTTTGGAGAACCCTCTTTTGTTCCGAGGAGGATCAAACTGAGTTGATTGAACAGCCCGAGAGGTTGCGATCATCTGTGCAGCCATGATAACCGTTTGAACTGAACCCTTCCAGGAAGAAAATACAAGCTCTTCATCTCCTGGCCACTGTAGATAAGACTCTTTGTAAGGAACGCCTAGTTTCTCTAAAAATTTCGGCAACATCACATCAGGGTTGCTGGCGAGGTCATGGCCATCTAGAATTATTGTATCTGGATCTAAATGTTCCTTGACATACTTCCAAAGTTCATACTGAATTTTAAACAAATCCTCCACCGGCAGGTAAGGTAATTCATTCGCTGCATGACATTCATCCCAGGGAACAGGCTTGCCAAGAGGATTGCTGCTATGAGCAGCCATATTTTTTAAGGAAGGATAAACCTCTCCAGGATGTCGAATGAGAAAGCAATGTCTGGTTGGGACATTTTCCGGAAGACTTTCAAGGTGCTCGTTGATGGCACATGCCTGATCTTTAATAAAGATATATTTCTTACCTGGTTCATCTGCCTCGAGCTGCGTCTTTACCCAAGGAAAGCTGAAAAAGAGGGCGACATATATGAAAATGAAAAGTAACAAAAAAAAAAAAACGGTAAAAAGGTTTAATATTGTGATGAGTATTGTAAAGCACACGTCTCGTTGTCCATGGGTGTACAGTATGAAGTGGGTCACCCTTCAACTGAACTGATCCATAAATGAGGCTAACAAAAAGGGGGTTTGGGCTTGGGCTAAGGATAACCACACATGGGCCCGTGTACACACTAGTAGGATCTCAGGAAATCAAACCAATGGAGCATTAAGCAGACGCAGATTCAATGGGGGACTTTTTCCGGCTCCAGCCCACCCCTTCTTTTTCAGCACTATTTCTTTTTTGAGATGATTTCAAACCTACCCTACAAAGTTAATGTCCACTGATCTTGACCTTCAGATGCTAGAAAATTTAACAGGTTTTTATTTCAAGAAACTTTCCAAGACCCCTTTTCCTGGCCTCTTTACTAGTACATGATCATTAGTTTGCAGGGCCGTGGACTGTGGGGGGCAAGGGGGAAGTTGCCCTCAAACCGTAAATGAAATTTTGGGTACTTAAGGAGAAATACCGAAATGATGAAAGTTTCACTGTCCTAACTATGGTTTTAAGGCTTTAAGACCCTGGGAAATCGCATGGAAGGGTTCTTTTCCCCCAAATTTTCCCAGGGAGGTCCCATCGCAGACGTGTTCTTATGTGGCTTCTCCTGACGAAGAAACGAACCCTCTTCCTCCTGCATGATACACAGTAGGAAAACACCTGAAGCCCATACGCAGGCTAAATATCTTTAGTATTATTTATATTTCTCTTACCGTGCCACAACATGCTTTTATAAAATAGCCTGTATAATGACTTTTCATTTATATGCGAAATCAAATGGACTTGTAAACTAACTTTTAATTTTAATCAAATCTACCCTTCGTTTTGAAATCTTAATTTCATTCTAAAGCATGAAATGTGAAAACAGAGAATGTTTAGATGCAACTTATGAATGTACAAGGTATAGAATATGCCATTTGCCCCATCTGGGAGGTACTTTCGACCAAACATTTTCTTGGAAGGCCTTCGCTTCCGCTAGGCACCAACCGATGCAGGGCGGGATCCAGGAATATGAGAAAGGGGGCGTTACCGTCTGCAGAAAGTGCATGGTGCAAAGACATGGGCTTGAAGATGTAAAATGCTGTTACAAAAATCATTGCATTGCGATTGTGCATCCCCAGTGGCATACTAAGAGGGGGCAACACGCATCTTGTATCAGCCTTTTAGGGGTGCAATGCCACTTAAATACTTTAATACTGAGAAATACACTTAATAAGTAGAACTACTAAAAAATAAAGCCATTTCAAAGTTTTACCAAATATGTCACCATTTGGACCTAAGAAACTGTACAACAAAATTTCTCAAAGAGTAAAGGTGTCACTCCTCCCCTTAGACAACATCCCCTTCAGTTAGAACTGATTAAAAAATAGAGAAACATAACTTAATGAAGTTCCCTTAACGTATAATTAGTTTATAGATTTACCAAGCTTTACCTAAGATAGCGCCATCTTGCTTCTAAACCATTTCGCATAGACACAAATTTCTCAAAGAGTAGGGGTGTCATTCTTGCCCTACACTCAGCCAAAAGTAGGAAAATCACTGAAAATGACAATTTCCAAACATATTATCAGTTCAAAACTTTGCCAAAGATAGGACAATCTCGCACCTCGTCCACCTCACGTAAATGTTACCCCTCTCCTTCGTACCTTTCTCCAGAATGGTATCTATACACGGACGACAAAGGAAGGGTCCTCCCGGACATCAATTATCTATCAGCATGCCACTCAATTGGTGCTCCGCTTCGAGAGTGTCATGAACTGCACCGTGGGATTTCACCCAGGCTACGGCCCTTCCGAAATTGCAGTGGTCACACTTAATAATACTAATTATTCAGGGAAAAAATGTTTGCTAGTGTATTTTGCATTGCTAACTGCTTGGAAATACCACTTAGTGTTTAGTTTCAAAATTTTCGCAGACCCCTCCTCTGTCGAGGCTGTACAAACCTGGCGCTCGTACAGTAGGAATTGAGAAAGCAAACTATGGAATCCAATTTTGAGTACTACAACGGTTGCAAAGTTAAAGCTCAATTAAAGTGGCCTTCGGCCCCAAACAATAGACAGTAGACACCCCTGGTCTAAGTATTCGCCGTGGATTGTCTTACTTGACTTAACGCACTTTTTTGGACTTGAGGACAGATCATTCTATTAACAGGGCAAAGGGGTTTTTGCTAAACAAGCAGGTTTTAGCACCAACCAAATTCTGTAAGACTACCTGTTAAGAGGGGAATTTTTACAGTCACCCGAGAAAAATCTTTGAATAGGATGTGTTTGCTATTTCCTTTGATAGTTAGGCCTACCACTTTACTCTTCGCGGCACACAATGAGAATTTACAAGGAAACTACTTTTTACAGCATTTCAGTCATTTATTGAATATCAGAAAAAAATTTCCCCTTTTCTCCTTGGATCTTACAAGCAAACTTTCGTTTTGTTTATGAAAGTTCCTTTTCTGTTTTCAAAGAGTGGAAAAGTTTAGGTCACAAGTTTTTTCCAACAGTTTACTTACTCGTAACCCCATCCAGGATTTGGTGACGGGGGAGGTGTAGGGGCCGAAGTTAAGGAATAATGAGACAACCCTTCACCATGGCTGCCGGCGAATCGCCCCCAAAACTTGACATTTTTTATAGACATTGGTAAATAATTACTTCATTTTACAATTCAAAACTTATATTAAGAGTGAGTCATATTGAATATTTTCCAAGAAACAGGTGATTTGGGGCTTTGCATTTTTGCCACTCCTGCACTGTTAAAATATCTGCAGAATTACAGAACAAAAAACAAAGAAATATATAAAGAATAAAGAGAAACTGCTGTCAGTTAGTTTCATAAATTGACATCACTTTTTCTGTATATCTTTGAATTTCTTTCTGTTTTTGTTTTGTAATTGTGCCTTCAACATTTTACAGACATTTTTACAGTGTGGATCATGGGGATTTGACCCACTCCATCCCAGTGGCCATGAGCCTGCCTTTTTGTTTATCCAGACTTTTCCTCTAAAACTGTTCTCTAACTTGTTCTAATAGTTTTCCGGAGTTGTTTCGATTTGCTTACTTTATTTTTTCCACTTCAACCGTTTTTTTGTTGGTCGTATAGGTTGGAGGAAATTGTAAGATAATTAAGAGAGTTGTCCTTTTCTTTGGGACGAACCCTTCCCCTGACCCCATATCAACCGGTGACATTAATTGAGCACAAATCCACATACTTACAGAAATACTTCTTGTTCAAAGATATTGTCATGTTCTTTCGCTTTCCTATCCATTTCTGTCATGAATGTTATAACCTCTTCCATCTTATTCAACCTCGCGAAATTTTCTCTCATTTTCTCGGCAGCTGGGTCGCCCTTCTTGAAGTCGGGGTTGTACATGGTTTCGTTCAAACGACAAGTCATATATGGTTCCATCCAAACCACAGTATCGTCCATAAATGACAAACACTTTGTCATGGCGGTACTGTTGACTCTGGGCACGATCCATAAGAATACGCGAAGCGGCTTTGTATTTCGATCGTCCCCCATATTGCCAAAGTGGTAAAAATCTTGGAAGTAAATAAAAAAAACGGCGAATACCTTTAAAACAAGTTTAATTGAAAAATAACATACAGGGCAGTGGCGTAGCCTTGGGGGGCCAGGGGGCACTGCCCCTTAAAATTATTTTGTAACACGTTCTCCCCCCCCCCCCCCCAAATAATTTCAAGCGATGTGTTTAAAAGAAAATGACGGGAGGAGTTTTCTTCGACAGTCAAAAAGACGACATTTCATTATATACAAATTTTGATAAATATGACCAGCTTGGCAATTAATCTATTCGGCCAGTTGGCAGGTACAATCTTAATAGAAAACAATAACAAGAAATGATGGCGCCCTCGTCTAATTTGTCAAAGCATTGCTTAACCGCATGCATGCAGTATCAACATATGCCGTGCCATAGTCATGTACGTACAGGCTGCTGCACGCTGCATCAGGTATCAGTACAGTAAGTGCATAACTGAAAAGCTTATTTTGGTTGCCCCCTTGAGAAAAGTATTGCTCCCCTAACAAAGGAATTCTGGGTACGCCACTGACACAGGGGAAGGTACAAGTATGTCGAGACAGATACAAAACGTTTAGAGGGCTGGGGTGCTGAGGAAGGAATGCTTGGGAGAAGGGCATTTGTAGGCCTAAAGCAAGGGCGTGGTAGACTCATGCGTCCGCTCGTAAGTCCACGCGTCTTTCAGTCGTCTGTGCATGATACGTTTTACCTTCACATGGCGGGGAATACACGCTTGGGAAGTAGTCTACCTGCGCAACAGCTTTTTGAGTCCTTTATTTGGGACTGAATTGTCATAGTTTTTCGGCAACTTGACAAAGAAATTGGCTTCGTCCGAAATCCAGGGAGCTGCAACCCCTTCCCCTGGTTCATTCGCCTTTGGTTTTACCAGGAGGTGTTAGGTACTTCTTATTTGTTGTCTTGAACCCATGGTACACAGTATGTCTTTGCACTTATGGGCATTTGCATTTTGTGGGTTTGACTGAAACTCCAAGACTGAACTTTGATCAAGTACGAAATACCCGTACATGGTAGCACCCTGAAGCAAGCATCAAAGTCCACCGTTAGGTAATAGTTTATCTCAGCCCCAGAGCGATAGGATCAATGCGATTGATGACTCAACGTATATGGTATACACGTAGTCGTATAAGGATATGTAACTTTATTAACATTATCAATGATAACTTTCAGATGAAACGTCAATCCAAATTGTCTTGAGAGTGGAAGACGTGCCGCTTTGCAGTACTATATCAGAAATCGTTCGAAAAAATGGTTTATTGAGAGAGTTCATTGGACTAACCAAAGCAGGCTTAGTAAGTTATGTGGGTTGCAGAAGGTGTAAAGTGATGTAACGTAGGCCTACTGAGCCAGGCAGAATATTTTTATGCTGTCCCTGATGTACGTACATGAGACATGTGAACACAGAAGAGAGTCCAAGAGCTGCACCCGCCTCCCCCCCCCTCCGCCTCCCCCCTCCCCCCGAGAAATGTCGACTTTAGCCTGGCATTTTATTTTTGATGCACAATTCATGCCATGCTTTTTGCAAATCTCTGTATTTTTCAAGGCAAACACCTCCCGTCCCTTGTGGCACTGTACATTCTCATACATCTATGCTTGTCAATCTAACAATTTCACTCCTTTTGGCCTTCTTATGATGTACGTTCTTTAATGATAATATAAACCAGGCGCGGTTTTATGGGGTGGGTTTGAGGGCCCACCCTCCCCTCTTTACCATGAAAAAATTGGAAGAGAAAAAAAAAAGAAAGAAAGAAAGAAAGAAAGAAAGACAGACAGACAGACAGACAGACAGACACACAGAAAGAAAGAAAGAAAGAAGAAAAGAAAGAAAGAAAGAAAGAAGAAGAAGAAAGAAAGAAAGAAAGAAGGAAGAAAAGAAGAAAGAAAGAAAGATTGTAAGAAAGAAGGAAAGAAAGAAAGAAAGTAAGAAAGAAAAGAAAGAAAGAAAGAAAGAAGAAAGAAAGAAAGAAAGAAAGAAGAAAGAAAGAAGAAGAAAGAAAAGAAAGAAAGAAAGAAAGAAAGAAAGAAAGAAAGAAAGAAAGAAGAAGAAAGAAAAAGAAAGAAAAGAAAGAAAAGAAAGGAAAGAAAGAAAGAAAGAAGAAAGAAAGAAAGAAAAGAAAGAAAGAAGAAAGAAAGAAAGAAAGAAAGAAAGAAAGAAAGAAAGAAAGAAAGAAAGAAAGAAAGAAAGAAAGAAAGAAAGAAAGAAAGAAAGAAAGAAAGAAAGAAAGAAAGAAAGAAAGAAAGAAAGAAAGAAAGAAAGAAAGAAAGAAAGAAAGAAAGAAACTTGAAAGAAAGAAAGAAAGAAAGAAAGAAAGAAAGAAAGAAAGAAAGAAAGAAAGAAAGAAAGAAAGAAAGAAAGAAAGAAAGAAAGAAAGAAAGAAAAACGAAAAATGAAAAGGGAAAAATGAAAACTTCAAACTTCTCTAAAAATTCCAAATATTACTTTATGTAGAGGTTGGGTGGAACTTCGAGTTAAGATCATCTCTGGTAAAGATCCTTTCCAGTGACTGATCATGACGACGATGTGGCGGGGGTCTCGCAATGTGCGAAATATATCTGAATAGCTCAGCAATGATGAAGTCCTCATCCCGAATGGATGGGAAGGTATTTTGTATATGCATCTCAGCTTGGGGAGGGGGGGGGGGGGGTGAACGGGTTGCTACATTGAACTGTAGTACAAAATTTGTGTATAAGAGAATGGAATTTCTGCAAGGCTGTATGAGATGCTACAATTTAGGAAAAAAGGACATTTTCAGAAGATGACAGAAGCCAGAGCATTCGCCGCAGGCGAGCACAAAAAATGATCCAAAAGAAGTCTGAGCTAAAATGGGGTGTAGTGAAATGTGTGTAGCAATAAATGATGGGCGCATTTTTTGTTTTGTATAACAAAAATGTCGGAAACTACCTTAGTTTTTGCGCGCTTGGCGCGCTATCCCTCAGTTCTATTCTTTCCATTTTTCTTCATTACCATCTCAAACACATACGCTTCACCCAATAGCCAATATGTTTTATTTATGTTCTTCTGCACAAGCGTGGTTATCAGAGAGCAAAGGATAATAACTTGTGAAGAAGGGGACATCATTCCACTTTCCATTTCTTAGGAGAAAAATAAAACGTAACTGAGGGTAGCTGGTGTTTATAGTCATAATGAAGAGACCATTGTAAAATCAGAAAATGCTTCACAGCTGATATACTTTGTTAGGAAAATGAAGTGTTTCAAAGCACTGCCTGAACGCAGTTTCTTTACCATGAAATACCAGTATGTCTAGTAAGTTAAAGGTTACGGAGCGCTAATTCGTGTGCAATTCTTTATGTTTACTCTTCATATATGATATACCATCACGTTTTAAATGTAGAGTAGAAATGTGGCATGGGTGGACGCCATAGGCGTTTACATTTGAAAGACAGGGAACATACTTCCCCATTTTTGAAAGTGGGGCATAGCTTACAACGGCTGAGTAAAAAATGGATTTAAATGGCTCGCAATGCCTTAGATTACAGAACAGAACATTTAGAGTCCAAAATTTTCTGGGGTCCTTAGAGGGAACACGGACCCCAGCCGCTAGGGCTTCTAGGTCTGGACAAGGTCATGCCCATCCACTTTTAAACAGTCGATGACGCCTTTGGTACACGTAGAACTGCATGTAGCTAAAAGTTTATGTTTTAGAATCTGGTTTCCGCCAATCTACTAGTTTTTAAAGTACCGACATTATCTACCTGAGTCCCCCCCCCCTCATGTGGGGTTGGTTTTTGGTCCTGCTAGGCTACCCTCTTTAGAAAACTGTCCTTACAAAGAAAATCTTGGGTAGGCTACACTCTTAAAAAGGTCTGGTCAAATTTGAACCATATCTGATCAGAGGGGCACCGAACAGAAATCTGATCAATTATTTGACTAGATATGGTTTAAAAATGATGAGAATTGGCTTATTTTTGAACCGGATCTGGTCAAATTTTTGACCAGATTCCTGTTCGGTGCCCCTCTGATCAGACCTTTCTTAGAGTGCACTGTAAAGAATAAACGTTATCGTCATATTTGCTGCCAAGAATACATCCAAAATGAGGGAGTCTCTATATACAATGGGTGCATAAACCACTCGATAAGGTGTAATGATACCAGTGTGTAGGATACACTCTTTTCCATTGGTAAAATCGACTCACCATGCCTGCTTCAGTACCTCCCGCAATTCAACACTGACGTGGACCACCATTACTCATAACCTAACCAAGGTTTTTCTCTTTGCAATCATTTACTTCAAGGCCCTGAAATGGCCTGTATGCTGAGAAGTGTGGTATAGGTTGAAAGTGATGAGTATAGATATTTTATAACCCTTTCCCAATACAAAACTAGAGCACCAATGGTGCTGAAGCTCATACCATCAAGCAATTAAGGGTCCCTGGCTTCTAGTCTTTATTAGTACAAGCATCATAGGACTTTAAATGACCTCAAATGGCTTATGACCCCAAATCTCACATACCATGATGAATACCGAATGTCACAAAAAATGTGTGCTATCTTTGTTTTGTAAGTCGTTTTATGAATACAATTTAAGAAAGCAAAAGCCCCTAGGACCCATCTTGGGCCTTGGACCCCAAATTTCAAGTATCATAATGACAAACCATCAACATTGTACAAGAGAATCTGTAGTTGCACTTTTGCAGATTTCATAAAAGAGCCATAGGGCCCATATGGGATCTTGGACCAAAATTCCAGAAAACCATAAACAGATCACTAACCAAGCATCATTATAACAGACCATCAACTCTGTTAAACATTAACTGATTTACTGGAGGAAAAGTTAATCACTTGCAATACTATACAAAATGGACCCTATAGTCCATCTTGTGCCTTGGACCCCAACTTGTTAAACACCCTGAAGGTACCACTACCTGAATATAATTATGACAAAACATCAACATTGTAGAGAATCTGCAGGAGTAAGCAATTTTTAAAATGTCATGAAAAGGGCCATAGGGCCCATATGGGACCTTAGACCCAAACTTCCAGAACACCATAAACAGATCACTAACCAAGCATCATTATGACAGGCCTTCAATTCTATTTAACATAAACTTGAGGAGGAATTGATCATTTTGCAATATTTCACAAAACGGACCTCAGGATACATCTTGGACCTTTGACCCAAAATTCTTTACACCCTAAAAGAACCATTAACAGAGCATCATTATGACAAACACACCCAATGCTCTGACAATGCACACAAAATGGAAATACCCAATGGAAATCCCATTAAGCAGCTCCCTTTAATCTAACCTTAACAATTGCGCAGAATTGACCTCTTCTACACAGACAGTTTTAAAGAGGGTGCAGTACAGAGAAGTATTGGTAGTAAAGTGATTTTGTGAGACTGGTAAAATAGAGGGGTGGCACAAAATTGGTTAGAAAGGCATCAAAAGTATTCTTCATCTCAAATTGGAGAAGTAATTTGTAAGAACCATTAACAGAGCTTCGTTATGACAAATCATCAACATTGTACAACATAATTTGTAGGGAAAAAGGTATTTTGTAAAATTTCATAAAATGAGCCACTGGGGCCCACATGGGACCCTCGACCAAAATTCAAGAGCATCATAATGAGATCACTAACCAAGCATTATAATGAGAGGCTGTTACCTCTCTTCAAACATTAAACAGAGAAGAAGTTAATTACTTTGCAATATTTTACAAAATGGACCCTACGGCCCATCATGGGCCTTGGACCCAAAATTCCTGAACACCCTGAAGGTACCACTACTAGAGTAACATTATGGCAAACCATTAATATTGTGCAAGAGAATCTGTAGGAGGAGAAGCATTTTGCAGAATTTCATTAAATAGACCATAGGGCCCACACAGGACCTTGGACCAGATATTTCTGAACACCCCAAATGGCCCACTACCCAAGAAACATTGTGTCCAAGTTTCAAGCATATCCATCAAAGCATGCGGGAGGAGAAGCATTTTGAACAATTGTGGACAGCCAGACAGACAGACAGACAGACAGACAGACAGACAGACAGACAGACAGACAGACAGACAGACAGACAGACAGACAGATAGAGTGACGCCGCATGATGACAATAGCTCACATCAGCATGCTGGTATGAGCTAATTAGGCGTCCCCTTCAACGGAGAAGATGGTCCTTAAATCAAGCAAATATATAGGTATGTATGAAAAACGCTAATTTCATGGACACATTTTCGACGTTTATATGCCGGTTTTTACAAAATTAAGCAATGTTCAGCCATGCATGATAATCATCGAATTTCACAAAATATGAAGTAAAATATTTTCTTAACCAAGTCGAGGGCTGATTTTCTTCGTCACTAATATTTAGTATTTTGAGAGCTTCCAGGATTTCGCTAATGGAGCCTAAAGGGGCTCTACCCCTGGACCCAGTCAGGGGCCCTAACGTGTCCCATGGACTCAACTCGTGCAAACTCACGCTTTGCTCTCGATGTGCACTTGATGTGTACTTGACATTTCCCATCGTGGCCCCCTCGAAAATTTCTGGATCGGCCCTAGGTTTATACACCCGACCATTTCGACAACTTACGGTCTGGTGTGAACTCCACTTCTTTGTTTTTGTCCTATGCTCGGCCGGACAAGCGAAGTAGTTTCGTCTGGCTTTATACAAATATACTTACTTTGTTTTATGCTATTACGCAAAAAGTAGGTCCGAGTGTAGTTCGCTTTTCCTTGCTGTAAATTGCCTCTCCGGACAGACAGACTTACGCTAGTGGTTTGATTCAGAGGTAAATGCTAGTTGATGCCCCCACAATAGGGGGATAACTTTCAGTTTCAATCATTTCTCTTAGAAATATATTAAGTATCTTACAAGAACGGTCACACTCACCCTAGAAAGTGCCAAACTCTAGTAGTTAAACGTAAAAGGTCCTCCTGAACCATTAGAAAAGTTTCATCGTTCCCCTCGTCAGGCCAGTAGTCAAGGAGGGGAGGGGGCAAGGGGGGCAAAGCCCCCATGGAAATTTTTTCGCCCCCTAGAAGATCAATAATTACCATTGCCGTAATGTATTTTAGTATTTTTCGCCCCCTCTGGAAAATTTTTCGCCCCCCCCCCTAGAAACTTTGTCTGGCTCCGGGCCTGCCTCTCGGACTTTTAAGTTTCTATAAAACTAGGACCGAATTGCCAAGAGTGTTGCAATGAAGATTTAGTCTGTCTTAAAAGGGTTTCTAGTTTCCTGTGGAACGGGCTGTACACAGGGGTGACGCCAGGGAGGCAGGGGACCATGCCCCCTTCGAGGAAGGCTGCCCCCACTATTGAGGAAATTTCCAATTTTGTCGGGGAGCCTTAATCTGTACGATACATTAGGTAATCCCTACGACAGTCAGTCACCCCGAAGATCTGCTCGATTTTGCCCTTTTTGACTTTGCTTTATTTGGATGCTATGGTGAATTTGAAGCAAACAGCGTTGATGTCATTTCCTCATCTTGAGAACAAATCGTTTGCTTTCCTTGTTTTACATTCTAATTCTTAGACTTTGAATTGGAAAGTGATACGAGTTCTCCGTTGAATATGTAAAAGTTTTTAACATTCCCATATCTCGAATGTATTCATATCACTAAAACAATTAAATGAGATTATGGGAGAAGAAAATTGTTTTTTTTTTTAATTTTGACGAAATATAAAAAGAGTTGATCAAAGTGAGGTTGTAATGTATTCGTCATACACAGTATACTGTGTGGATAGTTTAACTTCACTCGTGGTAAGTCCATCTCCTAATAGCCTATCTCAAAACTGAGCCAGAAACTCAACTGTTCCGATTTCACCAGAGAGCTTGTACATCCTCTGTACACATGTCCAAACTAAATTTAAGTCTAAACGTTACTTTAACACTCATCAGGTATGGAGTGGGGAATCTTTGTTGAAGTCTGTACAGTTTATGTTCTTGATATTCACAATGCTTGCATAATGGCTTCCCTCACATTACTTAAGTTGCTCATGCAAATATACGTATAGTACAGCTCATATTAATTCCATTGACGTATACAACAGGGTGAAACTCCTAATCTGTTCCGAATTGTTTCAGACCCAGGTTACCTTCCCAGGTATGGTCGTAATTACGCCGGGAAAAAATGTGGAATTCGGGAAGCTCATTCCCGGGAAATTTGCCGTGAATGCCGTCACTCGCGGGAAATTTCCACTGACCATAAAAAAAATTATCATTAAAAAAATGCCCAAGTCATAGCGCCAGAAGCCATACCAGCAACAAGGTCTGATTTAAAAGCAATGACTTTGTTTCAATACATATATAAAAAAAAAAAGAAAAATGTCAAAGATAAATGTCGGATATTATCGCCCTTACGCGATAATGTGTTTCATAACTGGTAGCACTAATACAGCAGTATGTAGAATCTGCATCTTTTTTTTTTTTTTTGTAGAATCTGCATCTTGGAGCGACACGACACCGACCTGCAACTGTCTGTGGTAGTCAATAGTGTGGGGAGTGCAGTGAAAAAAATTGATCGGGATTAGTGTTTGCATCGGGTACCTGGGTACCTGACCGACGCTGTTACTACCCGGGTAGAAAATTACTACCCGGGTAGCGTTTTTCAATCCTTCCCTTTTGATCTTCGCGAAATAGCATGGTTATTGCAACGAACAAAATGTATTTACCCTCATCTCATTCACGATTATGTTGAAATGGAGTTGCTTTTGTCTGTTTCCATACCACTGTACCATGCTTTTGTTAAATTGCACTTTTTACCAGAAACAAGCCCCGCGATGCGTGTTTCTAACGTCAAGCCGCCCCTATACTAGATAACGAAACAACAGAGGCCTACTATAAATAATAGCCTCCAGCCTACTGTATCTCTAGAAATGAACGTCAAAAGACAGCTCATAAATATTTGCACGCAGTGCGTGTGGATGGGTATCGGTCCAAAACTAAGGCCCAGAAGTAGCGCGAAAGACCTACTAGAAATTTTGCACATACCCAAATGGATATGCGGCACGTGGCTAGACTTTCGATGTTGCTAGGTTTCATACTTGTCAAGTTATCAGTAAAATTAACATGACATGATTTCATGATCTAAAGAAGTAAATTTTGGTAATACAGTTATGTCTACATAAGGTATGCACTTATTTCAACCACAATGACATTCTTTTGACTCGAATCAATCGCCAAAACTTCGTATTTTCGGTAGAGAAACTTTCTGAAGCAAAATTCACTCCATCAGATTTAAAATCGTACACATTCTTGCAAGATGTATTTTGCGCTGTGCACGAAAAAAATCTTTTCTGTTACTTCTATCCTGGTACTACCTTACATACTAAAATGGTTCCTATCTTTATATTGCTCGTAATTTTTTATTGCTATTCAAACTACTTGCAAAATTTTTACGTCCAAAGTTTCCTAAATATATGGCAAAAAAGAACACACATGCGTCTAGAACAGACAGTAATAGTATCGCGGCAGTGTTAAATATAACAGTATTTGTGTTGATGTGTCGTTAAATCCCATCTAACTAACTCACTAACTAACTAACTAACTAACTAACTAACTAACTAACTAACTAACTAACTAACTAACTAACTAACTAACTAACTAACTAACTAACTAACTAACTAACTAACTAACTAACAGTATTTAATATTTTTTCTATAGGTGTATACTGTATTTGTATGTTCCACCTTTCAATCCCATCCCACTTCATGCAAATTAAGACAAAAATAGCATGAAACAGTCACAAATATTAAAGTTGAAAACGTGAAACCATTTATTTCTGACTTCGTCACAAAAACGATAATTTGTAGTGCATGCATGTAAACAATGAAAAAGATAGCACCATTTATATCTAAGTCCCCTCCTGAAAGCAATATTTTACAAACGGGGAGAGGAGACGCCCTCCCCGTGTTCCCCTTCCCTTATATCTCCACCCCTCAGGACGGTGATCACTAACAGTTCTTGCGTGAAATCTGAGTTGCATTCCAGGGAAATCTGCATTTATTCTGGCCCTGGGGCTCGTAATGACCACGTAGTGACCGACCATCGATAAGCATTTATACCAGGGGTGGGAGACCTCTGGAGCCCGCTAGCCGGATGGGGCCGAAGAGATAACTTTATCCGGCTCGCAAGGCAATTCATAACTGTAAACTGAGAACCACTTGAAAAGTAAATGATAATAATCTTTTAGCCTGCGGTGTCCATCGTTTATCCTGCTTACACCGCTCACCGGATATACCACATAAAACTTCTTCGAAACGCTACCAGTTTATCACTAAAACCCAAGTATGCACAATATAACATGGCCACTGTTTCGTTAGACATAAGTTGAACTGGGGGTGGGGGGAGAGCAGGAACGATTTGCCTGAAAACCCTGATAACCCAAATTTTCCGCACGCTCCAAGCACGTTCGACATGTTAATGTACATATCATATAGGCATGCATCGGTCATCACACCGCATGATAATTACATACAATAATTTGCCGTGTTACTACCTTCTTTATTGGTTTTAATTTGGGCCGAAGTCGGTGATCGCCGGCCTGGGGGAGGGGTCTAAGGGGCCCCTTTGAATTTTTTTTTTAAATAGTTGTCCTTACATGCAATCTGGTGCCACATATGCAAAAAAATTGGCATTACCCCCTCCTCTTTGAAAATGTTTGAAAAATTAGGTGTCCTTACATGTCATCTGGTGCCACATATGCTACCTTTGAAGTAAAATTTGTGTTAAAGGTTTTCTTACCTTGGCTTTTCCCCTAGACCCTTCGGGGTATGTTTGGGGTCCCTTATCCTGTGCCCTGTTAGGAAAACAGTGTTACACCCTCACTGTCTGCGACCCCCTAGTGAACAATGAATATCAAAACAGGCCGTCAGAGGGAAAAAGTGCCCCACCCCTGATTTATACTCTTGAATGTTTTTCCAGTGCAGAATTCATGACTTCTTGTCTGTGTGAACCGGACCGGAAATATTTTCGCCCCCCACGAAGATAAAAAATTACCATTGCATTAGAGCAATTTAAGTACCCCCCCCCCCCCCCTCATGAAAATTTACTGAGACTGAGACTCGAGTTGAGAAGAAAAAATAAGGCCTATGTTGACAGGGTAGTTAGCCTAAGTGAAAATATTTTCATGAAATTTGCAAGTGCGGGTTGGAAGCAGAGAAAACGTTGCTAAGTAATGTCAAAGGCAAGGATCTATACACTGGGACAATCCTCACTCATTGTAGACAAAAGCCCTCCATTTTAGGGCAATATCAATCTTAGGGGCAAAATCTATGTTACATTCATGATGTTTTCCAATTAGGATAAACTTCAGAGCGGAAAGTTTCCATCCCTCTTGCAAGATGTTTTCCTTAACGCCTATGGTCAGTGCGACTGCAGTAGATCTAGAAGAATGAGACGATTGCCTTTCACACAAAGGCTTATGGGGGTCAATATTTCTGGGGGTCAGGGATAATGAATTTAGAATTTTGGATAGACCAAGTTGCTCGAATTTTGATACCGCTGAGTCGGTTGCAAAAGAGCGTAATTTATTTTCCTGGCTGTCTCATTTGCCCAAATGAATCCACTATTTTTGCCGGAATTGGGAGGGCATATTCCCCGGTCCCTGCCCCCCCCCCCTGCCTCGTACGCTTATACTTTCACAACTAGAAAACTAGAAAAAAGTTAAGTTCAAATACGGTTTCAAATATGGTTCAAGTTCAAGTTTGGTTTCAAATACGCTTCATATCCGTTTAAGTCCTCCCCTTAAAGTCGCCTCTTACGACAGGCGGGGATCACCGTGGACATATTCTACAACCCCCAGCCAACAGGGAGACTCAGTCTGCATGACAAATGTACAAAAGGACTTGTGTATGATATATGTTACACTGTCACTAATGGCCGGACTCGGAATTGTCCAGGAATTCGGGACACAGGAACAGGAACTGTCTCAGAATCATAGTTTACTGTACTCTGAAATGGTCCGGAACATATTGGTCAGTGGAGTCGGAATTGGATCGGAATCATTCTATGTGTAACCGAATATTGTATACCTGCTCCCTAGGCTACATAAACCCGACCTTGTTTCCACCACTCGTGGGAGAAAGTCATTTTCAAACCATAAACAGGTTACCATAATAACCCCTATTGAGCGACGATTTGGTACCAATTTCTCATTCATGTGAAAATCGTCAGGCGAAGGGTGACAACAGGCTGCCTATTGTATAAAGAACGACTGTTCTTCTTTTCTATTGCTCTGCGATACAATTCACGCTACAACACTCCTATTTACTCTTTTAGTGCCAAGCTCCGACGTGATGAAGCGTGATTAACTGCTCAACATTATTATCTTTTCGTACTGTAATTACATTTTTAGCCATATACATTTGGAGCCCTGCAAAGTCCAAGCCAAGACTTGGGGACGGTAGCCATATATTTTATACTAGTTAGGGCAAAATATTAAACGTAACGTTGGGTTTCGTGCTTACCCCGAACTCTTCCCCAATTCACAAAACTAATTTTGCCCTAAAACAGCATTGATTGTTTGTAAAATCTATCATTTTGGGACTAGGGGTCCAGGGACGTAGCCAAGGGGAGGGCGAAGGGGGCAACCGCCCTCCCCTTGAGCATATTTTTGTATTTTTAATTGATTTTTTTTTTTATGATATAACAAGTGACTCAAAATAATAAAAATATTTAGGTGCAATTGGCAAGGCCTGAGAAGTGTCATTTCCAGCGATCTGGGAGGCATTTTGGGATAAAATTTTCTTGTACCCTTCGCACACCGCCTACGGTGGCGCTACCCTTAGATAGTTTCCTCCTTGGAAATTCTTGACTACGCGACTGTCACGGTCTGCTTTCACTTTAAAATATCAACTAAATAAGCCTCCCCTTTTCAAATTTACTCCACTCTACGTTAGAGTGGCAGCTCCTTGTTCTCAGTCTTAAGAAGATTTCATTATATTTAAAGGTCTGTGAACATGTAACTGTCACAGCTGTCCATTCTATGTAAAAAAACATTAAATTCGTTAAAAAGGCCGCAATTTCCATACAAATCCATTAAACATTGACAGATTTACAAGACAAATACTCTTTTGCACTTATATTAAGAATAAACACTGGCCTACATATACAAATTTGTGACGTGGAAAGAGGCCAGGGATCGGCGCCCCCCCCCCCCCCAGAAAAGTTTTGGCCCTCACGAATAAACAAATGGGTATATTATTTCCTTAATGCATTTTAGCATATCTCGGCCCCTATATTTTCTCTCCACCCGGAAGTTATCTTGACCCCTTCAGTAACTTGTTTGGCTAAAGGGCCTTCTAAAATTTTTCTAACATTATTAGAAAAACATACATGTAATACACGTATTGTGATACGAGGATATCCTAACATTGCCGGTTCAGTTGGTAACAACGATTTATGAAGCTAATGTTGTTTCCGAAGGCATTTCCCTCAAAAGGAACGGCTAAACAGTCATAGTTTACAGTTACGCGGGGAAAAATTTGTATCCAGCGTCCCGTAGCTAGTCAAGTTTCATACCCTCGGTTTATATTCCAGTTGAACCAAGTTAAACTGGGTTCAACTGGTTCAACTGGATCCAGTTGGATTCCAGTTAGAAGCCACTTGAAAACCAGTTAAACCACCAGTTGATCTAATACGGAATTTTGGAAAATTCAACTGGGTTGAATGTAGTCAACCCAGTTGAAAGCTGATAACCCAGTTCAACCCAGTTGGTCTAATGTGGAATTTGGTCAAAACCAACCGATACTAGTTGAACCCAGTTGAATTGGTCAACTGGTTGAACTGGAATTTAAAACGGGGAAGAAACAAATTCCTCAAAAGTGTGGAAAATTGATAGATTTTGACAATCGTTAGTTGTACACCCCGGATTCACAGCCATGCACGTCTACAACTTTTTGGACGTAATGGCTTCTTAGATGGTGGTAACTCATAGTCTGTTACCGGTACGTACCGGTACCTCTGCGAAGAACTTGGCCAAAAGAGGGTAGCACATAGCCCGAGTCTCTCTTTTGTTTTCGTTGTATTAGAGCTTTTTTGTAACAATTAAC
The DNA here is from genome assembly GCA_029531755.1 of Holothuria leucospilota. Classification (NCBI taxonomy): domain Eukaryota; kingdom Metazoa; phylum Echinodermata; class Holothuroidea; order Aspidochirotida; family Holothuriidae; genus Holothuria; species Holothuria leucospilota. The sequence continues at coordinate 3,642,715 of CM055967.1, read as the reverse complement.
AGATGAATAAATTACCTGGTTTTGTTACTTTATTCAACTGGAGCGGTTTTTCACTTTTTCACAAGCCTTTTAAGTATTTCGATTCAATCTAAAGTTAAATGAGGAACCCAACCGTATCACTTTCGGTAACTTTTTTAAAGGTTTGTATAGTATCCAGTTGTCACACTGATCTTTGACCCTCGATCTCCACAAGCTAGCTTTGTTTTTGTGCCGAGACAGAGTTCTGAGAAGGCTGCTCCCACAGCCTTCTATTTAAGGCATCATATTCCGCACTGTTGTCTTTCCTCGCGTGTAATAGCCTAATACCTTATGTGATCAACATGGCTGTCGGCGTCTTTCAAGTATAATAATGGTAAATGTTAAAAGGCAATACTCGTCATCCCAGACAGTTCTAAGTCTCCCAACTAAGCTTCTTGTAGCTCCTCCCATAACTGTATAAATGTCCTCTTTGTGGAGACACAAACTGTTTTATTACTTCAGGTCATGTCCTGGTGAGTATACTTGCTTTAATGTGTAATCCATTCCAAACACTCTCTCTGCATTGTGTGGAATGTGCATGATTTTCAAACTTAAATGTCAATCAAAGAGCAGTATCCAACTGAGAATTTTGAAACCTCCATACCAAAAATATACTTTGGGTGATGACTGCTTGTCTTTAAATCTGTTTTGGCCTTTGCTCTCATAGTCGAAGACCATTGGTCTTCACCACTTCAAACTGACCCTGCTACATCAACAGAATAGCAAAACCCTCTATCGTGGAGAAATTCAAAGTGGAATCAATAGAACCGGTGCAATGACGAATAAAAGGGCGTATAATAAAAAGGCGAAGTAATATGAAGATACGGGGGTAAATATGATGAAACGAGGGGTAGCAGTAGCAAGTTTTTGTATATGTAGATTTGAGACATAACGCTGTGACCAAAAACGTTAGTGGCAGGTGTACTCTGGATAAGGTGAATATTTCCTTAAGCAAACACCCAGAAAATTGCGGTTTGCAATTGAACAATTTTTGCCCATTTCTGTAAACACGTTACTGCTCTGAGCATGCCAATAGCACACTACGTGCCCGCGGATGCAGTATTTTTAAGCCGGGGCGCTACGTAAATGCATGGGCGGCTCTAAGAAATTTTGTTTGGGGGGGCAAACCCAAGTCCGTATTCAGGGAGGTTCGGTGGACCCCCTGAAATATTAATGGTCAGCTCCGGATAGTAAAAGAGCCTCAATAGGAGTATGCATACGCATAGGGGCCCAAGTTGATTTGGGGGAGGGGGGGTGGTTGTAACGATCTGTCCGAAAAATAGAAAAACAAAAATTTCCGCGCTCTCCGCGCGCGTTCAAAATGTTAATGTACATATCATATAGGCATGCATTCGTTATCACACCGCATTCCAATTACATACAATAATTTGCCACGTTACTACCTATTCCATATTGGTTATAATTCTGGGGGAAGTCGTTACAGTAATGATGATAATAATCAGTGGTGAGTCCCAGACTTCTCTCATGGGGGTGGGGCAGGCACTATGTTGTGTGATCGCCGGCCTGGGGTGAGGTATAAGGGGAGGGGGTGTAAGGGGAATTAGGTGTCCATACATCACATGCAATCTGGTGCCACATATGCTACCTTTGAAGTAAAATTTGTGTTAAAATATTTACCGTACGTATTTTAGGTACTAAAAGAAAAAAATAGGCATCACCCCCTACCGCTTTGAAAATTTTTGAAAAATTAGGTGTCCTTACATGCAATGTGGTGCCACATATGCTACCTTTGAAGTAAAATTTTGTGCTTTATTTTAGGTACTAAAAAAATCGACGTCAGTGATTACAACGATACCCATGTAGTTTTCAAAAGCTCTTCAAAAACCATTTCAGGCAGTTAGTCATGAGCTGACTAAAAATAAATACGATATCAACCGATCGCTACCGTACCATAGGGGTGGAGTAAGAGGCAGGTGAAATGGGCAAAGCGGCTTGATCCATTTGTATAAAATGAGCCCCACCTTTAAATATTTTATTGTTTCTTTCATAGTGTCACAATATGTTTCAGCTTTGCCAAGAAGCCATAAAATGTTGGTGGTCTGGATTGTTTTCTTAAACTAACGAAAATTTCGAGCATGAAGAAACTTGAAAACGATGAAATGATAGCACTAAGTATTCTGGATCTCAGTACCGTTCCGAAACGAATTTTTTAAAGAGGGAGAGGAATTCCCCTAACTCAGAACGACGTCTCATCCTATATACAAATAGCTAGGCCACTAGTCAAAAGTCTCATCACACTGAGCTTAGATTGACTGTTTGGTGTGTTTATTTTAAATCAATTGAAACGGTATATTTTAGCACAGAAGTGGAGAACCTTTTTCTTATAACAGGCGATTTGACAGTCATAAGACCGCTCGTAGGCCAACGGCGCTGTAAATTTGGACAAGGGAAGGGAAACCTCTCCTTCTATGGGATACACAATACTTTTAGACTACATGCCCGTTACAACTTTTTGTAGACAGATACCTATGCTAATCTGGCCAGGTGACACCCTGGCAAAACTGCTTTTAGTCGTGGATGATAATCAACACCTCTAATGGGTTGTGTATCTAATGACCCCGATATCTCTGAAGTGTCTGTAAAACTATGGGCATTTAACTCCAGCATTACCGTTACACTCTGTTAATGACAATATGATGCCTAAACCAATCAGTTTACAAATAAGCAACTGAGAAAACGCGCGCGAAGCACGCCGAAAAAATGTCGTTTTGAAAGCACTTTATTAATGTTTAACCTTCTCATTGCATTGGAAAGTTATTCACTTCTTTAATTTTAAGCCCACTCAAGGAAAAGGGAGGGCCTAACCCATCTCGAATTACATGTTTTTTTTTTATTTATTATTTTTATTTTTGAAAACTGAAGACCATGCTTTGCAAACTTTTTTTTGGGGGGGGGCAAGTGCCCCCCCCGTGCCCCTATGGCGAGCCGCTAATGCGTAAATGCGCATAAGCTCCTATAGTGTAGCGACCTATCAGACAGGGTGGGGCCCCAAAACTCTCCGTGGACACGGCGAGCCTGCTATGTGTTTAGCTTAAGCGCGACTATTTAATTGACTCAGAACGTGTAGGAATCTGAAACGAGTTACAAGGATTTAGGGCTTAGGATGAACATCTTTACAAGCCTGTGTCACATTATTCAGTAAAAAATTGTGTAGGCCTGTTCTAAAACAAAAAAAAAATGAAAATAATTCCCTTTAATTTAATAAGTCAGCATCTGATTGCCCCTATTCTGTACCTTGTCTTATTTCGGGCCTGGTCTCGTGTGTTCAAACAATATGAAGGGGAAAATGGGCTGTAAACTTTACTGTACAGAATAACATCACAGTTGTGATTCTCGAGAGGCTATGATGTCACATCTGCTTGTTCCAAGTTGACTTTAAGATGAAAAGCTGGCAATTTTATTTGCTAATATCTCGAGAACAAAACACAATTGAAACCGAATGCAAGTTCAAGAACACATAACTTGAGTACCTGAAAACAAGTCAAAAATTTATCTTAAACCCTTCCTTACAAACATGTTGAGACTTTACCTATATTTTCGTACATTTTCTCTGGGTTTGTCTTAAACTGTGATATTTTCAAACTCTATAATTATATCGCCCCATACAGAGAGTAAAAGTTCTCCAAACAAATTTCATTTTTTGCCCCTTCTACAATTTTTACCAAAAATATGTCTACTGCACCTCCCAGACAAATCCACACTGTTCTGTGGAGTCCATATTGTTCAAAGGGATTCTCTGCTGAGTACACTATTGTACTCTGACTCGTCCTTGCAGCGGGATGCATTCACTCTTTACTGATCTGTTTGCTTAAAGACATATACTCATCACTCCAGAGTACATTTTTGGTTGGGAATATCAAAATTCTCAGTTGGTGACATCAAAGTTTGAAAATTATAATTATAGAAGCAGAGTAGCTCACAGTTCACACCATGCAGAGATGGTGATTTGTTTATACACTATAGCCTTGTATGCATCATCAGGACTTGGCCTTATATAAACTTGGTTTGTGCATAGCCGGATTTACCTAGTAATCGAGGTAACCTATAGGTTACGGGCCCCCGACTTTAAGGGGCCCTCCAAAAAATTCTATAAACGAGTTTTCTTTTAGCTTAGTTTTCAAATCTGATTTTGAGTAAAAACATAAATCATCACCTTTCTTTCTACCAAAATACAGACTCAAAAGCACTAGTCTTCATTTTCTAATCTATAACGTTACCTGGTAGGAAATTTCATTAAGTTTAAATTACTGATAGTATGTACCAACAAAGCTACTGCGAGGCATGTCATGTTTGTTATGACGCATTGATATTGTATTAACACTGACACGTGGTTATACATGCGTGTTCTAGAGGTTCGTTTCGAATCTTTCATATTCGCTGTATTGTTGAAATTTTTAATAAACAGAATTTCAGAACCGCGTTATTTTTGAGGCCCTACTAACAAAATACCCAAAAGGCGATAATGCACTTAAGCAAGGGTTAAGATTCATTTCCGACAATGAAGGAAATAGTTTAGCCCAAAATATTCTAAGCCCTTCGGTTAGAACAGTGCTTCTCAGTCAGGCCACAAAAACCTGGGGTTAACCGATAAGGAATGGGAACTGGTTTGATTGTAGAAGGAATTCTGGATTCCGATCGAAGAGTTTCCTCGTCTTTTTCGTTTAGGTCAAATTGACTTGCACATGATCTTCAGGTCAATTGCTAGTAACTTGACACTTTAAAAAGATTAACAGTGCAATGAAAAGATGAACTGCATTTTGCGTACCTTAATTTCCATAGGCAAGAAATTCACCACTGACAGTCTTTAACTTCAGGGGAGAGTCCACTCTTTTCGTCTTTGACATTTTGAACGGTATGTCAGTCATAACTATACTCATGGAGTCATGGTAGCACGCAGCGGGATTGGTTACAGTGCCCCTCCCTCGAAATGTTTAAAGCCATTTTAATGAAATCGATCTTAATTAATTTCCGAGATTCTAAAATAATGTTTAGAGACAATTTGTACACTTTAAAAAAAGTTGGTTAAAAAGGGTTGGGTAAAATTCAAAGTGCCCGCCCTGGGCAGTTTGGTAACCAATTAAGTGGTAAAACAGATTAACCAAGTGGGTTGGTTAACCTTCAGGTTGGGTAAAGTCCATCTCTCTTGCAATATTACCCAGGTTGGTTAAAGTGAACTGATTTGCGCGCCATACGTACGTACACAATTAATGAAAAGGTACTATACTGTACTGCAGTATACGGAAGGTACGTACGTACCTAAGAACACTTGTACAATGTTGGGCAAAAGAACCGAAAAACCTATTGACCAACTATTGGTGCAATGGTTTAAGTGAATTTCTTTACCCAACACTGGTTAAACATACCGCCAATTAATTCTTTTAATAACACCTATTTCTAAATTTTTACATTCACAATTAAAATTTTGCAAAACGTTTACTTACACTTTGGGAATTTTTGCTACAACAATTTGAGAAAAGTGCAAGTTTAAAATGCTGTGAAATTTTTATATACCTATCCTTTGAATCGAGCATTCCGAATTTTTCAAAGCAAACTTGTGTTTATCCTTCATTGCAGGTCTAATTGATATAAATTGAAGCTGGCAATGGTGAATTCTTACAGAAAATTATGTTTCTCAGTTGTACAATACAACATAAAAAGGAGAGATGAAATATCGTGAAGAAAATTGTATTATTATTAATCGTTGATAATAACAAACAAGTCTCACTGAATATATATAATAGCCAGACCATAACATTCATTCATATATGAATTCTTATTAAGTTAAAATCCTGCTACTTTTAAAAGTATCCTACTACTTACCTGGCACAGGAGTGTCCGTGATCACGACGGCGGAGCTCCCAGGTGGGACCTGTTCTATTCAGCCAGTCTAGAACGGGACCACTGTCAGGTGGTGTCAGTTAAGTCAAAGTTTGTCCCTTGGGGACGTTGTTACTCCTTCGGGGAGCAGAACTCCTTCGGGAGTATTGTTTGGTTTTCGCCCCTGGCTCTTCGCCAGAGAGTCAGGGGACTTTTGGAAAAAAAAACTTTTAAAAGTGACTTCAGTTAAGTCGAAGTTTGTCCCTTGGGGACGTTGTTACTCCTTCGGGGAGCAGAATTCCTTCGGGAGTATTGTTTGGTTTTCGCCCCTGGCTCTTCGCCAGAGAGTCAGGGGACATCTGTAGAAAAAAAAGTGACTTCACGCTGAGAAGTACGTGACCCCCTAATCTGTAAATAGTGATAAGGCGCACTAACCTGGTGCAGGAGTACCTGTGATCACGACGGCGGAGCTCCCAGGTGGGACCTGTTCTATTCAGCCAGTCTAGAACGGGACCACTGTCGGGTGGTGTCAGTTAAGTCAAAGTTTGTCCCTTGGGGACATTGTTACTCCTTCGGGGAGCAGAACTCCTTCGGGAGTATTGTTTGGTTTTCGCCCGTGGCTCTTTGCCAGAGAGTCAAGGGGACATTTGGAAAAAAAGCCGGTAGCTTTTAAAACTCGTAGAAGGTAACTTCTCTGAGATGTTCTAACCCCGTTGGGTGACTTGTTTTACCCAACCGTTGGTTCCGTATGCCTCCTAACCCGAATTGGGTAATAAATTACCCAAGTTGGTTGGTTAAATGTTTTACCTAAAAGTTGGGCAAAATTTTTGCCCAATTGGTTGGGAAAAATAATTGCTTAATTAGTTGGACAAATGGTTGTCAATTTTTTTTTGCCCAACTAATGAGTAAAACCCTTAACCAACTAAGTTGGGCAATATTTTACCCAATTCCGGTTAGGAGGCATACGGAACCAACGGCTGGGTAAATTTTTGCCCAGGTTGGGCAATAGTTTTTTAGAGTGTAAGTATATATATGGATCAGTGGAATGAATATATGGATCAGTTACGTAGTGTGGTGGGGGCAGGGCAACCTTTTCGTCCTTGAGGGTATTTTTCTTTTATCTACGTCGCTATTAATTTCTAAAAAGCAAGTTTTGGGCGCGCTTCCATCCTCAGTACTACTTCTCCCCTCCTCACTTTCTGTGGGATTTAGCCGCGGAAAATTTCACAATAATCCAACCTCCCGGAGCTTCCTTGAGCTCTCTGTATCATCAATCCCTGTAGGCTGTTAATCATAAGAAGTGAGGCTACATTTACGTCAAACAGCGTTTCATTTCAAAATTTGCCTGGGAATTCTTCTTGTCTTTTATCTTCAGTCTCACAAAACGAGCCATTAACCCCATTGCAAATATTGTTCTTTTCAAAATCGTGGATCCGCACCCAACAATTACATGAACATTGAGCTGCCAGGCTGCAAGCGAATAGTGGTTGCGCTCCACTTACATAGTGTCAGGTATTAGTCCCACCCACAAATAATGTCACTAAAAATAATACTAGAAGGACCCCCCTCATATGATAGGTTACGCCCCTCCCCCCCCCCCCCCGGGTAAATCCGGCTATGGGTTTGTGTCTACACAAGAATGAGCTTACGACAGTTATGGGCGGAGGTGCTAAAAGTATTTAATTACTTGGAAGAATTGGTACTGTCTGTAAAGACGAGACTTGCCCTTTAATTAGTCATCAAAGACCAATCCGAGTGGCGTAAATACTTCAGGCTATGATTTGAATTTAACTCAAAACGTATTCTCCAATTGTGAACAAGTAGATACTCGCAAAAGTTCCTAAATAATGTTTGGGGTGATTTAAAAGCCCGCCCGGTCACCTATTTCGGGGACTGAGGCTTGCACGACGAGGCATCAACCCAGCAGGTATGCAACAAACTTATATAACTATGGCGTAGAGTATAGGCCCTATTTCTGGACAGTCTGGGAGATTGCAAGTTCCGAGTGACAGAATACCATTTGCAATTAGGATAAGGTTTAGCTATTCCCCTACAGTAGGAGGTAGCCCGCAGAAGATCTCTTAAAAATCAAAGTAACGTACTTACCTTAATAAGAAAAATATGATTTTTTTCACGCGATTCTCCAAGTTGTTTTCGACTTCAGTTAGCCTGGCGCTGCTAGTGACAATAAGGATCAGCCTCCCACCTCAACGTTTCCTAGCTTTTGTATGAAATCAACAGTTTCTTAATAATCGACATTCAACACAGCCAACTGGGCATGAAGGCTTACATGTGCGTTCGGGCAGAACATTCAAATTAACCTTCCGTCTACTGGAGTCTTCTCTGAAAGTTATAGAGGGTACACCCTACCTGTACAACTGTATCTATAAACCGATTACCACAAGTAGCATTGAACAAGTCAGAGCAATTCAGCTCAGTGACTACTGCGCTCCATAGTCGATTCGGTAGACTGATAACCTATATCATGGATCTACAAACAAGAACAGCCAATGGGTATTATCCAAACATTAGAAGTCTACAAAACAATATTGAAATAGGGCACCGCGGTATTTGAAGACTCTTTATCAGACAGGTGAACCTCAAACACAGGCCGCCTAACTTGGGTACAGGGAGAAATGTCTTATCACCTCCCTGAGAAAATTTCAACACTTAGAATGATTTTTTCATTGATTACCTAAATTTATTTCGAATGCAATGTAAAATTGTCGCTCTTCCGGTGTGTCGGGTTATATTTAAGTTACTTGTGCTAATGCTGATTAATCTTACTGAGAAGTGATGACAACGGTTACCAGCGTAACGTAGGCCTAAACTTTCTTATGGAACTTAGTACAGCCACCGAGCATTGAGGTACTTCCGCGGCAGTATGCCATGGACGTACTTCCGCGGTTAGTACTTTCATGCTCCGAGGTTGTATTTCCATGAACAGATTTTCTTACGAAAAGAGCTAACTCGCCATCTCTAATGGGTTAGGTTAGATGAGGTTTAACGTCCGTTTCCAACCAATTGGTTCAAGTCGAGACGACCACGGCCTTTTTTCCAGTTGTGGTTCACTGGCTTGGGTTAAACATAAAGGGAAAATGTGTTTTCGCCGGTCAACTTGAATTAATTCAACCTGGTATCTTTATTCATGAATGCACCGCCATAATCACCAAATCCGGACGTTTTGTTTTATAAGGTGACACATTTGTGTCTCAAGACATGCATTTATGCATGATATCATGTCTCCAGGTCAGGTTAGGGTTAAAGCAATCAGGAAAGGTATAGGGTTAGAAGGATCGAGACTTCTTATTTGCCTGATATCATGTTACGGATTGGGTGCCATAATGCGATTTACGATCGACTGAATGTATACTTTAACAATATAGTACATTTATGTTCAGAAACAACACGAAATATGCTAGTAGGGGAGTGAGAGTAGATTTGTGAGGTTTAGCTGATGTTTCAATATGAAGTTGGGGAGACTGCAATTACTCCCATGAACCAGAAGTTGACACGGTACATTTGGCAACAGTCACATTAGAGCGCAGCTTCAAAGCAATGAAGTACACAAAATTGCAATAGTGCCCTGTATTGACCTAAATTGACACCATCGCGTTTGAGGCTTATCGTGACATAATGAACACTTTTCCTCGTTTACATTAAAACTTTTTGCATTAAAACCGCAGCCAGCGATCCAGTCACACGAGTGGCTTTTTGATCGTACCAGCCGAATGTGGTGGTCCTAGGACCAAAGTGGTATAACCCCCTTTACCATGAATGCAGTCTCATTGAGAGGGACAATAAATAAGACCAGTGTCGGCGATGGGTAGGGACAATGGAGGTCCATTCCTCCAGAAGGTTAAACTTAAAGTAGGTGAGACCGTTAACCATAGTCGTTTGAAGAGGGCCGCTGGAGGGAGAAGGCTCCCAAGAATCAAGCTGTTGATTCTAGAGCAAAAATGTCGTTCCCAGGGTAAAAATTCATGTTTGCCGATAAGGAAAGGTTACTGAGCACTCTCTAGATGCGAAAGAGTGAAATTAGGGACGAATCTAAAATAAAGACTGAATATTCACTCTAAAATAGTAAGAATCACTCTTTTTGGATTGAAATCTTTCACTCCAAATTTAGATTGGTCCCTAATTTCACTCTAAAAGGAGGACTTTTCACTCTAAATGTTTAAGAGAGCAAAGTTTCGTCAAGCAATCCCCCTCCTTGTAACGCATCTTTCCAAACGTCTATTCCCATAACGTACGTAACGTTAACCCAGTCATAACCGACCTTAGGTCAATTAACAAAGCAGTGGCGGACCTGGGGAATTCGATCAGAAGGGGCAAGAATGGCCTGTAGGGGCGCTTTGCAGGAGACATAGATAATCAATACCTTAAGACGATCTAGCGAAATCGTTTAGATATCTCCACCTAGTAGAAAATTGTTTCCCCGTTTCTGCTCCCTTAATAGTTCCACTACGTGTATCGCGTTTCCTTTTTTATCCCTTCCTCTCACATAAAAGGTAGTGTACAGGTTAATATCATAATTCACTTTATCTTCAGGTCCTTTATCAGGTGTAGATCCAAAATTTTTCCACAAAAAAATAGCTAGAGCCAGAACAAGAATACCCCCAATGGGGTCTGGGGGTCCTAGCCCTAGAATAATCTTAAGAATAAGGTAAACACTGTATAAGTGAATTTCTGACACCTGGAATCAAGATAAGAAGACAAAGAACCATAATTTTTCGTGAAATCGTATATCATTATTTGGCCGATAAAGCAATAGCCACTGGCAGGCTAATCAAGATCAGAAATCGTCTGAAACGGCCAAGACTGAGGTTTGCCATGCCTTCTAGAGCTCCTTCACCAGAAAAAAATGAAAGTAAACTCTATGAGATATGATTTCCTAGCATCTGGAAATCAAGAAAGAGTAGTTATAAGCATTTCTATGTTTTAGTTGTTATATGTCAGCTGACTGCTCTTTACTTTTGCAATAGGCGAGCCGATCATTATATTCGTATATCTTTTAAAATGGTCACCTGGAGAAAAGCAAATGTAGAAGCTTCTCATTAGTTGATTAAGAGTCCAGTACTCTTGATTAGCCATTCCCAACAGGATACCAATTTTAACTATAGGACGTCCGTTCCAAATGTTGTGGACAAAGTTTGTGGGGGCTACTCTGGGATCTACCCTGGGCTATTTTATTGCTAATTATCATTTGACAATTATCTCACTCCCCTTTCTCATATGCCTGGATCCGGCCTGGATCAAACCAGTATAATGGAGCGTTTGACTAACCTATTATAAGATATTATACGATACAGAACGTTCTAAGCCCGGGTGAATTTTTATCTAGCCAGCCTTTGCGTCCGTTTAGGAAAGTGGAGCTGATTTTGACATAACACTATTTAAACGAAGCGCCATCATTACGGGCGCAAAGCGTACCGAAACGTACCCAGAATTTGTTGCCCAAAATGCTCGTTAGACTGTTAGATTGCAGGAAATGGTACTTCTGGAGAATTGTATAGGTTACTTCCAAACATTTTTTTTTTTTGGGGGGGGGGGGAGATCTCATGTTTTAGAAAAAAAGTCAAGTTAGGTTTGTTTTCCTTTTTGTTTCATTGTTTTTTTTTTATAAAATCACGCTGTGAGGGAAAATAGGGCTTTACGTAATTCTGATGGTAGAGGTAGGGTACGTAACCATGGTAACGTAGGCCTGTATATGCTAAGAGGAAGCCATGATTATGGGGAACCGAGGTGTTTCTGAATTGTTATAAGTATACCTCATCATTATTTGTTTCAAAATGCCAAAATGGAACCTACTCGTGCTATATTAACTGCGTTACTGCCTGATTTCACAAATCTTTCTATTGTTTAAGTGGGTTGTATCATGTTATCAGCCTCATAGACCCTTTTCCAAATAGCAAGTACAAAGAATTTTGGGATAGAGTTTTGGCACGCGCCGTTTTTGGCATCAATAAAATACTATTGACAAAAACGACGATACTAAATCTCTATCTCATAATCCTTTGTAATTGCTATTTGGAAAAGGGTCAGCCTTAGAGCAAAAGACTGTTGCCAGGGGTCGAAATTCCCACTGTTCCGCTGTTCCGAGAACAGTGCTTTTAGTTCCGGAACAGTAACTTTTCAAAAGCCACTGTTCCGTGGAACAGTGTTTTTCCACAACAAGCAAAGTGCATATAAATATACGCACATGCTAATCTCTGATAAAGTAATGACGCCGTGAGTATAAAAATCCCGGTAAATTTTGGCTTAAGTGTGAAATGCAATCTCGTTCCACCGTTATCAATTAAAGTCAGTTACTTACACGTGTTAAGCCGCGGTCACACTACAACGAATTCGGATCGGATTCCGATCCGATTTTTGTGAGTTTTTATTAAAATCTTCTCCATTTCGGGTCGGAAAGAACCCAAAATTTGCCAACCTGTGTAATTATATGATTTTTATCGCAGGACTACGAAAATTAAATTTATACGAATTGTTTCGTGGCGTCACATCGACAGACAGCTTTTATCGGACTACGCGTGTCCGATAAAAGTTGTCTGTCGGTGTGACGTCACGCAAAAATCAGTTAACAGTTCATTTTCATAGACCTCTGATGCAAATCATATATTTACACTGGTTGGCAAATTTTGGGCTCTATTTGAGCAGAGATGGAGGAGATTTTAATAAAAACTCACAAAAATCGGATCGGAATCCGATCCGAATTCGTTGTAGTGTGACGGCGGCTTTATTCCCTATGCTGCATGGTACAGTGCTGTGTAAACGCACATACTGAAGTTTTACTACCAAACACATAAAAACTTTTAGTACAGTATGTCATTTATTGCCCTACAAGCGAAGGTCATCTTGCATCACCCCTTGTCTTGCGTGGTATGTTCCAAATGGCCTCTTAACTATTCATTGATATTCCCTGCACTTTATTGTGTTTTTAGGGGGTTTTGTATTAATATTCCCTCCAAGCTAGCAACTAAGCACCGAAACTTGAAATGACTAAAAGCAATTCTGACTGCTGATATCTCGCAACCAAAGTCAATGGGCCCTAAGTGTTTGCTTTTCTTCGCAAGATCTTCCCATTGACTTACTGTGTGGAATGATACTTGAATCAAGGTTATGGCGAAGAATACGACTAGAACGATTTCACGTAAATTTGCTTCGAGAAAATAACAACAGTATGTGCACTCATATGTTGGAGAACACACTCATTGCTTTGCTATAGCAATAAACCGCAATGCAAAGGATGAATCAAGCAAAAATATTCCTTTACCGTGAAACTTTTATGCTCTCATTCAAATCCCACTTGCCTTGCTTGCTGTGCCTTCTGCATCAATTTTGAGTGTATTTCATCCTACAGTAAGTTGTGGGACACTGCAATGTTAGGTCTCAAGACAATGCAAAATTATTGGCGATAACTTTGTGCTTAAAAAATAAGAACCAAAAGAAAATCAGGATATCCCACAGGCTAATCCCCGCTGCAGGCAAAAATTCACCCTCCCCACGTTACGTTCAAATCGTGCAGTCATACCACTCGAATGCAGTAGACAGCAATGCAATTTGCACCTTTGCAGTTTGCACGCGTGCACGAACTGTACGTATGCCGAGATACTGTGCTCCGGAACAGTAAAATCTGATCCGGAACAGTAATTTTGGAAAAAGCGCTGTTCCGTGGAACAGCAGCAAAAAAATTAAATTTCGACCCCTGTGTTGCACTGAAATACTGGGAGCTCTGAACTAATTAACTACGTTGAGGGGACCCTCCCCTATTCCCGATGGTAGCCGCCATTGGCTAGGGTACTGAAATTTGAAAGTATACTAGTATTGGAAGAAATATGAGAGGGATAGAAAAGGGGTTTTGCGTGAAAATTTCCCCTGATTGGCAAAAAAGTGATGACCTAGAAGGGCCCTAAAATATAGTTTCAGTTGTGAATCGGCATAAACCACTACCTGTGCTCGAGAATTTCTATTTCTCCATTACCATACGAGGACCACCCTAGCTGCAAGCAAGAGAAGTTGAAAGCCTGAGGATAAGTCAAGCATACGAGTTGCCATTCCCTTACTCAAAATCCATATATGGCCCAGATATGGGATTTCATATCTAGCCCATATCTGGGCCAGATATGGAATTCATATCTGGCTTGTACAAGAATTGGGCAGATATAACTTGATACAATATAAAGGCCATATATGGCCATATATGGCCCAGGTAAAGTTTCACTTTTATATGGCCCAGGTATGCCCCATATATGGCTACTCCATTTCTGGCCCATATATGGAAAAGCCATATATGCCACATATAAAGAGATTTATATCTGGCCCATATCTGCACCAGATATGGAATTTATATCAGATCGGATAAAAACCATATATGGCCAGATAAAGTTCTATCTGGATCAAGCCTTTATATGGCACAGGTCTGCTCTAGTTATGAATCATAGTTAGGACTTATAGTCCACACTCCTCATGGAGACTTTGAGAGCTTTTTACGTACGTAGAAACGGGCACGAGGAAACAAAGTAGAACTTAAACCTGACCGGACAAAAACATAACTCTGAACTATTTACAGAATTCTGTACATTGCGCTAGCAAACAAAATGTCTGTGATAACTATGTACAGCTAGCTTTTTACGTACGTAGAAACGGGCACGAAGAAACAAAGGAGAACTCAAACCTGACCGGCAAAAGTACAAAGGTGAACTTTTTACAGAATTCTGTACATTGCGCTAGCAAACAAAATTTCTGCGATAACTATGTACAAAACCACCCCGAACCCAAACTAGTTACATAGGACTATTTACAATCTCACTAGGCAAAACTATTTACATACCCATTTACATCAACAGAAGAGTGTTCAGGTTGAGTCTGTTCAATGCTTTTTTTGTAACTATGGGTGCTCCTTATGTGCTCCGGAACAAAACACCGGACGTGACATGAAACACAAGGACAACTATATACACCAGGCCAGCATTCATGTGGCCAACCCCCACTATTTACAGTATTAACAATGTGATGTGCTCTTTACATGCTTGTAGCCGGGCGGACCTAATGTGGAACAAAGCAAACCTATTTACACTGAACTACCAAAAAAAACTTTGTGGCATGCATGGGCACAGACACAAACAGAACAGAAACCCCAAAAGAAAACGGGGACACAAAGGCAAAACCATTCACACTAAATACTCTGACTGGGACCTTATCTTTTTAATCCGTGGGCTCGGTACGGGCGTCCCAGAGTGATGGGTTCCCTGTCTGATACTTCTCCCGAAGCCGACCTCTTTAGTGCAGACTCTGGCCCCTCCCCCGCACACAAATCAAACCAACCCTCCCCCGAAGGTGGATCCTTTGGAGGAGGCTCTGAGGCACGCTCCCCGCCATCCGACATCGCCGAGTCTGAGGACAGACCGAGGTCCTCCTCTAATGTCATTATTTCAACCTGTCCGGGTTGAACAGACGTCGTTATTTCAACTTGACTGGGTGTCGTTGCTAAGGGTGGCGGAGAGTCTACCTCAGGAGTTCCAGTACCTCCCTCACACTGCTTGGAGGCAAGGAAGTCCTGTTCCACCTCAAGTGCCGCCTCCTCTAATTCCTGAGTTGAATACTGTGGGCCTGTTTGCGAGGGTTCAGGTGCCGACCCCACATCCGCACTGACATGAGCAGAGTACGATGTGGGGCAGGCGCCAAACACATGTCCCTCCTCCTCACAGAGGTTGCACCGTACCTCGTTGGGACACTCTGCCTTGCCGTGCCCCAACTGCAAGCATTTCCCACATCGTCTGTTGGGACACGACTTGGCTTCGTGCCCCTGCTCTCCACATCTAAAACAGGTACGGGGCTGACAAAAGTACCTAATGTGGGCCTTGGAACCCCCTATGAAGAGGAAGGATGGAATGTCCCTCACCAGTTCCATACGGAACTGTCTCTTGCCATTAAATATACCTTTCAACTCACCCCCAGTATATTTACACCCCCACATTTCAGAGACAGTTCCGTACTGACTAAGAACCCTCGCAACCAGGCGCTGATCTACCTCGAAGGGAAAGTAAAGCACTGTCACCGTCACAGAGCCATCATATGGGGTGACAGTGAGCCCCTCTACCCCCTTCAGGCATGACACACCCTTAACACGGGCAGCATCAGACTTAAACTTAAGGTCATACGTGTTTCGGGCCTCAAGCGCCTGCAACATCTCTATTTCTTTAATTTCGACACCATTGTCTTTTAACACAGTAAACGCCTGTGGGGGAGGGACACTCACCCCAGACGAAAACTCCAACTTAACAATTGTGCTATCCCGACTTCCGGGCATAGCACCAGTTTGTGTGGCTCGAGGCCACGAAAGGAGAAAAAAAAACCTCAACTAGTTTTACAAAGGACAAAAAAGAGGATGAAGTAAGAAAAACACAAGCTACACAGAAACAAAGCGCGGTCGCAAACAAATGGACACGACCAGACCTACTTATCAACTACAACACAAGCACGCTATAAGGTTTTATGCACAATTGCAATTAGTAGAACAGCTATCACACAGTGATAAGGTTGAGCACGGCAAAGCGACGAGAGCTCGACGAAACACGTCTGCTCTCGTCGAAGACCTGAACTGAACCGAAGTCCAGGGACTTTTTACGTGCTAAAAACGGACACGGCCAGACCGGCGAAAGGATCACTACATATGGCCAACAACCAAAAAACCGAACACCAATAACACAAACCACCAAAATCACCCAGAACACCAGACCGAATCCCCCGACCAGCGAGGACACTCCAGCTCCGGTACGGCTTCTTTGACCGAAGTCCAGAAAACAATGTTTAAGTGCTCCATTAATTAGAATTTAATGTAAGTATTAGGTTGAATTGACTTAAGTACATAAATTCAACTTATTTCATAACAGTGAACAGAAAAATGCCTTGAAATTTCCTATTTTATGTAATCACAGTGATATGGGCTTCTTATTTTAAACTTAATTACGTATTTGACTCTAAATTTTGGTTACTGCGTGGCGCATATTTTACTTTCAACTTCCTAAATCATGAAAAATGTAGGTTTAGATACAAGCTCCGCCCAAATATGCAAATTATTTGCCTAAGTTCACTTAGTACACTGCGGTATTAACAGAAGTGTAGCCACTAAATAACTGCAATGTCTGGGAAGGTGATGCTGTATCCAAAACATGTCTTAGTTTGTAACAAGCATAATCCAAGAATCAAATCAAATAAATAATAAAACAAACTAACAAAATGCTCATTTGCATATCTAGCATATCAAGTTATATCTGGCTTTATATGGCCATATCAAACTTTATATACATATCTGGATCACGGTTATATCAAGTTATATCTGACTTTATATGGCCATATCAAACTTAATATGCATATCTGGGTTATGTTTTAATCAAGTTATATCTGGCTTTATATGGCCATATCAAACTTATATACATATCTGGATCACCATTTTATCAAGTTATATCTGGCTTTATATGGCCATATCAAACTTTATATACATATCTGGATCACGACTATATCAAGTTATATCTGGCTTTATATGGCCATATCAAACCTTATATACATATCTGGATCACGATTATATCAAGTTATATCTGGCTTTATATGGCCATATCAAACTTTATATGCATATCTGGATCACCATTTTATCAAGTTATATCTGGCTTTATATGGCCATATCAAACTTTATATACATATCTGGATCACAGTTTTATCAAGTTATATCTGGCTTTATATGGCCATATCAAAGTTAATATACATATCTGGATCACGATTATATCAAGTTATATCTGGCTTTATATGGCCATATCAAACTTTATATGCATATCTGGGTTGTGTTTTAATCAAGTTATATATGGCTTTATATGGCCATATAAAGTCTTTAATCAACCAGATATTTCCAGGTATAAAGCCAGATATGGATTTTGAGTAAGGGTTGCCATTGGAATGGGAGTTTGTAAGCATTAGCCCGTCATAAACATGGGTAGATGACACGTTGTGAATGATTAAAATTTTACTCGTGTTGACGGTTAGTTCTAAAACCCCCACGACCCCCACACCCAAACCCACACCCGCACCCACACCCACACCCACAACCATGACGTAGCACAGCTAAGCAAAGTCGTGGGTCGTGGGGGTTTTAGAAATTTAGTGTATGATTTTTACTAAAACCCCCACACCCACGACCTTAAACATTGTCGCGGATGACACTTTCTTCAAAGTCGTGGGTCGTGGGGGTTTTAGAAATTTAGTGTATAATTTTTACTAAAACCCCCACACCCACGACCTTAAACATTGTCGCGGATGACACTTTCTTGAAAGTCGTGGGTCGTGGGGGTTTTAGAAATTTAGTGTATGATTTTACTAAAACCCCCACACCCACGACTTTCGCAAAAGTGTCATCCGCTACAATGTTTAAGGGTCGTGGGTGTGGGGGTTTTAGTAAAAATCATACGCTAAATCTCTAAAAATCCCCACGACCCACGACTTTGCTAGGCTGTGTTACGTCATGGCTGTGGGTGTGGGTGCGGGTGTGGGTGCGGGTGTGGGTTTGGGTGTGGGGGTCGTGGGGGTTTTAGAACTAACCCGTGTTGACGGAATATGGCCATGATGTAAAACAGAATATACGAAACGACACAATGATTATGTACGTCGTGTTGTAAACAGCATTGTGGCACAACGCAATAGGTCCAGTGTAAAAACTACGTTGTAAATAGACCAATCACATACCACTCTAAAAATTATACCCTCATGTTACAAGATGACCCGTCAGGAACACCGGATTGAATCCATCGACGAGCGAATGGAAAGTTCCAGAGAATTCAACTTCAACGCAGCCTTTCTAGAACTGTCTAGAAGTGAGAACTGTTTACGTTATGTCCCAATTATAGCAGCGACCTGGCAACACTTCGAAGAAGCTGCAATTATCGTAATGTCTCGACTGTGTGTTCTAGAAGTTTCTATTAAGGAACGTTCTCGTAATTGCTGGACTGTGTACACTAGAAGTTTCTGTTAAATTCTGGAGAGTTCTCGAATAAAAGCCTAGCATATAAAAGGCAGTTCAACAACTATTCTGTGAGAGATTTCAACGAGACCAGACTGTCACACTACTGAGATATCATAAGCCAGCCACTGACACTGAACACTTCTGATAAATTGCCTTACGCCGTTTCTACACTGTGTACAGAGATTGTTATCATCCATCATTCATCGCCTAGCCTTGTCATTATTCGCTCGTGGAACCAGTTCCTACGCTACAGCACGCTGCAGGTCTACCACTGTGCCATCGTCAACGTGCATGCACTACCAGCCCTTGGACCAGACCAGGCAAATATTAAGTAAAGGATTGTGAGTAAGTCTGATTAAATTATTGTAAATTTAAGTAAGATAAGGAGATTGTAAATAACCATTAAGTTGTTGAATTTTAATCTCGTTCTTCTGTGATCTTTCGCTGTTATTGGTTTGACTCGCGACCACAAGCCGTAACAGAATTGGTGGCCTAACATCCGGGAACGAAAATACTAGAAAATTCGAGAAATTCTGTTGTGAATCGTAAGCAACTGTGTTTGCCCAGACTACTTATTTGTTTGTTGAATGCTTGATATAACTTCAAAATGCCATTCAACTTAGATGAATTCGTGGCTAGTCCCTCAGTCGAGGAACTAGATTCATTAAAGAAGTCTGAGATTGTAAAGGTCGCAAAACATTATGGCATTGAATTTCAGCCTTTAATGCGGAAAGACGAGATTAAAAGATATGTTCTAGAATATCTTGTGGATGAAAGTGTCCTGCCTAGTACAGTATTGGAAACAGCTATCACTGTGCCAACTGACAACACATTTGAATTGAAAAGGCTTGAATTAGAAATGAATAAGGAGATTAGATTAAAAGAAATGGAAAGAGAAATGCAAAAGGAAAAAGAGGAAAGAGAAATGCAAATGCAAAGGGAAAAAGAGGAAAGAGAAGAAAGAGAAAGAAGGGAGGAAAAGGCAAGAGAACATGAATTTAGGTTGAAGCAACTAGAGTTAGGGGTCATAAAAGGCTCAGACCCTAAAATAGGCTTGGATACTGGGGGATTCGATGTTTCTAAGCACGTAAAATTTGTCCCCAAATTTCAGGAGGATAATGTGGAGAAGTTCTTCAACCATTTCGAAAAGCTGGGTGAGCAACTAAAGTGGCCAAGAGATAAATGGTCCATACTCATCCAGAGTAATTTCACAGGCAAGGCTCAAGAAGTGTATTCCGCTCTGTCAATAGAGGACAGTATGGATTACGATAAGGTTAAAAAGGCCATATTACAAGCCTATGAATTGGTGCCTGAAGCTTATCGCCAAAAATTTAGAAAGTATCGTAAGGCGGATACACAAACATACGTAGAGTTTGCTTATCAAAAAGAAAGGCATTTTGACAGATGGTGTGCTTCCAAAAAGGTCTCCACATTTGACACTTTAAGACAACTGATGCTGGTCGAGGAATTCAAACGGTGTGTGAATGATGACATTAAGACTCACCTTGAGGAAAATAAGGCTGACAAGTTGAGTGAAGTTGCAAATTTGGCTGATCAGTATGCACTTACCCATAAATTCGGTAAAGTAGGTCAGACTCAAAACAAGGGTCAGTTTAGTAGGCCAAATAAGAAATATGGCAATAGTAGTGGCACAACAAGTAATAGTGGATCTCAGTCTGGTTCTATCTCTCCAACAAATTCTGGTAAAAAACAACCAGATTCAAGTCGTCAAAAGAACGACCAAGTCAGCTCAAACAAAGCTGCCTTTAAAGACATAAGTTGTGGTTTCTGTCACAAAAAAGGCCACACAATGGCAAATTGCTTCACATTGGCAAAATTAAAGGAGACTGAAACAGCCTCCAATGCCTTAGCCAATGCAGAGAATTCTTCTGAGGTAGTCGTGACTTTACGGCCTAATTCTAACGACAAAATTAAGGAAGAATACCTTCCATTTGTGTCTGAGGGGTTTATTTCCCTAGATGGGAATTCAGCTCATCCACCCGTAAAAATTAAAATTTTGCGTGATACAGGCGCAACTCAGTCGTTGCTTCTTGATGGAGTTTTGCCATTATCGGACTCTACTTCCACAGGGGCAAATGTACTAATTCAGGGGGTTGAGTGTGGATTTATTTCTGTCCCTCTCCACAAAATTAATTTGAAGTCAGATTTAGTTTCTGGGTCGGTCATAGTAGGGGTCAGACCTACTCTACCTGTAAAGGGGGTATCTCTGTTGCTAGGCAATGACCTAGCTGGTGGAAAGGTAGTAGCCAATGCAATTTTGACAGATAAACCATGTGATTATAACAACACAGAGCAATTAGAAAAGGAATTTCCAAATTTATTCCCTGCCTGTGCTGTCACTAGAGCTATGTCACAAAAGCTCGCCGTGGATGATAATCTTAAACATCCACCCTCCAAAAGTGAGGATACAGTTCCCAAAAGTGGAACAAGTAGGGAATCATGTAAGGATGATAATCTTACACATCCACTCTCTAAAAATGAGGGTATGATTTCTGAAAATAAGGATGATAAACTTAATCATCCGCCCTCTAAAATTGAGGAATTAGTTCCTAAAAATGGAACAACACTCCCAAAAGAGGAGTCAGAGTCTGGAAAAGATTCTAGTAAAAATATTCATGAAAGTGAAGATTCTTGGTATGATCTCAGCCAATCTTTTATGACTAATCTTAATGATAGTCAGGATTGTGAGTCTCCTGGCCCCACACATAGTGAGGGGGTAGAACAGGAAAAATCAAAAATGTCTGACACACTCCACAGAGACCAGTTGTCAGTCCAACAACAACATGATGAAGAGCTTCAGCCATTAATAGCTGGTGCACTCACTGAGGATGAATCGAAAGACGTCCCAGTCTGCTTTTATTTTAAGAACAATGTTTTGATGCGTAAATGGCGACCACCTGATGCACCATTAGATGAAGAGTGGAGGATTTACCATCAAATTGTGGTACCTAGGACTTATAGAAGGGAAATACTGAGTATTGCTCATGAAATGCCATTTGCAGGGCACCTAGGAGTCAAAAAGACTTACCACAGAATTCTAAATCACTTTTATTGGCCAAAACTTAAAAGTGATGTGGCCAAATTTTGTAAGACCTGTCACTCATGTCAAATGGTTGGGAAGCCGAATCAGAACATTCCGGCTGCTCCCTTAAAGCCAATTCCTGCTTTTGAAGAGCCATTTAGTAGAGTCATCATTGATTGTGTAGGTCCCCTACCTAAGAGTAGGGCAGGACATCAGTATATATTAACCATTATGTGTGCTTCTACAAGGTTTCCAGAGGCAATACCTCTGAGGAATATTAAGGCTCGGACAGTCTTACAAGCTTTACTTAAATTTTTCACATTGTTTGGGTTGCCGAAAGAGATCCAATCAGATCAAGGGTCTAATTTCATGTCAACTGTATTCCAACAGATGTTGTATGAGTTAGGCATAGACCAAATTAAGTCTTCGGCTTATCATCCTGAAAGCCAAGGGGCTTTAGAAAGGTTTCACCAAACATTGAAGAATATGTTAAAGACATATTGTCATGGTAATGAGAGAGATTGGGATGAAGGCATTCCATTTGTAATGTTTGCTGCCAGGGAGTCTATACAAGAGTCACTTGGGTTCAGTCCATTTGAACTTGTCTTTGGACACACAGTTCGTGGACCATTGAAATTGTTAAAGGAGAAGTGGTTATCAGATCCAGGTGAAGACATACATCTACTTGATTATGTATCCCGCTTTAAAGATCGTCTTCATGGTGCATGTGAACTTGCTCAGGAAAATCTGAGGCACTCTCAGAAGAAAATGAAAGCGTGGTACGACAAGACCACTGTGAAAAGAGAGTTTAAACCTGGTGATAAGGTGCTAGTGTTTTTACCTGTTTCTGGTCAGCCACTTCAAGCTCGCTTTCAAGGACCTTATGTCATTGAGAGAAAAGTTAGTGACACAGATTACGTCATTTTGACACCTGACAAGCGTAAATCTAAAAGAGTATGTCATATTAATATGATGAAGAAATATTATGAAAGAGAAGATTGTGACATTTCTAAGGATGAAAGTATACATGATGTAAATAGCAACACTAATGATACAGGTGATCAAGTGTGTATTATCAATACTGATCATGAACTCAGTAATGATGAAATCAAGGCTAATAATGTTCCTGACATGTGTATTAAGTTACAAAATTCTGATGTGTTGAAAAATCTTGACCAGAAATTAAGTCATCTGGATCACAAAGAAAAGTCAGAAATGAAATCATTAATCTATGAATATGCATGCTTGTTCTCAGATGATCCTACTAGGACAAATTTGATTGAACATGATGTTGATGTGGGAGATGCTACACCAATCAAGCAGCATCCTTACCGAGTTAACCCTCGAAAACGACAACATCTCAGGGATGAGGTTCGGTACATGTTGGACCATGACATTATAGAACCTAGTAATAGTGAATGGTCTTCCCCTTGTATATTGGTCCCCAAGCCAGACGGTGGGTACAGATTTTGTACTGATTACCGAAAGGTGAATGCGGTCACAAAAACGGATTCCTATCCGATACCCCGTATCGATGATTGTATTGATAGGATTGGGAAAGCTACGTATGTATCAAAGTTTGACTTACTAAAGGGGTACTGGGAGATACCACTCACTGAGAGGGCTCGGAAAATCTCGGCATTCGTGACGCCAGATGGGTTATTTCAGTATAAGGTCATGCCGTTTGGTATGAAAAACTCACCGATGACGTTTCAGCGCTTAGTAAATAATCTTACGTCAAATTTAGAAAATTGTGAAGTATATGTTGATGACCTTATTGTGTACAGCAACTCGTGGGATGAACATGTACAACATGTTAAGGCATTATTTGACAAGCTTGCCAAAGCTAATTTGACTGTCAATTTGGTCAAAAGTGAGATTGCTTGTGCCCATGTGATGTACTTAGGGCATGTGGTTGGTCAGGGTAAAGTTAGACCAATTAAGGCTAAAGTTGAGGGCATTGACAAATTCCCTGCCCCAACTGATAAAAGGCAGCTCATGCGCTTCCTAGGCATGGCTGGTTACTACAGACGTTTTTGTCCGAATTTCTCTGACATTGCTGCACCACTGACAAAATTGTTAAAGAAAAATGAAAAGTTTGATTGGACGGATAATTGCCAAGCAGCATTTGAATTATTGAAAAAGGCACTAATGAGTTCACCAGTGTTGATCGCTCCAGATTTTGAAAAACAATTTAAGTTGGCAGTGGATGCCAGTGACAATGGCATAGGAGCAGTTTTGCTTCAAGCTGATGAGCATGGTGTTGATCACCCTGTGTGTTATTATTCTAAGAAATTTGACAAACACCAGAAAAATTATTCAACAATTGAAAAAGAGACATTAGCTTTGATACTGGGTCTTCAACACTTTGATGTTTATTTGGGAACTACTAGTTTCCCTATCACTGTATACACTGATCATAACCCTTTGACATTTTTATCTAAGATGAAGAATAAGAATCAAAGATTGATGAGGTGGAGTTTATTTCTGCAATCATATAATGTAGATATTAAGCATATTAAAGGGAAAGACAATGTTGTACCAGACTCTTTGTCAAGAATTTGATTTGATGCAGTATGTTGAAGATATCACTGTAAGTTTTGAAATTTTGTGTTAACTACAGCATAATGTGTATTGATGATGTTACTGTATTCATGTATCATCACCTTGCAAGACAAATTATGTGTTATGATTATACCTTCCATTGAATATTGGACTACATAATATACATACTGTAGTTATTACTGTAAAGTTATACATTGTAAATACTGTAACTTAAGTTTTGTCCGAGACGTCCAAAACTTTTTCAAGGGGGGGAGTGTTACAAGATGACCCGTCAGGAACACCGGATTGAATCCATCGACGAGCGAATGGAAAGTTCCAGAGAATTCAACTTCAACGCAGCCTTTCTAGAACTGTCTAGAAGTGAGAACTGTTTACGTTATGTCCCAATTATAGCAGCGACCTGGCAACACTTCGAAGAAGCTGCAATTATCGTAATGTCTCGACTGTGTGTTCTAGAAGTTTCTATTAAGGAACGTTCTCGTAATTGCTGGACTGTGTACACTAGAAGTTTCTGTTAAATTCTGGAGAGTTCTCGAATAAAAGCCTAGCATATAAAAGGCAGTTCAACAACTATTCTGTGAGAGATTTCAACGAGACCAGACTGTCACACTACTGAGATATCATAAGCCAGCCACTGACACTGAACACTTCTGATAAATTGCCTTACGCCGTTTCTACACTGTGTACAGAGATTGTTATCATCCATCATTCATCGCCTAGCCTTGTCATTATTCGCTCGTGGAACCAGTTCCTACGCTACAGCACGCTGCAGGTCTACCACTGTGCCATCGTCAACGTGCATGCACTACCAGCCCTTGGACCAGACCAGGCAAATATTAAGTAAAGGATTGTGAGTAAGTCTGATTAAATTATTGTAAATTTAAGTAAGATAAGGAGATTGTAAATAACCATTAAGTTGTTGAATTTTAATCTCGTTCTTCTGTGATCTTTCGCTGTTATTGGTTTGACTCGCGACCACAAGCCGTAACACCTCAGCACAAACCTGTTAATTCATGATAGGCTTTGAATGACCATGCGATTAAGTAAGGGTGCAATCAGAAAACCGCCCTATGCCCACGATATGCATAGGACTTCTGTGCCATTTTGGGCAAAACACCTTCAAATTAGAACTTGCATCCTGCTCAGTTAGGATATATAACGTGACTTCTACCTGTCTTTTAAGTGCCTCCTTCAGATGGACAAATATTGGTGCCCTACGTGATGGGACAAAGACGTTGACCTTCATGATTAAAATGAGGACAACATTCCTCGTCCGTGTCCCGTGGTCAAGCCTTGACATTTGAAATGTTTTGTTAGAGGGAGTGTGATGGCCCTTTGAAAATAGTAAAGTGACTGAACTTATAACAACACCAACTAATTATTTAGAACACACGAGTTCCGCACTACGCCATTTAATATTAGTACTTCATGTCGTAATTGTACTTACAGCACAACCTTACCTCATTTACGTACGTCGTGTCTTCATTCGATTTACGATGCGACGGAAAATGTTTACGGCTCATGTATCCATGTTTGAGACGGACCGATGCTTTCATATGAGGGGGGGGGGGGTGTCAATCTGGGCTGAACAAAGGGTACCGAATGCGTTAAGGGGTAGTGAAGCTTTCTCAAAGTTCTGAGGGCTATCTCCCACTACAGGCGAAAACCTCCCGTCTGAATTAAGACTGTAGAAGTTTAAAGGGAATAATGATACTTCCGTCCATATATGTTTACTATGATGAGCCCATGGATCCAGTAAAAATTTGGGGGTTCATCCAAAATCATTGAATAAAGAAATCGTACTTGATTCATACTAATCAGACCACATAACTGTTTGACCACAGTTTTGTATCTCAGTTTAGTGGGACAAATGGCCGATCAGCCGATTTGATGATGTACAGTTTCTTGCAATTATCGCGCCACTGCCTACCCTAAAACAATATTAGAATGTTCCAAATTTGAAAACACTTGAGCCATAGCAATACGGTGTGTTGCTTAGTACAAATTGCATTTTCTTGCCTTAAACCTACAATCAAATTTCTCTTATTTTCAGTATTTTGTTCATTATATTTCCCTTAAGGAATTAATATAAAGTTTAGAATCAAATCTTACCAAAGAAAGGCAAACCATGATCAAAAAATTCATCATTTGTATTGTTCGACTGCCGAACTGTTCCACAAATTACGGAAATGATTGCCGTGTTACGTCATAACAAAACAAAGAAAATAAAAAGTGAAGGATCGATGTTTCCTTTTTATCAAAGTGGCCTACTGTTCCGTTCAACTAGCCATAATGTAACGTATTCCAAACGAAAGTTTATCCTTCTCGATCAACTTACCCCATAATATTCTGACCCGGTAAAGAAAATCATGAAAGTCTAAATACAAATTCGCAAGGTTGTATCCGAGTCCAGCTAACCTATAATTCCCAGCCAATCCCGATTCCATTGGTCACAATTCTGGGTCAGTGTCGAGCGCAGGACCCTCCGATTCCGAGCCAATTCCGATTCCATTGGTCACAATTCTGGGTCAATGTCGAGCGCAGGACCCTCCGATTCCAAGCCAATCCCGATTCCATTGGTCACAATTCTGGGTCAGTACTGTCGAGCGCAGGACCCTCCGATTCCGAGCCAATTCCGATTCCATTGGTCACACTTCTGGGTTAGTGTCGAGCGCGGGACCCTCCGATTCCGAGCCAATTCCGATTCCAATGTCCCCATGCAACTCCCGGACAACTCCGAGGTCGGCTATTTGACAACCGACTTTTTATTACGTATCATACAAATTCTTTTTTATTTTCAAGTGCATTTGAGTGGAAACGTCATTTTTTGGAAGTCAGTTCTCTCACAGCTCACTGCTACTTTAGTCTGGCCGTTCCTGTAATTCAATTGTCTGCATGTGACCATTCATGTAATAAACTGCACACTAACAAATACTTTAATTAGTTCATTTCTGGGGACTCGGCCGGAACCGGCGCCGAGTCCGAGTCCAGCTGCTGCCCATCAAGTTCAGTTCTGGGCCAGTTCCGATTGCGGGACCTCAAATTCCAGCATGGGCGTCCGCAGAAAAAAATTCAAGGGGGGGCAAAATTTTTTAGGCGGGCCAACTTTTTTCATGGGAAATATTTTACTCCCAGGGAAGAGTTTTGGATGCTATTTTCACACAGTGTTTACAAAGCCGTAGCCAGGAATTTGTCAAGGGGGGGGGGCGAAGCCCATTGACAGACTCTCAGCGCTCCGCGCCACCATGGGTTGGCGCGGAGCGCAAGAAAATTTTGGCCCAAAATGCTTCCCAGATCGCTGGAAATGGCACTTCCAAGGCCTATTTACCGCATGTAAAAAGGGGAAACATAAGCAATATCGTAAATATAAACTTTAAAAAATACCAAAAATATGCTCGGGGGGCTGCTGGGGCCTGAGTGTTGATATTTTTATTCAATTCCTGTTTTGAGAGTAGAAATTTACACTGATTGAACTGTTAAGAAATATTGATGTTATATTTTCTTCGTTTTTTTCTCTATTTTTTCTTCGTTTTTTCAAGTTTTTGATTTTCCAGGGGGGGGGGGCAAGTGCCCCCCCCTCCGGACGCCCATGCATTCCAGGCCAGTTACAAGTCATCCAGTAAGAAACGGACTCGAGTCCGAGTCCGGCATTACAGCCCTGCTGAGTTGTATATGGTAATTTTCGCTATTTTTCTTATAAACCTGCATTTAATTTCACCCCAGTCTTTTTCCTTTTCATGAAAAATGCCTACTGTAGAGAACTTTTGGTTTGGTTTTTGTTTGGTTTGGTTTATTCGGTACTAAGACATTAAAACAACAAATCACAGGAAAAGTAAAAGAGACATAAAACAATAAAAGGAGACAAAAGAAAAAAACAAGAGTACAAAACAGAGTACCAGGGATAAGCCCAAAAAGCCTTGAAAAGGCTTAATTCCATTGGGGTCCCTTTAAGGACGGAACAACCGAGCAAGAGACAATTGAAAAAAAAAAATAATAAGAAGTATTGCACTAAAATTAAGATTAAGAGGAGAGACGTGGGATAGCAAGGGCTAAATTAAAGATTGATTTTGGTCTACTATGCGTGATTTATTGGCAAGGTGGGTTTTAACCTGCAATTTAAAACTGTGAGTGCTCTTAATATGTTTAATGGAATTGGGGAGAGCATTCCAGTGATTGATGGCTGTAAAGAAGAAAGTACGATCAGCAAGGCCCTTGACTTTGGGAACAAGAAAATTGAAAGGGCTACCCCTGGTACAGTGTTGGTGAATGGCACTGAATCTAGTAAAATTAAACTTAAGATATTCTGGACAAATGTCATGAAAAATCTTAAAGACCAAATTAAGCTTAAGTTGTTGGACCCGGTCATCAACAGATAAGAATCCTACACTGTCCAACTCAGCCTGCCCAATGTGAAAACGTGGACCCCTGTCAAGAATAAATCTAACAATTTTATTTTGCAATATTTGGAGCTTATTTTTATAATGCTGGGAAATAGCGGAGTACCAGGAGGTGCAGGAATAATCAAGGTAACATTGAATCAGAGCAGAACATAGAATCTTACGAGAACTTCTGTTTAGAGAGTTGGAATGTCTATACAAAAATTTTAAGCGAGCACCAGCTTTCTTTAGAATGTTACAAACAATATGTTCACCTGACAGGGTCTCATCCAGGACAATTCCTAAGTATTTAACAGAATTAGAAGGTTTAATCAGATTCCCGTTACAAGAGACAGAAAGGGGGGTGGATTTCTTTAACATAGCTTTGGATCCAAAAAGGATAGATTCGGTTTTTCCCAAGTGAAGTGAGAGTTTGTTATCAACCAACCACTCTCTGCAAGACTCTAGTTCATTACTTAAGCTAGAACTGATGTTACTAACATCTTTGTCCGAAACAATAAGGGCACTGTCATCGGCATATAGAAGAAGTTTACAATTAACACTTATAGGCATGTCATTAACATAACAAAGAAACAAAAGGGGTCCAAGTATACTGCCCTGAGGTACCCCACAGGTAATGATAGTAGGGTCAGGGTTGACACCATTGACACTGACGAGCTGCCTCCTGCCCCCCAAGTAAGATTTGAACCAGTCTACATTAGAAAATCCCATAGCCCGAAGTTTGGAACAGAGTATGTTATGATCTACAGTATCAAAAGCCTTCTGAAGGTCTATTAAGACCATTCCGGTATAGTTGCCTAACGAAGACTGACTGCGGATATAATCACTTAAATGAACGAGACAAGTTTCGGTGGAGAAGCCACCTCTAAAGCCGGACTTAAAACCATATAAGATATTATTTTCCTTCAGGTACTTCTCCATCTGAGTGAAAATAGCTTTTTCGAGTAGTTTTGAGGCAACACTGAGAATACTAATGGGCCTATAATTGCTAACATCCAACCTACTTTGCTTTTTGAAAAGAGGCTTTACACGAGCATACTTAAAATCAAGGGGAACAGTACTAGTTTCAATGGATAAGTTGATAATATGAGTCAGTTGATCTTTTAAAACATCAGCTCCGTCTTTAATAAATCTGGCAGGGATCCCATCAAGACCAGTGCCTTTACTAATTTTCAAAGCACATATCTCGTTGTACACAAAATCAGTTGACACCTTACACAATTTGAAAGAATTAGAAACAACATTCATCTTGTTATAATAATTCTTGAAGGCACTGGAATCAAAATCAAATTTGCCGGTGGGTTGAGGCAAGTCTTTAACAAGAGAACTAGAAATTTTAGTGAAAAAGTCGTTAATATATTTAGCAACACCCTTTGGGGCAGAGCAAACCTCACCATCAATGTTGAGAACAATCTGTGCCTCATTGTCAGGTGTAGAGCTATAACCCAGGGACTTGAGATGTTGCCACAGCTTTCTGGGATTAGCTTTATCCTCGGCAATTTTATCAAGGAAGTATTTACTTTTAGCGTGTTTAACGTCCCTTTGTACCTTGTTTCTGATTTTAGTATAGGTTGAATAGAGATCTTGGTTACGATCTCTTTTGAATCTGTGTAGAAGCTGGTCCCGTAGCCTAATACTATCAAGAATCTCACTGGTCATCCATGGTTCAGTACGTTTCTTTAAACGAATTTCTTTAATGGGGGCAATGTTATCAATTAAACCAGTAAAGATCCTTTTAAAAACGCACCAAGCCTTGTCCACATCACTGCAATAAACTTCAGACCAGTCGGTGGTTGTAATAGCGGTCACTAAGCTTTGTTTGCTGTAGTGTTTAAGCGAGCGCACCTTAATGGTGTTGTGATGGTGGCTAACTTGCTTTTTGTGAGCCCTTTTGCGAGTACAATAAATAAGAAAATGATCGCTAAGGCCTATGCTAATGGTACCAGACTGGGAAAGTTTGTTGTCGTTATTGCAGATAATGTGGTCAAGAAGAGAGGAATATGAATCAGTCACCCTGGTGGGTGAATCAATAACCTGTTTGCAAGCAAACGTTGATAATAAACAATTCAATTTATCATATAAAGGACCAGTTTTTCTAAGAAAATCAATGTTCAAATCACCGAGTATGATAAGTTCACAATCTGCTCTGATATGGGAAATGGTGACTTCAAGAGCACTGATGAAATTGTAGTCGTCAGGAGGGCGGTAACAGGAACACACGGTTATTGGCTTGCTTTTAGGGAGTAGGAGATCTACCCAAACAGCCTCAGTTTGATCGCAATTGAGGTCTAACCGGGAACTAAAGGCGACCTTGTTACTGACATAGAGACAAACACCCCCACCGTTCCTATTCCTGTCGCGTCTTCTACATGCTTGTTGTATTATTCATATATCCATGGAAAGAGGAAAACACTTTCTTTTAAATTTGAATCCCCTCCCTAATATCTCCCCCATCCGTTCTATGTTAGCTGTCCTTTCCTTCCTTCCAATTCCACCTGGCTTCATCCCTATCACTGTTCCTTCTAAAAACCCTCTCAGGCACCATTCTGTTTCTATTTCTTTTCCGTCTTTTCCACCTTTCCTTGGTCTTCTGTGTGTCTCAGTAACTACGTACTGGTCCACTCTGTATTTAATTCCTTCGCAGAATTTCTATGATTTCACTCCATTTCAGACCATGCATTAACCATGTATTTTTTATCTCTCGCCCATCGCTCCCAGTTCCTTCGTCCGACTGCTGTCCCTGTCTTAAACATCCCTCTCCTTTTTCCCTTGCTTTACTATTTTCTTTTTATAGCTTCTTTTTATGTTTCCTGTATACTTCCCGTTCTTTCCTTTTTTAAAATAATTTTTCATATATCCCTTTGCTGATTTTTGTTTCCAAACCAGTGTGGGCAAAGTCTGATCGTGGGCGTGACTAGGTGAATGGGACTTTCCCCACGCAACTCCCGTACGAAGTAACATACTCGGCTGTCCGTAGACTGTGTTTGAGCTAAACAATTGCGTTTACTTCTGGTACGCATCGTTGTGGTTCATGCTAGCCAAGACGGAAGTAGTACATCATGCATGAGAATGAGCTTGACCTCTCGATGCGAAGAGCGGTGAAGTTTACGACATGATCACAGGAAAAGAACGTTTGCCAACATACACGTAGCTTTAAGTGTTTGTTTAGAAGTACAGAATATTACCAACTTACCGTTCAAATGTTATCCGATGGGCCTTTTCTGTGCGTTCTTGCCATTCTCACGATCAACAAGAAACATCGAAGCATTGAGTCGACTCACACTATTCCTTCGTTGTGAAGGTAAGTAGGCTGCAAAATAGGCCTAAGCTAATAATGTTAGGTTATTCATCCACGGCTTGAAGAAGGCCTAGGACTGTACTGTAAAAGTTGAGTTAGGCTAACGTTAGGCTATTTACTAAGCATTTATTAAGTGTAGGACAACCCCAGTACTGTACTTACGTACTGACATGCATGCAGTAAATATGCCAATACCATAGGGTGTCACCACACGTAGCACCCAAAATAAAGATAGGGACATTTTTGTTCACCACTGAGTCCTGTAAAAGGAGGTTAGGCCAGGGGTTCTTATTTCCTTGAGTTTGTGCTTAATCACTGTTGTAGTAGGCAGCAGGGGCAAATTCAGGGTTTGGAGAAGATATGGAGTAGGGAGCATCTAAAATTCATGATGTGACGAATGTTGTTGTCCATGATGATGCCGTGACACTAGTCC
Source organism: Holothuria leucospilota (assembly GCA_029531755.1). Lineage (NCBI taxonomy): Eukaryota > Metazoa > Echinodermata > Holothuroidea > Aspidochirotida > Holothuriidae > Holothuria > Holothuria leucospilota. Next base: position 3,610,111 of record CM055967.1, on the reverse strand, counting down.
TCAGTAAAGGCCCGTGTATAGCCGGTCGTCGATAGCTCCCTATACACGGTCCTTACTCCGACTCATTGAAAACCCGGGTCTTCGACCAGCACAGTGCTGGTCGAAATTGATTTTCTTCTTATTGCAAAGTTAGCTGGTCCTAAAGTCTTAATAAACTACCATAACTTTTCCTTTCCATGTCTTACACTTATACTGCAGTTGTTTTTTATCACTTTAAACCTCTGAAAAGTTCCGAAAATTTGAAATAAAATCATCAACTTTGCCTCTTCTTAACAATTTACTGTAGCGCTCGAAATATTTGTTGACATCAGAATGCCGTGTGCGTAACATTGTGACGTCACGCACAACACTTTGGTTACTGTAGTTCTTGTACACATTACAGTTGCATCTGCAAACATTCTTAATTGACGTAACGATGTAGCTTATTAGCATACTGATGTAAACAAAGTTCCATAGTCGCACAGTATATTTTACGGGGCGAAAAAGTTGCTGATTTCATTTCACATTTTTGGCACTTTCTAGAAATTCTCGGTGATCAAAAACAGCTCTGCAATACACCTGTAAGATGTCAATAGTGCCTTGGAAGCTTGTTTGCTCTTGAGATGAAAACTATAACATCTAGGGACAAGTGGAGAGAACTGCAGAGGTGCAACATATCGCCCTCTAGCGACATGAAGTACTCATTGTAAAATCTTTCTAGCATACATACATATGTACATTGTACAGTACGTATATTCACTGCACAACATGTACAACTACTGTATGCTGATTTGTGCACTTGTCATCCGTACAGTAACTACAACGTAAGATCTATTGAAACGTGAGAGGCATGCATAAGTATCATTTCACAGATACCTTCATTGATGTAAATCCACATCTCTTGGGGGCTGTATATGATTTTAACAGGTAGAAGTGTCAGATGGCATGAAATCAAAATCTTATGAAAACCTCTATTAATATTACTTGCTAAAAAGTGCCTATATTAATGGGGGAAATGATTGTGAATGTCTTCTATTAGTTAAACCTACTGTAATATGAAAAAATTTCGATAAGCTGGGAAAAAATACTTGGAAAAAGACAACTGGTACAACTCAAGTTTTGGCTGCTCTTATTTTGGTGGTGGTTTCTCAATGGGGGTGTCATACAGGATCACAACTAACCTCAACCACACTAAGGTTGGGGCTGAGGTGAGAAAATTTAATTGCACTACAGTAGGTACAGTAGCACTACAGGAAAACACTCTCTACAATGCAAATTTGCCACAGTGGTTCCATGTCTCCCAGGCTTGTGTCGGCAGTATGTCTTTATTTGGAAGAAATGTTGTCTTCTTTGAAAAGGTACTATGCCTCCCCATCCTGTTTGGTGGATAAATGCACGACCTGCAATACCACTATATTTGGATCCATTGCCTTTGTAATAGGGTTGGGCGCAGGGGTGTAGCGAAGGTGTTATCTTTGGGGGTGTGTGGAGATTATGTTTTGCAGACGTATCTGGTAATGCGGAGGTCTGCCAGTGCTTTAGCTGGGACGTTTTCTCAATGCGACATTTACTAATCTGTGGCCTGGGGGAGGGGGTGCCCCCTCCCCTTTGGAAAGTTTTGGAATTTGTAAGGTGCCTATATCGCAAATGGTGCAATATTTAAGTGGATTTCTACCCTAATGAGGAACCTCAAAATTTACACCCAGATTGAATTTGCTTGTCAGATTTTTTTTGTGTGACATTTGTTGCCGTTTATGCGACATTGTGGCACAAATAGGGACTGGCTAAAACAGTTGGGCATGCCTTAGGACCCCTAGTGGATTCCGGAGGGTGAAGCCCCGGAAGCTCTGAGGTTTAAATATATGTCTGGGTGAAGATTTAAGCCTCAGGATGGATATAATTTTGTTCATAATGCATCATCAAATGCAAAGATTCCCACTGATTTTAATGTACTAGGCTATCCCTCTCATCAGGCCGCTATAGTTTTTAGCGGTTGGGATCCAGAGCCCCACCAGTGTTTTAGCCTGGATGTTTTCTCAATGAGACATTTAATGATCTGTGGCCTAGGGGAGGAATCTAAGGGGAGAGGGTGTCCTTTGGAAATTTTTGGAATTTGTAAGGTGCCTAGATCGCAAATGGTGCAATATTTGAGTCGATTTCTGCCCTAATGAGGAACCTCAAAATTTACACCCAGATTGAGTTTGCTTGTCAGATTTTTTTTGTGTGACATTTGTCACCGTTTATGCAACATTAGGACTGGCTAAAATACTGGGCATGCCTTAGGACCCCTAGTGGATTTCGGAGGGCGAAGCGCGGGAAGCTCTGAGGTTTAAGTATATATCTGGGTGAAAACTTAAGCCTCAGGATGGATATATTTTTGTTCATAATGCATCATCAAATGCAAAGATTCCCACTGATTTTAATGTATTAGGCTATCCCTCTCGTCAGGCCGCTATAGTTTTAAGCGTTTGGGATCCAGAGCCCCGCCAGTGTTTTATCCTGGACGTTTTCTCAATGCGACATTTAATGATCTGTGGCCTAGGGGAGGAGTCTTAGGGGAGGGGGACACTTGGAATTTGAAAGGTGCCTAGATCGCAAATGGTGCAATATTTGAGTCGATTTCTGCCCAAACGAGGAACCTCAAAATTTACTCCCAGGTAGAATTTGCGTGTCAGATTTTTTTTTGTGCAACATTTGTCGCCGTTTATGGGACATTGTCCCACAAATAGGGGCTGGCTAAAACACTGGGCCGGCCTTAGGGCCCCTTTGCCGCCAGAAGCTCTGAGGTTTTAGCATAATCTCTCGGTAAAAAGTAAGTCTCATGCAGGATTGGTATATTTTGGTTCATAATGCATTATCCAGTGCAAAGATTGCGGTTAATTCTAATGCGTTAGGCTATTCCTCCTGTCATGCCACTATACTTCAGGAGCTGAACCTGTCGGTCAGAACTGGAACACTATGTGTTCAGCATTTGAACACTAGATGTGTCAGGCATTCAAATACGATAAGTGGATAGGCGTCTGGCGTTTAAAAAGGGAGAAAAAGTGTTCAGAATCTTAACACAAGCGTTCAAAATATGCTTTGAACGCCAGGATCTGAAGATGGGTTCTGTATCTGTTTCATTTTGGTGTTCAAAAGTTGAAAGCGTGAGATTGCAGTGAAGGGAAGACACGCACGGCACGCATTTCTTTTTCCCAGGATGTTTGTGGGTAAACCGGATCCTCAAAAGTTTGCAAGATGTGTTTGAAGTCAAGGTTAGGGTTTAGAAGACGGGCTAAGAATACCCTCCCCATGGGTATTCGGATGCTGCTCCCCATGGTGATGATAAAAGTGAGGAATAATGTGCAGAAAGTCGTTTTCAAGAATGTCATGTGACCCGAAATAGTGCACCTATAGGGAAGCCGTTAGTTCAATTTTCTTGAGTTCACAACGGACTCCGTCACTTGTTACACCGACGGCCGTTGATACAGCTGTATAAGGCCATCACATGATAATCAATTTGCCTACAGGCCTTCAACTTGAATGGGCCAATTAGATGAAGAGCCGAAAATCAAAATAGCGGATATAAGACTGGCCCATTCTCTAGCTCTTTCTCTTTTTCTTTTCATTCTCTGTCTTCCCTTTCCCTCCTTTCCTTTCCCTTTCTTTTCCCTTCTTCTCTCTTCTTTTCCTCCTCTCCACTTTTCCTCTTTTTTTCCTTTTCCTCTCCTCTTTTTGCCAACAGACCAAAAATTTGCTGATGGGCGACCAAATATTGGGGGTGTGACACCCCCACATCCCCTCGCCCCGCTCGCTACGGCCCTGGTTGGGCGATATACGATATATATCGCCAGAAATCCATATCGCGATATGCTATATGTACAGTAATACCCTTACATGACGATATAGAAAATATGAAACTTTTTGGGGACTGAAATTTCAATAATTTAAATTTAAGATGAAACAGTGTTTATAATTGTATTCCAGGGCTGTGAATATTTAGCGATTAATCGCTAAACAATCCCATGTGTAATAAACGTTTAGTACAAAGCTACCAGCGACTAATCGCAAAACCTGTTTTTCTGTACGAAATAAAAAACAATCTGCAGTCATTACAGAAAATTAGATGTTCACTTGAACTCTCCTTGAAAAAGTGAAATACATAATTATACAAAGGACACACACGTAAACATACGACATTAAAGTTAAGCTTCTATGAGGATCCGTGTTTTAGGTTCATGGAAACTATGTCCCCTGGACGTCACTAACGCATATTTTACATATTCATCATGTTCAAGCGCAGGTTTAAAGTCTCTAAGTTGATCATAGGTACTTGCGATTAATCGGTAAACGATCGCAAAATTTTGCGATTAAACGTTTCCCAATTTTGCTAAACGTTCACAGCCCTATTGTATTCATTCATCGATTTCATCCTAATCTAGAAAATTAGCTGTAAAATTTTTTAGAGTTATTTCAGCCACATTTAGCCTTGTCTACAACAGGTGTAACCGTTTTGGCAATATATGGATATATCGCGAAAACTTTGGCGATGTTATCGCGATAAATCGATGTGGATTTTTTTTGCACCCAACCCTACCTTGTAATTTACTGATGAAAAACAGTAGCTGCTGGCACTCCAGCAAGCTTGGCAATAACCTGCTCATTAATTCAGGATATCACTCAAGCACTGGGAAACTTTCTGGAAAGCAACACCCAGATAGGATGATTGACCCTCAGACAATGAACTAGTTTGATTGTCCTAGTTGGGGGGGGGGGGAGGGTTACACAGTCAGGAATCACCCAGGGTAGGATTTGTCCCTGCGAAGGCCCAGGTGTTGTCGATACAGGTGAGAATTGTCAGTTGTAGGGGGGCTGTTGTGTGGTATGCAGCTGAGATTTGTACTGCACCATGTGTAACGAAATAATCTGTCCATCTCCATGTCGCTACAGGTGCCATTACCCATATGCTGCACCTCAGCAGCACTCTCCACCTGTCCCCAGATCTGAGTTGTTATCTTTACTTTTCTTCCAAAATCTGAGATGTGATCTTTACTTTAATCTCTTGAGCAGACAAGCTTCCAAGACACTATTGACCACAACTTTCTTGTCAATAGCTGTAAAGAACTGCTGGCTCAGGCTAGCCATCAGTTAATTCTATTGTATGAGATTAGACATGCACCGCTGCACAACTGACTCATGTCTTATAAACTGTTAAAGTCAGAAAACCCACCCAGCATGCCAAAACAAGCCCACATTGAGACTAATTGAACGTTACATTCTCGGACTAAAGCAAACAAAACTGACGGCAGGATGGCTTGGAGTTACTAAAGCAGCCTCGCACAGTCACAGAGGAATGGGATCTTTGCCTGTAACCTCCTCCCTGCAGAAATGCACAGCAGTGGCCACAGTATAATTGCTATTGTGCTAGTGAGTTAAAGTAAGGACAGAGTCCTACACACTCAGACAATATGTTAACAAAAAAATATGCCATAGGTCCTTCTCGCCACAACTATCTAGGGGAGTACAGGATGTGAAAGAGAACAGCTAGTTTCTAGTATACTGTACTCTTCTGCAAAGTTCTGCAGATATGGTGAGTCATCACTTTCAAGTGCAATCGTGCGTGAAATGATGATTCAACTCGTGCTTTTAGTTTTACTTCTTATGAGACAGGCATAATGTGGATTTTGAGTTTTCAGAAGATGTCGCATACAGTAATACCATTAGGCAGACAAGCCCTATGGAGAAGTTTTCAAACCACTTACCTAGCCCACAATCCAAACAATAGTCCTCTGTAATTCTCTACTTTCTCCCCTCAGTGAGCTGGAAGATTGCTTGCTTTAGCTAGCAGAACATTTATATTTGTGTGTTAGGTTTGATGTCTGTTTATCTTTGGGGAACTTTCTGCAGGTTGTAATTGATCCTGTTCAGGATCCAGGGTCCCTGTCGAAATCCCGGAGTCGGCGGGTATGTGGTTACTGGAGTCTTAAAGGAACTGTCAACCTCATGTAATGGGCAAATTAGCAGCATGTCAAGCCAAGACCATTGTTGATATAATGTTAGTGTGCACTGTATGCATGTACAGTACCTATTTGATTCTGAGTGCTGGGTAAATTTTGACTCCATCAGATAGGGTTTAAAGTCTGTAAGGAAGGTTGTGTAGCTCTCAATCCCCTTTAAGTGCCTTCTTCAGGCTCGTTCAATGAAAAGTGGTACGTTCCAGCATCAATTTCTGCAATGCTAATACAGCTCGTTGAAAATTACAAAATAGCACTGGGTAAGTTACTAAGTTTGGCTATAATGTGTGAGGGCTGGGTATCATTAGCAATTTATCAGTTGAATGGCTCACCCCACTTCTGTACTACAATAGTCACCTAGGACATGCATGATTAGTCAGTGCACATTACTGTAAGTCACATGGGTACATTAATTGATGCACTTTACCACAGTCTAGCTACATAAAATCTTGCCTAAAATGACACACCTGTGGGTCAGGAATTTATGTAATGTCATATCAAACATATATGTGGATAGATGCAATTTAATTGTAACCCTTTAATGTGATTAGAGTCCAAAGTATGTATGTAAAATTAATAATATATAGGCCTACTAATCTTTTTGTAATATTTTCAAAAATGAAAAACTCAATTGTTGGTAAATACAGTAGGTGTATACAGGCATCAGGAAATTTGAGGATTTTTTCAGTTAATTTCCCGAAATACCCCCCCACCCAAGAGAAAACATTATATCCATACCTTCTACAGTGCTGATACTATTACTGTACTTACACATGTACACATAAAGGTGTAGCTAGTATGCAGTTCCTACGGTTACACTAAGCCATGTTCCAACATCGCTACTGTACGTTCTGACGCCTGTATCCCTAATCAGACCCTATCCATTGACCCTCACATAGACTTTTCGAAACATAAAGACTTTGGAACAAATATGACAGGTTGGAATAAAGGGGAGTTATCTTTCCTACACTTGTATAGGCTTCAACTTTTGGTATTACTTTGACCCAGGAAAGTTTCATTGTAATGTGGAAAGAAAGTGTATGTTGTTTGCAATGAATGGACAAAATTACCAATTTATGAGGGACTGGTACCCGGCACATGTAACATACTAAATTGTGTGCTTGTGGTGGTACAGTGTAGGCAGACAAGTGAAGGTGAAATATGTATCATAGGGTAAGTACAGCATCTCCAACCATTGCCCTGCACAAGTGATGCATCACTTTGATCCTTTATTGCAAGTATGAAATGTTTTACAGTACTTGAGCTGCTGAGAGAATAAAACCTCACTAGGGCTTTTCCTGCCCAGAAGCTCTTACAGGGTGCTACAACCTGCTGTACAGTGTAGAAACTGGTGGCATTGGAACTTCAAAAGAAGCCAGCTCATTTGATTATAATTGCAGTAATAAATGGAGCTGGCCAGTATGCTCAGCAAAAAATGGTTGAGCTGAAGAGACACTGAGCAATTACCATGTGCAGTCTAGGGAAATACACTGTATCCATGCAAAGCACTGATGGGGGAAAGGTACAGTAGCTTCTGGGGGGATAAAAGTGGGGTGAGGATACAGTAGTTTATAAGGGAGTGAGACATACTGCACAATAAGGCAAATTAATTTGTAAATTTCAAGGCCCCCCCCCCCCCCTTGGCTTTGGGCCTACATTGTTCCTCTTATCCCTTGTGTTGTAGTCTTATTTCCAGGTATACCTGGTTCATTTGCCTAAAGTTGTTTTTTTTTATAAAGTGGCAATTAAGAGGCCAGTTGTTGAAAGTTTGTGGGAGACTTTAACTTTTATAAAGCAGTTGGTATTGAAATGATTTTAGAAATTTCATTCTTTACAGGTTTTGCATTAACAAAGATTGGAGAGCTGATTCAATGAAAGTCAAAACTACCAACCCAGTAAGGATGCCTTCTCTTAAAGACCTTTGCAGCAGATTGCCTGAAGACAAAGTAAAGTCTTTGAAAGAAGATATTTACAATGAGGTACTGTACAGTAGCCTGCTTAACTGTCCATAGTATATGCATGTAGTGCATTATTTGTAGAAATGTTTAGCTTTTAGATATACCTGTGAGAAGGCTGAGCTGTTCATTAATGTGCCTCATGGAATACTGTAGATTGTACTGGCCCTTCCTTCTATATAAATCTTGACTAGACTCTTATGTGTGACCACTACATACTGTCTTTGATCTACTGTGTTGTAAAGATTTATGTAAGAATTTAGAAGTTTAAAACCTAAAAAAACCTTTTTTTTTTGGCAAAACTGAAAAATGTCAAAGCCCCAGCCTCAAACTTTTGGGGTTTTATGGAACATCTCACTCCCATTTCAATTACATTCTGCTCTGATATAATAAAAGGACCATACAGGTATCAGATTACAGCTTTTGGTAACTGTATGCTCTATCCTAAATTGTAAAGAGTGGAAGCAGTGCATGTGCTTTTAAGATTCTTAGGGAGGCACTTGGTTTGGGTGGGGGATGGCCGGGGGGGGGGGGGATGGAGGAAATTTTTTGGATGGCCAGTGGCCAAAAGCTTGCAAGCAATTATTATAGCAGATGTTTAGGAAATGACTGCTCAGGCAGGGGGCTAGTCGTGTGGAAATTAAGAGATCCACTGGAGGGTAAGTTTTCCTCACTCTCGCCTAGAGCCATCCTTGAGGGTGCGTTTCTGAAGCTGAGTTCTCCTTTGTCTTCACTGTAGAGTGCATATATATGTGGATGAAATTAAAGTGTGTGAGCCTTGAGTTGAAGGAATATGGGAACAGCATATTCACAAATGAGGCTACGATGTAAGAAAAGACTGGACATGTCGTGACACCCCTGCTTTAATACCATGTTGTCACAGCTCATTATATCAAAGGCCTCCAGTGATGGATGGTGAATGGGCCAATGTGCATGGTCAATCACACATGGATTGTATGGAATAGCACACACTTCCTCACAGGTTATAAAGCCATTTCCTGATTTGAAGTAGGCTGAGTTCTAATTCATCAGTCAATGGTAACGCTGGTGTATATTAAATAGAGGTGTACGTCTGTCCAAGATATAGCTGGATAACTTTTTAAGTGCAACCAGATACAGTAAAATGGGGAAGATACTTCCTTTTCAGAACAATGTCCACCAAATGATCAGTGAAAGTTCCCTATTCCTTTCAATGGTTACCATGTTCTTAATGTTAAAGTGTTAAAAGATCTTTTATGTACTGTACAGTATGGTAATGTAGCCCATGCCCAAGCTGGTAAAACTAGTATCGCACTGATATTAGTGTTGTAGCTAATATTACCGATACCCATTATTTTAGTTCTCAATATCATCCGATTTATTTGGGAAATAAGCATTCTGCATACTAACCATACTGTAGGCCACTGGGCATCACAAGTAAGTGTTGTTTAATCTTGATGAGGTACAGTTAAATATTGGTCTTGCGATTACAAAGTACTCAAATAGTGTGCCATTTTCATGACTTACGCTGTCTGGCAATATATATCGGTTTGGTGATACAGTAAAACCCCGTTTATCCGAACACATCGGGACCGAAGCTTGTTCGGATAACGAAAAAGTTCGGATAAACGAGGTTCCAATGTTTTACCTTAACTACGGTACACTGGGTCCATATAAGACAGTGTGTCAACACATTTCCAAAATAATTCCGAAAAGGCTTAAAATTGCTGACAAAATCCCCCAAAATATTGAGTTACTACTTTTTGTGACCGATGATATGACAAATAAATTTTAAGACGTCTAAAACAGAGAGATTTTATTCCAAAAATTTGAGCCTTCACTCGTCTGAATGACCAATGCTTTCTACACACTAAATGAATGTGTGTACTGAAGAAAAGCTTTGACGATCTGGAGAGGTATCTAGAGTATAAAGTCTGCAAAAATTTCCAAAACTCTTAGAGACACATGTGTAGGAGACTCTTAAACAGCAGTTCGCAATGTTTTTGTAAGGTCTACTTTCATTATTGTTAGGTATGAAGCCCACTACGTTACTAACTTTTCAGATTTAGTGAAACTAAGACTTACGCTAGCCTAACGTATTTTTGTATGAGAGGATATTAAGCCTACACCGACTCATGGCTTCTAACAAGAATTTCAAAGCAAATACGTACGATATTTCATTTCAGATTGTTTTCTATGTCCACATGTCGGCTGTTTTAGCCATCGTGACATCTTTCCATTACTTTTAAAGTCCCGAGAAAAATTAGTACATTTCTGCAAAAATTTACGTTGAATTTTGCCTTGTAAAGCACTTAAAACTTGGTGTATACTACTGTAACTGTGTTGACTATTATTGTTGTTAAATCTGACGGCTCGTTCGGATAAACGGGGTTTCGGATAAACGGGGTTCGGATAAACGGGGTTTTACTGTATCTGCATTTCAGGTAAATTTTACCAGTACCGATACTGGACGAAAATTGGGAATATGGGCTGATACTGATGGTGAATACTGATTATCGTTCCAGCGCTAGTTAAAACATGCTGCTAGAGTTGCCTGTGTAGATAGTTTTCCAATCTGTCAACTGTATTGTCTGTATTTTTATTGCATTTAAATGGTACATCAATATGCTGTCATCCGTCTTCTCATTATTTTCACAAGACTTTCTTTGGACCATTTTCCCCTCCCCTCCCTGAGTGTACCTTAAAAAAATACTAAAAATGATGATTTTTCAGTGAAAATCTGTCATTTAATATACCCCTTTTTTGATTCCTTGCCGTAGGCAGGCAAGGAATCTATGCGATGGTGATGTCGTGTGTGTGTGTGTATGTGTGTTTGTGACGCCGCTTGTAATCGCGATATCTCAAGATAGGATTGACCGACACTTTTCATATTTGGTATATAGATTTGTCATGTTAAGAGGAAGAACCCTATTGTTTTTGGAGGAGGTCGAAGGTCATCGGAGGTCACCAGAGGTCAAAAACCGAAAACCTTGTAATCGCGTTATCTCGAGATAGGGATGACCGACACTTTTCATATGTGGTATATAGATTTGCCATGTTGAGAGGAAGAACCCTATTGTTTTTGGTAGAGGTCAAAGGTCATCTGAGGTCACCATAGGTTAAACTGCGAAAACCTCATAAATGGCTTGTAATCGCGCTATCTTGAGATAGCGCTGACCGACACTTTTCATATTTGGTATATAGATTTGTCATGTTGAGAGAAAGAACCCTATTGTTTTTGGTGAAGGTCAAAGGTCATTTGAGGTCACCAGAGGTAAAAAGCCGAAAAGCTCCTAATCGCGATATCTCAAGATAGGAATGACGGACACTTTTCATATTTGATATATAGGTTTGTCATCTTGAGAGAAAAAATGCTCTTGTTTTTGGTGCAGGTCAAAGGTCATTTGAGGTCACCAGAGGTCAAAGACCAAAAACCTTGAAATCATGATATCTCAAGATAGGAGTGGCCTGTATGGATTTGTCATATTGAAAGGAAGAACCGTATAGTTTTTGGTAGAGGTCAAAGGTCATCTGAGGTCACCAGAGGTCAAAACCAAAAAACCTTGTAATCGCGATATCTCGAGATAGGGATGACCGACACTTTTCATATTTGGTATGTAGATTTGTCATGTTGAGAGGAAGAGGCCTATTGTTTTTGGTGAAGGTAAAAGGTCAATTGGGGTCACCGGAGTTAAAAAGCCGAAAAGCTCCTTAATCACGATATCTCAAGATAGGAATGACAGACACTTTTCATATTTGGTATATAGACTTGTCATGTTGAGAGAAAGAATCCTTTTGTTTTTGGTGGAGGTCAAAGGTCATTTGAGGTCACTAGAGGTCAAAGACCGAAAACCTTGAAATCGCCATATGTCAAGATGGGAATGGCCTATATAGATTTGTCATGTTGAGAGGAAGAATCCTATTGTTTTCGGTAGAGGTCAAAGGTCATCTGAGGTCACCAGAGGTTACACTGCGAAAACCTTGTAAATGGCTTGTAAACAAGATATCTCCAGATAGCAATGACCGACACTTTTCTTATTTGGTACATAGATTTGTCATGTTGACAGGAAGAAGTCTTTTGTTTTTGGTGAAGGTCAAAGGTCATTTGAGGTCACTGGAGATAAAAAGCTGAAAAGTTCATAATCACTATATCTCAAGACAGGAATGACCGACACTTTTCATATTTGGTATATAGATTTTCATGATGTAAGGAAGAACCCTATTGTTTTTGGTGGAGGTCAAAGGTCATCTGGGTTAGCAAAGGTCAAAAAGCAAAATTTCCCAAGAATTCCCAAGATTGTAATCTGGCATCACTGGGGTCAAAAAGCAACATTTCCCAAGATTTCCCAAGATTGTTATATGGGGTCACCAGAGATCAAAAAGGAAAATTTCCCAAAAATTCCCAAGATTGTTATATGGGGCCACCAGAGGTCAAAAAACAAAATATCCTAAGAATTCCCAAGATTGTAATCTAGCGTCACTGGGGTCAAAAATCAACATTTCCCAAGAATTCCCAAGATCATCATCTGGAGTTATCAGAGGCCAAAAAGCAAAAGCAAAATTTTCCCAAGAATTCCCAAGATTGTTATATGGGGTCACCAGAGGTCAAAAGCAAAATATTCCAAGAATTCCCAAGATCATGATATGGGGTCACCAGAGGTCAAACAGCAAAATATCCCAAGTATTCCTAAGATCGTCATCTAGGGTCACCAGAGGTCATCTAAAGCAAAATTTTCCAAGAATTTTCAAGATCCAAGATCCATTGGAGTTGAATCCCTTTCAAGACACTTCAGATTTTCTTTTTTGTTATATTTGGTGGGGTTTAAAGTTCATGTGAGGTCAGCAGAGGTCAAATTGTTAAAACATAAAATGATGTAGTCAAGAAAGATAAATTTGAGGGATAAACCTCAGTGCAACAAAGCATCCCCATTCGGCAAGGAATCACTAAGCCTTTGGGCTTTCTGGTTAGAAAAAGTGTGTGTGTGTGTGTGTGACTGAAAATCCCAGAGGTACATTTTGTACTCATTTTAAAATAATGAAAAACAAGTTAATGACTATGCATCCATGTGTTCACTGACAAATGTTTGTTTCACCCAAACCAGGTTTTAACAAGGAACAGGGATACATTGTGTAAAAAGATTCAACCTGATAGGCACTTTCCCTTGTTACGTGAAAGGAAGGTGTTCAGTTTATCGACGGAACAAGAAATTGAAGCAAATGTAACTACAGAAAAAAAAGTTCAAAGGTATGTGTATGTAATAATTAGTGTTCATGGAATAACACTGATTGTCACAGTATTCTTTAAAAATCATATTACTGTATAAAACAGAAAATAAAATTAAGCAATTCAATTAATACTACTCACATTTCATTGCAAATTTTTTAACTTGTAAAATCAGCTCTGAGGTACAGTATAACAGTCAGTGCAGAGCGGGGCTGGAAGCCCCACCTCCCAAAATACAATAAAACTGAAGAAAGTAAAGATGGATATCCTTCCATTCCTCATTTCAAAATATTAGTTTTCTGAGCACACTGGCCAGCTCAAGTGTCCATGTGAATATCTTCTGCTTGATTGGTATTGAAGCTTGGACCTGACCAGTCCAAACAAATGTTTGGTTGTAACATGCTGTGTGAGTTTCTGCGGAAAAACACCCAATGGGGAAAGGGGGAGCTGAGAGCAATGAGGTTTGTTCGTAATCTCCTCTACAAGTGTAATTTATTATTGACATTAATTCTCTTTTGAACGAGAAACGTTATTCGATCTTTTCTGCATAGGTGATTTCACATCTAATTTCAATTTTTTTCAGATTTCTGGATGAGTTACAAAGAGTCGGTGGTACCATAGCATTCCCTACATTTATTGAATCCATTGATAAAACACAAACGTACTTGAAAGAACAACTCAACAAGTGTTACGAAAGTTTAGCAAGCGATGTTCCTATGGGTATGTACTATCAGAAGTGCTGTAAGTACATACTTACCACCATGGATGCAACAAATGTCCGCTTTCCTTTGAACAGAGGATTATCTGTAGGTGATTAAGCCTCACGAGCACAAATAGGTAGATGCACAGGAGCAAAATAAATGCAGGGTTGTGCTTGTTTTGGGCTGCACTGGGCAGCTGGGACTGGAAATAAAATATCCACCTGGCTTTAATGAGGAGGCCATGAATTGTGGCGCTTTATTTGCTTAAGGCACCAACAAATGTGCAATTTTCCCTCTTTTTTTACCCCCCCCCCCCATGGGATACCAGTCAATATGCATGACACTCCAGTGGTGGATCCAGGATCTCATAAAAGGGGGGCTAACTCCATGAGGGCAAAGTTTACACCTACAAACATCAAATGGATGAAGCCTCATTGGGGGTGGGGGGGTTCTAGGAACAAACTTGAAATTCAAACATTGAAATGGTATTTCCTGGCATCTGGCAATCAAAAAAGCATAGATATTGTACAGCAACTTTGGGACCATCTTCAAAAGAAAAGAAATGGTGCCAAAAAAAGGGGCTTGAGCTGGGAGAGCCCCCTCTGAATCTGCACTTGCACTAAAAGCCCCGGTCATGTTGCTGAAATAGTAAAAGGAGGAAATGTTTGTGTCTTGCAAATATGGAATTTTAAGGGATATTTACTTAAAAAACAAAAAAATTGGTGGTATCTAGGATAAGAGACTGGAAAGGGTGCTACTGTGGGCTTGTGACCATGCAGGCTGGTTTTTGTGGGGTGGGGGCTGTTTTTTTGGGTGGGGGGCTATTCTATTACAGGTTCTGGCTGCAGTGGCTATCTGAAGGTGTCTTTAAACAAGCTTAAAAACATTGACACAATAACTGCAAGCAGTAGGAAGTGGCAGCTGTCTTCGTATTATCCTCCCCAGCTTGGAATTATGATTATGAAGAAGTTACACTGTCTAATGACAGAAGTGTTTTGTTTATATATGCATACTACTAGATGGAAGTTGCATATAAAGTCAAGGAACTTCCTTGTTCCTTTAGCCACTTCTGATATGAATCACCATTGTGTGTAGCATCCGCATAGTGTATTCTCAAGGTGTGGTGCATGCTGAAACAAACTGTGCAGATTGACTTTGACTTAAAGTGTACATGTGTTTACCATGAAGGGGAAAATTAGGCAAGAGAGGAAAGGGGGTGTACGGTTACCAGTATGTAGGTAAGGGTGGGAAGGGGGAGATGAAGTCAGGATGGAGGGAAAGGGGAACCAGTAGTGGTACTTCTCGCTTTCATTTGCATGGGATTGTTGTGAAAATTCTGGCACATTTTCAGTCATACAACTATTATTTAAGAAGGGTTGTGAACTCCACAGAATGAAATATGAGAGGTCTTTTAGGGGGCTGGTAGGTGAGGGAAGGGTTGGGAGTCCATCCTTGCCTAGGTTAGTTTTTCATGGTGTATACAGACACAAATATACTAGGGATCCAGGTGTCCCCTCCATGGTGGCAAGCAATGTTACAGTAGTTATATTAGTGTCTCAGTACTTAGGGTGCCATCTTTGCCCTCCTTTATGTTTGCAATAAAACCTAGATTTGCTCTCGGTGTGTGTGTGAAATGAGATGCATTTAGTAAAAATAAAATTGATATTTCCAAGTCACATTAGACCAAACCTCCATGCTGGTTACAAATTAGCAGGCTACATTGAATACGAGGGTGTACCACTCATAGTGAATATAAATGCATAGTTACACTCCTATAGCATCTTTAGATATGTTTTATGAGCCCCAAACCCCTACATCTTAACCCTGTGTGGTTGGTACATGGGCAGGCAATAATATAACTGTGTCAGAATAGAGATGTCACCTAATAAAAAGATCAGTGCACCCATCAAACTTGTTGTTACACAATTAGTTGGGAAGCAGTTCAACCAGGTAATTATTTATAGCCCCTATGAGTGGTGGAAACTTGTGCAGTTGTTCTATTTTTTGTGACGTTCTTGTGAGTGTGTTGTTCAACAGCACTGTCAGTCCACAAGCAATTTGTTGGCTAGATTTATAGTTGTACTAAAAAACTGGCTGATAAGTAACCTAGACTAAATAGTACATTTTGAGCTGAGCACAAAGTTCACACCATAAGATTAGGAATTTCTCCTCAGATTGGTTGATCATTATTAACCTGTCTACTTTTGAAGATGTCCTGTACACTGCAATTTAGGGTTGGGCGATATATGATATATGGATATATCACTAGAAGTCCATATCGCGATATACAATATGAAATACCCTTATCACGATTTAATGATATAGAAAAAATAAAACTTTTTAAGGACTGAAATTTCAATAATTTCAATTTTAAAGATGAAACAGTTTTATAATTTCAGTATTTATTCATTGATTTCGTCCTGATTTAGAAAATTAGCTGTAAAACTTTTTTAGGATTATTTCAGGCACATTTAGCCTTGTCTGCAACAGGTTTATCCATTTTGGCAATACATCGCAAATTTTTTGGTGATATTATCGCGATATATCGCCCAACCCTGCTGCAATTTGCAAACAGGTTTACTCTGTTGTGCACATAATGTTCCAGTTGACATTCGTGGAAACATACGGTAGGCATGCAAGGCATTGGTAGGTGGAGGAGGAGGGGGGTTGCTGGGGGTAGACAATCCCCCATTTGGCCAGAAAATTTAGTATTTGGGGGGCAAAACACGTGGCAATTTGGGAACTTCTTAAAAAAAAGCTGTTTATCACATTCCATCAGATCTCACCACATTCCACCATTCTATTGTTCATTTTTAGCAGCCTGCCTGGAATTTGTATCATGATATACTCCACTTTGACAATAGAAATGGTGGGGTTTTGAAAGCCACTTGTTTTAGTGTAGTCAATAGAGCATGTGTTTTGCATGACTTTTTAGCATGCAGTGGATTTGGGAAGGGGGCAGGAGGGCTGGCAGAGTGGTTTGTGCTACCATTTACCAATCTTTCACAAGCGCTGCAGTGCGTTTAAATTCTGCTAGAGGTTCTTTGGATTTACTCCAGGTACTCCAACTGTCTTCTTGGCAGTGATTAAGGTGGTTGTGTGCCAGATTGAAGTGCTTTTTGGTGGACTATCTAGCTAGCTATCTTTGCTTCTATTTGTGTAATAGATATGACTCTTTGATATAACTCATGTCATTTCATAAAAGTTGTGGATTAATATTTCTTTGTAGAAATTGCTTCAAAGTATTGGGATGCATTGTTACCAGTGGATCAATCATCGAAAGAGGAACATAGAAACAGTGGCACCATAGAACCAGCCACGAAACATCCCCCATTTGATGAGAAGCTGTTACTTCAAACGCAAGAATCAAGTAAGTCTTAGGGATCTACCATTTTTTATCACTTTCACAAGCATGCAAAACATATGGGGAGGGGACTCAAAGCCTCAGCTGTAAGCTTTTTAAAAGTACAATAAATGATGTTGATTTTCTGTGGAGAAATCTTCATTTTTCATACTTTGTAAAGTATTTCCAAGGGGGGGGAGGGGGTTCCTGAGAATGTATATGAAAAGATGTAAAGAATGGGCAATCCCTTAGCTAGTATTGCTGTTTAGTACTTTTGTCATGTATCTCATTGCGGTGTAAGTATAGTGTCATGAGGATGAGTACAACTGAAGTATATCTGGTTGTGAGTATGAGTACACATTTCTTATGAGTACTAGTACACAGACTGTTGGTATGAGTACTGTGTTGTGAGAACAAGTGTCGAAGGGTATCTTCGGGAGTAAGTTGAGTAAGGACTCACTTCAAGTCTAATGCTTTCCTAAAGACTTTAAGTTAGTGTCTGCAAGTTCCTGATACATTTTGAACTGATCCTGTACATCAGTTCAATTAAAGTAAGGAATAGTTGGCCTTCAGCCTTTATTTGTGTTTCACTTCCTTCACTGAAAAAATGTTTAATTTCCTGAAGACACAGGAATCAAGCATGTTCGGAGTGTTATCATACTACACTTATTTACCTTATGTATTGTTCACAGTGGTAAGGAGAGGGTTTAAAAAAATAAAAAAGGACAAGTTTGATGAATTAAAGAGAGTCCCTTTGTGGTTGTCCAACTTCATTGTTGTCCAAGCTTGCCACATGTTATCTGCTTCAGGCTGCTGGACACCACTATCAACAGTGCAGACACTACAGAGCAAGGGTCCTAAATCCCCCCCCCCCCCCAGCCCTTGGAAAGATGACTTAACACTGGGGTTGTGGTTCTTTGAAAACTTCCTCTGAAAAATTCCTACCCTGATAATCAGTACCAGTGGAAAACTTTCGTCAGGACAAGGACAACTTTCTCCTGACTGTTAATTCTCATAATTCCCTCATAGACTTTGCTCTCCCTTCCTAATTCCAAATTTGACAGTTGGGGAGTCATTGTTGCCATTGGGGAGTTATGTCACGGGGAGCTATCTGGAAGTCACCGTGGTTGGCAGTTGGGTGGTAATCATCTGGAATGGGAAGTGTCTAGGGTGCATGGGGACTGCACCATGTTATAGTCACCACCCATGGTATTATTTGTTGGGGGCATTGATCCAGTGGGAACCATCCAAAGGGAGTTGTTCATTCACTGGGATTAAATGTCTAGTTTGTCAGACGGTTATATTAAAGTCAGTGGCCCTGACAGCGGGAATGAGAGCAAATCAGACACTAGCAATGGTAAAGATGGGACAAACTAGAAATTAAACCCTTCATTATGATAAAAAATGTCTTCCCAAAACTATTTTCTCCAATCTTTTACCTATGGGTTCAGGTATTTTCTTCATCTAAATACAACCCCCTTTCTTGCTGTTATCAGATAAAATCAGTAAATATTAAAAGAACAGACACTTTCAGTGGCAGTTATTAATTATGATAAGGACCAGAATTACTCCATCTGTGCTTAATCTGTGCTAGTGTAAGTTAATATATGCAGACTCTCAGTACCATATGTGTTGTCACTGGGTCACATTACATTGATGTAAGGTGATCCAGTAAATGAATTTTTTTCTGGAAGATGGCACCTCTACAAGATTGCACCCCCATAAGATGGCACCCAGCTACTAGCACAATCATGCAAACTGGGGGGTAATGGTGCCTCTTTGGGGGAGGGGGAATAAGCTCAATTTGTTGTGATTGTTATTCCTCCCAGCTTAAAACTAGTTTAAAAAGCCACAGTGTGACAGTAAGGTCAAATTGCAAGCAACAGCACCAGTTGATAATACAGGGGCTAAGTGGCCTACCATGGGCTAGGCCTAAAGCTGAAGTTATCTATCCTAGTTTTGTGTACAGTTTGGTTCTTCATTATCTAAAATACTGCACACAAATAAGGCTAGATGTATATTCAAAAGTTGCCCTCATTTTTACAATGCAGGTGTGCTCTTCTGTCCTATTTTGCATAATAATCATTTAAATGGCACTTTTTCCTGTTGTCAGACCAGTGTTTTCAATGTGTAATATTATATAACACATTATTAATTCCTCTACATCTGATTGGAGGATTGGTGGTCACATGCCATGGGTTATTTGGCAGTGTCACATGGCCATGTTTTATCCATCTTGGGCTAGTCTAGAATTTTAACACATGGTGTATGGCCCAATCCTCACCTTGAATCAAATGTTGACCAAAATGTGGCCTATTTAGGATGTTAGTTGTTATATAAAACAATGAATGTTTTCCATTGATGTGATACAGTAGTATGAATAATTTCATTCATTGAAAGATGAATGTTGTGGTCAACTTGGTTTTGCCTCGTTGAATAGAACATTCAGTCTTTCAACTTATGAAATTATTCATACAATCACACTCACAAACATTCATTATTTGTGTACCAGTTGCCGCTAAGTATTTACAATGCACCCATGTCAAGGTCACGGTAGTGGGTGTCCTGGGTCGATAGTTCACTGATTTTTCAGTAATAGCACCACCTTACTTTCATTTACCTGTAATTTTGGTTAGTTTGATGAACGGTTTTTATTGTTTTTTCATCTCAAGTGCACGAGAAAGCTGTGGAAGATGAGGAAGAATTAGATTACGAGCCAGAACCAGATGAAATACAAGAACTAAACCAACTCTGACCAGAAGTACCATGGTATAATCAATTTTAGAATTACTCTTGGGCAACAGTATTTGAACCAGTGGTGAATCATATCTTAGAAACAGTGAGTTATGTTGGATGAATGCAAATCTCAGCCATCACCAGCACCTAAACCGCCCATGACTAGCTGATATCATAAGATGGTATTACTCTCAGAGTGACATCCATCTAGGTGTGACTGTTTTTGAGCTTATGCTGATCTATTTGGAACCGGTGGTGAAACATGCGGTGACGCATTCTTGAGTCACGTTTGATGCTCATTTCAACCATTGTTGAACCAGTAGAGAACCATGTGCCTACCTTACTTAAAGAACTACGGTATAAAAACTCTTTGAATAATTCTTGGCTATAGTATTCCATTAGCCATTGTTGAATTAACTAAGGATGATTTAGTGTTGGATAACTTCTCAACCATCACTCTAACATGTAAAACACCTATGACTGGCTAATATAGTACCAAGGTATTACTCTTAAAGTGACAGGTATCAAGGTCTAACCTGGCTTTGAATTTACCCTGCACGATTCCTGAGGTGAAATGTCCGATGAAGCATACTTATGTCAAGTTTAATGCCCATCTTAACCATAGTTGAACCAGGAAAGAAACATTTGCCAACCACACTTGAGATCTGAAATGAAGATCATGGAAGAAGAGTGAACTTCATATTTGGTTAAGATTTAATCTATAGACCTTATGCATTGATGTCACATGACTTCATTTTGGAGGCATACCAATGAAGCACACTGCATGCACAATGTAGATTTTGCACTGCCCGTGTAACAGACTTACACGTGTGTCAGACTGGTACACAAAACAAGTGTCTGCATTTGTTGGTTTAAGTTGCAATGATACGTGCTTACCTCCATTGGAGGGTGTACTTTCTGTTCTGTGATGTCATATGCATGAGGCTTATAGATGTCTTCGTGTCACCCAATAACTGTCTGATCTTCATCTAAACTTGCCAGAGTTATTTGCACTTCCATAGTTATATCAATATGTGTTCATTTCGACTACATAAATGGTAGAACTCAGAACACAGTTGGCATAAACAGTTTTATCATGTGGGTGTGTCCAGTAAAAGTGTGTAGGAAATTTGGGCTGGGGGTAGCTGTACTCAGGAAAGACAGCTGATTGGCCCAGGATGAGAGGGTCTCTGGTGGAATAATATTATTGCAATTGAAATTTAAAATTGCCTGCAAAATATTCAGCACTGACAAAGCTCAAATTTTCAGAGTGAGGTATGGTAGATAGTATGACTCTCATAAGACTTCTGACCTTACTTCAATGTTGAAACTTTTGATAGATTCAAATTCAAACCTATTTCCATACATAGTGTATTCATTGAACAATTGTAGGCCTTATTTGGCTACCAGGTATATTGACCAATAAGCCATTTGAATTAATTGGAAAGAGTGAGGGTATTCTTCTGTGCGATTATACATCACTATAAACAAGTATGAATTTGCAAATTACATTGAAGGTATAAAATGGCACATGAGTATTTATAGTGTACAGTTTGCATACTGCATCCCCATTTGTTACCGTTTAGTTGCAAATTCTGCAGGGCAGAATCCAGGAACCCTTCAATGGTTGTTAATTTACACAAGGGTGAATCATCATCAGGTAAGAGTCAGTTTGTATGCCCAGGAGTGGTACAACCAATAACATGATACTGTCTTCCTGAGAATCTGCTCTTACGTTTTGAATTGTTTTGTGGGAGAGATTGAGGTAGAACATGTACATTGCAGGGGGTGGGAGAGGGGAAGGTAGAGGTGGTGGGGGGATAGATGAGCTGCAGACCTGTAATTTTATTAGAATGGTTAATCTAGCCATATCACCTTGTGAGATAGATGCATAAGGTAATTGGTCATTCAGGTAGGGGGTAGGGGATAAGGCTTGGGGGTGCACAGAAAAATGCACCACAAAGACATGCATCTCCATGGATTATTCAGTGTTAATCAGTGCTAGAAAAAGTACCTATTTGCTGGGAAGGGAGTCTAATTGTCCTCAAATTCCTTCCATGTTTTTGTGTACAAAAATGGTAAATTTCCTTCCAATTGCCAAAATTTCCCTCCAAATACACAAATTTCCTGGGAAGGAGCCTCCCAGCTTCCCAACTTTTTCCACCCATGGACTGTTAATCCTAACTTCTTGCCATTAAAGTGTCAAATGGGTTTGGGGGTGGGGGATGGTAGCCTGTATGGACCCCCATTACCCTTATGAGCCTAAAAGTGGTATTTGATGGGATTTACTTACAGCATCATAAAAGCTTTTGTAATTGCTCTTATTGTAAACAATATTTTTTGGTAAGAATTTGTTGCTGATCTCATTTCAGAGTTTCCGTAGGCAAAAAGATGTGTTGATACTCTAGCCAATAGTCTGCCTTCCAATTTTTCAGGTGCAATGTGTGTGTTTAGAGGAATGCAAGTTTTGGAGGGGAATGAAGGGGGTGTCTTCATGTGCTCATCACAAGCCCGGGTCCATAACTGAAACAACAGGTTTGCATTTTTAAGGGAGGGGGATTTATACAAATGTGGGAAAGCCCCAGAGTTTTTCCCAACTTCATCCCCACACCAGTCATTGCTATAGCAACAGGCCTGCTTTACCTAATGCCTTTGACCTTGTGAAAATGATTGTGAAGTTTTGAAGATTAAATCATTGTAGTACACAGTTCATGTTATAGTGATACTACCTGGAAAACTGTAAACTTTACAAAATGATTTTATGACAAAGTCCATGTCAGAACTACAAGGAAGGGGTACTAGGAAGCTTGACATTTCATCCTGTTGTGTCCTTCATTCCTTCTTAACATTCCACATTTTAAAGGGCTGCATAAGAGTGGTCTTAATACTACAGTAATTAACATGAAATCTTGACTTTCGAGCCTCTCACACAAGTGGGGTGGAGGTGGACTGGTGCAAAATTGTGTTAAGGAATTTTCATTATTAGGGACCTATAGGTGGAAAAAGAGTCGCCCCTCTCCGCGAAATCCTTGTCTTTTAAGTGTGCTTTATGAAAATAATTGTAACAGCCCTTGTGGAGGCCCCTGGGGACTTCTAGCTGTAGCAGAATGTCCCAGTTTCCCAGTTGGACCGTCTGCCCTGTTTCACAAGAAAGGTATCTTTCACTAAAATTCGGACCAAACAAATTTTGCTTGTCATAATCAGAGTAGACATCTTGCTAATTTAACAACTTTCAAATGAAAAAGAGGAAGTTGTGCTTCTCACATATTTAAAAAAACCATCTTGGCTTATACTTGGGTATGTATATATTAAGAATTTGGTTGGCTACTTTTTAACCCATGAAGTATGTCCTTGGTAGTGGTTTTGTTTGTAGAAACATACATTAACATTGTTTTTTATGTCTCGTATCAACCCTATATTTATTACCCATGCATATTGTAACATATTTTGATACCTCTAATGTGCCTTTTATTGTGATTGTCAGTTTTGTTTTTAGCGAATATTTATTGTTTAATAACAATAAGGTAATAAATATTTCAACCATTGCGTTTGTTGCTGTCAGAAATAACTACTTAGAAGTAAGGGGTTATCCATTTTTCATCATTTTTACAAGAGCAAAGACGGTTATACTCTTTGTCGAACCCTCCTCCCCTCCCCTCAGAACATACTTTTAAAAGCGTGAAAAGTGACGATTCCATAGCAGAGATCATCATTTACTATACCTAGAATATTTGTACATAGGACTTTAGTGGCATAGCTACAGGAGGGGGGGGGGGCAGGAGGGGCAATTGCCATAGGCGTACGAGGTGGGGGTCTGGGGGGCTGCAGCCCTCCCAGAGCAGGGAAAATACTTATTTCAGGGCAATGACACTTTTATTTTCAGGGCAAGGGGGCAGTGCAGTGCGGCGGGCAGCGGCGTTTGCCAACAGGGCAAAATACTTATTAGTTGCACAACGCATTCGGCAAAATTTTTAGGGCAAACACCCTCCGCCCCCCATGTGAAATGTCTTCCTGTACTCCTATGGCAATTGCCCCCCCCCCCCCCCAGCTCTGGAAAATGAAAAATTCGGAAATTTGCCATCTGTGACATCAAGTGATGCAGTAATGCTCACACTTCAAAAACAATCGGAAAATATAGGTGCTTGCCCCCCAGAAAAGAGTCTAGCCACGCCACTGTAGGACTTTCAACCACAAGTTTCACCTCCCAACGAGTCGTTTGTCCGCTTGTTTACATGAGAAAAAAATGGATGATCCTTAAGCCAGTAAGTTGCGCAAAAGCAGTAATTACCCTGTTGAAGTAACTATAGTGGAGCAATACATTTTTTATTTACTTGGAGAATGTCGAAATTTCGTTTGTTTTTATCCGATCTGTTTTCCTCTTTTTACATTCTCAGTAACAATGATAACTAGACAAGGTGTATTTCATCACTGAAATCATTCTGTGATGAAGCGGCACTAACTTTTAATTTACCTTAAATGACATAAAAGCTCTTTTTTGGCGCGCATCGATCGTGCATTATTTTCCGATCACCTTGTGCGACATTATATTTTTCCAACGCCCCCATATCCATGCACCTCCTACCACTACCTGTCCTCTCAAAACAAATGGCATCGTATCTGCCGGGGAAAGCCCTTGAGAGTTTTGACTGGGAAAGATAGCTCAAATTACTGACTGCTGAAAGGGCAAAACAGAAGAAGAAACCGGAAGAAGGAAGAGCATTTTAATGTAACTCGGATAACTTTTGTAATGCAGGATGAAGTAAAACATTGATTTCTGCACTGTCTTTAAAAAAGCAGTTTTTCTGCGCGCTTCGCACGCACCCATGTAGATAGTTGCGCCATATAGCCCGTTGCCAATTCTAGACGGCTTGGGTAGTATTACTGTTTTAATACAACTCCTATAGAAAGATTTCATGTGAAGTCACTCGAGTGGGATTGCCCGACAGTGAAAGGCAAAACACACACGCAGTAAGCGTATTTATAGCACACGCTTCACGGCATAACCATAGATACTACTGTGACCCAATGGGCGCTTGCCCGTCAAAATGAAAGAGACGCACGATCTTGCCCTTCAAAACCAAAGTTACGCGCGATCACGTTCACGTGACTTCGGTGAAACCTTATGCATACCTTTAGACCTTATCAGAGAAATCCTAAGCTTAGGATTTCTCTGGACCTTATGCATATGATGTCACAAAGGAGATAGTGCTCCCTCGTTTGGAGGAAAATGGAGGAAAGGCGCGTATCATTGCGAGTTACACCAATAAATGCAGACAGCTGATTTGTCAACCAATCGTATACGCGCGTAAGTCTACTACACGTGCGGCGAAATCTACGCCGAGAGTGCACGTGTGCTTCATTGTTTTCACCCAAAATGACGTCAGTGTGATGTCAATGCATAAGGTCTATAAAAGCATCCATCTCTCCACCCAGAATCCCCTGCAAAATCAAATTCACTGGTCATTGGTAGGCTACTAATGTAATTAATACAAATAATGGTGAAATTCGAAATCTGTTTAGAGCGAATTCAAAGCCATTTTCAGATACTAGTGAAAGGATTCAAACCCCTGTGGGTAAGCTCACCGCGCTCCCGCGGCGCCATCTGCATACAGTGAACCGTTGGATTATTCCACTGGAACCCCTTTCCTTTGATAAAATTCTGTATACGTAGCTGCATGCCTTACAAACAGATAAAGATAAATCCCACGAGTTTGCCATCAAAATCAGTTGCCCACCGTACTGACACGCACCCTCGAGCTGACCAGTTAACTGAGTATAGAAGAATTGTCATGCGCCTTTCGTGAGTTTCACGTATTGAACCTGGTGGTTAGAGTGTTCATCGGAAAACAAAACTATTTTTCCCTGATTAGTAACCATGTCCATATATATATATATATATATATATATATATATATATATATATATATATATATATATATATATATATATATATATATATATATATATATATATATATATATATTATATATATATATATATATATATATATATATATATATATATATATATATATATATATATATATATATATATATATGTATATATATATATATATATATATATATATCTATATATATAACCCGCTGGCGGGTTGACAATTGTGTTCGGCTGAATTGCATCAATTCTGATCTCTGGTAGGGCTCGCATCAAAGGAGAACTAGTGCTGTTCCCAAAATAGGTGCCTGCTCAGGAGGTGAATTGCGAGTGCTTCATATGGGGTTTGAACAAAGGCCAAACCATCTTGGCTTCATGGCTCAGTGGTTAGAGCGTCCGCACTAGCAAGCGGGAGGTCCCGAGTTCGAATCCCGGTGGAGTCAACATTGCTTTTTCACCTCGCCCAGATTTTTCAGCTTTACCGACTCAACTCTCTCTCTCTCTCTCTCTCTCTCTCTCTCTCTCTCTCTCTCTCTCTCTCTCTCTCTCTCTCTCTCTCTATATATATATATATTAATATATATATATAAATATTAAAATATATATATATATATATATATATATATATATATATAGTCCAACAGAAAGAAAATAAATCAATGCCTCTGACACCAACAGAAATAAAAACAAAAAGAAACGACGACACATGATGCAACTGAAATCTTGTTAAAGAACAAAAATCCACAACAAGCACAGATGGTAAACAAAATGTGTAGAAGTCATAGAAAAAACTGTACGTTTCGAACCTGCCTAGGCTCTTTGTCAACAGTAAAATGAACCAAGAGGACAGAAAGTCAAGTGCAAGAAAACTCAGCGGTCACGCCTGTATGCCATAACTGAAAGATCCCTATTCAGGCCATATATGTGGCTGTCGCAGCGAAGGATTGAACGTAACTCCTGTTTCTTGCGTGCTTCTGATGTAGGAAAGCCCGCAAACAAAATAGCAAACTTAAGATCATTCAAGCTATGATTAATTAAATTAAAGTGTTCGGCTACGGGGAGTCCCGAACTATTATTACGAACGCTAGCCTTGTGGTTGTTAAATCTAAGTCTGAAGGTTGTTGAGGTCTCGCCGATGTACGACACATTGGGGCATCTATCACATAGGAGGAGATAAAGCACATTGGAAGAGTTGCAGGAGTAAGGGTCGGTGGATAATTGGATCCCCTTGGGGAGGATAGTAATCCTGGGGTCAGTAATCATATGGTCACATACTTTACAGCGTTTGTTGCCACACGGAAAATTGCCTGTGGATGTGTCTCTATGGGGAGTAAGTTTGGTGTGTACCAGGAGACGGTGTAGACTAGGGGGTTGCCTGAAGGCTGTGACAGGGGGTTCCAGAAAGAGATCCCTGAGGGTGGGGTCAAGGTTCAGATAACGCCAAGAGTCCTTAATGGTTTTCAATAGGGGCGATAATTGAGGACTGTAGGTGACCACAATGGGCAATCTTTTGTTATCAACTTTGTTACGATATATATATATATATATATATATATATATATAATATATATATATATATATATATATATATATATATATATATATATATATATTATAGATACCACTGTTTACAGACCATTTGAATCATCAAATTAACTGGCTGCAAGGATGGGCGTCGATTTGGGTGACGGAGGGACATGTCCCCCACACTTTTTCTGAGAGGAGGGGACGCCAACACATTCCCCCCCCCCCCACTTTTCGTGAACTGGAACTAAAAAGTGAGGTAACCAAAAGACTACATGTATAGCGAGTAGTGGTGAAGACAGATGTTCTCAGAAAGTATCCCACATGGTTCTTTATCAGGTCCGTAGGCAGTAAGTTCAGTAACAATTCTTTCATACAACTTTAGAACGGTTTCGCGCGCTACGCGCGCTTTCATCTTCAGTTCTATCTAGCTGTAACGCCCTCCATATTTCAAACATATTGGATTTATGTAACGTTAAAGATTCCACTACTGTTGATTCTAGAGATACACGAAAATGCAACGTTGCGAAGTTCTAACCTCTTTTACTATCTTTTGGAAGACTTCCACCTCACTATCGTGGCAAACATATTTTGTAAGAAAAATTTTGCGGTTTCGTCTGGGAGCCTCAATGAGTAAGACAAAGAATGCCCTCCCGGACGAAAACCATGTAGTCACCCTGCCAATTTTGGTTTGCCCTTAAGAAGGGCAGATTCTTCAATAATCATAACCCAAACTTTTTCAACTTTCTTAATGAAAACAAAAATATGAAATCTTTCTCACTATAATCCCATTTCTTCGGCGCGCTTCGCGCGCCTTATATTTTGAGTTCGCCATCATTTCGGCAACCCATTGCACCTGTCGGGGCTTAGAGTAACTCCCCCAGCAATGACGCTTAGCCCCCATGTCGGCAAATCCAAGCGCCACCCCTGACAATGAAGTATACCCCCAAATTTTGAAACATTTGGCACCATTTTGCATCTAGGTCCCCTCCTCTTAGACTCCTCACTAGGGTAGGAAAGAAGTTTTAGGCCAGATGCTCCCCCACTTTCAAAATCAAATCGACGCCCCTGGATACACGTACGACTTAGGCCAGCAAGAGGTATACTGGTAACTTGACAATTTTGTAGGTTTAGTACCTAACGCGTCCAATTTCCTTTGGAAATAGTTTATTTGTAAATACCAAACAGCATTCGGGGCTTTGCCCCTAGGACCCTTCTAGGGAATTGCCTTTCGACCCCACTTACATAAGAAAATGGTCGAATTCAGTATCATTTCTCTTGTCTATTCAGTGCGCATTTAATGTCCCTTACAAGTAGCTAAATACTCCTCTTATGCTCACAATTTTGTAAATATGCTAGATTCCGAAGGTTCGCCTCACCGCCTGGATTTATACCCGGGCGTTGCACCTGGAATCCACCAAGGGTCATGTAGACAGTACCCTGGAACGTATTTTCCCCTCCCTCGCTTGGTCGTAGCACACACACACAGTATCACACTGTAAATACGAAGTGTTTGTGTCGGTACCTCAGTATCGTTTGTTCATGGTTCATACAGTTATATTCGCCTTTCACTGTATAGGCTACCCGTGGAATAATTTACGAGTGCACGACCAGGCGAGGGACGAGGAAATACGTCCACTTGGTCATTTGGAAAATGGATTCCCAAAATAATTTAGGGTGAAAAGATTTCTCAGTCTGTGGCCCATAATTCCCTTAAAATGATAGTACACCCGCCCCTCTCGTTCCAGAGTCCAAACTAGGGGTTTGACTGATGGTTGTCAGTAATTCACCGTCAGTAAAAAAAAACAGGACACCACACTGTGATGTCATTAATGACGAAACAATATTATCAAATGACAATGGCTCGATGTATTGAGCATGTACAATATTCGGCGGTATTAGGAATACCCGCATACAACTGCGGTACCAGTCCAAATTATTAAATATTAGTCCAGTAACAAAGATATCAAACAGCCCAAACATTTATTAGCCAGCCCCTGAAGAAAGCCGCCCACATCAAATACGTCTGAACTTATTCTTCCCTGGTCAGTCTTGGTCAAAACAGGGAGTTGCTACTATTTGACAAATCACAACTCCCTGGTCAAAACGCTACTAAATTTTTTATTGGTTTCTCACACTTTTTAAAAATATGAGGACGCTTTCAATTGAACTTGTTCAAGCATTAATTCTTTGTGCTATGTGTTAACTAGAACTAGGGTCCTCAATAACGGTTACTTCAACTGTAGCGGGGAAACGAGTTTTCTAGGAGACCTCCATATTTTTACTTGAAATAAGCCGCTAGACAACAAAGCGACTTTTTAACGAAACTTTACCAAGCAGCCAATCAAGGTGGGGATTAGCTGGCTGCAGGGACTTCGAAAGGGCTTGAATAAAACGACGATGAAAAGCTACAACAAAGTTGTCCGAATACAGTCAAGTTTCAAATCGTGCACAGGTAGTAGGCCGGCCACAACTATACGTAATCAGATCTGTAATTATAGGTCACCTCCAGAGATGGCAGTCAACATATGAAAGTCCAAGTCACAAGTCATTTGGTTCAGTCACAAGTCAACAGTATACTCATCCCGAGTCAAGTCACAAATTTTCACAAGTCAAATCACAAGTCACTTATCCCGGTACAAATCAAGTATCAACCCTCTTCGTCCAGGTAGAAGTGAAGTCACAAATTTTTAAGGTGTTATACAAAATCAGGAGTCAAATTAGGCCTGCCTCAAATTCGCATTTTTGACTTTATGGGAGACAAAATGTCACAAATTTATTTAACACTTGTGCTTACATTGCTGTCATATATTTGGACTATCCGTGACAGTAGCTCCGCACAATGTAGGTTAAACAGCAGATTATTTACTTGTATGGGAGTGGGTCCCTCAAGTCAACCAGAGCGTTCTTAACGCCAGAACAGTGAACAGCTGCGACAGGCGCGTAGCCAAGAGGGCGAATGGGGCAGGCGCCCCCTCCTTCAGCATATTTTTTAAATGATTTTTAAATGATTTTTTTTTATGATATTGCTAGTATCTCAAAATAAAAAAATTAGATGCAACTTACAAGGCTTAGGAAGTGCAATTTCCAGCGATCTTGGAGGCATTTTCGGCCAAAATTGTCTTGCACGATTCGCGCCAACCTATGGTATCGCTACGCTTAGAAAGTTTACCCACAGGTTTCGCCCCCTGGCTACGCGCCTGAGGTGCGATGAAATTCAGTCACATGCAATGCGTTTGATTCAACTTTAATTTAAATAAGTTAATTCTTCCTTTTCAAAACGAAAAATTTAGTTAAACCCAAGATTTCAAGTTTGGGCATTAAATAAAAGTACAATTTTTGTTAAATTTCAACAGAAATGGGGTCGAGAATGCCTTGAGCAAAACCCACATTCAAAATTTCTTTAAAAAGTCGATGATGCCTTTTTCTTGCAATAATTCCGGACTTGCTCTTTTTATCCAGTAGTGATTGACTCAGCTAGAATTCCATCAGGAACACTGTGTTGCTGCTGTGTATTGCCACCTTCAATTCAAGCCCTCAATTGCTAGGTAGTCCCCGTTTCTCCGAACAATACAAAATGTTACAGAATGAGGAAGACAAAAAGTTTCATCCATTTTTCTTCATCTTTTCTGTATTTTTACCAACAAAAGATTCGTTTTATGATCGACTCATGGCAACACCAAAATACCTAAAGTGTACATAACGTCTAGAATTACAAGAATATATAATTTGGAGGCTGGAATATGAATCTCATTCATCCAACTGCCATTTTCAAGAGTTATTCCTTTGCTGAGATATAAAATGTTGAAATTTATTCACTTAATTTGAAATATTAGATTGCCCAATAACTTGTACTGTCCTTCTTGTACTGACTCACATTACTTGCTTATGTTTCCTTTTGAAATTAAAATGTATATATGACCTTGTAAAAACTATTCTTTCTTGCATAACATCTAGTACGGAGAGGGCCTGTAGAGCCAAGCCACCATAACAGTAAGACAAGGATCACATTTTGGCACAAGGTGCAAATTAAGGCTCTCGAAAAAAAAAACAACTTCGAACCAATTAAAGACGGCAATTTGAATAGTACAAGAATGACATCACACATTATTGCACAATCTACCATTTAAAGGCATTTTCCAGTGGCTTTTCACAAGGGTCCCATGTGAAAGAGAAAAAAATTCAGTTCATACCCTCAAAACGCCGTACCAATACTCTTTTCCTAACTCGAGATATCTAATATTAAAGACTACTTATTTTTGTCAAAAAATACCTCCAATTCTCATCAAGGTCACAGAATGTTATGTAAAGTGGGCACATTGCCTCAGATTTCTTTTGTTTCCCTTTATATTTGAATGTCCTGTTGTCCTTGAAATTTGATACTGTTGGAATGTTTGAATATCTTTCCATGTAGGTTTAGCATAAATCTACACCATGTGTACGGCATAACAAAGTTGCTAAATATTCCCTACAACAGTGTCAATATCATAAAGAAATTCAATGCTTTGTCACATTAATGTGCCGCGATGACATCACAGATTTCCCATAATGCACTTTATCTTGAGAAAAAAAAATGCATTTCTTTGAAAATTAGTATCTTCTAAATGCTGCAAGCTATTGAGATGCAGTTTTCACCTCCTAAAAGAGAAAATTTTTCTGCCTTTTTTGAAGTCATTGATTTTTGTCACTGGCAAATCCCTTTAGAAAGCTTTATAATCAGGCCCGTAGTCAAGAGGGGCCAGGGGGGCTAAGCCCCCCTTGGAAAATTTTTCGCCTCCCCAGAAGATCAAAAATTAGCATTGCCGTAATGCATTTTAGTATGTTTCGCCCCCTCTGGAAAATTTTTCGCCCCCCAAAAAGCTTTTCCGCCCCCTTCAGCACCTTTCCTGGCTACGGGCTTGTTTATAATCTCAACCAAGACAGTAAAAATTTCCCCTACTAAGTTTACTTCTATCCCCTCCTCTAATTTAAACAAAAACGCCTGTCTAATACACCTCCAAGACAAAGCCGCAGTAGCCTGCACCCAGTTTTAATTCCTCAAGGCCATATCGACACACAACTGTGCGTGGGTTTAACTAGGAACACAACTGACTGTACAAGCCATCATTGACCATCCAAAGTGAAGCTTTTGTTTGAAAGAATGTCAAAGTGCATCTACCATTTGTATTTAGAACTACAGGGCTATTCCTAAATATGTTTGGTGATGCCATAACCCCTTAAAATTGAGTGAATAAGCTTTAACACTTTATATCTCAGCTCAAGAATGTCCTACGAAGGTGGGGGTTGGACCATTTGCATGTTTTTTTTGTTTTTTTTTTCAAGGCGTGTAATACATTTTTGATATTGGAGAGACTTAAGGAACACTTTACAAAATGTAATCGAAAAAAAAATCTCCACTTGTGGAACAATGATTGCCATGCACGGTGTAACGGATTCTATTACTGAACAAGGGCGCTTTTTAACAACCGGGGTGGCACCAGGATTTGAACGACAGGGCCTAGGAGCCAGGCTCCTCGACGGGAACAGGGGCACCGACCCCAATCCTTGACCTGGACAACGGGTTATACGGGAACGATGTCGACGAGTGGAGGAAAGGAGGGAAAAGGACGATAACTTTTTGTAATATGCTGTTCCATTGCACGGCATATTTTGCTGAAGTTTTTTCGGACCGACCAAGCCTCCTCGACGAACTTAAAAAAGATCCCTGATCGACGGGGGTATTTCCCCCCATAGCCCCCATCTGGCGCCACCCTGTTTACAGCTGAGCCCAGTTAGCTTACTCTAGTGTCAACAACCTATGACTGTATTCAAATCTTGAGTTTCTTAAGACGCATCCATCTTGATTCACGCAATACGTCGATGGAACTTTTAAGTTAACATTCCTTAAACGAGCTTATGACTTGAGTTGGTGACAAGTCATTTTTTGCAAGTCCGTGTCAAGTCCAAGTTGGTGCCAGTATTTGCCAGTCGCAAGTCACAAAAAACGCGACTCGAATCCAACTAGTATTACTCGAGTCTACAACTCTGGGTAACTAATTGCCAGTGGGGCAAATTTCGGGCGCATGGGGCGCATGGAGCCCATGGCTCATAGCAATGCGGGGCCCTGGATAATTCGTGTTTAAAAGGTTATTAAACCGAACCGTTCTATCCTCTACTTTTGAGTTACTTTCCATTGTTATTAATATAACATTGTTCAAACATGGAACAACTCCAGTCTTCTGATCACTGTACGAAGTGCAAACATCATCTGTTAGTAAAGGATTGTAGGGATGATATTGTATTAATTTCATACCTTACCGGGCGCGGGACCCCTACAAGCGCAAGGCCCTTGGCCGTGGCCTACTCGGCCCCTTGTAAATCCGTCACTGCTCTCCGAGTTTAATTTACAACATAGATAACATTTTGTCCTTTTAGTGTTATCGATTTGCATGTGAACGATCAGAAGCGGCTCTCCAGTAAGTGAAGAAGAAGGAAAATTTTTTCGATAAAACAAGAGAAAAGTAGAAGTCTGTTGACCAAAAGTAGAATGTTGCAAGCTTTCATTTATCAATACTCTGCAATGCTGACAGCTGACAGCATCATAATGACTTTTTAGACAACCTTTCAATAATTTTGGAAAGCCATTTAATTATGCATTACTTTGAAGTCAAAAACTAGGATAAAGAAGGGAAAAGTAGGATAACATAGGATTTTTAGGAAAGAAAGTAGGAGGAAGGTTCAAAATGTCGGAGAAAGCAAAATACGTAGGAGTCATTTGAAACCATGTAAGAATTTACATAGCTCAAATGTGTCTTGGAAGGTGGTGACCTGAGAGGTGACTAGTTAAAACCATAAGCGTACAAGGCGGGAAGGGCTAGGGGCATATGCCCTTCCAATTCGGGTAAAAATAGTAGATCCATCTGGGCAAATGAGACAGCCACAAGAATAAATTATGCCCTTTTGCAACCGACACAGCGGTATCAAAATTCAGGCCACTTGGTCCAAAATGCTAAATTCAGGCAAAAATTATCTCTGACCCCCATACGCCTATGGTTAAAACCTAGTCTGCAGTGTGCCAACTCTGTGTTATGGTCTCTTTGCAGCTTACTATACTGAGTCAGAAGCAAATTTCACTATAAAACTGGGCTATTTACACCTCTTAAAGTTTGACTAGCTTCAGCCATTTTCAGATTTACATGTAAATAATCAATCACTGATCACTTATCTGAATGGTACCATCTGTATGATGTGAAAGACATCTGAATACTCACTTTAACAGTGTCCCAAACATATCCAAAAATATTGACTGCTACAAGCAGTCCTGCTTTCTCTTGCAACACCTTTCCAAGGTCCTGAATCTTGTAGCTGTGGTATCATACCATTGCTTGCTGAACAGATTACAGTGTTGTTCAATTATGATCAAGCCAATGTTCATTGTGTCAGGCTCATACTGTACGAGCACACTACCTTTGTATGGCAAGAATCACTGTAGAAACAGTCTACACATTGCCTGCTGGGGTGGCACTGCTACAGTGACAATTTTGAAAAAATTACTTGTGGATCTTGACCCTGGCTTAGTTTAGGGTGGGCCTATGTTACCTAGAGCCCCACAATTTATTGTATACACTTTAATGCTACATTGACGGTTGTCATCTATAGGCATCTATTGCATTGCAGTTCCTTCGCAAATGAGCTGTGTATTGAAAAGGAATGCACAATTTTCCCAACAATAGTTTAAATCTCAAATAGTTAAATCTCAGGAATCCCCTTTTAATTCCCTCATACATATCATGTTTATAAGAACATACTGTAAATATGTCAAGAAATTATTTTGTATATTAATAAAACAAATCCAAAGCAAACACATTGTCACTTAATTAAAAGAGACATACACCAGTTGGTACAGGAGAGAGGAGGTGGGGAATGATATCACTTGAAATTACAGGGTGATTGCAGTTCCCCTTCAAGGGGACCAATATTTAACTGCCAGCTGTGTTCAAGGCAACTTCCATTTGTCCTTACAGTATCTACAGTTAGAGTTATAGTAAGAGTGTCAAACAGTACTGCAACACCAGCCCTAAGAGAATCCAAACAAATGTACTGCCCCAGTGTTCAGTGTACATGTGTGTACTCTTCTGTGTACATGTTCTGTGTTTATTTAAAAGATGGCATGTGATTTTAGTATGAAAGTCCAAACTCTGATACAATCACCTTTACTGTAGTAGACCAAGCGCATAACTACAGGGGGTGTGGGGGGGACCTGGGCCCCCCAGATGTTCGCCAGATGTGTCCTAATAAAATGTGTAAGAATTAAGGAAGGCGATCAATGCTGTGACACCCATTTGATACCTAGGCCCCCCTAAAATTGTCATCCTAGCTATGCCCCTGTAGTAGACTATACATTACTCATCTGATATCAAGTCCCCATATGCATTCCTTCTTAGCTTCTTAGAACGACCCAGTGTAAACTCATCATCATCTACTCTATTACTCAATGGGGCCTTTGAAGGTTCTGGTTCTGATGGCTGGTTTTTCATGTAATGACCGGGGAGAACTTCACGATACTGCTGAGATGTCTTTTCCCTGTTTTCTTTTCTCAGCTGGTCATACGTCATCGTCATTTGTGGTTTCTTTTCGTTCGATATCTCACCCTGGATATTCACATGCTGAGACTGGTCATAGTTCTCAAGGGTAACATCTTGCCCACCATAACTGGTATCGATATCTAAGTTTGCACTGTAGTCATCACTGATATTGGCATTCCCTGTGCCTCCTCCTGAAGAGTACATGCTCTGATCTGAGATAGGTTGAGAACCCCAATTTTCAACTCCGAATTGCGTAGAGGCTGCAATAGCACCTGGGCTTCCACCTTTGCGAAGCATATCAGCAATTGGAGAATTTTCAAGTTTTAGAAATTTTTGCTTGCAGGTTGAAATATAGGACATTTTTCCTAGAACGTAGCCACAGAATCCTCCAAAAAACACCTTTGGCAGGGGTCCAAACCTTGTTTTGGTTGTTAGAATACCACGCTGAATCAATGCAAATACCCCACTCCCAGCCAGCAACCCCATGGGCAAGGCTCTGTAATAAAAACTCTCCTTCTGACAATCAAGAAGTACTCTGGCCTCTTGATCATTAGGAACATATCTAGGCTGGCGATGTGGATCTACTTGACCACTACCTCTGGTAGGAAAAGAATGGGCTGGGGGTCGAGAAGAAGGAAACTGACCATCACTGGATGCCATTGTATAGCAGATTCACACCCTCATGGAAATGCTGCAGATTCACCTAGAATTAAAAAAAAACAAAGATATATAATTTTAAGTGAAGACATGCCAAAGAAATCTGGCCTAGAAAATCATGCAGTAGGCCTACTGCTGGCTTGGGCATGTTGTCCAGCTCCAATGTACCTCAAAGACAAGACTCGTGGCCAAGAATGAAGTAGCAACTCCACTTTCTTTAGGGCCATTGCCCCTGGGAAATTTGGGATTGTCCTGAGGGGGAATTGTCCATGGAAAAAATGTCTGATGGGGTGGAGGTGTCCTTGAACCAGAGATAAGTTTGCAGTGTATGTATGTGTACTTCCTGTTTGTCTAGGAATTAACACTTTGCAGATGGTATTGTGCTGTGTTGGTCTGGGTTTGATGCCCAGACCTCCCAATGTTCAGTTTGGACACAACCAGGACCACCCAAACTGACTCTGGTTTCAATATGGTCTCGATTTTGGGCAGTCAATGCACACTTTTATACTGTACATGTGTATATGCATGTACCTGTAATGACATCATTGTAGGAGGTGAGATTCCTTTCAAACTTGAGACTGCTGAGACTGCAGACACCCATTAACTCCAAAAATACTTAAGTTGCCCAAGCTACAGTACCCTACAGTACTGTTCTACCAACCTCTGATGAGAAAAAAGCAGTTGGCAGTAGGACCAAACATCTACAGTATGCTGTCTAGAGATTATTTACACAGTACCAGCAGAAGAGGAAAATGTCATCACATTACAACTCCACCTCACTGCCATATTTCACTTGAAATATTCAATGCGTATAATGCAAATTACAATACCAGGTCCCATGTCTTCTTTTACTGAATGTGCAACGTTCTTTGTTGGTTTCTGATACAAACTTACGACAGTAAACTGAAATGTCATTTTTTGGTGTGTGCCACATGAAAATTTGATTTTACTGGCCAAATATTGACCGTAAGGAGTGCAACCAGAATTTGGGGCAAGCTTCCATGGTAATTCATAAAAAAGTATTGGTGTAAGAATCTACAGTAGTTCTAGAATGGAGGGGATGAGCAGGGGGTGGTGGCTGAACATTTTAGACTGCCATCCCTAGCCCAGCATTTCTGCATACTGCAGCATAACGTAATGCATTTGCAAATGATCACACAGAATCGGGAAAATTGGCATTTTTAGCTTTTATCCCAAACAAACATAATAGATTGGGGTGATATTTCCAGAAAATAATGAAAAATCGTGCAATTTGTAAGCACATTTTGAAAACTACTGTAGAATGTGTTCTACTGTAAATTTTGCATGGTTTTAAAGTACAAAACAAAAAGTTTAATATTTCATTGAGGGAAATACAACAGAGCTTTGTCCTTAAGAAGTGTGAATGTGGTAGCATGTGTACTGTACAGTACAATAACCCTCATCCACCCCTACCCCCATCCTTTTGCAACTGCAAAAGAAAAAAATTAACCAAGCAGGTCCCTGGTAAATGTTACTGTATATGATTAAAAACATGATTGTTTTACATGATACAGTTCACTGCATCTACCTAAAAATTAGCACAAACAGTAAGCCTTTACTGTAGTGCTGAAGGATAAACTAGAGTAAAGGTACAGTACTGTACAGTCTGACAATTCAAAACTATACTGTACTGTACATTCCTAAGTTTGGAAAATGCAGGCTATCCAATTGGTCCATATCCCATATTTACAGGACATGCCTGAGCTGAGATATACTGTATAAAATGTTCAAGATTAATGTATTTACTCACTTTTAGTCACAATTCTCCCTACTAAGTTAACTTCTAGCCCCTCCTCCAATTTAAACCAATGTCCTGTGTAGTACACATAGCCTATTAAGACAGACTACAGAGCCACACTAGCCTGCACTGCATGAGCTTAAATTGCTGTCCGGCAATATTGTCGAGCAGTGTGTGAGCTTAGATGGGAACACAACAGACTGTACAACCAAGAACCTCATTGATCTTGTAGAACCTCCTTGGAACAACTTAGTTATATATTGTTGACCAACCTAAGTGAAACCGTACAGTATAGGCCTAGTTTGAATGAATGTCAATGGTTTGAATGAATGTCAACTGAAGTGCAGTTACTGTATCAACTGAGAGTTGCTAGCAAATCAGGGACTTCTAGCATGATGCAAGCTGTTTTGTAAGTTATTGGAAGCTTGTGCAGGGTCCCAGCTTAACTTTGAAGTAAAATGACCATGCAGACGTCCCCGATTTTTGGGGACAGTCCCCGAATCTATTGTTCTGTCCCCTATGAACAAGTGTCCCCAAATATGTCCCCGATTTGAACAAATGTCCTTGAAATTTCCCAAGATATTAACTGTAATGTTGTAAAAAATAGTTTGTCGATTGTGTAGCCTACTGTGTACCTTTCGAAAGGGAGCTGACAGGCTAGCTAGTGAGTAGTGTTTAATATAGGCCTGGCATTCAATCAACATCGTTGAGATACTGTATATATCGTAGTGCCCAAGTACGTGACAATTAAACTAGTACGAAGGCTAACAAATAACATGTATCTGCAATAACAGTGATCGAAAGTCTACAGCATCACTGATTTTCTGTTACTGAGCTGTGATCACACACATCTACTGTAGCCAACTGCACACCGTGCCTAGAACGTTAGTCTAGTTAGTAGTATAGTAGCATCGCTGATTTAAACAACCAAAATATGGTCACTTTACTTTAAGGGCAACATTGGGCACGGTAGGGATTACAGCCATGAAAAGGTTTTTAGAAAGCGAAACTTTGGAAGTATAAACCGGCCTTTAGAATGATGCCATAGGGGTAGCCTAGGACATTGTCTAGCTTTGGTTTACACTTTCACTGTTATGTAGCTTTGGTGTAAATTTGATGCACAGTGTGTGATTCAGTTCCGCGAAAATTACAAAAGGGTTCGCCCAGACAAGAACCTTTCGAGAAGAATAAATGACATCACAACAGCTTACATAAAACGCACACTTTTTATCTCAGCAGACTTTCCCGGGATACTGCGATAACTTCAACTGGAGAGCAGTCCTGTGCCCAGTTTGCGGAACGCGAGTTTTCCCCTTCTTTTTCGCTTGCAGCGGAACAAACACTGGAACTTTGGAGACTTTTATCTCCTGCTTAGCGGGCGCTAGTAAACAAGTTCAGCGAGCTTGTGTAACGTGAGATCGTTGCTGATAATATCGATACTTCACTTGAACCGAACTACTGGTTGTACGACCACTATGCAGGCGGGAGCTGGTGGTAACCTCCAGTCGTAAACTTGAGCCTGTCAGCCTGAAGATTGGCAAGTAACCAACAAACCAACAACAGTTATGGTAAAGATAACGGGAGAATTCTTCTGTGGAAACGTCGTTCATTTCTTCAAAAGTTTCCTCGCAATTTATGTACGAAAATTCCTATTACAGTATAGATCTACCAGTACAGAGTAGGCCTAACTTAGGCCCTATATAAAATAGACTAGCTTACGGGTTAGAATGTGCAGAACGTACTGTAAGTGTAACAGTGCCCACTAGCCTACATGCAATCACACCAAGTTCAAGCACAGAAAATACACTATGGCCTGCAACCTCATTTTTAAGTTTAAAGGTCAAGAGCAGTTGCCCCAAACTTACTTTGAAGCAACAGCTAAATCTCACAATTGTCTTCTTATTTCTCTTCAAAGTATCTTTCGTAATATGTTAGGACTTTAATATTTCATATTCAAGGTAAACCAATCAGTTACTTCTTGTAAATTTCACATTTGAGGAGAAAAAATATTGTCACATGACTCTCAATTAAGAGCCAATCATGAAACAGGACAGTCTACTACACTACTTCAAGTTGGGGTGACTGCATTTCCCCTTTAATAAAGAAATGTTTAATTCTCATTGATTTGTTGTAGGTATGAGAAAAATCAGTGACAGTCTCTTTGGTTTTCGGAACAGTTACAGTAGGCTATAGGCCTATTACGACACGAAGAAAAGTAGGCTACTTAGCCTAGAGCCACGCTACGGCTAACCGTACTGCGGCTCACCTGGGCCCTGACTGGAAAACATGTATGTTACGCCGAAGATCTTCGGCGTGCAGTAAAGACCTTATACGCCAATTTCATGGCGTGATTTTCTTGTCTTTTACATACACACTGTACTTAAAACACAGTACAACAATTTGGCGTGGCGTAAAAGTTGAGAAAACAGGTGACTGGCGTAAAAATTCGGTGTAGGAAATACGAACTTTCCAGACTGGACCTGGGCCCACTGTATAGTGTGTTGACCGTCGAATGCGCACTTAAGGAACTCTACCATTGCAAGCTTTTTGTATGGTATGTAGCCTAATTATGCTAGATGTGCACCCGATGGGCCCGCACAGTCGACGGTCACCCCATTATACTTTCTCACTGCATTAGGCCTAGCCTACAGTACCTCCATAGGCTATAGGCCTATACACAACACATGAAACTGCATCAAAAAGTATAAACCCGGCAGTAAATTGTACTGTACTGTACGGTAATTTGTATTTTGATTTTCCATTGAAGTTAAACACAAGGTACAATTATAGAATGCAGGTCCACTGCTTGTTTCTTCCTAGAATCCGGATTCGCAGATTCGATCTCAATTTTTCGTTCTTAAATAGCTTAGAGTGTAAAACTAAGATCGTATCCATGAATCTGCGAATCCACTCAGGGAAGCTTCCCTGGAGTTCGTAATATTTTGTCTTTAAACGCAGTGTGTTGTGTATCGTTCTCAAATAGCAGACAAGGTTGTGTCCACGAATCCACTTAGGCATTCCTTCCCCAGACTTCATAATATTTTGCCTCTAAACCCTGGCTTTGTAAAGTTGAAATGACAAGAACTGTGGGATTCCTTTCCCGAAGATCGTATCCGCGAATCCACTCTAAGAACATTGTCACATGTGGACCTGCATTCTATTATTACTCCCAGAAAAACTAGTCTATAAATTTAATAAAAACATTACAAGAAGCTGACTCAATAGTTACAAAACTATCATAACGCTACCAAAACCCTGGGACATTTTGGTACGGGGACGTTTTGGCACGGGGATGTTTTGACCAATGGCAGATACGTTTTGGTACAGGGACGTTTTTGTAAATTAAGGTACGTTTTGACTGGTATACTGTAGTTTGGAACACAAGTTCTTTCACCCCCGAATTTCGTTCATTATCCATACTTCAATAAATAATGGATAAAATGATTGGGGAATTGCACAAAACTCACTAACAAGCCTACTGTAACCTACTTTCCATACGATCTTATATTTTTGTGATTTCACAATATGTGACTGCAACACTGTAATAACTTGGTGCGAGTCCTTTTCTTACATGGAAAATCAGAAAAAGTGAATGGATATTTACCTGATTTTCTACAAAAGGGACAATTGAAAATGTGCAAATAAAATTGTGACCCTCTGGAGTGAAATTCCTGAGGACAGAGATAGTCACATGAAATGAGTCAAATTCCGAGTTTATATACACTATACAAATTCCAAGGCAAAATCTGTTTTTGTACAGACAGCATATTTCCAAAGATAAAATGTCTAAAAGTGGGAACCTATAAATATTTTTTGACGAATTCAGTGGCTAAGGTGAACGAACTTCTGACCCACCATGCCACTGTAAGCCTCCAGAGGTTAACTTCTTATGTTAAAGTGATTACCTGTTCAAGAAAAGGGAAATACATACGGCCTAATGTTTTTCTTTACTTGCCAATACATTAACAATACTATTCATGGATGGAGTTGTTTATGTAGTGACTGAAAATGGTAGTGTGAATGGCAAAATATAAAGAAACAGTACGAAAACAGTCAAAATCTTTAGGCTATTTTGAAAAAAACCGTCCTCATTACAAACAGCTCAAACCACACCTATCACAACACTATATGAATATTCAACGGATCACGCAGCTGTAGGCCTATGTACCGAAGTACTGTGCATGAGATTATATTCCCTCGGTTATTCATGCATTGGCTGGGAATAGAGTGATTTTGAAGGTTGTATGCTGCACACCACACTTGAGGTTTTGAAAAAAAAGCACCGGTTTTCATCATACTACCCGTGTTAGTGAATTTCACCCCTAACAGTATTCAAAAAGACACTTGCATACTACGCTTGTAACGGTAACCAGTTACACCTCTATACACTTGCTTACTTCCCCGCATCCCAAGTCTTTGTCCTTGAGCGGTAGGCTAGGTCTACATATCAAATAATCTACGTAAACTGCGTAAACGATACACAGTGTCGATTTCCTCTGTGAGCAATGTGTTATTTCCCTAGGTCAACTTCGATTGTTGTAGATGGTTTCTCCAAGAGTTTCCAACATGTAAAAGAATTTGTGTCTGTTGTATCAGCACTCCCTGGTTGAATCAAAGCAACTGTGTACATTTTAGCTGGGAAACGTAATCTGGGAAAGAATGTCCAGGTAGTAGCTCCATGGTATGACCTTGCGACGGAGGGTAAGCATCTCAGATGTCAGACTCCAAGCTGATATCGTTGACCATCGATGATTTGAATGACTCAAGAATTGTTCAATAGGCCTGTTATTCGTCGGAGGTAGTACTGACATATTACATCAGTGGCCATTCTCGTGGGTAAATCGAGTTAGATTTACTCGTATTTTCTTGAGTCTGCCTTCAGAATCATGCAAAAACACTCTGCGATGATCACGAAAGCTCACAAACTGCACAAATTTTACTGTCTTTCCCTTCCTGGTAGCAACCCTTGCTGATACTTAGTCCCAAGTTGTGGGGTTATCCAGTAGCTAGACACGAGGGCTGTAGTTTGTTCCGAAATTGGTCGGGTGGGCTTCAACAGAAATTTCTCCTTTCGATTTACTATCATGGAGCCAATAAAACCCTTTCAGTTATCAGCTCCATGGTACTGCAGGCCTACAGTCAGTTTTCAAGTACTTAGCCTATAGCGTGAATAGCCTATCAAGTGTTCAGTGTTCGTTCGCTAGTATATAGGTGGGCACCTTTTGTTGTGCTGCCTTTTGCATATCCATATATTAGAGCACTCCCATTGGTTTGTTCACCCAGGAGAGGGATTGAATGGAATAAAGATTGTGTGGAATCATTTTCGATTTTCATAGTTTTTGTCGTTATTTTTATGATAATTGAAACAGTATTTGGAACAACTACTTCTGTGAGGGATCTTTATTTATCTTTATTGTTCATATGGACCGCTTAAACGTTATTCCAACACTTTGGACAAGGCAGTGTTATGTATTTCCCTTTTTTAAACAGGTAGTATCACTTTAATAGTGATCTTTGAAAAATGTTTGCTAAAATAGATGATAGGCCTAACGTTAGGCCTATATTTAATTATGGCCTTCTTTGATGGCTAGGCCTACATTTCTGATTATCATTAATGTGCACACAGAAATTATTGCAGTTTGCTCTGCTTTAAGGTTTTGAATTTAAAATTTCTGTCCGGGTTGCTCAACTTCTTGTCCGGGTGGTACATTTTGTGTCCGTGTGCTGCGCACCTTCAGCAAATTTTGTCCATGTGCAGCACCTTAACAAAACAGCTAAGGAGAACACTGACTGTGTACAAAACATACTGTACGGCCACAGTAATGCATGAC
Organism: Holothuria leucospilota; assembly: GCA_029531755.1. Lineage (NCBI taxonomy): Eukaryota > Metazoa > Echinodermata > Holothuroidea > Aspidochirotida > Holothuriidae > Holothuria > Holothuria leucospilota. Next base: position 3,565,971 of record CM055967.1, on the reverse strand, counting down.
ATGCAACACAATGATGTGCATAATTTACCGCACACCTTAGCACCAAAAGCACTTGACAGCTTGAGAGGCCTTTAGGCCACTGTACCTGAATTAAGCATCGTAGGGTGTAATGTTATCGAGCCATATTGCCTTCTTGACATCTGATGACACCTATACTGTACACATGGAGTGCTGCTGTGACGCTTGAAATACAGCAAAGCAATTCTGGGAAATAACTACAGTATAGTGGTATGTTTAGCAAAATACTGTACTGTGCAGGGAATAATTTATCCGGTATCGCATCACAATTTGCTACACAAGCTGGCCAAATTGCTACACAATGCAAAAATGTGTAGCACTTTTTTGTGTGCATAACCATAGGGTTTTTAGTGATTACACACTACAGAAGGAAAAAAATTCTCAAAACTGCTGCTGTTTAAAATTTGATTACAAAATTATTCCCTGCTTTGTACTTACATGTAACTAAGCTCACTATGTGAGAGCTAATGCTGCATGTACAGTAATTCTATGTTTTACACCTACTGTAGGCTAGGCTACAAAGTTTTGTTCAGATCTCTTCGGCATAAACTAATCTTTTGCCCTAAATTTGTATCTCATCAGTTGATTGAGACTTACCTAGGCCTAGCAATATCAAACACAAGCACTGCAAACTGTATTCATATGCTACATACGGAGATGATGTCATCAAAAGTAAAGCTTATAGTTTGTAGTGGCCCATATTTTAGCTCATGTTTACAAAGTCAGGTATTTAGTGCCTTCAGCACCTTGCACACATTATAATGCACATCACTGAGTGAATGACTCATGGTACCACCATTCTGTATACACCGCTGTTCACTAATGATGATACAGTAGTGGTTGATATGTACAGCCTGGCTTAAAGGTTCTGTGACATGCAAATTATGTACAGTACAGTACATACTGGAGGTGGATATTTCATGTGAAACGCATAAGTCCAGAAACTCGCCACAACTCTCATCAAAATCCATCAAATGTTGACCAATTTACAGGGTAATTTCTACTTCACACATGTGTCATGAATAAACATGAGCTAAATATGAAAATTTGTAACATCAAAAGATGAACATACCAAATATGGATACAGTATGTTGTTATTTGTTTTTTTCAACCTTTGTTTCAGTGACACTTGTAGCATTGGTATGCCCCAAAGAATTTATTTTGGAAGTTTAATTTACCCTTAAAAATACCAGTATCACTTTTACCAACCTTTGAACTATCTGATTAGCAGTAATTTAGAAAAAAATTAGGGTAAAACAAAAGAAATGCTAACACTGTGCAACACTTCACATCATTATTTTTTGCATGGGTTGTGAATTACTTCTGAAATTGTCAAACTTTGGAACAGTGTTTCTTGAAAACGGTGAAAGATATTGAAATAATATTTTTTTTTTTGTTGGTACTTACTGTAGATGAGGCTTTAAGAGAAAGTGCCATCACCCCAATTTGGGTAGTGTACCCCAGTATTCTATTCATAGACCCTTTTCCAAATAGGAATTACAAAGGCTTGTGGGATAGAGTTTTGGTGTGCGTCGTTTTTGTCCACAGTAAAATGCCATTGACAGAAACAACCCAAACCAAAACTTATCCCATAATCCTTTGTAATTGCTTTTTGGAAAAGGGTCTATGAATGGCTTTGAAGAATCATGTGACAGCATTTTTCTCTCTAAATTGTGAAGTTCATGTAAAGCAATATACAATTTTTATTTTTGTTTAAAACATTCTTAAAGATACTTGAAAGGAAATAAGAGGATATTTGTTGGATTTAGCTGTTGTGTCAAAATAAGTCTGGGGGGATATGCTGTTGCCCTTTAAAATAGCTAGCTTTTCGGGACAATTTTTAAAAATAACACCGCAGCCAATTTTCTTTAAATTGGCGGTTTTTATGACAACAAGGTAAAAACCTAGTTGTCCCTAGCATTTCCAGGGGCCCCTGATTACCAGAATAATTCTGGTAATCAGGGGCTCCTGGCAATTAATGCATGGATTCTAAGAATCCATGGTTGCTACTGTACCACCAAGGTCAGACTAGTGCTTCCACTTCTCCCAATATTTGAATCTATTGTAGTATAGGCAGTTTAGGTGTTGTCTATCAATTTTCGGGAAAAAAGATAATTTTGGAAAGTTTGATGAAGTTGAGGAAGCTGAAGTTGTTTTTTTTTTCTTTTTGGTTTCGATGATAAGAGAAACCAATGCATTCATGATGGCGTGTGTGTGTATGTATGTGCATATGTTCGTGTGTATGTATGTGTGTATGTGTTTGTGACACTTTGCTCGTTAACACAATATCTCAAGAAGGGAAACTCTGATAGTTCCCAAACTTGGTACATAGATGCTCCACATTAAGAGGAAGAACCCTTTTGTTTTTGGTGGGGGTCAAAGGTCATCTGGGGTCACCAGAGGTCAAACTCTGAAAACCTCGTTAACATGATATCTCAAGATACAAAGGTTGGATAAAATTTCATACTTAGTATGTAGATGCGTTATATTCAGAGGAAGAACCCTATTGTTTTTGATGTAGGTCAAAGGTCATCTGGGGTCACCGGGGGTCAGATGCTGAAAACCTTGTTAACACGATATCTCAAGATAGGAAGGTTGGATAAATTTCATACTTAGTACTGTATGTAGATACGTTATGGTAAGAGAAAGAACCCTAGTGTTTTTTATATAGGTCAAAGGTCATCTGGGGTCACCAGGAGTCAAATGCTGAAAACCTTGTTAACAAGATATCTCAAGATAGGAAGGTTGGATAAATTTCATACGTAGTATGAAGATGTGTTATGGTGAGAGGAAGAACCCTATTGTTTTTGGTGGTCAAGTCATTTGGGGTCACCAGGGGTCAAATCTTGAAAACCTTGTTAACATGATATCTCAAGCTAGAAAGCTTGGATTGATTTCATACTTAGTATGTAGATGCTCAATGGGGAGACAAGGAACCCTATCATTTTTGCTGGAGGTCAAAGGTCGTCTGGGGTCATCAGGGGTCAAACACTGAAAACCTTATTAGCATGATATCTCCAGGTAGGAAGCTTGAATAGATTTCATACATAGTATGTGGATGCATTATGGTGTGAAGGTGAATGCTTTGATTTTTGGTGGAGGTCAGAGGTCATTTGAGGTCACTGGAGGTCAAACACTGAAAACCTTATTAACACAATATCTCCAGGTAGGAAGCTTGAGTAGATTTCATACTTTGTATGTGGATGCATTATGGTGCGAAGGTGAACACTTTCATTTTTGGTGGAGGTCAAAGGTCATTTGGAGTCACTGGGAGTCAAACACTGAAAACCTTGTTAACATGATATCTCCAGGTAGGAAGCTTGGATAGATTTCATACTTCTTTTGTGGATGCATTATGATGAGAAGATGAACCATTTTATTTTTGGTGGAGGTCAAAGGTCATCTGAGGTCACTGGGTGTCAAACACTGAAAACCTTGTTAATACAGTATATCCAGGAAGGAAGCTTGGATAGATTGTAAACTTGGTATGTGGATGCATTATGGTAAGAAGGTGAACATTATCATTTTTGGTGGAGGTCAAAGGTCATCTGAGGTCACTGGGTGTCAAACACTGAAAACCTTGTTAATACGGTATCTCCAGGAAGGAAGCTTGGATAGATTTTAAACTTGGTATGTGGCCATGCATTATGGTAAGAAGGTGAACATTATCATTTTTGGTGGAGGTCAAAGGTCATCTGAGGTCATTGGGGTCAAACACTACAAATCTTGTTAACACGATATCTCCAGGTAGGAAGCTTGGATAGATTTCATACTCAGTATGTGGATGCGTCATGGTGAAAAGATGAATGCTTTTGTTTTTGGTGGAGGTTAAAGGTCATCTGGGGTCACAGGGATCAAAAAGCAAAATTTCCCAAAAATTCCCAAGATTGTCTCATGGGTTCACCAGGAGTCAAAAAGCAATTTACCCCAAGAATTCCCAAGATCATCATCTCGAGTTATTAACGGTCAAAATGCAGAATTTCCCAGGAATTCTCAAGATCAAATATGAACCTAAAGTTATTTTCCAACATGTTAAGATAGCACTTGACTTGTTAAGATAGCACAGTGACTGAAAGGTATGGGACATCATGGCATTATTTGGCATAGAACATATATCATTGAAACCTCAGTGCATTTTTGCATTCTGGTTATATTGAAATCAGAGAGGCAGCTACTTTTTTTCCTGGTACATATACGTGAATCACTGCATGCATGTATGTGAATCACTCTTTTACCTTACAGTATGTTAGACAGTTGCCAGTGATAAAACAAAGAGCAAGCATGAAGAGATCTTGAAATTTTCAGGAAAGAAGGTCAAATTTAGGGAGAATGTTAGTCTGTAGGTTATTACATTGAGTTGTGTAAACTGTGGGTCTTGCAGACTGTAATTTTTACTCGTCTCTTTCTTGAATCAGGTATCTAGGTAAAATGGATGCAGACTCACATGATTGGAGAGAAGTGAAAAAGAGAAAAAGGAATCCTTCTTCTACTTGTCAAGTTGATCAAAAAGTAAGATTCCTGTATGAGAAGACTCACAGGTTCAAGAGACAGGAGGACTGGATTCTTCTGAATCCTGAGCTTATCTTTTGTCAACAGAATTTGTCATCAAAGGTAGGCTTATGGTTATCTATTCATCTCTGATGATCTCTTCTCCAAAGCAGAAAAAATATGTCTATAAGCAAGTTTGAAATTTCCAATATTTACTGTATGATCATTTAAAAAATTTTAATAATTAAGCAGGGTTAAAATCCTCTGCAAAATTATTTAAAATCCACCAAAAAATGCACCTTGTTGAAAATTCTCAAAGGTCTATGGTTTAGCTGCTTTATGAAAAGCAAACCCACTACATTGAAAATGACATTATCACAAATTACAACTACTGTCATCCTTAATGGCAAGTTGTGGTTAAACCTCAAAACTTATAAAAACAACCTACACCTGAAAATTTTATTAGATGGAAAACAGTCTGAACCCTGGTACAGTACACAAGCTAGTCTGATTCCCCAGATATTGTTAACCACAAGGTCACATGTTATGATGGGACTACAGTATTTTTACTTGAATTTTCACCTTAGTTCAATTTTAAGTGATTCTGAATGATGCTATTTACAGAAAATTTCACCTCAGTCATAAAGGCCTTTCACCCGGATTCTTTTCTTGAGTTTGATAAAGGAAGGGTGTTTTTTTCACCACAAAAATTTACCTCTTTTGTTCTGAAAAAGGTTGAAAATGTTCTTATGGGTAATAATGCTGCAAGGAATTATGGGATGCACAGGGGATTACCTAATCAGGAGCTCAACACATATAACTGGGAAATACTCATACTTGTTGCAGATTATAATACAAAGTTTTATACCAAAATGGCAGTTTATATGAATCCCAGAACAAAAACCACATACTGTATAAAAAGCCTGTTTATATTTGCTATATATTGAAAAGAGGATGATTTGACAATTGCTAAAATGAACTGAAATTGTGGAAAACATGATATACAGTAGGTACATGGCTTTGTAATGTTTGTCCCGATGCTTTTGAGGATGTGCATACAGGTATGTGCATTCGAATTATCGAACTCGCTTGTTTCACCTCCCAGACAAAGTTAGCTTACTCTGCATAATGACTTTGATTGCCGAAGACAACAATATGTACAGTATATCCTGCTAAAAGTACACTTTTTTATGTGATTTAAATGCTGTAGGAATCTAACTTGTGTGTTATGGGACTATGTACACTAAATACTGTACATCACGTGAATACATTGCTGATTTCTGCAAGTTATTTTTAACCAATTACAGCGGTTTGCATTTAAAGCTGTTATTTGAGTTACTGAATGTCAGTTAAAGTGAAGTCAGCAGTTGTGAGTGTATGTAGTATAGTACAGTATGTACCCATGTGGTTCCGGAATACAGTATGTTTCCAAAGGGTGATGCACGTGCAAGTTAAAACCATTTTTTAGTTTTCTTACTATGAAATAACCACTTAGAAGAATCCATACCGTACTACAGTAGTCATGCTCTTACAAGTTTACTCCAAATTTTGTACAATATTGTAGGTGTATTTTGCTCAGCTACTTTATACAAGTATTCTACCAAAGACTTTAAAAAAATGGAACCTATTGCCATTGTGCTTGGTGCTCAGCATAAGCAATGGAGTAGGGAAAACAAGCCAGTGAGCCACAAGTGATAAAAAGGCCATAGCCGGCCCAACTTAAACGAATTGATTAGAAACTGAGACATACAGGTAAAACCTCATCTAATGCTTGACAGATTTCATTTCATTTGTAGTCTCCAGAATGTGACAAAGTGGTTCAGAATCTTCAAGAGTTGAAGGAAGAGCTTAACCATGTCAAAGGTCAGCTGAGTGACATGGACATCTCTAAGTGGCATAAGCACACATCCGCCACACACAGAGGGACTATTATTCTTAATTCCTCCAGATGGAAGAATCGTCAGCGTTTTGAGCTGAAGACGCAAGCTTGGTTCAAATTTCATGAACTGCTTCAAGAGTTTCGTTTGGTTCCAGAATTTCAAACATTTTCATCTGTTCACCTATGTGAAGCACCTGGTGCCTTCATTGCTAGCCTCAATCATTTTCTTAAACAGAACAAGGAATTTAAAAATCATAGGTGGAAATGGTTAGCAAGCACCTTAAACCCATACTATGAAGGAAATACGAGCCATGAAACAATAGTAGATGATCGGTTAATCCAACACACAACTGATGGGTGGTATTTTGGAGTAGATAATACTGGTGACTTGATGCAAGGTGAAAATTTGAAAGGACTCAAGCAGAGAATTGCTGAAGAGTTTGGGGAGGTGCAATTGGTAAGAGTTTCAGTGCTGAAAAGATGAAGTGAATTTTATGAATCATAAGACAGTGCAGCCAAATTTACCTTCCCTATAAAATTGGGACTCCTAAAAATATTCCAAACTGCATGTCAAAATATGAAAAGACCCTGGAGGCAGAATTAGCCTTAAGCTGTTGTGGGTCCATTGATATTTCCCCACTATAAAATTTAGTTTCATTATATATACCAAATTGGATAACGTGACACATAGTTTGGTGAAGGATTGATGTGAAAATACATTACTTACTCTACCAAAACTTCAATTAATTTGACCCAAACTGTAGATACCTGTGCTAAAGAGACCTTGTTTGCTTTCAGAATTGATCTACTGTAAGCATCATTTTACAGTTTTTGCCTTAATATTGTTCCCTGAGAAGTTTTAGCTATGTAGTCCTTAATTCCTTGTAAATTTACTGAATTATAAATTCACTTGTCACCATGGTATCATTTCAAAAGGTACCCCAGAATTTCGAGGAAGGTCAAAAAGCTTTTGGGTTATTTTGCCATGAATGTTATGGATTGTATATCTGTCCCATTGAGTGACAAAAGCGAAGAATTTAAGCTGAGCAAGCAAATATTTGTCTTTGAACTTCTTTTTTACTCTTATCAGAGCATATTTAGGAGGCAGGGAATATATTTCTGTAGCAATCACTGCCTCATAAACTTTTAGCATCTCTCTAGTGGCACAGGCTTGCTCCATGTTTGATTTCATCTATGCTACAAATGCCATATTAATGCCCCTCAGCAATGTCACCATAGCCCTTCCAAATATGTACAGCTGGTTACAGAATACAGCCTAGTTCACATAAAGTTTACTCAAAATATTTGGCTCTAACATTGTATTGTTATTTCAGTAAATCTTCATGAAACTTAACTTTCCCATCATCAGGTGACAGCTGACGGTAGCTTCAACTGCCAAGACAACCCTGCAGAACAAGAGAATCTGGTACACCCACTTCACTTGACGGAGACCATCACAGCTATTTCCATTTTAAGCAAGGGTGGCTCCTTTGTTCTCAAGATGTTTACTTTCTTTGAGGTCAACACAGCTTGTCTTGTGTATCTGTTGTGTTGTATATTTGACGAGGTCAGTTGGAGGTCAGAAGATTGGAATTAATACAAACATTTAATCTGTGCTTCTTCAGACAAATCTTCCTAAGATACTGCATTGCTGTCTCCAGACTGTTAGGAAATAACTGTTATCATAGGCCTAACACTGCTCTCTGATCACCATTGTAATCTGGCCAAGGCAAGACAGTCCAAAGTTAAGTACAGTACACTAAAAGCAGATGCACTAAAAGCAGATGCATAGTTTTAAAGGAGATGGGGTCGGGGGTTGGGACATAGAATTCAGTATTACACAATTTACCTCACCCAAATTCCTCTTCATTTGGGGTGTTTAAAGACATCAAATTTGACTCTTTGGTGGGTTCATTAGTTAGGTAAGATTTAACGACACACCAACACGAATGTGTTATATAGTGTCAAGTAGAAAAATACAGTTCAAGTTCGGTTTCAAATATTGTTCAAATACAGTGCAAGTCCTCCCCTTTAGTCGCCTCTTACGACAGGCCTGCGGGGAATACCGTGGGCATATTCTACAACCCCCAGCCCACAGGGGGCTACTCTTTGGTGGGATCAGGGTTGGAAAGGGACGTAATAATGCATGTCTCCATACAGCCCCACAATTGCCTTTAAGTACTCATACTCAAGGAACAGATAGGCCTAATTGCTTGGATGAAGTGGGTGTTTGTACCAATTTTTACCTTAAACATGTCGTGATGTGCTAGACTTTGATGTATATTAATTTACTTTAGGCTCTGGGCAGAGAAAATAATATGAGACACATTAGAGTTACGCTGATGTTGCTGGTTTTTGAATTGGTTGAATTAATGGTTTACCACATTTGGGAAGCAAATTCTTCACATAAAGTGTATTATAGTAATGATAAACTTTTCTCTGTATTTTGAAGGTTCATGTGAAGAAACCTGTGACTAGTAAAGCTGGTAATTCAGAAGTGTATGTTGTCTGTCTGGGATTTCAAGGGATTTGTTCAAACCTGCTGGATAAATTGGAGGAGTATTATGGTAAGAAGCTGTATTGGGTTGAATTCTTGGATAGATAAAGTGGTCCAGTTACCCTCAGATTTGTCTGATCATATGAGTAGGGTCCAGTTTCACAGAAATAATTTTATTTGCTGGCTCATCTCATGCTTAGTGTTATGTAGCCTAGTGACTGCACATAGGAATAGACCCTTTTCCAAATAGCTATTACAAAGGATTGTGGGATAGCATTTGGCCTGCATCATTCTTATCCACAGTAAAATGCCATTGACAAAAATTAAAGCACACAAAAACTATCCCACAATCCTTTGTGACTGCTATTTGGAAAAAGGTCTATGGATGGTCTGTACAGGTAATTACTCCTGTTGTATTATCATGCATGGACTGTTATTCTGGTTGTCACAATTAACTGTCATTATAAGTTCTGTACTTTATTTTTGTCCCATTATTACATTATTGATCATATAGCCTGGGATGTTATCAGGCAGCTACCTCAGATAAAAGATTGTACTGAAGACTTTGGGACAATTGCACCTTGTGTATTCTCCATAGGTTGTTTTAATATTTGTCATATACTGCTTATTGTAAAGTGTTCATTTTGTAGTACCATTGAAGATGGTTCTTGCATGCAGTAATGCAGGGCTGTGTCAGGACTTTTCATTTTAAGGTTTGTGTCACCCTAGGCTGGTAAGTACTCCTTGTGGGAGTAGTTCAAGCTTACAGTGGGTAATAGCCAGTATGGCTTTTCTTAAAAATGTTAAAGATACCACAGTGGCAGAGTAGGGTATGAATGGATAGAAAAATGTGTATTCGTTTACCAATAAAAACCAGTGTATGGGTAAAACTTGTGCATTTATGCTGTATTATACATGTGCTATTTGAGTGGAGAACTCTCAATCAAGCAGCTTTCAGTCACATCATTTTGATGAAATGCAATGATAAGAGTTTTCAGGGGCATGGTCATTTAAAAACTTGGTGTTATATTACAAAAGTGTCAACTGTCCAGGGATTAGGATTCATTGTTAAGTGTCATTAGGCATACAGGCAGGAGGGCAGATGGTTTCTTTTAGCATAGAGTTCACACCATTAGACCACATCACCGAAGATTAACCCTTGCTGTGGCCGATAGGATAAAGGTGGTGGCATTTGAAGTGGTGAAGTTTGGCAACTGGGAGATTCAGGGTTCAATCCACGGCTGAGTCAAAGTAAGGTGGGTTTTTCATCAAAGAGCAGTCTATGGTTTTCCCATCTGAACTGGCTTTTTGATTCCTTGCCGTAGGCAGGCAAGGAATCTATCCGATGGTGATGTCGTGTGTGTGGGTGTGTGTATGTGTGTTTGTGACACTCATTGTAATCGCGATATCTCAAGATAGGAATGACCGATACTTTTCATATTTGGTATGTAGGTTTGTCATGTTGAGAGGAAGAACCCTATTGTTTTTGGCAGAGGTCAAAGGTCATTCAAGGTCACCAGAGGTCAAAGTCCAAAAACCTTGTAATCACGATATCTCAAGATAGGAATGACCGATACTTTTCATAGTTGGTATGTAGACATGTCATGTTAAGAGGAAGAACCCTATTGTTTTTGGCAGAGGTCAAAGGTCATTCGAGGTTACCAGAGGTCAAAGTCCAAAAACCTTGTAATCACAATATCTCAAGATAGGAATGACCGATACTTTTCATAGTTGGTATGTAGATTTGTCATGTTGAGAGGAAGAACCCTATTGTTTTTGGCAGAGGTCAAAGGTCATCCGAGGTCACCAGAGGTCAAAGTACAAAAACCTTGTAATCGCCATATCTCGAGATAGGAATGACCGATACTTTTCATAGTTGGTATGTAGACATGTCATGTTAAGAGGAAGAACCCTATTGTTTTTGGCAGAGGTCAAAGGTCATTCGAGGTCACTAGAGGTCGACGTCCAAAACCTTGTAATCGCGATATCTCAAGATAGGAATGACCGATACTTTTCATAGTTGGTATGTAGATTTGTCATGTTGAGAGGAAGAACCCTATTGTTTTTGGCAGAGGTGAAAGGTCATTCGAGGTCACCAGAGGTCGACGTCCAAAAACCTTGTAATCTTGGTATGTCGAGGTAGGAATGGCCGACACTTTTCATAGGTGGTATGTAGATTTGTCATGTTGAGAGGAAGAACCCTATTGTTTTTGGCAGAGGTCAAAGGTCATTCGAGGTCACCAGAGGTCAAAGTCCAAAAACCTTGTAATCGCCATATCTCAAAATAGGAATGACCGATACTTTTCATAGTTGGTATGTAGACATGTCATGTTGAGAGGAAGAACCCTATTGTTTTTGGCAGAGGTCAAAGGTCATTCGAGGTCACTAGAGGTCGACGTCCAAAAACCTTGTAATCGCAGTACCTCAAGATAGGAATGACCGATACTTTTCATAGTTGGTATGTAGATTTGTCAAGTTGAGAGGAAGAACCCTATTGTTTTTGGCAGAGGTGAAAGGTCATTCGAGGTCACCAGAGGTCGACGTCCAAAAACCTTGTAATCTTGGTATGTCGAGGTAGGAATGGCCGACACTTTTCATAGTTGGTATGTAGATTTGTCATGTCAAGGGGAGAACCCTATTGTTTTTGGCAGAGGTCAAAGGTCATTCAAGGTCACCAGAGGTGGAAGTCCAAAAACCTTGTAATCGTGATATCTTGAGATAGGAATGACAGACGGTTTTCATAGTTGGTATGTAGATTTGTCATGTCAAGGGGGAGAACCCTATTGTTTTTGGCAGAGGTCAAAGGTCATTCAAGGTCACCAGAGGTGGAAGTCCGAAAACCTTATTTTTTTTTTTTTTTTTTTCATTTTTTTGGTTATTCAAGTTTTGGTTCAAAGGTCATGTGGCATGAGCTGATGTGAGCAGGGGTGAAATTGTGACCACATCATAAAAAATGATGAAGTAGAGAAGTATAAATTTTATGGATGAACCTCAGTGTAACAAAGCACCCCCCTTTCGGCAAGGAATCACGAAGCCTTTTGGCTTTCTGGTTAAAAGAAACCACATCTGATCTAAATTGCTAAGTTGGTCAGCCACCTGTGGTGAAGTTGTAATTTATAAGCCATAGGCTTCTCCCACATTTGTGGTTGCTTAGTGTAGTAAAACAACTGCCCTTCAAGGCCTGAATTAGTATTTCTTTGGATGTTGAAATGACATTTTATTTCTTTTGACAGGTGGTGATCCTGCAGGACAGGTGATGTTCCCACCCTCTTCTTTGCCCATGTCTTTCTGGAATCAGCTTCTGGACTGTGCATGTAAATTTAAAGAGTACCAGGTTGATACAATTAGGGAAAATATGTCTCTGTTTGAAAATAAGGATGATGAACGGTGGGATGAGATAGCAGAAGTACAAAAGGCTTGCGCCCTGCAATTCTTTGATAAATGTCATCCCATACCAATGAACCAATGGATTTGCAAAGAGGGTAGCTTTAAGCAAACTCTTAACTTGAGTTTTGGAAAATTACAGGGAAGCTGGAATGAAAGGCAGCTCGATAAAGATTTGCCACAGGATGAGTTTGTGAAGAGGATGGCTGAGAGACTGGAAATTACAAAGTGGGAGGAAGAGAGGTTGTGTACAATAGTCAAGGTAGGACTTACAATAGTTTGAAACTTGGAATAAGAACTTTGAATTTTGCCCTTATTTTAAATTTAAGAAACCCTGCTAGTGCATTGGTTTTTAGCATGAGTATGTCCTTTAGGGGATACACTGCAGCTTTTCAGGGGGTACACAAAATCTTTGCCAAGTATGCATCATTTTGTTGGAAAAGGAGCGGACTGCATCTGAGTCAGGAAAGCAGTAGGTGACTCTCATTTCTCTGCTAGATGGTGTGCTGTGCTAAGTGCTGTATATTCACTGTAGTCATCTAACTGTAAGCTAAATGTCATTCTCATCTGATCAAGAGACACCTGTAGGCACAGGAAGCTGTTCTCAGTTGGGGCAGAAGGTTGGTTTGGAATGCCATCCTGGGGGAGGGGTCCATGGGAAGGGGGTAAATATTTAAGAGTACTTAGATACAATTTGGTGCAACATATTGTGTAATTTTAAGAAAAGTTCAACAGCAAATTTGTGACATTTTTGGTTTCGATGATAAGAGAAACCTATGCATTCATGATGGCGTGTGTGTGTATGTGCGTGTGTGTGTGTATGGGTGTGTGGGAGTGTGTGTGTATGTATGTTTGTTTGTGACACTTTGCTCGTTAACACAATATCTCAAGAAGGGAAACTCTGACAGTTCTCAAACTTGGTACATAGATGCCCCATATTGAGAAGAAGAACCCTATTGTTTTTGGTGGGGGTCAAAGGTCACCTGGGGTCACCGGGGGTCAAACTCTGAAAACCTTGTTAACACAATATCTTGAGGTAGGAAGCTTGGATGAATTTCATATTTTGTATGTAGATGCGTTATGGTATGAGGAAGAACCCTATCATTTTTGGTGGAGGTGAAAGGTCATCTGGGGTCACCGGGGGTCAAACCCTGAAAACTTCGATAACACGATATCTCAAGAAGGGAAACTGTGACAGTTCTCAAACTTGGTACATAGATGCCCCATATTAAGAGGAAGAACCCTATTGTTTTTGGTGGGGGTCAAAGGTCACCTGGGGTCACCGGGGGTCAAACTCTAAAAACCTTGTTAACACAATATCTTGAGGTAGGAAGCTTAGATGAATTTCATACTTTGTTTGTAGATGCATTATAGTATGAGAAAGAACCCTATTATTTTTAGTGGAGGTGAAAGGTCATCTGGGGTCACCGGGGGTCAAACCCTGAAAACTTCGTTAACATGATATCTCAAGAAGGGAAGCTCTGAAAGTTCTCAAACTTGGTACATAGATGCCTCATACTAAGAGGAAGAACCCTATCGTTTTTAGTGGGGGTCAAAGGTCACCTGGGGTCACCGGGGGTCAAACTCTGAAAACCTTGTTAACACAATATCTTGAGGTAGGAAGCTTGGATGAATTTCATACTTTGTATGTAGATGCATTATGGTATGAGGAAGAACCCTATTATTTTTGGTGGAGGTGAAAGGTCATCTGGGGTCACCGGGGGTCAAACCCTGAAAACTTCGTTAACATGATATCTCAAGAAGGGAAACTGTGACAGTTCTCAAACTTGGTACATAGATGCCCCATACTAAGAGGAAGAACCCTATTGTTTTTGGTAGGGATCGAAGGACACCTGGGGTCACCGGGGGTCAAATTTTGAAAACCTTGTTAACACAATATCTCGAGGTAGGAAGCCTGGATAAATTTCATACTTTGTATATAGATGCGTTATGGTAAGAGGAAGAACTGTATCATTTTTGGTGGAGGTGAAAGGTCATCTGGGATCACCGGTGGTCAAACCCTGAAAATCTTGTTATAAACACAATAACTTGAGTTACAAAGCTTGGATGAATTTCATACTTTGTATGTAGATGCATTATGGTAAGAGGAAGAAGCCTATCATTTTTGGTGGAGGTCAAAGGTCATTTGAGGTCACCAGGGGTCAAACTCTGAAAACCTTGTTAACCTGATATCTCCAGGTAGGAAGCTTGGATAAATTTCATACTTTGTATTTAGATGCCTTATAGTTAGAGAAAGAACCCTATTATTTTTGGTGGGGTTCAAAGGTCATCTGGGGTCACCGGGGGTGAAACCCTGAAAACCTGGTTAACACTATATCTCAAACTAGGAAGCTTGAATAAGTTTCATACTTTGTATGTAGATGCATTATAGTAAGAGGAAGAATCCTATCATTTTTGGTGGAGGTCAAAGTTCATTTGGGGTCACTGGGGATTAAACTCTGAAAATCTTGTTAACACAATATCTCCAGGTAGGAAGCTTGGATAGATTCCATACTTAGTATGTAGATGCGTTATAGTGAGAAGATGAATCCTCTTGTTTTTGGTGGAGGTCAGAGGTCATCTGGGGTCACCAGAGGTCAATGTCTGAAAACCTTTTCAAGATGATATCTCCAGGTAGGAAGCTTGAATAGATTTCATACATGGTAAATTGATGTGTTATAGTGAGAAGATGTACCCCATTGTTTTTGGTGGAGTTCAAAGGTCGTCTAGGGTCACCAGGGGAAAGGTCATTTGGGGTCACCAGAGGTAAAAAAAGCAAAATTTCCCAAGAATTCCCAAGAATATCACATGGGTTCACCAGAGGTCAAAGAGCAAAATTTCCCAAGAATTCCCAAGAATTCCCAAGACTATATAGGAATACAAAACTGTATTTTTCCAACATGTTAAGATAGCATTTGACCATTGACTGAAAGATATGGGACATCATGGCTTTATTTGGAATAGAACATACAGTATATCATCGAAACCTCAATGCATTTTTGCATTCTGGTTTTACAGAGGGAATAAATATAGGGTGTTTGTCCTTGAATTGAGGGGGTCAGAAGCATACTTCTGCCCCATCACATTTTTCGACTGGGTCAGCTTTAGCTCCTATGAAGAGGCATGCACAGCAACAACAAAATTATGGCAACCTTGTGTGATGTCTGTCAAAAGAATATTTTTCTCTGCCATGAGGTACACATCGTGGGTCATGTGTACTCGGAAGGTATGCTAATGGAACAAGGTCAAAAACCCGTTTAGGGTTTTCAATCTGTTGACGTAATTGAAGACCACTGTTCCAATTGTATATGTGACACTGTGCACCAGGTCCATATTTAAGTTTTTTAGGAAAGCAAACCAGTGTCAATAGTGCAGAATCATTTATATCTGTCACTATGGCTGTTCACAGAAGCATTTTGTCAAGGCGGCAGCAGGCTAAGCACTGCAACACCAAAACATTGAGCGTGCTAAGAAAAAGCAAATACCAGAAATATTTCCCATATTTCCAGAAACAGCTTTTTCAGTGCATTACAAGTTTCATCTCAACAATCCGTTAGCATTTTAATAATAAAAGATTTAAATGGTGGATGTTTGATAAAAATTTTACTTTTTCTGACGGGACTGCTTCTGACATGCCACCCCTTTCACTCCCACTATATATGGCCATGTCCAGCACAAATTGTAGTCTCCAAAGACATAAAAAGAAACTTCAGATGACTCTTATAAAAGTGATTGCTCTCTGAATTTTTCAAGGTTTAAAATGATTTTTGTACATGTATGTCAAAAGAAATCTCATAATGTCAGTATATGCTTTTGTAACTATCTGAAGTATGAAGTTTGTTTTAAAACGTTAAGATATTCCTTCTTTTAGGTAGCAGGTGAAAGTAGGAAGCAGGACCTTACACGTTGGGACTTTGTGGAAGGAAAACCTTTGAAGTCTGTAAAATTATCAATGTTCTGTAATGGAGATGTGCTGGAAGACTGGAACACAATATGTGAGAGGTCAAAGGTGAGGTTATTGTCATTATTAGCATAGGATAAACTAAATGCAGAAAAAGACTATCCTAGGACAAACAACTCTTGTTTTAAAAACTGTTACTGTATTGGGTGATAAATTATCTGGATTTAGTGAAATGTGGAAATAAAATTTTGATCATGTAGGAATTTTAATCAATAGTGACATGACACGAGCAATGTTTGACATATTTGCAGGCATGAAGATTTGTAGAAAAATTGTAGAAGGCAAAAACATTTGATCAGATGGAATTTAGGTTTTTGAGAGGGAAGAGGGATAATTTATTTGGTATCATAGCTCATTGTGCAGTGTAAGCTGTCACATTGCTACTCAAAATTGGAATTGTGTGGCAGCTTTTTGTATAACATAACCCTTTTTGCTTGCCTTATGGTAAAAAAATCATGAAATTTCATACAAACTGCTTGGCAACTATGCAAAATTTGAAGATCTGTCTTTTACACCCTGCTGTGTTTAATTTTAATATATTGGTGGCTACAGATGCTGTCAGTTACTTCATAAATTTGTATTCCATGTGAAATGCAGGTCTTCAGGTACAAAGAGAAATCTTTTAATCCAAAGAGTGAAGAATTTTGCTGCCAGCAACTGGGTCTAGAGGTAATGTATAGTTTTCTATCAAGACAAAACATTTATTCAGGAAAGTGATTTTATGTGTGTTGGTGGAATGGAACAGTGAATGGTTCATATGAATATGTTGATGTATATAAAGTTGATGTGGGCTGTTGATGTCTCCATTGCAGCTTTGCAACTTTAAGTGATCAGACTTCAAGAAAACTTGTTATATTTTGTACCTAAGGTGGTCGATCTTGAAAAAGATTAGGCTTAATAATTCTTTTTGTTTACGAGGAACAGTGCAGAATAATTCTTGTTGATGTGTCAACATTGTTGATGTTGATTGTTGATATCTCCTCATCAATTTTCACTGAGTCAAATAAAGCAAAGATGCCCAGCTTCCTATAGTGTTCTTAGGAGAAGTAGATTTAAGTGATTTTGTATCATATGGACAAGTGCAGATTTTCTTGTTGATTGGCCAACATTGTTTATGTTGATTTTTGATGTTGTATGATGATTGTTGATATCTTTCCATCCATCTTGTAATTTTTGCACTGGTCAAAGTAAAGATGCACAGTCTAGTTTTATCCTCAGGAGAGCTCGGTTTCATTCATTTTATATCATAGGGAACAGTGCAGATTTACTTGATACATCAGTGTTGTTCATGTTGATTGTTGGTATTTTATGTCGATTTTACCGCACAGTTTGTTGATTGTTGATTTGTCACCTGCTATCATATAATTTCACTGATAAATCTCTAAGCAAGCATACCTAGTGTAGTTTATATCTGGATTGTGCTCAGAAAGACTGGGTTTAATTAAGTTGGTATGATATCCAGGAACAATGCAGATTTATTTGTTGATAGGTCATTGTCAACATTGTTGATGTTGATTGTTGACATTGTTGATGTATATTACTGTTCAATGTTTCATAGTTTTAAATATGAAATGGTTTTTCTCCATACATAAGTCCACATGAATCTTCCAGATACATGTTGAATTTAATATTCATGCTTCATATTAAACTGTAGTAAATACATGTAATAACAGTTTCTTATATAAATAAATACAGGTATAATTTGATCTAAATTTTCTTCAAAGTTGAATGACATTTAAAGACCTTTCATATTTGTTTTTATGTATCCTTCAGGAAATCTCTCATTGGCCTTTCCATGGAATGAAGATTCATTTGAAAAGCAATGGTATTTCACCCCACCAAGAAGTAGCAAATCCTGTTAACATTACAGATGTATCAAGACTTCTTGTTGATGAAGACTTCACACAAAGGTGATTTCATCACTGCATTTGTGATATTACGGAAACTTCATTTTCAAAATTGTGAAACCCAAGATGCAAGTCTTCTCATTGTATACTGGTAGTTTAATTCTCTAACCGCACATCGTGAGAAAGATGTCATGTATAGTTTGGATTAGACTCAGTTGGCATATTTATGGAATTGTTTTATGCCTGAGTAGACAATGTTAGTGTCATTCTCACTATTGGTGGAGTGCAACTCCACTTATAGTGAACTGACAGTTGCTTGTTTATGCAGAGAGTCGTTATTTGGAAGCAAATACATCGCTCTGAAGTGAGGTTTGCACCACCAAGGTCACACAGTAATCTGCCCCTTGTATCTTTCTCGGCATTTCTATAAGACTTACACTGGATTTAGGTAGTTCATACAAAAGGGATTTGTCATCTGCAGTAGGACTGGGGATTTTGTTGCTGCTGTGGCCACAGCATTGCCAGTCGCTGGAAAATTAAAATATATTGCATCTTTGGATGCTCGTTGATGCGGATGAGAGAATACCAGTAAGGGTTTATTTAAAAATATGAACATGATTCTATACCTGGCCATTTCAGGAAACTTCTGGAAACTGTTCCAATTGTTGTGAAAAATTAGACAAAAATTAGCCTTCTGTCTCTGCAGCTCATTTGCATGACATTCATTCTGTAGGAAGGGGAAGACCTCATTGGTTTATTTCAATGAAACAGTCATTTCGAGTTTTGAAGCACCTTAGCCTTAATTAGTGGTGGCATAAATCTACTCATCAAAGCACTACCGAGTAAGCCAATTGTGATAGAATTACTACACCTGAATGATGTTGCTAACATACCAATATCAAATTGAAGCCATCGAAAAAAAAAGAAAGAATCCCCCGTCAATTGAATAAGTAGCTTATCATTGATAATCTTCTCGGAATTTAATGGGTTTTAGAGTATTAGCATAAATTAAACTTTCCGTTAAAATAATCTTCTGAATAACAACTCCCTGATTTATGTCACCATGGGGAGGAATACTGGATACTGCAAGCCATGCTGTGGCAGGAAATTTTTATTCAGATAACATACTGTAATGTTGACAGCTTGTCCCACAACCATTATAGGTGTTGGGGGAGGGGGAATTCCTTGACTATGTCCCCTCCTCCAAAATTTTTATTAATGCCTCTCTTACTATACTGAGTCACAACTTCATCATTCATATACTCTTGTACTGGATCAGTGCAAATTTCACTTCAAAATAAACTTTGTACTTCCAACCTGAGGAACACTGGCCATGGGCATGCACATTATAAAGGCAGTACATACTGTACATTTATGTTGGATAGGATAAAAGGGTAGTCAAAGTGTTTTTTTTTTTAATGGGATTATGGACAGGTAACAATAGACAGCCAAAACAGTAAGTGTGAACATTGAAGTATGCATGGAGTCCAAACCCCATGCATACATGGGGTTGGGTCTCAGTTTTTGTGTTAAAGAAACCAATGAAAGACTTTAGTTTCGCTAGGTAAACTTCAGATATAGTGCTCTTGGGGTTGGATACCGAAGCAAAGGAGGAATTTTGCTGAGACTTTAACATCCAGTAGAAAGGAAGTGGCATTAAAATTCACTTCATGGGGTGATTCAATTCTGGTGATAGGTAACTTTTGACTACCACTGGAAACTAGGAGAGAGAAATGGAGGGCAAGCTATTTTTGACTTCATTTTAATGCATAATTTTAATTTTGTCTACAGATTAATTACTGAATATTCCAGCAAAGCAGAGTATATTATTGCTGATTGCTGCTGTAGAACTGATTTCATCAGTTCTCCATCCACTTGGGAGCTTCAGTCCAGGCATCTTCTCTTAGCAGTGGTTTATCTTGCAGTGAATGTAAGAAAAAAATTTTTATTTTACTTCCCCCTCCCCCCTCCCCCCACCACTACCTTGACTCTGCTTCATCCCTCTCAGATACGGTTAGAAACTGAGCCATAAAACCTCATCTAACTCCATACACAACACATATGTAATTTTCTTTGACAGTTCCTACATCAAATCTAAATCTGAATGTCAAACTGTGTTTCTTTTTGTATGTGTTGTATTCTTAAGTGGAGTGGACTTGATATGTTGCATGTGGGCCAAGGGGATGTTCCGCTTGCATTTAATATGCTTTCATGTATTGCACAAACTGGAAAACTGTCAAGCTTTTGTTCTGGTTTCAATAACAGTTAATGATGGTTGTTTTTGATGTGAACAAAGGTTTGTTACCACAGATGTACCATTTTCACAAGTGGTCCCTGTTTATTAATTGTGATGGGGCTGTAGAAGAAATGAACATCATGCTTTGAAAAATGTCAAGATGGAAAGTAAATTATTGTGTTGGCTTTTAACTTAGCTTCCACAAGAACTTAGCTAGAACTATTCCATGCATCTCTACCAATCTGCAGACAACTGACCAGCTTTTCAAAGGAAGTTTTGTTGTCTAAGTGAGATAAACAGTATCAATTTAACCCCAATGCTGTTGCCAATGCAAGGAGCTTTGTAATTCATTTCTGTGGAATGTGTTTGTGCCAAATAATTGTGTCTTCAAACCTACTGCTTCATCTGCACTGTACACCCACAGTCAAACTAAGGAAGGAACAGCTAAAATTTTTGGGGAGGTCAATTTGTCAATGCATGTAATCTTCTAGCATGAATTTATGTATGGAAGAGTGCTACTAAATACCTACTCTTCCAGCAGTGTGGAGAATTGTTAAGTTTATCAGTACATTGCAATCAATAGTCAAAGTTATTTAAACCAAAACTGTAATAATTTTTGACCACAAAATATGATCCTATGAAGTTTACTTGAAGGTGCTACAAATAATTGCCCTAAAAATAAGCATAAGATTTATTACCATAAGTAAATTTCTCCAAGAGAAAGGAGGGAAGGCAACTATTCTCCTAAAGTGGTGAAAGATGTTGGTTCCCACATCTTGTCAGTTAGATGGTCAGTTGGTTGGTCAGTGTGTTGGTTGGGTAGACCATTTGCATGTTCACTCCATGTGTTTTATTTGACCAACATGTTTCAGGCTCACATCTTGTAGCTGCTATACATTGCACCATAATCCTCCAGCTGACGATGTCGATTGCATGCCAGATTAAAGTGTGCTCTAAGAAAGATGAATTTACTAGCTGACTTTGCTTTTTGTGTGCACCACAAGTTTTGTCAGTGAATCACTTGATCATGAACTCTACTGTTTTGTACTTTCAGATGAGCTGTGATGGAGCCAATCTTACTCTTCTACTACCTGGCCTTTTGACAAGATTCTCAGCTGGTCTGGTGTATCTGCTTAAGATATGCTTCCAAGAGGTGAGATGTATCTAGTATTAGATCGATTATCAGTATTCAGTATCATTATTAGCCAATATTCTTCATGTTTGCTCTATATCAGTAAACTTCACCTTAAAGGCTGATACTATTAAACTGTTGTTACTTGGCCTGTACTTCATGCAAATGCTTCATTGTTTAGCTCATGTCTGACTGTATGCCCCAACATGTTTTACTTCACATAAATGTGAAGTATGCAAGAGCTTGATGACTTGTATACAGTATGCTTATGTCTAAACTATCGGTATCAGTCGATACTACGAGTTGAAGTATCAGATATGGATAATCCCTGAAGTTGCTGTTTATGTGAATGTATCAATATCAGTGAAATTGGTATTTAGCCGCTGTATGTGGTCTTGATACTGTATAGAGGTGTTTCACCGATGTCATGTGATCGATCGTCTCTTTGGTTTTGAAGGGCAATCATACATTGTGTCACAGTCGTATCTAGGGGTATGCTGTGTGTGTGTGCTGTAAATACGCCTACTGCATGTGTTTTGCCCTTCAGTGTCAAGCAATATCAATCGTGTGACGTCGCATGAAATCCCTCTATATACTCTTTGTGAACTTGAAGTATTTTGAGAACTGACCTCATTTCCTTACATTGATAAGCAATTGTTTTTCTTTGCTTTTCAAGCCAGTGGTTTGAACTTGAAACAGATAAGGATGTGATTTTACCTATAAGGTTGTAAAATTCCTGTGCCTTTCTTACATTCACTGAACAAAAGCAAGAAATTAAATTTACAGTGTAAAGAAAAACATAAATATTTGTAGTAATCTTAAGTTTCTGTGTCACTTCTGCTTGCTTCCAGTTCACATTGGATTCACAATATGATAGCTTCATCTGCTTAAATTCTGAGAACTTCACACGAGAATTGAATGGAAATTTTACCAGAATGTTTAATTTGTTCTAATCCTATTGAACATGTAAAACCTAAATTTTAAAGCATTGTTATAAAATCATTGATACCACTTTCAAAGTTTTGACTTTTGAATATTTTAAGTATGTGAACTTAAAAAAATTCTGAGAAAAAGAAGTTGGCAAACAAAAAATTTACAAAAAGAGAATTGTGTTTATATTAAGCAAAAAGAAAAGTGATTAGTGCAGCAAACTAAACTTACAGCATTATTGAAACTACAGAGGTAGGACACATGATGCATTATACCTGTTAGCTATTACAGTATATTTTGTGGTGTTTCATGGTTGTGTCATTTTGTAAATAAAGCTTTTCACAGTCTAGTAATTTAACACTGTAAGTTACTTCAGATACAGGTAACCCTATTATTGATGTTGCCTACTTCTCAGAGTTACTTTAACCAATGTTGTAGTCTTGAGCGACTAATAAGTTTGGGGTTGGACACCTGCAGCCCTGTTAGTTGTGACTCTGAATGAAATCCTGCCTCCTAGAATGGTGCTATAATTGATACATACAGGGACGCATACCTCAGCAGCTCCAAACTGTCAAATGCTAGCAACCAATGAGTATAATTATCCGCAAGCTTTCACCATAGGCCTAGCTGACAATTTTAGAGAATTATAGCTTTCAACTGAAGAAAAAACTTGTGGTCCATTAAAAGACACATTAAACAGGTCAGATTTTTACAATACTTCATGAAAACCTGCAAAAGAACACAAATGCAATCTCCAAAGTGTGAATTTTTGGCATGCTTTTGTCAGTACAGTACGTTTCTCAGGAGTCACAATCCCAAGAAAAGTGACTTTGCTACTGAACTCCTTACTAGCAGCCAGACTCTGAGGTGGAGTCAGGTATTGAACCCACCCAAGCCTAATTCTGTTATACTGTGTACACATTTTATGCAGTGATTTTCATCACAAAACTTGCATCTTGGCAGCTTTGTTTAAAATTGCATTTAATGCTTTTGTGGAATGATCTAGTATTGATACTTAAATTATTCAGAGACTTTGCAGTGAAAATGTTTATTCAAAATTGTCTTGTATGTATTCATTGTGAGTTGATTTTCAGATGCAGTTTTGAAGTTGAAATTTTCAAATTTGCTAAGAATTTTTTTACCAAAATCGTATTCCTCTTTTCGCTAACTTCCTGTGCTTTCCCCTTTTTTCTTGCTTCTTGCTTGCAGGTTACACTTCAACATTCCTGTAATTTACAAAGTCACATGACACCTGTCAAAGTAGAATGCAAACGGTATTCAGCATTGTTTCAAGTAAATATATCAAGGGTGAGTCTAAATGCAGACTTTTACTTTAGAATTTGGCATACTGTACATGTTTGTGTGACAAAAATGTTGTACAGCAGTCTTTCAACAAAGTACCATTGTCTGGCGGAATTGTGTGGGGTGGGAATAGTATGGGGGGTTGGGGATGGGGTGGGCAGGGGAAGTTTTCTGGGAAAGGTATGAACAGTTTCATGAGAACAGCATAAAGAGACTTGGACCAGATACTGTAACTGCCTCTCGCTACTGATGTTGTCAAAAGGGTGGCAACAACACTAGACAATTCTGTGTGAAGACATTGGCATATGATTTTGCCATTGTCAGTTTAAGTACTTTTTTTTGTTTTTCATTTTTTCATGGATTTTTGTTCATGAGATTTAGCTGTCCCTAAAAATAAATTATCTGTAGCTGGAATATGATGTATGATTATATTTTGTCAGTGGTAAAATTTTCTTTTGAAATTACTGGTAGGAAGTTGCTCAGTTTTTGCTGTGGAATTTCTTTACATTATTTTCATTCTTATTTTTAAAGAGAAAGGCACATCTGTGATTCTGAACAGGTCATCTATAACATTTTTTAATTGTATTTCAATTTCTTTCTTTTTTTATTGCTTGCAGGTGCTAGAAAGATTATTCAAGAAGTGTGTGAATGCCAGTTCTTCAGATAAATTTGAAATTTTAGAAACTGTGCCAGTGGTGTATCTCCTTGGTAAGATTGAAGTTTTTCATTAAATAATTTTACCTTTTTTGAACCTGCTGATTTTGTGCTGTAGTAGGGTGAAAATGGAAGCAGTTGTTGTGAGATACTATTAATGTTTTGTAGGAAGACAGTTCATGCCAGTACTCAATTGCTAACCCCTTTGGATAACTTCTTTTACTGTTCTCTGGAAAAATCTGTAACATTTATAGAAATGCTCAAGATCTATGTATGTAGTGGGTTTGCTGACTTTTTATAAGTCTTCAAGGCCCAATGCATGTTTCATTTAATTGTAGGCAACTCAATGTTTTTTCAGAGTCGGGTACTTAAGGTCTTAGGGGTCATGACTCTGAATGAATTCATGACCGGAATGTTCATTCTTAAAAAAGTTTACAATGAAATTCTAACTGCAGTCTACAGTGTACCATTGGAGTATAGTAACAGCAGGCCTACACTAGTGGTGTCCTTATCCCTGAAATGCAGTATTTCTGATTTCAGAAATGCAGGCATCAACTGAAGGGAAAATTGGTGATTAAATGAAGAAAGAGCAGACCAGCTTCTTCACAATGCTGTATTTTAATAGTGTAAATTTGACTGTAAAATAAGAATGTTAAAAGAACTTACACCATGTGTTACAAGAGATTTACCCACCCCAAACTTTGGGGTTGAGGCTCTTTTGGGCGGTTTTGTTGTCGCTTTATCTGTTGCTTGGGTTGTCAGCTTTGTTTTTTTGATCAGTTTGGCTGTGTTCACTGTGGCACGTGGAAAGTACATCTGATCTATTTTGGCATTGGTTTTGTTTTCTCTTTGTGTTCATTTCCAAGCACGTCAAAAATTCTTCCGAATTGTTTTGAGTGTTTGTTTTCGTTTTTCAGTACTTGTCCTGACAGTGGTTCTTCATGTGCAGTGTTGGTACTTTCATTGTAAATGTGTGTGCTTGCATTTGTGAAAGCTCATCCCTAACTTTTCAAACATGCACACATGTTTACCCAGATGTGTGGATCTTTGCAAAATGACCTGTTCCAGGAAAGCCAAAGATTCGTTAAAAATCATCTTATATTAGAAAAATCTTGTAAAATTATTTATTTTAAATAGTAAAGTTTGTATCCTTCTCTTTGTCTAGATCCAGAGTTTCAGACAAGTTTGACAAAGTTCAACAACTTAGTATTGAGATCCAAGGCATGTAGTGTAATAATGGCTGAACTTAACATGAAGACTGAAGAAAACTCAGTAAATAATCAGTGACCACAATTTCTCCACCAATACATTCTGATTTATTCAGGAAAAAATGATTTGAAGAAAATGCCTGAATTACAGAGAATTATGGGACATGACCTTTTTCAGGTTGGAAAATACATGTGACGTGTATAACTTTGAATTTATCAATCTTAGTAAGTGTGTATATTTGACTAAAAGAAATATTAATTTTTAATCACTGAAGAAATTATGGCAGGATGCTGGATGTGCTCTTAAGTTTAGCTAAAGAATACCTTTGTAAGTTGGTTTTCTTAGAGTTTAACTTATGCAAGTTTTACTTATCAAGTTAAGTTTCATTTTCCAAGGTAGGGACCATGCTTCTTGTTTGGGTACTGCCTTTACACGCAGCTCATAATAATACAAAAAACAGGTTTTTATGAGGTACTTAATGCTAGCAGTTAGGTCTCAAAGTGTTTTCTAAAGGCCTGTCATAGTGTAAAGCTTGTCAGTCCTTAATGTTCTGAAGTAGCGTAGGAGATGAAAAGTATATGCTCTCAGTCAGATTAAAGATGCACACTTTATATCATTATTTCTGTTTTCTATTCTCTTATGCTGAAAACCATGTAAAACCGCACTAGGTTCCATATTTTCAGTTTTTCATAGGAGATAAGAAGGACTTCATTACCAGCTCGCCAGATAAAAGGTAAATGCTACTTCATTGATGTATTCAGTTGGTTATGATCAGCATAACTAGTCTTTTTTCTGGTTCCCATAAGGTGGTTCATAGGCAATTTGAAGGAAAATGAAAGGGGGAAGAAGGAGGGGGGAAGGAGGTGTAGGTCGGGTGAAAATGTTTGGAATGCAGTTTATATAGCAGTTATAGCTTGAACTAAAATTCTTGGTCAGGTCAAAGTAAGGTCTTTTTTTTTCATCCAAACAAGATCTATGGTTTTCCTCTCTGAAATGACCTTCTAAATTGAAAATTTTCATGCTTGAGTAAATATGCTGGGAATTGAGAGCCACAACATGAAGTTGGAATCCACATGTGTTGTTGGAGGTTTCAGCCTTATTTATTGTAGTGTCATGGAACTAAAATAATTAAAGGCCTAAAAGATAGCAACTATAATATTTCTATACACATTGACAGTCTGTTGCCTCTGTGCCTAGAAAGTCTTCCATGTGACAAAACCAAAGGCAAGGGAGTAGGCAAGGGAAGTCCCATTTTACCACTCCTTGTTTAAGCAGGAAATTCCCATAATTTTTTTCCTCCCCCCTTTAAAAGGAGAAGAAGATCTTTCCAAGATTATGTACCTTTCAAGGATTGTAGTTTGCAAGTAGGATGCTGTTTTGTACATTTTAAACAATTGTATGTACATAAGTTCACTGAAATATTTGTGTGCCAACTGTTTCGTTTTTATAAAAGTTACAATTATTTTCATACTACCACTTATTTTTGCATGTAGCATTTCCTTTCCATTAGTGCAGCCCAAATATCAAAATTAAGGGACTTTGTCAAATCAGAAATGAAAACAAAGGAATGTCTCCCAAAGAAATTAGCTTACAAAGTTGGCTTAATATTTCTTTTAATGATTTTTTTTTTGACAATAATCAATCAACTGTACGTCTTTGTATATCTATTCAAGAGATAAAACTGCTTTCTGTCACGTTTAATTGAAGATTACTTATTTTTCATACAAAAATTCTCATCCTGACTGGCTCATTCTTGACAATGCATTTGCAATCGATTAAGGGCAAATACAGTCAACCCAGCTTGAATGGATAAACACGGGTTTGTTAAATTAATTGGCTGATTTAATACTGCTACAATTGGTTGTATGTGATTGTTAAATGTATGCAAGGTCATGGCATAGTTAACTGTGTTATGTAATGCTTTCATTTTCAGAGCACATCAATAATTCTTGTTGTAGAAATCATGGGAGACATGCAAGTTCATAATCAAGGAGAGGGGGCCAGGGAGAGAGCCCCAAGAAGAATCTCGCTTATGAACAAATCATTGCAGTTAAACACAAATTAGCATAAATTACTGTCCTGAAAATATCTCCTTCCCCCTTCCTGGAAGCCATTTCCCCTCCCCACCGCCTTTGGTAACTGGTCTATGTTTACACATCTTTTTGCTTCAACATCTCTTTGTTTGGACACCTTTGGGGGTGGGGGTAAGGAAGTTAGGGTCAGGAGTTCTTGTAGGGTCACAGTCAGGGATATGTTACAAACAGAAATCATTTACACAAATTTGGATGTGAAAACAAAAACAAAAATATGGGTACATTACTCACACCTGCATGTGTTTAGAGTTTTGGATCACAAAGGTATTGAAACATAGCGAGGTTAGGACACAGATGTGTAAGACACCATGTCTGGCTAAGGGGGACCCTTGAGAAGATAGCTAATTTATTTGATGTCTCCAAATAAGATTAGGGTAACTGCTTCCCCTTATAAGCTAAACCAGTACTATCCAAAACTTATAATAATTTTTTAAAGGCAAAATGCAGTCATCCCAATTAGAATTGGTGTACTCTGGTATCCTAATTCATCAGTGGATCTTTTTAATCCTTTGGCAATATTTTTGTTACTGAATTGTTAAATTCATGGAGCAATATTTCCAAACTTTACCTTTTGTTGGCAATATTTATGTTCAAAACATCTTCAGAAGTACTTGTAAGGTAAATAAGAGGAGATTTGCAAGTTTCGTGATTTTTCAAGGCAATTGTGGGGCTACGAGTTATTCCTTTTATGCTATGAAGTGTAACTAAAGCAATGCAGCTGACTATTCAGAGACAGGGAAATTTTGTTTTGTTTTAGAGGTTGGAAGTGTGTGTTTAGAAGTGTGTGTTTTTAATGTTCCTACCAAATAAATATTCCTAGACAGGCCTTATAGGTATCTTGTGCTCCAGCTAATAGCTTTTTTTTTTATTTTGTTGAACTGGAAACTTATGGCAAGAATGAAAATAGATATTTGGGAATCCAAGTTTTAACTTTTGAATAGTAGGTGTATGATTTTTATGCTATGTGGTTTTCGTCAACTTTAGATTATTTTTGCTGCCTGACGAAATACAAACTATTACTCAAAATATCAAACTCCTGTGGTTGTTTAAACGACGGACTTGTCATAATCTTGTCTCAGGTGAAGGGGGTGGCGCTTGATTCTACCAGGCAGGTGATATTAGCTGGAAATACATTGTAAAACTTTACATTTCTGCTGATCCAATTTGATCCGCTTCCAGCGGCACTGCCAGGCTTTGGTGATTGGGGGGGGGGGGGGCACAACAGATGATGTCGTAATGGCACTTCGGTAACCTCCCAAGTCTGCGCAAAATGCGTTTTATTTTTTCGTGCGCTCCCTGCTTCCGTATACACAGTGGGGGGATCCTCCCCTTGTCAGGTTTCACTACAATAAGGTGCTGTCCTGGGGGAGGGGGTGTCTCCCTCCCCTTTGAGAAATTTTTGTATATTTAAGGTTGCTTAGATGCGAAATGGTGATATCTTTGTGATATTTTTGGAGCTGATCACATACCTGTATGGCTGGAAAATGTCCATAAATAATTAAGTGAATTCTAATTTGTCCCGACTGGCCTGGATGTTTTTTTTTCAACTAAATGGCTTAAATATTCCCTTTTTTATGCACCCCGAGTTTGAATACAGCAGTGAGGATCTTTCCTTTGTCACTACATAAAGGTGCAGTCCTGGGGGAGGGGGTTCTCCCTCCCCTTTGAGAAATTTCTGCTAATTTAAGGTTTCTTAGATTCAAAATGGTGCTATCTTTTGGAATATATTTGAGCTGATCATATATAGGTGGAAAATGTCCATAATCTAGTGAATTCTTATTTTTGGTTCGGTGAAAAAGGAGAGTATGTTGTCTAAGAGAAGAATACATTGTCAACAAACCTCCTGAAGACTCCCTTTTGGCTACTTTACCGCTTTCTATTGAGGCAAAGTTCTTACCCATTAATACGTGCGTTGAGTCCACAGAAACATTGTTGGACTATAACGAAATTTTTCCTCCTCTTCATTGTGCATTATGAAAAGCATGGCTGGCAGACACCTGCATAGGGCCTCCTGGAAGCTCTGGATGAAGTACATAAAATTGAGCAATGACATAATGCTTATTACTTGACATCCAAATGATAATAAAGAGTATGACGCAGAGCACTTTACAACTATCGTATTTTCACTAATTTTGAACGAAAATCCAGATGAACAGCTTTCAGCAATGGGAAACGGGCGGGAGGGAGAGTATAGGTGCAGGAAGGTGATATTAGACCTCCCTGATAGGTACAGCAAAAGGGGTGAAGCACTAACAAGCGCGTTTCAGAATGCTTTTTTTCTTGTCGTAGGTGTATTAAAAATCACCATCTATCAGAGGCGTAGCCGGGAATTTTTGAAGGGGGGGGGGGGGCGAAGCCCAAAGACAGACTCTCAGCGCTTCGCGCCACCATGAGTTGGCGCGAAGCGCAAGAAAATTTTGGCCCAAAATGCCTCCCAGATCGCTGGGAAAGGCACTTCTCAGGCCTACTTTACCGCATATAAGTAGGGGAAGCACTAGCAATATTGTATAAATAAACATTAAAAATTACCAAAAATATGCTTAATAGGGGCGGCCGTGCCGACTTCACCCCCTTAGCTACGTGCCTGCCATCTATACCGATAACGGCTGCGCGCAAAGCTCTCGGTAAAATTTTTTGGAAAATGTATAACGGCAAATACGTAATTTCAACTTTTCAAATCATGCTACAACAACTTAGATTGAAAGATCCCATATTGATGCTAGGACCCTACAGATGTTGTGATTATAGTTCCATGTATTATTACCTTAATAATGGTCATGAGATGGAGTGCAAACCGTAAAGCATGGGCGCAAAGCGCGCGAAATTTTTCATTAAGGTTTCCATGACAAAACTGCATTCAGAATCTGCATCGAGACACTTTCAATCGCCCAACAACCTACATGCTACTCAGAAAGCCAGTCCTTTACCTGGTAATTCGTGAACAGCTTTCAACTTTTGCTGCTGTACTCTCCGGGAGTTGCTGTCAGAAGATACTGATAATGAGAACATTGTGATAAGGTTTGAAGCGCGCGGAGCGCGCGAAATTTTTGATAGTTTGCGAAGGATTTGCGAAAATTCTGATAGTTTGAGAAACATTTGTGATAGAAAATGATTAAATAGATCTATCACTCGGTTAAAGCACACCTCACCCTACCCCCTACAGAAATCTATAGCTTAATCGCCTTTTGGGATCATTTTAAAATTTTCAAAAAAATTTTCATGGGGGGGGCATGCCCCCCCCCCCCCCTCCCCGTGCCGGCGTCACTGTCCGCTTCAGCACGTGGAGAATATCCTATGATCAGGAATCATTGCATTTTACAGTACTGAACTTTTTGTGTGATACCCAGGCAACCTCATCCTTTCCAAATCCATTCTAACAAAGGGACTTGACAGGCAACATGACTTTGATGTCTAACTAGTTGCCGACAGTCGAAAGCAGTTCACTTACTGGAATACACCTAACAAACAGGTGCGCGCAGTAGACGAATATTATTGCTCTATGATGGTAATGAGCAAAAAGGGCGTAAGTCTAAATTTTAATGACTGCTTTTGATCAATTCTGGCATCGTCTCGCAAGCTGCAGAATTCTTACTCTTCTTCAGCATGTAACTAGACAACAACTGGTGATTTGTCAAACGCGTCGAAAGTTTCAAATTAGTTTCCAACTCAAGCTACTGGCAATGGTAAGGGAATGGGTTACTTGTTCCGCGACGTACTCCATAAGATATAGCAGACGACGTGGCCGTGTGACACCATGATCCTGCTTATTTTTGTTAAGAATGAATGAGCTTATTGAAATTTTAAGAACAACATTAAAAGAGATTGTAGTCGTCAACTAGCAGAGAGCAAACAGATTTTGTCTGATGTATCTCTTTCTAATGCTATCTCCCTGATTCCAAAAATTGCAATTTCATTTATGATGGATGGATTACATATTCATCCTTGATTCTGTTGCATAAGGAATTCAATACCTTAATTATAAGGGGAAACCAAAAATGAAAAGTTAATCCGTCATCGGCGTGCTTCACTTCGAAAAAAGCGTCATCATTTACTAACAGATCATGCCGGAAATGATGCAGGTAGGGCTTGAGCTTCATAAGGTAATAGCTTTGAAGTGTCTTAGAGGAACCCGCCGTAAGGTCAAATAACCTTTATGAGCTTCTAAGTTCACTACATACAGACATATGATCAGGAAAACTTCACCGTTCATGCTTACCTTGAATTGGTTGAAATAGATCTTTTAAATGTCAGATCAGGTGCCAGTATCCACGGTTTATGTGTAGCAAGAAACAAATAGATAAAAAATAAAAAAAAATAAAACTAATTAACCCTTAAACGAACTAAGCTCCGATATACTTGGTCTATTTACTTGTAGATTAAGCGGTACATTATGCAGGTAGCGCTTATCCTTCAAAAGATATCTCAATTAGCCGTGTCAAGAGAGTCAAGTACCAATACTAATGATGGGTAATAACAGTCAACAATGACACCTAGCCATTGAATACCTCTCCTTCAGCCCTTGTGATTCTCTGTCTTAAAGGTCACTAAAAGTTGCCTGGCTTTTTGTGGTATTTGCTGCTTGTAACGGATGGGTTTAAGCAACAATAAATATT
This sequence comes from Holothuria leucospilota, assembly GCA_029531755.1. Taxonomy (NCBI): domain Eukaryota; kingdom Metazoa; phylum Echinodermata; class Holothuroidea; order Aspidochirotida; family Holothuriidae; genus Holothuria; species Holothuria leucospilota. Next base: position 3,533,728 of record CM055967.1, on the reverse strand, counting down.
TAATATGTTTTGAGTAAATCTAGCCAGCATTCAGTTCTTCTGTATGTTCCCGGAGACATTGGGCAATTTCGGTGCTACATTTGTAACTTACACTTAGCTTGAACTTAAAACAACCACGACTGATGCCATCTCTTGGATTTCAACTAATTGCCTTTACCTTGAGGAAGATAAGGATATGAGTTTACTACGGGGAATAGCTAATTCCACTACTTTCATCAGGAAGCTGTTACGGAACATCCCCCTGCTTTCATGCAATCAGATTATAAAACAATGAGACAAAGAAAAAAAAGCTTGCAATACTTTAGAGAACAAATGTGATTAATTTAGCCTACGGTTATGAGCAACAACTTTTGACGTATGTCCTATGAGAGTCAGCTAACTCATATGACTATTCATGAATATACAGCTACTGCTGACTCCGGAGACAGACATGTGTCTATCGTATGTATACATGACGAGCATTTGCAAAAGCGTACACCATCAAATACCTAGCCGTGTGCTGTTGGATAAAATGGCCAGTTATAGAAATTGATTTGCATAACTGGCGTTGCTCTTTTTCATTTAGGCTAAAGCTGGCTTTATATGGCTACGTGAATTTTGATTTGGAAAAAAGCTATGTGTTTTCTTGGCCACCATGCTGCATTGACATCAAGAAAACCGCAGTCTTTGAAACCTCACAATTCTTTTGTTCTGGAATATTATCATGCTAAGAACCCAACTAGGAGTTAATTAATAACGCAAAACGAGAACCCCCTATCCTTAAAGTTGTACACAATAGCACGAAGGTACCTAGCAGTAGCGTAGCCAGAGGAGGGGCAGGGGGCAGACTGCCCCCCCCCGGGCGAAAAATCGAAGTAAAATCGGGACGACGGAAAAATGAAAAAAAAAATAAACGAAGGGAAAAATAGGGAGAAGGAAAAGGGAAGGGGAAGAGGAAAGGGGAAGAAGGGAGAAAAAGAGAAAAAAGGGAAAATAACAGGAGAAAAGGGAAATAAAATAATAACAATAGGAATCATTATCGATGGAAGGAAAGGATGGGGAGAAGGAAACGGGCTTGATAAGGTAGAACACTGGTTCAAATATCGACGGGACGAGTATACTGATACAGGTAGGGCTAGGAACTGTGGAAAAGACCAAAGGGAATGAGAAAGAGAAGGGCTAAGAAGGCAGAAACGGGACGAGGGATGAAGCGAGGCAGATTGTGCATGAGAAAGAGGAAAAGATGAACTAGGAAAGGGAATAGAGGGCGTTAGACGACTAGGGAGTCCGGAAGGACAGACTATGAAGCAGAGCAGTCAGAGTAATGGGATAGAAAAATGGACGTAAAGCAAGGCTGTCAGTGTGGGAGCTATAGGGGTAGTAGCTACCGTCCCGAATTTTATTTTTAATCACTATCAAAAAGGGATACTTAAAATAAATGTCCCGTTGCAGATTTTCTTTCAAAGTCACACAATGAGTGGAAAGTATCCAGTTGCGTTGCCACTTATTGGGGTTTGGTGTCAGAACCCTAATGAGTGGTCAAGAAAAGTTGCCAAGAGAAACTATAAGCATGAATTTGAATATAACATGGGCAAGCTCCACCCATATTTTGCTTTCCCAGCTGACTAGATATAAAGTGATAAATCTTAGCTCTATGCACTTACATTTTATTTTGTTCTCAGGGGACCTCCTGGTGTGGCTGACTTTGGCAGCAATCCTCCTAAAATCTTAAAACCCAAGATATGTAGTAATTTTGGAATGTAACGTAGTAGCGTGCGCAATGGGGGCCGGGGCCATGGCCCCCACCGTTGTAAGTAGTCGGGGGAAAATCAGCTAGTCGGGGGAAATCGGAAGCAGTCTGACCGAGACTGGCCGAGCATCAGGTGCACTCTCCCTCCCCCAATTGGCCGTTATGGGTGTTTTAACATGCTTCAGAATGCGTCAAATATAGTACCATTTTTCATCTCAGCGAGCTTCTAAAAGCAAAAATTCCCCTCCCCCCCCCCCCGGGACGGCGAACAATCAATATTTTGTCTCTCTATTATAACAATAATCACTAAGCAAATAGCAGTCTGAAGAACGGTCAATCATCTAGTTATAAAGATGACTACCTTTATACTGGTCATTAGGCAAGCGTGAAGCCAGGGGGTGGAGAAAGAGGGCAGCCGCCCACCATATTTTTAGTATTTTATTATGTTTACTTTTTACAATAGTGCTAGTGTTTCCCCTTTTTATATGCGATAAATAGGCCAGGGAAGTGCCATTTCCAGCCATCTGGGAGGCATTTTGGACCAAAATTTCCTTGCGCTCCGCGCCACCATCGGTTGACGCAGAGCGCTGAGAGACTTTCTATGAGCTGCGTCCCTCCCACTTCCTTGACTTTTTTGGCTACACCCCTGTTACGTCTAGCCAGTTGGACCCTTCTCTGTGCCAGTCGGTGGAATTCAAAGTCTACCCCACATCACAAATCCTGCGCACGCCACTGGTGTAACGTACAACACCCCGGGAAGGATCATTTCCTCAGTGTAGTTTGGGAAGGCATTTTGGCCAAAATATTCCCTGTACGCTTCGCGCCAACTGGGTGGCGCTCCGAGATGATAAAGTCTCAAAGGGTCTCTGAAGAAAGGCATTGATCCCTCAAAAATGATTCCTCCTCGATCTTACACCGAGTTTACCACTGACAGTTCACCCCGGCTTCCGATCAAATCGGGTTATGGTAAATAGTTAAACTATGATCATCGTGACTATAAGTTCGCATACTGATAAGGCCATTTGAATATCAAGTCGATAATTTATTCTCATCCCCCCAATTCTATTCCGAAGCTTCCGGACTTGTCCCGGGGTGATAAACTGGACCCAAAAGAAACGGGGGGGGGACCCACCTCTACAATTAGTTTGAAAAATCATGAAATCGGGACGAAAATTTTCATTTTGCCCCCCCCCCCGGGCCGAAGACCCTGGCTACGCTCCTGGTACCTAGTAGTGATACTTTCCTAACTTTCTGCTCCTTATCGATATACGTAACTATCGATATACCTTACTATGTAGGTTGCAAGGACATTTTCTTGTTTTATTTGCGTGCGCCAGTAATTGCAAGATACAGAAGGCTAAATGCATTTTGCTGGAAGTAGATTGCATCAAATTAATCCTCTGTATTCACCTTTAGCTGTACCTTATCTGTATATTTATTGATGTAGTCATAGCTTTTCAGCCCTTAGCGTTTGTTGTAATGGAGATAAGAAGATGGGAAAAGAAGAGCTCCCTTTGAGCAACAAAGTGCGCAGAAAATTCAGAGTTCTATTGAAAAAATGAAAATTTATGGTTTATTTCTTAGGAAATTGAAAAATTTGGGGTTTTTATTGAAGAATCTGCCCTACTTAATAAGAGCAAAACCGAGAAATTTGTCAGTCGAATGGTCGTCGTCGGGACGTTGGGTAATACATATTGTATCCTACTCATTAAGGCTCCCAAACGAAACTGAAAATTTTTCCCGACGGGCGACAGCCTCCTTCAATGGGGGCATGCCCCTTCCCTCCTCCCCGGCCCACGCACCATCTCTGGACTCAGCACTGAGGCACTTAATTTTCTTACAAAATAATTTGCCACGATTGCGTAGAATATTCCAAAAGGGGGCCCAATGGGACATCCGGGCCTGGCGGGAGACCTATAGGTAACGTCTTAGATTCACGGCTAAAGAGTGTGCGGATCAGAGTAAGGGTGGCTGGCCTGATGGAATATCCACGGAATGCTGATGGCTCCGCAAAATGAAAACTGGTCAAACTTTTTTGAAAATGTGGTGTACACATCTGGATATAAAGGACTTGACTTCCTTTTTGATACTCAAATTTAAATTATTTGCCTCGGTGTGGTTATATCACGAACATTCTGATCATTTCCCAGGCTCCAATTACATGCGAGTGGCCGGACCGTAATTCTCCATGATCGAAATAATCCCTGACCACAACCTGACCCTTTAATTTTAATCTGAGCAAACAAAATCTCGGTTTTTCAAGAAGAGTGGATGGACATTCTTTATCTCCGGCCACCACTTTTACTTCTTTGTAATCAATTAAAAGGTTACAGAGTAATACCATCACCAAATAATTGCCATCATCAGATCATGTGAAAAGTAGATAAATGCGAACTTTTGTCTTTCTAATATTTCAAGTATTCAAACACACCAAGATATGACATCATTCAGAAATAGAGATAAATTTTGAAGAATATGAATAGAATATAGTTCCGCCTTAATTTTACTCTTTGTGATACGTTTGTGTGTTTTCATATTGCGACCGACCCATTTTCGTCCGCCTCGCTGGCGAAATGACAGCTGTCCCCTGTTAATAATACGTTCCTAACTTTTGGCGTCCCAGTGTAGCAACCAAGAATGTATGGAAAGTCGCTCGTCGTGTGGTACTGGTAGACACCTTCGTTGTTGTACCGACCGTGACATTCGTCAAGATCCTCTGACGTGAGAGTTACACCATTTTCGTCGACGGGTCCGTAAATTCCGAAGCCGTCAAGAGCCACTCCTATCAAAGGGGAGGGAGTTCCTTCTTTAATCTGTTCAGCCAGGAAAGAATAATTGATTGTTGCCAATTTGAATAAATAGCAAGTAAGAATACTGTAAACTGCTGACTATGTGAGGTCAATATTTTGAGTTTCAGACTCTTTTGGATTTTGACTTATAGTCGTTTTATCCTTGAAATCATGACTTTTGACGAAAATATAGATAGTTGGTTAATTTCTAAGGCCGCCGAGGATTTAATGTTTACCCCAAAAAAAGGTGTTTGAGCTATGGATCTGGGATGTTCAATCATACCGGATTCTTAAAGTTCGAGCCATGATGGCAATCATTCTCCCTTTTTTCTACATTCAACACCCTTGCTACCCCTTCCCCATACAGTTACCACCCTTGTCTAGGATAAAGTCAGACAAGGACCTACACCAAGGTTGGAGCAGTAGCTCCCGGTTTAACCGTGACAAGCTGTCTTCCATCACCACCTACGGCTTCCTAGTGTCCGACATGTTAAGTTTACATTGATTCTCGGACAGTGAAAAGGGTTTTAACTAAAGAAACATCAATTGGCATAAAGGCATCAAATAATATTTCCTTTTAGCTGCCTCTTCTTCGAAAAGAGCAGAGAGATGTAGGAGGTTGGTATATACCCCGGAACTTATTATGTACGTTAGCATTTCTTCAAAGATTCAAGTTACAGCACATATAGGCTACCGTAGGTCGAATATTCTTATCGGATTGTGATGGGAATTGAAAAGATTTATGCGTAAACTGATAGTAATCCAGAAAAAAAATCTAAGGAAATGGAAAAAAATAAACATCCCATGGATATTCTGAAATCATCACACTCACTATCTCAAAACAATACAAAAGAGGGTATTTTATTATAATTCTTTATATTTTCCGCGAGTTGCGTGCTTTCCAGAAGGCTATCGTGCGTATTCCTTGTTGGTATGTAGGACTTGCGATTCGCCGTTTTACGCAAATTGCGTACACTGAAAAACAACTATGGAGATTAGGGGAGGGGAAATTCTTTACGTAGAGTAGAAGCAAGGGCCGGATTCACAAAGAATACTTAACGCACAAAACTTTCGTGAGTCAGACCTAAGAAGCGTCCCTTGTTGTATAGAGCAAAAAGCCATAGTAACACATACAAAGACACGCTGCACGAAATAGTTGCGTACGGCATAAGACCTTGCGTGTAACCACAGAAGACCGTGCACGTCGTTTTAAGAGTAACAGTCAATGTGATTGGCTCAAAATGTGACAAAACAAGATGCAACCGCACACATGATTGGCTCATGAACATTTATTGCAGTTACGCGGCGTATCTTTACGAATTGAGTAACTTTTCGCGAATACCACGTAAGAAAGTTCTTACGCAGTTCGTATTTTGGCCTGGTTTACGCAAGAACTTACGCTAACCTTAGTGAATCCCCCCCCCCCCCTCCACAAATACACAATGATCAATCAAGTCGTAATCCAAAACCTGGAACCATTGTGTCTATGGTTCTGAAGTGGCGGGCCACAGGGCATTTGCATTCCGCGAAGAGGATTAAAATAGACCGAGGAAGATTCTGAGAAGCCAAAAATGTTATCAACGAAACGAGCTGTTGGTGGCGTCCTAGCTAGGTACTATTTGAATATTACAAAAGAAAAAAAAATCAAGTAAAAAGGGGTCCTCGGTCTGAAACATTTGAGATTAGTTGAAAACCCGTGCCATAAGCCGTGATGTCGTCGATATTAAAATCCGTGCAATTCGAGCGCGTCTCCTTGCAGCAATGATGTGCATGCTAAGGCGTGCTTGACATCATGGGTCTGTCATGCGCTGCCTCGTACTGGCTGAAAAGAGCAGATACTATTAAATGATTTCAGCAAAAAGGCCACAATCTGAGTAAACAGTCTCCCACACTCATTTTAAAACATCAGTTATAACTGTCAAATTTCCCGGCCTCCTATTCCATTAAAAATAATTTTCAAACTGCTTTCAAACGTACATGTTGACTGAGTATTAAAGATAAACCAAGAAGATTATTCTATGGACCAATACAGAAACAGTGATCTTGTCACATGATGAACCTTTGGGCCATCCATGAACTAGGTGGGAAGATATGCTGATTGAAATTGGGGTCAAGTTAAGGATCGAACATATGGTTGATGTTGGGATTAAAAGATGGAACCCTTCAAATAAAATTTAAAATCATGTGAAATAAGTTGAATGTATTTTTATGTGTGGAATTGAATATAATAACTCACTCGTATCCGTAGACCCTTTTCCAAATAACGTTTACAAAGGATTGTGGGACTGAGGTTTAGTATGCGTCGATTTTGGCTACAATAAAATGCCATTGACTAAAACGACGCATGCCAAAACTCTATCCCATAAGCCATTGTAATTGCTATTTGGAAAAGGGTCTGTTGAAGGACCTATATTTTCCCCAATCGGTTATACTGTTACCATATCGACTCTCGATAGCTACTGCTTACAGTGTGTTTATAATATATAGGCCTAGATAATATGAATAATGTGCAAGTTATGTACTACAACAAGCACTACTCAGCAGTTTTAACTTTACACATGAATCAAAGGATAAAGAGGGCGACAGGTATATTTCTGCAGGAAGAGACTCGATACTTTTTAATTATTTAATAAATTTCACGAGAGTAGAAAATGTACGTCCTTTCCCTCCCATGGCGTACTTAAAAAGTGTACAAAATAATTTTCGTCAAAACAGAATTGTCAGGTGTCATATTTTGAAAATGGATACATGGCATGTTTGTGAAAATGATAAAAGAATGCAGGGTTTCTTGCTCTTGTGTATAAGATATTATATTATGTGACGTCAGGGCTTAGTTTGAGTGAAATTCCTAGGGGAAGGGGTGGGGGAAGTTCGTAATACAAAATAGGCTGAGAACCAAGTGCAGTGCCTGTGGATATTGACACCCGGACAGATTCTTCCTCTATCACCCGTGCATCGATGCCATGCTGAGAAGGGTGGTAAGGGGGAGAGGTAACATTTATCTAAGATGTGCAAGATGATGCTACCTTTTGCTATAAACTTTTAAACTGATGGTATGTTTGGAAATTGCCATATACATCCCGCTAAAATTCAATAGGCTCGTTTAGCCAAAGTTCCCCGCGAAAAGGCCATTTTCCCGGGTGAAAAATAAAGCAGTATTAAGTCGCCTGATAGCTAAATCCTCCTATTGAATTCTAGCCTCATGCATACGTTATGATTTTATGCAAATTTTTGGCTGGGTGAAGAGCAATAGGAGGGGACTACACTCCGACTCTTTGAGAAATTTTTGTCTGTGTTAGGTGACTTAGATGTAAATGGTGCTATCTTTGGTAAAGCTTGGTAAAGCGTGGTAAAGCGTTGAATTGATTATATGTTTAGAAATCCTCAGTTTAGTGATACTTTCTATTTTTGGCTTGGTGTAATTGAAGATGATGTTACCCCAGGGGTGGGTTGATACCTGTAAGGATTATAAGATCATAGGTGATGGTATCTTTGGTGAAGCTTTGAACTGCCTTTGTTTAGAGATGATTTCACTTTTGTGGTGAATTTTTCGGCTCATAGTGGCATGGCACCGGTACAAGGCTGACAACCATGTGCGTGCTTCCCCCTGTTAGTGTGCCACGGGGAGGGGAGGAAGCACCATCGGTTGGCGCATAGCCGTACCAAAGGGCCTTCCAAAAAATGTTTGGTCGACAATGCCCTCCAGATTGGAGGAAATGGAACATTGTAGACATTTTACACCTAAAATATGCCGCATGTAAACATTCTTGTTTCTAGGTTTTATGCTTTAGAAAGAAATTAAAATTTCAAAACTAAAGGGCAAGTCTGATTAAAATTTAAAGTTACTTCACAATTTCATGGAGTTTAGCATATAATTAAAGGTCGTCTTATGTTATTTTTAAAAAACATGCTGTTGCATGGTATGAAAAATAATGCTAACGATCTTTAACCTACATGCGTATATACTTAAGGTGTATATTCAGATTGGATGGGTATCACATACTAGGAGAAAGAGGGTCCGTTCATTCGTCAGGAACTGTATCCCACGACGGAGGTCCGGTTGCTCGCTCGGCGGACGTGTATTGCACTCGTAATACCAGAGTATGTACGTCAAGAGAGGAGTACATATTCGACACCTGCTATGAAGGTAAGAGGTCCGGGGACCTCGATGGGAATATCTGTAGAAAAACCCTCACATACGATTTTTCAGGTTTCAAGGGCCTTAGAATCATAATCAGGATCGTAGTGAAATTTGCAAAATTTCAGTATTTTTTCTCAAGTACGCCAGCTTTCATTTACGGTTTGGATATCTCAGGGGCTGGGAGAACCCCCCCCCCCCGACTTTGGCCCTGGACGTGGTTATGACACATACCGAGATTACGCCATTTGGTAGAGAATCAGGATTTTCTTATATTATTTCTTGAAGTTCGTTACTGCAGGATCCTTATATATATGCTAGGCTATATACATACCGTGAACAAACAACTCGATGGCATTTTGTGATAGTGATATACTCCTCTCTGGTTTGGATGTCCGTCACAGACATCGAATGTTTCCTTAGCCACAGCGTCCAGGCCTTTAGAGGTCCAGGGGTTGTAAAACACCACACCATTTACAGCGATGCCTATAGCACCCGGGTTCAAGCAAGTGGGTTCGTCGGCGACGGTGGGGTTTTGTGGTACCAAGTAATCATAATCCTGTTCTACTATGGAGCTGGAGCCTCCACTTCCGGGAAACTCTCCAGTGTCGTGGTCTGGTATACCATTGGCAGTAATCCGCCAGTAGTCACCGTCCTCTTCGACGTACACATATCCTTGTATACCAGTGTTGGACTCGTAGAAAGGGGTGATGGAACCGAAATTCGCCATTTCATCGGCAGTCAATGAAAACGCCACGTTGCACAGGCATGCAAAAGTCACAAGTACAAAGTACATGGTTGTAATGTTTATCCAGTACTCTCTGTAAAGAAAATCAGAAATGTCTTATTCTATTATTTCTGTCTATAATCTTGTTGACAGGAATCCGTCAATTCAAGATCGAAAGAAATTGATTTTGGAGTGAATTGAAGGAAGGTTTTATCTTACTTTATCTTAAGTCTTCTGCAGAGTGGTATAACCAGGGGTACTTGGGTGGCGAAAACAAGTACTTTTTCATCTCCAAAGGGGTGCGATGAGGAACGTAATGAAAGTTTTTGAGTGGCAGTAAGGTTTGCATATAATGTATGGTCTTTAAGGTGTAGTATCTGAGTGACATGTTTGATCATGGGAGTCAACAGCTTCTCAACAGTGGGCGATGACCTTCAGAAAAAACTAATTCAAGCGAGAAGCCCTAAGGACAGGGGTTGGAGGGATGAGGGAATAATGTATCCTAGATGTTCTGTAGTGTAGTCCAAAGTTCGTGAGCAGGCCTACTTATTAAGCCCTGGTTACACTGCCACGACAACCCACGACACAACGGCGACCACCCACCGCGTCGGCTGTGGTCGTGGGGGTGTGGCCGGTTCCACGACTAGAGTTCCGTCGTGTCGTAAGCCGTCGGCCCGATTGAACATGTTCAATCGTAGTTGGATGCAGTCGGTGCCCCAGAATGTCTACGATTTATGCAAATTGTCTACGACTGAGAGTCGCAGGTAGTCGTGGCGGTGTGACCCGGGCTTTAGTCATACATAACAACGGTTCAATCTTCAATTTCAGATGTTAATGAATAAAAATGGCTTGTGTTTGCACAATTTTAGAGCTTGTTTTCATTGAATCAGCAATTTTTAGCCATCGAATCGAACGTTTGCCTCATATATTTTGGATTCTGGGGAAAGCGGGAACAAACTGTACAATTCCCTTTTTTCATAAGTGAGGGATATGTTTCTAACAGTTTGATTCATACATTTGAACAGGTTATTCATCATGAGTTTCTTACGCTTTCTTGTAGTTGTAGAAACACTTATAAGCCAAGATCGAGCCCCATCCCTTCCCCTACAGCTTCTATTATCCTACAGTGTCCTTTAAGAATAAACAAAAAGGATACCTCAATTATGTACAAGCTGATAAAATTGTAAGTGCTGTGCGACCATGCACTACCCGAAATAATTGTCATCAGGTGTGGAAAGCGGCTAACAATCTCCAAGTGATATTGCAGGGCACTCACAGACCATTTATTTGACCATGCACTCCCGCAATAATTGTCATCAGGTGTGGAAAGCGGCTAACAATCTCCAAGTGGCATTGCAGGGCACTCACAGACCATTTATTTGATCATTCTTATTATTAACTCAGCTTGTACAAATGATCTACCAATTTAACGAAAGAAGGTTACTTGAGGGTGGGAGGATGGATGACTGTCTACGTTTCTCTGGATTTTCGATCAAGAAGTTCCACTGAGTTTGGCAGTTTGCCAACAAAACTGCTCATAACAATATCCACGATGGTGAGCGGGCAAAGAGAGCAAAATACCAGTTTTAATGACATTTTAGTAATACATTTATCCCCTGAACATTATAGAAGTTATTCATTACATTAAAATCCCTAATCCACCTGTTCTTTTTCTGTTTCCTTAAAATATCTATTTGTAACCCGTTAACTAATATTTAGACCTTGGGAAAGATACCCGACGATTGCAGTCGATATCTTCATCATCGAGCATTTCATCCACTGCTCCAGAAAGGGACACCCAAAAAGTCGGAGCAAGATGACCGGCAAGCAGTCTTAGTTAGATCTCATTCCTTTTAAAGTTTAATACTACTCATAAGGGTGCTGCCCTTAGTTGAGTGGGGTATGTAAGTGCAAGTCTGTTCTCTCTACTCCTAAGAGTAAAAATCTACCGAACAGATTGACTACAATGACCGCTCTCTGTTTCCAAGACATTCAAGTTTCCATCAAATGATATTTTCACTCATTTAAAGTTAATTACCACTCCGAGCAGGGTGGAATTTCAGTCGATGTCTGTTCGATAAAAGAGTTGTCACTGTAGGTAATTGTGAAAAAGTGAAATTCAGTCTTCTACATGAAGAAAGTATAATGCGCTTTAAAGGAAACTTACTTTGGTGCGTTTTATTGAGCTGGTTAGAGTACCTGTACCAAATAAGCCACGGGTGTTCTCCACATCTATCGTCAGTTAGCGAGTTAAAACAATTGCCTCCAAAAACTGATTAAATACAAATCTTAATGTAACTTATACAGGGGATTTCTGTTTCAATCCGCCCCCTTAAGATGGAGCCTGCTTTCTAACGCATGCAGTTGGCATTCTGTGTATATTTGTACAGAAGCTTTGGGACCAGTGTTGTAGTCGAGGCCACAGGTCCAGAGGCTGAGGCCAAGGCCAAGGGCACACCTCCGAGGCCGAGGCTAGAGACCAGCCTAACGGATATAACAAAGCAAAAGCCTAAGCTTAATCCGTTTTGTAATAGCATGTATAGCCCGGGTGGTGACAGGATTTACCTGACGGGGATGCGGTAGCTTCCCCAACGAGGGAGGAGGGGTGGGGATGAAACATTTTACAACATGTGAATGTGAATGTGGTACGTTCATGGTCATGCACTGGAACGTTTGGCCAATCAATACCCAATATCTGTATGACGGTGCAGTACCGTCAGGTGGTGTCTAGTGGCGTAGCTGGCCATCCTTTTCATCTGCTTCAGGTGGCAGTATGTATCATATGTCACATGTGTCTTTGTCAACAAATCAATATGAAGTATTTATTTAAAGATGCTTTTGATAAAGAATAGCCAAAGATATAAACTCTCTCTGCCAGAATACTTACCTCTTTCCTCCAAGTTTTTTTTTTTTTTATATTTTTCTAATTCCTTTAACAGTTGTCTGCCTTCTACTCGTCATATTTATGGCTTCAATTGAACATTTAATGCCTGGCGGCTCGCGACGTGCACTAAAATGGCCCTCAAACGATTGGAGGTACCCATAATTTATATGAGAAAACAAAGCTTTTAGTAAAGTTCTGACTTGTTTAAAAGAATAACTCAGGTGAAAGACGCCTAATTAAATCACTTGAAAACCCCTGATCTAATTAATGTAATTTGTTATAGAAAGCCCTTTGCCTTTCTATGCTGGCTAAAGAAGTTTAAATAAACTAAAACATAATAATGAAATGCACCCTTACCTTTATTTCTTTAATCCGTGTGTCTTTGGATCCAAACAGACCTCAAAAATGGTACGACTCCTTTATTTATTGCTTGGTCAGCATGCCCGTTTTTATGAGTTTCATATTACTGTACTTAGGATTTTAAGTTGCTTGTAACATCACACCGACCTAAAAATTTTCATGGTTCAAGGATACATCTTAAGAGTTCTCTAAACAATTCTAATTGACCTTTGAAAAAAAAATAATTTGATTTTATTAGAGCCCAGCACCATCCTCACGAAGTTTGCACAAAGGTGTTATGCAATAGTCTAACAAAATGAAATAGCAGTGACCCTGCCAGCCCGGGGATGGGGGGGGGGGGGTTCTATGGTCACCGGTGGGAGGCTGGCTCCCGGTCGGAGAAAGTTTCAATCTCGTCGGGAAGCCTCATTGGGTATGACAAAACATTTAATCCATGACGATCAATCGTCCCGGAAGTTAACTTGTATTTGTCTTCACGAGCCTATCACATCGTCAAAAGAATCCCTTAAATTCTCAGTTTTCTGGATGAAAAAGCACGTTTTCTGTAGAAAGTGTTTTAGTTATATTCAATGTGTATGCCACAGTTTATAGTACACAGCTCGGCAACGTTAACGGAGAAACCTGCTCTAAACTTTGTGCAGTAGGCCAGGGAGCTGTCGCTCCGTAGTAGCTCCATGAGTAAGCCACTGAAGAACTCACTCACCATATGTTTAGTGTCAGTATACAAATTAAAAGACGTGCACTGTAGCCTAGCTAATAACATCAAATCCATCAGTGTAATTCCACGACAAGAACATTCCAGCTGAGAAACACAAATCTGATGCAAAGACAACCCATATAATTCACAAAAAAGATTAACTGTTTTTCATCATATTTTTATTTTGTAGATGTATTTGAAAATTCCAACAAGAACTTCTTGCATGAGAGTAATATAGTGAAGTAAGACCGACACTTAAATGGATCTTTGAAATTGACAATTGACATATAGATAAGCAAGAATAAATAATACAGACAGAGCAAGACAAAATATTCAAATTCAAAATTTGTGAAATCCGCTGAAAAGAAAGCACTGCAATTGGGACAAAATGAATAAATTGCTGAGAAATTCAATGATATTTCTTGGTTTGTTTCTTAAACATTGTTACACTCAAACCCGTAGTTTTAATGTAATTTTGAATATCCCTCCCCCCAAAATATATTACCCCCTCCCCAGTAAGCCACTCTCTCCCCCCTTTTGTACTTTGCCAGGCTACGGCCTGCCTACAGTATATAAACTGGGAAAACATTTTTCTTTTAGAAAGGCCCACTTTGTCTGCATCCTTGCAAAATGGCAGCAGACGTCGTTCAAACTTTAGGGTGACTGTTTTCAGGCTCGCAGGTAAAACAACCAAGTAGGTAAGGGTAGTCGCTGGTTGCATGACACTGGTAGACACCGTTGGTATTGATCCGTCAGTGGCAGTCGTCAAGGCCCGCGGAGGACATCAAGGTAACGCTGTTTCCCCTGACAGGCCCGTAGATTCCTATCAATGGAGAGGGGTTCCTTCCTCGGTCTGTTGGAAAAAATAAAACGATTTAAACTTATTCCCAAATCATAAAATGAAGGACGTCGATCATAACTAATGACGTTATACATACCATGCAAAAAAGTGTATCTCAGGTACCCGCAAGTGTAGTCGGGAGTTTTGAACATGACAGTAGGCAGGACTTTTTCGGCGATGGCGGGGAGGGGCATCTATGGAAAGCGCCATCACTCTTCGCACGCAGTATACCGAGGAAAATTTGCCCAAAAATGTTTCCGACAGTCCGATGTTGCCGTAAATGGCACTTTCCGTGTATTATTACTATTACTTTCTTATTATTATAGGATAGTATTACTGTCCTATCTAGTTTGGTATATGAGTGTATAGCTCCGGTAAAGCAGTAAGCTTGAAGAGGCAACTGATTGACACAAAGGTTTTCTATAGAAATGCATTGCAGAGCTCCTTGCAGTCACAATGGCATTAGGTGATGGGGGTACGATTTTTCGTGATTTGGGACTTATGAGGAAAATTGTCCTACTTTTGGACACAATTATTTGAGGATATTTGATGCAATTACGTAAAAACTGAACCAGCTGACTTGTCATTTTCAACATGCCGGAAAATTGAAGTACCAATCAAAACGGTTTTACAAGTGGTTGGGTGAATGTAAATCCCTGTTGAATTATTTTAAAATGATTGGAGCAGTTTTCATAAAAAAAAATTACCCAAAAGTTGCATCTAAACAACCTTTGAGATAATTTCTGGAACGAAACCCCACAAAACCATAGGGCCATTTGACGCAGATCCGGTTTGGGATCACCGTACTGAAAATGACTTTTTGAAGTTCGTGACTACTTTCCTGGTTAAATATAACCCAAGGTGCAGAAAATAGTTGGGACTGTGTTTGTCCCTGAGAGTGGGCACTACCAGATTGCAAGATAGTCACATGTTCTTACTAAAATACGAAACTCTCAATATTTCAATAGAAAATTGTAAAGGACTTGAAATTTAAAGTTATAAACCGACAAAGGGAAATTTTGCTTTTTATTAAAGATATCGCTACATGTTCAAAAGGGGGGGGGGGGTTCAATCTGGTAGTGGCGTCCATTTTCAGGTAATGACAGCGCCCATCGCCTCCTCCATAACGTGTACAATTTCACTGGTTTGTGAATGGCAATTACACACGTAGCAGGCTGTGCCCGGGCATTTCTTGTTCAGCTATACCCGATTTTCCACGTGAACACCGAACAAATTCTTTTTGATATTCATTGAAACATGTGTCCCAAGACTGATCAGCTGGTTTATTGTAAGAGAATATTCAAAAGAATGCAACTTCTGGTCCCGTTTAAATCAAGCAGTAGCCTATGCCATCCACAGAGTTGGTACCACCCCTTGGTAGCATCCACATACACCACTGTACATGTGGTTATGAGACATAGTAATGAGTGGACTTGTCAGAATTTAGTCTAGGCTTCCAGCCCGGTTTTACGACTACCGGAGTGCACACACACTCACTTGAAAAACAGTAGCATGAATATTGAGAGAGTACATGAATAAGTCATAAATATGGTTATGTAGTTTTCGTCCAAAACTGGACGCAGTCCTCTTCGCTTGGGGGGACGGTGTTTGGGAAGCCTTAAAGAGGGGCTGATCACACAAAGTCCGCTCTGCGAGCTTTGTATGAACCCATGCACTAAAAATGATCTCTGGCAATAGGTTTTCTCCGTGAAAAGGATAAAGCGTATAGGTCACACTACAGCGATTTCGGATAGGATTACGGTCCGATTTTTGTAAGTTTTAGTTAAAATCTCCTCCATCCCTGGTCAGAAACTGAGCCAAAAATTTGCCAACCTGTGTAAATATATGATTGCATCAGAGAACTGCGAAAATGAAATGTAATATTATTATTTCGTGACGTCACATCGGTAGACAACGTTTATCGGACGCGCGTGCAAAAATCGGATTGATTTTCGAACAGGTACCGCTCTGTTGAGCGGGATAAGTTATATAACAATTTATCGTGAGAAAACCTAGGATCAGTTATCGATGTAGCGTGACCATCCCTAGAACAAAGTCTGAATAAAAAACTATTGGTCCGATTTAGAAAAAAAATCGGATCGGATTTCGGATTGAAAATCGCTGCAGTGTGACCCGCCATTTACGCTTAGAAGATCAAGTATATGGCTCACAAAATCAGGGCGGTATATTTGGAATACACGGCATTGCAGAAGATCAAAGCCGTATACTGTATCTTAATATGCGGCTCTGTTGAAGATATGTGAATACTGCCCTCACTATAAACTCAAAAGTGAGCCACAGAGTCTGAGAGTGGTAAGTTCTTTTTGTTTCCTTAAAGTAAAGTTTCCTAAGTTTGACATTACTTTCATTCTGTTCATACAAATCTTGGTTTCAGAGGAATAAAAATTTCTGTACCACGAGGAAACTGATTCGCTTTAAGGTTCCTTTAAATTTCCGTTCCATCGCCTATTTAAATTTCCAAAGGTGCCCAAGGTAGGTATGGAGGAACACATATACAAGACCGTTGCGTGTCTACTTTGGTGATAAATGTTTAAAATTTAACCATTTTAGCAAAGAAATTTTTTATAACGGAGTTACGTATCCTCTCACCAGTTGTAGCAGTTAAGCACTTAAACCCAAATGCACCACAAAATACTGGACACCGTTCCAAACATTTCTTGCTTGGTCGGCATTTTATAACCGCTTTATATTGACTGTATTGAATTAAAGGTTTTAGACTGATTGTAAAATATCATACTGGCTAAAAAAGACTTCAAGGATACATTTTAAATTTTGTCAGTGATTTGGTGTAAGGTTGAAGCTAATCATCATTTTCAAAAACTTGTTTGAATTCGTGAGTAATTTAGATTATAATAAATCACTGCCTCCTAAATTAACCATGATTGCAGTCACTGGTTTCTTAACTTTTTCTTGGTTACTAATAACGGGGAAAACCTGGTTAACTTACTGTTCTCCTGCTTAAAGTAACAACTGGCTAAAATCCTGGTAAAAAAACAACTTTTCCCTGGGCAGATGTAACGAGGATTTCTTGGGAAGTCATCTCTTCGTAATCTTGACACACTTGTGACTGCAGGACCGGATTTAATCTTGGGCCAGCAGGGCACGGACGCGTGCCTAGGATCCCCCGCCCAGTGGAGGCCCTACACACTAGGATACCCTTTTAGGGCTACCGGGAGATTTTTTTTCTAGAGGCCCTCATACAGAGGGACCCTACGCAATGTAAAGTTCTCATACCGTTGGTTTATAACAAGCACTGTTAAAAGGTGACTGATGTCAAGAATCCCTTTGAGAGCAACATTGCGCTCTTACAGCATAACAAAAAAAAAATAAGTTAGTGATACAATCTGCCTCTAATACATCATGTAACATTGAGTTGTATTTCGTTGCATTTTTGCATTGCATTACATTGCATGGTATTGTATAAGCCAGTTGGGTAATTCAGTACTTCCGGTGAGGTCACAAGGCAGGCTGTACCGTGACAACTTGTTCGCCACGGTGAGTGGTTCAGTTGACCTTTGACCCATCCCGTGATGCATTGTGTGAAAGCATTTTCCCAACTCGACTATTGTACTTCAATGCATTACATTGATTACATGACAAGAACAACTTATTTTCAAAAGAATTATTATATTAAGTGATGAACGAGATTGTCATGTGGTTTATAAATCGTATTATTTCACTGTTTTGCCTATTAATGTATACGGTATACTTGTAAGCTGAATATTCCCTTTAACCTAACGTGAAGGACGTCCTCTATTGTAAACTGGCTAATGGTTTTTCCGTTGTGCATTTATGATTTAATACGCAGGAGGTAGCTACTTCCCAGGTCGGTGCCTTGTAATAAACATTGCCCATTGCATTCTGAGTTATTAAAAAATCTCATTTAAATGATTCACCTTGCCATGACCTTAAAGTCTGTGTAAATAATGTCCTCTTATACTATTGTCTATGCAGCCAAACAAACATGTTTGCCTATCTTTAACTTCCAGGAAAAATGTAATGGCACTTGTCAGAATTTAGGACATCGTGTTCTGAAGCTCATCACATTCTGAAGCAATTGGTTCCTTGACCAGTTTTTTGTCAGCTAGGTAAACGACATGTTTAAGTACAGTTTGATGTACGGATATTTTAATTCTGAAAATTGGCCGATGCGTCGCCGATCTCAGTGCAGATATTTGAGAAATGAACCTACTTTACACTATAGACCCAGGGAGCTGCTAGCTCCCTGATAGACCTTATGCACTGACGTCACGCGACGTCATTTTGGAGGCAAAATAATGCAGCACACAGCACGCACGAAACTACGAGCGTATCCGATCGGTTCGCAAATCAGTTGCATTTGTTCAGTTTCAGTTTCGTTTATTCTCTATATCGCCTTAAAAGGCACAAGAGACTAACAAAATAAACATACATGAACAAATAGTTAATATATGGCAAAAAGCACCAAAGTACAAAAAGACCGAATTAAAAGAAAAACAAAATAATAATGTAAACAACACAGACTGGCATTACCTATCACAAAAACAAACTGACACCAGCCACTTATGATTACTCAGAATATCAATTTGAAAATGTATCCATAATAATTTTGCAAAACTTAACCAAATTTGAAAGATTTTTACTATTTTTACTTTGAAAAAGCTTTTCCATTTTAATAGAAGATGGTCTTCTCCTAAAATAAGGTTTAAGTAATAAATTTCTTTCTTTAATAAAGTGACGACACTGAAAAACATAATGGAATTCATCCCCCAGTCTCCCTCCCCCACAAAATTCACACGTCCTATCATCATAAACTACCCCTTCTAATTTACCAGTAATCACCGGTAGCTTACTATTAGCACATCTGAATTTACTGAAAATAGTACGACTAAAGTGATCAACGGTTATTAAACAGGGTTTAAATTTCAACTTAGTTTTAAATATCCTATAATTTTTACACTGTGAATTTGTGTTTCCTGGAATAAGGGGCAATAATATAAGCTTTCCTCCATTGTCGGGGCGCAATTTCTGTTCTATGACGTCATCTGCAAAGGTCTATTGGCACCACGAAGTTTCAATTATAATTTCATGATGTAAATATCGGAACTTTAAGGCAATCATACTAAAATAACGTGACACTAATTCTATAGGACCAGAAATATCGTTTAAAAATATCGGCATTTTGGGCAAATTCTAACAATATACCGACACAGGCCGAAAATGGGGTAATGTAGACCGCTACCGATATTGAATACCGATGATACGCCGAGTCCAATACAAGATTTTTATATGAAAAGTAGATGAGTGGTAAATCACAGGCATTCGACTCTTCGTTGTGCGAATACCTGAAGATCTGATTTTCACTCTTTGCTTTCATAAATGAAGTTCCACAAAATATTTTCGCACGGAAGAAGGAAGATTTCCATTTGACGATCGGTACAAGATGGAATTTCTCCACCTGTTGTATTTTATACTCAGATATAGATGGCGCATGCAGAAATCGTAATGCAGCAAGCAGCCCAGATGTTTGTATATCATTGTATATATATATATATATATATATATATATATATATATATATATATATATATATATATATATATATATATATATATAGAAATGACTACAATATATATATATACATACATATATATATACATATATATATATATATATATTTACTAACAGTATATATATATATATATATATATATATATATATATATATATATATATATATATATATATATAAGGATAAAGCAGACCAGTTAGCAATTCATAGTATATTCGTTGCTACTCTGAGTTATACAAAACACGACTGACAACGAAGCGAACAATCGGCATTTACAGAACAAATAAATGTACATACCTAAAGGGTACGAATCTTACTTTGTGCACTTGATCAGGGAGAATCTGTTAGAATGCCTACAGGTGGAAACTAGCTCAGACCGGGAATTAAGAGAAGCTAAATGTGGCCTGTAGATTATAAAATACTTTTCCCATAAGCACAAATTACATCTTTTTGTAGTAACGTTATAAACACTTGCCTTTTTCAAAAATTTCCAAGTGATAGTATAAGGAATATTATTGTCTTTTAAGTGCCAAACGTATTTACTCAATGCTGTATCATTGGCATACCTACTATAATTAAATGATTTAATATGGTTATGGTACCTAGGCTTAAAAGATTCGGCAAGACCGACGTAAGTTTCTATTCTCTCAATAGTGGAAACTGTAGCCTGGTATACTACAGGGGAAGAGGTGTTGCATTGTCCGGGGACTGGGCAGATGTCTTTATTTCTACAATTGCAAGAATCATTAATTACCGTGGTGCTCTTAGTAAGCAAGGCTTGGTTGTGTGAATTTATAGTACGCTGAATATTTCCCATACAGCAATAACTGATTTTAAGGGTGTTCCTGTTAAATATTTTATGTAAGGCACTTCCAGTAGGGAAATGCTTCTTAACCAGATTGAGAAACAAATGACCAATGTTAGTTTTAACGTTCATTGAAAATGGTGGATTAAACCAAATAATATTTCTGAGCCTGTTGCGTTTCTTCTTTAGGGAAGATTCGGAATAGGTGAGCTTGTGAGTATACCCGCTATCGTTGAGGGCTTGTTGGTACGTAGGAGCTACTTTGTTGAATACTGCCTCGTTGGAGGATAAGTCACTCAATCTCCTGTTGATAGACGATGGTACTGGTTATTTATAATCTGAGGGGGGTGGTTAGATTTGCTATTAACATACAACGGAATGCTGTTTGGCTTAGAGTAGGGGTAATACTGGCCTGAGGTGAGATCAAGCGTGACGTCAAGGTAATTGATGGTCTTCATATTGGCTTCAACTGTAATTCTCAAATGGTAGTTGCTAAAAATTTGGCAAAGATCTTTCTTGATGCGTTCGATTTTTTGTGGTGGAGCATCGAAGGCGGCTAGGCCGTCATCCCTGTATAAGCCAGTTCGGCCTATGTCGTTTTTCTGAGTGATCTTATGGAGGAGAAATGTACCTACAAGTTCACAGATTTCTGCCCCATCAAAACTTCCCATGGTTACATCGAATAGATCTTCGGATGATTTTTTGACCCATGGCTTTCCATCATGGAAGAGTAGGGACTTCCTGCAGTGCATAACAATGTCGAGGTCTTACTCAGAAATGGCATCGTTTAACAAAGCGAAATTAAGGGCTTGTGACAGTAAATCCTCAGTTATAGACGGGTAAAAGTCCACTATATCAAAGCAAGTGAACGAAATAGTCGATTTGTTAGCTAAATTACTAAACCAACTGACGACAGCCATGGTATTCTTCCATTGTTGGATTTTGGTCACTGCTAATAATTTTGAATTGCATTTATCCAAAATAACTTTGCTTATTTTTCCAAGTTCTGATTTTGCCGGATTGATCAGTCTGCACTTGGGTTTTGCTACGAAGTTGGGTTTATGGTCTTTCAGGGTGATATAAGCTTCTTTTTTCGCCGGTATATCGATACGGTCGGCGAGGTCGAGTTTGGTTGCGAGACACTTTGCATCTCTGTTTATTTCGTTTACAACGTTATTATCAGTTGCCTTGTAAGTAGCTGTAATGTTGTCTACAAGGAGTTTATTATATAAATCGAGTGACAAGTTATAAAAATTCGTAGTTTTGTCGGCTGGTATAACGAGTTTATCGCTGTTTTTGATAGAGGTGGAATCCCTATCAAGCTGGTCATGAAATGCACATTTGACATTTTTAAATTTGACATGGCTAATGAGTTCTAGCAAGTCATTCTCGAAAGCCGAAAGTTCTTTAATTTGTGGGGGGCATTTTCTAGATTTGAATCCATAATTTTCCTTACCTGGAGGACTTCGGTCAGAGTTCAAGTAAAAGTAGGCCTTCCAACGTAATCGCTTGATGAAACTTTCAGTCTTTTCGATTAGCGTTTTGATATATTCGCTCCGTTGTGGGATCGTGATGTTCTTAGTCGAATAACCGTAGTTGATCTGGTCCATGATGTGGCTTCGAAAACGAGAGTGCTCAACTATAAAGGAGCTAATAAATATACTTATTGACAAAATTGCTATCGGATGCCTCAATGTTTGCTTTGTTCTGTAAATGCCGATTGTTCGCTTCGTTGTCAGTCGTGTTTCGTATTGCCTGACGAGTGGACTTGTCCACGTAACTCAGAGTAGCAACGAATATACTATGAATTGCTAACTGGTCTGCTTTATCCTTGTAGTAACGCTCAACAACATGTTTCGAGCACTCTCTTTGAGGCATCCGATAGCAATTTTGTCAATAAGTATATATATATATATATATATATATATATACATACATATATATATATATATATATATATATATATATATATATATATATATATATATATATATATATATATATATATATATATATATATATATATATATATATATTTCAACACAAAATTCAATTACTCTGACCCGTCATGTTTATGCTTACAAACTGGACTTATCTCCTTTTGGACTGTTATATATATATATATATATATATATATATATATATATATATATATATATATATATATATATATATATATATATATATATATATATACATTCGTTTGATCGTTTGATCTGGACTGCTATACACTTATCGATTATTTTATTTCGACAGAAGCTC
The DNA here is from genome assembly GCA_029531755.1 of Holothuria leucospilota. Lineage (NCBI taxonomy): Eukaryota > Metazoa > Echinodermata > Holothuroidea > Aspidochirotida > Holothuriidae > Holothuria > Holothuria leucospilota. The sequence goes on along the minus strand of CM055967.1, from coordinate 3,510,925 downwards.
AGTCCTCTTGTTAAGTAGTCGCTGCTTACCCAAAGTTTTCCAACCTTTTTTTCATACAGAGATTACAAGTGACCCGGCGATTTTCTCATTTGCGTGTAAGTTGTTTTGATGGCCCTATATGTACTTGTATAACTCACTTTCCTTTGAGTGTTTTTCGTGCTTGAAAGATATCTTGACTGCTTGATGTCTTGTTATACCAGCATTTACAGGTACCCCCTCCCCTGGCAATCTGACTTAGGATTTTTGCTCAGTGTGTCCGTCCGCATCAAAATAGCTTTGTTAATACCTTCCGCTGAGAATACTCTGTAATAATAAGTGGTTCGCGCTACCTTAGAGCTCCCAAAACCAACGACTAAACCAGCAGTATGATATGCCGTGCAACCTGCTACGTACGTAGGTCAGGTCGGTCATGACACAAAAGTTCACTGACGGGATCAGGGACTTACTGTTTGTCAAGTAGTATATACCTACTGGGGCCCTGCAGGGAGTTACTGCTTAAGGGGGCCGATTTGTCGACAGCTCTTACTCACCGTATTATTAATTGACAAGGTCACTGCTTTTTAGCATATCATCGGAAAAATCAGTCATGGGAGTTGCTATTTGTCAAATAGCGACTTCCGAGTTTAAAAGATATTCAGTAGGCCTACATTACTCAGTCACTAATTTCTAGCGATTTCCTGGGGAGATAGTCTACAGACAAGTTTTAATTATTTAAGAAGTATGTATGATCAAATATATGCCCATCACCAGACGGGTGCACCAAGGAGATTGTTCGTCAGTGGGGTAGTGATCACTCAAACCTCGTGAGACCATCTCAGCGGATGGCAAGGGCCCGTGCATGGTGAGGAGAAGTGGGATGAGGGATTTTATTAATCAATTTTGTGACCAAAACTGGGCCAAAACTTCATTTTAGCTGTAGTTTCTGCAACTGACTGACGGATATCTTTCTGATCATTGGCACGGCATTTTTGTGCTCTCCCGGTTTTTTTTTTTTTTTTTCTTCTTCTTTTTTTTATCGCCACGAATTTGCAATAGTTTTGGGGGAAGGATGCAAAGACGGACAGTTGCAAATGATCACAGAAGTGAGAATGCCAGGAGAAGGAGGCCTGCCCAACAGCCCAACACCACCAACACCACCACCTATTTATTAACGTCTTTCAGTGGTCCTGGGAAAAAATTTGGCGTCCCGGTCAGATCCCAGTCTTGAAGTGGTTACCGCCAATTCTGCCTTGTCTTCTTGACAAAAAAGAAATAAAAAAGACAAATATCTCTCTTCTCGTGTCCTATGATCCTCGAATCCATGTCCCTTAATTGTAAATGATGTTTTTACGTTCTGCACAGGATGAGCACATTCTCTCTGTTCCGGGAAGTGAAATCTTCAAAGAATTGCATTAGAGGTCATAATACAGTCGTAAGATAAATCGGACTGGCAAGGGTGAAGTTGCAATGTACGTCGCCAGCCACTTACTTATTTTACTCCATAGAAATAAAAGTAAGGGAGAATGACGTCAGCCGATCTGAACTGAAGCCATTGATTTGGCTTTGTTGTACGGCAACAGAGCATCTGCGCGTATTGCAAATATCACGTCATTGCTTTTGCCCCAAGTATTGGCAAAGAAACTACAAGTTTTCAAGTTAGGAGTATAAAACAAAATACTTAAGGCACCATGACTTATTTCTGTTGTGAAAATTACTCCTAATCTTTCGAAGAACGGATAAAATAAGCTATAACTTCTGCAGCAGAATGCACACTGTACGTATGGAGACACATCAATCAACCGGTCTTTTGCCGTACCACGAAAGCCCCCTCACAATTTTCGTTGCTTCACCAGTTAAACATGCATGGATGCATTGTGCTAGCGTTCTCCCTAACTTTAATTCTATGTTTTACTCTTAATTATATATGCAGCTTCCACATCACGTGTACAACACCTGACTTTCGCAAGTACCATATATATTTTAGGGAACCTTTTTTTTTATATCTTTTAACTAGTTATATTTAGTTCAAATTTGAGCAAATTTTACTACTTTAAGTTGATAAAAACTAATTATCTAAAACTTTAATGCATATTAAAGGGCATAGTTACCTGTTATAGTAAATATAAAGAGAATCTGTACGAGTAACTGCCCTAGAAAATACTTCATCTCGACCAAATGAGTACGTGCAAAACTCTACGTACATTTTATTGAATATTCAACAGTATATCACATGTCTACCACCTGACCATGGAAGCTTCCACCAACATTTTAGGGAACATGTGGTAATCAAAGTAAAACATTTAGACCACACAATTGAATACTTTGCATTTATTCTGCTAATAAAATAATTTGAAGGCTTTAAAATGTATAAAATAGTATATCTTACAATAAAATTACGGAATTATGGAATAGTTGTTCTATTTTATTTCTGAAGTAAGAATGTACTACCCCCAGATTTTGTTCTTGTTGAAACGATATACGTGCGTCATAGCGTTCTTCTAATACGTCCGTCTGCAGGTCTCTCGGAAGGCAAAAACCCTAAATTTACCAAGATTCAGTTTACTTTGTAACGGCATCCGTCACCCAGAAGAGGCAGGAGCCCTTTGAACATACTTAAAAGCATCCTTTCGAAATTTCGGACCGGTAAATTGTAATCTATTTCAGTTAGAATTGTTTATCTAGCCTAGATCCATACGGAACCACTGCCTGACTGCTGTTTCTTTTAGCACAAACCATAGGCGTTCTCAGTATAGACGAATCCGATCAGCGCTGGGGTTTAGTGACTGTGTAGTGACTGTAGGCAGCCATTAATGGGGTCCACCAGCCTTAAATCGTCTTCATTTATTTTCTACATGAATTTCAAACCCACATATTCAGTGAAATTGAACGAATTAAGATACAATTTAATGTCCAACCATCCATCATACAGGTAAGCAAGGAAATTGAAAGATTAAAGGTGATACTGATAGACCCCAGGTATGGCCGACTGAAATCAAACCTTCACTTGCTCTCCGGATTCGTCTATACTATTAGGTATGCAATAGGCCTAACGTTACTTACTATTACTAGGCTAATCTCAGACTCTACACTTATTTGGATATAACGTTGGGCCAAATTTACTTACCGTGTATCCCATTCTGCAGAATCTGCATTGGTTGCCAGTACATTATATACAGATCACAATTTAAGATTCTCCTGTACACGTACAAATCATTTAAAGGGAGAAAGTAGTCACCCCAATAAAGAATTGCATAGCCTAACAGTTAGTAGTAACGTTAGGCCTAGGCCTAGACTATCCTATTTCCTGAATGGCTCATGAGAATCATGTGAGAGTATTTTTCTCACTGAATTGTAAAATTCACAACCAGCAACCAACTGGTTTACATTGAATATTCAATATTTATGTCCTAAAATATTATGAAAGATACTTGGAAGAGAAATAAGAAGAAATTTGTGACATTTAGATATTGCTTCAAAATAAATTTTGGGCGACTGCTTTTGACCTATTTAACGATTTGGCCCCAGTCTAGGTCTGCCTTTGGGATCAGCTTCAAAAACATCCAGCCAGATCCCTTTGCTCCCAATCCAAATCTCTCCTATAGTTGTCCCCAAAGTTAAAACCTCCACTTACGAAAATAGAAGGTTTGATAGATGCATTGCAACACTTTGGAACAACTTGCCTGAGGGAGTAAAAACATACCAGTAAAATTCATGATTTTAAGAGACTTTTAAAAACTTTCCTTTTCAAAGCTGCTTTTAGTTAACTTGGTACTTTTTTGTCTACTTTACCTACATAAATGATAATCCTGGAAACTCCCTGTTATGGTGAAGGGAAATGCATTCTAGCCCAGCTATTTCAGTGCAGGAATGAAACATCTTGTATGGTATTATTTGTATTGTAGGCTTGTTGGAAGACCCAGTGTGCGGTGCTATGGATCACATGCATGGAACAGAGAATTCTATGGACATGTCCAGTGGTATGGACCACATGCATGGCACAGGGACCCCCATGGACATGAACAGTATGCCCGGACATGGGGACCATGGAGGCTCTGTAAGTATCAATCAGACCTTGCTTTGCCTGTAGGCCCTGGGGCTGAATTCACAAAAAGAAGACCTACTAAACACACAAAAACTCACATATTGTCAGACTTACGAAGCATATCCTGCTTAGTCGGTATTCACAAAGAGGTTAGGTTAGGTTAGATGAGGTTTAACGTCCCAGTTTCCAACCAATTGGTTGAAGTCGAGAAGACCACGGCCTTTTTTCCAGTTGTGGCTCACTGGCTTGTTTTCCCTACTCCATTATTTATGCTGAGCACCAAGCACGAAGGCAGTAGGTTCCATCTTCAAAGAGAGAAGTTTTTTTTGTGTAACTTTACGCAAGCTTCACAGTTGTCATAAACTACAAAGAGCCATAGCAACAAATACACAGGCACACACGGTACAGAACTGTGTGCATAGCCACAGAAGACCGTGCATTGTTGTAACAATCAGTCAATGTGGTTGGCTCAAACTATGACAAAACAAGATGTAACCACACACACCATTGGCTCATGTGCATAATTTATTGCAGTTGGGCAGCGTATCTTTCAACTGTGTAAGTTATTTTCGTGAATACCACTTAAGGAAGTTCTTGCACAGTTGATGAAGATTTTGAGTTGCACAAGAACTTGCGCAAATGTTAGTGAATCCCACTCCATTTACTGTACTGGACTCGAAAAAACCGACACCACCGACGGCAACGGCTGTTGTGCCCCTGCAGATAGCTGCATGAAAATTGATCCCCCCCCCGGCGGCCAAAACTGCTGCCGTGCCCTTTAGCCTGTGGCTGTGGATGCCCTTCCTCGGTAGTTATAAAAAGTGATGCACAAAAAGAAAAAGAAACCAAAAAATTTCTCGTAAGAAAATATCCTACATTTTCAAGTGCATAAGTATCCAACTCGATCTCACTGCTCACACATAACCAAGCATACTTGAATGTACCTGTTACGTGAAAGCTGTCATAAGATCAATCTCACGACAACGTTGCACTTAGGATTGATTCACTTGTACACAGTAAGTCAATGGGACCTTTGCATTGCCTGTGCATAAGCCTGTGTGGGTTCCCGTGAACTTGGATCGATCGTGGGGGGAAATTAGACTTGCTTTGGTGGATGAAAGATGAAACGTAGAGAGGTTAAGCTGACTTATGTGCCCTTTGCAGTGCTAGTTTAGCCTGCTGTGCGAATGAAGAATTGGTCTTGCCAAAGTGGTTTGCACACAAGAAAAATTGATACGTACGATCGTAATTTAAGAAAGGGCTATAGACCTTTTTAGATCAAAGTTCAGGAATACAAAAAGAGTTGAAAAAAAGAAATGGCTGTCGGTGCCCTTCAAAATTAACGAGGGGGGGGGGGTGCCCCTTTTGAATCTTATTTCGAGCTCTGACTGTACAATATTAGTTTCTCCAAAATGTCTGAAAATTTCTGCCATCTTATTCTGGTTTTCATTTCATTAAGAATTTTAAACCAACATCTATGGGCAGTGTTTGCATGAGGCAGTGCGATCATGTGATTACCCCACTTTCCCCAAGAATTCTGCTAGTTTTAAATGGTGCAGGGAGACTTCCTACACCAGTTGGGAAAACCAGTTGGAAAAAGTTGACTTTTTACATTGCAACTTATCGAAATCCCCCCACCCCCCCTCCCTTGAACAAAAGTCACCCTCAAAACATTTTTGAGGGGGGAGGGAATTTTCCCCCAAATTCTGAGACCTAGTGCCAACTCTGATGTAGAGGGAAGGAAAGAATCTCAATTGAAATTGAATCTCCACAGGTTTTCAAATTACCCATCCAACACTTGATGCAAAATTTATTGACTTCAGTAATACACAAATCATAAAAGATTGCAGAATAGCCCATACAGTAGGAGGAGATCAAACAGAAATGAGTAATAAAATTTTGTAGTGTTTATTTCATGGAATCAGGTCTGCCTATATATGTAGCCCGTTTAATATGTATGGTACATCTGGACATGGGTGGAAATGATCAAGAGGTGGGAAGCTCCTTGCAGGGAAATTACGGTATTTGATAGTATTCCACTGATTATACCATAATTGGTACTGTACGTAGTTACCGGTTACCGATTATTCAGTTACACAATTGGGCAGATGCTGATTACCAATCATTATTACCATACATGTATAAGAAGGTCACGTTTTCTTGACATTTATATCGTGTGTGTATTACCTCTAGCATTGTGCAATTCGAGTTGAACAATATGAGGAACAGTTCTGTACACTTCATGAACAGAATACCAATTTTTTTGTAAGATTTCCTCTCGAGAAAAAAATCGACCACAAATGCTTGCTCTAAGATGTCACAGGCCTAACATTAGACTCTGTCTGCCTACATAAGGCTTTGCCTGGTTTTCACCCACTGATCATGTTGGAAGATTCTGTGTAAATGTTTTGTACAGTAAATTGTAGTAGTGCTATCTACCTGTAGTAGCCTCTCCACTCACTTGTAGTATTTGAAGGGTAATAATGTATGAGCAGTTGGAAGGAAATTTGACTACAGTAAGACATGTAGAACAAAGTTGTGGGAATTTGACTTGCTTACTGGGAAACAGACATTTTTCCAGCCCTGCAACTGGCCTATGTAGTGATCAACAGACAGAATGTAAAATATGGTATGTTCTAAGGAAAAGTTTTGTGGTGGTTTGCAATTTGAAAATGTCCCAGCTGCTAAAATTTTCAGAGGAATTTTAACTTCTTGGTAATGGCCAAGTAATGAGCACTTGTACTGAAGTGACCAGAAGCAGCAAGTCTTGAGTAAAATATGTCTGTACTGTTACTGTAAACAAACATACAGTACCAGTAGGTGGAAAGTAATTAAAAGGAATTATTGTTGAGGCAAGGAAAATATTCATGTATTGAAACCATGATTTATTTATATGAATGATAGATGATTCAAAGTAAGATAGTCGGCTAAGTGTTACACTTCAAGAAATGAAGTTGTCACCAAACCAAAGTCTTTACAGTTTGTGGCCTGTTCTTTACTAATTAATTTGTTCACTCAAACTCAGTTTTTCAAATGATGCACATTTGTAAAATTCTCTTAGATTCCCTTTTTTTTTTTTATTTTGTTAGTAAAGCTATTGAGAGCTAATTGGTGAAATTGAATGGCTTAATCATGATAAAAGTTATTTTCTGTATGTTTCAATGTGGTGTATTGTAATACATTGTCTCATTAATCTTGGGCCAGTCTTGAATAGAAGCACACTTTTGTACAGTACATATCCAGGCAGTACACGACCACACCCTGTACAAATAATACTGGTAGCAAATTTATGGCACTCAGTTGTGTTTAAACAATTTCTGCATGTGTGTTCATGACTTTCAGCCAAGTAACAAGATTGCAGAGGTCTACAGTTAGTAGACCTGTATGGTACATAAAAAGTGGTATACACCGACAGTAAAGTATACAATAGGTGAGAAAATTTTCAAATTTTTTGGCAGCCCATGTAGCAGTAAATTAATGATGTTAGAGACTCCTGTGTCAAATACAGTTTGCACCAGTATTTCTCAGGAATTTGGTTTCTATGACAATCGGTGGTGGGGTCCCACAAGAGTGTTAAGTTGACATGTGACCTTCTTGAAACTTAACAAAATTTGTAAAATTTGGATGTCTTCAGCATATTGCAGTGTTTACTAGTTACCCAATTATGAAAGTCTTCTTTTGTTGCTACTGTTTGCAGTCAACCATGCAGAAAAGAAATGTTGAATGGAGACTGAAGAATGAACAGTTCTCTTAAGAATGCTGTATGCCCTTCTGTAAAATGATGAACCCTTTAAACAAAATGTTAGTTTATGAACTTGGTAAATATGGCTTAGTCTGCGCAATGGTGCATATCAGGTAGGCTACCAGTCAGGCTACCAGTCGTGCTATGTACATACACTTTGCTAACAGGGGTTCAATATATTGGAATTTCATGGCTGCATGTGAATTGGTATAAAACAGTACGCCCTAAAATAATACGATAGTGTAGCACACTCTTATATGTTGAAGTACAATACCAACACCATGTATATATACCAAAAATGGAATGTCTAAAGCCCCGGTCAGCAACTACCTGCCATAGGTCTTGGTCATAGAAAATTTGCATAAGTCGTAGACATTCTGGGTCACCAACTGCATCCAACTACAATTGAACATGTTCAATCGGGCCGACGGCTTACGACACGATGGAACTCTAGATAGTCGTGAAACCGGCCACACCACCACGACCACTGCTGACGCCATGGGTGGTCACAGTCATGTCGTGGGCTGTTGTGGCAGTGTGACCCGGGCTTGAAATATCAGATCTGCCCAACTAGATGTGCAGGTTTGCCCTGGGTTTTAGAGAGTGTGAGGTGGTATTAATTGATGGGGTAATATGGTGCCAATATGGCACCAGCAGTGAGAGAGAACTTTCAATACTTCTATACAGTAGCTAGTACAGTACAGGTGGCATTAACTAGGGTATGGCAAATTTCTGTAAGGTGATGGCCAAAAACTGTGAGGTGGCTACCTGTACCTCACAAAAAGAATGCCAGGGGAAACCTCTTTGATGTACTCTACTGAATGCCCAGATACTGTACGTTCTCCAAACTTGGGGTAACTGTAGGTCAAGTTATATTCAGTCATTCAGTGTATGTACATCATGAGCCTTCAGTGATTCCATCTTGTTTGTGTATAGATCTTCTGTATCTCATGACCACATACCTGTAGCATACTTCCTAGTTTTAGGCTGGTAGGTACAGCAAGGTAGGAATTCCAGATACTAAAGAGAGAAGAGAAGCCAAAAGGAATTCAGTCAATACTGTGAGAATCTGGTGCATAAATCAATATCCTGTGAAACCGAATGTAACCAGGTACAGTATTTACTGTTCCTGTATGCATTGAAAAGTGCTCCCATTCAAAGAAATGTAACTGTACAGTAACTTTTGTTCCCATGGTATACTGTATTTGTTTTCCAGCAGTAGGCAATGTGTTCTTCATATGCATGCTTACATGTATGTTTAACTTTGCTTTGCAAAGAATTGAAACAATTTTTAAATTGTTCTGTTGGCAGGGTTCTCAAATGTTTTGTGCCAAGGGCAACTTTACATGAGATTTTTCCTTATATTGCAGGGCTTGAAATAAGCTTGAAAAAGGGTACAGCCAAAATGAGCAAATTGGCTGTTGGTCGTTCTGTGTTATTTCATAGGACATTGACTGAAGGGCACCACGTCACAGACATCAGTAAGGGCCTGACAGCCATGGCTGTCGGTGCCGCCGGTTATTTCGAGCCCTGTATTGACTGTAGTAGTCAGGACTTCCTTGAACAGCTGTGTTTTGTATTAAAATTTGGGGCTGCTCAAATCTTCCATGGGCCATTTTAGTGTATGTGGTGGACTGTCACTTGAGAACTTAGTTTTGTTGGTTTATATGTAAACTTTGATCACTTAATTACAGGTCAGGGTTCGTACAGGTCCTTAAAAACCTGAAAAGTCCTTAAATTTTGATGCTTCAAAATTCAGGACTGAAAAGTACTTAAATTTCACCAAAAATGGTCTGTGGTCCTGAAAAGTCATGAATTTTCTTGTGTTTTTAACAAAAATATATCTGTTGAAGCAGTTTTGATGTAGGGCCGCCAATTTTTTGCGATCGCAAAAATGGAATTGAACTTTCTGCACGAAACTTTACAGAAAATAGCAAAAATGATCAATCTCTTGATACATATAAATTTTATGACAGAAAACGGAGTATAGTTGCCCCAGAACATGTTAAATGAATGTTTGCATTTATCAAAGACGTATTCAGACGTTTTTCCTTCCGAAATGGTGGCAAATTCACCTTCAAATCATCAAAATCTTTTAAAATTACGATCAGAAAAAAGTAAGAACTTTACGGAAATCGGGAAAATTTTGTCGGTATAGGCTCCAATTTTGCCTATACTGTAGTGTGTTAGGGTAGGTCGCTTGTGTGTGACAAGTATCCGCTGGGTACATGATCGTAACCAGGTATGTTAAGCACTTCTTTTCAACATAATTTCCACTGGATAAGATGACTTTGACCAAGAGAGGTACTTTTCTGCCCAAAATGTAAAATTCATCCATTTTATTACATGTAGCTCACACCAGGATCTGGTGTGAGCTGCTGTATTGTGATTACATCACTCTATCTAGATCTATCTGTTCACAATTGTGTAGAATGCCACTCCTCCCACATGCTTTCATGGATCTGTTTGAAACTTGGGCACAATGTTCCTTAGGTGGTGGGCCATTTACAGGTAGGGTGATCAGTAATCTATGGTCCAAGGGTCCCATGTGGGCCCTATGGCTCATTTTATGAAATTCTTTAAAATGCTCCTCCTCCAACAGATTCTCCTGTGCAATGTTGATGGTTTGTCATAATGTTACTCTGTTAGAGGCACCTCTGGGGTGTTTAGGAATTTTGGGTCCAAGACCCAAGATGGGCCCTAAGGTCCATTTTGTGAAATACTGCAAAGTGATTAACTTTTTTTGCATTTAATGTTTAAACAGAGTTGACAGCCTGTCTTAATGATGGTTGGTTAGTGACCTGTTTATGGTAGTCTTGAATTTTGGTCCAAGGTCCTATGTGGGCCCCAGTGACCTATTTTATGAAATTCTGCAAAATGCTTTCCCGCCTACAAATTGTCTTGTAGTATGTTGATAATATGTTATAATGATGCTCTGTTACTGATTCTTTTAGGGTACATACAGAAATTTTGGGTCCAAGGCCCAAGATGTACCCAAGGGTCCATTTTGTGAAAGATTGCAAAATGATCATCCGCTCCTCCAGTTACAGTAATGTTAGAGCTGACATCCTATCATAATGATGCTTGATTAGTGAGTGATCTATATGTTTTTTTTGGGGGGGGGGGGGGTCTAAGTTCTCATGTGGGCCTTATGGACCTTTTTATAAAATCATGCAAATTGCTTACGCAGATTCTCTTGTACAATGTTGATAGTTTGACATAATTATATTTGGATAGTAGTACCTTCAGGGTATTCAGGAAAAAAGGGTCCAGGGCGAAATGAACCAAGCACCCATTCATTTAGAAGTCAGGTGCTTATGCTTGAAATGGTATTTTCCGAAGTTTTGAAAGTTGAAAAGGGAATTTTGTTATTTATGAAGCTTAAAATCAGTGGCCCTATTGATGAGCTGTAAAAAATAAATGTTCCGTACTGTTCATAAAGTTGCAAGATAGACTCAAATGATATAAGAGATGGTTATCCCTATTTAATACTATACTTTTAAATTCTTTCTGGTCAACATTAGTTTGAGAAGTCCTTAAAAAGTTCAATAAAAAGTCCTGAAAAGTCATGAAAAAGTCATGAAAAAATAATGTAAGAAACGAGTGGGAACCCTGCAGGTTCAAAAACTGGAAAAGGCCTAAGTACAGTAAATGAAATTTCTGGTGATTGTTTGTTGCTATTTAATCTCCACCTGTCAAATTGCTACTAAAATGCAAACATGTGTGTGGTAACATGTGTTAACACTAGAGATACTGTACTAATTTTATAAACAATCTACATGCATGCACAGTTATACATGTGCAAAACTTGAAATTATTTTCAGCAGAATCATGCAGTATAATGCACATCAACATAAAAAGTTTAAAGAGTAACAAATATCTTCCCAGACATTTAAATTTTTGTTACTCAGTTCACTTCTAGCCCCGCCACCAATTATGTTAAAAAAAAAGAAGAAAAACACCGCACTTTCCTGTCAAGTCTGTAGCCTGCACCAGTTGAGTTGAAACTGCAGGCTCTAGGTTACTGTAACTGTACATATCTACAAAATACCGGTATTGCAATTGGGAACAACCGACTGCACAACTCAACATTGACCACCCATGTTTGAGTGAATGTCAATCACAGGGTACAGTAGCTATCAGTTGTAATATGATCATATTACTAAGTATGTTTGGGGCGATGTTATATACATGACTAAATGTAATTGATCATGATTCCATATGTGTATGAAGTTAGGGGTACTAGCAGAATTCTGATACCCTTACATAATTTCCGAATTCGCTTAAAATTAGATAAAAGTAAATATGCAATTTACTCATTTTATACCTGTACATGTGTGTACACATCAGTAGCACTACATGCTGGTTGCCAAAGTAATTAAAGCAAGGTTTCTTGTGCCAGACCATTTGTATTTTAGCCTTTGGTACAGGGCATATGAACCTACATTATGCTAGAAATTGCAGTTTTAGACCATGCACAAGTGACAAGTCCCATGTACAGGTACAGTATGGTGCAGTGGGATCAATAAGACTGTGTATATGGTACAGGATCGTTATGCCTGTGTAGCCATACAGGGTACTGTAGGAGCTAGTAGATATACTGTAGAATTAGCAGAAAACCAAACTTTGCAAGGTTGTAGGCTTTACATTCATGCATACACTAGGCCTGTCAAAGTTTACAAAAATTAAGGTGTGTATACTGTGCAGTATGCCACCGTAGGGTTTAGTGAAAAGAGACTGGCAGATCCCAGACATTCAAAAATCTTTACAAGTTTACATGCATGACCCAGCATGAATTTACAGTAGGCAATTAGGAACCTGGAACTGTGATGTCATACAAAGGCTGAAGTTTTTATATTGTCATGTTTAGATTTGTTGTGAAAGAGTTTGTATTGACTTATAGTCACAGCAATACCCACCCAGCTCTCTGGGATTAAGTTAAATTACCTCAGAGTACAGCTGGTGATGTCTCATGGATAGTAGGACTTCATGGTAATCCCAGAACTGAAATCCCTGGTTCTTGTTTTTGTTTACAGTTTAGCCTTTTATACAGGATTCTGATCATTGCTCCAACTGGTATGAGGTCATTGAAAAGCTTTACATTTTACTATTGTAGATTGTAAATCCCCTTTTAACAGTAGATGACTCCCATCAACCTATCCATTAAGTGTACTTCCTGGTTCACTTGTACCTACTTCCTGCTCTATGAGAAAAGAAAAGTTCAACCAAATCTAGACTGTTCTAAGTCATCCTAAAGTATCACTGAGACAGACAGATGCCTTTATATCTTCATCAGTTTATCATACATACATTTTGAGGAGCCCAGATTATTCATCATCTTACAAAGTGGCTTTAGTTTCAAGTCTTTTGTAATTGTATTGGGGGGGGGAGGGGGAGGGGGGGGAAAGGACTGGAAAGGGGTAGCAGCTGGCCAGAGCAGAACTACGTACTGTAGGAAAGAAACTGACAGAATTAGGTGAGCAATACTGGACAAGGTAGTCCAGATGCAAAATGGTATTTTAATTTGGTTGATATTTCCTTTTATACTGCAGTACTTGAATGGGAGTACGTGTCACATGGTGCTCTCCTTAAAGAATGAAATTATGGCTGGTCACGCCAAAGAGCAATCAAATGATTTTTTTAAAAAAATCACTGATTTAAATCAATATTTTTACTTTCTTATTTATCAAGTGTAAACAATACTATAAAAATGCTTTAAACTAGTACCAAATCATTGGCAATCATCAATCCCATAAGGCTACACATTATAACACTTATGCTAACCCAGGCCTGAGGATTTCAGATTTCATGGTAACCATGTTTTAGGTTACATGGTTTTTGAACCACGTAACCTAACGTAACCCATTTTGTTGAGTCTCAAAAACCCATTTTTGCGTATTCCCAATATAAAGAAAACACGACTCTGTGACAGTTTACCACACTGAGTTTCGTATAGTAGGTGTACGAGCGATCACTTGCACTGTCAACGCCACAGTGCACAACATGTGTCCAACTTGTACGAAAACAATATTTCAAAATGACATGATGCTGTAAATGTGTGTGCTGAGGCCATGTCGTGGAGGTAACAGCATATGGTTTGGAGTACAGTAAAACCCCATTTATCCGAACACTTTGGGACCGAATGTATTTCGAATATCGGTGAAATTCGGATGTACAGGGTTTCAACTTTTTGCCTCAAGCACGGTACACAGGATCCATAAGAAAGAGTGTGAACACATTCCCCAAATAACTCCGAAAAGGCTGGCAAAATTGCAGACAAAATCCCCCAAAATATTTGGTTACTATTTTTGGTGACCGATCATATGACAAATAAATTTTTAGACTTCTAAAACACCTGGATTTTATTCCCAAGATTCGAGCCTACGCCCTTCTGAATGACCAATGCTTTGTACACACTAAATAAGTGTATGTGCTGAAGAGAAGCTATAACGATCTGGAGAGGTATCTAGCGTATAAATTCGGCATAAATTTCCAAAAGTATTAGAGACACATGTGTAGGAGACTCCCAAACAGAAATTCGCAATGTTTTTGTAAGGTCTACTCTCGTTATTTTTAGCGAAGAAGCTCACTACGAAACTAACTTCTCAGATTTAGTGAAACTAGGACTTTCACTAGCCTAACGTATTTTAGTATAAGGAGAAATTGAGCCTATACCGACTCATGGATCCTAGCAAGGATTTAAAAATAAATACGTACGATTTTTTTTCCAAATTTGACAGAGAGATAAAAAATTGTTTTCCATGCCTACATGTTGGCTATTTTAGCCATCCTGACATCTTGCCGTGACTTTTAAAGTCCCGAGGAAATTAGTGCATTTCTGCAGAAATTTACGTTGAATTTTGACTTGTACAGTAAAGCCCTGAAAACTTGGTGGATTCTGCCGTAATTGTGATGAATATTATTCTTGTTAAATCTGATGGCCAGTTCCGAAAGACGGGGCTTTACTGTACACGTAGCATCATAGTAATTTACTGTTGAAGGACACGCTGATTTCTCATTTATTTTATGATCGAACTGAGTACAGATAAAACCAATATCAGTCTGACACATCTATTTTATCATCTCCAGTATCAGTTAGCTGCATAAGCAAGAAGTTTCCTTGACATCGTCATTGCAAAAACATTACGAAGAAATCTTCGCGCACTCAAAGAATCCCCACTGACATACTGTGTGTTAACTGTGGCATGATTTTTGAAACAACTTTCATGATATCGAGCTATGTGCGAAGTCAAAGCAGTGGGGCCGTAATCACAGCTTGTGCAGTGTATCCGCATTGTGTACAACCAAGAATCATGGCTGGACAGGTCGTCGCCGTAGTGCGTGATACCAGTCAGCTAGTGTGGAGTCGGCAATTACAATTTGCGATAGCACGTGCTGCAAGGTGTGAGCCTCATGCGATCTATTTTATGGTTTGTGATATGAGGCAAGAGCAATGTGAGAAAAATGTCGCAATTGGTAGTCTGTACTTTATCAGATAATATCTCCTAATCGAATTTAAAATGCCTCTTAATGAATGTTCAGATTTTAGGTCACAGAAGAGTTGAATTTGAGTGTCAAATGGGACATCGTAACCGATTTTTCGGTTACGTGGTTTGGCAGTCACGTAACCACCACGCGACCGCGAACGATCGTTCGCGCGAAATCCGCAGGCCTGCTAACCCCCACCCCCCCCTCCCTAAACCTCTCCTCCAATCACCTCAACCCTCATTACATTATCTGGGCCTAGAACCATTCATAGGCCACACTATACGGTAATTGTGCACATTCCCATGATGGGTTTGCAATCACCTTTCTCAACTCATTTTGTTGCAATTTATCCTTCTAAAATATGCACAGCAAGATGTGATGCCATGGCAATGGTGTCATGCAGATGAAATAATTGGTGATAACTTGCAGTCTTGCACCTTGTTCTAGGTGATCACTGAACATGATTGACGTTCACGAGTGTTAGTATGCTCTGTATGGAATCAAGTAACCTTACGGGTGATATTGGCTTGCTTTCTGCACAGCTTTGTAGTGGAAGGCTTTGAGTGCATTCCTGTTGAACATTCTTCACTCTTCAGGGACTGGGCAGTGGAGGCTTTTAGTTTTAACAGGTGGTGAACAGACCATTAATATCATTGTTCAAGGACTGGAAGGTAGCTTAGGCTTATTAATGTTCATGAGGACAAAAATGGCAGTCTCTGCAAGAAGCCATCATGTTCCATGTATACTTAGTCTAGGAGTCTGGGCAATGCCATGAAATAAAAGCTGGCACTTGTCACTTCTTGAGCTTCACTTAAGTCACTCAATTTCTGAACCCATGTAAATAACTTTTTGTCTTCCCCCAAGGTTTTTTGTCGGTTTCAGCTTAATTCCAATAGCAGTTAAAACATTCAGGACTGCCAGTAACACGTACTAAAAAATAACTGAATAATTGAGAACAAAGATGTGTTTTTTGAGAACTAGAAACTGTAGTATTTCAAGAAAAACAATAAGCTTGACAATGTCCTGCTGTGAGTAAGTCACACTGTCACACTTTGCAATGAGCTCACTGAACTAGTGGTTTATTATGTGATCTGAACAATAGAGTTCCATGGGCAGGGCCCACAGGATGTCCAGGGCATGAAACTTCAATTCATAAGTCAGAGGTGAACCTCACACAAACAATGGTTTAATCCCCAATTATCACTAGCTGAGTGGGCAGGGCTCTACATTAACTTCTAAACTCACTTGCCGAGTAGGGCAAGCAGCCACTGAAATCCACTTGCCCTTACAATTTTTCACTTGCCCTTACAAAGCAGCAGAATATTGAGTTGTCTGTGACTCTTTATTCATAGTATAAAGTTACGTGATTGAATTGATTCTGACAGACTTACACTAGGCCTTCTAATTCCCCTTGCCTGAGAAACAAAATGCAGTGTCTTTGTTATTTTGTACATAATACGGTTACAAAGCTAGACTTGTTCCCTTTCGGAAAATATCGATCTTGCATACACTGTAGTTCTTAGAGTGATGTTATCGCGATGTGGAATAAAGTTGAAAAAATACTAATTTTCTGGCGGGACCCAGGTTGTCACCAAGCATGCAGTGACTCTGTTGTAGGTTTAACACTGCAATGCAGCCCGCATTGTGGTGGTTTTCGTCAGTATTGGTACAGTAATACATTGGATGAGGAGACAAAAGACAATCAATTATGGGATGGATGTTACGACAGGAATCATGCAGTTACGCACTGGATAATAATACCTCAAAACGTGACTACTTTATTTTTTATCAAATGGGATCTCTGCTTTTTGAATGTTTTGCGACATTTTCAAACTCATCTTTGACATAACAAGAAGCACTTGCCCAGTCGGGCAATTTGAAGCAAGCGAACACTTGCCCTTACATTTTTTTACTTGCCCCGGGCAAACGTTAATGTCGAGCCCTGGTGGGCAACTTTACCAGAATGTATTTCCTGTATCTAAATGGATAAACTATGAATCTTAAGCCTTGGGCCTTGGGCTGCCCTGCACTGCTTAATTGAACAAGGTTGATCATCAAGTGAGTATCTGGAATTGGATGTTTTTAGACCTGTTCAGCACCCACAGTTTGGGCATGCTACATGTTTAATGGAAAAATTGAGGCTCCAGTTTATTGGGTTCTCAAAATATTCTGGATATCTTACTAAAGTACTAGGTCTATACCTAGATTATGGGCACCTTTGGGATTAATTAAGCATAACAATAGAGTCGAACCAAAATACAATTTTAAAAAAATAAAAAAAATCTGATTTAAATCAAAAAAATCTGATTTTTTTTTATTTTTTTAAAAAAATAAAAAAAATCAACAACCCTGCAAAGTTTGTAACTTAAGTGGAAATCATGATGATAAAAATTGTCCATGTGCTTCAGTGTGTCAGGAGTTGAAAAACTAATATCAGGGGCACTGGTGTGTTGGGAAATTATGCAGCCTGTGTTCCTGCTGGCATGACACAACAGCATACTGTACATGTCCTTTAAAATATAAATTGTGGTTATTCAAAGGGAATGAATAGTCAATAGATGCCCCAAATTTATTTTGAAACACCCACCTACATATCTCAAAAATTTCACCTTAAGATATTTCCCTTGCGCATGCTGTACTCTCTCATGATGTGTGCAAGCAAGAATATATTTCATACAGTACAGTACATATATAAAAGCTAAATAACTGTTCGGTATTGCAGCGCATGATTGAACAGAGCCATTTATTACTGTAATTAGGATACCCAGGTACACTAATTGAAATTGGAATCATGACTGCATTTTCCCTTTAAGTTTATACAATGGGAGATCAATTACATGCCTGCTGTCAAAATGTCTTCTGTGAAAGTTGCACATTTATATACTGTATCCATGTTACTAAAGATAAATTCTGTGTTGGAAAAAGAGTCACTTAAAACTGTGAGCAAGAAGTTTGAACACTGTCAGAGAATTGTGCCATTTATTGTACAGTACAGATTCATGACAGTTCATCACAAATGAAACTTGGAGCAAGAATTTGTCATAATTTGTTAAATAGTTTAGGGTACATGCATATTTATTAAGCATGTGATACAGTACACACAGAAACACCATTGTTAAAATACTGTATGAGAAGACTCCGCTGTGTGTCATACACCTACGTACTTGTACTGCATGTGTACATACCTAGTGCAGAGTCCAGGCATATTAGACCTTTTATGGTTGGTAGTACGTGTAAATACTTGTGTGAACAACTACAGGATGGCACAAATTTATGCCACTTTGGGTGCAATGACACATGAAATATATTGATATTCTAATTGATAGCCAGAAGTCAGTTCAGTTTCAGTATAACTTCCATAATGAGGGCCCAATTTTTCTTTGTGAGCAAAGTGTACATTGCCAGCTGTGGTAAACTGGAGTACTGTATATAATTAACAATTAATGTGAATCTCTCAACCCTACCCACCCTTCATAAAAAATTTTGACAACTGATTTTTCTGTACAAGTGCAGTTCTTTACAAACATACATATGAGGCCGGGGGGGGGGGGGGGGGGGGTGGCAAATACCCCAAAATTTGGGCAAAAATAGTGGCTCCATTTGAACAATTGAGATGGCCAAGAAAATAAATAAAGCCCCTTTTGTGAGTCCAAAATTCCAAATTGGGAAAAAAATTATCCCTGCCCTCCAGAAATGTTGACCCCCATATGCATGTGTTTACAAAGATTATACAAACTACTGTATACTTAGTCTGCAAAGCTCCCAAAACTAGGGTCGGCTGCAGGGCATATAAATGAGGGGGCAGTTTATTACAGTACTGTGTGAACAGTTTTGTATGTACAGGTACTGTAGTGAGCAGTGCAGTATATACTGTAGTGCAATATAGCATATGTCGCTGAGCCAGATTCAGCAGGGAATTGATAACAGCAGAAGAAACATTCTTTGTCATTTTAATATATGGCACTTTACAGGGATACAGTAACTGAATTTTTCAGTACTGTAGCATACTTTCTTTTAGAACTGTGCATTTCTGAGTCATTTTAAATTTATTAGAATTTTTTTTTTTTTGATAGAGTGAAACTTCTTCGCAGTTCAAAGTTTTATTGATCTTAGTCTTTTCATGTCATAATTTTACTTTTTGTGACAGGGCTCCATGGAACATATGATGTACATGTTCTTCCATTGTTCTAAAACAGCAACAGTTCTCTTTAAGGGTTGGCAAGTGGATACTGCTGGAGGTAAGATCAATCAGTTCATACAACTAAGGCAAAAACTTGAGTGGGTAGACACAGTAGGCCCTTTCTTTAGATATGAGATACATTTTGACTGCATATGAAATTTGTTGCACCAGTTGCCACCTCAGATTCTAGAGTAATGGGGAACTAGCACTTACAGTCAAACCTGACACATTGGAGAAATAAGCATGTTGCAAAAAGTTCTTGAGTGTGACTTAGTTTGCTGTGTTTTCACAAAAACTACAAGCAAAGTTGGTTACAAGTCAACATGTAAGCCAACTGTATACATAGGTGCTTCAGGGAACCAATTTTGATAAAAAGCTATATCATGTGGGAAGAAACTGGAGAAAACTTACAGTGCTGTACCTGTGCAGTACATAAGCATATAAAGTGTGTGTGGGGGGGGGGGGGGAGTGAATGTTGGTGGTCAGTGCCCTGGGGGAGGGGTCTAAGGGGAGGGGTGTCCTTTGGAAATTGTTTGACTATTTTAAGTGCCCTAAATGCAAAATGGTGCAGTGTTTGACAGACATTGAAGGAATTTCATCCTATTCATTGCCATATTTTGGTAGTGTGTCATCCAAAGTGGGGGTGGGCAAAAGGAGGTTCCGCCACACCCAATCAGAGTGGTCCCCCATTCCCCCTTTTCCTATGCCTATGCAGTACCTGTAGTGTGATTTGAACCCATGCAATTGTGAAACATTGGTGCACAGCAGCCGGATTAAACCACTCTGCAGGCCGAGAACCCAAGTTCTTACAGCTTGTGTTTTTTATAAGATTCTTTTTTTCTCAGCCATTGACTCAAACATCCAATGTGTTTGATGTTCTTTGGGAAAAGTGGTGCAGCACTGTTTTATTGTGCAATAAATTTGAGCATTTAGCAAAGCAATGTGCAGAGCATTTTTCTGAGCTAATTTGTATGGTATGAGGCAGGTTTTAGATACAGACAAGAAGTGTTTTCCTTTTCCGTAAAGCAGTACTGTATGCAAACAAACATTGTGAACATGTAAACATGGAAAAAGCAAATATTCAATGTATAATATTAAATATAATGTTCAACGACTGTATACATTCCCTGTGATAGTGGGAAAGATTGCTAACGGCAAATATTGATACTGTAAGAGACAAAGTGTTTGAACATGTCTACCAGATTTATGGTAAGTGTTATGTGTTGTTTTATAACTGGAAGTGTAACCAGCTGCTCTTTTCCTGTCATAAATGCTTCACTTAAGACATGATTCTGTCAGGAATAAAGTTGGTCTAGCTCAGGGATGTAGCTACAGTGGGCGTCGCTGAGCGGTGACACTCCAGGCAAACGCATGTCTCCCCGCCCACCACAAATCTGCCTACAGAGACCTAAAGCTAGCCCTAAATTTACTCCCTAAAGTAAAATGAGGGAAAAATGAAAAATTAATGGCTGAAAAATGGGGTAAATGCCATGGGGTGGGGTGAGGTGCTTTCCCCAGATCTGACAATTACCCAACACTCAAATTTGGCTAGCTACATCCCTGGTCTAGCTAAAACTAGTAAAACTTTATACTTACCATGCTATCAATTCTGAATTGTGGAACATTAAAAACAAACACATTTCATTTTGAGTATTAGGCCTGGAGGAAGGGCAGCAGACAGAAGATAGTTGTGTGGAATATGAGCTGACAGTTGATAAGCACAGTTAAAAATTACACCAGACTGCTCATAGCAGAGTTTTATGATAACATCATGCATACAGTACAAAGGAGCATAGGAAATAAATGGTACAGGTACAGTATAGTAGCAGGGCTTGCACACTCCATTGAGCATGGCGCTGGTTGTTTTTACTGTATTTCCAGTTCCCAGCATGCATTGCAGTCATTTAAGTCTGCCATTGAAGGTTCATTTATATACACAAAGGGAGAGAAGTGAGACTGTCAGTGCTGAAGGGAATTCAGTAAAGTCTTACCTCTATATTAGAATGGATTGTTATTTTGAAATATTTCTGAAATTTCTTTATTTTCAAAACATTTTTACCTGTTGTCTAATTTCAGCATGGGTTGGAACTTGCCTTGCTATATTCATAATGGCAATGCTGTATGAGGGACTCAAGGTCTTACGAGAGACCCTTCTTAGGAGGAGCATTGTCAACGTTCGATACCAGAGCACTGAATTGTCTAAGGATTCCAAGACAGTCTTAACTGAAACCCATGGAGCTGGAGAGTAAGTATACTGTCACATGCTCATCATCATTAGTTGTGATTAGCAGTATAAGTTGTACAATATGCATGTGGGCAACAGGCTATTCACCCTCAATGGTATAGCCAGAACCATGCATCAGAAAGATGTTTATGGAGAATGGGCCAAAAAGCCCAATATTACGAAATTATCTTCCTCCTGTCCTAAATAAATGTCAAGGGAAACAATAAATGTAGCCACTTTAAAATACTAAACCAGCTCTTGTAAAGTTTTTTTTTTTTGAGGGGGGGGTATTTTTTATGAAGCAGAGGGGGACAATTTTTTCTCCCAAAACATTTGCAAAGAATGCCTGTAAAAATTGTACCCTGGCGAACAGACTTGTAGTAAGTATGTGTATGCTTATGCTCATAATGTGACACATGTCTGTAATTGAAGGCTTGTGCACACAAGAAGGGATTTGATTACTTATGCATAGTCAAAGAATTATATTGTAACTCAAAAGTGGTCATGCAAGATATCATACTGGTCCTCATGAAAAAAAAAAGATGTTTAGTTGTACTCAAACTAGATATACCTCACTTGATATGGTTCTCATGATATCATACATTGAAAATCTGATCTTGATCCAGATTTTGTTTGCAGGGAATCTTTTGAGGTTCCAATGCTAATTGATATTTTTTCCATTTTAAATCCCTAACTCATAACTCTTAATGATTTTGGTAAATTTGGATCACCTTTAGAAGCCCCCAAAATACTGACCACAAACAAGAATTTTGAGAACTGTTGTAGAATTCAACATTTATACTATACATGTGGACATGCAGGGCTCATTTTAGATGTGGGGTGCAAATATGCACCAGTGGTGTACTTTTTCCTCTGTGCATGTAGACATTGGCTGAAGCTTGCATATATGTGTGCATGTACATATTTGTGCCCAAAAGATGTATCAAAATAAAAAAAATCAGACATACAGACTTTTGACACCAAATTTTGCCTGTGCTAGGGACACACATTCACCTAAACACATAAGTTTTACTGCTCCTCAGCTTTTGAGATGTAACGTTCAGGTATGTGATTTAAACTTAACCTGAACATGTTTTCCTTCTAGAAAGCATAAAATTTACTCTCTTTTTTTTTGCCTAATTTAGTCAACAGTAGGCTACTATTTGATTTGATTATTAACTGTGGTTAAAGTAAAACATTGTTTCTGTGAAATTGTGAGCATACAGTGAGTAGATTACTGTATGTATGGTATTTTTGCTGTGTAGGCTACTTAACTTTTTTAATTTACATACACTAGTGCACATAACTTTATATTTTTCAAATCAGCCTCTGCAAAAAAAGATTTCTTGTTGGTTTGATTCATAGATTTTGTGCTCAGAATTCGATTTTGTCAAGTTTTGCATTGTGTGAGTATTCACATGCACACAGTATGGTACTTGTATTGGCAGATTAGGACATTACATTTTGTGAGTATGGTCTTACATGCCATTACTTGTGCTCATGGAGTGAAGAATCTCAAGAATGATAACAATGCGAAATACAAGAACAATAAAAAGTATTTATACTCCATTTATGGGACTTGCACATACCTCCCACCAGTTATGTACGCTACACAGTGTAATAAGTGCAGACACAAGTCCTTGACCTATGTAAGTCTTCCTGCTGTTAGCTTGTTTATAATTTATCCCTCCATAATATACTATTTTTTTTTTTCTCTTTCTTTGAATTCAGGCCTCGTCTCTGGAGCTGGGGACACGTTTTACAGACATTCCTTCACATGATACAAGTTACTGTTAGTTACTTTCTCATGTTAATCTTCATGACATACAATGTGTACCTCTGCATTCCAGTCATCGTAGGGGCAGGGTTCGGATACTTTGCGTTTGGATGGAAACGGTCCATAGTTGTTGACGTCAACGAACATTGCCATTGATGAAGAAATTACCAAGCATTGCCCGAGCCAAAACTCATAATTTTATAGTTAAATTTTATGTGAAAATTTTGAATTAGAAACCAAATTTGCCTAGAGATCTACATGAAAAATAACATTGTAAATGCCTTGGATCCATCCATTTGAAAGGGAACAAGCAGTCTTTGTCTTCCCTTTACCAATTTATTTTGAGAAATCAGCTAAATTTTACAAATCCCCTCTCTTTTCCCTTAGAAATATCTTTTGTGATGATTCCAGACATAAATATTAAAAATAAATGATAAAACCAAGGAGTTGTTATACATAAGTATAATGATTTAGTAAGAAAAAACTCAAATTGGTCATATTAATGAAGAGAGCCATTCAGGAATTAGAATGCCAGGGTATCTTATTCAAATTGAGGAGACTGCTTTTTCCCTTTAGTTTATAAATTGTCAGTTAATGTTTAACCACATGCAGCTATCAGATTTATGATAATTTGAGAGGCTAACAGTTTTACATAATATTACTTTATCTGCTGTATTTACGCATTTCAAAGGGTGTGCACAAGAATTTTATCATTCAAGCTATTTTTCTACTTGTAATGAAACCTGATGAGATGTACACATTGAAAATTAACTCAGGTGATTCAGTCTTCACATGTAAAGGAAAATATTGTGGTGAAATTCCATCAAACACCCCTGACAGTATGAAGCCATTTACTTTTACTAGTAAACTATGGCAACAATTTTTCTTCCCTAAAGTTATCTTATTTGATTTTTCTATCATTTTGGATGCATTAACCATGGTTCATGGTTTCACAGGAATGAAATTTTGTTTACCTAAACATACGCAATATTTCCCTTTTATATTTTCATGGTCTTAACACAAAACCTTCAGATATACATTGAAAGATAGATTAAGATTAATCCTTAGTTTACTAGGTACAGTATGTGTAAATGGAGGTCAGATTTAATCTTGGATCAGTGCTGCCATCCCACTTCACAATGCATGAAGAACACATCAAAGTTTCTGCCCCTCAAGCTTGACCGTGTGTTTGGTCTGAGCGGCAGAGCATCCGCCTCTCACGCGGAAGCCCGGGTTGGATTCCCAGGTCAAGTCATACCAAAGACTTTAAAAATAGAACCTACTGTCATTGTGCGTAATGCTCTGCATAAGCAATGGAGTAAGGGAAAACACGTCAGTGAGCCACAACTGGAAAAAAAGGCCGTGGCTAGCTCGACTTGAACCAGTTGGTTGGAAACTGGGCCCTTAAACCTCTTCTAACCAGCTAGCTAACTAACTAGCTCAAGCTTGACAACGAGTGTCTCTCGTTGATCTCCAACGCTAGGAATCAAGCTTTTAGTGTAATCTTGATAAACCTACATATAATGTACATTCTCTTGTGAATGATTGTGTGGTAACTTGACTTTACTCATTATCCTGATACCATTGAGCAGCACCGTCACATGATCAGTAAGAGTGATTGTGCAATAGGCTTGGGCAAATCCACTGTTTAGGAGTTGGGTACCTGTGTCTTTATTAGTCACAACTCTGAATGAGGTCAGTTACCCTGTATTGATGTCATAAATGATTCAGGAAGATTTACTTTTGCAGCTATAAGCTGTTACAGGTAATTCATTAGCCTAGGGATGAGTACCAGTAACCAGTAGGCTTACACTAAAGGCATCTTAATGGCTGAGGTGCCATACTGCCAATATTGGACAATTGTAGTTGTTAAGTGGAAGGGAAATTTGTGACTGAAAAAAAAACAAGTTGTGGTGAACTGCAGTCTTCACTAATACTCATAAAATAACACAAATGCAAACTTCAAAATTTAATTTTTTTTTTGCATACTTTTCACATTGTTGGAGATGCTCCAGGAGATTCCAAGAGAACTGGAGTTGCTACTAGGCTCCTGGCCTAGAGTTGTAACTCTGAAATAGAGCTGGGTAACCCACCCAAGCCTAGTATGCAAGGTACTGTGCCTTAAAAGTAAAACCTTACAACTCAGTCAGTTATGATATACTGTAACCCCTTGGATGTAGGGCTTGAAATAAAGCACTGGAGACCATCCCCTTTGGTCTCCTTATTGCCTTAATGCACATCAAAAATGACCTATACTGAAGGCCACAGTAGCCTTAGGCCCCCTTGTGTTATTTCTGTTTGTGCCTCAGTTTCCTAAATGTGGCATTAATGTGCCCTGGTAAATTCCTGGCAGCCAGAAATTGTTATCCTTGCCCTATTCATTTATTTTTTCAACCCCTGTTAAAGTTTCACATTTACTGGTATATCACATGTAATATGTAAGACAATGAGCAAATACAGGCCATATGTGTGTATATTGGTGACCTTGAGTGGCAATGATATTCAGGACATTTAAATTTACTCGCACAAGTTTTAGATGAAGGTATGACTTCAGTCGCACTTTATATTGCTTGGCTGGCTGCACCATCACCAATCAGTGAATTTATTTTGAATCTTCCCTCACATGTAGGTGTCTCACAGGGTAATTTACTGTAGTATGATTTTAATGCCCACCAGTAGTGCAGTGACCATTATTAGCACCCCAGCAAATATGTGGTTCCCACTCCCTCCTCCTGCCATTACTAGAGAGGCCAGAGAGAGAGGGGGAAAGGGGGATCCATGTAATATTGTCAGCACCACAAGCACCTTTGTTTTCACATGTAAATGACCCCCTCCCCTTGAATGCCCCACTGATTGCTACCTAAGAGCTTAGATTCCTATACCTTAGTCTATTAAGAACATTCATTCATCACTAAACAGTGCTAAGATGAATAAGTAGCTTAAAGGCCATATGAAGTTGTCCAAAGATACTGTATTTGGGGCCCTCAAATGGAAACTTATGCTTCATACTGTATCGTGAAATCATTACTGTGAAGTAAATTTTTTGAATAGGTTGTATATTTTCCAAAAAGTTTAATACTGCTTCCCACTCTGAGACCAAAAATGGAGTTTTCTTCTTTGAAAAACCTTTCTTTCCCCCTTCTCATGCACCTTCCTTTGCCTGTACTTCATATATCATTTGCTGCACTACATCTTATATCATTCACTGCCCATTCTGACTTACACACATTATGAAACTACCTGTGGGCAGTGTAGTCATAGAAAAGTGAAGTTTACTGTCTAATTGAGGGCAGCAGATAACAATAAGAATTGTGTTTGTTTAACATATTTTGCTGCACATGTCTGTACATGTGAGTGTCGGAAGCTCCAAGATCACTTGTGGTTACTGCAGTCTTGAGTTGGTACACCCACCATTGAGGCAGACAAAACTTTTTATAAGTAAGCTACTGAAATTTGAAAAACCAAGGGGGAATAATCATCTTGTAAACTGAAAAATGTTTGTTTTGTAATTACAGTTGCTTGTAGGAAATGTTTTTAGCTTCTTTCTGTCTGAGCTAATCTTCATTTTCAAGTGAATCTCTGAAGATTAAATTGTCATAAATGGTTTTTATTGAACTGTGTAATTATAGATGTGAGGATGGTAAAATTTGGTTGGATATGTCATACAAACCTTTCCTGGTGGTAAAACAATATTTTTTGGTGCTACATATCAGAATTTTGGGAAGAAGATTGAACATTGATGCAGCTGTGATTTTATCATGGAAACAGTTTGACAAAGTGTTATTTGTGTACAATCATTTGTTGCATTCTGGAGGTGATTTATGTATCCTTTGAGGTAAGGAATAGACTGGAGTCCACGAGGGTTGGTAGAGGGGGGGAGTCAGCTGTTGCCAGTTGGGACTTAATTTCTCCCTCCTCACCCACAGTTGCAAGACCAAAGAAAATTAACTGTGTTTGGTATTCATGCATAGGTCTACATTCAAGTATAACTCCAAATTCCACTAATAAACAAGATAATATTTCTGCCTGAATCATTTCCCAGCAAGCAAAGGTAATATAATTGAGAAACAAGGTTATGTAAAAAATTTAACAATGGGAAATTAAAAGAGATGTTATATTGTTATGTGTAGATGCTTTATCTGTTAACAACTCTTCATTATTTAATTGCATTAAAAATTCTTTTATTCATTTATCATATCAAAATTTACTAAGATGGGCAATAAGTGATTCATGATTTTAATTTTGTTTTGTTTTGCTTGAGAAGTCTTGTGGCCATTTTTATGGTGTAATACTTATCATGTAGGTGAGAGTGAGTGAGGGCAGTATTCAAAAA
The DNA here is from genome assembly GCA_029531755.1 of Holothuria leucospilota. Taxonomy (NCBI): domain Eukaryota; kingdom Metazoa; phylum Echinodermata; class Holothuroidea; order Aspidochirotida; family Holothuriidae; genus Holothuria; species Holothuria leucospilota. The sequence goes on along the minus strand of CM055967.1, from coordinate 3,483,160 downwards.
AAAAACAGTAGTTACTGGGTTTAAAAGTAACATGGTTAGCAAAAGGTCATGCTTAGATTGATTGCATTAATAAAGAGGGAAATTTGTATACTAGTTCATCAGGCATAAAACTCCATAAGAGACCACTTTTGGGAAGTTAAGTTGTGTTGTGAACTGAAATAATTGTAAGTATTCTGTTATATTTCAATTATTTTAATTGTACCATCTGGTACTGCTATTATTGCCTTTTCTTAGTAATTAGTGCTAAATTTACAGCTTTGCTATTGTGTGGAATCAACATCAAGACTTGACACATAGAATGATCTGACTTTAGCCAAAATACTGTAATACCTTAGGTTTTTGTCGCCTCAAAAGATCAACGGAATTATTGGATGTAGCAGAGTTGTCGTTAGACTGTTGATGGAGTTGAATTAGATCGCTCAAGGTTATGACCAACCCTCTGCATCTAGCTTTGTGGTTTTGCAGATTTCTGCCAAGTCTTGTGACATTGTATTGTGTGCTACTCATTGTGTGTGTGTCCCACCGAAGTTTTATTGTTTTAATTATTTGTCAATCAATGTATAGGAGAGCAAAAACTGATGGGACCATTCTTAACAGCCGAACCAGTTTGGTGTAATGTTGTAAAAATGGACTTTTATTGTGTAGAGCGAGCTTAAGGATTCCATGTATGTTGCATAAAATATTTCATTTCTCATGTGTATCCAAAATAAGATAATTTCCATGCAGTTTTCATCTTCACCTTCATTTCTTTACTGGTTACCTACTGCACCAGACATGATAGATGCGAAAATTGTTAGATGTGACAACAAAACACTTAATTAAGGTCTGGTTACCATGATTGCAGTAAAGTGAAAACTCACATAAAGGTGACTCCCGGCCGTAAACGCTTGAAAACCCTGCTGTAGTCTTTGCTTGCATTGTTCTTTTAAATCGAAGAGAAAAATCCAAGTTGATATTCATTTTACCTTAAAGTGTATACATTTACTTTATATCTTTCAAGAAACATTTTGAAGACCTTTTGTACTGAGTTCATACAGTTAGACTATTTTACCTTTCACATCTTATTCTGTCTTCTCCCCGCCTAGGCAATCTTTCGATAATTGAATGCTATATTCAATATAGTTTTCTTGCTTGGGATAATTATTCACATATATAGATCATCCCTGTTCATTGACTTATAGATATAATAGTTTATAGTATTATACAAAAGTGTCATATTGTACACACTTTAATCGCATCAAATGCTCAAGAAAATGTGACATCACAATTGAATAAAAATGAATCAAGCTTTTAATGAGGACTCAGCAATAGCTATTTTTATTTTGTGTAACCCTTACAGCAATTCCTTGGAAACTGATTCACCTCAGGGCTCCTTTTACCAAGAGGCCTTAGGCAAACAACCTCCTCCTCTGCCCTTCGTGTCATAAATTATGAAAGGAACTAAACAATGAGGGAACACTTACGATGTTATATGGACGCCTAAATAAAGTTGTTTTTTTTTTTTTGGAAGTGGGGATGGGGGAAGGGAACTCTGTGGTCATGAAGTCCTGTGTTCCAAGCGCCAAAGGTGTGAAGATCTGACGTTACTGGGCAAGGTGTCCTCTGGCAAGGTTTCTGACATTCAAGATAAGTACAGGAAGAAAATTCACTGAATCGTGCGTGTATCATTATGCAGTGTGACCCACTGCCGTTTCAGAAAAGGGTAAACCACCAATGATAATACATTCATTGAAAGGCAAAGATACGGATAGTATACGGTCCCTCCCGGGAAAATTAAGATACTACTTATCATGAGAAAATTTCACAAGGGCGTGGATCCATCTCCAAAGGTGAAGGGGGAGGGGGAACTTTTCACCATGTGCGGATCGCCGTCTAAGGGGAGGGGTGTCCCCTCACCTTTAGAAAAAAGGAAATTTTGTGTCTTTATGACAAATGGTGCCATATTTGGGCACAATTTAGCTTTTAAAACTTAAGTGTCAGTTCGTAATCTATGTAATATTATAATTCATTACAGTTTTAGTTTTCATCATTTTTGAAAAAGTGAGGGGGGGGGGGGCTTATTGGAGATGTTCCCCTTCCAAAAAAGTAAGGGGGACGCGTCCCCCCCCCCCCCAAGATCCACGCCCATTCAGTTTCATTGCATCTGAATTACGGTAATTCACAAACTGTGGTGCATTTTATAAAAGCCTATAGGCCTATTGTACAGTGACATGACACTTCGACTTCATTTTATGTCGATTTTATGAATGCTATTTTAAGAGTTCGGAAGAAAGCATTCTTGTCATATTCAGCCCTTTATTAACCTAGTCTCACATTCTTTGACGCTGCTCGTTTCATGTATCGCTTTGACCCTCTGAGTTGTCGCTCGGGCGGTATTGGCCCATTGGAACCACTTACAGCCTGGCGATCACAACAGGGACCTAATATCGGCCATTGTTGCTATTATTTTACCAGGGAGGTGTTAAAAAAATAGAACGGGTTTTTAGTTATAAGTATCTGGGTGTAGTGCTAGATAACCGACTTGCTTGGCATGATCATATTGACTATTTGGTGAAGAAATTAAATCCTAGATTATACTGCTTCCATAAGCTAATTAAATTTAATGTTGACAGTCGTATTGTCGAAATGTTTTATAATTCAGTTGCATATAGTGTATATGGATGCACTGTATTGTCTGCTGGGGTGGGAATGTGGGTAGTGTCAATAAGAAACGGATCGACTCTATTATCAATCAAGTAACTGGTGTATTACCAGTTTCTCAGTACACGGTGGACTCCTCCTACCAGCGTGTTTTGGAAGTTAAGCTGAGAAATATCCTTGACGATAGCACACACCCCCTGCATTTGAATCTTGATAGCGCCATTATCCCCCGTAGCGGTAGGATGAAACTACCGTATGCTGCCACTGGTAGGCACAACTCATCTTTTATTCCACAATGTATTAAATTATTTAATAGTAATTTTAATAGATAGCCAACTGTTATGTTTTATCTTTCATCTGTTTAAACATTTAAATCTGCTGGTTTTCCTATCTCATCATTTACTTTTAATATCATATTTCTTTTATTGTTATATCATGTTTATCTTTATAGTCCTGTTCTCGTTATTATTTATCATTTTTACTATTTATTATTTTACATCTGCATGCATCTTGCGAGTGTACAATTACCCTTTTGGGGATACAATAAAGTTTTACTTGAACTTAAACTTGATGATACCTTCCTGATTTTACAACGAAAAGACGCTATGCGTCTGGCAGGGTTTTGAATATTGCATGGACATTACAATATCCGGATTTTAAATGTTTCTTTATAAACGAAGTTTGCCAGACGTGGCAAACCTTACCGCAGAATTCCCACTAAGACATGTTTAGTATTAAGCAGAATATCAAGCAAATATGCAAAGGTTCTTCAATCACTTTTTAACTCGCTAGAAGATGGTATACAATAAGATCGTTCACTTATAATTTCACATCTCAGCATTTTTCATGCTACAATTGAGATCATTATAGCAGAGTCCCAGTTTGCAAAGTGGTAGTGATATTAATGAAGTTTTAAATGCAGCCCTTAGCCAGACCAGTAAAATTGAAGGGGTAAGGAGGGTGTAGTGTGGGGACGAGATATGTTAAGGCAATAATAATCTTTGTTCCTTGATGTTTTCCCGTGGGCGAAAGCCCCCCTTGGCTACGCGCTGTGTAAACTTCGTGTTTATTGTTCCTATTAATTTGTCTTCACGATAGGCCAAATACCCCACCCCGGCGATCATAATCCTTTCCCACTGAAACCACAGAGGCTGCAAATTGGCTAAGAAACGATGTACTAATTGATTTAAAGGGAAATATTGCGTTTAAAATGCACCAACATGGCATACAAAGGAAATACCATAACTCATTATCAAACCATTCAGTCTAACCAATAAACTCTAGTAATAGTTTTATATCCTCAAAGTACTATACATTTTAAGAGTAACGGATGTTGCATCGTTTGAATTTTTGAAAGTTTGGGTGAACAAATTACTTTTATGCAACAAATAACCGAATTACTTCCTGTGAGAGTCTTATTTCTTGAAAAGGAAGTTACCGCACTGCCTTATTTTGAATTGTCTATCATTCTGTATCTAGTAATATTGGTTTAAAAATTACGAAAATATTCTGTAAAACAAACGCAATATTTCCCTTTAAGCCATACTTAAGCAACAGCGTGTGTAAACCACGTGACTTCACTGCATGCCCTGTGTCCCTCTCAGTACAGTGAGGGCTCTAAAACAGTGACCGCAATATTCATATGTCCTCCCTCACAAGTATTTGTATTTACAGAACGTGTGGGACTTGTTGGCGAAATTAAAAATGCTGAAAAATCGAATATTCACGTTCTTCTTGTTGTGGTCACAAGGCTTTCGAGATGAAATAGGTCAAATAACAGCATGGTGCACACCATCACTGTATTTTGACTCACTAATCGGTAACAGGTGATTTAATTACAAAAGTAATTGGGTAAAGACAAAGATGAAGAAAATGTAGATAAACCGCTTGTTGCCTTCATATGCGTATGACAAGTCATTCTACATGCGGAAGGGAGGTGTTTGACCTGAAAGCATTTTCCCTCATTGGCAAGTAATCAACGTGAATTTTGCCCGAACATATATTCGCCCTAAAATCACATTATTGCGGGGGGTGGGGTGGGGGGGGGGTGGGGGGAGCTTTTACCCCAGGCCTCTTGGTAGGATATTGGAACAGGGGGAGGGGCGGGGGCACGTGTCCCCACTTTCGGAAAATGGTGACAATGTGACCTCTTGAAAATGAAAAATGCTCTCGTTGCTCCATTTGGAATATGAATTTACCAATAAAAATTCAGAATCTAAAAGTTGCCCTCTAAACTTAAACAGATGTGCTTTAAGTTACCCTTTTCACCCAACAATTCTCTTTTTTTCCAAGAAAACAAATACCCCAAGGGGTAGGCATACGAGAAGGGGGAAAGGGGCATTGTGCCCCTCCTAATTTTAGAAAAGCTCCAAATTCGGGCAGAAATGTAGAAATTCGGGCAAAAGTTTCTTAAAAGGAAAAACCCTTTTGCCCCCAGTCAAATGGTCCCATACGCTTATGCCCAAGGGATTGTACTATGTTGCTTTTGCTGATAGAAGGAGGAAGAGGATGCGCAGAGTAACTCCATGGGGCAGTGTCGTTGTAAGAAGTGGCTGAGAGTTAACATTTGTAGTTTTCCCAAAAAATATGGATATGTGCCCTCAGCCTACCAAAACCATTTTCGACCAGTTTCCCCAGTGCCATGCAACATTGCATTTTCTACATTTGGTTGAAGTTTTGAAGGTGGGTGGGCACAAAACATATTTCAAGGTGGCTTTGTCTTTTAAAGGGGCAATAACGTAACATGCAGGTATTTTAAGTTTCTAGAAAGTACAGGGCATTTTCCCATGTCAAGTGTGATGCGACACCATGATGTTGCGGTCATTTACCAAAGTGTCTCCGAAGCAATGTCGGGCCCTAGGCCCCTAGCTGTAGGTACTTCACACTGATTTTCAGTTACTCGGATGGAAGAAAGAAGTAAGGTCCAACGTGTCTTTTTCAATGTCAAAAGGGGCAACGAGTTTGCAAGATTATCCCAAAATGAAGGGCATGTGCCCCCCGGGTCACTGGCTTTTACTTCACCAAATCAGTATAGAGAGCGTAGGTATGCAAACTCTCCAAGACTATTTCCACCTCCAAATAGGAAAATTAGTTTGCTTATGGGAGGGTAAGGGGCATATGCTAGAGGGCACAAACGCCTTTACCCAGGGCATGGGGGCACTTTTGCCTTGCCCTTTCTTACCCTGGCCGAACAACTTGATCTAGTGCTTGTACAAATGTATAGAGTTGCAATAATCTTTTGTATTAGAAACAGCTTCCAATGGAAGGTGGGCAAGGATTGCTAAATGCATCAAATGGCACCATCAGATAGAACCGTTCAGTTGACGGTTATAAGTCTTCCCGGCACGTGCCAATCGACGATCGAAGGGAAGTTATAGTAATTGTAATAACATATATATATATATATATATATATATATATATATATATATATATATATATATATATATATATATATATATATATATATATCATCATCATCATCATCACTTTTTGACATGTTCCTAGACCCCTACCTCTCGGTCCTACAGTATGCCGATAGGTGTCTTGTCACACGGTGTCCAGCAAATATCCTGTTTATACACACACTCTCTCTCTTATTTTATACATGACTTGAAAACAGGCTATATTTGTCCGGGCAAACTTCTCTTGCTTCGAAAAATATAAAAAATTGAAAGATTTTACTCATAGCAATAAAACTGGTTGAAACACGCAACAAAAATAGCAATTTTCCACAGTGGCGTAGCTAGAGGGGGACAGGGGGCGGTCGTCCCCCACAAAGCCTCCGAATGCCTCTGTCGGAAATTTCTAGTCCCTAGTCGGAAATAAAATAAAAACAATTCATTTGAAACACTTACAACACTTGTTATGTTTACACATCTTAATGTCAACGTGAAAATCAAAAGTCGGTCCCAAATTGCCGAGAAAGCAAAAAAAAAAAAAAAAAAAAGGTCCCCAGAATTTCGAATCGTACAACTATGGCAGTGGGAGTCGAAAATCTGTGATAATCTGTCAGAATTTTTGGCTTTTGCGCCTCCACAAAAAATATCTAGCTACGCCACTGATTTTCCATCAAAATTTACACAATTTAGCCACTTAATTTGTTTTCACCATTTCGTTTGGTGGATGATACATTAGCAGAAATACTGTCTACTATTGAAAGGTTTGAAGTACGGTATTATCAATGTCCCTACAATGCAAAAAATGCACTCCAAAACATATTCATCTCGAAAATTATTCTGCACCTTTTAGTCTGCATAGCTTGGAGCAAAATTTGGACAAAATTCAGCACAATCGTCATAGATAGCAAATAAATCGTTCTTTGAAAATCAAAAAATTGTTACTACAACTTTCTCCATTTACCGTATTCGGACGAGAATGATGAAGTGTGGAGAAAATTTGGCTTTACAAATGTTCGAGATTGCAAAAATAGCTCTCTGAAATACAAATGTGTAATGTAGTAGTGATGGCTTAGTGTTTATCTATGGCATTAATTTGTATCACTGCACACAGTTTCATTGATCACTGCATTTATCCATAATCAATGCACAAAGTCAGTGGTTATCAGTGTACAACAATCCCTTAGCCACGTAGCCAAGGGCGGGAGGGGACAGGGCGACACCCACTTGAAACATTTTTCATCCTCTAGAAAATTAAAAATTGCCATTGTCCTTACGCCTTTAAGTATTTCTCGCCCCACGAGAAAATATTGCACCCCCTGGGAGCTGTTGCGCCCCCTTCACTGTACCTTGTCTGGCTACCTGCCTGGTGCACACTAAAATTCGTCATATTGTGTAATCTGCACTAAGCATACGTGATTTTGAAATATCCTCCCAAGCCTAAGTTCAACGAGTGAAATGATCATTTCGAAGCGAATTCTTGACGTTTTGCAGTCAATACGAGAACTCAAACAAACCTTACTTTTATGAAAATTATAATTTGGCGTGAGCAGTGTGATACTAATATGATCAAATATCTTTCCAAATGACCAAGATGGAACGTCTGTGACTTCTCCCAGGAATATTTTAAAGCAAATTAAATATTGGTAGATGGAATTTCCTGGCATATGAGACTCAAGATAGACGTGCGCAAAAAGACACTTTTATGACATTGTAAATTATTACGCAGTTTTAGATGATTACTTGGCATATTTGGAACAAGCTACCTGGTAATTATGATCAAGTACTTGTCGAAATGAACAAGAGAGGACAAAGAGACGGAGTCTGTTCATCAGATCGGATTCAAGTATTCTCGTCATTCCCACCTTCCCCCGTTTCCCCTTTCTTCTTGATCCATCCAGAGGTATTACCATCCCCCTGGCGGTCCACATGGACCCCTCACTTTAGAACTAATAACTGATCAGAGCCGATAGGGCTCTGTCACTGACCTAAGCAATGCGCCACGCGATAGCTTGGTAGGTAGATTTTCCAAATCCTTTTTGCAAAAATACCTCCTAGATTGCCGGAAATGATCTTCCCTTGTGCTAATAATAGCCGCAGTTTGCGTAATTTTGTTTTGCTATAGGCCTCTCACATATTGCGATTAGATTTTTATGGAAAGCAATGCCAATAATAGAGAATAAGAGCAAGCACGTTTAAAAGGTGAAAAGGGCGCCAGTGTACGGTGTGAGTCCGTCAAGGGGTGGGGGAGGGAGACAGTCCCCCATAACTATACGAAAGATCTGTCAGTACCCAATGTGGTAATGTGGAGGGTGGAGGTTTCATATTATGCTTCCGACTTAGTAATATCAAAAGGCACACTAAATGAAATCGGTTTAGGTTTAAGGTGTTTGCAGCTGTAGTGTAAGTCCGGTGTTGTTCTTAGGTGTTCTGTATTATACTTTCTGTACATCAATAACAAAAGTCCACTTTAATAATCTTTTTTATTCTTTCTCAACATTGTACAAGTTATACAAATAGCAATTGCTATACCACACGACATATCACAATACCCTCCACAGTGGTGGCCGGTAGGTTTGTCTCGCCTGGATTTCAAACATAAAGTTGGTCTAAAAATTGTTCAACACCGAGGTTTTACACAACTATCTTTAATCTCTTACCTTAGAATGCAATCAAACCTGCTTAGCTCAAGTAGGTAAACTTCAGTTTAACTTAAGTTTACCCATCGACTGAGCTATAAGAGGATTGGGTAACCACGGCAACTCTCCTGAGGCCCCATCGTGAAAGACGAGCCTTATTGCTATAAACAATGTTTGAACTTTTCGAACAAGCTAATTAAACTGTAGGGCTCCTTTTTCAAGATCCACGAGCCTATACCCGAACCTCTCGTATGTCCCATCGGCCTAATTTCTTTGTGTGGGCAGTAGCAAATTTGGCCTGTATTTAAAAGAGATTCCTAAACAACCAACAGAGCTTTTAAGTTTGGTAGGTCGCAGGTACATTGCGAACTTGTTACAAGTACCAATTCAGAATTAAGCAACTGGGCCCAAATTTTAGTTTGTCCAAAAATGTAGGAGGGTTGGGGACTGCGTGCCCCTTTCCGTCCTCTTCCATGGTGGTTTTATGAGCCTATTATGACTGACACAATCATGAAAATCGTTGGAGTGATGTGATTGCATGCAAGCTTGTCCAAGAACCCGATAAACGCACTGCACGATCTGTTCCGGTAGAGTCAGCAAGTTCTATTCGTAACACATGTGATTTTTGCCGCAGCCACTTCAAACTTCGCCCCTGTGGGTACCACCGTGAGTAGGCAGAAATCCCGGGGAGGAGGGGGTGGGATATATTCCCCACTTTTTGGAAATACTCCCATTGACTTTCACTTTTCACACAGTAACTTTGCCTCAAGGGCTCATTATCCCCCTTCCCCTTCACTTTTCCACACACATCTCTGCTACTGCCACCGTGTCAGTTGATGCCCCCTGATGACTTAAATTGTAAGCTATATCCGAGACAAGCAAAACAGACATGTAGTTTGAGTATAATGGCACGAGTATGAGTTAGCGCAATGACTGACTCTCAAACTTTATGTTAGTGCGACTATGGTAGAAAACCATTCTCACGAAGAGAAACACAAGCAACAATACCAAGTAATAGTATGAATATATATGCTCATAATAAGTCTCCAAGGATCAATAAAATTGCACCACCTCACAAATCTAGGCTATTGACGAATTTCCATTCTGTCGAAGTGTGGGGTGTGTAGAATATCATCACCATTAAATATAAGTTTAAAGAGATATAATCTTTAGGGAGAGGGATGCCTTCAGTTCGATCCCCCCCCCCCCGGACCATAAAGGCAGATGCTTATTTCTGAATCGTGAGGGAATAAGTATGCAATAATGCACAGGATGGGACGTTAGTCCATTTCTGGATAGCTTCAAGCCAGCAAGCCGAAACTATTACTCATTTACAGCTGTGTGGACTGGAGGAGACGAGTGAGCTGTCTTGCTCAATCCAAGCAACCCAGGATGGGCATGAATTCAGGGCTTTTGGAGAATCACTTACTCTGTATTACAGTTAGTCTGACGGTCCCATTAAACCATCTTGGAAGCTGAGTACGTGTCTTTGTCCTTTAAATAAGTTCATCATAAAATGGGACGGCCTATCATATCAGTATTTACCTTGCTTTTGGAACAATGCTCTAACCCGACGTAATTTAGTTAATACCTCACTAGGTCAGGTGATAACATGTGATTGGGTCAGGTGATAGCAGGTGACTTTGAACATTTTCATTTCGTAACTATCCTTTCATTCACCCCTGGCAACTCCAGTGTTGCAACGAGTCATTAAAACTTCGAAGCGCCATTCAGTCGAATTATGTCAAGTTAAATTGATCTAACTCAAACCAATGACCAGAAATCGAGTCAAAAGAATTCTTGGGAAGTACTAGAAGCAGACCATTTACTTTGATTTTTACCCGCTAAAGTCCAATTACTCGCTGCTTGGTCGATTAAAAGTAGGGGTAGTGGGAGCGGAGGTTTATGTGATAATTTATTGCGAATCAATAGAGGGCAGTATACATAGTCACGTGTTGATCGGCTATCTCAGTCTACACTGTCGCACACACATTATCTTATTACAGTACCAGAGTTTGCAGGAAACTGTAAGTTTCCGAAAATGATCCAAATTTTTTCAAGTAAACACACACTATATCAGAAATTTAGATAATTAAGCCATAAACGTGAATAACAAAGGGACACACAATCTGTTTTTTTTTTTTGAAAACTCCGTTGTTTTTTCAACCTCATAAAAGTTACATATTTAAGATTTTTCATATAGTTGAGGCCCCAAGTTTAAAGTAAGACTTTCTAATTCCAAGGGAATGGGAACAATAGGAAAAAGTACAGTTCAAATTGACAAATGCAACACGAAATTAAACACCATACCCGAGGCATACAGACTATTTTCTATGAAATAGATACTTACTTTTTTATCTACCTAATCGCTACAAAAATGGGAAGTCTCCTTTGGTCGGCGGCCACAAAAGCAATTACTGTACACAGCTTAAAGAAACAACGGTAAAAGTAGGACAAGGCTATACTTCTCCTGAAAAGCGCCATCAACAAAAGTCTGCCCATAGTACATGCTAAGAGCAATGATGTTATCGCTCTGGTAAAGCCAGACAGTCATGGAAGAGACCTAATTTACACGTCATTTCCTCAACAACCTTCACGACTTAACAAAATTCTGGAAAGCACTTTTTCAACGTAGGGCCAGCGATACATTTCTGGTTCGTAAACATTAAACCATTTTGATATTTTAAGGTTAAGTGTTATCGAGTCCTTCAATGTACTAATTAAGCCTCAACCCGTTTAGCTGTAATACTAAACAAACTGCTGTCTTATGGGGAATACTAGGGAATATTTTTAACGCGTTATCGGGTTATTAATATTGCTAATCTCACGTTTTCAGGCCTACTAGTAGGCCTAAATGTGTTTAACTTAAAGCGAATTTCACATCTTAAGAAAGTTGCTTTTTTCTTAGTTGTTTTTTTTTTTTTGTTTTCTTTTTCCTTCATTTTTTTCTGTCGTACACTACTGGCCACGGTAAAGAATTGACACGATTTGTAGTATGCGTATCATTATCACCTAACAATGCAACAATAAAACGATCTCGCAGCACCCTCTATTCAGCGCTACATGCGCCCATCAAATAGAACTTTGAACCGTAACTCCAACCGTAACTCGTCTTCATTTGATATCAAGGCAACGCCGAATCTTTAACCAGCATGAATTCAAACAAAGGGAATCGTTGGCAATGTGACTGTATCTTCAAGGAATGACTTTCTTCATAGCGATTTTCTTTGATGTATTTTATGTCCAAGTATCACAGTCACAGTTATAACTTCAGAATGTTTCACGGATCGATACTGTATATAACACTATATGCGTACACAATAAAAATTGATAAAGTGTATCAATACCATTAAATTTTCTTCAATAAATCCCAAATTTTCAATTATGCTCCCCCAACAAACCTCAGATCTTTCTTATTTTCTTCAATTAAATCGAAAACCTTTAGGCGAATAAAGCACGCCGAAAAATTTACTTCGCGAGCCGTCGAGCAATCTGTCCCCTAGCTTTGTCGTGGCTTCAGGTTGCCCCCCAGTCAGGGTGCTCCCCCTGTCGGACAAATACTAGCGCCACCCCTGCTTTCCTGTATGATCTAAGATTAAATCTTCCAACCGACTGATTTAAATTCTGCCCCCGTTCCTCCCTCCCCCACTTTGCAGTTTTAAATTTCAATGAGAAACATAAGCACTAAGCTAGACTGGACAAGGGAGCTGGAAGACAGATTCCTGGCTAAACTGAGAAATCATTGCTTGTCGTTCCCAGTATTGCGTTACGGAATGTATACTTATAGGTTGTGGGAGGCTAGTACCATGCATTTTGACTGAAACATGGCTACCATCGAATTGGTCTTTATATGTTACCATGCAGTTGCAATAAAGTAATAAAGTCATTTTGGAATAAAAATCGCGCCTAAAACACAGGCTATTCTGTTTGTTATTTAGTCTACCAATTGGGCCCCAGTCGGTTCCGACTTTCTTGTTGGTGAAAAGCGGGTCAGTCTCCTACGTCAATAGTAAGTTCAACTCTAGGCTTTAGCGCCTTTGCATTAGGCCAGTAAAGATGGGCAGACCATAGATTATACGACAAATCTTAGACGAGAAATTCAACAATTCTTTGACAGCAACATCTGTCACTGCTTTTGTCAAATCGCCCTTGTTAGTTAGTTAGTTAGATGAAATTTAACGACACACCAACACAAATGTGTTATATAGTGTCAAGCAAAGTTTAAATACAGTTCAAGTCCTTCCCTTTAGTCGCCTCTTACGACAGGCGAGAAATACCGTGGGCATATTCTACAACCCCCAGCCCACAGGGGGTGAAAACAAATCGCCCTTGTACAGGCTTGATAACATATAATTATACGCCACACTAGAAACATTCAGTTCTTGACATGTTTGGTGGTTCGGATGGCGCTACAAGAAATTTTAAATGTTGATTCCCTTGCTCAGTGTTTTCGTCACGGTGCAAACGAAACTTGAAGAGTGAAGACTTCAGTTACTGTGTGCCCGATTTCAGTTCCAGTGATGTCCAGACGTCTAATTGTACAAGATATCATATACTGTACCACGGTAAAGGCCGAGCCAAGCAGTGGATTTTCTAAAGCGATTCCATGTGTGCAACCGACTACTTAATGCATTCTCTTCCTGTTAGTAAAAGATGAAATTTTTGCCAGATTGCAATGAAAATTCCTGGGATTTTGATACTTTTATGATTTTATAACCGGTAAAGCTATAGGCAGACAGACTAGATTGGTGGGAAGGGGGGGGGGTGTAAGAAAAAATATGGTATTACAGGTCTTGATGGCACGTCCTGAGGTCCTATCTTTGTACCACTGTAGGTGCGAGAAAATATCACAGTGTAGGTTATTAGTAATAACTGGGCAACTATCCAGTCATTTTAGGGAACATTCATCATTTTGAAAGATTTCGGCACTAAGTGACTCTGCAAACAATTCATCAAAACGTAGACAAAACTACTCGACCACAGTCCCCAAAATCATCGCTTACTGACGGTGACGTACTGCTTTTTCAGCGCTGCTTCTCAAATCCCTATATCTCTTTCTTGTTGAATACATCATCACCATTTAATCATGTTGAGATTAGATACAGAATGGGTTACATTGCACAGGAGAAATCCATCCAAGTACCCTGTCAATGTAAGATCTCTACATCATCATAAATTTTATTGAGAAGTGGTCAGGTGTTCGTACACGCAGATTCTTACGGTAATATTTACACTTTGCCTGTGGCTGTAATTTTCAGTGAATCTGAGAAAGACGAAACTAAAAATAAAATCGACGTTACTAGATTTTTTTTCACTCAAGGTGTTCATTTATTTCATCAAAATGAAAAGAACAATTGGAATATTGTCCTAAAGAAAGAAAATATGATACAATATTTTATATCAGACGAATTTTTTTGTGTTGCTTGAAAAGATTTGGCAGTGATCACGTGACTGTGCATCAAATCAATATGAAAGGAAACATCACCTGTTGAAAATAAAAGAAATTTTCCATAGTCACTCTCTGCCCTCACTGAATGCAATTCAAATGTAAAATCTCTCTTTATATACAATATATAAATATTTGATTCTTTCTGTTCTAAAATCTAACATTTTCAAAGACTTCTTAATTAGGCTCACTACTTTGGTAAAGAGCTCTTGGATTAGTTTCATAGCTGGCAGAGGCATAAAGTTGGGATTGGAAGCATAAGCTAAAAGGCCCAAAGGCACCCTCACCCCGCCCCCATGCAGATCAGTCCACATGAAAAATCGAAGTTAGGCAGGGCCACAATAAAGGGCCCAGGATCCACTGGGGTCAGGACAGGGGTTAAGGGGGGATTCCTGTGTTTGAATCTGAGTAGGCCTATACTATATACCACTTGCCAAAACATACATAAATTAATAGTGATGACTGCAGTCACATGCATATGGATAGTACATTGATCTGGCATACATTGTTTTGTTTCTCAGTAAAAACAGCCAGAGCTCACCTCTTCACGCAACCAGCCTTTCTACATCAAACTAATTATTTTACTGTATATCATATTCAAATGCATATTTTTATCATTCCAAAACTTTTTACATGTATTAAATTTAAGCTTTATTTTAGCTGTTATAACATAAAACACTGCAGTCTGGTGATGGGATTTTTTTTGGGGGGGGGCATGGATTTTTTGGGGGCATCTGGGCTTTACTCCCGAACCCTGTTTACTGGGATAAGAATACTCCTGAAACTTCTGTCTGTGCTGGTTTGTTTAGCCAGCTGTAATCACCTATGGGGTGCTTTCCCAAAACGATCATATGAGGTAAGCAGTTGATAAAATAAATTTCCAGCTATCCCTACGTTCTGGGTGTCACATCACTTAGACTGCACATAGGCCTATTTTTCTTACACTTCTCTTTGTATATTACAAAGTGAACATTCAAAAAGTCATCCACTGGGTTTTACTTTACTTTGGTAATACCACATAAAGATACACACTTATGAAGGTATTTGTATGTGATATTACCACAGTATAGCAAAAGCCTATGCAGCTCACATAGGGTTTCACTCCATTTGGTAATATCACATAACAATAGCTTCATAACCACTATTCACTTCTATCAAATGATTTTTATTGCATACTTCTACACTTGGAATGAAAATTTATTACTATGCTGAGTAATCAGCAATGCAACAAGGTCGACCTCCTCTGAAAGTCCCCCTTAGTAGGGAGGAGGGGGTTTGAAAAGAAACTGAAGGCAATTTTTACACTGTCATTTTTCTCAGTAGCAAACACTTGGACCATCTGACAATTTCCTTCATTATGAGAGACAGCTTGCCCCTCACTTCCCCAAAGTAAGGTTCCAATGATTGCCTAAGCAATTAGGATGGACTTGATCCAGCACAAAAAAGAAAAAACCCTTACCTCAGGTATTTGAGAAACAGAAATACCTTTCAACAATGTTATCAATGTAATCTGTTGCAAAGTACACACTTAATTTCTGCTGTACATTTTACATTCTATTAACATGCTGTTTAAATGAGACACTCCTTAAGTATTAGGAATTACATTAACAAAATGGTACCATTGGCAACATCTACGAGTGAACTCCCCTCCTTCTCCCCCACCCCCCACCACAAACACACATATTTTTGCTTCCCTTGTTAGCTTTTAAAAATGCTACTCTTTCCTTCTGACAAAAGACTAAAGGCTGCTAAACATTAACCTTCACAATCAGTTGAATCATTAAAGGCACAACTTCCTCAATCTTCTTTGCCCCCCCCCCCCTTCCTCTCTAAACCTTGAGTCCCCTCCCTCACCTTGTAAAAGGCATTACTTTCACAAATTACTTTTCAATCTACATGAATTGTTTTCTTATTCTTTCTTATTCCATTATCTCTGGTCATCCCTCTCCTGCCCCAAAAGCTTTTAAGTAATCTTTGGCTTAATCTCATAAAACATTAAAGGCTACTAAAACCTGTTGCTAAAAAAAAACAGTTGTCCTTTTCACTCATTCTGTGTAAAAGGCACAAAAGCCCCAAATCAACATGAAATCTCAAATACATAGGAATATTAAGTCTCACCCACAAATATTCTCTGTAACTTCTCACGATAGCAAAAGCTCAATACCATTATATATAATAGACAGATGTAAAATTTACAGTGAGGCAAATGTCTTCAGGGGTGTGAATAAAACTGTGACTATCGTTTTTTCCTCAAATAAAAAAAAATGACTCTGCAAAATGACTTAGTGTCTTCAACAGATACACCATTCATTTTGAGTCCTATTCCATCTGATGCAATTTGAGTCTCCATGCAATACTACCACAGATGTATTGAAGGTCATTTCACGTGGATGGAAACGAGGGGGGCAGGAGGTGTTTGCTCTAATATGGTCTGTAATTGGCGAACAAAAATTTTGCCCTAAAAGCAGCTGTTTCCCCCATGAAAAGGCAGATTGATTTTACTTAGTAGCTGCATCCCCAGACACCCTCTCCCTTGTACACTGAAAAAACCTCCATTTGACAGAACAAGCTTCTTCATCAAGTGTTACATTCTATTTTCTGTATTCAATTCTAGGATATCTTCATTCTTTCATTCAGTACCAGAGGACATTCACAATGATGGGCTTTTCATACCCAAAAGAAAATTTCAAAGCTACAAAGATGATTCATACATCAAAAAAGACTCAAATACGTAAATGCCCTTACAACAAACAACTGAAAAAATACCTTAAGTTTTATGTGGGTCACTTCAAACTTATTAAATTTGATGTTTGGTAAACATATCGCCAACAAATTGAAACTGTTTGAAAGTAACAAAAAAAAAAAAAAAAAAAAACCTGGAAACTATTCCAAGGTTGAAGTACAGTAGTCCTTTTATGAAGCACATTTTTAGCACACTGTTGTTCAGCACACATATTGCATTTTAATAATTTAAAGAAAAAAAATGAAAAAAGAAATATATTGGAAATAATTAAAGTACTTTCATCATACTGGTACTTTGGCAGTGATCACATGATACAGATTTGCCTCAAAATTGTTACAAAACTTTGACCTGCCAAACTGAACTCAAAATTTACAGTAGCATCAACATCTACTGATAGAAATATTTCCCACTAAATAAAAATATAGACATAAATTTACAAATCTAATTTGTTTATTTCTCACAAATGTGCATTAGAATAATTGTGGACTGATCACACTACCTTCCTAAGTGTGATGTCTTTTTCTCTGATGACACAATTTCTGTAAAATTATTTCATTTGCCACTGTCTAGAATTACAGCTTACTTCATTTTAAAATGAGACAAGCTTTTAGCAAATATTTAAACATGTCAATAAAACTGAAGTCTAAGCACTCTGTTTATTAAAATGAATCAACCTTCCAGAAATCATTCCACTAAAAGACCTCCCTTGAGTTAATCGCAAACATGACCTATTTGTTCAAACGTTGGCACAATTTCTGCATTACTCCTCCTCCTTACATTGTCTTTTTGATCGTCTTTTTAAATCCAGGCATTAATACTAAAAATATCACTGCAATAAAGAAGTTATTCAACAAATTTCTGGAGCAATTTGATTGCACAGTTGGGTATTCGAAAGAATAAGGTCACATTCTGTTGACATTGAAGTGTGACAGTGTATAAAGAAGATCACATATTGTTACAACATTTTAATACAGATACAATGAACTGAGGATTTCATTATAACATCGCAGTTTGGCTGGCAGAAACTCAAAAAGTAAAGAATCCCATTCTTCATGGCCTCTGCCTAGTTGACAAAAAAAGTTGATTACAAGCAAATGACATATTGTCACATTATTTTAAAAGAATAGCCCAGGACCAAATTTTTGTTGATATTTTAAAAGGAACACATTCTAAGTAATCTGATGAAATTTTCATTCTTTTCTTATGTTCAATTCTCGAGATATTAGCAACAGAAAATGACACATTTTCTACAAGAAGTGAACTTGAAGCAAGCAGGTGTGATGTCATGGTTTCACACTGTCAACCAATGTTTTGTTTTTCTTTAAAATTTACCACCAATTTTATACAACAAAACTCTGATATATTGATACAATAACTGTATCCTGAGTAATGCAATTTTCAAAACTTTATTTGCCTTAGGGGCAACATAGCATCCCTAATCAATCCAAGGTCAAAACAACAGGATGAAAAATACAGAAAAACAAAACATTGATCATCAATGTGAATCCATGACATCACACCTGCTTGCTTCAAGTCCACCTTTTGTAGAAAATGTGTCAACTTCAATTGCTAATATCTCGAGAACGGAACATGGGAAATGAATGAAAATTTCACCAGAATGCTTAGAATATGTTCCTCTTCAACATATCAAACATAAATTTGGTCCTGGACTATTCTTTTAAGTGAACAAATGGGCAATTGTACTATTTAGATTCAACAGTAATTACTAACAATGTTGGAAAAGAGTATGTGCAGCTGCAAAAATTACCACTTTGAACAAGATTTGATTTCTATAAGTAAACATTGCTGACCAAAAACGCCACACAGCTAGTTACTTTATTTTTGATACACTTGTGTGCAGTGCTGCCGTGACAGTCATAAGGTCTCATGGTTGGTATCGCCATGTCATCCAAATGTGAATCAATTAAGACAGACTGTATGCTAACTAGACTTGTGGTCTTGTAACATGTACATGTCACACAAAGAAAGCATCATGTTACATACAATTTTTATGTAGGTGTTACACCGATGACATACAGTGCCCATAGTTTGGAAAATTAATGCCAATAAGCAGACTTGTTGCCCTACAGTATATACTCACACTGGAGTACACTTTTCTGAATTCGACCTTGTACTCCTGGCTTTGTATTCATACTGGTATTGGTACTCTTGGTTTTTTATTTGTACTCCTAGCTTTGTACTGATACTTCTATCGGCTGCTATAAAGGGTTTGGTACTCATACTTAAATGGCTTTGTACTCATTCACTTATAACTTTATACTTGAACTGGTATTCAGGGTTTTGTACGTCTTAATTAAATGGATTTGTACTCATTCTTGTACTTCTGGTGTGTACTTGTACTGCACTGGTATTCAGGGTTTCAAACTTGTACTCCCGTCTTTGTACTCATACTCCTATTGACTGTATTAAGGGTTTGGTACTCATAATTAAATGGATTTGTACTCATTCTTGTACTTCTGGTGTTGTACTTGTACTGCACTGGTATTCAGTGTTTCAAACTTGTACTCCTGTCTTTGTACTCATACTCCTATTGACTGTATTAAGGGTTTGGTACTCATAATTAAATGGATTTGTACTCATTCTTGTACTTCTGGTGTTGTACTTGTACTGCACTGGTATTCAGGGTTTCATACTTGTACTCCTGTCTTTGTACTCATACTCCTATTGACTGTATTAAGGGTTTGGTACTCATAATTAAATGGATTTGTACTCATTCTTGTACTTCTGGTGTTGTACTTGTACTGCACTGGTATTCAGTGTTTCAAACTTGTACTCCCGTCTTTGTACTCATACTCCTATTGACTGTATTAAGGGTTTGGTACTCATAATTAAATGGATTTGTACTCATTCTTGTACTTCTGGTGTTGTACTTGTACTGCACTGGTATTCAGGGTTTCATACTTGTACTCCCGTCTTTGTACTCATACTCCTATTGACTGTATTAAGGGTTTGGTACTCATAATTAAATGGATTTGTACTCATTCTTGTACTTCTGGTGTTGTACTTGTACTGCACTGGTATTCAGTGTTTCAAACTTGTACTCCCGTCTTTGTACTCATACTCCTATTGACTGTATTAAGGGTTTGGTACTCATAATTAAATGGATTTGTACTCATTCTTGTACTTCTGGTGTGTACTTGTACTGCACTGGTATTCAGGGTTTCAAACTTGTACTCCCGTCTTTGTACTCATACTCCTATTGACTGTATTAAGGGTTTGGTACTCATAATTAAATGGATTTGTACTCATTCTTGTACTTCTGGTGTTGTACTTGTACTGCACTGGTATTCAGTGTTTCAAACTTGTACTCCCGTCTTTGTACTCATACTCCTATTGACTGTATTAAGGGTTTGGTACTCATAATTAAATGGATTTGTACTCATTCTTGTACTTCTGGTGTTGTACTTGTACTGCACTGGTATTCAGGGTTTCATACTTGTACTCCTGTCTTTGTACTCATACTCCTATTGACTGTATTAAGGGTTTGGTACTCATAATTAAATGGATTTGTACTCACTCTTGTACTTCTAGTGTTGTACTTGTACTGCACTGGTATTCAGTGTTTCAAACTTGTACTCCTGTCTTTGTACTCATACTCCTATTGGCTGGTGCTAAGGGTTTTGTACTCATACTTAAATGGCTTTGTATTCTTTCCTGTACTTATGGCTTTGTACTTGTACCTGAATTGGTATTCAGGATTTTGTACTTGTACTCCTAGCTTGGTGCTCATACTCCTATTGGCTTGTACTAAGGAACTATAAACTGAAGGAGCTGGTAGTGAGGAGCTATAAATGATTTTTTGAATGTCTTGCTGTTCTATGGAAGTAATGCATACTACATGAAGCAAGGTAAGTATACGTCTGCGAAGTTCCGTACTGGCAACCTTGGGGGTGCAAATGTGAGTACTTTGGAGCTGCAGACATTTGTTGAGTTTGATGCACACTGTGTTGTGTAATGGTCAATTGACAGTATACAGCTACTTTACTAGAAAAGTCCACACAGCCTTCTCCTTACAAGGTTTGAATAAATGCCTAAACTTGTAACAAAGTGCTATGAATCTCGCAGATCTTGACTACATGTGTGAATACAGTACACTGCTAAAGTGTGTACACCTAAACTGATTGTGATGATACCACTATATTGTGTCAGTAGCTGCTCGACTATGTAAACATGTTTGAATCATGTATACTTTCAAAGTTTCAGTCAATTAGTTTCATAACTTGTAGACAAATTAGCTCCCTACTACAGTGATTACATCAGTATTGGCACTAGGTCTTAAAATTTAGGGGGTAAATTCCCTCCTCCAAAATATTTTAGGCAGTATTTTTGGTCCAACGGGGGGGGGATCTTGATAAGTTGTAACACAAAAGTCAACTTTTCAAAATCGACTTTCCAAGCAGGTGTGGGATATTTTACAACTTGGGGGATTGTGGAGAAAAATACAGGAATCGTGGAATCCGCTGCCCAATGTGAACACTAGCTTACATAAATAACCATGTCCGCAGCTTGTAAACTTTACACAGTTTTGAGAAATATTGATGGAAAGAAGCAGCCAAACATACAGAGACCAGCAATGTACTTGTGCTGATTGTTACAAAGAGTGTTTGCACTGCAGACATCACTGATTGACATAAAGGGTGATGCAAATGGTGCACAGCGATGATGGCGCACAGCGATAACGGCAGATTTATCAAGATGATGGATGATTCTTAACCAAGGCAGTGTCAAGGCAAATCCTGTGTTTGTTTTGTCATTAGCTGCTGTTACCTGACACTTTCTTGAGAAGACAAACTTTGTCCCTGTGGAAGGCAAAAGCAAAAATGACAAAAAGGTTAAATTATTACCAATTATGAATATTTAAATAATACATGAAAGATGCAAAACATGACTGGACCACACACCCCCTCCTTAACCCCACCTTATTCCCAATCCCAGCAATTTCCCTCAAGATAATTCCTACTTAGACAATTCCCAACCTAAGACAATAACCCCCCATGCATGACAATCCCCCCCCCCCAGGCAACATCTTCCATCAGGGAGTTTGAAACTGTCATGGGTAGGAATTTGATTTTGTCTAGTAAAATCTTTTGCTAACTTCTTTTATTTTTTTTCATTTTCTCTGAAGTCTAGACAATGTTTTACATAATAGTTGTTATCAATATCAAACACAAACGTCTCAAGTAAATGAATACACACACAAAAAAAAGGCATTCCACTAACTAAAGTAGTAATAAATTATACCATGGCAGCCAATACGTGTCCCACCCTTCATTCTTGTTTTTCTTAAAGAGAAGTTTTTGTAATAAGGAAATGGTCTTTCTTTGGGTAGGAATAGTCCAATATTACAATCACTGACATGTGCTGGTCACCTTTTGAAGATTACTTTTAGCCAAATGAAGAAGGAATCATAAAAGATCCTATCAGTCCTACTGTACTAGCTGGTAAACATTCAGTATCACACTCTATTTTTTTATGATGAATGTTGTATGCATTTTTACCATGTTGCATATAGAATTTACTCTCTGTCACCATATACTGTACTGGTCACAGCTATAGTATGTAATAGTGTTTATACATGTATACGTATTGTGTATGGAAACATACAGTATTTCAAACATAATGTCCCATTTAGCATGGCATACGTAGGCTGGCATAATAATTTTAATAGGACATTCCTCAATAACTCATGACATGATCAATATTCAGGTTTTTGCAATAAATTGTGAATTTTTTTGAATCTCACTATTGGAATGCTATCTTCTGTCAGGTGGTATAGCTATATACTGTAAAGTGAGGACGGGTATCTGCCATCTGGCCCCTTCCGAAACCTCCTTCACTGTTGCCATTCAAATGAGATGACAGTACACAGTATACTATAGCATAAATATTATGTTTCCACTGTTCATCTCTCCCTCACAAAATGTAATCCTGCATGACTCTTAATTGCCCCCCTAAATGCCAGTGTCTTCAGGCCCGTAGTCAAGGGGGACCAAGGGCGAAGTCCCCCTTGGAAAATTTTTCGCCCCCCGAGAAGATCAAAAAATTAGCATTGCTATAATGCATTTCAGTATGTTTCGCCCCCTGTGGAAATTTTTTGCCCCCTAGAAGCTTTTTCGCCCCCCTTCAGCACCTTGTCTGGCTATGGGCCTGAGTGTCTTTATTTCTTTTAGTACAGTATACTGTACCATACTGTTACCACCACACTTATTGTAATGCGAATTAGATGTAGCAAGGGGAAAGTAAATGTCTGAGAAGTGAATACTGAAATTTCAAAACTACATCAGTTATAGTTTGATTGAACTTCTTCTTTTTGAGTTGAAGTTCTACATCAGTTTTTTTGTTTGCAAGAAACTGACTGAAAAAGAAAACAAACCACTGTGTACAATCGAGTTCTGACGTACAGTATCAATGATCCTTAAAAGTACAAATTTCAAAAATTCAAGATGCACTTTTTCAAAGGTGCAGCTATTATCTCAAATTTTGTGCAGTAAACAAAAACTGTCTTAAAACTGATCAGAAGGATGACAACCTCCACAAATGGTTGGAACAAACTGAATTAGTAGCAATCTGCTGAGGACAGATATGAGGAATATTCAAATTTAAGTGACATTATGGTTTCTTCAGTAGCCGTAGGCACACAGATGAATCTGATTAAACAGAACAGCAAACAAGGAAAAACCTGAAGAGCTGCCTGGTTAGGGATGCTAAAAAGATAAAAAGGGCAAGATTTCAGCTCTGCTGGGTCTTGATTACCATCGACTATAAAAAGAACCTTGCCATTTGAAGTGTCTCTGATGCTCTCCCTGTTTTTTGTATAATTAGCCCTGAGTTGGCTAAAATAAGACTGACAAACCTTTCTTCAGAATTTTACAGAAGATTGGATACATTAGCTCTTTGGCAATTTTCTCCTTCACTTTCCTTTCTATTGTTAGAGAATTCAAGGTATGAGAGAAAAACAACCCTGAAGAAGTAGGTATTGTAGGGTTGCGAGTCTTGAAATGCAAGTGGAGAATTCTTCAGTGTAAAGAACTCACAGGAATGCTACAGTATTCTGATGACAAAATGAAGTCACAAGGATCTGTAATTTAACAATCTGTTAAGTGACAGTACGTACCTACAAAAATCGATCACTGGGTATTGTATGACTGTATCGATATGGAGAGTAGGCATTTTGTAAATTGGTGTTTTATTACACAGGGATGAGAAGCCAGACAGCTTGCTACAAAATAGCGAGTAAGGTGCATAGTTCCTCGTTAACACACCTAAAATTCAAATTATGAATATGGTTGCATGAATTCATACACTCAGTGTGTGGAGGGGAGGGTGCAGTGAGGATTGTCTTGTGCCTTGTCAGAAGGGGGCAACATCCCCCTTTTCAAGTGGACAATAATTGTCAAAATCATGACTTCTTTCAAATGGTAGAGGACACCTAATTTTGTGGCAATGTTTTGAACCTATGGTGTATCAATGAATAATACTGAAGCATTTGAAATAAACGGATGAAATTGTAGGGCCTTTGAACCTTAAGTATATCAATGAATAATACCGTAGTACATTTGAAACCAATGAAATTGTAGGGCCTTTGAACCTACGGTACGTACATCAATGAATACAGGGGTACTACTGAAGCATTTGAAGCCGATGAATTGTAAAGCCTTTAGGCAAACCCCCAGAACTCACTTGTGCCTCACACTAAGGACAGAATTCCTTTGGAATAAGTTTTTAAGAGTAGTATATCACCCCCTCCCCCCCCCCCCTTTCTTCATCTTTCTAGCATAATTCCTGTCTGTAATATGTTTATCATTTTAGACCCAAAGGTCGGTCCTCTTAAAAGTCTAAATGGTGTCCATTGCTGTACATTTTATACTTCATTCCATCAAAGCAAAAACGCTTCTTAATAGCTAGTAAATTGCAGCTAGTATAGATACTCTACACTTTAACCTGTACTACATGGCCAATAACAGACCGTGGGAAATACTGTAGGGGACAGAAGTTAGCCAAGCTAGGTGACAATAATATCCCACAAAGGCTACTGATGGACTGTCATAGCTACATGACTTTTCTCTCCTTTTGTCCACAGGATTTTGACTATTCAGCAACAGTAGCTTTGTTTAAACCCATCTACATATTGTGTGAAATCACAAAGAGTAGTAATTTGTGAAGGTTGTGCCACAAAGTGGCCTTAAGTTTTGTATCAGAATGAACACTGGCAGTAAAAATGTGCTACCTGTACACTTGTGACAGAAGCACCCTGGCTCAATGTTTGATGAAATCTCAAAGATAAAGGGCAAGATCAAGTTAGCTATGTCAGGCAGGGAAAAAATTATTTAGGATGTACAGTACCCTATATCAAGTAAGTTCAAACCCGACCACTTAGGCAGGGTCGAACATGTGCCCTTAGCAGTGGCGGTATATATCATAATATGTATAATATATTCTAAGTTAAACTGTCAATAATATCCACTTTGGAACAATATGTATAGAAAATACAACATTATTGAAAATATCCATACTGTATTATACAAAAATATCAACACTGTGCACAAATATTGATATTCATCAACACTGACCTATCACTAGTGACAGGTACAAGCTTTCCAAACTGATACTGGAAGTTTAAATATTTTCAAGTTTCAAACAAAGCTCAGGCCTTGCTCTGTAACAGCTTCACCTCTGACAGGAATGATCATGTCAATCACAATGAATGCTGCAAGCACACAGACATGTAGTAAGTCTACATAGTGGAACGGGAAGATATGAGTTCAATGTACCAAGTACACAAATCATTGTGCAGTGTGTCCATTGTAAGTTGCCAACTGTTAGCTTATTCGGAGGACAACAAAATTATGTATAATATCGATATTTATCGACATTTTGTCACCGATAATATCGATATTTCATTGATGCAATATCACTACTGCTTAGTGTCGTCCACTTCTCTGGGGCAGAAATTGCATATCATGAATAGCACTCCTTTTCAGGTGTTCATCGATCCTCACCTTGGCCAAGGAGGTAAGCTATACTCCTTTCCCCAAGTCAGGTTTTACAGTGTACCCCTTAAAAACTTACTATAAAATAGGATTCCATTATAGCCATGAATGGTGTCCAGGTATTATTAGTCAAACATTGCTGAGTTATATTTTGCATAAAAGCCACCTCTAATAAACAAAAAGTTGACAGACGTCTGCCTTGCTTTTGATAGTTCCGCCCTCCTCCCACCCACTCCCACAGAACTTGACAGAAATACACCACACAAGCACCTGCACACACACTACTATTATCCTATTACTGCAAACAGTTAGAACAAGGACTACTTACTGTTGCAATTTTTTCATCCAACATTTTAAAGAAATCTGTCTGACTCCTTGAAAATTGTCTGCAAGTAAAATGAAAAGAGAGGCCAAAGTGATCAATTTGACAATGGAAAATGTTAAAACTTTATGCTTATTAAACAAGTAAATTCACACAAATTCATTTTTAATACCACAGTCATTTGCTTCTCCATACACAGCATATAAACAGACAAAAAGCCAATATTCAGAGGTAAACAATGAAACCTTTCCTCCAACAAAGGAAAGTTCTCTAACACAACAAAAAAAAATTAAAATCTTCAAGGCTTAACAAGTAGAGGTACTCAAAACTTAAAAAGAATTGAGCAGATCATCAAGAAATGATGCCAATTACTGTAAGCTGCATAAAAGACCATCCCACACAATGGCCTTGCTAACTTATTGAGCCTTTGATAATACTTGCCATTTAATGGAAATTAGTCCTAATTTTAGAGTAATTTAAGAAAATTCCCTGCATCAGTAGAATTGCATCTATAGTTGTTGTGGCCTGGTTGTACGATAAAGTGGCATGCAATTATTCTCAGCTTGCCTGCACTGAGTTTGTTATTATTGTATCTTTCTACAGGGTATTTCTACTTTGAATTTTTACTTTGTAAGGGTTTAAGGACAAGAGATACAGCAGAGTACAGCAACCAGTTCTGTATGCACAAAAACATTACAGCTACAGTACTACATGTATCTCCATGTTTATTTTGAAATTCTGAGCCTGTAAGTAACATTATAGTACTTTAAGAAAATGTAAAATGAGAAAATTTAAGAAAAGCTAAAGACATGGTACTGGTTGTTTTTTTTTGAAATGTTTGGCAAAATCACATTGCTTTATCAAAGTATATAGGGACTTGAACCTACGTGTATGTTGAGAAATATTGTGTACAGTTAAATTATAAGCAGAAATATTACATACAAGTAAGTATACCGTATTCAAAATTGACCTCATTTATGAAGAAATCTTATCCCTGCAGGCAATCCTCCTGCAAATTAATTTTAGATTATCTTCCTACCTGCACTGAAACATTTCTTATCAATGCCCTTGTTGGCTTGTAAGCCCCCTTCCAACTACAGTAGGTCAGACGTCCCTTGCTTGATATGGTATGCCTAGCTGTGATGAGACTTATCAGACTCTGCTACCCTATCTCAACTAACTTGCTGAGAGCATGGAGGACACGAACTTATCAGTTTTCACATCCAAATCACCTACTGTAGACACTTAATTTGATAACTTCCAAGGTCAGTCCAAACTTACCCAACCCTACTCAGCTTCTTTCTGCATTTAGTACAGTGCAAAATACTGCACTGTACTGTACTTTACAGTATCACATCCCAATGCAAGCTACAGTAGAAAACTTCTTGCTCATCACAGCCAGGGCGATCCAGTGTTCACATAATAGGT
Source organism: Holothuria leucospilota (assembly GCA_029531755.1). NCBI lineage: Eukaryota > Metazoa > Echinodermata > Holothuroidea > Aspidochirotida > Holothuriidae > Holothuria > Holothuria leucospilota. The sequence goes on along the minus strand of CM055967.1, from coordinate 3,455,534 downwards.
AGCTGGATTGCACAATCTGGCACTTTTCTCAACAATCTCACACGTTTTAAAACCACATGCCGGAATATTCGGCACCTGTTGGGAAAAAGTTGACTTTTTATGTTGCAACTTATCAAGATCCCCCCCCCCTTGAACCCAAAGCATTCTGGACAGGGGGATTATCCCACCCCCCTCCTATTCTCTAATTCTGAGACCTAGTCCATCACTGTTCTGATCCACAAGTGTTCTGTATATATGTGGCAGAAAATTTGATGTTGGTGGGAAAAGGGTATGGGGGGGGGGGGGACCGGGACCTAAGCTTCAGAAGTTATTGGATTAATGGTATCCCAAGCTAAATAGTTGTTTAACGCCAAAACTTGCGAAGGGAACAGGATATACACATCCAAGTTCTGTTCCTGGCATCAACTTCAAATAAAAAAAAAGATGGCGGCTGTCCTAGCTCTAACAATTTCAAATGAAGATTATCCATAACAAATCCTTCAGGTAGCTTTATAAGACTTAAATCCAATTGAACAAACTCCATGTTTAACTTTGTCTTTGTGACATACACCTAGCCAGGAGGGGATTGGGGAGGGCACCATACAGTGCTACTACAACTGTGCCATCATGTGACTTACAAATTGCAGGTCAAGGAGGGTTACTGTATGTACTACAAACAGGAGTTACTATGAGGGACAATATAGACTCTGCAGAATTGAGTACTGTAGTTGCCAACTGTATTGCTGTAGCATAAACAATGACAAGTATACTACTGAGCCACTATCTTGGTACAAAGACATGACATGCAAGGGGGAAAGTGGGGGGCTCCTCATCTCCCCACCCCGCATCCTACCTCTTACTGTATGTTGAATACATACTGCATCAATAATGTACTATTATTAAAGGAAAAATGCAGTTCCTGCAATTTGAATTAGACTTTCAAAGTTGTTTCAAAGAATAAAAGTTTTTACTATAGCCAAATCACAACATGCACAATATTAATAGTTAATACCCTTTTTTATTGGGAATGAGAGCCCCACAAACCGATTTACTGAGCTGGGAATCTTTATGATTAACACTGAAAAGAGCTTCCTCTGCATGCAGCTGAACTTGTGAGCTTTAATAACATTTACTCCATGATGAAGCTGAGTACATCTTCCTGGAATTTTACCTACTGCAGGGCGAGAAAGCTTTGGGTTAAGGACATGATGACATTTTTATACAAAAGACTATACACTGCAGGTTCAACCAAACATACTGGATATTCATTTTACTAGAAACAGGTAGTTATGAAAAGGGTAAAAGACATTTGAATGTGCTTCTTCTGCACAATCTTATATGCCACAGGTTATCAAACACATGGCGAATATGTCAAGGGTCAAAATTTGTAACAGCCTGAACAGCAATAATGTACAGTAGTCGTCCAGTTCAATGACCAGCTCTGACAGAAGAGAACCCACCGACAGTATGTACATATTGTATCAGTACAACTTACCTTTTTGCTGATGCTTGTCAATCAATGTTATTATTGTTATTACACTGACTTACAAATCGCACTACACTATTAACTCTGCAGTTGCACTTTACAACATGGAAAGACCCGGCTTTAAAAACGGCTTTTGAGAAGTCTAACATGATGTACAGTAGTACTGTACTACCATACATACAGTACCATACTCGAGTGGCAATTAGTTTTGTGTGTTCTGGTCAAATTCTGTTTTTCTTTTCTGTTTACTAATTCTTAACTGTCCATGGTCTAAAACTTATGATCAAGCTCTATGTTTTTTATATGAATTTTTGTTTTAGCCTCTTAATTCTAACATTCAAATGGAAATAAAACAATCTCTGAATGTGATTTTAAATCTACCTTAATACTTGTGTTCATAATTTTCCTTATCTTTTCATTAAATTGTTCCGCAGGAAATGGGCTGTCCAATCATAGTAATAGGGGAGGTAAGTAGAAGCAAAATAGATACCTTAATACTTGTGTTCATAATTTTTCCTTATCTTTCTTCATATTGTATATTTTCTGCTTTCAAAATGTCATTTTCCATATTTTCAGTGTATATTATGCATATACTTCACATACAAAGGTGCCGTAACTTTTCTTTTTCAGAGACAGAACTGTGTCTTTTGTGCAACTACAGTATGCAAAGCATGTTTTTAAAGTGTACCTAAAGTCTGAAAATTCAAAAATATATATTACAGAGCATGAAAACTGAATTCCAATGGTCCAATTCCCATCTTCACAGGACTTTCTTAAGCTGAGATATAAAATGTTGAAGTTTATTCACTCGATTTAGAAAGGTAGATTGCGCAATAATTTGTAATGTCATTGTTGTACTACTCAAATTACAATCTTTGTATTTCTTTGTTTTTCTGAAAGCCACCGCACCTTGTGCCAAAATGTGATCGCGTTCTTACTGCTTTGGGGTCACTTGACTATATAAGCCCTCTCTGTACAGCATGTCATGCAAGAAAATAGGAAGCGGTCAAGGTCATATAAACATTTTTAATTTCAAAAGAAAACAAAGCATTTAATGTGAGTTGTACAACAAGAATGTCAAAAATTATTGCGCAATGAACTGTTTGGATTTAAGTAAATAAATTTTAACATTTAATATCTCAGCAAGGGAATAAGCTATGACAATGGGAGTTGGACCAATAAGATTAATTTTGTAACCTCTAAAATATATATTTTTGAATTTTTAGACTTTAGGTCCACTTTAATACAGTATTTAGAAACTGTATACTGTACAAGCTACTGTACAGTAAAACTATAGACATGTTTGTACTGTAGCTTGCAGGCATTGTAAGAAATGAATCCCATGAAGCCGATATCTTTGTGAACTGCAACTGGAAAAAAGAGTCCATTGAATCCTGAAGAAAACAGTATGCACAAACAGATAATGATCAATGCAACAAAACGCTAACAAGAAGACATGCATTTAATTATCTCCATAGTCGCAAAATATACAGTACGAAATTACTGTGTGAAACAACATGTATGGACAACAAGTACGTAGAAGTACAGTATAGTATAGTATAGTATGGTACTGTACAATTAGCTCCTGTATCCATGGTAAATTTCTAGGAATAACGTCACACACTTCTGTTCAGACTACAGATAAAAGAGAAGCAGGCCTATATGGCTCTGTGTAAGAAAAATAAACAGATACCCCAATATGAATTTAGAAAAGGTCTGACACCCCTCAAGTACCTGGATATATAGTCACTTAAAAGTTATGTCACAGCAGGGCCGTATACAGTAAAATAAGAGATTCTGTTGCTTCTTTAGGTGAGTATACTACCACATGTAGGCTGCAGGCTTTCCCCATGCATGTGGAACCCATAGAGCGGAGCAGCCTACACCAATCCCATATAGTGTGGCTATTTGTACCTGTATGGGGTTCTTATAGGCAAACCCACGGCCAACGGAGGGGAGGGCACGTCCATCCAAAAGAGGTATACCTGTTCGGCAACTGTTGTCAAGGTTACGGACAACTTCTTTGTTGGCTTTTACTGCATCACAGGAAAACAATTTATGGAGCAGTACGTGTTGACTACAGTACAGTATTAGTTGCTAACTTTGTGATCCATGTGGTACCTACATGTACGGTAACCATTTCTGACTTTGCAATCTGCGGTGCCCCTCAAGTTTTTGCAAGGCCTGCAAGAGCGGCTCCGAAGTTTTCCCTTTTGGGAAACCCTCCATCACTTATTTTCTTTGTGTAGAGGGCATAGTTTGCCACAATCTGGACATTGCTGTTTTATAATAGTTTCAGAAGGCTGATTCTCTACAAGCTAAAGAATGAAGTCTATGTATTCAAAGGGCAGCCAGCATAATGACTGTACATAGGGTATACTACGTAGCTTTTTCTAAAGTACTTTTTGAGCAAATTAGTCTTTGCTATAGGCACCAGATGGTTTTAGAAGTGAAGACATGTTTTTAATCCTGTGTGAAACTATTTTCTCCATAATTTCTTGATCACATGGAACAAATCTTCAGAGTAGGATATATGTAGAAAGCATCTTTGTGATCACTTAAGTTTTCAGTTTTTAATTTTTTTTCAGTCTTTTTTTATTTTTATTGCTCAATTTTTAACCTCAAATGTTAAATTTTTTATTCAGTTGCCTCACCAAAATGTCCCCTTTTGTGATAAATTGATTAGTAACAAACACCATGAACAGCTGTGCAAAGTTTCAAGCACAAATTATTTCAAAATCTTTCAGAGTTCGAGCAGGGTATTTTGCAAAACTGGGAACATAAATTCTCTTGACTCCAAATACTGTAACCACTGAAGAGTACAAAAAGTTACTGGTAAATAGTGCCTAACATACAGTATATGTTCCACATCTTCACCAAATTTCAGATCCATATTTTTCAAGACAACTGACAAAACCCAATGACATCAAATGACAAGGTATCTTCAAATCTCAAAACACTTTGTGCTGCCAGCTGTTGTGATCACATAATTACTCTGACAAGTCATGGGTTCCACCTCTATGTTCTGATATCTTTACTGTACAGTATGTTCCAACACATGTGACTCTGATACTATCACCCTAACCTACAGGGACATTTAATACCCTGTCCTAACACAGACCCTCTTGTAAACCTGTTGGAACATAAAGAGACATCAGAACAAAGGGAAGTCACTCAAGTCATTAAGTCAAGTTTATACCATAATAACAAAGTGATGAACTGAAGCAGAAGTTGAATTGAAAGTGTGCAATAGGTCCATACAGTACAGGCAAGAACATGCATGGAACTTTTGGGTACATATGTTCTTAACACATACAGTAATGTTACGGCTTGTTATTGGCCAATACTGCCAGTCAAAATATTAAATATTTTTGTATTGTAATACCTGCGCTATATGTATACAACAATTCCCACAGTATTTCTGAAAAATGAGGCATGTACTAAGTGATGACCATGAACCATATTTGGCTTCATTTATCTAGCTTGCATCAATATTTTTAATGTCAGGCTTTTGAAATTTTCATGAATTGTAACAGTAGGCAAGTACAGTACTGATCAATACAATTAAGGAAACGTCACATTACGTGATTTGAAATTTGAAATGATGACCTCATCTGCATATTGCTCAAGGCCAGACGACCATCAAACTCATCCTAACCTTGTAAACAGGATGAAAATGAGGCCAGTCTAAATCTTGATAATTACAGTTCGATCAAAGCCACATGCATAAATGCATGATAATTAAAGTCTATTGCAAGCTAGCTAGGACTTCGACAGCTTGACAGGAGATTCTTAAAGAGTTACAGAAGGATATACAGTAAGCCACCTTCAAAGGTAAAGATAACAAAGGACAAACAGACTGTCATGTATGAATATTTTCCTTGTAAGGAACAATAGAAGGGAGCCTGGAGGAGCAAAAAAAAGAAAACCAACCTCTAGGCCTCAAGATACATGTATAATTGATAAAATAAAAATATATAAAAAACACTCTCAAATGGAGTTGGTGCAATCAACAGGACTATAAAAGTAAATAGGGGGTGGTGAATACAAACGCGGTTGTGAAAGGGGAAGGTGACTGAATGCACAGGGAATTTTAGAAAAGGTTCTTCATAAAAAAGACCATAGTACTGTAAAGAGACAACATAGCAATGGTTAATTTCACTTTTTTAATAAGAACATGCTACACCCGATGTATGTGAAACCCCATTTATTCGAACTTTTCAACAACATTCAGTCCCACTGTGTTCGGAAACAGGGTTTTAAGTACTGTAAACTTTAAAAAAGCAGATGCAATGTGCTGATGAGCCTGGGAACTATAACTGCAAGTGCAATCTACTGTGATCTATACAAGTACAGTACAGAAGACAGAAGAAGTTCATAATTTCTTGAGTGGCTCTATACCCCAACCCACAATCATATTCCATTTGGATAGAATTAAAAGCAAGGGCCTGTATCAGGGCCACGTACATGACTATAAAGGTCTGTAAAATCTATGTGGGGCTTTTAATACCAGTGATTTCACTGACTCGGGCACCCGGGTCAATGACGCACAACTTTTTATTTTAATGCACAGACACAAAACCTTTGGGGTCAAACAGACGCACAGCTTTTTCGCCCCAACAATCAGTAATGATAACGCAATTTTGCCAATACATTCATTGTGCAAATTAATTCACAAAATGTAGCACTTTCCAGTTCTTATATTGATTATTGACAAATTGAACATCATGTCTTACAAGAAAAAGGTAGTGGAAAAGCATCACAAACATAGAAAATAAACACAAAAAGGAATAAAGTTTGTTGTATTAAACTCAAATTTATTTGGACCCCTTCTCTTTTAAATTTGACTCTTGTAAATTTATTTTGAAGGGTCTGTGACTCTTGAAAAAAAAATGATGAGTGAAAACCCTGAATACTGACCAGCAGTGTTAAGAAGATCTAGAGATCCACTAAAACACTTGTTTTTGCTCTCGAGGAGAGCAGATTTTCTTAAGTTAAAGGCTGTCAAAACTCACCCCAGACAGTAACAATGCTCCCTACTAGTTAACTTCAAGCCCCACCTCCAATTTAAACCAAGCCTCCTGTCTAGTGCACCTCTAAGACAAAGCTACAGTTGCCTGCATGCAATGAGTTTTAATTGTTGGAGGCAATGTTGTCAAACACAGTGTGTAAGCTAATAATTGGGAACACAACAGACTATGGACAAGTCATTGTTGAGCAATGTAATTAAGTGAAACTGATTTGTTTGAATGAATGTCAAAGTGCAGTTATCAACTGTATTTAGAACTCTGGGGATATTCCCAAATATGTTTGGGCAGTGAGTTGCTAGCAACTCCCTGGTTTGGGGGGATGCCATATCCCCTTTAACACCTTGTACTATACTGTAGCAACACATCATGTCCTGTATCCGAGGCATGTCAAAGCTGGGTTCAACATCCTTCTCCCAACCTGTTGCAACTGTCCATGGCTCTGAACTGCTGGCTCCTGTCATGGAGCTGGTACTTTCCTCACCCCCACACCCCACCCCCAACCTCATGCACCCCCTAACTGAGAAAATCCTGGCATCAACCAGGATATACAGTACAATGTGCAGCATCTACAGTGAGTCACCTTAGGATAATTGAAGTGTTTGACATTCCAAAACGTAACATTCATTGATATGCATACTGTATGTATACCGATAGGAAAAGAAGCTAAAATTCCATACCTACCATGTAATATTTCTTTTACATCTAACTGAACATTATCAATCCATTTGCATATTGTGTGGGTGATGAATGTAATCGCTTCTTTAATTACAGTATAGTAGTTGTGAATACTTATCCTGTATTGGATCACTTGACAATATATACAGTACTGTTGCACCACCAAGCTCATGTAATATACCACTCATTTGAGAGGGCCTACATTGAAGCAGACTTTTTGGGTGATTAATCCCTTGTTAAACTACAGTTCACTGTACTTATCAATATTAATCTAGTACTGGATCATCTAACACTAGACAGTAGCATAGTGCTCATTCAATACCACTCACTTTTAAAGAGGAGCAGATTATTTGGGTGATTAATCCCTTGTTAAACTACAGAACTGGACTTGTCAATGTTAATCCAGTATTGGATCATCTGACACTAGACAGTAGCATAGAGCTAATTCATCACCACTCACATTAAAGAGAATACAAAACATATTAGCTGGGTAATTAACTGCTTCTTTAACTATACGATAAAGTACTGTAGTTGTCAATACAAATCCAGCATTGGCTTATCTGACACAAGCCAGCATACAGTACAGTTCACTCACCACTAGCGTTGGAACCATTATCGGTACATTCACCATATATCGGTATCAGCCCATATTCCCCATTTTCACCCTGTATTGGTGTGCATAAAATAAACCTTAAATGCTGATATTAACTAACCAATATTTATCTTCCCATATGTCATGAAAATGTATCCTAAATTGAGTATTTTTTAATGCAATTATTAAGTTCCAATATGTATGTAACCCTCATCAAGATGAAACAGCACTTTACTGCGGTACCACTGTAGCCTACGAATAGTTGCAGAATGCTGATTTCCCAAATATCGGTATCCGCCGGTATTGAGAACTGAAATATCATAAGGTAAACATCTGGGTTAGAATCTAAAGACCAACCTCTCCATGTCAATCACCAAAGATAATTTCTGTAATCAGCAATCTTGGGCATGGCTGATTAGCCGATTATTTGCAAGACTTCCCCAGTGGAGAAGGACACACGTGCGACCACAAGCACCAGCTCTAACTGCATTCATTGTTAAATTGGCCTTTGCGCATTATTAATAGCCTTATGCAAGAAACTTGAGCAGCCAACTGGCAGGCCATGCGAGTAAATCAATTAGCACGGTGGAAAGGAAGCAAGTCGGGTAACCCAGGCTTTCCTATCAAAGCCCAGGGAAGCATGTAACAATTCCCAAATGGAGATGTACCCAATATGTCGGTATCGGTAATACTGGCTACTTGCAATATCAGTACAGCAATACTCAACACTAAAAGAAGGCACTGGTATATTGTATAACACATCAGCTAAATTTTAAAAACCTTGTATTTTTCCCCTCCCCCCCCTTTCCAGTATCTTTGATCATGGATGTTTCAAAGCATTCAAGCCATATATTGAGAAGTCAACCAAGAAGTCATTCTGCAATAAATTTACAATTAAATGACTGAATAATAGTCATGGTTAAAAGAGCCATTTACGAATTCAAGGTCATGTTAAAAATTGGGAATGACAGGCTGACAGCAGTTTTCCACTTAGAGTAGTACCCCTGTATATGCATCAACCATATGACTAAAAATCTGTGGTTTTTAAAGAGTCATCCAAGAATTTGAATTTGACAAAATTTAGTAAAATAAGTTTGATGTTGGGTTGACTCAGTCTCATACTGTACTTTAGCACAGCCAAGTATTACCAGAGTGCTTACTCAGAGCCATTAAAGAGATTAAGTTTCAATTTGATCAATGTTGTATATTGATGGATGACTACTGTACAGCTGACAGTTTCTGCAACCATTGAAGTAATGACTCTTAAAACTAAAATGTTTCTGGACTGAGCTATACAGAGAAAGTGATGAAAGCTGTAGGAAAAGTAACACCCACCTACAGGATATTGTGTAATAAATGGGTCACAACATCCTTCTTTTAATAATACACACAAAATTTTAAATTCAATTCCCCAAGAGCCCAGATGCATACAGTGCATAATAAATGTATCAAATGAGATTTCGCAGAATAGCGTACTAGGAGGAAGTTTATATGTTTATGTGTTTCAAATTTTCAGTTCCAGTAAGTTACATTGAACTGTGTACTGTAGTATACTGTGGTTTCCTTTTCTCCTTTTAGACAGTGTTTAAAAAATGCTAAGCTTCATGGTAAGGATACTTTTGTTTTGTTTTTTTTTTGTTTTTAATATTTTTTCCCCTTTGAGCCATACTTCAACAAGATAAGCTCAATGAGAGTTTTTTTTTTTTTTGTGCAGTAGTGCAATCAGTGTATCCCTAATAATATATGCACAGTTGATGAAACCCTTGACTGAATCCTTGCGGAATCTGCTTTTCTTTCACTAAGAAGTTATCACCCCCAAGGTCACTGATGCAAACTTATGCAGACATAGTACACAGTAACTGCTTGACGACCAAACACCACATAATTCTTCCCTATTTTGACAAGTACAGTAATGTACTTAATCTCTTCAAATACTGTATACAAGGGAAGGTAAGTAGGAGCAAAATGGATATTTACATGGTCTGTACGATACTGACTTCGAGAGACAGACCACCCAAATGCATGGCATTCATGATTATAGCAATAATTTCTTGACAATATGTAAACTGGATGACTTTTTCTTACTGTACATGATTAGATAATTTGTAATCATGATCAAATGATGTTTAATGCATGGTAATATCATTCTTAACTAGATGAATACATAAGTTGTATTTCAGGCCTGATTTTTAAGAAAATTTTCAGGTTGTCTGTTGGACAACCTATAAGCCAAATTTTGGTTGTCTGAAATACCTTTTGGTAGTCCAAATGAAAGTCACAAAGCAAAAGATGAATAATTTCATTTCATCACTGCCATAGTAAGCAAACATTTATTTTAAATTCTGTATGCTTTCCAATGATCTTTTTCCTTTTATTTCTTTTATTTCAATGAGACTGATAGTCCATACCACTGTCGCAACTCGCAATACAGTACCTCTTCTAAAGGAGGCTGTTATGACATTTCTTGCTGATGTACTGAACTGATTACAAATAACATCTACTTGTCCTTCGCACAAGCTCAAAGAGAGAAAGTGGTAGTCTGATGCAATTTTTACTCATATCGGATGTTTGGACAAGTGTTTAATTTCAGCCCTGTACTGAGATGATGATTAATGATTATTTTCAAGCTGTGACACATATTCTGGAATAGTCAGAATAGACTACAAATCATAAACAGCAGCAGCTTAAATACAGATTTTAAGGAGAGACTTGGGTTCAAGCTTGTATGAGAGGGTCAGTGCAAGACTGAGGCACTTCCAGGATTAACCCAAATAGGTGGAATTAATATGCCGTAATGACTTCAACTCTAAAATAAACTCAAGCAAACACAAGTAGCAAACTGGTGTAAATGTATACTCACGTATTGCCACTATATAAGGGCCCAGATAAAGGCACATTTTTCAGAGGCTTTTTACCAAAATCCCCATTGGCATCATTGCCCTACAAAGAGAAGATAAAAGAATGAATTTTATAAATTACTGTATTAGTACTTTGTTATGCTAGATAGAGTTGAATTGTTCAATATTTTTTAATTGTCACTAATTTTGTTAAACAATACCCTTTTGATCTGCAGTGCTGTAAAGCCTTTACTATGTACATTCAATTGAAAGGTAATATATAGTCAACCTAGTTTGAATAATCCATTTTATATAACACCTTATTTATTTCTCTACATTTGATTGGAGGATTGGTGGTCACATGCCATGGGTGATTCGGCTCTATCATCACGGTCGTGTGTTATCCATCGTGCAATAGTCTAGTATAACACACGGTCGTGCAATAGTCTAGTATAACACACGGCTGTGACGTCACAATCACTGCGCGTACGTACAAACTATGCCGCAACTCAATAAAGCAACGCAGCTTTGTGTATCGCACATTGCATACCGTACGTAGTAGACGCGTAGCTAGCAAACGACAAACCATGGAGCTACCGCACGGCAAACGCCAAAACAACACAACTTTAACCAACGACTAGATAAAGGTAACGTTGGATAGTTATAAGGTGTTATATAAAACAAATAATGAATGTTTTTCATTCGTGCGATAGTATGAATGATTTCATTCATTGAAAGATTTAACGTTCTATTCAACTCGGCTTCGCCTCGTTGAATAGAACGTTCAATCTTTCAACTCATGAAATAATTCATACTATCGCACTCATAAACATTCATTATTTGTATAATAATTCATGTGAAGCCTGTTTTAATCACATGACAATCACTGTTGTTGCAAAATTTTAAATTCATGCAAAAATAGGCCCAAGTCATTGGCTTACAGTACCTAAATAACATAATGATTTATACGAAAGGTACATGCGCACGCTATTTAAACAATAAAATGATGAGTTGATGTGTCCAAATAAGGTTGCAATGGGGCCAGTTCTTATTCCCTTCAATTTCAGAAGACATCATCAGTAGACAAAAAAGAAAAAAAAAAACCAACAACAACAAAGAAAACAAGAAATAAAAAGAAAATCAATCACATTGAATGTGCCAGAAAAACAGTTCTAGAGAAATTTAGATGTCACCTAGAGCACAAATACTAAAACACACTTTATTATCTCTAATATTGAACAGAGCTCCATTGTAACTCATCACGTTTTCGCTAGACCATTTCTATTGTTGAGAACATGTACACTGTATTGACTTGTCTTTCCTGAAGGCTATTCATCATGCTTTATCAAAACTTACCTGTATTACTGCACCTACTACTGTTCTGTAGCCTCCAATATCTAAATGATACCATACTGTACATATATAGCTACAGAATGTAAGGCGAGGAATACAAAACTGAATATACATACAGTCAATACAATCAAATGAATTGCTCTATGAATCTAAATTTATACTGGAAGGTACCACTGGTGTATTCAAATGCAACCTTGTGATGGAATTGATCCATCCATGGGATTTATCCTATGTACAGTAAATGTAATTCTTCCATTGCTTCTGGCAAACCTTAACTTGATGAACAGTATAGCTTTAGGTTCCCCCACATTTGCCTAGAAGCATGATGCATTTCTACTCTAATTCTTTAAAGGAACTGTATAGAAATATGCAAATTACAGAATGGCTGAAAAATTTTATAAGTACATGTACACGCACAAGTATGTGTTTCTTTCATGTTGCAAGCAGATTCAAACAAATCAAAGCAACAAGGAGGTACTAGTGAAACATCAGCAAGGAAAGAGAAACATTAAACACTCTAACCAAATATTACAATTAATTGCATCCTTGATCAAAACCAACTTTCATGCCACATGAAGGGCACAATGGGAACAGGTACAGTACAGTAAAAGCAGAAAAATATTTATACACCTCCTCTGTCCTCTATTTCATCACCTCTGAGGTAGGCCTAGTAATTCCATGATTTCACCATGCTACTAGATGTGCTACAGTCACTGCAGATCCCTGCACCTCCAGGGTTGTACTTTCTTTTCAATATTCAATGATTTTTTTTTGTTGTCAGGAGGTGGAACAGATCTCCATCTGCTCTCCCTCACCGCAATATACTGTACTCTCCTATTTTTAGTATTTTCATACCTGTGTACATGTATGACAGATATAAAGGGATTCTGTCAAAACTCAAAAAAGGGGGGATTTATTACTGCTAAACCCTGAGTCCAAATTGATGCTGTCCTTGGCCAAAGTTACAAGTGGGTTCAGGGGTATAAAAGCTTGCTTTAAGGCCCCCATAAGGTGCAATTTCAATGGTTTTAAAGGCAATATATTTATGTAAGTTCAAACATTGCTCCAAAAGTGTCCTCTTCTTTAATACGAAACAAAGATATTGACAATTTTTTGTATTCTTATGTAATGAAAGGGGTTTTTTTACCCTTCTTCTAGAAAGGGAAGGGGACAAATCCCCCTTTTCCCCCTCTTGCAGAAACCCTGGATATATGTTTCACTGCTTGACTTAGTTTTGACAGTATTCTGCAATGGAAGGGGTCTATTAAAACTAAAGTGGCTATTTTCCATGTTCTCGTATGTTAATTTCATTTTCTTTTCTGTTTTCTTTCCACTGTCCAAAAAGGTGGAATGCCTTGCTTGTTTTTTTCTACCAAATTCCCTACAGAGAGCATTTGGATGGAAAACTTAAATCACAATGACCTTTGTAAAAACACACGGGCTATATCCCTTGTATTAGCCTCATACTGTACATTGTTCACATGCAAACAAAATAGTGTTTGGATATTTGAAGTTCTCCTTCCACAACACTTTGTTTCTGACATTTTTCCTCATTTTTTGTGTGTTCTTATTCTTCTCTGTTTTAATGTGAAAATGTAAATTTCTGTGATTTCCTGTTTCCTTCCTCCTATTCACTGCTGTTTTCCATGTTCCTGTTTCTCGAACTAACACTTACCAATTTATTGTCTTGGAATCCATTTTCAGGTTGCCTATTATTTTCTGATGGTGGAAAGACCTCATCATCATCATCATCTTCTTCTCCTGTAATGTCTTCCCCTTCATTTGGCTCTTGCTCCTCAGGCAGAGAATCTACTCTCTCAACACTGAATCTAGCTGATCCAGAAGAACGTTTCTTCCTATGTTCTGGCATACCTGTAAAAAGAGAAGCAAAATGCTGTACACAACAAAAGCACAGGACATAATTTCTCTAAAAAGCTTAACAGCAAACCTCTTGCCTCTTGACTACAAAAGCCATCCATGCTTGACAGAATCTTTCCCCTTGAAAACCTGCCACTTCAAAGTGGGTAAACATGGCTTGAACTGGGAGATACTTTGCACAAAATCACTGGAATTTTTTCTGTTTTGCTGCCAATGGCTGCATGCTATTTTTACAGTAAAATTACCATCGATACTTTCACAAATCCTAAATTGATTTTATGGTTTCAAAGTTTGTCTTAATGCTAATTTACCCAAAACAGTTGATTTTTAGCAGATATAATGTTGTAACTGTAAGAAGTAATTCTTAAAAATTATGGAAATTGTCCACTGTAAGTGTGTTCACTACAGGGGGCGATGTAGATTACTGTATGTTCAGTTTAGTCATCACTTCTTGAAACCAAGGAAAAAATTGCCCCAGATGTGATCAAGGGCAAATTTTCTAATGCACCCACTGAATTGATGAAACTAATGATGTGTACAGCCTACTGTACAACATTAACTCAACAAAGTGTGCCAATCTTCCAGCAGTGTCCCCTAGGTTGACCTTTGTTTGCTGAGTACACCAGTGATCCCAAGCTTACACAGTACTGTACTCATGACCTGAGCTGCTTTCGATGTTCCAACCGAATTAGTTCAAAGGCCTATAAATATGATAGACTGCGACATGCTGTCAGAGGCTCTGGCAAGGAAAACCATGAATACTGTACACATGTTTCTAATATTCATGTAACAAAATCTCTTTATAAACTACTTTAAGCTCTTCCATGTGAAGTATGCACATAAAGGTATACAGTACATGAGGACAAATAACCATGCAGCTGTTTTAGTGAACAACAATAAGATCCCCTGATGTAAAATCTATTACATTTATTAGAATCCCTTTCACCATTCTCAAGATACTGTACTGCATACCTTTTCAAAGTTTGAACATTTCTGTGATTTCTCGTAAGCTACCTCTTGCAAATACTGTGATGCAGAGTGTTGCACAGGGCCTGTATTTTTTTCAGATTACAGTAATCCATTATGAATTATTTGTTAGTTACTTATACTAGCTAGTTTCTACTTTGATGTTTAATAAGGATGTTTTCAAAGCTACTTTCAAAGAAAGTGCTCAGGTCATGCCAACATTACAAATGTACTTGGAATGAAGGTTTAAAAACAACAAACAAAACATAATCATATAAATAGGACCCACATCTCATAAGTCCCTCTTTTCACATAACAAATTTAATTAGTTCATGTTTTATGTTTCTAAGTGCCAAACAGTGATGCTTACAAAATGGTCACTACTGTATTTGATGGATTTTAATGAAATTTGTGACTATACTCTAAAAGTTTTGAAATGTTTTTTTACATAAAAATGCAGGTACAGTATGACATCTACATGCACGTCCTCACCTTTAACAGTACGCACTAGGCCAACAGTATGTACCTCTCTTTAATACTTCCACGTCAAAAAAGTCAGGGTATATATAATCCATCTAGTAGGCTTATGTTTACAAACTCTGTGGAGCATAATATACTCTTTTAAATTCCAAATACTTGATGTCCCATCATCCCCTACCTGTACTGGATTTTGTGTAATTCATTCTCTTAACATGAATCACTTCATCATATAATAGAAATATAAAGATACTGAGCTAACCATATTGACAGTAGGCGGTCTGTGGTGCATATGTGTGCTCTCCATTTCATCAGATTACATTTTCAATACTGATCACCAACTGAAACTGTAGATCTATATCCTGTGCAGCTACAGGTAAGGGTAACCAGCCGTCTGGTTTTAATGGGACTGTTCCATTTTTAGAGCAAAAAGTAGGTCTCCCGTTCAAAACACAATTTGTCCTGTTTTTTTGTAACAACAAACGAATTTCTTTTTTTGCATTGCTTTTTGTGTGCTAATGTTGTAATACAATGAGCAATGACATTTTTCAATAGCCTACATTTCATCACACACAGAGTACCACACTGGCGAAACCAGTTGTAAATATTGTACGATATGACTCTTTCTAAGGCAGATGTTCAAAACCCAAATTTTAAGGGGAGGGACCCCTTCCATCACTTCACACTCCCCTCCATGCTGTCATAAAGAGTGTCCCGATTTTTTACCTTTGACAAAGATGGTAAACCGATCTACAGGGTTCAAATGATAACTGGGGAACAGGTAACTTGCCATGTGCAGCTTGCAGCCAAAAACCAACCACATAAAAACCGTAGAAAAATAATGTTTACCAAAATTACTCTCAGGTCTCCCCTTCTGATAATTCAAATCACAAGGCAAAAGGACCCCAGTACCCAGTGGAAAACTTTACAAGGGCACAGAACTGTACCTCTTTGTAGTTTAAATATTTGCTGTCAAAAAAATTAAATTTGATCTCTGATACTGTGCCCAGTGATAAACTGTTACGGGGCAATTTTTTCCAAAACATTAGATAAAGTCTCTTGAAAAAATGAACCATGACATACAGTAGCACAGTACAAATGCAGAAACTTTTAAGGCTCTTTTTTTCCCATGACATTTGAAAAAGAGCCCTTCACATCCTAAAACATTTTTATTCTGCTCTTTTCCGGAGCGTGCGTGGCTGTACTTTTCCCTGAGATGGATTTAAATATCACTCCCACTGAAAAATTGTCATAAGGTATAATCTTTGAGAGCACCGCTTGGCAACATATGAAATAATTTGAAAAGGCCCTTGAGACATGAAGTGGACAGCTTTAAAAGAATCTGTGACATTCTTGCTATTTTTAATGTGTTTTCTCTGCTCAAGGATACTGTACTCTAGAGAGTAAACTAAAACATACATTGCAGAATCATAAGCTTGAATCAGACCAGACTGCTCTCTTCTGAGGATTTTCTACGGTATCATATGTATGTTAAAAAAAATGTACTAACGAAAATAAAAGGCTCTTCAGAGCTCAGAGCTTTTCAAGGCTTTTTACTACGTAAATCAAGTGATAACTTACAAATATTGAAATGGCTCTAATGAACCATACAACACACATCAGAAATGTACTGAAGTGCGTTTAGAAAGATTTCCCATTGTGACCCACTTCTGGTGGCTGTGGGTAGACTATGGGTGACACAAACTTCCAAGAACACGTCCACTCTAATCAATGATGTAGGCCTACAGTATAAAGAGTGGGGGGGGGGTTGGGGACTGTTCAGCTCTCACTTCTGATGTCTCCTGACAAGTCTGCACTGAGGTCAATATCAGGATAAGGTTTAGATTAGGATGGTAGTATCTACTGTATGGGTTACGTATATCAGAATATATATATTTCGGAACACAGAGGTGTACAGTAAGATTAAAGAGTACAAATGTGACTACAGGGTATGTACTGTAAGTTGATTTAAATTTTTCTGTTTTACAAAAAGTCAAAATTTTCCATGTGACCAAACTCATCAATAACACACACAGACCTGATGGAGATAGCCTTGTATCTTTTAAGAGTTGCCTGCAGTTTCAGTGTATTTTGGCAATAGCTTCACTGACATACAGTAATTAACACCCTGGTGGTGGTCAGTGCATCAACCACTGTCCGCACTCCAGGTATTTTGCTCCCAATTTATGTGTCATTGTTTCCAACAACTCATTCAATCATATTCAGACATTCATTCAGAACCATGGACTACATGTATACAAAAGAGTTTGATATTTCAAATAAATTACAAAGCATGCTGGGAATATTCAAATGTTTGTTGTGCCATTAAACCCTATCCATGATGTGCTTGCATGCAAGCACAGGCTTTAGGCTACAAGCACTTAACCATTTTCATTTCCTTTTACAATAAAGCAAAATATATATCTGAGCTTTCACTCAAGCTTTCTAAAAAGATAATATTGTCTTCATGTGGCCAGTCACTTTGAATACTGGGCTGTAATCTATGCTGCTGCCACCATTTTAAGGTGAAGAGTGTGTGTGCTTATTAAAAATACTATGGCTGTTTTCTGTTGTTAGTACAACAACAGTACAACCCTTCCCAGCATACGGTACACTGTAATCAGGACTAATGACAAACTCACTCTCTCCTTCGATGTAATTTTCTGCTTAGACTAGCTGGAATGGAAGGACAGCACACACAAAAAAAAAAAAAAAAAGAAAAAGTGAAAGCCTGTGAATGGCAGTTAATTCAGCCAGCAATAAAACAGTTCAAAATAATCAAATTTGCAAAATTTCCATAGACTGCACTAAAACCCTTAATGTACCTTCAATATTTAAGCTAATTTACGCAATGCCTACCATACCTTCCTTAATATAAAGACTACAGGGCAGAAGCAGCTCAGGTAAAGCCATCTTATTGCTAATTTAAAGATCCTTGCTTCTTTGCTTCATAGAATTTAACCCTGCTGAAATTTTCTGGATCACATAAAACAAGAAAATCAAAAGCAGGAATATCTACCAGATTGGAAGTGGAGCATACTTAATTGTACATATCAACTGGACCATGTAGAAGCAATTAGCTCAGTGTAGCTGTTGAAAATTGAAGGAAAATGTTGTAAACAAATTTGTGGTAAATGATACTTTCAAACAGTACTTTCAAAGATTCATTCAAAAGTCACAGTGAATCAAAATACTGTAGGTCATTCAGATTACTTTCAGAAAAAAAAACAAAAACACAAAAAAAGAAAAAGAAAAAAAAAGAAAAAGGTTTTCATAGTATAAAATTTATACTGCTTTGAAGCTCATGACTACTTTGTTTATAATAATTTCTTCCAAGTTTTCAAACCTAAAGGCATTCTTGAAATGTGTAAAATTTTGTGGGAAACAAACCTTTTTTTTTTGCAAAAGTTGGTGAAACTTAATGGCTTAACAGTGAAAGACATTATTTTCTGACAAGTGTCTTTAATATTGATGTATTGCAAACAAAATCCCCTCCAGAAAATGAGCACTGCAGTATTAACAGGATATGAAATTTTGCCTTGCCAACAGCCTCATGACATACAGGAGCCTAATGTAATAATTGGTTTGCTGCACTGTACTTCTGCACGTTTGCATGAATAGCGCCAAATTCACATGTGATCAACTTTTCGTGATCAGTACTGACAGTGATACAGGTCAATGTACAGTAGTCCGATTGGACAATTAAGTTAAAATGTCAATGTGGAAAATAAAAAAGAAATCTTGTGAAGATTTACTATATACTGTATGTAGGGAACAGCAGTATAAAAGTGATAAAGCCATGGAGCAGTATACAGGAGCTGTGCATGTTCAATTGAACTGTGGGAAATTTTGAGGCTTTTGTGAAAAGCAGGGGCAGGAGAGCTGCTACAGTAGATGGGGGGAAGGGGAGTGTAACAGTCGTACCTCCTATAGCCTATAGATCCAAACAAAATTCCGATTAAGATTAGCTCTCAAACCTAGCATACCGGCCTTTATTGTTTGACATCACTAATGAATGCATAGTTCAGCACAAGTAAAGCTTCATATAAAAGGGTAAAACTAGGGCGTCTCCTCGTGCACCCCTTTACAAATCTCACTACAGAAGTACTGGGAATACTCATTCTGACCATATAAACCATCTGTCCAGTAGAATTTAGAGAAATTAGCCCCACGGAGAACTAGGTAGGTACGTATATTTTGTAAGTTGTACGGGACGTAAGGGCAATACTGAATGTATAGTTTTGTATGTATTTTTCTTGTATAGATGTAAATTGTGATCGTATTTTTGTATTGTATTTGAATGTCTCTGTTGAATGTTTCTGTTGCCCTATAGTTATCACGAAGGTTGAAGGTCGAAGGATTGAAAGTCGAAGATTGAAGGCTGATGGCCAAACAAAAGAGGGAAAATCCATTAAATATATATCACCTTCCGTGAAACTGCAGAACTCTCTGGGTACTTTTTTCGTCAGTAAGTCTGGTGCTAATTCCAGGCCACCCCCTGCTACAGGGAGGGATGGGGAGAAGGGAAGGGGAGGGATGGGGAGGGATGGGGGAAGGAGAAGTAGTACTGGACAGTGCTATTTAATGTGTTCTTTTCTGAATGGAGTGCCAAATTACATTAAAAGTTTAGGCTATCTCAACCATCTGTAGATCACTCTTTGCAGATTCCCAAATTATTGGCTACTGTACTGCAGATAGCCTGTCTAATGAATTGCACTCAAGTACTGTATAGTAGACACTATAAGTACATGTACTACTGTAAATAATAGTGTTATAAAGATGAGCACTACAAGTGTAGATGCATGCATTAAAAGCATGTTCTGATGGCCAAATTTGATGTTTTCAAAAAAAGGAGAAAATTTCCCTGTGTAAGGAATTGAAAACCCCTTGTCAATAGCATCTTGCATTTGGAAGATATGAATTTCTAGAGAAATGCTACATTTTCAGCTTTTGCAGTGCATGATGGGAAATCTGTGATGTCATCTGGGCAAATTGTTTAGATGTAGCTTTAATGTATTTGTTTATAATGTTAATATCACTATATTCAATATTTCATAATTATTTTACCTGTACCACAAGTATGGAACAGCTTTACACTATACGTATGTACAGGGAAAAACAGACATTCCAACAGTATCATCTTTTAAGCACAAACAAGGTACTGTATCCAATTATAAGTAATAACAAAAGGAATCTGAGGCAATATGCCCACTTTGGATCATGTTCTGTGACCTTGAGAAAACCTGGACATATTTCTTATTAAAAGTAACCAATCTTTTGGAAGGGATATCTTGAGTTAGGAACAGAGTTTTGGTATGGGGTTTGGATGACGTGTCATGAAAATTTTTCATCTTTCATATACGTAAGATCCCTGGAAAGCGCCACCAGAAAATGGCTTTCAATTTCCACCAGAGGCTCATGGGAAGGTGCAAAGTGGTGGGGGAGGGGACATTAGAGCTCACCTGTCCCCATTTCTTAATTCACAGGCTTTCAACTGAAAACTGAGATACACTTTCAATTTGACAGTAGCCAACATGAACAGCACAGAACTGCATAATTAATTTCATTCCTAACTTAACGCTTTTTAAAGTTTACAGTGAAAATTATTAAATTTCATTCAATACATAGGATCTTAGATTTGATCTCTAGACCTAATACTGGAGCACCAATCTACACTCTAAAATTTGAGAGTGAACCATTTAATATAGTAAACTGTCTTGAAGCAAGTATAGGTGACATGTGTATACAGGCATCTTACATTGTACGCTTCATTTGATAGCCAGTGTTTTTTCTTTTCGATGAAGTGGCCATCCGAAGATCTCACTTTAGATCTCAGAATGCATTCCAGGCATGCACTGGCATTTTGCAAATCACATAAGGTTTTAATGTGACATGTATCCGCACTGCACATCCTGTGGGTGCAAACTTACTGTTCCTGAATTTCTAATCAATCCAAGGTTAAAAAATTTGTACAAAAATAACATTGCAACACAATTCACCAATTAACTGAAGTACATACAATATCAGTCTAAGTACGTAGAGTTATTCTATTTCTCTAGTGGCTACTTCCGGACTCAACCTTCAAAATGAAGTCTAAATTTATTAAATTTCTTATATTCCTGAGGCCAAATCAAATTTTCTTTAATTGTCATTGGTCACTTCATTTGTGAAATTTTGAATTTGAACCAAGCACAACTTTCTTCTACTGCAAAGTTGAATTTTCGTAAACCTTTGTTTGATTCCTCTTGGATTTCACACAGTATGCTTGAAGAAAAGCACCGCATACTTGAACATGAACAAAGTGTTATGACAGAAGACTTAAAAACACTGACAGCTACACTGTAAAAGCTCTTAACTGATCGAGAGTCACCTTGTTTAATCCCATGAATCCTGTACAGATATCTCTAGAGGTATATCGCTGACAGCTACAAAATGACACAGTTCATTATTAGATCTACCATACAATGAGTGTACTTCATCGCAAGCAGATGCAGCTCTTTCTGTTGCACAGTTCTCAGGATTATGGTGTTAAGCAGTTAATTGCATTAAAAATCTCCCGGCTGTTTTCGTATCACACTCTACAGAACATAGTAATTGTTTGTGCACTCCACAAAATATGTCAGCTGTGTAGGCTAATACTGTAACCGGATGAAACCATACAGTACCGTACATGTGTGAATGCATCCACGAGCAAGGAGGATGTCAGGATGAATTCAGAATGAATAACTGCAAAGACAATACAACATGAAAGGAACTAAAGCTAGAAATGACTATTGTAGGGCACAGTACATGAAGTAGGGCCTGTCCACAATGACAGTGCAGTACTACCCTGTAAGCAAGCAAACAATTTTGCATGTAAATTTAGCAGAAAATTTTGTCCAGGCATGTAGCCAAGGGGGGGGGCGAAGGGGGCAGCTTCTCCCTCCTGAGCATATTTTTTGTATTTTTTTAATGATTTTTTTTATGATTTTGGTAGTAACTCAAAATAAAAAAAATGTTTAGATACAACTTACAAGGCCTGGGAAGTGCCATTTCCAGCAATCTGGGAGGTACTTTTGGCCAAATTTTCTTGGCGCTGCACATCAACCTATGGTGATGCTATGCTTACGTAGATAGTTTGCCTACAGGCTTTGCCACCCCCTTGGCAAAATTCTTCACTGCGTGCCTGTGTCATGCATCTTTTTCTATTAGATTTGTACCTAAGTTTAAGGAAAATTTGTGCTTGAAAACATCACAAAATGACATGCCTGGGGAACCTGCTGCCGTTGTGCATGATGCTCCGCATAAGAAATGGAGTAGGGAAAACTAGCCAGTGAGCCACAACTGGAAAAAAGGCCGTGGCCGCCTCGATATAAACCAATAGGTTAGGACTGGGCCCTAAAACCTCATCTAACTAAATAATTAACCCATTACAGCAGATTTAGGTAGCTTCCAAACACCCACCGACTGCCTGCAAAGGCAGGTATCATGACTAGCTCAACAAACTGTGCATATGTCCTTTCACACCTCAGTCTGGCAAATGAGCTGCTGAACATTCTGTTTACCTTTTGTGTAACTAACAATACAGTTGTCTCAGCAAGGAGAACCTCCTTTGTGTTAGTAAAATAAACCCTCACAGTTCAATTTAAGCTTGTTGTATTTGCAGAAGAGATAAACCATGGAGGTCAGTGTGTTTACACAGGAGGTAAGAGAGATGAAGTTACAGTAGAGTGAGATGAGGACTAGGAGAGCTAAAATTTGCTACCTAACTGTAATGGGGGAAAGTTCCTCATGAGTGAGTCATGACACCAATGTAATTCCATTGTGGTCTTTTCTATTCTTCAAACATGAATCACAAATAACTTGTAGCAGATCAACACTAATCTCACGAAATATGGACAAAAAGAAGCAACAATTTTCTGATGGGACAAGCTCATTATCCAACAATAAACCTCGCCCACATTGCAACGTTTTGTATTGCTGCATATTCAGAGCGGTTACATGGGGTCATATTTACACTCATTACGCAATTTACATGTTGACCTTACTAACCCTGCGCTTCATGCTCTCAACAAACTATCACAGCTCTTTCCGCTGGGAGTTTTTCCGGACGGCCTGTGAAGTACTGTCAGATATTGCAACCCACCACGGGAGATGCAGTGTCATCTCCTTGGTTCACCATACAGTTCACCTCTCACACAGTGAGCTCTATTCAGAGAATGTTACAAAAATAGTATATATCTTTTATCCATGAAGAACTACCCCGAAGCAGCAGCTGTATGATCTGTTGAAGGCTATTTCATAATGTTTTCAAGTGGCATCACGGGTTCCTAATGTTTGTTTTCTACTAGGGACTAAACCAATAGTACCAGTTAAGCACCAAAAATCTCTTTTACATCCTATCCTTTCAGGAGTGAAGCAACCTGCTAAGGACCATGGGCTTCAATTCGAATAGCAGTAGCCTACTTTGTGAATAGTGTATCAGGGAGGTGGTACATGTAAAACCTTGCAGTATATTTACTGTAGTTCAATACAGAGAATATAGCAAAAATTCTCAGTAGTTTGTAATTTAGGCCTACGAACATTTTGCACACATACTGTAGAAAGCATCTGCTATTGTCTGACGTACGTGATAAAAAGGTTTTGATTGGTGGATTTCAAATCAGCTAAGGTGAAGAAGGTGGGGTTTTGCATGCATAATTGTTTGGGTGAACAAATGTATCAGTTTTCACAAAAAGGTTAATTACTTGTTAATCAGTGCTCACTGAGTAGAATTTTTTTCCCACTTACCTCTCTTTCATAGAACATGACCTGACCGTCTAGGATACTGTACAGTAGGTTACATAAAAAGTCCTACAATGCAATATTTCCCTTTAATACAGTATATACTCTTAGAAAAGATTTTTTTTAAAAGGCAATGATCACTACTAAAGGAAGCTTTCTGTAAAGCAACCTTCATTTCATGTGATAATAACTGGAAGGAAAAGTTGCATCCATAACTACATACCTATATGATCTACTGTACTGTGGCATGGGATTGATTGCTTGCTATAAAAGTAACAAAACACAAGAATAAACCAAAAAAATTAGTGGTACTAGATATGGTTTTGTAGACACTTTATGCAATCTGAGTTAGGATGCTAAAATGCTACTGTGTGCACACAAATGACATCAGCCCTTTTGGGTATTAAAACAGTCTTTAGCTTCATTATGTACAGTACAGTACAGTACAGTAATTACCGGTACTTATATGTACTGCATTTGGTACTTATTAATGTTACTTACAGTATGTATTCAGTACAGTGCATGCAGGCATACAGTAGATCATGACTGATTTTTGAAAGAGACCTACAGTACAGTTTAATTAGAGTTAATTTGACCAGGCTGAGTGACCCAACAACAGGTGAACCAGGCTAGTAGAATTCAGCTATTAACAAGCCCGGTCGGCCTTGTGAGTTTAAGGATAGGCCAAGTTGGCCATGATGGTCAGGGGATAATGTACGGGTCCCAAATCAAACCCTGGAACTCACAGTGAAACTTGAAGTGACAGTGAGCCCCATCACTTTTCATACAGGTCTGTACAGTAGGTCACTGGCAAGGAAGCCTGACTTGTACTATAGCTAGAGATTGAAAGATCTATACTGTAACTTAAAGTGGCCATGACACGTAAATTGGAGTAACGGGAGACTTATTTAGCCTAAGGTACACAAAAAGCTCTTTCTAAAACTGTCGTCATCACCCTTACAGCCTTGAGCATTAAAAAGAAATTAATGTTTAAAAAAATTGCACCAAAAAATAGACTGTTGAAAATGAGATTTCCAGCTAACACAATAATGACGTCATTTTAGGAACACCAGCCTCCGTATAGCGAACCTGGCGTACAGCATAGCCTATACATACGTAAGGGATAGCAATGATTGTAATTCGCGGCAGGTCTTGAATTTGAACTTTATTCTGTCTGTTTGGAGAGTGGTGTCGGTCTGTTATATTTTGGGGCTGTAGTAGGCTATTACTAATAATTAAAAATAGGCTACTCTTGACTCATAATCGAAGAACGAAAAACCTCGGCAGTGTACTGTTCGGTTCGGTCTGCAGTAATACGTACAGTGAGTGGACTGGCAGCAGCCAGCGAAATACTGTGCACACTCGATCATAGGCTAGTTCCACGATTTCCACTGACACTTGCACGAAAGTAACCTTAAGTTCATATTTTGACTGCCTACATAAAACTTTCCAAGCTAAAGTCCCTTTCAATTGCTCCAAATGCTTCTCATGCTCGAATTGTTGAGGTGTTGTACTTTCACCTCACCTTACAGTCTCAAATCGATACGGTCCTATGTGCCGTAACGAATTACTCACCCCATCTACACCACTGACGTCTTGTTCAGTATCGCCTTCGCCTTTCTGATTTCAAATCCAAGAAAACTCACTTTACCGACAGTCCAACATTTCTGTCCGATCAGGGAGTTGCCATTAGATGGCAACTCCCTGGCTCAGATCCGCCATTCCAAAGAAAGTATTAAACTTGATTTCACATGGTACCTACTACGAAAAAGTGCTGGTGATACATTTTGTAGTATCAGGTATGTTGTGTTCTGTACCCATGGAAGTAGTACTTCCATGCTGTACCTATGCTGTTGCGCTGTGAATGTTTGTACATGCAGCTACTTATCATGACACCAAGACGAAAAACCTGCGTGAAATGCATTTTATTGACTAAAACAACTGGTAAGCACGAGAAAAGGCATAACAATTCCAAAATTTACAACTTTTTACGCAGGTTTTACATTGTATAGACCTTGGTAACCGGTAGAATGGAATGCAAAAACTGTATCAAATGTCTGAAGGATACCACGGCAAACAACGATCAGTTCCTAAAGTGGCGTCACGTGACGTAACAAGATTTTGAAAATTTTCGGGAAGACTAACTTTTCAAGGCTGGAAGAGGGTGTATTTTTTCTCAATTTTCGAGCGGAAAAACAAGTTGTAAACAAACAGAATGGTTGATTTTCGTTGTAGGAAACGTATTCCTAAAGATACCAAAGGGTTTAAACTGTTAATTTACACGTGGCATAGCCACTTTAACAGTTACTGTACCCACTTTCCCTTCACCCCCTAAGTACTGCCCCCAGCCCTATTTTTGAATACAAATCAAATCCAAAAGGCACTCTCTCAGGGTTTTCACTCATCATTTTTTTCAGGAGTCACTGACCCTTGAGAATAAATTTACAAGAGTCAAAACTAAAACAGAAGGGGTCAAAATAAATTTGAGTTTAATGCAACAACAAACTTTATTCCTTTTTTATCTTTATTTTCTACATCATTACATATTGTTTGGGTGAAAAGCTGTGTGTCAGTTTGACCCCAGATATTTTGTGCCTGTGCATCAAATTCAAAAGGTGTGCGTCATTGACCCTGGTGCCCGAGTCAATGAAATCACTGCTTTCTGTATCCAGTAACTACAATAACCTTTAAAAATTGTTTCATGTGGTTTTTGATAAGCGTGTTGTGCCAAATGTTGTATCAGATACATCTCAGAGATAAGAGCTGCATGGTACAGAAAATTGCTGTTCCAGCTGTGTGTACACAGTACGGTTCCTTTGCAGCTGAAGATGAATCCTTCAATCTATTGATGAATTCTTGTCATCTGGGTTTTGTTGACACCAGGAAATTGCAAAAGAAGCAGCCTCAATAAAATTACGGAAGTGCTAGCCTATCTGCCTAAAGGTAAATTTGCTTTTTATTAACATAAAAGCAAAGTCTTGGCAAAACGTTATCAGCATAGAATACCGTTAATCATACTGTACACTAAGTGCAATATAACCCAGGCTCTACAAAAATGTTGGTGCAGAAAGAGTTTGATTCAAGGGTATGCAAGGACATGCCAACTTTTGGATATTACAGGTATGCACACATACAGTATATACAACTCAGTAATATAAATGTGATATTACAGTTCTGAGCAGGGATCGTGCATGCATGATAAAGGGATCTATCCCACTTTACCCTAGTCTGTGAATCAATTACACCTATTTTTTCTCCACCTCTAGGGGGGCGCCAAATCGAGATCACTTAAAAAAATGTTGGAACTACCACTTGCCATGAGCATGATATTGATATATAGCAATTTCATCTTTTAATAAAATAATATTCACGATATTACTAGTGCGTCCCCTTTTTATGCGGTAAATAGGCCTTGGAAGTGCCATTTCCAGCCATCTGGGAAGCATTTTGGGCCAAAATTTTCTTGCGCTCCATGCCACGAGAGTCTGTCTATGGGCTTTGCCCCCCCCCCCCTTGTCAAATTCCTGGCTACGCCTTTGTCAGCACTGTGTGAGACAGCATCTAATCTCTTTTCTGGGAGTAAAATATTTCCCATGAAAGTTTGGCCCCCTAAAAAATTTTGCCCCCCTGAAATTTTTCTGCAGACGCCCATGGACATTTGTTCTATTCAAGATCTTGAGTTGTGTAAGTATTCACAAGATTACCCCCCTCCCCCCCGGAAGATGGGGGTAGGGGCACCAATTTCGTTTCTTGCCCTGGGCGCCACAAACCCTAGCTACAGTGCGCCACTGCTCCACCTGTAGGCCTACTATAAAAAACATACAGTTTAGGTTGTGGACTTAAATTCTTTGGAACTGTGAATCTATAATGGGCAAATATATACTTAAGATACTGCACTGTACAGCAGCTCTTGTCTTTGCTGGGTTTGAATACTGTACAGTATCAAAAATTCATAATTATTCCATTCAGGATCAGGAAGCCACATGTGCTGTACACTATGTTGACTGTGGAGGACCCCAACTGAGATCTGCACAATCTTCTTTTTTTCCATTAGTGCACAGTGTACAGTTTACTGCACAACGAGGCAGGGGTGTATATAGCTTTTACATGTATACAGTAAAATTGCCATCAACATCCCCAGTCTTCAGAAAACCTTGCTTCATGCACCAAGAGCTGGCTGCTAAACACTGAGCAAACATCTTAAGTGGAAAACATCCTGAATGAGCCACATTGAACAAACAACAACAATCCCTCTCTGAAATTATCAATAAATGTATGAGCCAGTTCAACCCCCCCCCCTCCCCCTCAGCAAACAAAGCTCTTTGCCAAGCAAGCAATCTTGGATCATCACAGGTAAAGAAGATTTACAGGTTCATGGTTCTATCAGAACATGATCCATGACGGCTTTCATAAAATTTTATGCAACACTTGCCTTTTCCACCATGCACCTTAACTTACCACCCCAAATAAAAATTTACAGACCTGTCATATACTGTACAGTACATAGGGGAATCTGCAGACCATAAGATGATTAGATGTTTCATATGCTTTACCAATAAAATTTTATACTGTTAAGACATTTGGGGTAAAAATTTTGCACATTTTACTCCATACACTATCAGGGCTCGATTTAACAGTTGTGGGATCACCCGTCACGACCAAAATTTGTAACAGACAACGAAAAATTACTGGGTTGGTTGTCCATTCAACAACCAAAGTTCATGCAACAAGTTAACAGACTGCCTCTACGGTTACTGCAATTTTTTTTATGGACTACCAAATTTTCTTTTGGACAACCAAAAAAGGCAGACAGGTTATCCAGTGGATGACTGTAAATTTTCTTAAAATCGAGGCCTGTACTACAGTATACAATATATTGATCTCACATATAGTCCTCTGCATGAACAAACAGGGCTCCCACAACAACAGTGGGTGGCATTAAAGAGTTTCTTATGATTTGACCTTTCAAAGTATCCTATTTTTATGCCTTTTTTGCAATTTTGACTGGATTTTTTTAATTATTTACAGTACTGTATGTGGTATTACAGCCAGCATTTAGTGCACACAACACCTACTGTACTGCACCACTGATGAGACCTGGTTGATTATACAGTAATTTGCCAGGGTCAAACTGAAAACATATCAGGTAACTTAACTGTATAAAGTCTCTATGTTCTGAAACTAATACCCTAAAAAATACTAGCTCTCCCCCTAACCTAGCTAGCCCTTATCCAAACACTGACCTTTATGCAGTCCCTCTATATATGGCATATACTTGCTATGGCTTTACTATACGTACCTGTACAGTACCTGTCACAATAATAATTGTACTTACAGAAAAACTAGACTTGCTCCTGGTTTTCTGATAATTTTGCACAGGTCTATTCATCTTGGGGTATTTTGACAGGTTTTTCATGCAAACACTGGATAGCCTGACATGCAGTGTCATCACCTTGTTGAGTTCTGGAAAGTCCACCCTCTTTAATGTTGTAAGGTACTGCACAATTACAGTAACGATCACACTGTCAGCACTCCTGGTTTTAAAACCTGAGTCTCCTAGCAGTCTCGACACTCTTGGGTATAATTGTTCAAACACTTCCTGTCCGCACTGTATACTGCAGGCACAGGGTAATTAGCACAACTCCCTCCCCAGTACAATGCTGTCATTCAAAGAAACTTAATGATTGAAGGTGCAGTCAACTACTTACTTAGATGGTGCCTACCATCTCCAAAATCATATAACAGAGGTGGGGTGTTCCAATGAGTTTTGTCCAAGACTGCCCAATGTGCAACTTAGAATAGTCTTCTCATCCAACTTCAAATCAAAATAGCATGCCTTTTCCAAAACTAAATGTAAAATCAATTTTCTTTGACATTTAATCTTGGATTTATAAAGAAACCAGCAAAACTGGACATCTCTCCAGGAAAAAGGTCATTTCCAGTATCTCATCTTTGCAAAATTCCTTGACTTTCTCAGGCCTAAAAGTGAAAATGAACTCAACTATCAATTTTCCAGAACCCTGTCTTTAGCAAAAACTAGTATTTTACCTGAATCTTTCAACTTTTTTCTAAGTACTGTATCTTTCATCTACCTACAGTATGTACAGTGTTGGCACTAGGTCTCAGAATTTGACAAGTTCCTCCCTTTAAAAATATTTTGAGGGGAATTTTTGTTCACAAGGGGACATCTTTCCTGATAAGTTGCAACATACATGTAACAAGTAAACTTTTTCCCAGTTCAGGTTTTTCAAACAAGCGTGACAAATTCCTGCACCAGATATTAAAACTTGCGTGGTACTATTGACAATGTGCAGGAATTGCAGCATCCCCAGCCCAATGTATCAATTCTGGCTTACCTAAACTCCCCGATGAAAGTTTGCCACTGTTGTTGCTCTCCTTCTTCTGAATTCCTATTGTTGCATTGTTATTGTTGGATGAAGCTACTTTAGTTGACTGGCTTGCTGAACAGCCCATCTCTGGCTTTCAGTCACACATGGAAGATTCAGATATCACAGTCGTTAGCATCCTCAGATGCTAGGGACAGCATCAAGTAGCTAGAACCCTTTCTCGTAAGTAGCACCAGGGAAATCACCGCATTGCATCTATCCGTCTGTAAAGACAATGTTGTTCTGCTAAGTATTTCAGTCAGTGTTATGCATACTTGTACAGTACAATCAATGTAAACATACTGTAAGGTGTGGTTGCTACAATGTCATTCAGACAAATCTATTGTACAGTATGTTCCAACACATCCATGTTCTAATACATCGTACAGTCATGCAGACAATGGGTCTTGAGTGACTTTTTTGTGTATGCACCTGTATATTGAGATAATGATGTCCATGGTTAACAATTCCAGGATATTCTATGATAGTATCACCTCTGTATACAGAGAAAAATGTATGCATACTCTACATGTGATTCACATCCCAGTACAGCTACGTGTAGGTGTATAAAGTAATAGAACAGACAAACATATTCAAAATAATTAGCTATTGTGAGAGCTTTGATCAATTTGTCTAAGTTCGTAAGTTCTTCATACAGTAGATAATGATGGCACTGTACTGCTTCCATACATTCTTGCATTGCAAGAGTACAGTGCGCTGCTTTAGACCTGCATGTCGACAGTCTCTCAGTGTTAATATACTGTATATATAAACCAGCACTGCATGCCATACAGTAGTTTATATTTCAAGAAAATTTTTTATACATTTTAATGCCCAGCAGTACAGTACACAAAGTAAAATATTACCCTTCAGACATTGATCTTGTTGAAGCTTCACCTCCAACAAGCTTGTGAAATTATGCACCTGGTATATTAATAGGTTTGATCACCCCGGCTATTAAAGCAATTTTGCAACTACGATACTAGTCTCAATACTGCACTTTTGACAAAATGCATGAAGCTTGGAGAAGGAATTTTACCATGCGGCATTCCATCGACACTTTTAAAGCTATAAATTTACTGCTGAGTTGTAAAAGAGGACAATGTTTATAAAACATTGCCATGAAGTTAAAAAAATTCCCTTTACAGTTCTCAACTTTCATGCTTGTAATGTGACACCACTGTTTGGTTTGCTAAAACTTCTGATGCGAATCGAAACCATTGTCTTTTTTTTTTGGCATGCATGCATACTGGTGCAGATCCCCTAAGTTGCATCCATAGTAGATCTAGACTTGAAAAAATTCTTACCAAAACTTGGAAATTTACTTTTAATCAATCTCTTGGTTCATAATACAAGTCTGATGTTTCTCCTGATAAGGACTATGGATCCAATAAATCATATGTAAATCTCACAGTTGAATGTTTTTGAAATGATACATCAAAACCACCCACAGCCATAAAAATATTTTTCTAAATGTTCATATTCTGCATGATTAAAAAACCACCGGCAGTTTGTCAGGATTAGTTTTACCAATCGTGCTGTGATAACTCTGCAACTTCTTTATCAATAAACTGAAGAAGTAGAAGGGGATTATTTAAAAAGACAGTGGTAAAAAACAAGATAATTCAAAGTAAAGAATTTCCATAAATTTGGAAAACACCACAATACCACCAAAATAATTTAGCCTCTTAAAATGATTCCAGTAGGTGGGTTTTTGATAAAAACATTTCCCATACAAAACTTTAAGTTAAAAGGAAGAGTTTATAAAAGTTTGTTTTGATATGTATGTAAAATTTAACTAAATGTATTACAATTTCAGCATTTTCATTCAGATTCTATGGGGGGAGGGGTTGGGGGGTTGGGGGGTTAAAGACATATAGTAGATCTAGATTTACATTTATAACCTACTGCACAGTGGACTAAAAAAACAGGAGTGTTTTCATTGCCTCATAGGCCTACAGTATTAATTGAGAAATCTTTTTTTTTTGTTTGTTTGTTTGTTAAACTGGCTTTTCAGTTGATTGTTTTGACCTTGAAATACAGTCTATGTGTATGCCCACACTAGGGAATGTAGAGTTTGCAAAATCCCAGTGCTTCTCATGCAGTCACATTTTGAAAACATGAGACTGTGAAGGAGAATGAAAAAAATTGGCATTAAAGTAAGTTTTTAAAGAATAACATTGTGTATGATGTCACCCAAGCTTGGGTCAAGTTCATACTGTAGTTGTGGAGTTGAAAACAGTCCGACTTCAATTCCTAAAATTTTAAGTTGAACAGTCTGCAAAAGCACAGTAAAAGTGCAAAATTTCATCAGTATGCTAATTTTTCCTCCTCTTTAACAAAATCACATTTTGCATTTTTAAACCCTTTCTTAAGTGTACAGAGTGGGCAATATGTTTGGAAAGCCATTCTTACCAGGGTAACAGTCTTTTTATCTCATCTCCCTACATACAATGTATCTAAGGGAGATGGGCTAGAAAATGTGCTTTACTGTACCTTTGAAACACTGTGTGTGAGTGTGTGAGCAGAAATTATGTCATGAAGTCCTCCTAAATCGGTTTGTTAGAAAAAGTAATAAAACCAACTCCTCCTAAACCATTCAGTATATCCTATCCATTCAAAACTGGTGAAATTTTTTGCATACTGTGTAACTGATGATGTTACACTGTAGGTCAAGGTTTGAGGTCAATTAAGCTAAAAACTTGGGGCTTTTAACCATATTTGCCTATTAAGGAAAAGTAATGAAACCTCATGATAGGGCCTATGTTAGGACTGATTAGATAATTTTTAAAATATAATAATAACTTTAATATAGTAATAACTACAACAGCAGCAACAACAACAACAACAACAACAACAACAACAATAATAATAATAATAATAATAATAATAATAATAATAATAATATTGTAATATATAATTTTTAACTTTTTGTTAGCTAAGGCTGGGGTCAGAGCAGAGGTCAAAATGAACATCAAAGGTCAAATTTGCCTAAATTTTGTGAAAAATTGTGTTGCATAGAAACTGTAAGTCCGACCAAGTTTAAAGTTTGCAGATACAGTGGGTACCTGAACATTAACATTTTTGCAGGCATAATCCTTTGCATCATAAAAAGTCAAGAGCTCTTGAGTTCAAATGAGCTAAAATTGGTTTTTACCCATTATTTGCATAGAGATCATAAACCATCATGTTATGTACGGAGTGATGAGACATATTTTTGAAGTATATTGGAGTTGTTTTAAAACTTTTAGATTGATGTTCAAATGACCTAAAAGTGGTCTTTGTCATTATTTGCATATCAGTTCTGTATGTGGAGAAACCTTGTTCAAGGTGCAGTATGAATATGGGCTTGTCTACAATAAAGGGGTATAAAAGTGTTACAAAGGTGGTGAAATTTGAAGTCCTCTAAGAATAAATTTTTGTTGTGTTATTTTGTTTGATTGGTAGTCTCAATTTTTTCCTGAGAGCAGGAAGATAGTTCTTTTCACCTATCACCACTTTTTAAGTGGTAAGTGTTACTGGTTACGTATGTAACGGGGACAGACATGGAAACTCTTTGCTCCAGAAATGTTTAAGGAGGACAATATGTATAAATAAACCCTGTATTTAACAGAATGATAAAGAACAAACACTTTTTCACTGAAATTGCATTACCATTAGTTAAACATGGACTAGTATGGAGATCAATGGTTACGTGGTAACAAGGACGGACATGTCCGTCCTCGTTACCAATGTAACCAAACTATGTTCGAGAAAATTAAGCACTTGAAACACACTTGAATGCATTGTGACACAAGTTTTGCTCTTTCCTGAAGTGTAAACTGATGACATTGTGAAACATTCATCAAAAACCAATGTCCCCATGTGCCTACGTTATACTACCGACAAGGACATGGTTACGTTGGTAACATCTGGACGGACATCGCCTTGAAGGCTCTCATACCCTTGTTGTAAGCAAAAAGGTGGAGGAAAGCACACAAACCAGTGACAAATATGGCCATCTGCAAATAGATGCAGTTTTATCAAATTCTCTGGTAATTTGTGTCCTACAGGCCTGTTAATATGATAGTTACCAACGTAACCATTAGGGGACAGACATGTTACCAACGTAACCATCATGTGCTCCGCAATTGACTATGATGCATTTACTGCTGGATTATTTTATTTGTGGTACTGCACATGATCAAGGTTAAGTGTTACATCATAACCTTAGCTCTGGAAATCTTTTCTTTCAGTTAAAATATCAACTATTAAGATTTTATATCCAGATGGATGGACAGATCTCAAAATTTTACTCCAAATTGCTGATAAAATTTTGCGGTGTTTGTGCACCTAAAAATATTCATTTATCATTTACCATTTATTCTGTACATTACATTTATGAATGAAGACAAAGAACCTGCATCAGTCACATCTGCAAAGGTCCCACTCACATCATAAATTTATTCCATATCCTATGTAACACTTATAGGTGGTAAAAAAGGCCAAAATAGCCCCAAATTCTGCCCAAAACATCCTTTATATAAGTTGGACATTGATAAAATTGTCTTTATTATCTCTCTATGGTCCTCCAAGTATGGTGAACTGTA
Source organism: Holothuria leucospilota (assembly GCA_029531755.1). NCBI lineage: Eukaryota > Metazoa > Echinodermata > Holothuroidea > Aspidochirotida > Holothuriidae > Holothuria > Holothuria leucospilota. The sequence continues at coordinate 3,420,523 of CM055967.1, read as the reverse complement.
AAATCACCAAACCATTGTCACATCTTTCAAAATATTGTCAAAGCAAAAAACACACACTGAATATTTTCCTTTACTGTAGACAAGCCCATATGGAGATGGCCACTGCAACTCCATGGATTGCCTTCTTGCTTTGCTTTTACCAGGGGCTCTTTTTAATGCCCTGGGACAAACAAAAAAGTTTATGGGCCACTTCTGTCAGGGGTCTACTTTAGGTAATTTTTTTGTTTTCAGATTTCAACAAAAAGTACCAGAAAGCCAACAGGCTTACTGATTCCTTGCCGAAAGGGGGGTGCTTTGTTACACCGAGGTCCATCCTTCAAATTTATACTTCTGTACTACATCACTTTATATGATGTGCTCACAATTTGACCCCTGCTCATGTCAGCTCATGTCACATGACCTTTGAACCAAAACTTGAAAAACAAAAAAAAAAACAAAAAAAAACAAAAAAAAAAAAATAAAACATATTAGAAGGGATTTTTCTGTGCTTCCTCCCTTGTAATGATGTACAAAGTTTGTTTTTGACATCTGGTGACCTCAAATGGCTTGTGACATTCACGAAAAACAATAGGGTTCTTCCTCACACCATAACACATCCACATACTTATTATGAAATATATCCAAGCTTCCTGCCTTGAGATATGTAAACAATGTTTTCAGACTTTGACCCCTGGTGACCCCAAATGACTTTGACCTCCACAAAAATGGAAGGGTTTGTCTTCTCACCATAACACATCCACATACCACATACAAAATTTGTCAAAGCTTCCTGTCTTGAGAAATCATGTTAACAATGTTTTCAGTGTTTGACCCCTGGTGACCCTACAGTACTGTAGATGACCTTTGACCTCCACCAAAAATGAAAGGTTTCTTGGTACTTCATGTAAGCCAACCTCAAACTGAAGTGAATAGACACCTACTAATCCTATTCACTTCAGGCTATTCAGCCTATTCATCTCCTTTAGTTGTCTATTCACCTCAGTTTGAGGTAGTCTTACATGAAGTATCTCCCGGTTTCTTCCTCTCACCATAACACATCCACATACTAAGTATGAAATCTATCCAAACTTCCAAACCTCGAAATATTGTGTAAAACAATGTTTTCAGACTTTGCATGAGGATAACAAGCCTGATACTAATTCTGCTCACACCTTTGTGTTTGCTTCCATGGGTGAATAAACACAGAGTAGCTTAATCCTCTTAGGATAGCAGCTATGTTTACTTTACAAGTTAAGTAGCCTGCACTTGGGCACTTCCTTTATGCCCACCAAACAAAAAGACTTACAGTATTCACTTGACCACCATTCTGTTCAAAGGGTAAGTAATAACAGATAAGAGAGATAACTGTTTGTTTGCTAACAGAAACCTTGGCTTTAAAAATAGAAATTCGCCGAGATGAGGAAATTTTTGGAGGATTTAGTATCGGGGCTGAGAGCAGCATGGAAACCTGGTGCCCCCACATGACTTTTGACCTCCACCAAAAACAATGAGGTTCTTCCTCTCACCATAACCCATCCACATACTTAATATGAAATCTATCCCCATTCCCTAACTTGAGATATCATGTAAACAAAGTTTTCAGACTTTGAGCCCTAGTGACCCCAGATGACCTTTGACCTTCACCAAAAACAATGGGGTTCTTCTTATCACCTTAACACATCCACATACTAAGTATGAAATCCATCCAAGCTTCCTATCTTGAGATATAGTGTAAACAAGGTTTTCAGACTTTGAACCCTAGTGACCCCAGATCTATGACCTTTGACCTTCACCAAAAACAATAGGCATCATCTACTCAATATGGGTAATCTACATGCCAAGTATGAGACCCCTCAGAGTTACCCTTCTTGAGATATCGTGCAAACAAGCTAAAGCATCAGATACAGTACACACACACACACACATATATACACCCTCGATGCCTTACGGGGTACTGGCAAAGGAATGCAAGGGAATTTCCCAGCAGCGGAGCTGCCCGCGAAGGAGCTGAGTAGACAGATGTGCTTGAGGGCAGGCTGTGCTCTAGGGCAGACATGTGCAGCCGCACATGACTTCTCTTCGCAGTGACCAAATTTTTGGGCAGCTACGCCAGTTTCAAGCTGTGCATGAGCTAGGAAAGACATGCCAGAGCAGAGCTCTCGCTGGCTGCCCCGGTACCCACTAAGGCTAGGTTGGTGAGTGCACACATACAAATACGTACCATGACCGTACACACCATGGGCGCATGCATTTAGCAGGCAGGACCGCTAAATGCTACTTTCTAAAAATAGTTTTTTCTTGAACATATTATGGTATAAAGGATCCATACATATGGATCAGTGACTGAAGAGTAGGCTACTGTACATGACTTTGAAGACCAGGACTAAATTTCAAAAACCAGGTAGCCAAATTATTTGGCAGCATGACTGAAGCTGGTATGGGAAGCCACAAAGTGGGCGAAATACTACGTACACCAGCAGACTGTGGACTGCTGTAGGCCAAGCTTTGTCCTTGGACAGGACCGTGTACCACATAACCAGCAGCACCTACTGTACAAAACCTTAGTAAAACTATTTAAGTGCATGTAGCACAGAGTACTGTACATATGCGGCTGTACATACAGTAGCTGTAGAGAGAATGTCACCCCCTTTTCACCCATGCCAACCACTGCCTCTCCTCCCCCCCCCCCCTTCATTTGGAAAACTGACTGAAAATAAAATTTTACTACTAACTTGCCAACAGTGACCCTGGCATGCCTCCAAATGATTGCATGATAAAATTATCCCAAAAGGTGTCTAAAGATGAACATAATTTTGTTTTCTGTACAAACAATTTCAAAAATACAAATACTGCATTTTGTGCACTATAGTACACACGTTTTCATCTTCAAATCTATTTTGCTTTAATGCCCACTGTTTCATGCTACAGTAGTTTCATTCAATAGTAAAGGTTCACCCCTTGTAGGCGTGATTCTGGAGAAACACGAAATTACTGTGCATCAATGCAAAGTTCTACCAGGCTCCATTTCCTACCTTTTGGAAGATTCTAATTCTGACTCACCATCGTGGAAAACATATTTTGTAAGAAAATTAATGTCTCAATGCTAAGCCCTGCAAATATTGGTGCCAAGTTGGAGGGGGGGGTTGTCCCCCTCCAGCTACATTTTCCACTTTCATCAGGGGAGCTTCAATGGATAACATAAAGTATGTAATCCCCGACAACAACTAGTCGCCCTGACAAATTTCTTGGTTTTGCTCTTGAGAAGGGCAGATTTTTCAATAGAAACCCAAGATTTTCCAACTTTCTTCTACAAGAACCAAAAATTTTTAATTTTCCTTAAATGCAACACAAAAATTTTGGTCCACTTTGCAGGCCTAAATTTCATATTTGCCATCCTTTCTGCAATCCTTCACATCTGTTGGGTCTACTGGTTGCTGGCCCCTCAGCCGGGAGTTTTGCCTGCTGCTGGGCAAATCCAACCACCCCTGGCTGAGCCTGCATGTAGGTTTCACCATATATTGAAGGATTTTCCTGCAAAATTTTGGCTCGCTCCGCATGCAATCCTCACAATCGACATTGTATCTCTTATCAACATTCCTACAATGTAGCACAAAATACTAGCAAAGTGGCAGTGAATTATTCTTGCTTAACAAAATGAGCTCTCAAAGTTAGAAGGCGGGCATGATGGGAATTTCATGTAGCGATGATGTTATAGCATGAGTAACATTTGCAACATGTCAATGATGACTATGGTGGAGACTAAATTTAAGGACCATAAATTCATTAAAAAATAATTTTTCTGTCTATGGTGAATGTACATTTTATCTCGTGCAAGCTGTTCATGCAAAATTAAAATACAAATTTTGTGAAAATTGTCAACTGAATTTGTGACCTGTGAAGGGCTTTGGTGAGCTCTCAGCTAGTGCTGTTTGGAAGTCAGCTCAAAAGTGGATGCGAGTATTTCCATAATTTGTTAATGCCTCAGCAGTTCTGGGATTTTCCCTCTGGATCCCACTACTAAAGTTATGCACAAAGGCCTTATGGCAGCCTATAGTCTTCTCATCATTCCCAAAGCACTCAACCAGGTCTGCAGTTTGCAAAGCAGAAGAATATAATCAGACCATCACCTTGTTGCATTCACATGTGGAAACTTTCCACCTCTCTGTATTGCAAAAGAAGCCTTGGTAAATTTCCACCACGGAATTCGGGCAATTTTCACACCAAAGTTGCAGTTTGCACACATTAAGCTATCTGTGGTGGGCTTGAGATATTATCCCCTGTGGTTTTTGCAAACTGCCATCATCTGGTGGCCCCTTACTCAAAATCCGTATCTGGCTTTATATCTGGAAATATGGGCATTGGCACCAGAAAGAGAGCACCAAAGAAGATTAAATTTGTTGCCAGTGGTGCGCCATGTCAGAATTTCTGATTACAGTATGGGCCTCGTTTGGTCAGGGGTTCTACCTCAGGTTCTGTTAGGCTTGAAAGATACTGTATAAGATTAGGGTTAAGTCAGTTTACCCTACGGAATTACTGTGCTGTACAGTACTGTACAGCAGGTTAGGGTTAAGCAGTGTCTTGAATTGCGATCTGCAAAGCACTATGTCAAGGCCTACAGTAGGTAACAATTTACTAGTACTGTAAATTATACTTTTTGGGTTTGAGTACATGTCATTCTCTCCCTACATTGATGTACTGTAAATTTACTGCATATACTGTATACAGTAGTCTTGTTCAAGGACTAAGTAAACCTACTGTAGGCCTACAGTAAGTTAGTCAATAGCATCACTAACCGGCACAGTGACAGTACCACCTCCTACAGCCTAAGGGGCACTGACTGTGTTGCCTGACATGCATGTATCTGGGTGATAAGGGAGTACAGTATGTCAAAAAATGTCAATGGTCTGCCAAATTGCAATCAGTCAAGCACTGTAAAGTTTTGAGAACAAAGTTTCACTTAGGGTAGATTAGGCGGTTTTCAACCTAGGTCTATTTCCGACCGCCCATGAACATTCCTGCAAATTGTGAATTTCTTGAAAAAACAGCAGTACCTAAGACTTTACCAACAAGTACTTTGAACTAGTGGCAATTGAAAATCACCCACCTTTTGACCCAAGCTAGCCATTTAATACAAAAAATCTTAACCTGAAAATCAAATGCAGATGCATTAGTTTTAAAAACATATTTTCTTAAAGTGGTCGGTAAGCCACGTGACCTACTTCCACATACTATATCTTCACACCCACAATTTTAATTATTAAGTGGCCAAATTTGATAAACTAAATAGAATAAAGTTGTTGGGATATTGTCACAAAAAGAACTTCCCCAAAAATTGTCACTGCCCTCATTTCGTGGGGAGGTCAAAAACCACCCACCACTTTTCAATGTGTGAGGCTATTTTCGACCACCTTGTTTTTGACCTGCATAAAATCATGGAAATTGCTGTAATTTGATCAATTTTAATTTTAAGTGATATAATTAATGGCCATAAACCAAATGTAAAAGAGTTACCTTCATTGGTAACTTTTATCACAACATCTGGGTGACAACAGTGATGGAAATAAGCGGTATCGCATCGCAATTTGCGATGCAAAGTGCACCTCCGTGCGATGCAGTTTTCAGTATGTGTAGCATTTTTTGCGATGCATTTTCAGATGTGGCTGTGGCTATGAGTCCCTCCTTAATCATCACAAGAATGCTGTTTATAAAAAAACATGATTTGAAAGTCTTCAATCCGTTCCCAAGTTTTTCATTTATCGCAAAAAACAGAGAAATTTCCCCTACGTATCTGACGAACATAGCAGCATGTAAGTCGGATGTAAAACAAATCTCAAATGAAGAGCACGGTACATGTATTGTACCATATGTCAGATATTGTCTAGTGCAGCATGTGGTGTGTGTGTCTTTCATGTGCATGTGCAGTAATTCAGTACATGCAGGTACAGTATGCACCAACGTCGATGTGTCTGAAGTAACAAATTTCTGTAGCGTACTGTACCCCTCAGAACCTTGACCAAAAACATTAACCTATTATTATGTAAACCATTAATATTCTAGCAGTGTCAACTTGGAATCAGTAAATATGTGCTCAAAATTGTGACAAATCCCAAACATAGAGCTAAGATCTTAGTCCCATAAGTCATAGTACGATTGCACAGACCAGCTCCAGCTTTCTTCACTCAGTGTATACTGTAGACAGTATGTCTCAATTGAGCAAACTGATCGTCCAAATTCAAGCATCCAAAATACCCAAACTGGTCAAGAATATCCAAATCATGTCAGTGACATGTGCAACACACTCACAAATGAGAATCTGAAATATTTTCGCAAGTTTCAGCTTAAGTATTTTTCTCTACGGGGCAATTTTCTACAGAAAGGCTTATAACGTGTTATACATCGAGCCTAACCTACAGCATGTGCATCTGTGCACAAGTTAATGCAAGCTCCCAGAGCTGGTGGGCCCATTAAAATCGTTCAATAATTGTTGTTGCAAAGTGGTTATAAATGTTGTATTTGTTCTCTAACATTGTGCAATGCATGGAAAGTGTTATTTATGGATAGGATGACATCATTGTTTGCCTACATTTCTTACTTTATTTTAACAGTTTTTGGGTATATTATTGGCCATATATAACACTGTTACGAGAAAGTGGAAAAATATGACTTCCCCCACAACAAATACTTGGGCAAATCTGAAGGCATAAACTGGACTCAGTGATGAATGGACATTAAAGGGGTTATCAATGATGGTCAGTGACTGGAGTCAAAGGTCATCTAGGGGTCACTTGGGATCTTTTCCTCAAGGAAAGGTACTCTTTGTTCCGAAGGTGTTATATAGTGATGTAGCATTGGTAGTAATTTGCATCACTGAGGGTGGTCAGAATGCTGTGACAAAAATGAAGCCCTCTAAATTTTCTTGGGTCTTTTGAAAATGAAGTGGGTCCTTGACCTTTTGGATTTAAAACTCTTATGAATCATTAACTGATATAATACTAATAATTGTCTACGCTTTCACCCTTGAATGCAAAGCACTGGTGATCATGATGCAGGGAATGCCTGTTGCAGTAAAAAAAGTTAACAACTTAGGGCAGGAAGAGGCGAATGGGGACCCTCCACAAAAGTGCTATACAATCCAGGGGTCGAAATTTAATTTTTTCTCCACTGTTCCACGGAACAGTACCTTTTCCCAAACTACTGTTCCGGATCAGATTTTACTATTCCAAGTTTTCATATACTGGAAAAGAGCAGGTTCTTGTATGTAATGAGTTGGTTCTCCTCATATGAGCGCACGTACTGATGTTCTTTTTTGGGCCGCAAATTTAAGTGAAATCGTAATTCAACTCTTGTCCTTTACAGCGTGGTTGATTCAACAATCTTTTCACACAGTGAGTCAAAGGGACGATCTCATATTTTAAGGAAGAAAAAACACACTTTAAGGCCCATTTTCTTTGGACACGAGATGTCAGCAGTCAGATCGACTTGATTTCAGTCCTTGTACAAGTTTCGGTGCCTAATTGCTAGTAGCTGTCACGTTTTAACTTTTAAACGGTTAAACGACCGGTTGGCCGTTTAACCGCTGCTAAATTTAACCAAGTGTTTAAACAGATTTCTTTAAAAGAAAGGTTAGCACTTTTTCTCCCCATGTTTTGCTTTGATATCTGTCGTTTAGAAACATTGTTTATTTGCAAATTCAATGACCAAATTAATGCTTTTGAAATAAACGGTCAGTGACTTTTCATTCATGGCAATGTAATCCCATGATTGAATCGATTTTCATCTACTCAAAATGCCTTTATCGTGTTTGCAGCCAGTAGCTCAAATGTGATTGTTAGTTCACAATACGGCTTAACGAATTCACAGTTTATACCGTGATCGTAGTCTAAGCCGCTCACAGAACGAACATTAAAACAGAAATACTTGGACGCCCTCCAATATTATTCAATACATGTACTTGGACATTCCACACTATCCTACCGTGCTTTACCTATACGTAAACGGAGTGTGCAGGCTTGCACGTGTTTGTTTTGAGTATTTCATACAGCAGTACGTAATGAATGCACGAACTACATATATCCATACGTGAATATTTGTTCAATGCATGCGCTAGGCGCAAATCAAGTGAGCTAGTATGAGTGTACATACAAGGCAATCGAATTATTTTGTCAAACTTTTGTTACCTTTCAGGCATCATTATTTCATAAATCATACGGGCACACTTTAATTTCACACAAATTATCATGAATGCTTTACATAAAATCACCTGCTGAAAATTACTACAAACTACGATGTAACAACTGGTGATTTAGCGGTAAAAACAAATATCGAAAAATGTTGTAATTTTCCACACCATGCCCAACGTTCTTGCGACGTACGTCAACTTCTGTACAAAGCGGGTGCGTATTTACCTTCTAGTACTGGCAATTACAAACCTGTTCACATGCTCTGACTAGTACTGTAAGCTTTCATAGTGCGTTTCACTTGAACTTCTGTAAAGAAGACGGACATGGCCTATAGTAACCGTTGTTTGCGTATATTTCGCCCCATATCATTCGTGCAATTAATGTCTATGAATTTGATACTTGGTCTCGTTCGTTGTTAGATTTGAATGAATCGAAAAAGATGTTGGTGAATGATCGCTAGATGTGCAAATTCACAGGGGTTTTTGATATTCACAGCATGATTACTTCATCAGAGATAAGGATTCATGCGTGTAGTTGCAATGTGTTTCTTCTGGAAAAATACTGTTCCACGGAACAGTTGCTTTTGGAAAGTTACTGTTCCGGCACTAAAAGCACTGTTCTCGGAACAGCGGAACAGCGGGAATTTCGACCCCTGCAATCTGAGGTAAATTGCTACGCAATTCTGAAAATGCGTAGCAGTATTGCTACGCAAGATGAAATTCTTATTTCCATCACTGTGACAACCCCTTATGACCCATACAAAATTCATTTTACCATAAAATTGCATGGTTTTCAATAGGGCGGTTGAAAATACCCTTGGGTAGGTTGAAAATGGCCAATTTTCGACCACTTTTGTCATCATTACATATTCCAATAGGACAAAACTAATAAAACAAAGGACATGTACACAGAATGTAAGTACAGGTATTGGAGGTGTTGCCCAAAGGTAAGTTGGTTCAATGACTCTACTTTATTTAATTTTTTAAACCAAAACCCCTTAATAGACTATGGGGCATGGCACTTTTTTCGCTTGTTTTGTGACCCACCTCAGGGGGGGACTCAGTTTTGCCACAGAATGTTTTCTAAGGTAATATTATACACAAATATGAGCGATCCCGCGTGCAGAATGTGCACATTAACGAGAAAAACGTAAAAACTAGTCCATTTTTAGTCTAAAAAAATTGCCTTTTTCAACCAATCAAATTTGCTGTCTGAAAAGGTTTCGATGTGTTGTACTTATTTTGACCAATCACAGCGCTCGTACGTTTTCCTCCGATGTAAACATTGCATTTGTAAACAAGATAGCATACGTAGTACTAGAGATCTGAGTGAAAACATTTTGTTTTTCACATTTCTTCAGATATCGGAACATTTCAAGAAAATTAAAGTTTGAATGATCTTAAGTAGGTCCGTTTTTACCATCAAGTAATTGGTCACTGTCGTAAAATCTCAAGGAGGTCGTTTAATTTCTTTCGCAAATTTGCGATACTCCTTCAAGAAACTGTTTGTGTGTGTAGCCTATAGTAGCCCCAGTGTGTGGCCTAACCCATGAGGAAAACTACAAATACGTTAGTTTACTTACTGTAGCCTAGTCTTACGATACAAGAGCCAGCGTTTGTCGCAGAGGATGACATAAGGGAGAGACTGTTATCTCAAAGAAGGAAGAACAGTTTTAGAAGCAGGTAAACCGAAGGTAAGTTAATAGGACAGATTATACGTAAGCAATAGGCCTGGCTTCGGTGTTACAACAGCGGGCAGTCTTAACAATACTAAAACTGCTTGTTTCAATGGTTCAAGACATAGTTTACTCACAGGCTGTATATAGGGCTAGGCCTATCATCCAGTTCATCATGGTTCTCAGAAAATTTAGAGATAGATAAGATTTTACGGCTCAGTTTTTAACCAAACGGTTTAAGTCGGGCTGGCCACCGCCTTTTTTCCAGATGTGGCCTACTGGTTTGTTTTCCCTACTCCGCTGCTTCTGCCCCATGGTTCTGTAAAAAACTATTCTTGCTGTAGATTGAAAGGTTGCATTTGTCAATCTCAGCTTTGTCCTAGATTCACATTATTTAGGAGTGGGACCTGGTTAAAATCATGGTAAGATTGCCATTGCTACCTCCCGATTAGATTTCCGGGCCCTTTTGACAAGAACATAAAACCGTTACTGCAGCTGCTGCTGGTGGTGTTAGGATACCACTAGTATTGCGGTGTGTGAACATTTTGCATCAGGCCTTCATTTATGAAACCAGTGCGATACTGCCAAATTCTGGAATGGAAAAATTATAATAGAGTGGTTTTGTGTTGCAGGATAAAAAAATTGTTGCACAGTGTTAAGGGAAGTGACATTCTGCTTTCCTGTTATTTTTGTAAATATCAGGATAGCAGTTTCACTGGCTGATAAATAAAGTTTAGGTTGGCATCAGGAATACCAAAAGAGTGCAAGACTTAATGCACAATAAATTTTTAGTGTAGTTTTTTGCAACCTAAGAAAAGAATGTTCACAATAACAAGTACTGTTGTGTCCAGGTTATTGTAATGTGGACTGTGTGTATTGTTGTGTTGTGTTTCTTTCAGATCTCTTACTTCAGTGGGATGTTTCCTTCAAGTCTGAATTGAAATAATTTTCTGAAATGCCATGATAAAAATGTCATATTACTTTGTGTTTTTAATTTTTATTTTTTGCAGACCCTGAGTGTGTGGACACACAGCAGACATACAGGACCACCTATCCTTGGCAGAAATGGCAGGCACCTCAACAGATGAACATTTTACACCAAACTGGTGGGATGAGCTCGGTGTGGAATGTTTGCTTTGAAAATTTTACAGTACCTTGACTCCAATTTTCCATGGAATTACGTAACAGTAATATCCCATTGCATCTATGCCCAGTGGATTACTGCAACGTACCAACGATGATAATGCACTTGATGGAATTTATGAGCTTAAAAAATGTTTTATTGCATAATGCATATTCTGAAAAGTGACTGAACTTCTGAATCATCATGAACAAATGTTTTATGCAATTATGCAATCAGTTGCATTTATTGATGCTAGTGTGTCAGACTGAGTGAATTTAACAGTGAACTATGGTGATACACTCTCTCAGCAAAGCAATGTTACAGATGACACACATTTGAAACACGAACTGTACCACTTATATCACAAGAGAGGTTTAGTTAATGTATTTGAAAAAGACTGAGAAATATAAAAATCTTTAGCAAGGACCCTGTGCAAAAAAGTGTGGGTAGGGATGCTTCCTACCATCAGTATTGGTAACTGTATAGTATGTAGCTGGAATTTTGTGTATATCATTTTGAAAGACATGAACTTAGACCCCGTTGATAGTACTTATGCGTTTGAATTATATAAAACTAGTGGTGATTTTATGTAATGTATTTCATTATTCAGGCAGCTGTGGAAAGTCTTAATATATAGTTCACTGAAGATTGCAATTAGATGTTTTCAATTTCAATTTGTTTGTTGAGCTCTGCTATTTTGACTGCAATTTCTGTGGTATAATTACCCCTCGAATTGATTAGGAACCCCAGATATTTTAAGTACAATTCACATTGTGAAGGTTAATGGAGCAGGATGAGTGATCCTGATCTTGACAGCATGAAACTGCAAAAAGACGAGCAACTATCGAACAACAGCAATAAGTTGAAAAATACATAATGTGATATGTGATTGAGCATTGTTCGCATCTAAAGCAAGGAGATCACCTTGGCAACAGTCACCACTGGTAAGGTCATGGGAACAATTTGTAATCAAGGCATGGCACATACAGCCTGCTGAGCCTCGTTACAAAGTATTGCAGGTAAGTAGGCCTACTACTGACAAAAGAGATTGTTTATTAATGAAAAAAAATCAAAGAACAGTAAGAAGAAAAATTGTATGAAAAAGAATCATTCTTCCATTTTCCTTGATGTATTTTTACACTGAACTTTGAAGAACCCAGTTTTGTGGCAGGCCAGAGAAAAGTGTTAATTGTTTCACAGCAGGATCTGATGATTGAGGCTGGGCTTCAATTACAGTACACATTGCAAACCTGGGACAAGGTACAGTATTCCATTGCATCTTGATTTGTGGAAGGTATTGTATCTTACCTACAGCTGGGTCAAGCAATGTGTGAAAGTAGCTAGTATGTACACTTTTCTCTCTCAGAGATAGCATTCAGTAGGAGCAGGCACATAGCCTCGGGGAGGGGGACACATGCCCCCCCCCCCCAAAAAAATGTTTCAATAAAAGGTCTTGCACTGAAGGAGAAAAAAATTATTATGAGACCAGCCTTTTTGGAATAAAAATATAAGAAGGAAAAATGGAAAATCTTGCACCGTTTTGCATCTAGTGCCCCCTCCCCCAGGCCGGTGAAACTACAACATTGATGTTCCCCCCAAATTGGTTAGTCTGGCTAGGGGCCTGAGTAGGAGAGTCATTAGAGTTGCACACTGTAACTAGTGTAGTCGCATATCGGTTATGGGTGGATGGGTGGGGACGACGTTATAGAGGGAGGGAGAAGGATTCCAAGATTCAATTTTTATACAATTGTAAGGAGCTACTACAGTGTCTTATTTCGGTGCTGGAATTCCTATGTCTACACTGAGATTATGCTGTACATTAGATCTGTAACCAATGTAAGAATTATCGCCCAAGGCTAGGCTAGTTTAATTTCTTCAGGTGGGGCAGGGCCCGGGGGATATATAATATAGTGGTCTTATCACCATTTCATGTCACTGTGTTGATAAATTGGGCGTAAAAATCGTGCTTCTAGCATGACACAAGTGCTATAAAGTACTGTACAGTAGGTGCTGTTTGGTTGGAGACTGCAAGTACAGTAAGTCACGTACTGTATGCATAACCTCGATCTAGGTTCTAACGATAGGATATATCCCTTCAATTATTCCTCCGTCTGTGATATAACGATACTCTTTGCCCAAAACGATTCTTTTAATGTCTTATTCCTGTAGTTAATACAACTTTTTCACACTGGTAGGCATTCAGGTCGTTTAGTTTCCGCGATTGGTCCACTATCGTTCGTTGTAACGTTAGTACCGTACACAGTATACGTAACAATTTCGCTTAAGCAGTACGTACACTTGGCCAACTGTCGGCTGTTTGTTTAAGTCGTTTCTCAATTAGCGTTAATTAACGGTTCCCTTTTCGTTAATGTGCAACAATTGAACGCGGGATCGCTCGAACTCTTTCATTGCTTAACTACGTCCACATCATTTGAAATTTTCAGGTTCCCCCTGAGGTGGGTCACAAAAGTCGATTTTTAAAGCCTTTTTGACTGTATGCCCCACAGTCTATAAGCAGTCCAAAACCCCCTATCTTACCCTAACTTGTTAGTACTTAACAGATACTGTGCTACGTAGCTGGCCATCAAGGTGTCCCACATTTTGAGAAGGATATTTTCTAAGTGTAACCCAGTGTCCTCATTAAAACTGTACTTCCATTCTATAGAATATCACCCTGAAAATCTTTAACATTGCAAACCCTTTTATTTTTTCAAGAAAATAGATAGACCTAACGTGTTCATTATTTCATGGAAAATCTGTTTGGTGTAGCCTACCCAATTAATACACAGGCAAAACTGCATGAACCAGGGGGTCAATAACTTTTCCATGAATACAGAAGAGGTAGTAAAACTTGAGATTTGCATAATATCTAGTTCGTACCCATACATAATCGGAAAAAAGAACATTTGTTGTTAACGTTTTAGTTCTGGAATTGGAAATTTTACCCAAATGTGACAAGTTGGTCCCCTTATTTAAATAATCGCCCATCTGTACAGACTTAGGCTAAGGAAGTTATTGCACGCAGTTACAGTGCGCGATGCTTTGTAGGCTGCTTTGTAAGTTTGCAAACGACCCGCGTTTGTTTTAAAGTTGAATAAGTCAAAAGTTAACTAACCTGCTGAATAAACACTTCGTAACGCCAGATACCGATTGAAATAATGTGAAATATGACGAGTAGAAAGAGTAAAGTTCAGAAGCTTGCCTTGTAATCACACTGCGGTAGCACCTTCCAACTTCTCAATTCTGCACAATGGCCGGCTGCTCACGGTGCAGTACTGTAATATTATTTACCTGCGCGCACTCACTGGCGATCGGCACTGCTCCCTAGTAGCTTCATGCATGATGCACTGCATACAGGCATCCATACACATACAGTACCTGGCCTAATATCATAGTATATCCGAATGCGGCGACTGCTTTGTGTAGAGAATGACGTCACAAACTGGTTGCTATGTACAGGGTACCACAGAAATATATACAATGTCAGCTCAGCGCTACTGGTAGTTCAACCGTTCATATGATGGAATATGGAAAGTTAGGCTTCTAAGGGAAGTATGGCTAGTTATGCAGGCATAGAGAAAATACCTGAGGTATACCAGTCTGAAGAGGATCCCCAGCTAAAACGCATCTCCTCACTTCCCTTATTTACCAAGAAATTCAAATCAAAATAAATGAAATGAAATGAAAATGAACTAAATGAAAATGATGCGGATGACCAAGACTGCAACTCGGTAGAACCAGGGAGTTGCTGTTTGACCTGGTAGAACGTTCACAGTCTGCCCAGGGAGTTGCCAAAGTGGCCATATATCACTGAAGACAGCAAGAGCAACCACATTTTGGAAGATTGAAACTTCAGTTCCCAGTTGAAAATTGGAAGGGGTGGAAGGGGTAGGGCAGTAACGACCGAAAATGCATAGCACGTACTGGAACACCTCAACTTTCAAAAAGGTGGCACAGGATCCAGTGTGTCCGCTTCCCCTTGTTTGAGTTTGCTAGATCCGTCACGATAAAATGACCTCAAGTCAGTACCGTAGCTTCGAACAATGATGACATCCTTAAAAATCACTGAGCATTTTATAATCAAAATACTGTTAATGTAAAAAAATACCTCATGTTTAATGTAAGTTCAAAAATTTGTGAGATTTTGTTCAAGACTAGTTTTCTACATAGCCCATGACCAATCCTATTGGGTGAGGAAGTGGGGACGGAGACCGTTTGACGTGGGATCGCGATCATCGGGGTCCCCAGCTGGTTACGCGGTACCGCTTTATACCAGGATTACATACCTGTCTATCAGCACCTAAATTTGCAATCCTCCTCCCACACCAGCCTCTGTCGTTAGGAGGATATACTATTAATTAAATAGGCTGGAAAATATTCCTCGTGACGTCAGCTCTCTGTTGATAAAGTTTGCACCTCACTACTCCACAGACGATTTAACAGAATTACCAATGGTAACATCATCGCTCTAACGATATGTCATGCTATATGGGCCATAGTGCCTACGACATACATGGACTGTAGATTGTTCAACAGTTGAGCTTTTTGGCCGGCCGGTTAAGGATCGAGTACTAAACGAAGAATGATATCAGTCGATCAACTCATACATAGTTGAAAGAAAGTTACCCAAATGGAGAAAACTAGCAAAATCTGCTTCTTTATTCCACAGTGGAAGAATGGGCACTTCAAAAAGAAGGATACGGGGATCATCTATGAGACTGAGAGTCTCGGTCACACGTATAGCATGTATAGCGAAACGACTGAGAGTCTCGGTCACACGTATAGCATGTATAGCGAAACGACTGAGAGTCTCGGTCATACGTATAGCATGTATAGCGAAACGACTGAGCAAGTGTACTCTAGGCGATGGGCGGCGATTTGGTCTCAATATTGGAGGAGGGGGGACATGACACCATTTTCAAATAATTTACTGTGTGAAAGATCGACTGCTTTCTCAGATTTTTGGGGCACGTGTCTCCCCGGCCTCCGGATCGCCGCCCATGCTCTAGGCTAGTGGGATCGCGTACATGTGGAATTACTCCTAATGAAGGCAGCACTATGCCCCAAAGTAGAGATTATTTCTTACGAAAATAGCACTTTCCTGTCCAAATGGGAGGTTGCAGTCCCTCAGACCCCGCCTTGTACGTCTAGCCAATATGAGCAGGTGCAAGGACGCATACATTAGAAGAGAAGGCTAGGGCACACCCCAACCCCATCTCGCTATAATTTTAGACATTTAAGATTGAAAACAGAAGTGACTGAAGCCAGTGTAGAATCTAACAAACACTGCTTTACCTGTCACTATTTTCAATTTTGGAAAGACTTCAAGTAACGTAAATAACGTAAGTAAATAAGGCAAAGTAAATAAATAGGGCTCTTAAACCGTTCATAAATAATCCCTCAACCCAGAATGAGTCATTGCCTGGCGCCCTTGTTTACTGTTGTCAACCGTACTATGTTTCACACGGTCTCCAGGTTAACGGATTTGCATCTCTACTGCCTCTGACTTATTGATATGGCCACATACTGTACCTCCAGTGCTCCCCGCAAATCATTTACTGACAATCATAGGTGGTAACTGCCAACGCTTCTAATAAAGTCATAGGCGTAGGAAGCTGTTCGAGACTGGCAGGGTTGAACGTTGTTTCGGACGGCCGTTCTGGGGGAGGGATCCCCCTCCCCTTTGGAAAATTTACTAATATTTGAGGGTCCTTCAGATGCCATTTGGTGCAACAATTTTAAGGAACATTACTGCAAATTTTTGACATTTTTACAGAGGAAACGAATAAGGGTTTTTCGTCGCTGGATTGAGAGAGCGGAAGCATGCTTCCGCACCACCAAGTATATTACTCGGTGGATAAAGCCCCACCTCTTGCAACCCCCTGGCCCCAGTCCTCCAGTTCCTATGCCTATGAACAAAGTTACCCCATAGTATTAGTCTTCATCACACTTTCAGTTCTGCCCGGACTTAATTCGTGCAACTCAGAAAAACTTTTAAAATAGAGGACGCCCTTTCTGAACTTGTCCCTGAGCCTTTTTTTTTTGTTCCTTATAATAAGAAATGTCCCTTTAAACATTTTGCCGTCGGACCGACGTCGATTTTGGGACAGCGTCGATCTACGTCGGATCGCCGTCCGTAGCCATTTGGTTTGCAAATCCGTTTGAGGTCTGATCGACGTCGGAAATGACGGCCAATCGACGTTGTTTGGACTACAACCTGACTGTTCAATGCCCTTTTAACGCCATCCCGGCTGCAGCAAAAGGACTTTTCCATGTATAGTCGTATTTAAGTCGCAACTGGGTTTTGTCTCACAGAGACTGTCAGTCCGACCTAGCGGCAGACTCGACTAGTCCGACCTCGGACCGACTTCCAAATATTATTCGACCTCAATCCGACCAATGGGACCAAAATCAGACGTCGGTCCGACGGCAAATTTTGTATACGGGGTCTGAATTGTGTGCAAAAGGTGTAAAGATAGATAACAAATTCCAATACCTACTCTGTTTTAGAGAACGTGACCTGTCGCCGATATGCAAATGTCGAGACAGAAATATAATGTGAATTTGACAATGCGGGTCGCGCAATTTTTTTTCCCACGAGGTTATGGGCAAACCATGCCAATGGACCAATCAGCTTCTTGGAAATAGGCCACACCCCTAATTCCAAATGACAGCTTTCCGACCCTTTTATTGTAATTCTGACACCGGATTATGAAAGAACAGGCCAAATAACCTCTAGCCATGTAACCCTAACCCTAAAAATAACCCTAACCATGATTTGGAAACAAATTTGAAAAATTTTGAAAATCAAATTTGCCCATAACCTCGTGGGAAAAAAGTAGGCATGCGGGTCGTTCTGTCAGTCGATCTTGGTTAGAACGCATCACAGAAAATGCCATTGTTAAAAGTGCTTGGCTTGTGTGCGCTTTTACAGCGAGTTGTGTATATAAGTGCAGAATACATCTCTGTGTGTTAATCCATGGTACACGTTACGCCCCTTAGAAAACAAACGGGCTAATTGCTTTTCCATTGTAAGCACCTAAGAAATCCTAGGGAGTTATCGAAAATTTTGTAAACGTCAGATACGGCGATAAACTTTTAAACTTTCGGAACCTTGCAATTTACGCTGAAATTCCATGACTTTCCATGGACACATATTGGAACAATCTGCGAAACGATATGAGAGACTTTCAATAAATTGAAAGTTTTAAATAAAACTGTAAAACGTACCTATTTTCTAAAACATCTTAACGTCAATTTAAACAAAAAGTCTTATACAGCTCCAATATAAATCACAGGAACTTGTGAGTTTTAATTGCCCAAGGCCACATCTCCGTAATACTGTGTGAGAGCTTGGGAACCGTGACACAACTGACACCCAAAGTTATCCCAGCCAGAGTAAAGCCAGTGTTTTCACATGTGTCAATCTAAGTGGATGCTCCAATTGTATTTAGAGATATGGTCACATTCCTACATATGTTTGGGTTTATGCTGCAGCCCCTCTTAATTTCAAGGGTAAATTTTAATGTTTTCTATATACCGTCTCTGTATTTTACAACTTGTAATGCGCATGCGTAAAAAGAGAAACGTCCCACCAATAGGTTGAAGAATAATTTTTACAACATAAACTCAATACATTGAATATTTTGACATTAAGAACATAAAACGTACTAGCAAGAATCCCAATCAATCTAGATCTGTGGCCTGCAGAGCGTACAAACTCGTTTAGTTTTTCTTTACGTTAAGGATAATCAGCCCCGTTTCGGGCGCGCTGTCTAAGAAGAATATTTTATGACTGGCTAACGCTAACCCTAATCCCTAACTAATCCCTTACCCCAACAAAGGATACAATCGATACAATACAATAGAATCAGCCAATCAGAAAATACTTTCTTAGACAGTGTGCATCAGCTGATAAAATTACCACCCAGGCATAGTCAAACTATTTCATAATATTATGACAAACCCATCATCATCCTGGAGAATCGAGGAGAAACCACACAACATAATTCTCTGTGACCTCATTTATTAAAAAGTGAACGCTAATCGGAGAGCAACACGTGCCCTGAAGTGAAATACCAAAATTTATTTGAAATTACGAGATACTTAGGACAATGTACAATGTATACAAAGTACACAATGTACAATGTATCATACTCCGCAGAATAAAGACTGTCAATCTATTTACAATTTTCACCAGATATATGAAATGAAAGTGTAAGGCCTTAACTACATCCGCAAAATGTATTGCCACCCCATTTTGTTTTATCGTGGCATAAATTCATAAAATTTCGTTTAAAATTACACAAATCATAAAGAAGCATTGATAAACAAAAGGTAAACCTGGAAATCCGGAACACGTGAAAAACATGATTATATTTGTAAAAGTGACATCATGACCAGTAAGAAATTTGATTTTCAAAATATTGTCAATACATAGTATGAACCGATCCGTAGAAATCACAGTAAACACAATATTGATCTAATTATATACAAGGTTTAGCTAACTACAAGAACCGTAAGTACACCATAATCCAAGCTTTGTAGTACATTTGAAATCAAGAAATGTAGAAACTTTACTTTAACTGCATTAACCTAAATACTCAAGTAGCTCACCAGTCATGCATCTACAATGACATGAATTCTGAAGTTTTTATTTAAAATTAGCATAAAGCGTTAAGTGGGAAAATCGTAAATAAAATAGAAAAAATCCTTAACTAAATTTCTGAACAAATTTGTAAAATTACATCAATGACAGAGAGAAGTCAAAGTCTGGAAAACTCTCACACGTGTTATGTGACAGATAAAAGAAAAACCTTAGCCTAAAGTGTATGATGAAGATGTATAAAAGAAACAAAAATATATTTACATACTTAAGGGCAAATCTCCTCATCCCAGACAGTTCCATTTCTCCCAACTAAATTACCTCTAGCCCCTTCCAAAACTGTCTTAAACTCCTCCTTGTGCGGACAAAAACCTAGTTTATTGCTTAAGGCCATATCCTGGTGAGCATACAAGACCCTAATGTGTATCCAAAACACTCTCTGTACACACTGTGTAATGTGAGCTACTCTGCATCTTTTGAGTTTGATGTCAATCAAAGAGCAGTCACCAATTGGGGATTTTGGTTTTCTCCAACCAAAAATTTACTTGGGGTGATGAGTGTCTGTCTTTAAGTACAATGAACGGAAATAATGTGCGGAAATGTTTGCACTCAGTGCCTCATGGTACACGTAGAAGTGTAACACACGCAAACACGCGAGATACGTAGTAAAGTACAATCAGGGAGGTGCTAATAACACCTCCCAGGTACAATCGACCTTGTGGTGCAACCGAATTATCGCATTACCGAACTCACCTATTTTCAATACATATAAGAACGTTTTACTCCACAGTTAACTCAGAATAGTATGCTTCAATTACTAGTGCTTCTACTATGTTATAAAATTCATAACAATTGACTCTCTCAAAATTTGACAAGGACCTTGAAGTAATTAAAAAAAACGTACAAAATTTGTAATTTGTTTCACAGGAAGCCTGATATTTACAACGAAGTGTCAAGACGGTATTCCATCATTCTGCAATTCTGTAGCTGGAGGAAGGTAAGAGCCCATTTCTACTCGTCTTTAAGAGCGCTATGTAGATGGTCACGGTCGTTGACGGTGCCTTCTAATAAAATTATGCTATATAATTTTCAGTCATTTGGGTTTTGATGCGACTATCTCTTATAGTTTTTCTTCATCCTTAGCACTTAACAGGAATCCTTCGTTTACACGTCTCCCTGCAATGCATGACGCAAAGGACTGATAGGTTTCTTTCAGCCGTTTCTTGTGAACTGGACTACTGAACATAACCACAACCGGTGCAACGATTGACGGTATTGAGTACAGGATGAATGTGAGGTAAAACAAAAATATATAATATACCAAGAAAAAGGCATTCAGAAACAATAATACGTAATAAGGGGTCTTTGTCACGAAGAAGACCACACCTATTACGATTGACGTCATTCGAATCGACGGACATTGATTGTTAATAGGCCTATCCCTCTGCTGACCGTTGCCGTCATTTCTCGAACAGTTGTCTTCAGTATCTTGGTTAACTGTCGGCCAATTCGATCCCTTTGACGAGACTACTGCTGCGTGTATTAACGTCACGATCAGTAAAAGTAATGGCACGAAATACTCTAACAATAACTCCTTCTGGATAAACATGATTCGGTGATGGTGTTGATAAAATGTCATTCGACAGAGAGATCCGCTACCAACAAGATGCGTTTCATAAGCAATCACTTCCGGAATCAAAAATACCACCGCCACGAGCCACAAAACGGTGGTTGTTATCCGCTTTCGGAATTTTGTGTTTTTAGAAAGAAACGAATGAACATATAAATTATTCTGTTCGAGAATTATTGCTATAATGAACAATAGCATTGCGTTCTCTGACGTATGTGCTATTGTAGGGAGAGCCTTACAAAGTACCCTGCCCATATACCAGCATGGGCTCCTGCTACTAATAATGACAAAGATTCCAGTTGATAACAGATTTACAAAACTAGCCAGTAAGAAATTGTTGAGAAAAAGATAATTTGATGGTAATGAAGTATAATGTCGCATAGTCACGATGAGATAGATACTTGAAGTTAAGACTCCGAAGACCATGTTGATAAGAAACACTATTGCCGCCCACTCAAAGCCCGAACTGTTGTTGCAGAAATCCCAATTATGGCCATTGTAATCGTCATTATAATAATCGTAATATTGTGAAGAAGGAAGCATAACAGACCCATCACTGAAGTTGTCTCGCAAGACACGGTCCAGTTCAAAATTAAAAAGACGCTGCACAACCATCGCGAACAATGTCCAGATAAATGCAGCGTTACAGACTGAAATAACGCACAGAGTAAACAAAATATCTGAAAAGTTCGATGAGCGAAGTTCTTTCGTACGCACTAAGTCCTTTGTATTCCTTCCCTTACGCTTTTGATATTTCGGTATGTTTTTATATAGTTCTTTATTATTGTTAAATAGCCAACAGCGACGTAGATACTAGAGAACTCTCTGACTTTGCAAACGAGTTATGTACTTCCACGACACAGAAATGTTTAGGTGTCTTGTGAGGAGGCTACAAGTATTTGATCGACTTTTATATCTTTTATAAATGTCAAGGTGGCATTATATCGTTGTTTTTTATCGTTTGAACATCCAAGTACCAAAGAGCAGACGTCCTTCCCTTTTAACAAGAATGACAATAATGACGATGGACATACACGAACTCTATTATTTTTTAGGTCGTTTTCATCCATACGAAGCTCAGCCACCTTGTCTAAACCAATACGTATTTCCTTCAAAAATGATTTTATCTGCAGTCTGGCCCAAGTATTACTTCCATCACAAGTGATTCTATCTGCAGGGTATTTATCTTAGCCATTTGACGTTTTTACTTCGACTAGAACTTCGACTTCGACTCGAAGTAATGCGATCGAAACAGCGGTTTTCGGCGAGGGGTTTGGAGATTTTTCCTTTGAATTGTGTTTTCTCGGCCTTTTTGTAAACGATATAACTATACAAATTATTCAGTTTCTTTTCGAATGTTGTCTTCGCTTTAAAAGCTGTATTGATTTAAAACATAGGATTTTTACGACATTTGCGTGTAATTGTTCGTTCAGGATGTTATTTATGCAATCGAATCAGGAATTACAAAAGATACACATATTTTGAATGAACTCGGTGTTTTGAACTCCTTGAAAAATCACTACCCAAAGATCAACCCGGCCCTTCTCTTGTTAAGAAATCAGCCTGAATGAGATGCCATTGGAGGGCAGTAAATAGCTGTTGACAAGATTGTCCAAGCGAAAGTTTCCGTGTTAAGAATATATTGTCCCGTTTTCGAATGTCACCAAGTTAGTATTGTCCAGATGTTATCTAATTACCTTCCAATATGTTTATTTACCAAAATTGCACTTACACTGAGTGGCAGTTCCAGAGGGGACTTTCCCGGCTGTAGCCCCCTTTTCGACACCACCTTTTCAGACGGTCCTAAAGCTGCTTGACAATATGTGGTGTTTATTTTAATTGCCATATGTCAGAAATACCAATCATAAATGTCAAGTTTTCTCCTTAGACCACCCCACTCCCTCTTTCGAGGCTTCGTACAATTGGCGCTCGTAGGTGCAGAATTTGCCCTTATGAAGTTAGTCCCCTCCCTTTCGTGCTTGAAAACCTGAATCGGCCGAAGTCGAAGTTTGCACCATTGGTGGTCTAGTTAGGGATTGAAAATGAAGCAGAGTGAAATAGAATGATGTATGCTTAGTTTACTGACCGACATAATGGATTTATGCCACATTCTTGTCGCATTTTACTTTATGAAAACAGAAACTAACTTTCTAAATAGAGGGCGTTGTGCCACCTATTGAAATCGAGTACCTTTGCAGTAATCAACGTACTCTCTAATGAATATGTTCATATCTCTGGAAAATGTACCAGTTCACTTGTCTACGCAGCAGGTTGTGCGGCATATTCCTTGTTCATATCATACCTCCAACGGTTTGGGAAGCCTTAAGTGGGGGAAGAGGCCGAGCAATCGAGTCCTCTCGGCGGGGAATCAGTCCACTGTGATCTCCGCTGAAGCTGTAGGTAGAACGACTCATGCATGGTTTTAATGTGTGTAGAGCAGATAGTAGGTGGTATCGAACTATCGATCAAAGGTTGCTTTATAGAAATGTTAGTGCCCCCAAAACCCAGGAAGTCAATTACAACGGTACCTGTAACTTTGAGTCGAGCTTGTACAGAAATGACGCCACAATGAAAACCAAAAGAAAAATGACATTGTAGGAAATTGAGATTAAAAATCGGCTTTAATGAATATTCCCTAGGGATTAAATCCACAGGCATTGTCTTCGTCTGAATCGAATAAGTAATTCTCTAACACAGCTGCAACTCCAGTTTCAGGCCCTGAAGTCATTTTTACACTCGAGTCCATTTTACTGGATTCGAAATGGTCCGAAATAGGCTTCATTTGGACATGGACTCGATTTTGGGACCGTGTTGCCTTACTGGCCCATTGTCACTGGTGAAGCTGCACGGTCCGGAACGTGGGCAGCCGCCCCAGTGGGAGCGTGCGTTGTTCCATATAATTACATGTGAAAACCAAGTACTGTGGAGCATGTGTAGTGGCTGAACGTGATGAAATGCTCCGAATGTTCCTGGTCACGAAATCGCGCCAAAGGCGTACTGTCCAGAGCAAAAGCCTTTTGCCTCACATGGTGGGGTCCAGGGACAACGCCAAAGCCGAGGACGAGGTAAACAATACTTGTGGGTTCTGGATGTTTTATTTTTATTATATGTAAAAGTTTGACAATTAGAAAGGTATCTGTTCACTGAAGGGAGGACAAAAATAACTTAAGTCATTTTTTCAACCAAAGCAATTTGAGTAATAACCAAACTGGAACTCCTATAACGGTTGGTCAACTTGATGACACAAGGGTTTTCTGGGTGGAGAGGATGAATGGTAAAAAGAACTGCATGAGGTTTTACAAGGATAATAATACCTAAGCTGTCGCACATTAGTAAACACATGCTGTATTGGAAGAGCAGAAAGCTGTTTTCACACCCCACCTTTCTACTGTCTTAGTGAGGTTTATCCTGCTACCAACCCACAGTTTAAACTAATGCACGTGCAGGCAGGTCTGAAATATGTTTCTATCGATTTTCGTTTTTGTTGTGTGTGTATAATGTTTTCTTGATCAATTCAACTAAGCTGTAATCCCAAAGGTTACAGACAAGGAAAGTAAGAGACGGTAAAAACCCGGTATGTCATGATGAGACAAAAAGCCACGATGGGTAAGCCAGAATATCTCCATAAAGTAACTTTTTTACAAAAGGCATCGTAGAAATTTATACTTGTTGACTTCCCATTGCAAAAGTAATTTATTATATACATTAACTCTTCCTAATTTATCTCACTGTCTTCCTTAGTTTCTTTATTCACTTAGAGATCGACTTCTGATTTTGATGGAAGGATGGGGGAGACCATACCAGGGAGTTGCCACTAGACTGATCATACGTGCCTTATGGTCGCATCTCAAGTTTCGACCCTAAAAACGTACAAGGGTTACCGTGCAGGATAATCTATCTTTTCAAGGATCTTTCATTCAATAGGTCACTTTTAAACCACGTCGTATCGATGCTTCACCATTTTTGTAATACGGAAGTCGTTAAAGGCCATACATCCTGTTTGTGAGCTTTCATGCAGAGCTGTCCAAGAAACTGTTCCCTGCTTACGCATATAACCGAGGGTTGACGTCAAATATTCTTACATCGAAAAAAAAAAAAACAGCCAAATCAGAACAGACTGCATTGCTAAGTATGATAATGGATTTACGATGATGCAAATAGTGATAGTGACGTAACGACGAGGTAGAGGGTGACGTTGTGGAACTAGTATCCACTGAGCTATATAACATATAGTATATAGTATCAGTGACGGTACAGGACCTTAGTCTGCGGGGGGCAAGGGAGGCGGATGCCCTTCTGAGATTTCCACACCCGAAATGAAAAATTACCTTCTTGAAAAAATACTTATATTGTTAAAACTATCGGTTGTCGTGATAATGTTTTCAAGGCCTTTAGAGCCTGGGACCACATATAAGGGTCCCTGTTTTCCAAATTTTCCCTGGGGTCCCCGCTCGCCCGCCGCCGAAATGTTCTTATGCCGGTAACTGGCACTGGTGAATAAACCCCCTTCCTCATGCATGATGCACACATCACAGCTGAAGACTTAACGATCTTTTTTGTATTGTCTAATTCTCACTCTGTGCCACAGCATGCTGAAATAAAATAGCCGCTGATTATCTTTTATTACATGCTGAAATCAATGAGCCTGCAAAGTACGTTTTAACCAGGCCTGTTTTCTCCTGAAAAGTGATCTGTCTTTTCAATTATAACTTTTCCACTTGCAGTCTTAGTTTCTAAGCACGGAGATTCAAAAAACGTTTATATGCAACCAGGGCCGTAGCTAGGGTCGTATGTTGGGGGGGGGGGGTGTGAATGTCCCAAATTCCGACTGGATGGATATTTTTTCCAACTGAATAGTGGCGCGTAAATTGCACCATTTTTATGCGACCCGCGTTTGCATACAGCAGTGAATATCCTTCCTTTGTCACTACATAAAGGTGCCGTCGTGGGGAAGGGGTTCCCCTTTGAGAATTTTTGTTAATTTAAGGTTGCTTAGATGCAAAATGGAGCTATCTTTGGGATATTTTTGGAACTGATCATATATGACTAGAAAATGTCCATAATTAAAGACAGACTGTCATCACCCCAAAGTATATTTTTAGTGTATGTATATCAAAATTCTCGGTTGGTGACTGCTCTTTGATTGACATCAAAGTTTGAAAATTTGAAAGATGCAGAGTAGCTCACATTCCACACAAGGCAGAGAGAGTACTTTTATTACATTTTATAGCCTTGTATGCTCACCAGGACATGGCCTTAAGCAATAAAACAGGTTTATTCTTGCACAAGGAAGAGCCTCATACAGTTATGGGAGGAGCTAGAAGATGCATAGTTGGGAGAACTGGAACTGTCTGGGATCATGAAAATTCCCCTTTAAGTTAATTCTAATTTTTCCGACTGGTTTGATTCTTTTTCGAAATGAGTGGCGGCCCGTAAATTGCATCTTCGTTTTTATGTGCGTTACGTTTGCATGATACAGTAGTGGGGATCCTTCCTTTGTCACTTCATAAAGGTGCCGTCCTGGGGGAGGGCCCTAAAGGGAGGGGGACACCCCTCCCCTTTGAGAAATTTTTGTTAAGGTAAGGTTGCTTAGATGCAAAATGGTGCTATCTTGGGATACTTTTGGAACTGATCATATATGGCTGGAAAATGTCCATAATTTAGTTAATACTAAGATTTGGTTGGGTGAAAGGATAAAGTATGTTGTCTAAGAGAAGAATAAGTTGTCAACAAACCTCCTGAAGCCCCCCTTTTTGACTACTTCAATGCCTTCTGTTCTGGCATCTAAGGCTAGCATATACCTGTATATCTGATCATCTTCCTTCCTGGAAGCTCTGGAGCTTCCTGGAAGAAGCTGATGCACACACTATGACCCAAGAATTAATTCCTTTAGAAATCATTCAATCTGCAGGTGTTATTTACCTTAGCTATTTTACCGTTACTGACCGATATGATTTGATAACACAATTCATGATAGAATCTTGTGTCATTTACCTGATGAAAACAGAAAGTAGTTAGAAAATGTCAAGGGCTCCTTTCTCCCGAATGAACTTTCTAGTAATCTAGGTAACTTTAGTAAAAAGTGTTATATATCCCTGGATACGCCTTCAGTCAACCTATGTTGACAGGCCAGGTTACGTGCGAAGAGAGAAGAAGACCCTATGGACTGCAGTGTGTGGGTCTTGAGTCTGATCTCACTTAAAGCTGTAGTTAGTACGACTCATGATTTTTGGGGTGATCGAGGGTGCAGGTATCGACCAATGGTACCGGTTATGTCACAGACAAAATCCAAAAGAAAAAAGAATATTAAAGCACATGGGATTAAAATACCGGGTTTCATGACGGATTAGACTAATAATGGTCAGCTTTCATTTGCCTAGTTTTTCTATGGGCGTATAGTTTAGTTCAAGCATAGATCTCGAAGACACAGCTGATTGACAGGGGCATATTCCACCGAGATGCATTCCAGAGCTCCTTTCCTTTGCAACGGCCCTAGGTGAAGAGGGTGGTAAAATGATAAACCCTACTTCAAAAGTAGAATGCTGGGGTATGACAAATTGATTTTTAGCGCAGTCAGTACAGCATGTTGTGGATACTCTGCATAAATTAGGTTACAGACTTTGCCTTCGCCTGAATCGAAGCAGTAGACCTTTAACATGACTGTAACTCCAGGGTCAGGACGCGGAGTCAATTTGGCACCCAAGTGCGTTTTACCTGATTCTAAATGGTCACGATTTTGGGACCGACCAGCTTTACTGACACTATTTGTAATCTGGTAACTGGCACATTCGCAAGGGCCCGAAACGCGAGTCGGCAGCCGAATAGTGGGGGCGCAAGTTGTTATTTCATGTGTAGGCCTAGATCATGCTGAAGCGAAAGGTGTGTCTTTTCCCAATTGAAATATGGTGACTGGGGAACATAAATGACTGAAATTGGCAGCTGGGCTCAAACAGGTCATGAAACATACCAAGAGAGTGGGATCTAGGGGTCAACCTTTGGTGGGGTTCAGAAACAACACTAAAGGTGCATGGGGGTTAGGGGACGAACCCTCGCAAGCTCTGTTTTTTATATGTGAAAATTAGAGAGGCAGTGGCAGAGCTCACTGAAGGGACGACGAAAATTTATTTTATCAGTTTTTTACAAAAATCTTTTTCATAATTTGCTAACTCGGACTTAAATATCGACTTAATGACGTAAGGCTGATCAGGGTGGGGAAGATGAATGATCACATATAACTGCATTAGGCTTCAGAATGACATCTATGCTTGAGCGGTCACAAGTAAAGTAATACATACTGCATTATACCTGCACTAAAAGCTTTTTTTACACCCATTCTGTCTAAGTGGGGTATATCCTGATACCAAAATATAGCCCGACATCGTGGCAAATGCTAGCATCTCTTAATGCGTTTCTGATGAAGATTTTGGTGTCCACCAATTGCGTCTTTGTGATCATTTATTGAACTAATCTGTACCACCACAGGTGAAACTAGGAAAATGAAAACTGACCACTTTAAGGAGAAGCCATTACGTCATGATGGGTGAGCTAGAATTACACCAGAAATAGTTTTTCCTTCACTAATTATCTTATAGAAAAGTATTCTACACTCTCCCTTGCAAAAGCAATTGATTTTATACATTAACCTCATTTAGTCTATTTCATATTTCCTTCTTCTCCTTTCTTATCTTTTGAAAACCAACGTGGAATCTTTTGGAGACCTATTCTGATTTTGTTTAGGGAGGTCATACACACCCTCATGTCTGCATCTGACGGTACAACCTTTCCAACGTATGAGGATCACGTTGCAGGATATTTCGATGTTTTTTTTTTTGGGGGGGGGGGTTGTCTCATATTCAATTGGTCAGCTTTACCACCACTGTCGTAGCAACAGTCGATATTTCGCGATTGTTGTAATACGGAAGTCGTTAAAGGTCATACATCCTGCTTTGTGAGTCCTGGGAGCTGTCTAAGTAACGACCCCCTGATTACGTAACATACAGACGGTTGACGAAAAAAAAAAAGAAACCCGAGTTGGAACAACTGATGCATTGCATTACTAATTATGATAATGATTTTGGCGGCGATGCAAACAGTAATAGTGACAATTACGATTACGGTGACGTATAGGTGATGTAGATGGTGTCGTAGACGATGACTGTATCGGGAACGGAGAGACACATCACCACTGGTGTAGTCACCCCAGGGTCGCTCAGAATGACAAAGGTAATCTCTTCCGAACTTTGTCCTACCATTCCAGACGTACTTATAAGTAAAAAAAACTAACCCTTGGATATTTACAGAGTTCGAAGACGACTTGGGAGTTAGTAAAGCTTTCGTCAGAAGTGTAGCCGTGTCTTCTTCGGGACTGAGTTTCTCATGGGGAATGTAATTTTAGTAAAATTATCATGTCTCTCATGGAGTCATGTGAAAGCAAATGAGTAATATAATGAAGAAGAAAATTGGTTTTGAAATGAAACAAGGAACAAAACCCTTGTGGGCGGGGTTGTTTCTTCGTTTTTCTAGAAAAAAAATGATTGCATATGTACTCAAAGTTATGCTTACGTTTAAAACATCTAAAAAATGGTATTCGCTTTAAAGCTGTTTCATTCACATTTTTGTTTCAAAAAACAAAAAATATTTACCACAAAGTGCAATAATTTAGTCAACATTTGTTACCTGTGAGATCTAAATATAAATCAGAAATTTTGCAATTGACGCATTTTTCATTTTCTTGATTTTTTTTTTCTTCAGTTTATGTTGCACGTTGGATAAATAACGTTGGAATGAAACCAAAATATATGTCCAAAATTGATGTTAAAGACACGTATTCATTAATTCTTCGAGGAATTGGTAATGGTCAGGACCATTCCTGTTAACCATAGTACTGATCAAATCTGTGATCATTTTTCTGGGAGCATATTTACTGAAATTTACCCTGAAAACCGGTAGGGCTTGACCAGGGTGTTTTTACCGTTTGCAACTATTTTAGGCGAGAAAAACTAATACCACCACAATTTCTGGTTGAGATTGTAGTAATAAATCAGGATCCTGATACTTTTTGACTTTTTTGTCTGTTTGAAGAAGATCGTTGACAAGTGACATGGACCATTTGTCAAAGGTGACCAGATTCCTATAGAACTTTCTTGACCAGGATTTCCGTGTTAAATTGGCCAGATTGTGTGGGTATCATATTGACCCGGAGCCTGGTTAACATTTGACTCCATGCTAGTGAACTTTAATCAAGGATTTGTTAAAGTGTAGTTGCCCTTTCACCACGGACAACGGGGCCACATGCATGTTCTGAAAATTGATATTTTAATACCAAATTGTGAATGACTCTTATTTGCTATTTTTAACTGGCGGTTCTTAACTGACCGTCCAATGGTGCAAACGGTCACTGAGTCTGTTTCACCATGGGGCGGCTCCCGGGTTTTACATCTGGCACCAGGGTCTATCAATTTGCATAGCTTGTTTCAGTGTTCTCCACCAATCGTTTACGCCGATGGAAGCTACGACTCTTGTAAAATGTTTAGTTAAATAATATTAAGACAAACTACATAATCAAATAGAGGACGTCCTGTCATTTCTTATACAGAATGCAGATGAAACGTAATAGTAAACCAGACAGCTCTATTGTTTCGGTATATTGTACCGAGACGTGAAAAATGCTTGTCTTGGTTAGGTTGGTTCAACCGATTTCCAAGACTAAGTTCTATTCATGCTTATGTGAGTCCTGGGTAGGAACGTTAAACTCTGCACTCCGGTTGTAGGAGCTTGTTTAAAGCGTGGGGATAATGAGGTTACCCTTTGCCACAAACTGCCTCCGGTGGCAACCTTGGGCAAGGTGCACTAGTAGTTTTCCCCGTGTGCTTTTTAAAGTGCTGTTGTCCGTTGGCGCGTAGCGTGTTGCCTTCGGGCGTAGTTTGACTTTGTGGCGGTAGTGTCTGCCTTCGGCGTAGTCCGTGTAATGTTCAGCTGACGTGAGAGAGGTGTTGTAGAGTTAGCCTTCGGGCGTGGTTTCCTTTGTGGTGTGGGTAGCATGCGGCATTTTGTATTGGGTGCGTATTGTGGTTTGTGTGGAGTTGTTTGGGGTTTGCAGCCGGCAGTCGGCAGTTACTGGAGTTTAAGTAGTAAACAAAAGACTCCTTTGTTTCCTGTTGCACACGGGTATGTATAAGTTTGTGTCAGCATTTGTGTCACATATAGT
This sequence comes from Holothuria leucospilota, assembly GCA_029531755.1. Taxonomy (NCBI): domain Eukaryota; kingdom Metazoa; phylum Echinodermata; class Holothuroidea; order Aspidochirotida; family Holothuriidae; genus Holothuria; species Holothuria leucospilota. The sequence continues at coordinate 3,389,124 of CM055967.1, read as the reverse complement.
GACCCGTTCCTGGGGGGGGGTTTTTATTGTTGGGCGTGTTGTGTGGAGTGTTCTTGAGTATTTTTGTCTTTAGTTTGTCAGTTTGCACTCTTTTAACATACTTACTAAGAACTACTAACAGAATGCACAAACCATTAGGACATGAGGTTTCGTCCCCCCCTATGATTGATATCATGTCTATTCCAAATAATGCCCATGGTCCCATAATCTTACCTCGCTGAAGTCACCCCCCCCCCCTGGTCAATTTGTGCTGCTATCCCTTATAACATCGTCCTCGGAAAACAAAGGGAAAAACAATTTTTTAGCGTTTTCATATATATACTCTCTTGGGAAAAGTCCCTAGGGAAAAATTTTTGCATTTTGTACATCTTGATTGACTCAAGATGATGATCTTGGGAAATTTCTTCGAGGAAAATTTGCCTTTTTGGCTTCTGGTGACCCCATGAGACTATCTTGGAATTCCTTTACAAAATTTGATATTTTGATTTTTGAACCCCAGGATATGACCCCCTTTTTTGACATCCATCAACCATGATTAGAATTCTTGTTCCCCCTTCTTCTTAACCAGAATGCATGTCATACTAAGTAGGAAATTATATTCAATCAACTTTCTTTCTTGACGATACTCGTGGTTAAATAAAAACATTTTTCCAGTGTTTGACCCCTGGTGGACCCTACATGGACCTTTGACCTCCACCAAAACATGATAGCATTCATCGTCCCCACCATACCACATACACATACTACCTACCTGAAAATGAAATCTATCCAAGCTTCCATCTTGAGATATCTCGTTGTAAACATGGTTTTCCAGTAGTTTTGACCTCCGGTGAACCATCCCGGATGACATTGACCGCCACCAAAAATGGACAGGGGTTTTCTCTCCGCTTACGATACACATCTACATCCTTAAGTATGAACATTTAATCCGAGATTCATTCCTCCTACTTGAGAGATCGTGTTAACCAAGGTTTTCAGCATTCGACCCCGGTTGACCCCCAGATGTGAACCTTTACCCTTCCACCAAGAAACGATAGGGTTCTTCCTCTTACCATAACCACATCCACATACTAAGTATGAAATTTATCCAAGCTTCCTACCCCCTTCGAGAATATCATGTTAACCAAGGTTTTCATCATGTCGACCCCTGGGTGACCCCAGATGACCTTGAGCCTTCCATAAAAAAACGAGTAGGGTTCTTCCTCTTCACTACCATAACACAGCTACATCCTAATACGTATGAAATTTTATCCAAGCTTCCTATCTTGAGATATCCGTGTTAAAACCAAAAGATTTTTCAGAGTTTTGACCTCCGCGTGAACCCCCAGAATTGCGCTTTGACCTCCACCAAAATACGATAGAGTTCTTCCTCTTACCACTAACACATCTACATACTGAAGTAAGGAAATTTTACCAAGCTTCCTAACTTGAGAGTATCATGTTAACAAGGTTCTTCAGCATTCGACCCTCGGTGACCCCAGATGCACCTTTAACCTCCACCAAAAACGATTAGGGTTCTTTGGGGGGGGAGGGTTCTTCCTCTTAACGCATTTTACACATTCCACATACTAAGTATGAAATTTATCCAAGCTTTCCTACCTTGAGATATCATTTGAATAAGGTTTTTTCAGCATTCGAACCCCTGGTGACCACCAGATTGACCTTATTGACCTCCACCAAAAAATGATATGGTTCTTCTCTCTACCATAGCCCCATCTACATACTAAAGTATGAAATTTATCCAAGCTTCCTAACTTTAGGAGATATCGTGTTAACAGGTTTTTCAGAGTTTTGGACATCCGGTGACCCCTAGATGGAACCTTTGACCTCCAACCATGAACGATTAGGGTTTCTTTTCCTCTTAACCATAATGCATCTAAACATAACTAGTATGAAATTTATCCAAGACTTTCCTAACCTTGAGATATATCGTTGGGGGTTAACAAAGGTTTTCAAGCATCTCGAACCCCCGTGACCCCAAGCATACCTTTTGAGACCTCCCTCAAAACGATAGGGTTCTTCTCCTTAACCATAACCACGATCCCCACATACTACTTATGGAAATTTAATCCAAGCTTTCTATCTCGATTCTATCGTGTTAACAAGGTTTTCAAGGTTTGATACCCCTGGTGACCCCAGATGACCTTTGACCCCCACCAAAAACAATAGGGTTCTTCCTCTCAATATGGTGGCATCTATGTACCAACGTTTGAGAACTGTCAGAGTTTCCCTTCTTGAGATATCGTGTTAATGAGCAAAGTAGTCACAAAACACACATACACACGACACATACACACACACCTCACATACAACACATACATACACACATACGCGGCACGACACGAATGCATGTGGGTGTCTCTTTCAATCCAATAACTCGAAACCAAAAAGCTCTCTGCTTATGTGAGAGTACTTGTATTAATATCACATTCATGCTTGATGCCACTCAAGCAGAGAAAAGCCATTCTTTTCTGGAAAGGTGCAGATGCAGTCATCAAAAGGAAGCATGACGGCTGCAGACATGACAGTCTGTATAAAAGAGGCTGGACACTTTGAAGAAAAGATTGTAATTGACCGTAACCTGACGAAAAACTTTGGTCGTTAGCAATTTAAAGGAGCATTTTTGACAACTCATCTCAGTGACCAAGTGGAAACCCAGAGATTCTTGGAAAGTCATGGGAGGATGGGTTGATAATGAGAATGGAAAACGAATGGCACTTGGAGGTTTAAAAATCAGGCCGACCTTTGGAGAGATGATTGATGTTTTGGGCCACAAAACCTTGAGCCATTCTCGAAACAACCTTGCAAAATTCCCAATAGCAAGTTCAAACAATTGACATCCCATGAAAAAAAAAAAAAAAAATGTTCCGGCTGACCTGGGTGGTATTCTGCCATGGCCTTTGTTGAGAAAAACTACAACTGCCATTTTTCCAGGCATGAGGCTTTTGTTTTAAAGCGCCCCTTGGCCTACAAATCAGGCTACTATACATCCAGTTTTTAAACGCATTTTACCACGCCCGCCCCCAATAAAAGTCTTTTGAAAGAAGTTCAACACATGAGTCTCTCATGTTTATATCAGATCAGACAGAGTGCCTGATCACACATGCAGTACAATCACATTTTACTGGTAATTGGCAACCCAGCATCTTGCCCGACACACAGTAAAGGAAGTTCACTTCTCTGACGGTGCTGGGTCCACCAGTCACAAGAATAAAACCCATCCTTTCAGGATGCATCCTTTAGCAAAGACGGTTATGTCGAAAAGCACTTTCTTTGGGAGCAGACCTGGGGGAAAGGGGCGCATTGTGATGGGGAAATCGGGTCCCTGAAACGATGTGCAGGAAATGCCTGTGAATAAGCAGGCCAGGTCCATAATTGCCTGATGCCCTTTGATCTCTTCAAATATGAGGAGGGAAACTATTTGACCTACCAAAGGCCGAGCAGGAGACTCTGCCATTCCAAGAGAACATTCTTTTTTGTAAGAGACCGGGGAAAGTCGATCGAGAGTACAGAAAGGACGTGTCAGATGAATCAAACTCATTGCCTAAAACCAGATCTTTTTTTTCACTGCTTCCTTCCGTGGAGTTTCTCCAAATGTTGTTGCCCACTAGAGACACGTAAGTTGTTGTTTGCACCAAGTGCAACAGTGGGGAGAGGATGAGAATTGCACTGAAGTGGGATTACGCTGGACCCATGGAGCATCTATATTCACTGAGGTTCCTGGTCGTGAACTGAAGGCATTCCTGTATCCAAGGTGCTGAAGTTGAAGCACAGAATGTTGAAACCAGTATTGCACACGGTTCATTTGCTAACAGGTACAATTGTTTTGTTGATCCATGGTTCTACAGATCTGGGTAGGGACGTTAAACTGCATCCGTTTCTGGAGCTTGTTTAACGTTGTTGCAGTCGGAAATCTGACCCAGTGACCTCTTGAAATAGTAACCCGAAGCGCGCCTCTCATTAAATTTGAATTTGAATCGAACGCAGCGCGTTTTATGCTGCCGGATTTTCAGTATGTTAATTTACATGAATACAGAATATCGATGACGCCGTTTACCCCCACACACAGTTCAAAATGACAAACTAGTTTGTTTTATTAATCGGACGTATAATATTTTATAACGGTAAACTAGTGCTTAAAAGATAAGAATTTTACTTTCGCTTTCGATTCAACCTTTTTTCGCCGAAACATACTAACGATGAACTATTCCTGGCCATCAAAACAGCTCCATAAGATCGAAAAACGATCCAATATTTACCGCTTAAAACGTTAGTTCGTGACATCATATCTTCACATGGGTCCAAAATTAACTCCACAAAGTTTGCCTTAAGACAGACTGTTGTTCCACAGTTCAAATCTGATGGTCTCCTCGGAGCCACTACCTGCATTAAAACTATGCGCCATTTTTATCAATTGCACTTGATCAATTCTGCTGCTGTGTGACTAATAGTCGATACTGCGCCGGACGGTCTGATTCCGGCACCATTCAACACAGTAAGTGTGCAGCTTTTTTACGTACGTTTAGAAAACGGGCACGAGGAAACAGTATAACTTAAAAACCTGACCGGGACAGAACATAAACTCTGAACTATTTACAGAATTTGGGGTGGGCCGGGGGGAGGTTGGTTTGTGGGGTCTACTGGGTTGTCCAGTGTGGTGTGGTAGTTCTAATTTTTGTAATGAACATACTTTTTTCATCCGTGTTGATTGAGTCCTGTTAGGGACTTTTTAAAAACACTGCAATCCGGTTGTACGGAGGTTTGTTTAACAACGTGGGAGTAATGAGGCTTACCCTTTGCCACAACTGCCCTCCTGGGGCAACCCTTGGCAAGGTGCACCCTGATCTTGCCCCGGTGCTTTTTTTTTGAGTTGCTGTTTGCACTTCGGCGTGGTGTTGCCTTCGGGCGTGGGTGTGTCCCTTTTCGGCGTTGTTGTTGCCTTCGGGCCGTGGTGTTGCTTCGGTCTTGGTGTGTGCCTTCGGGCTTGGTGCTTGCCTTCGGGCGTTGTTGTTGGCCCTCAGGGCCGGTTGTTGCCCTCGGGAGTGGTGTTGCCTTTGGCGTGTGTGTTGTTTTTGGGTGTGTGGTCTTTGTGGGACTTGGGGAAGTTGTTGGGGTTGTTTGTGGTGCTTGGGGCTGGGGTGTTTGTTTTTTGTGTTGGCTGCGTGGCTAGTACTGACCCGGGTGGTGGTCGCCTTTGTGAGTTGTTGATTTTGTTTGTGAATGTGGGGCGGCTGTGGTTTGTGAGTGGGGCTGTGTTTTGTGCATGGGTGGCTCTGTGGGACGTGCTTGTTGTGCATGTGTTGTGGATGTGTATGGTGTGTATGTGAATAGCCTGGACGTGTTAGTTCTGTTGCGGTAATGGACCATATTTTCTGTTTGATTTGTTTGTTTGTGGATTAGTTTTTTTTGCATTTGTGTTTCTGTCCGATTCCGGTTTGAGGTTTGTTTTTGTTTGTGTGTGCGTGACGTTGCACTTAAAAAGCCCCTTTTTTTTTTTTTCCGTTTTGAATTGTGGTGTGTGTGGATAGTTTTTGCGTTTGTGTTCCTGTACGGATCCGGTTTGAAGTTTTTTTCGTTTTTAATGTTTGTATTGCCGTTTCGATGCCCTTAAAAAGCTCTTTAACAGAATTCTGTACATTCGCTAGCAAACACAAATGGTCTGTGATACCTATTTACAAGCTAGCTTTTTTTTTACGTACTTAGAACGGGCACGAAGAAACAGAGGAGGACCTTAAAACCTGACCGAACAAAAACTGCAAAGGTGAACTATTTACAGAATTTGTTACATTGCGCCCTAGCAGACAAAATTTCTCCTCTTTCTATTTTCTGCGTCACTAGGTACAAAACCACCCCCGACCCAAACGAGTTTTACGTAGGTGACTAACCACAACCCCAACCAGGGCCAAAACTAATTTACATACCCCATTTACATCAACAGACAGAAGAGCGTTCAGGTTGAGTCTGTTCAATGCTTTTTGGAACTATGGGTGCATGTGGCCAACCCCCACTATTTACAGTAATAACAATGTGATGTGCTCTTTACATGCTTGTAGCCGGGCGGACCTGTGCCCGCATAGAGCGACGTGAAATGAAGGTGTGATTGTGGGCGTATGGCGAAATGTTCTTAAACACAGCTCCAGTTCCATAACAAATTCCTGTAAGTTCAGTTCAGGTCTTCGACGAGAGCAGACATGTTTCGTCCTGGGTAGGACTTTAAACTGCATCCGGTTGTGGAGCTTGTTTAAGCGAGGGGATAATGAGGTTACCCTTTACCACAACTGCCTCCGGGGCACCCTTGGGCAAGGTGCACCTGTATTTGCCCTGTGCTTTTTACGTGTTGTTGCCTTCGGGTGTGTTGTTGCCTTCGGGCGTGTTGTTGCCTTCGGGCATATTGTTGCCTTCGGGGCTTACGGTGTTTGCCTCGGGCGAGAGGTTCGCTTCGGGTGTTGTGGGTTGCATTCGGGCGGCGTGGGTGGTTGCCTTCGGGCGTTGAGGTTGCCTTCGGGCGTTGGGGTCGCCTTCGGGCGTGAATGGTCGCCTTCGGGACGTGAAGTCGCCATTCGGGGCCGTGGGGGTCGCCTTCGGTCGTGGGGTTGCCCCCCTCGGGGCGTGGTGTTGCCTTCGGGCGTGTTGTGTTGCCTTTTCGGGGCGTTTGTCCTGTTGCCTTCGGTTGTGTTGGCTGCCTTCTGGCTTTCGTGTTGTTTTCCCTGTTGTAAATGGTCCCCTTTGTGGTGGCCGTGCGCTGGGGGTGTCGTATATGTTGGCCACAGAAATTTAGTTTTGCTAGTTTGGTGTAAAGTTACTTTGTAAATGATTGTAAGTAGTTCATGGTTTTGTTCTTGCCGATCCGGATTTGGTTCTTCCTGTTTGATAGTGTCCGTTTCTATGCACTTAAAAAGCACACGTCGAGCTCTCGTCGCTTTGCCGTGCTCAACCTTATCACTGTGTGATAACTGTACTACTTATTGCAATTGTGGATAAAACCTTATAGCGTGCTTGTGTTGTAGTTGATAAGTAGGTCTCTGTCGTGTCCATTTGTTTGCGACCCGCGCGTTGGGTTTATGTGTAGCTTGTGTTTTTTACTTACTTCATCCCCTTTTTGGGGGTCCTTTTTGTAAAAAAACTAGTTGAGGTTTTTTTTCTCCCTTTCCGTGGCCTGAATGCCACACAAACTGTGCTATGCCCGGAAGTCGGGATTAGCACAATTGTTAAGTTTGAGTTTTTCGTCTGGGGTGGGTGTCCCTCCCCCACACGGCGTATACTGTGTTAAAAGAACAAATGGTGTCGAAATTAAAGGAAATAGAGATTTTCAGGCGCTTGAGGCCCGAAAAACACGTATGACCTAAGTTTCAGTCTGATGCTGCCCGTGTTAACGGTGTGCTTTGTCTGTGTCATGCCATGAAGGGGTCGAGGGCTCACTGTCCACCCCATATGAATGGCTCTGTGACGGTGGGACAGTGCTTCCGTTCCCTTCGAGGTCGAATCAGCGCCTGGTTGCCGAGGGTTCTTAGTCAGTACGGAACTGTCCCCCTCAGAAATGTCGGTGGTGTAAATATAACTGGGGGTGAGTTGAAAGGTATATTTAACCGGGCAAAGAGTACAGTTCCGTATGGCACTTGGTGAGGGAACATTCCATCCTTCCTCTTCAAAATGTTTAGGGGGGGGGGGGTTCCACCAAGGCCCACATTAGGTACTTTTGTCAGTCCCCGTACCTGTTTTTAAGAGATGTGTGAGAGCAGGGGGCACGAAGCCCAAGTCGTGTTCCCCAACAGACGATGTGGGGAAATGCATGCAGTTGGGGCACGGCAAGGCAGATTGTCCCCACGAGGGTAACGGTGGGCAACCTCTGCTGGGGAGGAGGGACATGTGTTTTTGTGCCTGCCCCACATCGTACTCTGTTTCATGGTCACGTGCGGATGTGGGGGTCGGCACCTGAACCCCTCGCAAACAGGCGCGCAGTCATTCAACTCAGGAATATGCAAGGAGGCGGAAGGAACTTGAGGTGGAACGGACGTCCTTGCCCTCCAAGGCAGTGTGAGGGAGGTACTACTGGAACTCCACACAAATGACGTAGACCTCTCCGCCACCCTTAGCAACGACACCCCAGTCAATTGAAATCAACGACAGTAAAGGAGGACCCTCGATCTTGTCTCAGAACTCGGCAATGTCGGATGCGGGGAGCCTGCCTCAGGGCCTCCTCCAAAGGATCACACCCTTCGGGGGAGGTTAGTGGTTTGTGGTTTGTGTGTTTTGGGAGGGGGAGGGGCCAGACGTCTGCACTAAAGCCGAAAGAGGTCGGCTTTCTGGCGAATTATCAGACAGTGGGAACCCCATCACTCTTGGACGCCCGTACCGAGCCCACGGATTAAAAAAGATAAGGTCCCAAGTCAGAGTTTTTAGTGTGAAATGGTTGTTTTGCCTTTGTTGTCCCGGTTCCTTTTGGGTTTTCGTGTTCTCTGTTTGTGTCTGTGGCCACATGCATTGCCACCAAGTTTTTTTGGTTAGTTCAGTGTAAATAGTTTTGCTTTGTTCCACATTAGTCCGCCCGGCTACAAGCATGTAAAGAGAAGCAACATCACATTGTTAATACTCGTAAATAGTGGGGGTTGGCCAAATGGAATCTGGCCTGGTGTATATAGTTGTCCTTGTGTTTCATAGTCACGTCCCGTGTGTTTTGTTTCCGGAGCGGCGTCAGGAGCACCCATATTTACAAAAAAAGCATTGAACAGACTAACCTGAACACTCCTTCTGCTTTTCTGTTGACTGTCAAATGGGCTATTGTAAATAGTTTTGCCTTGGGGGGAAAATGAGATTGTAAATGGTCCTATGTGACTAGTTTGGGTTCGGGGTGGTTTTGTGCATAGTTGTCGCAGAGGTTTTGTTTGCTAGCGCGGTGTACAGAGTTCTGTAGGTGGTTCACCTTTGTGTTTTTGTCCGGTCGGGTTTGGGTTCTCCTTTGTGTCTTCGTGCCCGTTTCTACATACGTAAAAAGCTAGCTGTACATAGTTATCACGGACATTTTGTTTGCTAGCGCGGTGTACACAATTCTGTAAATAGTTCAGAGTTATGTTTTTGTCCGGTCAGGTTTAAGTTCTGCTTTGTTTCCTCGTGCCCGTTTCTACGTACGTAAAAAGCTCTCAATTCCTGTAACTGTAAATATCCCTGTATTTTTCATGGCATGCTAAGGCGTCAAATTAGGGGTTTGTAGTCTCACTAAACAGAAAGTTGGCAAAATCCAAGGCAACTTTGGGGGTTTATTTTCAGAACTGAGATTTTGGTAGGCCCTATGTGGGCTGGAGCCTTGCATGCACACACAACTTCAGTGAAAGCTGCTGCATTTTTCGGGAAAGTTGGCTATGTTTGTTCCAGTGTAATCTGGTTAACTGGCCTGTGGGAAGAGATCGTTCAAACAACCATGCAGCCAAGGTTGCAGATAGCGGGAGGGGAGGGGGTGGGAATTTGGTTCTTTTAATTAATGGTCCCCGGTCATATCATCCACTTCGGTTGTTGATGCTGCAGGAGTGAATTGAACACCCACTGGGGTTGCGGGGGGGGGGGTGCCATTTCTTTGGGAACATGGTCTCGTGTTCGTTGGAACTGTGAAGTATACATTTTTCTCCCGTTGTGGATAATTCCCCCACTGTCCCCTTCTGGAGCATTTAAAAGTGGGGGTTGTGTCGTTCCGGGACGAGGGGTGTCTTGGGGGGTGTATGTCCCGTAAAATGCCCCTATGTCAGCACCTCGGGATATGTATGAGGGTTGTTTAAACAGCCAACGTTCCACTTGTCGCATGAACGAGTCAGGGGCACAGGTCATTTGCGCATCACGCTTCTCTTAATGATTGCCATGGGTATAAAAACAGGCCTTCAGATTTTACATTAATGCGTATTGTAATTGGTAGGCCTAATTTTCTTTTTGCTTGGGATGGGGGGGGGGGGGGGCGGGCGGGCGATCGAGGCCAAAAGAGGTGTAGGGCTATATAAAACTGAAAATTCAATACTATGCATGATTGGATTTCACGTTTTGGCAATCACCCCACACAGAGCCTGCCACCCCTAAGCTACTGAGTGCCCCAGACTCGGAGGATCGACCTGTAGGCCTAAGGGTTCAGTACAAAGGCCTGGCCCCTGGCCTTTTAAAGTTCATTCTCAGGGCACTTTGATCCCATGCACAACCCCAACACCCTAGTTCCCGTGCCCCCACCGGGGCCCATTTCCAAATGTGGTCAAGTCCGGAAACACAACATGACGAGGCGGGCAGGAAATTTTTTCAACTAGCACCAGTTTGACTATCTGATTGAACTACAACCTCCGTCACAACACTGACTTGGGCTGGGATAACATGGAAGAGAGTGGACTGTGTAGCCATTGTATTTCACAGGAAGCACCATAAATTATAGGTCTCAGGTTCCCTCCCATTGTAACTAACCATGTGCATAAGTCCAAGGTGAAAATTTCCATCACAGTCTGCAGCCAGCCATGGCATTTTTGTACATAACCCAAACTTGAAGATTGAAGACCAGGGGTGGGGGAAAATCAAGCTTGGCGAGCTAGTGGCTTTGAAAATATGCTATTGGCCCAGCGGAGCATGGCAAATACCGTGCAGGGGAGGGGACCTGTTCCCCCAATGTCCTGTTGGTTATGGGCCTGCTGCAGCCATGAAAATAAGTTACACACAACACATGGAATCCATGTTTTATCTTGGGCCCAACCTGAATGCTGGGGGGGGGGGGGGTGGGGGGGGGGGGGGGTGGGGGGGGGGGGGGGTGGGGGGGGGGGGGGGTGGGGGGGGGGGGGGGTGGGGGGGGGGGGGGGTGGGGGGGGGGGGGGGTGGGGGGGGGGGGGGGTGGGGGGGGGGGGGGGTGGGGGGGGGGGGGGGTGGGGGGGGGGGGGGGTGGGGGGGGGGGGGGGTGGGGGGGGGGGGGGGTGGGGGGGGGGGGGGGTGGGGGGGGGGGGGGGTGGGGGGGGGGGGGGGTGGGGGGGGGGGGGGGTGGGGGGGGGGGGGGGTGGGGGGGGGGGGGGGTGGGGGGGGGGGGGGGTGGGGGGGGGGGGGGGTGGGGGGGGGGGGGGGTGGGGGGGGGGGGGGGTGGGGGGGGGGGGGGGTGGGGGGGGGGGGGGGTGGGGGGGGGGGGGGGTGGGGGGGGGGGGGGGTGGGGGGGGGGGGGGGTGGGGGGGGGGGGGGGTGGGGGGGGGGGGGGGTGGGGGGTGCTTGGATGAAATGGGTGTTTGTAACAATTTTTATGTTAAACATGTACTGATGTGCTAGACTTTGATGCATATATATTAATTTACTTTAGGCTCTGGGCAGAGAAAATAATATGAGACACAATAGAGTTATGCTGATGTTGCTGGTTTTTGAATTGTTTGAATTAAACGGTTTACCACATTTGGGAAGCAAATTCTTCACATAAAGTGTATAGTAATGATAGTAATGATAAACTTTTCTCTGTGTTTTGAAGGTTCATGTGAAGAAACCTGTGACTAGTAAAGCTGGTAATTCTGAAGTGTATGTTGTCTGTCTGGGTTTTCAAGGGATTTGTTCAAACCTACTGGATAAATTGGAGGAGTATTATGGTAAGAAGCTGTATTGGGCTGAATTCTTGGAAAGAAAAAGAGGTCCAATTACCCTCAGATTTGTCTGATCATATGAGTAGGGGTCCAGTCTTAAATAATTTTATTTGCTGGCTCATTTCATGCTTAGTGTTATGTAGCCTAGTGACTGCACATAGGAATAGACCCTTTTCCAAATAGCTATTACAAAGGATTGGGGGATAGCATTTGGCCTGCATCATTCTTATCCACAGTAAAATGCCATTTACAAAAATTAAAAGCACACAAAAACTATCCCACAATCCTTTGTGACTGCTATTTGGAAGAAGGTCTATGGATGGTCTGTAATTACTCCTGTTGTATTATCATGCATGGACTGTTATTCTGGTTGTCACAATTAAGTGTCATTGTAAGTTCTGTACTTTCTTTTTGCCCCATTATTACATTATTGATCATATAGCCTGGGATGTTATCAGGCAGCTACCTCAGATAAAAGATTGTACAAAGACTTTGGGACAATTGCACCTTGTGTTTTCTCCACAGGTTGTTTTAATATTTGTCATATACTGCTTATTGTAAAGTTTTCATTTTGTACGTACCATTGAAGATGGTTCTTGCATGCAGTAATGCAGGGCTGTGTGAGGACTTTTCATTTTAAGGTTTGTGTCACCCTAGGCTGGTAAGTACTCCTTGTGGGAGTAGTTCAAGCCTACAGTGGGAAATAGCCAGTACGGCTTTTCTTAAAAATGTTAAAGATACCACAGTGGCAGAGTAGGGTATGAATGGATAGAAAAATGTGTATTCGTTTACCAATAAAAACCAGTGTATGGGTAAAACTTGTGCATTTATGCTGTATTATACATGTGCTATTTGAGTGGAGAACTCTCAATCAAGCAGCTGTCAGTCACATCATTTTGATGAAATGCAATGATAAGAGTTTTCAGGGGCATGGTCATTTAATAACTTTGTATTATATTACAAAAGTGTCAACTGTCCATGGATTAGGATTCATTGTTAAGTGTCATTAGGCATACAGGCAGAAGGGCAGACGGTTTCTTTTAGCATAAAGTTCACACCATTAGACCACATCACCCAAGAATAACCCTTGCTGTGGCCGATAGGCATACAGGCAGAAGGGCAGACGGTTTCTTTTAGCATAAAGTTCACACCATTAGACAACATCACCCAAGATTAACCCTTGCTGTGGCCGATAGGATAAAGGTGGTGGCATTTGAAGCGATGAAGCTTGGCAACCGGGAGGTTCAGGGTTCGATCCCCATCCAAGTCAAAGTAAGGTGGGTTTTTCATCAAAGAGCAGTCTATGGTTTTCCCATCTGAACTGGCTTTTTAAAAGAATCCACATCTGATCTAAATTGTTGAGTTGGTTAGCCACCTGACATGAAGTTGTAATTTATAATCCATAGACTTCTCCCACATTTGTGGTTGCTTAGTGTCATAAAACAAGTGCCCTTCAAGGCCTGAATTATTATTTCTTTGGATGTTGAAATGAAGTTTATTTCTTTTGACAGGTGGTGACCCTGCAGGACAGGTGATGTTCCCAGCCTCTTCTTTGCCTATGTCTTTCTGGAATCAGCTTCTGGACTGTGCATGTAAATTTAAAGAGTACCAGGTTGATACAATTAGGGAAAATATGTCTTTGTTTGAAAATAAGGATGATGAAAGGTGGGATGAGATAACAGAAGTACAAAAGGCTTGCGCCCAGCGATTCTTTGATAAATGTCATCCCATACCAATGAACCAATGGATTTGCAAAGAGGGTAGCTTTAAGCAAACTCTTAACTTGAGTTTTGGAAAATTACAGGGAAGCTGGAATGAAAGGCAGCTCGATAAAGATTTGCCACAGGATGAGTTTGTGAAGAGGATGGCTGAGAGACTGGAAATTACAAAGTGGGAGGAAGAGAGGTTGTGTACAATAGTCAAGGTAGGACTTACAATAGTTTGAAACTTGGAATAAGAACTTTGAATTTTGCCCTTATTTTAAATTTAAGAAGTCCTGCTAGTGCATGGGTTTTTAGCATGAGTATGTCCTTTAAGGGATACAGAGGAGCTTTTCAGGGGTACACAAAATCCTTGCCAAGTTTGCACCATTTTGTTGGAAAAGGAGCAGACTGCATCTGAGTCAGGAAAGCAATAGGTGACTCTCATTTCTCTGCTAGATGATGTGCTGTACTAAGTGCTGTATATTCACTGTAGTCATCTAACTGTAAGCTAAATGTCATTCTCATCTGAGCAAGAGACACCTGTAGGCATAGGAAGCTGTTCTCAGTTGGGGCAGAAGGTTGGTTTGGAATGCCATCCTGGGGGAGGGGTCCATGGGAAGGGGGTAAATATTTAAGAGTACTTAGATATAATTTGGTGCAACATATTGTGTAATTTTAAGAAAAGTTTAACAGCAAATTTGTGACATTTTTTTACAGAGGGAATAAATAAAGGGTGTTTGTCCTTGAATTGAGGGGGTCAGAAGCATACTTCTGCCCCATCACATTTTTTGACTGGGGCAGCTTTAGCTCCTATGAAGAGGCATACACAGCAACAACAAAATTACGGCAACCTTGTGTCATATCTGTCAAAAGAATATTTTTCTCTGCCATGAGGTACACGTCGTGGGTCATGTGTACTCGGAAGGTATGCTGATGGAACAAGGTCAAAAACCCGTTTTAGGGTTTTCAGTCTGTTGACGTAATTGAAGACCACTGTTCCAATTGTATATGTGACACTGTGCACCAGGTCCATTAGGGCTGTGACAGTTTAGCGATTAATCGCTAAACGATCGCATATGAAATAAACGTTTAGTACAAAGCTACCGGCGATTAATCGCAAAACCCGTTTTTCCATATGAAATAAAAGACAATCTGCAGTCATTACACAAAATTAGATGTTCACTTTAACTCTTTTTGAAAAATTGAAATACATAATTATACAAATGACAAACACGTAAACATACGACATCAAAGTTGAGCTTCTATGAGGGAGGATCCGTGTTTGAGGTTCATGGAAGCTATGTCCCCTGGACGTCACTGACAAATTTAACATATTCATCATGGTCAAGTTAAAGTCTTTATGTTGATCATAGGTACTTGCGATTAATCGCTAAATGATCGCAAAATTTTGCGATTAAACGTTTATTAATTTTGCTAAACGTTCACAGCCCTAATGTCCATATTTAAGTTTTTTAGGAAAGCAAACCAGTGTCAATAGTGCAGAATCATTTATATCTGTCACTATGGCTGTTCACAGAAGCATTTTGTCAAGGCGGCATCAGGCTAAGCACTGCAACACCAAAGCATTGAGCTTGCTGAGAAAAAGCAAATGCCAGAAATATTTCCAATATTTCCAGAAGCAGCTTTTTCTGTGCATTACAAGTTGCATCTCAACAATCCGTTAGCATTTTAATAATAAAAGATTTAAAAGGTGGATGTGAGAAACATTTTACTTTTTCTGAGGGGGGGACTGCTCCTGACACCCCCTCCCCTTTCACTCCCACTATGTATGGCCATGTACAGCACAAATTGTAGTCTCCAAAGACATAAAAAGAAATTTAAGATGGCTGTTATAAAAGTGATTACTCTCTGAATTTTTCAAGGTTTAAAATGATTTTTGTACATGTATGTCAAAAGAAATCTCATAATGTCAGTATATGCTTTTGTAACTATCTGAAGTATGAAGTTTGTTTTAAAACATTAAGATATTCCTTCTTTTAGGTAGCAGGTGAAGGTTGGAAGCAGGACTTCACATGTTGGGACTTTGTGGAAGGGAAACCTTTGAAGTCTCTAAAATTATCAATGTTCTGTAATGGAGATGTGCTGGAAGACTGGAACACAATATGTGAGAGGTCAAAGGTGAGGTTATCGTCATTATTAGCATAGGATAAACTAAATGTAGAAAATGACTGTCCTAGGACAAACAAGGCTTGTTTTAGAAACTTACTGTATTGGCTGATAAGTTATCTGGATTTAGTGAAATGTGAAAATAAAAATTTTGATCATGTAGGTATAGTGACATGACATGAGTAACTTTTGACATATTTGTAGGCATAGAGATTTGTAGAAAAATTGTAGAAGGCAAAAACATTTGATCAGATGAATTTAGGCTTTTGAGGGGGAAGAGGGATAATTATTTGGTATCATATCTCATTGTACAATGTGAGCTGTCAAATTGCTACTCAAAATTGGAACTGTGTGGCAGCTTTTTGTATATATACCCCTTTTTTGCTTGCCTTATGGTAAAAATCATGAAATTTCATACAAGTTCTGCATGGCAACTATGCAAAATTTGAAGATCTGTCTTTAACAACCTGCTGTGTGTAATTTTAATATATTGTTGGCTACAGATGCTGTCAGCTATTTCATAAATTTGTATTCCATGTGAAATGCAGGTCTTCAGGAACAAAGATAAATCTTTTAATCCAAAGAGGGAAGAATTTTGCTGCCAGCAACTGGGTCTAGAGGTAAATTTTAGTCTTCTATCATGACATTAAAACATTTATTCAGGAAATAAATTTACATGTGTTGGTGGAATGGAACAGTGAATGGTTCACATGAATATGTCAATGTATATAAAGTTGATGTGGGCTGTTGATGTCTCCATTGCAGTCTTACAACTTTTAGTGATCAAACTTCAAGAAAACTTGCTATATTTTATACCTGTGATCGATTTTAAAAAAGACTAGGCTTAATAATTCTTTTTGTTTACTAGGAACAGTGCATAATAATTCATGTTGATGTGTCAACATTGTTGATGTTGATTGTTGATATCTCCGCATTAATTTTCACTAGTCAAATGCTAAGCAAAGATGCCAAGCTTCCTATAGTGTTTTAAGAAGTAGATTTAAGTGATTTTGTATCATATGAACAAGTGCAGATTTTCTTGTTGATTGGTCAACATTGTTTATGTTGATTGTTGATGTTGTATGATGATTGTTGATATCTTTCCATCCAGCTTGTAATTTTTGCACTGGGTCAAACTTTAAGTAAAGATATGCAGTCTAATTTTATCCCCAGGAGAGCTCGATTTCATTCATTTTGTATCATAGGGAACAGTGCAGATTTACTTGATACATCAGTGTTGTACATGATGATTGTTGGTATTTAATGTTGATTTTACCGCACAGTTTGTTGATTGTTGATTTGTCACCTGCTATCATATAATTTCACTGATAAATCTCTAAGCAAGCATGCCTAGTGTAGTTTATATCTGGATTGTGCTCAGAAGATTGGGTTTGATTAAGTTGGTATGATATCCAGGAACAATGCAGATTTATTTGTTGATAGGTCATTGTCAACATTGTTGATGTTCATTGTTGACATTGTGATGTATATTGCTGTTCAGTGTTTCATAGTTTTAAATATGAAATGGTTTTGCTTCATACGTAAGTCCACGTGAATCTTCCAGAGATACTGTATGTTGAATTTAATATTCATGCTTCGTAATAACCTGTACTAAATACATGTAGTAACAGTTTCTTATATAAATAAATACAGGTATAATTTAATCTAAATTTTCTTCAAAGTTGAATGACATTTAAAAACCTTTCATATTTCTTTTTATGTATCCTTCAGGAAATCTCTCATTGGCCTTTCCATGGAATGAAGATTCATTTGAAAAGCAATGGTATTTCACCTGACCAAGAAGTAGCAAATCCTGTTAACATTACAGATGTATCAAGACTTCTTGTTGATGAAGACTTCACACAAAGGTGATTTCATAACTGCATTTGTGATATTGCCGAAACTTCATTTTCAAAATTGTGAAACCCAAGAGGCAAGTCTTGCTCACTGTATACTGTTAGTTTAATTCTCTAACCGCTCATCGTGAGAAAGATGCCACGTATATAGTTTGGATTAGACTCAGTTGGTATGTTTATTGAATTGGTTATATCTGAGTAGACAATGTTAGTGTCATTCTCACTATTGGTGGAATGCAACTCCACCTATAGAGGGATTTCAGTCATGTGACTTTAACCAACTAGACGCAATTTTGAAGGGCAAGATTGTGCGTCCTTTAATGTTTGGAAGGGCTTCCATTGTGTCACAGTAGTATCTATGGTTATGATGTGTGCATGAGTTGTAAATTCGCTTACTGCCTTTGTGCCATGCCCTTCAGTGCCTGGCGATCCATTGCGCGTGACGTCACATGAAATCCCTCTATAGTGAGCTGACAGTAGCCAAGTTGCTGAAGGACCATTTCTGCAGCTCTCTCCACCTGTCCCCAGTGTTGTTATCTCTACTTTAATCTCTTGAGCAAACAAGCTTCCAAGACACTATTGACCACAACTCTCCTATTAGAACTACTTACTTGACTTGTAAGGTATACTACAGAGACTATTGTTTGAGATTAGACATGCACCACTGCACAACCATTTCAATGCAGAAACTATGTCGCTAGAGGACCCATTGGCCGTATGTTGCACCTCTGCAGCTCTCTCCACATGTCCCTAGGGTTATTATCTGTACTTTAATCTCTTGAGCAAACAAGCTTCCAAGGCACTTTTGACCACAACTCCCTCTTATCAACCAATAGAACTACTTGGTTTGCAAGGTATGTATACTACAGAGACTATTGTTTGAGATTAGACATGCACCACTGCACAACATTTTCAGTGTAGAGAAGAGAGGAGAGCAAGTTGTGAGAGGATGTCTCATACTCTAATAAAGTAGGTAGGAAAACCCTCCCAGACAGGCATGCAACAGGATTTTGAGTTCTCAGAAGATGCATCACATTAGTGATGGCAAAATTAGTGGCATGCTTATGTATGTCACCAAGGGGAGCAATACTGAATACTGTAAGCCATCCTGTGACAAGAAAGTTTTATTTTTTATTCAGTTAACATATTGCTGACAGCTTGTCCCACAACCATTACAGATGGTGGAGGAGGGGGCATTCCTTGACTATGTCCCCTCCTCCAAAATTTTGATTAATGCCATTCTTACTCTACTGGGGTTGTCACAACTTCAATTCATTCACATCTCCTTCTGCTGGATCCGTGCAAATTTCATTTCAAAATAAGCTTTGCACTTCCATCGTGAGGAGTACTAGCCATGGGTATGCACTGTATAAAGGCAGTACATACTGTAGCTTTATGTTGGACAGGACAAAAGGGTAGTCAAAGCTATTATCACTTTTAAGCTCTGAATGTCATAGTATCCAGAGAAGTGTTCTTTCTTTTCTTCTGACTGTCTCTTCTTTTTCTTCCTTTTTTCTTTTGTTTCATGGCCACTAGCTTTGATGAACTGTAATGTTTTTTCTAGTGCCCATAATATGTATGTAAACAAATTCATTTGAATGTAACTTTGTTGATGAGAATGTACATATGAGAAATGAATTGAATTGGACTGAAATGTTTTTAATAAGATAAGGCACAGGTAATCATAGACAGCTCAAACAGCAAGTGTGAGCATAAAGAAAGCATGGAGCCCAAACCCCATGCACACAGAATGGGGTTTCGGTTATTGTGTGTTTCAGAAACTTCTGAAAGACTTTAGTCTCTCTAGGTATACTTCAAATGTAATGCTCTTGGAGTTAGATGCTGAGGCAAAAGGGGAAGTTTGACAAAGACTTTGACTTTCAGTAGAAAGGAAGTGGGATTAAAATATGCTTCAGGGGGTTATACAATTTCAGTGATAAGTAACTTTTGACTACGGTGGGAAACTAGGAGAGAGAAATGGAAGGCACGCTGTTTTTGACTTCATTTTAATGCATGGTTTTAACTTTATCTACAGATTAATTACTGAGTATTCCAGCAAAGCAGACTCTATTATTGCTGATTGCTGCTGTAGAACTGATTCCACCAGTTCTCCATCCACTTGGGAGCTTCAGTCCAGGCATCTTCTCTTAGCAGTGGTTTATCTTGCAGTGAATGTAAGAAAAATTTTTTTCTTCCCCCGCTCTTTTTACTTCCCCCTCACCCCCACTACCTTGACTCTACTTCATCCCTCTCTCTGATACAAGAACTTTCCATACACAACACATATATAATTTTCCTTGACAGTTTCCTACATCAAATCTAAGTCTGAATGCCAGACTGTGTTTCTTAAGTGGAGTGGACTTGATATGTAGCATGTGCATGGGGGCTCAGGGGATGTTCACCTTGCATTTAATATGCCTTTAAGTATTACAGATACTGGAAAATTGTCAAGCATTTGTGCTGGCTTCAATTACAATTAATGATGGTTGTTTTTGGAGTGAACAAAGGCCTATTACCACAAATGTGACCAGTTGAGCTTCCTGCATCATTTTCATGAGTGGTCCCTGTTTATTCATTTTGATGGGGTGTGTGCTGTAGAAGGATTGAACACTGTGCTTTCAAAAGATGTCAAGATGGAAAGTAAATCATTGTGTTGGCTTTTAACTTAGCTTCTACAAGAACTTAGCTAGAACTATTCCATACATCTCTACCAATGTGCAGGCAACTGACCATCATGATTTACAAGCTGTGGTTGAAATTTAGGCTTTTCAAAGAAAATTTTGTTGTGTAAGTGGTATATACAGTATCAGTGTGACCCTAAGGCTGTTGTGAATACAAGGAGCTTTGGAATTCATTTCTGTGGAATGTATTTGTGCCAAATAATTGTGTCTTCAAACCCCCACTGCTTTAACTGCACTCTGCTCCCACAGCAAAATTAAGGAAGGAACAGCCCAAATTTTGGGTGAGGTAAATTTTTCTTGTAATCTCCTAGCATGAATTTACAGTATGTATGGAAGAGTGCTAATAAATACCTACCCCTCCAGCAGCGTGGAGAATTATTAAAGTTTACCATCACATTGGAATCAATAGTCAAAAGTTGTTAAAACCAAAACTATTGTAAATTTATGACCACAAAGTATGATCCTCTGAAGTTAACTTGAAAGTGTTACAAATAATTGCCCTAGAAATAAGCATAAGATATATTACCATATGTAAATTTCTCCAAGGGAAAGGAGGGAGGGCAACTATTCTCCTAAAGTGGTGAAAGATGTTGTTTCCCATATCTTGTCAGATGATTAGTTGGCTGGTTGGTCCGTGTGTTGGTTGGTAAGACCATTTACATGTTCTCTCCATGTGCTTTATGTGACCGCCATGTCTCGGGAACACTTCTTGTAGCTGCTATACATTGGCACCATAATCCTCCAGCTGACAATAACGGTTGCATGCCAGATTGAATTGTACCCTCAGGAAGACCAGTTTACTGTCTGACTTTGCCTTTGGCTTGCACCACAAGTTTCTTCAGTGAATCAGTTGATCATAAACTCTACTGTTTTGTACTTTCAGCTGAGCTGTGATGGAGCTAATCTTACTCTTTTTCTACCTGGCCTTTTGACAAGATTCTCAGCTGGACTGGTGTATCTGCTTAAGATGTGCTTCCAAGAGGTGAGGTGTATCTAGTGTAAGATCCATTACCAGTATTCAGTATCATTGTAAGACAATACTTTTTATGTAAGCTGTATATCAGTAAACTTTACCTAAAAAACTTATACTATGAAACTGCTGTTACTTGGCCTGTTTTCACACAAATGCTTCATTATTTAGCTCATGTACGTCTGACTGTATGTCCCACCATGTTTTGACACATAAATGAGATTACAGTATGTGTGGTGTGCAATAGCTTTATGATTTGTATATAGTATGCTTATGTCTAAACTATCGGTATCAGTCGATACTATGATTTGAAGTATCAGATATGGATGATCCCTGCAGTTGCTCTTTATGTGAATGTATCAAAATCAGTGAAATTGGTATTTAGTCGCTGTATGTGGTCTTGATACTGTATAGAGGTGCTTCACCAATGCAACATGAGCGCACATCTCTTTGGTTTTGAAGAGGAAGCGTACATTGTGTCGCATGTGCTGTAAATATGCTTAATTTGTGGTTTTGCCCTTCACTGCTGGGCAATCTAGATTGCATGACATCACATGAAATCCTCTATATACTCTAAAGTGAACTTGAAGTATTTTGAGAACTGACCTCATTTCCTTACATTGATAAGCAATTATTTTTCTTTGATTTTCAAGCCAATGGTTTGAACTTGAAACATATAAGGATGTGATTTTACCTATAAAGTTGTAAAATTCCTGTGCTTTTCATACATTCAATGAACAAAAGCAGGAAATTAAATGTACAGTGTAAAGAAAAACAAATATTTTTAGTAATCTTAGGTTTCTGTGTCACTTCTGCTTGCTTCCAGTTCACGTTGGGTTCACAGTGTAATAGGTTCTTCTGCTTAAATTTTGAGAACTACAGATGAGAATTGAATGGAAATTTTACCAGAATGTTTAATTTGTTCTAATCCTATTGAACATGTAGAAACTAAATTTTAAAGCATTGTTATAAAATCATTGATATCACTTTCAAAGTTTTGACTTTTGAATATTTTAAGTATGTGAACTTAAAGGTCGTGTGAAATGCCACCGAAAAGACCTGTTTCACCTGTCACTTAAAGAATTAAGTCCTCCAATCAAAGACCCATTGGAATTATTTCAATATCTTTTACCGTTCTCAAAATATATGTCTTCAAAGTTTGATGGTTTCTGAAGAAACTAATTGCCTATGCAAAAATAATGATGTGGAGTGTTGCACAGTGTTATGATTTCTTTTGTTAACCCTATATAAATTATCTCTTAATTACTGATTATATCGATTACAGTTTGGTGAATGATATCAATATTTTTCAAGGAAAAAATTAAAAGTTCAATAATAAACCCCTCGGGGAATAACAATGCTACCAGTGTCCTTGAAATTAAGGTTGAAAAAAAACAAAGGCTAACATGTGCCATAAATGGTATGTCCCTCTTTCGATGTCACATATTTTTATATTTAGCTCATGTTTATTCATGATACAAGTGTGAAATGGAAACTTCTCTGTAAAATGGTCAATATTTGATGGATTTTAATGGAAATTGCGGCTATTTTCTGGATTTTTAATACTTTTTACATCAAATATCCAACTATCTTTTTATCATGTCACACGACCTTTAAAAGAATTCTGAAAAAAAGAAGTTGGCAAACACAAAAATTTACAAAAAGAGAATTGTGTTTATATTAGCAAAAAGAAAAGTGATTAGTGCAGCAAACTAACCTTACTGCATTATTGAAACTGCAGAGGTAGGACACATGATGCATTATACCTGTTGCCTGTTACAGATTATATTGTGGTGTTTCATGGTCAGGGAAGTAGCTACGGTGGGCGGCGCTGGGCGGTGACACCCAGCACTCGATATTCCCGCCCAGCACTCCAGGCAAACAAACGTCCCCCCGCCCACCACAAATCTGCCTACCGAGACCTAAAACTAGCCCTAAATTTACTCCCTAAAGTAAAATGAGGGAAAAATGAAAAATTAATGGCTGAAAAATGGGGTAGATGCCATGGGGTGGGGTGAGGTGCTTTCCCCCAGATCAGACATTTACCCGGCACTCAAATTTTGCTAGCTACATCCATGTTTATGGTTGTATCATTTTGTAAATAAAGCTTTTCACAGTCTTGTAATTTAACACTGTAAGTTACTTCAGATACAGGTAACCCTATTATTGATGTTGCCTACTTCTCAGAGTTACTTTTACCAATGTTGTAGTCTTGAGCGACTAATAAGTTTGGGGTTGGACATCTGCAGCCCTGTTAGTTGTGATACTGAATGAAATCCTGCCTCCTAGAATGATGTTATAATTGATACATACAGGAAAACATACCTCAGCACAGTGTTCGCAATAAGGAATTGAACCTGGGAGGGAATTCCCTCTCTAGAAATTTCTCTGGGAGGGATTTTCAAAATCAAGGAGGGGGTTATCACTTGGTAAAGATACTATTGCAATTTAATGTGTGTATTATAACTGTAGTTACGATCTCAGCTGCAGAAAAGTGTGCGGGATCTTCCCTCATAAGATTTATTTTTGTGCTGGATTCGAAAGACAAAAGAGGGATTCACGCAATCCCGCGCCTTAGTGCGAACACTGCCTCAGCAGCTCCAAACTGTCAAATACTAGCAACCAATGAGTATAATTTTATTTCGTAATACGTTCGACGTAATGTGAGATCCCGTCCGCGCATGCGTGATCAGTTCGTTCGCTTTAAGATGTAGTGATCAGTTGCTGTTCTTTACCATGGAGAAAATCTTGAGTTTCAACCCGATATAAGGCAAATTCACAGCAAACACTTGCAACCAGAATGATTTGGGATGTTATCTTGATGATATTCGCTATGTTCTGAGCGTGTCAATACACGATGTCAGAATCTCAGACTAATAAATTGTCCGGTGCGCGCACCGAGACTAAAGCACACTCTGGCCAGGCATGTAACATGCAGAGTGCCAGTTCCACGAAATGAACTGTGGCGGGAATTCTTATGCCATTGTTAGCCTAACGCGGTTAGGACTAACGTTACACATGTAGCTACTGTGCGTGGTACATACACACACTGTGTGGTAGCGATACTCTGACTGAGTTGCAAGAGACAGCCTCGTCGCTGACGGGAGCTCAAAGAAGGTTAAGAAAAGCAAAACCTTAAAAGGAAAACTCAAAAAAGATTGGAGAGAAAATCGTCCAGATAAAACACTGCAGGATCGTTTGGAGCAGTAACACTTCTAAAAGTTGTAACGGCCTTGACATAGAGACCAGCAAAATGTTGGTTAGGCTTGAAAAATTAATGTGACTGTGAGGACTTATCCATAGAATGAGCTATGGAGAGCAACAGCATAAAGTGCTGATTTTCAAGATGAAGAGGTAAGTGTTGCAGACTACAGTACTTACCAGTGACAAAATGAGAAATAATCAGTCACATACTGTAGGTCTAACTGTTAGGCCTAGCCTACATGATACAGTCACAGTCTTCCCCAGTCAGAGACTGAGGGTGGGAACAGAAAAGATAGTACTGGACAGAAAACCCTTGGGGTTAGCGTTAAGGTTTACAAAGATGAACCAGCAGCTAACAGCACATATTACTGGCCTAGCCTACCTAACCTAGAAACCACACAAGTGGAAGAGAGTGCCAAAACGTAGTCCTTTGAATCTTATGGCACCAGAAACCTTTGAGGAAAGGATAATAATTTATAGCTCTGTAGTGTCAAGCAGAAAACCTTGCAGAAACTGAAAGTGTAGTGGATGCATCACACCTTTATTCTATTAAAGTTTGAACTTAGTCCTACTTGGCTAGTAGCCAACATATTTATGTTCTCTAAGGCAAGGTGAGACCTTGTCAATCTGAAAATACTAAATAGGCCAGCTTACTGTAGGCCTACAAATAAATCAGTGACAGTATAAAACCACCCAGTGGTTAACTTGAGATGATCCTACTAACACTGTCAAGGAACTGCATGAACAGAAAAAAGCTGTAGCCTATACATGTGGTAGATGCCACGTACTACATTTAACTGATGCTTGCCGCATTTTTTCAGTGTGGGCAAAGCTCCCCTACTGTGCGACTTTACTGTGAGACAACGCCAGGCTGGCAGAACAGGCCAAAGTAGTGTCTCCCTCCCGAACACGGGCACCTTTTAGGGCCCCAAACAAAGCACAGGAAACAAGTGCAATATTCCAAAGTGATGGAAAATGAACAACAAACCAGCAGGAGGGAGCCAAGGTTCTAGAAGGTTACTTAGGTAGGATATTGGGGTAGACTAAGTAACTTACCCAAATTTCCATGATAAATTGTGGAAGCTAACAGTATACTGTAGATCGTTTGCTATTGTACATAATTGGAACAGGATTTGTACTGTACCTCACCTTTAGACAAACATTTCAAATGCAGGTGAATAGTGTACACTCTGCCCAGGCCGGCCTTTTAAAATTCATCTCATAGAGGCCGAGGCTATGGGCAAAGAAGTTCATAGGCTGATTGAAAAGGATGTACAGTAGTTGAAACATTCCAACTTTATGGAGGATTTATTTGAATACCTTCACATGGCTCAAGAAAGCCAGAGACAATAGAATGACCCCTGATCTTTCAGAGCTTTATATAAAAGCATAAAATATCATTTTAAAATGGATACTGTTGAAACAGTGTTAGTAAGGAAGTTAATAATAAAGGACTGTTAAATGGCATCTTTAGACCTGAGGGATGCATGTTACTACATGGTTTTAATAGCATTTGAAGAAAATATTTATAAACCGCTGTTAACGGGAAATTTGTGGCCAAACAAAATCCAGTAGGGGTCACTTCAAGGCCAAGGCATTTTACACAGTTTCTCAAAGCACCCCTTTGCTTCTCTTAGACTGCTAGGGATCACAATGCATAATTGCATGATACTTTGATGATAGGGTACATTAATAATAGCCAGAACAAAGCAACAAGCTCAAGAAGCTGTTGTCAGAACTACGAGTTTGTCAGACCTGAGATGATTTTTCACTCACCCAGAGAAGTGTTTGTCTGCCTCTGCAAAAGAAATATAATTCTTATGGCTAATTTTTAGTTCTTTGACAATGCAAGTCAGATTAACCCCAGGGAAAATTAATGAAATGTAGCAAGACTGCCATAATCATAATTACAGTAGAGTGGCAGCTGGGATTGGAAAGTTGGTAGGAGCTTTCCCAATAGTAGAGTACAGTCCACTCCATTATTGGAATCAGAAAACTTTAGAGATGTTACTGTATGTCTCAAAAAGGAAAATACTGTAGCCATATTGATACGTCCTTATCAATTATAATGGACTATGGCCTCCACTGATGCTGCTGCAAAAAGGTATCTATGGGTTTACTACAAAGTGTGTCTGGCGAGCGACGCATCAGGTTAGGCTGGGGTGCCTCTGATGGCGACACAAGAATTGGTGGCAGATGGAATATCGAATTAGTACCAGCAAGAATGAGATAACTCTTCATACAGTACAGTACTACAGTACAGTATGTCGTAAGGAATGCTGTTTTTCTAGCATAGCGAGCATTTTGTTCAAGAACACGGAGCTGTTGTAGCCTTCAAAAACACACGGCTGCTAGGCAAAAAGTATGTTACTTGTAATAAATTTGAGGATGGTTTACGTAGTGAAATACTGTTAGGTGATCAAAAGGAAATTGCTGATAAAGCATCTAGAAAATTTAGTGATCTGTTAGAATGGATGTTAGACAAGGAGAGTTTGAAGATTCTAATTGTACAAGTTTCTTGGTTCCAGATGTGGACCAGTTTGTCACATGCAGAATTCGCACGTCAGGCTCTGGAGAACAGACTCAATGGCAGAAGCTATAGATGCTTTTACATTAAGCTGTTCATAGCTTATTACTGTATGCTTCCCCCATTTGACCTAAAAGGAACATGTTTTACTACAGTAAGATTGACAGGGAAGAAGCTGACAACTTCAAGATTATCCTTAAATGAGCAACAAGGTCATGGTTCTTAACATTGGAATTGTTTATTGAAGATAAGGGGATTTGTCAAAGTACTGCATATACAGTAACATGTTAGACAAAGTTGGAAACTCATGGTGGAACTCCATCTGAAAAACAATGGAATGGTTATGCCTAAGAATGGTTGGAATTGTTTTAAATGGAGGATTGATCCATTGCAGGCTACTCCAGGACAGGGCATAGCATGCCTTACTACATTATTGGATATTGTCAAATACAGTGCCCTTAACACAGCACAGGCAGCCCTATTGTCTCATGGATATTCAATAGGAGATCACACAATGATTTACAAGTAAATAAATATTTTTAAGGGGCCTTCAATTTAAGGCCTCCTTTGCCTCAATATGATTCCAGTTGGGATGTGAAGCTACGTAGTTCTAAGATTCATGTCAGCAACCAGAATGCTGGGTCCCAAGGAACTTACATAAAAAACCTGCATGCTGTTTGTACTTTGTCTCTCCATTGCCAACAGACTGAACATATGCTGAATATATTGCTGATATGGAAATAACAGCAGGAACTCTTTATGGAGGGATTAGTAGACCAGGCAATACAGGTATGGCACAGAAATGTGTGGCATACAGTATGGCATATCCATTACTGTAGATAGACTGGTACATAAAGGTACAGTATAGTGTATGGTGGAATACCTGAAGAGGAATTCAATGTGTAGAGGAAAAGAGAAAAGTTTGTCAGTTTTCTGTAAGCCTCATTCTAAGGTGTCACATGATACCATAGCCACATGGCTGTGAAATGTAAACAGTAATGTTAACAATCTGGTGTTGACATCAGTGACTTCAAACCACAAACTATTAGATCAGCTGCAGCAGTGTCCAAAGCGATGTCTGCTAATGTAACATTTACTGAAATCTTTTCCTTAGCATGATGGAGTGCACTAGTTCAGAACAAACTTTCTTGAAGTTTTTCAACAAACTTATTCTGGTTGGGTATCAGAGTTTTGATAAATGTACTTCTTTAGGTCTAGAAGTGTAAAAAGTTGCAGTATACTGTAGCATCTTTATGTAAGTACTGTACGAACTTTACTACAGTCTTGCGTTTCAGCAACACCTTTAACTGTAAACAGTTCAAATTGTTTTTAAATGACATGGAACACTTATGATGGAGAGATGTGCTGTGTTCTGTTAATGTGGGGTATGAGGCCTGAGTTGCTTTAAAGATCTCACATTACGTCGAACGTATTACGAAATAAAATGAAAAGATTAAACGAGAACTTACCTTGTTCGAAGTTTGATCTTGATTTTATGAAGTAATAGTGAGTGAGAGGTAATGTGCCCTCCTCTCCCACCCAGAAACTTCATAAATGAAAATGTTAGCTGAGCCAGCTAGCATCTTAATTTCTATACATGTATTAAAAAGCTTACAGTATGAGTACAGTCATTTAACTGTGTGATGTATTGTGGTCTGATAACTCAGGCCTCATACTTTAAAGACTGATCACGCATGCGCGGACGGGATCTCACATTACCTCTCACTCACTATTACTTCATAAAATCAAGATCAAACTTCGAACAAGGTAAGTTCTCGTTTAATCTTTTCATTATCCGCAAGCTTACACCATAGGCCTAACTGACAATTTTAAAGAATTATAGCTTTCAACTGAAGAAAAAACTTGTGGTCCATTAAAAGACACATTAAACAGGTCAGATTTTTTACAATACTTTGTGAAAACCTGCAAAAGAACACAAATGCAATCTCCAAAGTATGAATTTTTGGCATGCTTTTTTCAGTATAGAAAGTTTCCCAGGAGTCACAATCCCAAGGAAAGTGGAGTTGCTACTGAACTCCTGACTAGGAGCCAGACTCTGAGGTGGAGTCAGGTATTAAACCCGCCCAAGCCTAATTCTGTTATGCTGTGTACACATTTTATGCAATGATTTTCATCACAAAACTTGCATCTTGGCAGCTTTGTTTAAAATTGCATTTAATGCTTGTGTGGAATGATCTAGTATTGATCTTTAAATTATTCAGAGACTTTGCAGTGAAAATGTTGATTCAAAATTGTCTTGTATGTATTCATTGTGAGTTGATTTTCAGATGCAATTTTACAGTTGAAATTTTCAAATTGCTAAGAATTTTTTTACCAAAATCGTATTCCTCTTTTTGCTAACTTCCTGTGCTTTCCCCTTTTTTCTTGCTTCTTGCTTGCAGGTTACACTTCAACATTCCTGTAATTTACAAAGTTACATGGCACCTGTCATAGTAGAATGCAAACTGTATTCAGCATTGTTTCAAGTAAATATATCAAGGGTGAGTCTGAATGCAGACTTTTACTTTAGAATTTGGCATACTGTACATGTTTCTGTTACAAAAATGTTGTACAGCAGTCTTTCAACAAAGTACCATTGTCTGGCGGAATTGTGTGGGGTGGGCATTGTATGGGGGGTTGGGGATGGGGTGGGCAGGGGAAGTTTTCTGGGAAAGGTATGAACAGTTTCATGAGAACAGCATAGAGACTTGGACCAGATACTGTAACTGCCTCTCACTTCTGATGTTGTCAAAAGGGTGGCAACAACACTAGACAATTCTGTGTGAAGACAATAGCATATGATTTTGCCATTGTCAGTTTAAGTACTTTTTTTTTTGTTTTTCATTTTTTCATGGATTTTTGTTCATGAGATTTAGCTGTCCCTAAAAATAAATTATCTGTAGCTGGAATATGATGTATGATTATATTTTGTCAGTGGTAAAATTTTCTTTTGAAATTACTGGTAGGAAGTTGCTCAGTTTTTGCTGTGGAATTTCTTTACATTATTTTCATTCTTATTTTTAAAGAGAAAGGCACACCTGTGATTCTGAACAGGTCATGTATAAAAATTTTTAATTGTATTTCAATTTCTTTCTTTTTTTATTCCTTGCAGGTGCTAGAAAGATTATTCAAGAAGTGTGTGAATGCCAGTTCTTCAGATAAATTTGAAATTTTAGAAACTGTGCCAGTGGTGTATCTCCTTGGTAAGATTGAAGTTTTTCATTAAATAATTTTACCTTTTTCCAGCCTGCTGATTTTGTGCTGTAGTAGAGTGAAAATGGAAGCAGTTGTTATGGGATACTATTAATGTTTTGTAGGATGACAGTTCATGCCAGTACTCAATTGCCACCCCTTTGGATAACTTCTTTTACCGTTCTCTGGGAAAATCTGTAAAGTTTATAGAAATACTCAAGATCTATGTATGTAGTGGGTTTGCTGGCTTTTCATGAGTCTTCAAGGCCCAATGCATGTATCATTTAATTGTAGGCAACTCAAAGTTTTTTCAGAGTCGTGTACTTAAGGTCTTAGGGGTCATGACTCTGAATGAATTCATGACTGGAATGTTCATTCTTAAAAAGTTTACAATGAAATTCTAACTGCAGTCTACAGTGTACCATTCAGGGCTCGAAATAACGGGCGCCCGTGGGCCCGATGCTCCTAGAAATTCGCTCGGGCCCGTAGCTTCTGCAGGGAAAGGGGCCCGGTTGGCTCCTAAATATTTTAAGTCTAATTGTACAGTCTGCGCATGAACCTCTCCACCCACATGTCAACGATCTTACATCTCGCAAAGCCTGTGTATTTCGTATACTAACAGTCACTTAAAACCTGCGAAACACACACTTCTGAAATCAGTTCACATCACTCATAAACAGTCTGCTTTGTCACAACACGGATGATCACACATGCAGACATACAGTACACCGATGTCCGTCATAAGTAATGTAGGTGGTAGTTTTGGGCCCCTTGATTTCTCGTTTGGCCCCTAGATTCCATGAGCTAGGGGCCCGGTTGGCCCTCAAAGTTAGAAGGCTTATTTCGACCCCTGCCATTGGAGTATAGTAACAGCAGGCCTACACTAGTGGTGTCCTTATGCCTGAAATGCAGTATTTCTGATTTCAGAAATGCAGGCATCAACTGAAGGGAAAATTGGTGATTAAATGAAGAAAGAGCAAACCAGCTTCTTCACAATGGTGTATTTTGATAGTGTAAATTTGACTGTAAAATAAGAATGTTAAAAGAACTTACACCATGTGTTACAAGAGATTTACCCACCCCAAACTTTGGGGTCGAGGCTCTTTTGGGCGGCTTTGTTTTCGCTTTATCTGTTGCTTGGGTTGTCAGCTTTGTTTTTTTGATGAGTTTGGCTGTGTTCACGGTGGCTCGTGGAAAGCACATCTGATCTATTTTGGCTTTGGTTTTGTTTTCCCTTTGTGTTCATTTCCAAGCACGTCAAAAATTCTTCCAAAATTGTTTTGAGTGTTTGTTTTCGTTTTCAGTACTTGTCCTGACAGTGGCTCTTCATGTGCAGTGTTGGTACTTTCATTGTAAATGTGTGTGCTTGCATTTGTGAAAGCTCATCCCTAACTTTTCAAACATGCACACATGTTTACCCAGACGTGTGGATCTTTGCAAAATGACCTGTTCCAGGAAAGCCAAAGATTCGTTAAAAATCATCTTATATTAGAAAAATCTTGTAAAATTATTTATTTTAAATAGTAAAGTTTGTATCCTTCTCTTTGTCTAGATCCAGAGTTTCAGACAAGTTTGACAAAGTTCAACAACTTAGTATTGAGATCCAAGGCATGTAGTTTAATAATGGCTGAACTTAACATGAAGACTGAAGAAAACTCAGTAAATAATCAGTGACCACAATTTCTCCACCAATACATTCTGATTTATTCAGGAAAAAATGATTTGAAGAAAATGCCTGAATTACAGAGAATTATGGGACATGACCTTTTTCAGGTTGGAAAATACATGTGACATGTATAACTTTGAATTTATCAATCTTAGTAGCTGTGTATATTTGACTAAAAGAAATATTTATTTTTAATCACTGAAGAAATGATGGCAGGATGCTGGATGTGCTCTTAAGTTTCGCTAAAGAATACCTTTGTAAGTTGGTTTTCTCAGAGTTTAACTTATGCAAGTTTTACTTATCAAGTAAAGTTTCATTTTCCAAGGTAGGGACCATGCTTCTTGTTTGGGTACTGCCTTTACACGCAGCTCATAATAGTACAAAAAACAGGTTTTTATGAGGTACTTAATGCTAGCAGTTAGGTCTCAAAGTGTTTTCTAAAGGCCTGTCATAGTGTAAAGCTTGTCAGTCCTTAATGTTCTGAAGTAGCTCAGGAGATGAAAAGTATACGCTCTCAGTCAGATTAAAGATGCACACTTTATAGCATTATTTCTGTTTTCTATTCTCTTATGCTGAAAACCATGTAAAACCGCACTAGGTTCCATATTTTCAGTTTTTCATAGGAGATAAGAAGGACTTCATTACCAGCTCGCCAGATAAAAGGTAAATGCTACTTCATTGATGTATTCAGTTGGTTATGATCAGCATAACTAGTCTTTTTTCTGGTTCCCATAAGGTGGTTCATAGGCAATTTGAAGGAAAATGAAAGGGGGAAGAAGGAGGGGGGAAGGAGGTGTAGGTCGGGTGAAAATGTTTGGAATGCAGTTTATATAGCAGTTATAGCTTGAACTAAAATTCTTGGTCAGGTCAAAGTAAGGTCTTTTTTTTTCATCCAAACAAGATCTATGGTTTTCCTCTCTGAAATGACCTTCTAAATTGAAAATTTTCATGCTTGAGTAAATATGCTGGGAATTGAGAGCCACAACATGAAGTTGGAATCCACATGTGTTGTTGGAGGTTTCAGCCTTATTTATTGTAGTGTCATGGAACTAAAATAATTAAAGGCCTAAAAGATAGCAACTATAATATTTCTATACACATTGACAGTCTGTTGCCTCTGTGCCTAGAAAGTCTTCCATGTGACAAAACCAAAGGCAAGGGAGTAGGCAAGGGAAGTCCCATTTTACCACTCCTTGTTTAAGCAGGAAATTCCCATAATTTTTTTCCTCCCCCCTTTAAAAGGAGAAGAAGATCTTTCCAAGATTATGTACCTTTCAAGGATTGTAGTTTGCAAGTAGGATGCTGCTTTGTACATTTTAAACAATTGTATGTACATAAGTTCACTGAAATATTTGTGTGCCAACTGTTTCGTTTTTATAAAAGTTACAATTATTTTCATACTACCACTTATTTTTGCATGTAGCATTTCCTTTCCATTAGTGCAGCCCAAATATCAAAATTAAGGGACTTTGTCAAATCAGAAACGAAAACAAAGGAATGTCTCCCAAAGAAATTAGCTTACAAAGTTGGCTTAATATTTCTTTTAATGATTTTTTTTTTTTTTTTGACAATAAGGAATCAACTGTAGTCTTTGTATATCTATTCAAGAGATAAAACTGCTTTCTGTCATGTTTAATTGAAGATTACTTATTTTTCATACAAAAATTCTCATCCTGACTGGCTCATTCTTGACAATGCATTTGCAATCGATTAAGGGCAAATACATTCAACCCAGCTTGAATGGATAAACACGGGTTTGTTAAATTAATTGGCTGATTTAATACTGCTACAATTGGTTGTATGTGATTGTTAAATGTATGCAAGGTCATGGCATAGTTAACTGTGTTATGTAATGCTTTCATTTTCAGAGCACATCAATAATTCTTGTTGTAGAAATCATGGGAGACATGCAAGTTCATAATCAAGGAGAGGGGGCCAGGGAGAGAGCCCCAAGAAGAATCTCGCTTATGAACAAATCATTGCAGTTAAACACAAATTAGCATAAATTACTGTCCTGAAAATATCTCCTTCCCCCTTCCTGGAAGCCATTTCCCCTCCCCACCACCTTTGGTAACTGGTCTATGTTTACACATCTTTTTGCTTCAACATCTCTTTGTTTGGACACCTTTGGGGGTGGGGGTAAGGAAGTTAGGGTCAGGAGTTCTTGTGGGGTCACAGTCAGGGATATGTTACAAACAGAAATCATTTACACAAAATTTGGATGTGAAAACAAAAACAAAAATATGGGTACATTACTCACACCTGCATGTGTTTAGAGTTTTGGATCACAAAAGGTATTGAAAACATAGCGAGGTTAGGGACACAGATGTGTAAGACACCATGTCTGGCTAAGGGGGACCCTTGAGAAGATAGCTAATTTATTTGATGTCTCCAAATAAGATTAGGGTAACTGCTTCCCCTTATAAGCTAAACCAGTACTATCCAAAACTTATAATAATTTTTTAAAGGCAAAATGCAGTCATCCCAATTATAATTGGTGTACTCTGGTATCCTAATTCATCAGTGGATCTTTTTAATCCTTTGGCAATATTTTTGTTACTGAATTGTTAAATTCATGGAGCAATATTTCCAAACTTTACCTTTTGTTGGCAATATTTATGTTCAAAACATCTTCAGAAGTACTTGTAAGGTAAATAAGAGGAGATTTGCAAGTTTCGTGATTTTTCAAGGCAATTGTGGGGCTACCAGTTATTCCTTTTATGCTATGAAGTGTAACTAAAGCAATGCAGCTGACTATTCAGAGACGGGGAAATTTTGCTTTGTTTTAGAGGTTGGAAGTGTGTGTTTAGAAGTGTGTGTTTTTAATGTTCCTACCAAATAAATATTCCTGGACAGGCCTTATAGGTATCTTGTGCTCCAGCTAATAGCTATTTTTTTTTTATTTTGTTGAACTGGAAACTTATGGCAAGAATAAAAATAGATATTTGGGAATCCAAGTTTTAACTTTTGTATAGTAGGTGTATGATTTTTATACTATGTGGTTTTCGTCAACTTTAGATTATTTTTGCTGCCTGACGAAATACAAACTATTACTCAAAATATCAAACTCCTGTGGTTGTTTAAACGACGGACTTGTCATAATCTTGTCTCAGGTGAAGGGGTTGGCGCTTGATTCTACCAGGCAGGTGATATTAGCTGGAAATACATTGTAAAACTTTTCATTTCTGCTGATCCAATTTGATCCGCTTCCAGTGGCACTGCCATGCTTTGGTGATTGGGGGGGAGGGCACAACAGATGATGTCGTAATAGCACTTCGGTAACCTCCCAAGTCTGCGCAAAATGCGTTTTATTTTTTCGTGCGCTCCCTACTTCCGTATACACAGTAGGGGATCCTTCCCTTGTCAGGTTTCACTACAATAAGGTGCTGTCCTGGGGGAGGGGGTGTCTCCCTCCCCTTTGAGAAATTTTTGTATATTTAAGGTTGCTTAGATGCAAAATGGTGATATCTGTGATATTTTTGGAGCTGATCACATACCTGTATGGCTGGAAAATGTCCATAAATAATTAAGTGAATTCTAATTTGTCCCAACTGGCCTGGATGTTTTTTTCAACTGAATGGCTTAAATATTCCCTTTTTTATGCACCCCGAGTTTGAATACAGCAGTGAGGATCTTTCCTTTGTCACTACATAAAGGTACAGTCCTGGGGGAGGGGGTTCCCCCTCCCCTTTGAGAAATTTCTGCTAATTTAAGGTTTCTTAGATTCAAAATGGTGCTATCTTTTGGAATATATTTGAGCTGATCATATATAGGTGGAAAATGTCCATAATCTAGTGAATTCTTATTTTTGGTTAGGTGAAAAAGGAGAGTATGTTGTCTAAGAGAAGAATACATTGTCAACAAACCTCCTGAAGACTCCCTTTTGGCTA
Organism: Holothuria leucospilota; assembly: GCA_029531755.1. Lineage (NCBI taxonomy): Eukaryota > Metazoa > Echinodermata > Holothuroidea > Aspidochirotida > Holothuriidae > Holothuria > Holothuria leucospilota. The sequence continues at coordinate 3,353,741 of CM055967.1, read as the reverse complement.
CTTTACCGCTTTCTATTGAGGCAAAGTTCTTACCCATTAATACGTGCGTTGGGTCCACAGAAACATTGTTGGACTATAATGAAATTTTTCCTCCTCTTCATTGTGCATTATGAAAAGCATGGCTGGCAGATACCTGCATAGGGCCTCCTGGAAGCTCTGGATAAAGTACATAAAATTGAGCAATGACATAATGCTTATTACTTGACATCCAAATGATAATAAAGAGTATGACGCAGAGCACTTTACAACTATCGTATTTTCACTAATTTTGAACGAAAATCCAGATGAACAGCTTCCAGCAATGGGAAACAGGCGGGAGGGAGAGTATAGGTGCAGGTACCTGATAGGTATAGCAAAAGGGGTGAAGGACTAACAAGCGCGTTTCAGAATGCTTTTTTTCTTGTCGTAGGTGTATTAAAAGTCACAATCTATCAGAGGCGTAGCCGGGAATTTTTGAAGGGGGGCGAAGCCCATAGACAGACTCTCAGCGCTTAGCGCCACCATGAGTTGGCGCGAAGCGCAAGAAAATTTTGGCCCAAAATGCCTCCCAGATCGCTGGAAAAGGCACTTCTCAGGCCTGCTTTACCGCATATAAATAGGGGAAGCACTAGCAATATTGTATAAATAAACATTAAAAATTACCAAAAATATGCTCAATAGGGGCGGCCGTGCCGACTTCACCCCCTTGGCTACGTGCCTGCCATCTATACCGATAACGGCTGCGCGCAAAGCTCTCGGTAAAATTTTTGGAAAATGTTTAACGGCAAATACGTAATTTCAACTTTTCAAATCATGCTACAACAACTTAGATTGAAAGATCCCATATTGATGCTAGGACCCTACAGATGTTGTGATTATAGTTCCATGTATTATTACCTTAATAATGGTCATGAGATGGAGTGCAAACCGTAAAGCATTTGCGCAAAGCGCGCGAAATTTTTCATTAAATAAGGTTTCCATGACAAAACTGCATTCAGAATCTGCATCGAGACACTTTCAATCGCCCAACAACCTACATGCTACTCAGAAAGCCAGTCCTTTACCTGGTAATTCGTGAACAGCTTTCAACTTTTGCTGCTGTACTTCTCCCGGAGTTGCTGTCAGAAGATACTGATAATGAGAACATTGTGATAAGGTTTGAAGCGCGCGGAGCGCGCGAAATTTTTGATAGTTTGTGAAGGATTTGCGAAAATTCTGATAGTTTGAGAAACATTTGTGATAGAAAATGATTAAATAGATCTATCACTCGGTTAAAGCACACCTCACCCTACCCCCTACAGAAATCTATAGCGTAATCGCCTTTTGGGATCATTTTTAAAATTTTAAAAAAAATTTTTCTGGGGGGGGGCACGCCCCCCCCCCCCCCTCCCCGTGCCGGCGTCACTGTCCGCTTCAGCACGTGGAGAATATCCTATGATCAGGAATCATTGCATTTTACAGTACTGAACTTTTTGTGTGATACCCAGGCAACCTCATCCTTTCCAAATCCATTCTAACAAAGGGACTTGACAGGCAACATGACTTTGATGTCTAACTAGTTGCCGACAGTCGGGAGCAGTTCACTTACTGGAATACACCTAACAAACAGGTGCGCGCAGTAGACGAATATTATTGCTCTATGATGGTAATGAGCAAAAAGGGCGTAAGTCTAAATCTTAATGACTGCTTTTGATCAATTCTGGCATCGTCTCGCAAGCTGCAGAATTCTTACTCTTGTTCAGCATGTAACTAGACAACAACTGGTGATTTGTCAAACGCGTCGAAAGTCTCAAATTAGTTTCCAACTCAAGCGACTGGCAATGGTAAGGGAATGGGTTACTTGTTCCGCGACGTACTCCATAAGATATAGCAGACGACGTGGCCGTGTGACACCATGACCCTGCTTATTTGTTAAAAATGAAGCTTATTGAAATTTTAAGAACAACATTAAAAGAGATTGTAGTCGGCAACTAGCAGAGAGCAAACAGATTTTGTCTGATGTATCTCTTGCTAATGCTATCTCCCTGATTCCAAAAATTGCAATTTCATTTATGATGGATGGATTACATATTCATCCTTGATTCTGTTGCATAAGGAATTCAATACCTTAATTATAAGGGGAAACCAAAAATGAAAAGTTAATCCGTCATCGGCGTGCTTTAATTCGAAAAAAGTGATCATTTACTAACAGATTATGCCGGAAATGATGCGGAAAGGGCTTAAGCTTCATAAGGTAATTAGCTTTGAAGTGTCTTAGAAGCACCTGATGTAAGGTCAAATAACCTTTATGAGCTTCTTACTAGTTCACTACATACAGACATGATCAGGAAAACTTCACCGTTCATGCTTACCTTGAATTGGTTGAAATAGATCTTTTTAAATGTCAGATCAGGTGCCAGTATCCACGGTTTATGTGTAGCAAGAAACAAATAGATAAAAAATAAAAAAAAAAATAAAAGTAATTAACCCTTAAACGAACTAAGCTCCGATATACTTGGTCTATTTACTTGTAGATTAAGCGGTACATTATGCAGGTAGCGCTTATCCTTCAAAAGATATCTCAATTAGCCGTGTCAAGAGAGTCAAGTACCAATACTAATGATGGGTAATAACAGTCAACAATGACACCTAGCCATTGAATACCTCTCCTTCAGCCCTTGTGATTCTCTGTCTTAAAGGTCACTAAAAGTTGCCTGGCTTTTTGTGGTATTTGCTGCTTGTAACGGATGGGTTTAAGCAACAATAAATATTTGATATGTTTTGAGTAAATCTAGCCAGCATTCAGTTCTTCTGTATGTTCCCGGAGACATTGGGCAATTTCGGTGCTACATTTGTAACTTACACTTAGCTTGAACTTAAAACAACCACGAGTGATGCCATCTCTTGGATTTCAACTAATTGCCTTTACCTTGAGGAAGATAAGGATATGAGTTTACTACGGGGAATAGCTAATTCCACTACTTTCATCAGGAAGCTGTTACGGAACATCCCCCTGCTTTCATGCAATCAGATTATAAAACAATGAGACAAAGAAAAAAATGCTTGCAATACTTTGGAGAACAAATGTGATTAATTTAGCCTACGGTTATGAGCAACAACTTTTGACGTATGTCCTATGAGAGTCAGCTAACTCATATGACTATTCATGAATATACAGCTACTGCTGACTCCGGAGACACACATGTGTCTATCGTATGTATACATGACGAGTATTTGCAAAAGCGTACACCATCAAATACCTAGCCGTGTGCTGTTGGATAAAATGGCCAGTTATAGAAATTGATTTGCATAACTGGCGTTGCTCTTTTTCATTTAGGCTAAAGCTGGCTTTATATGGCTACGTGAATTTTGATTTGGAAAAAAGCTATGTGTTTTCTTGGCCACCATGCTGCATTGACATCAAGAAAACCGCAGTCTTTGAAACCTCACAATTCTTTTGTTCTGGAATATTATCATGCTAAGAACCCAACTAGGAGTTAATTAATAACGCAAAACGAGAACCCCCTATCCTTAAAAGTTGTACACAAATAGCACGAAGGTACCTAGCAGTAGCGTAGCCAGAGGGGGAGCAGGGGGCAGACTGCCCCCCCCCCCCCGGGCGGCAAATCGGAGGAACATCGGGACGACGCCCAAAGTGAAAAAAAAAAGAAACGAAGGGAAAAATAGGGAGAAGGAAAGGAAAGGGAAGAGGAAAGGGGGAAGAAGGGAGAAAAAAGAGAAAAAGGGAAAATAACAGGAGAAAAAGGAAATAAAATAATAAACAATAGGAATCATTATCGATGGAAGGAAAGGATGGGGAGAAGGAAACGGGCTTGATAAGGTAGAACACTGGTTTCAAATATCGAAGGGACGAGTATACTGATACAGGTAGGGCTAGGGACTGTGGAAAAGACCAAAGGGAATGAGAAAGAGAAGGGCTAAGAAGGCAGAAACGGGACGAGGGATGAAGCGAGGCAGATTGTGCATGAGAAAGAGGAAAAGATGAACTAGGAAAGGGAATAGAGGGCGTTAGACGACTAGGGAGTCCGGAAGGACAGACTATGAAGCAGAGCAGTCAGAGTAATGGGATAGAAAAATGGACGTAAAGCAAGGCTGTCAGTGTGGGAGCTATAGGGGTAGTAGCTACCGTCCCGAATTTTATTTTTAATCACTATCAAAAAGGATACTTAAAATAAATGTCCCGTTGCAGATTTTCTTTCAAAGTCACACAATGAGTGGAAAGTATCCAGTTGCGTTGCCACTTATTGGGTTTGGTGTCAGAACCCTAATGAGTGGTCAAGAAAAAGTTGCCAAGAGAAACTATAAGCATGAATTTGAATATAACATGGGCAAGCTCCCCCATATTTGCTTTCCCAGCTGACTAGATATAAAGTGATAAATCTTAGCTCTATGCACTTACATTTTATTTTGTTTCTCAGGGGACCTCCTGGTGTGGCTGACTTTGGCAGCAATCCTCACTAAAATCTTAAAAACCAAGATATGTAGTAATTTTGGAATGTAACGTAGTAGCGTGCGCAATGGGGGCCGGGGCCATGGCCCCCACCGTTGTAAGTAGTCGGGGGAAAATCAGCTAGTCGGGGAAATCGGAAGCAGTCTGACCGAGACTGGCCGAGCATCAGGTGCACTCTCCCTCCCCCAATTGGCCGTTATGGTGTTTTCCTACACATGCTCTTTAGAATATTTTTCCCATTGCGCTTCATACCATATCCTCTCTCCCCTTTTTAGTACCCCACTTTTTTTTTTCATCTCAGCGACGCCTGTCCTAAAAAGCAAAAAAAAAATTTCCCCTCCCCCCCCCCGGGGACGAGCGAAACAATCAATATTTTGTCGCTCTTTCTTATACCAATAATCACTAAGCAAATAGCAGTCTGAAGAACGGTCAATCATCTTAGTTATAAAGATGACTACCTTTATTACTGGTCATTAGGCAACGCGTAGCAAGCCAGGGGGTGGATAAAGAGGGAAAGAGGCCGCCCGCCCACCATATTTTTAGTATATTAATATGTATTAACTTGTTACAATATTTTTGTGCTAGTGTTTCCCCTTTTCTAATGCGATATAATTAGGATAATATTAAATAGGCCAGGGATCCTGCAATAACTAGTGGCCAAATTTCACAGCCATCTGGGAGGCATTTTGGACAAAATTTCCATTGCGCTCCGCGCCACCATCGTGTTGAACGCAGGACGCTGAGAGACGTTCTATGAGTCTGGCTCCCTCCCACTTCCCTTGAATTTTTTGGCTACACCACCTGTTAACGTTCTAGCCAGTTGGACCCTTCTCTGTGCCAGTCGTTCGTGGAATGGAAAATTCAAAGTCTACCCCACATCACCCCAAATCTTGCGCCACGCCACTTGTGAAAACGTACCAACACCCCGGGGAAGGATCATTTCCTCAGTGTTAGTTTGGGAAGGCATTTTTGGCAAAATATTTCCCTGTACGCCTTCGCGCCAACTGGGTGGCGCCTCCGAGATGATAAAGTCTCAAAGGGTCTCTGAAAGAAAAGCAAGAAAAGGCATTGATCCCTCAAAAATGATTTCCTCCTCGATCTACCACCGGAGTTTACCACTGGACAGTTCACCCACGGCTTTCCGATCAAATCGGGTTATGGTAAATATGTTATTTAAACTACGATCATCGTAGACTATAAGTTCGCACATGACTGGATAAGGGCCATGTGAATATCAAGTCGATAATTTATTCTCATCCCACCACAATTCTATTCCGACAGATCCGGGACTTGTCCCTGGGTGATATAAACGGACCCAATAGAAAACGGGGGGGAGGGGGGACCCAACCTCTACAAGTCAGTTTGAAAAAATCATGAAATCGGGAACGAATATTTTCATTTTTGCCCCCCCCACCCCCCCCCCCCCGGGCGCAAGACCCTGGCTACGCTCCTGAGTACCTAAGTAGTGATACTTCCTAACTTTCTGATCCTTTCGATATACGTAACTATCGATATACCTTACTATGGTAGGTTGCAAGGACATTTCTTGTTTTATTTTGCGTGCGCCAGTAAATTGCAAAGATACAGATAGGCTAAAAATGCATTGTTTGCTTGGAAACGTAGATTGCATCAAATAAATCCTCTGTATTCACAGTTTAGCGGTACTTTATCTGTATATTTATTGCGATGGTTAGTCATAGCTTTTCAGCCCTTAGCGAGTTTTGTTGTAATGAGAGATAAGAAGGATGGGGAAAAAAGAAGAGCTCCCTTTGAGCAAACAAAACCCAACGGGCGCCCAGAAAATTCAGAGTTCTATGAAAAAATGAAAAATTTATGGTTTTTAATTTTTTTTTCTTTAGAAAATTGAAAAATTTGTGGGTTTTTTTTATTGAAGAATCTGCCCTACTTAATTAATAAGAGCAAAACCGACAGGAAAATTTGTCAGTCGACATGGTTCGTTAGGTCGGGACAGTGCGTTTGGGTAACAAATTATTGTATACTACTCATAAGGCTCCCAAACGAAAACTGAAAATTTTGCCCGACGGGGCGACAGCCTCCTTCAATGGGGCGGCATGACCCCTTCCTCCTCCCCGGCCAACGCACCATCTCTGGATCTCAGGCACTGAGGCACTTAATTTTACTTATCAAAATAATTTGCACCCGATTGCGTTTAGAAATATTCCAAAAGGGGGACCCAATGCGGACATGTCCGGGCATGCAGGGACGGAGACTATAGGTAACGTCTTAGATTCCACGGCTAAAAGAGTGTGCGGATCAGAGTAAGGGTGCGGTGGCCTGATGGAATATCCACGGAATGCTGATGGCTCCGTCAAAATGCAAACTGGTGCAAACTTTTTTGAAAAAGTGGGTGTACAAATCTCTGGATATAAAGGACATTGACCTTCCTTTTGATATTAAATTTAAATTATTTGCCTCGGCTGTGGGTATATCACGAAACATCTGGATCATTTCCCAGGCCCCAATTAATGCGACGTCGGCCGCGACCGTAATTCTCCATGATCGAAATAATCCCTCGACCACAACCGGGACCCTGTAATTTTAATCTGAGGCAACACAAATCTCGGTTTTTCAAGAGAGTGGATGGACATTCTTATCTTCGGCCACCACTTTTACTTCTTTGTAATCAATTAAAAGGTTACAGAGTAATACCATCACAAATAATGGCCATCATCAGATAATGTGAAAAGTAAAGATAAATGCGAACTTTTGTCTTTCAAATATGTTCAAGTAATGGCAAACACACAAAGATATTGACATCATTCAGAAATAGAGATAAATTTTGAGAATAGGAAGAGAATTTAGTTTCCGCCTAATTTTACTCTTTGTGATACGTTGTGTCGTGGTTTCATATTGCGAACCGAACCCATTTTCGTCCGCCTCGCTGCGAAATCGACCAGCTGTCCCCTGTTAATAATACGTTCCTAACTTTGGCGTCCCAGTGTAGCAACAAGAATGTATGGAAAGGCGATCTGTCGTGTAGGTACTGGTTAGACACCTTTCGGTGTTTGTACGACCGGACCATTCGTCAAGATCCTCTGACGTGAGAGTTACACCATTTTCGTCGGACGGGTCCGTAAATTCCGAAGCCGGTCAAGAGCCACTCCTATCAAGGGGAGGGAAGTGTTCCTTCTTTAATCTGTTTCAGCCAGAGAAAGAATAATTGATTGTTCGCCCATTTGAATAAATAGCAAGTAAGAATACTGTAACACTGCTGACTACGTTGAAGTCAATATTTTGAGTTTCAGACTCTTCTGGATTTTGACTTATAGTCGTTTTATCCTTGAAATCGTGACTTTTGATGAAAATATAGATAGTTGGTTAATTTCTAAGGCCGCCGAAGATTTAATGTTTACCCCCCCCCCCCCCCCAAAAAAAAAAAGGTGTTTGAGCTATGGATCTGGGATGTTCAATCTATACGGATCTTAAAGTTCGAGCCATGATGGCAATCATTCTCCTTTTTTATACATTCACCACCCTTCTTACCCTTCACCATACAGTTACAACCTTGTGTCTAGGATAAAGTCAGACAGGAACTACACCAAGGTTGGCGCAGTAGCCCCGGTTTTTAACCGTGACAAGCGTCTTCAATCACCACCTCATACGGCTCCGAGTGTCCGACAGGTGAAGTTTACATTGATTCTCGGACAGTGGAAAAGGTGTTTTAACGCTAAAGAAACATCCCAATTGGCATCGAGGCGTCCAAATAATATGGCCTTTTATCTGCCTCTGCGTCCGGAAAAGAGCAGAGCAGAGAGATGTAGGAGGTTGGGATATACCCGGAACTTATTAGTAAGCTTAGCATTTCTTCAATATTCAAGTTACAGCACATATAGGCTACCGTAGGTCGAATATTCTTATCGGGATTGTGATGGGAATCGAAAAGAATTTATGCAGTAAACTGATAGTAATCCAGAAAAATAAAAAAAAAAATTTTTCCTAAAAGGAAATGGAAAAAAATAAACATCCATGGATATTCTGAAATCATACACACTACACTATCTACAAAAACATACAAAAGAGGGATTTTATTATAACTTCTTATATATTTCCGCGGAGTTGCGTGCTTATCCAGAAGGCTGATCGTGCGATATTCCTGTTGGTATGTAGGTGACTTGCGATTCGCCGTTTAACGCAAATTGCGTACACTGAAAAACAAACTATGGGAATTAGGGGAGGGGAAATTCTTTACGTTAGAGTAGAAGCAAGAGCCGGATCCACAGAAACTCCTAACGCACAAAACTTTCGTGAGTCAGACTAAGAAGGTCCCTTGTCGTATAGAGCCAAAAGCCATAGTAACAAATACAAAGACACGTTGCACGAAATAGTCGCGTAGGAATAAGACCTTCGTGAACCACAGAAGGACCGTGCACGTCGTTTTAAGAGTAACAGTCATGTGAATTGGCTCAAAAGTGTGACAAAACAAGATGCAAACCTGCACACATGATTGGCTCATGAACAGGCTTATTGCAGGTTACGCGGAGTATCTTTACGAATTGCGTAACTTTTCGCGAATACCAAGTAAGAAAGTTTTTACGCAGTCGTTATTTTGGCCTGGTTTACGCAAGACTTAGCAAACCTTAGTAAATGCCCCCCCCCCCCCTCCACAAATACACAATGATTCAATCAAGTCGTAATCCAAAACCTGGAACCATTGTGTCTATGGTCTGAAGTGGCGGGGCACAGGGCATTTGCATTCCGCGAAGAGATTAAACTAGACCGAGAAGATCCGAGAAGCCAAATGTTATCAACGAAACGAGCTGTTGGTTGGCGTCCTAGCTAGGTACTATTGAATATTACAAAAGAAAAAAAAACAGGTAAAAGGGGTCCTCGGTCTGAAACATTGAGATTAGTTGAAAACCCGTGCAAGAAGCCGTGATGTCGTCGATATTAAAATCCGTTTTTTTTGGGCAAATTCGAGCCCGTATCTGGCAGCAATGATGTGCATGCTAGCGGTCGTGACATCAGGGTTCTGTCATGCGTGCCTGTACGGCTGGAAAAGAGCAGATACTAGTAAAATGATTTCAGCAAAAAGGCCACAATTTGGAGTAAACAGTCTCCCACAGCATTTTGAAACATCGTTAAAACTGTCAGGGTCTCCTCCTGCCATAAACATAATTTCAAACTGCTTTCAAACGTACATGTTGACGAGTATTAAAGTAAACAGAAGATATTCATGGACCAAGTACAGAAACAGTGATCTTGCCACATGAGAACCTTTGGGCCATCAATGAACTAGTTGATAGAAGATATGCTGATGAATAAAAAACATTGGGGTCAAGTACAGGATCGAACTATGTTGATGTTGGGATAAAAGATGGAAACCCTCAAATAAAATTCAAAATATGTGAAATAAGTGAATGTATTTTTATGTGTGGAATTGAATATAATAATTCCCTGTTATCCGGTAGACCCTTTGTCCAAATAAACGTTTACAAAGGATTGTGGGACTGAGGTTTTAGTATGCGTCGATTGCTACATAAAAATGCCATTGAATAAAACGACGCATGCCAAAACTCTATCCAAAGCCATTGTAATTGCTATTTGGAAAAGGGTCTGTTGAAGGACCTATATTTTCACAATCGGTTATACTGTCCCTATGATCTCGATAGTACGGCTTACAGTTGTTTATAATATATAGGCCTGATAATAGAAATTGCAAGTTATGTACTACACAAGCCTCTCAGCAGTTTAACTTACACCGAATCAATTTAGAGGGCGACAGGGTATATTTTTCAGGAAGAGACTCGAATTTTTAATTATTTAAACTTCACGAGTTAGAACACTTACTTCCTTCCCCCATGGGTACTTAACATTGTACAAACTCATTTTTTCAAAAAGAAGTCATTTTCATATTTTAAAATGGATACATGGCATGTTTTGATGTAAAGAATGCAGTTTTTTCTGGTATAGATATTATAGATGAGTGCATTTGAAGGGGAGTTCGTAAAAATAGCTGAGCAAGAGTGTGAATCAGCTATCACCCGTGCTCTGCATCTAAGGTGGAGGGGCACATTTATCAGATGAGAGAGCTACTTTTTATAACTTTTAAACTGATGGTATGTTTAAATTGAAACATTCCGCCAGAATCAATAGCCGTTAATCCGCAGATTTCTAAATACAATATTAATTTGTGCTAATCCTCCATGATTCAGCCATGCAAGTTATGATTACATGGATGGGTGACGAGCAATAGCTGGTCGACTCTTTGAGAAATTTTTGTCTGTGTTAGGTGACTTAGATGTAAATGGTGCTATCTTTGGTAAAGCTTGGTAAGGCGTGGTAAAGCGTTGAATTGATTATATGTTTAGAAATCCTCAGTTTAGTGATACTTTCTATTTTTGGCTTGGTGTAATTGAAGATGATGTTACCCCAGGGGTGGGTTGATACCTGTAAGGATTATAAGATCATAAGTGATGGTATCTTTGGTGAAGCTTTAAACTGCATATATGTTTAGAGATGATTTCATTTTTGTGGTGAATTTTTTCGGCTGACAGTGGCATGGCACCGCTACAAGGCTCATACCCAGTGCGTGCTTCCCCCTGTTAGTACGCCATGGGGAGGGGGAAGCACCATCGGTTGGCGCATAGCCGTACCAAAGGGCCTTCCAAAAAATGTTTGTTCGAAAATGCCCTCCAGATGGGAGGAAATGGAACATTGTAGACCTTTTACACCTAAAAGATGCTGCATGTAAACATTCTTGTTTCTAGGTTTTATGCTTTAGAAAGAAATTAAAATTTCAAAACTAAAGGGTAAGTTTGATTAAAATTTAAAGTTACTTTACAAGTTCATGGAGTTTAGCATAAAATTAAAGGTCATCTTATGTTATTTTATGAAAACATGCTGTTGCATGGTATGAAAAATAATACTAAAGATCTTTAACCTACATGCGTATATATTTAAGTTGTATTCAGATTGGATGTGTATCACATACTAGGAGAAAGAGGGTTCGTTCATTCGTCAGGAACTGTATCCCACGACGGAGGTCCGGTTGCTCGCTCGGCGGACGTGTATTGCACTCGTAATACCAGAGTATGTACGTCAAGAGAGGAGTACATATTCGACACCTATGAAGGTAAGAGGTCCGGGGACCTCCCTGGGAATATCTGGAGAAAAACCCTCACATACGATTTTTCAGGTTTTAAGGGCCTTAGAATCATAATCAGGATCGTAGTGAAATTTGCAAAATTTCAGTATTTTTTCTCAAGTACGCCAGCTTTCATTTACGGTTTGGATATCTCAGGGGCTGGGAGAACCCCCCCCCCCCCCCGACTTTGGCCCTGGACGTGGTTATGACACATACCGAGATTACGCCATTTGGTAGAGAATCAGGATTTTCTTATATTATTTCTTGAAGTTCGTTACTGCAGGATCCTTATATATATGCTAGGCTATATACATACCGTGAACAAACAACTCGATGGCATTTTGTGATAGTGATATACTCCTCTCTGGTTTGGATGTCCGTCACAGACATCGAATGTTTCCTTAGCCACAGCGTCCAGGCCTTTAGAGGTCCAGGGTTGTAAAACACCACACCATTTACAGCGATGCCTATAGCACCCGGGTTCAAGCAAGTGGGTTCGTCGGCGACGGTGGGGTTTTGTGTGTACCAAGTAATCATAATCCTGTTCTACTATGGAGCTGGAGCCTCCACTTCCGGGAAACTCTCCAGTGTCGTGGTCTGGTATACCATTGGCAGTAATCCGCCAGTAGTCACCGTCCTCTTCGACGTACACATACCCTTTGTATACCAGTGTTGGACTCGTAGAAAGGGGTGATGGAACCGAAATTCGCCATTTCATCGGCAGTCAATGAAAACGCCACGTTGCACAGGCATGCAAAGTCACAAGTACAAAGTACATGGTTGTACTGTTTATCCAGTACTCTCTGTAAAGAAAATCAGAAATGTCTTATTCTATTATTTCTGTCTATAATCTTGTTGACAGGAATCCGTCAATTCAAGATCGAAAGAAATTGATTTTGGAGTGAATTGAAGGAAGGTTTTATCTTACTTTATCTTAAGTCTTCTGCAGAGTGGTATAACCAGGGTACTTGGGTGGCGAAAACAAGTACTTTTCATCTCCAAAGGGGTGCGATGAGGAACGTAATGAAAGTTTTTGAGTGGCAGTAAGGTTTGCATATAATGTATGGTCTTTAAGGTGTAGTATCTGAGTGACATGTTTGATCATGGGAGTCAACAGCTTCTCAACAGTGGGCGATGACCTTCAGAAAAACTAATTCAAGCGAGAAGCCCTAAGGACAGGGTTGGAGGGATGAGGGAATAATGTATCCTAGATGTTCTGTAGTGTAGTCCAAAGTTCGTGAGCAGGCCTACTTATTAAGCCCTGGTTACACTGCCACGACAACCCACGACACAACGACGACCACCCACCGCGTCGGCTGTGGTAGTGGGGTGTGGCCGGTTCCACGACTAGAGTTCCGTCGGGGGGTAAGCCGTCGGCCCGAGTGAACATGTTCAATCGTAGTTTGGATGCAGTCGGTGTACCAGAATGTCTGCGATTTATGCATATTATCTACGACGGAGAGTCGCAGATAGTCGTGGCGGTGTGACCCGGCTTTAGTCATACATAACACGGTTCAATCTTCAATTTCAGATGTTAATGAATAAAAATGGCTTGTGTTTGCACAATTTTAGAGCTTGTTTTCATTGAATCAGCAATTTTTAGCCATCGAATCGAACGTTTGCCTCATATATTTTGGATTCTGGGAAAGCGGGAACAAACTGTACAATTCCCTTTTTTCATAAGTGAGGGATATGTTTCTAACAGTTTGATTCATACATTTGAACAGGTTTATTCATCATGAGTTTCTTACGCTTTCTTGTAGTTGTAGAAACACATTATAAGCCAAGATCGAGCCCCATCCCTTCCCCTACAGCTTCTATTATCCTACAGTGTCCTTTAAGAATAAACAAAAGGATACCTCAATTATGTACAAGCTGATAAAATTGTAAGTGCTGTGCGACCATGCACTACCCGAAATAATTGTCATCAGGTGTGGAAAGCGCTAACAATCTCCAAGTGATATTGCAGGGCACTCACAGACCATTTATTTGACCATGCACTCCCGCAATAATTGTCATCAGGTGTGTGAAAGCGGCTAACAATCTCCAAGTGGCATTGCAGGCACTCACAGACCATTTATTTGATCATTCTTATTATTAACTCAGCTTGTACAAATGATCTACCAATTTAACGAAAGAAGGTTACTTGAGGGTGGGAGGATGGATGACTGTCTACGTTTTCTCTGGATTTTCGATCAAGAAGTTCCACTGAGTTTGGCAGTTTGCCAACAAACTGCTCATAACAATATCCACGATGGTGAGCGGGCAAAGAGAGCAAAATACCAGTTTTAATGACATTTTAGTAATACATTTATCCCCTGAACATTATAGAAGTTATTCATTACATTAAAATCCCTAATCCACCTGTTCTTTTTCTGTTTCCTTAAAATATCTATTGTAACCCGTTAACTAATATTTAGACCTTGGGAAAGATACCCGACGATTGCAGTCGATATCTTCATCATCGAGCATTTCATCCACTGCTCCAGAAAGGGACACCCAAAAAGTCGGAGCAAGATGACCGGCAAGCAGTCTTAGTTAGATCTCATTCCTTTTAAAGTTTAATACTACTCATAAGGGTGCTGACCGTAGTTGAGTGGGGTATGTAAGTGCAAGTCTGTTCTCTCTACTCTAAGAGTAAAAATCTACCGAACAGATTGACTACAATGACCGCTCTCTGTTTCCAAGACATTCAAGTTTCCATCAAATGATATTTTCACTCATTTAAAGTTAATTACCACTCCGAGCAGGGTGGAATTTCAGTCGATGTCTGTTCGATAAAAGAGTTGTCACTGTAGGTAATTGTGAAAAAGTGAAATTCAGTCTTCTACATGAGAAAGTATAATGCGCTTTAAAGGAAACTTACTTTGGTGCGTTTTATTGAGCTGGTTAGAGTACCTGTACCAAATAAGCCACGGGTGTTCTCCACATCTATCGTCAGTTAGCGAGTTAGAACAATTGCCTCCAAAAACTGATTAAATACAAATCTTAATGTAACTATACAGGGGATTTCTGTTTCAATCCGCCCCCTTAAGATGGAGCCTGCTTTATAACGCATGCAGTTGGCATTCTGTGTATATTTGTACAGAAGCTTTGGGACCAGTGTTGTAGTCGAGGCCACAGTCCAGAGGCTGAGGCCAGGCCAAGGGCACACCTCCGAGGCCGAGGCTAGAGACCAGCCTAACGGATATAACAAAGCAAAAGCCTAAGCTTAATCCGTTTTGTAATAGCATGTATAGCCCGGGTGGTGACAGGATTTACCTGACGGGGATGCGGTAGCTTCCCCAACGAGGGAGGAGGGGTGGGGATGAAACATTTTACAACATGTGAATGTGAATGTGGTACGTTCATGGTCATGCACGGGAACGTTTGGCCAATAAATACCCAATATCTGTATGACGGTGCAGTACCGTCAGGTGGTGTCTAGTGGCGTAGCTGGCCATCCTTTTCATCTGCTTCAGGTGGCAGTATGTATCATATGTCACATGTGTCTTTGTCAACAAATCAATATGAAGTATTTATTTAAAGATGCTTTTGATAAAGAATAGCCAAAGATATAAACTCTCTCTGCCAGAATACTTACCTCTTTCCTCCAAGTTTTTTTTTTTATATTTTTCTAATTCCTTTAACAGTTGTCTGCCTTCTACTCGTCATATTTATGGCTTCAATTGAACATTTAATGCCTGGCGGCTCGCGACGTGCACTAAAATGGCCCTCAAACGATTGGAGGTACCCATAATTTATATGAGAAAACAAAGCTTTTAGTAAAGTTCTGACTTGTTTAAAAGAATAACTCAGGTGAAAGACGCCTAATTAAATCACTTGAAAACCCCTGATCTAATTAATGTAATTTGTTATAGAAAGCCCTTTGCCTTTCTATGCTGGCTAAAGAAGTTTAAATAAACTACAACATAATAATGAAATGCACTCTTACCTTTATTTCTTTAATTTCTTTAATCCGTGTGTCTTTGGATCCAAACAGACCTCAAAAATGGTACGACTCCTTTATTTATTGCTTGGTCAGCATGCCCGTTTTTATGAGTTTCATATTACTGTACTTAGGATTTTAAGTTGCTTGTAACATCACACCGACCTAAAAATTTTCATGGTTCAAGGATACATCTTAAGAGTTCTCTAAACAATTCTAATTGACCTTTGAAAAAAAAATAATTTGATTTTATTAGAGCCCAGCACCATCCTCACGAAGTTTGCACAAAGGTGTTATGCAATAGTCTAACAAAATGAAATAGCAGTGACCCTGCCAGCCCGGGGATGGGGGGGGGGGGTTCTATGGTCACCGGTGGGAGGCTGGCTCCCGGTCGGAGAAAGTTTCAATCTCGTCGGGAAGCCTCATTGGGTATGACAAAACATTTAATCCATGACGATCAATCGTCCCGGAAGTTAACTTGTATTTGTCTTCACGAGCCTATCACATCGTCAAAAGAATCCCTTAAATTCTCAGTTTTCTGGATGAAAAAGCACGTTTTCTGTAGAAAGTGTTTTAGTTATATTCAATGTGTATGCCACAGTTTTATAGTACACAGCTCGGCAACGTAACGGAGAAACCTGCTCTAAACTTTGTGCAGTAGGCCAGGGAGCTGTCGCTCCGTAGTAGCTCCATGAGTAAGCCACTGAAGAACTCACTCACCATATGTTTAGTGTCAGTATACAAATTAAAAGACGTGCACTGTAGCCTAGCTAATAACATCAAATCCATCAGTGTAATTCCACGACAAGAACATTCCAGCTGAGAAACACAAATCTGATGCAAAGACAACCCATATAATTCACAAAAAAGATTAACTGTTTTTCATCATATTTTTATTTTGTAGATGTATTTGAAAATTCCAACAAGAACTTCTTGCATGAGAGTAATATAGTGAAGTAAGACCGACATTTAAATGGATCTTTGAAATTGACAATTGACATATAGATAAGCAAGAATAAATAATACAGACAGAGCAAGACAAAATATTCAAATTCAAAATTTGTGAAATCCGCTGAAAAGAAAGCACTGCAATTGGGACAAAATGAATAAATTGCTGAGAAATTCAATGATATTTCTTGGTTTGTTTCTTAAACATTGTTACACTCAAACCCGTAGTTTTAATGTAATTTTGAATATCCCTCCCCCCAAAATATATTACCCCCTCCCCAGTAAGCCACTCTCTCCCCCCTTTTGTACTTTGCCAGGCTACGGCCTGCCTACTGCATATAAACTGGGAAAACATTTTTCTTTTAGAAAGGCCCACTTTGTCTGCATCCTTGCAAAATGGCAGCAGACGTCGTTCAAACTTTAGGGTGACTGTTTTCAGGCTCGCAGGTAAAACAACCAAGTAGGTAAGGGTAGTCGCTGGTTGCATGACACTGGTAGACACCGTTGGTATTGATCCGTCCGTGGCAGTCGTCAAGGCCCGCGGAGGACATCAAGGTAACGCTGTTTCCCCTGACAGGCCCGTAGATTCCTATCAATGGAGAGGGGTTCCTTCCTCGGTCTGTTGGAAAAAATAAAACGACTTAAACTTATTCCCAAATCATAAAATGAAGGACGTCGATCATAACTAATGACGTTATACATACCATGCAAAAAAGTGTATCTCAGGTACCCGCAAGTGTAGTCGGGAGTTTTGAACATGACAGTAGGCAGGACTTTTTCGGCGATGGCGGGGAGGGGCATCTATGGAAAGCGCCATCACTCTTCGCACGCAGTATACCGAGGAAAATTTGCCCAAAAATGTTTCCGACAGTCCGATGTTGCCGTAAATGGCACTTTCCGTGTATTATTACTATTACTTTCTATTATTATAGGATAGTATTACTGTCCTATCTAGTTTGGTATATGATGTATAGCTCCGGTAAAGCAGTAAGCTTGAAGAGGCAACTGATTGACACAAAGGTTTTCTATAGAAATGCATTGCAGAGCTCCTTGCAGTCACAATGGCATTAGGTGATGGGGGTACGATTTTTCGTGATTTGGGACTTATGAGGAAAATTGTCCTACTTTTGGACACAATTATTTGAGGATATTCGATGCAATTACGTAAAAACTGAACCAGCTGACTTGTCATTTTCACATGCCGGAAAATTGAAGTACCAATCAAAACGGTTTTACAAGTGGTTGGGTGAATGTAAATCCCTGTTGAATTATTTTAAAATGATTGGAGCAGTTTTCATAAAAAAAAATTACCCAAAAGTTGCATCTAAACAACCTTTGAGATAATTTCTGGAACGAAACCCCACAAAACCATAGGGCCATTTGACGCAGATCCGTTTGGGATCACCGTACTGAAAATGACTTTTTGAAGTTCGTGACTACTTTTCCTGGTTAAATATAACCCAAGGTGCAGAAATAGTTGGGACTGTGTTTGTCCCTGAGAGTGGGCACTACCAGATTGCAAGATAGTCACATGTTCTTACTAAAATACGAAACTCTCATATTTCAATAAAATTGTAAAGGACTTGAAATTTAAAGTTATAAACCGACAAAGGGAAATTTTGCTTTTTATTAAATATATCGCTACATGTTCAAAAGGGGGGGGGGGGTTCAATCTGGTAGTGGCGTCCATTTTCAGGTAATGACAGCGCCCCCCATCCTCACTGATGTGTTTTCCCTTACTCCATTGCTTATTGCAGAGCATTACGCACAATGACAGTAGGTTCTATTTTTAAAGTCTTTTGGGTATGACTTTGACCCTGGGAATCCAACCCGTCGGGCTTCCGCGTGAGAGGCGCGGATGCTCTGCCCGCTCAGTTGACCCACACAACCACGGTCAAGCTTGAGGGGCAGAAACTTTGATGTGTTCTTCATGGCATTGTGAAGTGGGATGGCAAGCACTAAATCCAAGATTTAAATCTGAGCCTCCATTTACACATACTGTACCTAGTAAACTAAGGATTAATCTTAATCTATCTTTCAATGTATATCTGAAGGTTTTGTGTTAAGACCATGAAAATATAAAAGGGAAATATTGCGTATGTTTAGGTAAACAAAATTTCATTCCTGTGAAACCATGAACCATGGTTAATGCATCCAAAATGATAGAAAAATCAAATAAGATAACTTTAGGGAAGAAAAGTTGTTACCATAGTTTACTAGTAAATGTAAATGGCTTCATACTGTCAGGGGTGTTTGATGGAATTTCACCACAATATTTTCCCTTACATGTGAAGACTGAATCACCTGAGTTAATTTTCAACACTTCACAACTGTGTACATCTCATCAGGTTTCATTACAAGTAGAAAAATAGCTTGAATGATAAAATTCTTGTGCACACCCTTTGAAATGCGTAAATACAGCAGATAAAGTAATAATATGTAAAACTGTTAGCCTCTCAAATTATCATAAATCTGATAGCTGCATGTGGTTAAACATTAACTGACAATTTATAAACTTAAGGGAAAAAGCAGTCTCCTCAATTTGAACAAGAGCCCAATGGGCACTGTGGTTCCTTGCTGAATGTAATGAAACTGAGCCAACTACTGAATGAACCAGTATTTCTGTAGATGCACAAAATCTGCTCTGTAGACAATGCACATCTTGTGTTAACACATTCAAGCATAAATAAATTGCTCTGAAGAAATACAGGCACTTCAAGGGATATCAACACAGACTGTATACAGTTACAATTTGTTTTATTCAATTAAACAATCACAATTCATGCAGGCTCAATGGTATCTGATCCAAATGATCAGTAACTTAGTTCTCTTTATAAAACTAACAACCCATAGTAGCATTTAATTAATCAATTCCAATTTCCAATTTCTGCAAGCTCACATGTCCTAATCTAAGGACAAATGTCTGTCTAGTGAACTTTCACAAGTCCTCTGCTTTGTGGGCAGAGAATCTTCTGCAATATTAAAAAGCGGTATTTGATGCAGGTTTTCATAATGGCAGAATTGTGGATTAAAATCGTAATACTATAATTTCAACTAAAATTGAAATACTTGGCATCTCTGACAGATGTCCCACGTCTTTCAGTCATTGGGTGAATGTGATCTTAATGTGCTGGAATGATACAGTTTTGTGCTTATATTTGACTTTGGGAATTCTTGGCAATTCCCTTTTTGGCATCTGGTGATTTCACCTCTGACATCCAACAATACTCATATGGGTTTTCTGCTGGATTTAATGCAACACCTCAAAGCATAAATCTATTCAAGCTTCCTACACTGAGATATAGAGTTGAAAAGGTTTGCAGAGTTTGACCTCCAGTTACCCCTGATGACCTTTGGTCTCCACCAAAAAAAAATATTTTCCCCACCATAAGGCATCCACACACTAAGTATGATATTAATCCAAGCTTCCTACCTTGAGATATTGTGCTAACAACAAGGTTATCAGTTTTTGACCCTTGGTGACCCCAGATGACCTTTGACCTCCACCAAAAACTGTACGACACAGCTTCTCACTATGGTGGATCTATATACCAAGTATGAAATCTATCCAAGATTCTTTCTTTGAGATATTGTGTTAACAAGGTTTTCAGTATTTGACTCTCAGTGACCCCAAATGACCTTTGACCTCCACCAAAAGTGATAGGGTTCTTTCTCTCACCATAAGTCATCCACATACCAAGTATGAAATCTATCCAAGCTTCCTACCTTGAGATACTGTGTTAACAACAAGTTTTCGGTGTTTGACCCCCGGTATCCAGATGACCTTTGACCTCCACCAAAAGCTACAACATTCATCTTCTCACCATAATGCATCCACAGACCAAGTATGAAATTTATCCAAGCTTCCTACCTTGAGATATCGTGCAAACAAGGTTTTCGGTCTTTGACCCCTGGTGATCCCACATGACCTTTGACCTCCACCAAAAACAATAGGGCACACCTTCTCACTATGACAGATCCATATACCAAGTTTCAGTTTAGTCCAACTTTCCCTTGTTGAGATACAGCGTACCGAAGCAAGTGTCACACACACACACACACACGCACACACACACACACATACACACACACACACGCCAAGCTGACTACATAGGTTCCTTTTGCTAACGCAAGGAACCAATAAGATACCCTGGCATTCTAATTCCTGAATGGCTCTCTTCATTAATATGACCAATTTGAGTTTTTTCTTACTAAATCATTATACTTATGTATAACAACTCCTTGGTTTTATCATTTATTTTTAATATTTATGTCTGGAATCATCACAAAAGATATTTCTAAGGGAAAAGAGAGGGGATTTGTAAAATTTAGCTGATTTCTCAAAATAAATTGGTAAAGGGAAGACAAAGACTGCTTGTTCCCTTTCAAATGGATGGATCCAAGGCATTTACAATGTTATTTTTCATGTAGATCTCTAGGCAAATTTGGTTTCTAATTCAAAATTTTCACATAAAATTTAACTATAAAATTATGAGTTTTGGCTCGGGCAATGCTTGGTAATTTCTTCATCAATGGCAATGTTCGTTGACGTCAACAACTATGGACCGTTTCCATCCAAACGCAAAGTATCCGAATCCTGCCCCTACGACGACTGGAATGCAGAGGTACACGTTGTATGTCATGAAGATTAACATGAGAAAGTAACTAACAGTAACTTGTATCATGTGAAGGAATGTCTGTAAAACGTGTCCCCAGCTCCAGAGACGAGGTCTGAATTCAAAGAAAGAGACAAAAAATATATAATGGAAGGATACATTATAAACAAGCTAAACAGCAGGAAGACATACATATAGGTCAAGGACTTGTTTCTGCACTTATTACCTTGTATAGCATACATAAATGGTGGGAGGTATGTGCAAGTCCCATAAATGGAGTATAAATACTTTTTATTGTTCTTGTATTTCGCATTGTTATCATTCTTGAGATTCTTCACTCCATGAGCACAAGTAATGGCATGTAAGACCATACTCACAAAATGTAATGTCCTAATTTGCCAATACAAGTACCATACTGTGTGCATGTGAATACTCACACAATGCAAAACTTGACAAAATCGAATTCTGAGCACAAAATCTATGAATCAAACCAACAAGAAATCTTTTTTTGCAGAGGCTGATTTGAAAAATATAAAGTTATGTGCACTAGTGTATGTAAATTAAAAAAGTTAAGTAGCCTACACAGCAAAAATACCATACAGTACTGTTCTGAATTAACTGCCTGAAATTCTGCGCGAAATAATCTCTAAAGCTTCTTAGGCCGCGCAGACATGATCGCAGAAGATTACCAACAGACAGTGCATTGTCTAGTATAAGCGAATGACATCGATAGCCCTGTGGTTACAATCAACAAAAGCGTAGATGACTGCAGTGTTTATTCGAACAGACAATGCCCATAACAAGCACTGCAAGTAGCTACCTGTGCACTCGCATGAAGCACACGAATACGGATCGATAAATAAGCTTGAACGCTTACAACACAGAAGTACAAAATTGCAGCAAACGGAGTGCTGTGCTTTACCAGGGAGTTGCTATTTGACAAATAGCAACTCCCTGGCTTTACAGTATAGGTTTGACGTGCGCGAAGTAAAAGAAAATTGTGAGCTAACTGCTAGCCTCTGCAAGGTAGGATTGACCAAAAAAATACACGAATTTTAAGCATCTGTTACTGTAAACACGTACCGTTACGGACTGGCCTGCCGGGCAAGCCGTCCTTACCGACAGAAGCGTTATTGCAATAGCAGCCTCGTATTGTGCTCCACACTGCCCCTCAGGCTTGCTAGCTGCTACATACAGTACAGTACTGTGATCGTTTAACTCCGGAACAATATCGAAGAATCAAATTTCTTCGAATTCGCGCGATTTTGTGCGAAGTTGTTCGAATTTCTGCAATTTTGCGCGATTTCAAAAATCGTACAAAAATTCGACCGCTAAGGTTCGTGGAAAATTCGTACAATTATTTGCGGGTTTGGCGGTCAGTTTTTCAACGTACAAAACCGCCCAAAACCGTTGACAAAGTCTCTTAAAAGTCAAAATGTCGTTCAATAATCGAACGTGAGTTTAAAATGTAAACTGTTGATCTGGAAAAGTACCGATATTCACTTAACGTTGCAGTTGCTTATGTAGCAGGATAAGCTTTCATACACTTCAGATGGACGGACAAAACGTGTGTTCATTGCAAACACTGGTGCACTACTCGTTATGTATACAGGTGTACGTTGTAACATAATGATTAAAGGCGAAAGGTTCATTTTTATATGCATTTTAAAGTATATTTTAAAGTTTGGTAAGTGGAAGTAACTACCACCGAAAATTTTTATTTTTTGGGGGGGCTGGGGCATCGTTTTGGACGTACCGCCACGTGTGTTCTTAATCCAACTGTGCTACAGTTTATTGTGCTAACTTGTTATTAAAAGACATAAAGTAATATTCGATCGCCAAGTTTACGTCATCTGTAAGAAGGTGCCGTCGAAACATAGATTAGATGATCATCGTCAACAACTCAACAAGGGCAGGCATTTGCATATTTTCGGGGGAAGGGCCCAACCGCATCTGCTTGAAAAAAAGTCTGCATTATCTAGGGTCTGACCCGATTTTTCAACAAATCTTCCAAAGAAATAGGTTTGCATGGCCTCTCCAGTTGGGAGGGGGCTGGATTCCCCACCCGCCCTTTCTCAGAAATCAAACATATTTTCGTGTTGAGGCCTGTTTGTAATAGTTGCCCCCCAAATTTGCAATCCAGTGTTAGCCTTAATTCATTTTTGCAGAAAGTTCTCTTACCTTGGAAAGCATGAAAAGTAGCCTAATCAGCCGTCCCGAACCGTCATTCTTTGGATATATATCCTATATATTTCCTAGTTTGTGAAATGAGTGGCGCTTTCCTCTGTGTATTAATTCATCTTCAGAGCTTGTAGAAAGGCGAGATGCCACTATCGTTTTAACTACCATGGAAGGATGTTTCTATGTACCTTTCTGCTCGAACAACCGCAAATACAATTTTCCGTGGCAATACGATGGTGAATGACCCTGTAATAATTGCTAGGCCCGCATAAATGAAACTACTGTACACCCCACTTCAGTCTTATTTTTTCAGCCCATCATTCGTTACTGGTTTTACATTTTATAGCCCAATGCAGCACGCATTATTCGCTTACTGTAGCTCATTGCTACATTTCAAATGTAGACTACAGGTACAGTACTGTGTACGTGTGTCATTTCGATTCCATGAGAAACCTTCGACTCGAGAATTTCCCAGGCACCTGCAATGGGCCCAACTTATTTGCATGCAACGTTCTGTGCATTACTTTGCTAGTGACGTCATTGGCTCCCCCACCCCTTTATTCACAGACTTTGCTCATGTAAAATTTCCATTGGCTACTACCAATCACCGTTAACGACCAATTGTTCAATCCCGCCCTATTAGGCTACGCCCACCTCTTGAAAACATACAGCACTGGCTGACTTACTGTACGGTCTATTTACTATCGCACTGTCACTTCAGCGTGTAGGCCTGATAGTAGTACGTACAGTAAAGTAACCTAACGAAGTAAATTTCATATCCTGGGTAACGCGCCGCTCTACTAATGTTACGAACCAGCTGTCATGGGCCAAAATTCAGCATGCAGATTTTCAGCAAAATCAACCATTACGAGCTAAATTTTGTACCTTATCTCTTTCATGGGTGTAGAATAAGTCTGCTCTTGGGAAAAGTATTCGGTAAAAGTTTGGTATCGGACGAAATATCGTTTATGTGTGAATCTCAAGATGGCGCTGGCTGTCGAAGGTTGAAAAAAAATCCCGGGCAATATGTGTGACGTCAGGTAAACGTACGGGGACCAATTGGGCATACGACTTCCAAAAAGGGTTACGCAAAAA
The DNA here is from genome assembly GCA_029531755.1 of Holothuria leucospilota. Lineage (NCBI taxonomy): Eukaryota > Metazoa > Echinodermata > Holothuroidea > Aspidochirotida > Holothuriidae > Holothuria > Holothuria leucospilota. The sequence continues at coordinate 3,329,439 of CM055967.1, read as the reverse complement.
TGGGCGCCAGCCGCTTGTGAATGAATGAGTGTTAAACCCAGAGCTGCGATTGGCTATTTCACGTAAAAGGCTACATTTCCCAGGTATTTGCAGCGGCCCTCATAATAACAGCATGCAACATACGTGTATTTGCACATAACGAAATGCAGTATTATGCTATGTGTGAATGAATGGTATTGAACATGACTAGACCTGCAGGCTGGCGCCTATAGTGTATACAGCGTGTGACAGTAAAATGACAATGCACCTACGGTTTCGCATGGGGCGGGTTAAAATTCGGACCATGTTGGCACAGTATGCTGCGGGTGAATTTTAGGGAGATCCCGGCAATACCGTATTGCACTCCTCTGTAGGGCCCTGAGTCAGAGATTCAGAGGCAAAGTCTCGAAAATTGATTGCCGAATTTTCCATCTTCATTCTCTCTCACTGAATGGACTATAATTGGATTAATATTTTACCCAAGGACTCGGACTTCAAAAGTTTTGTTCAGTAGGTAAGATTCAAAATTTTAGCAGTTGCGTAGTAGAGGTTAAAGTATAGGGAGGTTGGTTAGAAAGGTTCCAATGGCTAGGGGTGGGGGTCAAAATGGGATCCATATCCATCGCAACATCTGTGTGAAATGAAAACGAAAAAGCGGCGAGGCCATGGCCGTACGGGCTGGGGAGCTGGGGGCGGCCCTACAAATGTCAGAAACCTGACTAAATCGGGCAGATATTTCGTCTCAGTCGAATGGAAAATTGGACAGTTAAATTAGGGTCTGGAGTCGGGCAAAAATCACCGCCCTCCCTGAGAAAGACAGTCACGGTTATGGGCGAGGCTTTTGTATTGTACCGGAACATGAGAGTGCTGGAACTATAAGATGTGATACCATTGCAATGGTGTTCCCTCCATAAAGGCGTAAGAGGCGGGGGGTTGGGGGTTCGCTGCAGCCCTCCCAGAGCAGGGAAAATGCTTATTTTCAGGGCACTGAAACTTGTATTTTCAGGGCAAAATAGGTCAAGTAATGACGTAGCAATGAACGTGAAATTACTAATGTTTATTTATCGATTGGAGCTATATTCATCTTATTATGTTTGCAGAATTGCATTCTCATTTCTCAGTATTTTTTTATTTATCCCCTCTTTACCGCGGGTTTTCTCCATGCATAAATAATGGCCAGTGGGTTGTGCCTTGCGATTCTTAGCGTACAGGTGAGGAATACGCCGTGACTTCTTTCGAAAATAGTGCTCCAAAACTTTTCCAGAAGATCATTCGACTTATAATTATTCAAAATTCAGGAGGTTCACAAACACGAGAATTACAGTATGATATCGCTTGAAAGCCGAAAATATTCTCTTTAAGGGGATTTTAGGAAATGTAAATTTTGTATGATACAAGATAGAACAGTCAAAGTTTTAATTATCACAATGTAAAAAAAAAAAAGATTCAAGAAATCGTACTGATGATCACAGAACTGCACAGCGGACAGCTCGTGTGTGATTCATAAATTATTGGCTGGGAGAGAGGGAATGTGGTTACGTATATATAGACGCATGTTCTGACGGAATTTTTTTTTTTTTTTTTTGATGTTTAGTGTAATGAAGGCCTACAGTTTTTGGTGATTCTGATCACCAGGATTGAGTTCTGTAAATGTGATCCCACATGGGACTAGAATTTTGCATCGCACGAAGTGCGACGCAGTCCTGAAAATGTCTCGCAGTTCCTCATTTTGAATCGCATTTCGCGATGCGATACCGGGGAAATCGAACACTGGTCACAAAACACGAAGTTTCGTAAAATCCTACGAAATAATCAGACTACTTAAGTTGTAGCTGTATAGGCAATACAGAAGAAAGAACAGGCTCAGTATTCAGCATATATTGCATAGACTGTCGTTTTCTGATCTAACCTAAATATTCGGGACGCTGTGGAAAGAATTACGACGCAGCTTTTCTGGCTGGTCAACGGAACTTTTTAAAAACGTTTCGACTCTGAATATTTCCGCCATCACGCGCAGAAAATGTACACTCAGCGCGGCCTTCGGCTTTCGGCGAATTTGACGACGGCCATGCAGCCTAGTCGGCAGGTTAGTACAGTATATGGTCCCGGTATCGCAGTAACGTTAAACTTGACGAAATGGCCTTATCACATAATTTTATTTTTTCACGAACGGGGTGATTAGCCCAACTACTCAAGCCTTAAAAAGTGATCTACGTTTTGCCTACAATAACAACGTCCCGCCATACTTCCATGCTGCAAAGAACGTGTATAGTACTGTATATCGTGTACGTGAAGCCTCATCTTTGTGTACCATTTATTACGGCCGTAGCAGGCCTATAGCCCAACCTTATTTAATATGTTCCTTCCTTTAGAGCTGTTTCAATTGAAATTGGTCTAGTCAGAGTATTGATTTTCTAGTGTCCTGGGCCTTTCATTGCTTAGCCATCCCTTTGTCTCTTTGAAGTTCATGAACGTGCCGGCAAAGCTATTGAGGTGAAAACCACTACTTTAAGCAGCTTAAAGTTTCCGCGAAGATTCGCGCAGACATCTTGGCTATAACAATGGATAATCTCCGCGATCTTTCGCAATGAATTTGTTGGATTGCGGCCGTGATCAGGCAGTTAATTCAGAATAGTACTGTACATACAGTAATCTACTCACTGTATGCTCACAATTTCACAGAAACAATGTTTTACTTTAACCACAGTTAATAATCAAATCAAATAGTAGCCTACTGTTGACTAAATTAGGCAAAAAAAAGAGAGTAAATTTTATGCTTTCTAGAAGGAAAACATGTTCAGGTTAAGTTTAAATCACATACCTGAACGTTACATCTCAAAAGCTGAGGAGCAGTAAAACTTATGTGTTTAGGTGAATGTGTGTCCCTAGCACAGGCAAAATTTGGTGTCAAAAGCCTGTATGTCTGATTTTTTTTATTTTGATACATCTTTTGGGCACAAATATGTACATGCACACATATGCAAGCTTCAGCCAATGTCTACATGCACAGAGGAAAAAGTACACCACTGGTGCATATTTGCACCCCACATCTAAAATGAGCCCTGCATGTCCACATGTATAGTATAAATGTTGAATTCTACAACAGTTCTCAAAATTCTTGTTTGTGATCAGTATTTTGGGGGCTTCTAAAGGTGATCCAAATTTACCAAAATCATTAAGAGTTATGAGTTAGGGATTTAAAATGGAAAAAATATCAATTAGCATTGGAACCTCAAAAGATTCCCTGCAAACAAAATCTGGATCAAGATCAGATTTTCAATGTATGATATCATGAGAACCATATCAAGTGAGGTATATCTAGTTTGAGTACAACTAAACATCTTTTTTTTTTCATGAGGACCAGTATGATATCTTGCATGACCACTTTTGAGTTACAATATAATTCTTTGACTATGCATAAGTAATCAAATCCCTTCTTGTGTGCACAAGCCTTCAATTACAGACATGTGTCACATTATGAGCATAAGCATACACATACTTACTACAAGTCTGTTCGCCAGGGTACAATTTTTACAGGCATTCTTTGCAAATGTTTTGGGAGAAAAAATTGTCCCCCTCTGCTTCATAAAAAATACCCCCCCCCCCTCAAAAAAAAAAACTTTACAAGAGCTGGTTTAGTATTTTAAAGTGGCTACATTTATTGTTTCCCTTGACATTTATTTAGGACAGGAGGAAGATAATTTCGTAATATTGGGCTTTTTGGCCCATTCTCCATAAACATCTTTCTGATGCATGGTTCTGGCTATACCATGAGGGTGAATAGCCTGTTGCCCACATGCATATTGTACAACTTATACTGCTAATCACAACTAATGATGATGAGCATGTGACAGTATACTTACTCTCCAGCTCCATGGGTTTCAGTTAAGACTGTCTTGGAATCCTTAGACAATTCAGTGCTCTGGTATCGAACGTTGACAATGCTCCTCCTAAGAAGGGTCTCTCGTAAGACCTTGAGTCCCTCATACAGCATTGCCATTATGAATATAGCAAGGCAAGTTCCAACCCATGCTGAAATTAGACAACAGGTAAAAATGTTTTGAAAATAAAGAAATTTCAGAAATATTTCAAAATAACAATCCATTCTAATATAGAGGTAAGACTTTACTGAATTCCCTTCAGCACTGACAGTCTCACTTCTCTCCCTTTGTGTATATAAATGAACCTTCAATGGCAGACTTAAATGACTGCAATGCATGCTGGGAACTGGAAATACAGTAAAAACAACCAGCGCCATGCTCAATGGAGTGTGCAAGCCCTGCTACTATACTGTACCTGTACCGTTTATTTCCTATGCTCCTTTGTACTGTATGCATGATGTTATCATAAAACTCTGCTATGAGCAGTCTGGTGTAATTTTTAACTGTGCTTATCAACTGTCAGCTCATATTCCACACAACTGGGTCATTCTCTGCCAACTCAACAAATAGGTCGGTCGAGCACCGACTCAGATTTTGCTGAAACTTTTATGAAGCATAGTTCCACTCATGGAAAGAACACACCGAAAATTTCAGGTCAAAATTCCAAACCGTTTGGGAGTTATGGCCCATAGAAAAATGGCCCGGACCCCATCTTTTCATGCCCAATTTGTGCGCATGCCATTTCGATCATTTTTGAGGGCCTATAACTTCCCAGAGAATAAAGATACAAAGCTATAAGTACCTACCTGGGGTAATATCTGCCCAAATTTTCAGAATCTGGCCTCAGACACACTGTATCTGGCTTTATTATGAAGATAAAGAGCTCTTAACATTGCATTTCATTTTAGGCGTCCATGTGAGTTTTGATATTTGGACCCCTGTGGTTCAACCAACTTCTATCAGATAAGTACCATTTTTCATATATATAATATCTGGTGGGTGCACTTTGTTCTCACAAAGTTAAGGACTTGAAATACTGTAACTTCCATGACAAAATGGTTGGGGGTCAAACATGGTCCCAGAGCCAAAAAAACCAAAATTTTGATGTTTTTCACATTGACCTTTGACCTTGTTTATCACCTCCCATGAACTAAAATTTTTTTCTACCAACAGCTCTATCCCATTTCTATATCTGGTTAAAATTTCAGAGAGGGGTTTTCCCCCATTTTTAATTAAAAATCTTTGAGTTGGGTAGGTGGTGCACCATTTCACATAGCAGTGTACAGTGTATATACTGTGTATATACTGTACACATGTATACAGAAATTAGTAGTGAGTGTACCACAAGTGTAGCCCAATAGCTCACATATACCTTGTTTGCAGTGTGGTAATACAATTAATGATCATCATTCTTGTTTAAGCACAGCTCATGGCTTTAAAAATAAGTATATATCTTTCCACAAGTCTTAAATGGGCACGACAGCCCCTTTGATTTCTTAGACAACATTTGTTTATGTGTAAAGTGCTGTATTATACAGTATCTGTATACTGTACATACAGTGCATACTTGTTAAATTTAATAGTACAATTATTACAAGTTTGTACTGTAAGTTACTTAAAATGTCTTTTCCTAAGTAGATAACTGTAAATGAAAATAGTATTACTTCTGTGGTTGAAATTATACAAACAGGCCATGATATGAGGTCATGTGTGCTACACGAGTAGTTTGTACTATTATATGTATGTACAGTAGGCCTACATACTGTACAATGTGTATGTGACATTGACCACCTTCTACCCAAACTCAAAAAATGATTTGGCAAGAATGAGGAAAAACCCCTCTCTGAAATTTTAACTAAATATAAAAGGGGGTTAAAGCTAAAGAAAAAAAAAATTTTCAAGTTCATGGGAGGTGATAAACAAGGTCAAAGGTCAACCTGAAAAACATCAAAATTTTGGTTTTTTGGCTCTGGGACCATGTTTGACCCCCAACCATTTTGTCATGGAAGTTATTAAAGGTCCTTAACTTTGTGAGAGCAATGTGCACCCACCAGATATTATGTATATGAAAAATGGTACTTATCTGATAGAAGTCGATTGAACCACATGGGTCCAAGTATCATAAATTACATTGACGCCTAAAATGAAATGCAATGTTTAGAGCTCTTTATCTTCATAATTAAGCCAGATACAGTGTTTTTGATGCCAGATTCTGAAAATTTAGGCAGATATTATCTCAGGTAGGTGTTTTCAGCATTGTATCTTTATTCTCTGTATAGATATAGGCCCTCAAAAATTACCGAGATGTGGACCATGCAGTTTGGGCATGCAAGGAAGGGGGTTTGGGCCACTTTTCAATGGGCCGTAACTCCCAAACGGCTAAGAATTTTGACCTAAAATTTTTGGTGTGTTCTATCTACTAATTGAACTACACTAGGGAATTTTTTCAGCAAAATCTGGATCGGTGCCCGACCATGATTTTCTGAAAATTTGTTGAGTTGGCAGAGAATGACCCAACTATCTTCTGTCTGCTGCCCTTCCTCCAGGCCTAATACTCAAAATCAAATGTGTTTGTTTTTAATGTTCCACAATTCAGAATTGATAGCATGGTAAGTATAAAGTTTTACTAGTTTTAGCTAGACCAGGGATGTAGCTAGCCAAATTTGAGTGTCGGGTAATTGTCAGATCTGGGGAAAGCACCTCACCCCACCCCATGGCATTTACCCCATTTTTCAGCTATTAATTTTTCATTTTTCCCTCATTTTACTTTAGGGAGTAAATTTAGGGCTAGCTTTAGGTCTCGGTAGGCAGATTTGTGGTGGGCGGGGAGACATGTGTTTGCCTGGAGTGTCACCGCTCAGCGACGCCCACTGTAGCTACATCCCTGAGCTAGACCAACTTTATTCCAGACAGAATCATGTCTTAAGTGAAGTATTTATGACAGGAAAAGAGCAGCTGGTTACACTTCCAGTTTTTATAAAACAACACATAACACTTATGATAAATCTGGTAGACAAGTTAAAACACTTTGTCTCTTACAGTATCAATATTTGCCGTTAGCAATCTTTCCCACTATCACAGGGAATGTATACAGTCGTTGAACATTATATTTAATATTATACATTGAATATTTGCTTTTTCCATGTTTACATGTTCACAATGTTTGTTTGCATACAGTACTGCTTTACGGAAAAGGAAAACACTTCTTGTCTGTACCTAAAACCTGCCTCATACCATACAAATTAGCTCAGAAAAATGCTCTGCACATTGCTTTGCGAAATACTCAAATTTAGTGCACAATAAAACAGTGCTGCACCACTTTTCCCAAAGAACATCAAACACATTGGATGTTTGAGTCAATGGCTGAGAAAAAAAGAATCTTATAAAAAACAAGCTGTAAGAACTTGGGTTCTCAGCCGGCAGAGTGGTTTAATCTGGCTGCCGTGCACCAATGTTTCCAAATTGCATGGGTTCAAATCACACTACAGGTACTGCATAGGCATAGGAAAAAGGGGGGATGGGGGACCACTCTGTTTGGGTGCAGCGGAACCTCCTTTTGCCCACCCCCACTTTGGATGACACACTACCAAAATATGGCATTGAACAGGATGAAATTCCTTCAATGTCTGTCAAACACTGCACCATTTTGCATCTAGGGCACTTAAAATAGTCAAACAATTTCCAAAGGACACCCCTCCCCTTAGACCCCTCCCCCAGGGCACTGACCAACATTCACTCCCCCCCCACACATACACCCTATATGCTTATGTACTGCACAGGTACAGCACAGAAAGTTTTTCTCCAGTTTCTTCCCCCATGATATAGCTTTTTATCAAAATTGGTTCCCCATCAATAAAAGTACCAGGCTGAAGCACCTACTGCACAGTATGTAAAGGCAGACCTGTTGACTTACCAACTTTGCTTGTAGTTTTTGTGAATACATACAGTAGCAAACTAAGTCACACTCAAGAACTTTTTGCTACATGCTCCAATTTGTCAGGTTTTACGCTTGTTCCCCATTACTCTAGAATCTGAGTTGGCAACTGGTGCAACAAATTTCATATGCAGTAAAAATGTATCTCATATCTAAAGAAAGGGCCTACTGTATCTACCCACTCAACTTTTTGCCTTAGTTGTATGAACTGATTGATCTTACCTCCAGCAGTATCCACTTGCCAACCCTTAAAGAGAACTGTTGCTGTTTTAGAACAATGGAAGAACATGTACATCATATGTTCCATGGAGCCCTGTCACAAAAAGTAAAATTATGACATGAAAAAAGATCAATAAAACTTTGAACTGCGGAGAAGTTTCACTCTATCAAAGAAAAAACAAGAGCCCAATGGGCACTGTGGTTCCTTGCTGAATGTAATGAAACTGAGCCAACTACTGAATGAACCACTGAGTATTTCTGTAGATGCACAAAATCTGCTCTGTAGACAATGCACATCTTGTGTTAATACATTCAAGCATAAATAAATTGCTCTGAAGAAATACAGGCACTGCAAGGGATATCAACACAGACAGTATAAGTTACAATTTGTTTTATTCAATTAAGCAGTCACAATTCATGCACGCTCAATTGTATTTGATCCAAATGACCAGTAACTTAGTTCTCTTTATAAAACTAACAACCCATAGTAGCATTTAATTAATCAATTCCAATTTCCAATTTCTGCAAGCTCACATGTCCTAATCTAAGGACAAATGTCTGTCTAGTGAACTTTCACAAGTCCTCTGCTTTTTGTGGGCAGAGAATCTTCTGCAATATTAAAAAGCGGTATTTGGTTTTCATAATGGCAGAATTATAGATTAAAATCGTAATACTATAATTTCAACTAAAATTGAGATACTTGGCATCTCTGAAAGATGTCCCACATCTTTCAGTCATTGGGTGAATGTGATCTTAATGCACTGGAATGATACAGTTTTGTGCTTATATCTGACTTTAGGAATTCTTGGCAATTTGCTTTTTGGCATCTAGTGATTTCACCTCTGACATCTGACAAAACTCATATGGGTTTTCTGCTGGATTTAATGCAACACCTCAAAGCATAAATCTATTCAAGCTTCCTACGCTGAGATATAGTGTTGAAAAGGTTTGCAAAAGTTTTGTCCTTGGGTCGAAGTTTAGACCTTTGCCAAATCTTTGCTTATATATCAATGTGGTAATGCTTCCCCATGCGTATAGTCAAGTGATCAAATAATACTGAGGTATAACATTAAGGCCCTCTGGACCATTGGTAGTGGGACCAGGTGGCTCCCAAAATGGAAAAAATTGCTTCTGAAAGTGAAAAATTATATTTTGGGGGGCCTACATATCCAAAATTAAGCCAGCTACTGCTGATCTGAAACCAGCTTATAATTATGTGACCACCAGATATCACATACTGTACATCAAATTTGGGCCTTATACCATTTTCCTGTGAAAAGTTATCAGCATCCAAAGTCATGAAAAATCACAAAAGCAACATCTGGCATGAAAATATGGTATTATGCAATACTTTTTAGAAGGCCATTACTGCGGAACTGCTTGAGCTATCAGCGTCAGAATTTCAGTGTGTTCATTTTGTCTATGCAGCAACATTATGGGGGAAAATCATCAAAATCAGAGATGTTCACCTGGGAACTTTACTGAAAATTTGTTGGTTTGGCATGGAATGACACAAAAGGCATTTCCATGCGGAGCTGTGACCTTTGACCCGGATATTTTTCAGCGCCATGCAAGTCCCATACTGATTTTACATCAAATGTGTTGATAAGTGCCCATATAAACATGAAATACTTAGAGTTCATTGGGGCAATGTTGGCGCATGCATTTTTCATACATCTTGGGAAACGCAATTTTGCCCAAAATAGCAGAAATTGTTTGCTGGTATGACCTTTGACCTTTCTTTTAAGTTCATGCGCCAACATGGTCCCAATAATTTTTCAACTGATTTCTGCTAACAAACACAAAACTAAAGCAAATATGAAAAATTTTTGATGGGATGTTGATGGCGCAGATGTATATTAGAGCAAGAAAATGGCACAATGTGCCGTTCTGCACAAAATATGCTTGAAATATTGATGCATTGAGAATTTTCAAAAATTTCTATCTCAACGAATTGCATAGGTCCCATGCTTCTTTCTTCATTTATTATTAGGGGTGGATTGTCTCTGCAACTTGCAGCCATTCTAATCCAATTGTGCCGTTGGCGCGTGTACTACTTACGGAGGTGCGAAAACACGACAAAAATGAAAATTTCGACTTTTGACCTCTCTTATCTCCATGCGCCAACATGATCCCATAAACTTTTTACTTGGAATTGATTTAGGGCTTTGAGTTCTCTCATGTAAAGTTGTTTACTCCATGGGATCTTGTTGGCGCATCAAGTTATGAGGTCTTGAAAATAGCACGAGGGCGCTATTCGTCCAGGATTCGGATCAATTTAACGCAACGCGCCAACGGGATCCCAAAAGTATTTTTTCTTATATGCTATGTACCCCATAAGAGGTTTCAAAATATGTTTTCCTTTTGTTGGGATGTGCTTGGCGCACACATTTACGCTTATGGGGATCATGTGCACTATTTATCTGAATTTTTGGGCATTAAATTTCAATATTTTTTTACAACCACCCCCAAAATGCCGGTGACTTAAAAATTTGGATTTGACATATTGGTATGATGATGCATCTTTTCATTTTTTGGGGAAGTGATCTGAGGACCCATGTATCACAACCCCCCCCCCCCCCCCAAAAAAAATGGTACATTTTTAAAGGCACAGACTCTTAACAAGGTTTTCAGTATTTGACTCTCAGTGACCCCAAATGACCTTTGACCTCCACCAAAAATGACAGGATTTATCTTCTCACCATAAGTCATCCACATACCAAGTATGAAATCTATCCAAGCTTCCTACCTTGAGATACTGTGTTAACAACGAGTTTTCTGTGTTTGACTGCTGGTAACTCCAGATGATTTTTGACCTCCACCAAAAGCTACAGCATTCATCTTCTCACCATAATGTATCCACATACCAAGTATGAAATTTATCGCAGCTTCCTAACTTGAGATATTGTGCAAACAAGGTTTTTGGTCTTTGACCCCTGGTGACCCCACATGACCTTTGACCTCCACCAAAAGCAATAGGGCACACCTTCTCACTATGACAGATCCATACACCAAGTTTCAGTTTAGTCCAACTTTGACTTGTTGAGATACAGCGTACTGAAGCAAGTGTCACACACACACACACACACATACACACACACACGCCAAGCTGACTACATAGGTTCCTTTTGCTAACGCAAGGAACCAAAAATTATAATAAATTTAGAATGACTCAGAAATGCAGTTCTAAAAGAAAGTAGCTACAGTACTGAAAAATTCAGTTATCCCTGTAAAGTGCCATACTGTATATTAAAATGACAAAGAATGTTTCTTCTACTGTTATCAATTCCCTGCTGAATTTGGCTCAGCGACATGCTATATTGCACTACAGTATATACTGCACTGCTCACTACCTGTACATACAAAACTGTTCACACAGTACTGTAATAAAAGTTGCCTCCTCATTTACGATATGCCCTGCAGCTGACCCTAGTTTTGGGAGCTTTGCAGACTACTGTAAGTATACAGTAGTTTGTATTTGAATCTTTGTAAACATATGCATATATGGGGGTCAACATTTCTGGGGGGCAGGGATAATTTTTGCCCCAATTTGGAATTTTGGACTCACAAAAGGGGCATTATTTATTTTCTTGGCCATCTCATTTGTTCAAATGGTGCCACTATTTTTGCCCAAATTGAGGGGTATATGCATTCCCCCTCCCCCCCCCCCCCCCCAGCCTCGTATGTATGTTTGTAAAGAACTGCACCTGTACAGAAAATCAGTTGTCAAAATTTTTTATGAAGGGTGGGTAGGGTTGGGAGATTCACATTAATTGTCAATTATATAGAGTACTGCAGTTTACCACTGCTGGCAATGTACACTTTGCTCACAAAGAAAAATTGGGCCCTGATTATGGAAGTTATACTGAAACTGAACTGACTTCTGGCTATCAATTAGAATATCAATATACTTCATGTGTCATTGCACCCAAAGTGGCATAAATTTGTGCCATCCTGTAGTTGTTCACACAAGTATTTACACCTACTACCAACCATAAAAGGTCTAATATGCATGCCTGGACTCTGCACTAGGTACTGTAGGTACACATGCAGTACAAGTACGTAGGTGTATATATGACACACAGCGGAGTCTTCTCATATTTTAACAATGGTGTTTCTGTGTGTACTGTATCACATGCTTAATAAATACGTAGGCATTTAGCAGAAATTATTTAACAACTAATGACAAATTCTTGCTCCAAGTTTCATTTGTGATGAATTGTGATGAATCTGTAATGTACAATAAAAGGCACAATTCTCTGACAATGTTCAAAATTCTTGCTCACAGTTTTTAAGTGACTCTATTAGTTCCAACACAGAATTTATCTTTTGTAAACATGGATGGATACAGTACATAAATGTGCAACTTTCACAGAAGACATTTTGACAGCAGGCATGATAATTGATCTGCCATTGTATAAACTTAAAGGGAAAATGCAGTCATTCCAATTTGAATTAGTGTACCTGGGTACGCAAATTACAGTAATAAATGGCTCTGTTCAATCATGTGCTGCAATACTGAACAGTTATTTAACTTTTACAGTATATGTACTACACTGTTGGGCCTATGAAATATATTCTTGCTTGTACACATCATGAGAGAGTACAGCATACGTAAGGGAAATATCTTAAGGTGAAATTTTTAACATGTAGGTGGGTGTTTCAAAATAAATTTGGGGCAACTACTGACTATTCATTCCCTTTAAATAGCCACAATTCATATTTTAAAGGACATGTACAGTACTGTATGCTGTTGTGTCATGCTAGCAGTAATACAGGCCGCATAATTTCCGAACAAACCACTGCTGATATTAGTTTTTCAACTCCTGACACACTGTCGCACATGGACAATTTTTGTCATCATGATTTCCACTTAAGTTACAAACTTTGTAATGCATCTAGAAGCCCCCCCCCCCCCTTCCCCCAACACAATTATAAAAGACCTGACACTAAAACCACTTTGTTACATGATGAATAATCTGGGCCCCTCAAAATGTACATGATAAACTGATGAAGATATGAAGTCTTCTGTCTGTCTCAGTGACACTTTAGGATGACTTAGAACAGTCTAGATTTGGTTGAACTTTTCTTTTCTCATAGAGCAGGAAGTACGTACAAGTAAACCAGGAAGTATACTTAATGGATAGGTTGATGGTAGTCATCAACTATTCAAAGGGGATTTACAATCTACAATAGTAAAATGTAAAGCTTTTCAATGACCTCATACCAGTTGGAGCAATGATCAGAATCCTGTATAAAAGGCTAAGCTGTAAACAAAAATAAGAACCAGGGATTTCAATTCTGGGATTATCATGACTACTATCCATGAGACATCCCCTGTACTCTGAGGTAATTTAACTTAATCCCAGAGAGCTGGGGGGGGGGGGGTACTGCTGTGACTAAGTCAACACAAACTCTTTCACAACAAATCTGAACATGACAATATAAAAACTTCAGCCTTTGTATGACATCACAGTTCCAGGTTCCTGACCTAAATTCATGCTGGGTCATGCATGTAAACTTGTAAAGATTTTTGAATATGTCTGGGATCTGCCAGTCTCTTTTCACTACAAACACACCTTAATTTTTGTAAACTTTGACAGGCCTACAGTAGTGTATGCATGAATTATGCAAGCCTACAACCTTGCAAAGTTTTGTGTTCTGCTAATTCTACAGTATTTACTAGTTCCTACAGTACCCTGTATGGCTATAGAGGCATAATGATCCTGTACCATCATACAGTACACAGTCTTATAGATTCCACTGCACCATATTGTACCTGTACATGGGACTTGTCACTTGTGCGTGGTCTAAAACTGCAACTTCTAGCATACTGTAGGTTCATATGCCGTGTACCAAAGGCTAAAATAAAAAAGGTCTGGCACAAGAAACCTTCCTTTAATTACTTTGGCAACCAGCATATAGTGCTAACTGATGTGTACACACATGTACAGGTATAAAATGAGTAAATTGCATATTTACTTTTATCTACTTTTAAGCAAATTCGGAAATTATGTAAGGGTATCAGAATTCTACTAGTACCCCTAACTTCATACACATATGGAATCATGATCAATTACATTTAGTCATGTATATATATAACATCGCCCCAAACATACTTAGTAATATGATCATATTACAACTGATAGCTAGCCTGTGATTGACATTCACTCAAACATGGGTGGTCAATGTTGAGTTGTGCAGTCGGTTGTTCCCAATTTAGCTCACATGCAATACCGGTATTTTGTAGATATGTACAGTTACAGTAACCTAGAGCCTGCAGTTTCAACTCAACTGATGCAGGCTGCAGACTTAACAGGAAAGTGCAGTGTTTTTCTTTTTTTTCACTTAATTGGTGGCAGGGCTAGAAGGAAACTGAGTAACAAAAATTTTAATGTCTGGGGAGATATTTGTTACTCTTTAAACTTTTTATGTTGATGTGCATTATACTGCATGATTCTGCTGAAAATAATTTCAAGTTTTGCACACGTATGAACTGTGCATGCATGTAGATTGTACCATTCATGTATATACACATACATATAATATTTACATCAATAAGAATAACAATAAGAATAAATTCTTCATGATGTGAAGGAAGGAGAACTAAAAGCCCTCACGGGCTTGACGAAGTGCTCTACTCCCTAGTGCGATAACAAAAAAAAAAAAAAAAAGAGAAAAGAAACAACAAACCCTTAACAAGATACTTTACTTACCCCCCCCCCCCCATGAGAACATCATTGCTTCATTACAGACTACGGGTCACGAGCCTGCTTTCAGCACAATAAAGCGAGTGACCAGGGCTCCTTAAAGTTTGAACGTCCAGTAAGTTCCTCAGTATACAGTTTACCTAGGTAACACCTGAAAGATTAATTGGCACGATGCCAAAGGCTTACTGAGTAGTGATGTTGTGTCGATTTTCCAGTATGCGCAAGAAGCTGAGGATTAACGTATCATGGTGTTATACTGGGGGGGTGGGGGTGCTGACACATGGGCACTAGTTGTGAAAAAGTTGGAGAAGGCGTGTGGTAACTTGTAGGTGGAGCGATAGATGAACGAGTCTATTACTAGACTGATTAATGATTATATCGTTAAGTTTTCATAAGTTCAGCATTTTGAAAACAGGACCTATGTGACCACGTTGACCAGAGTGACATATACGTCGAACAACCCTTTTCCTTAAAAGAACAAGATTATTTAAGTTTGGACTTTTTGGTACTATACCACACAGTACTGTAATAAGTGAAATATGGATTAAGCACAAGGTACGTAGGACGTTTCTGGAAAGGATGTATTTCAGCCTTCCAAAAGGCCTGATACCAACTCCTTTTGCAACATGGGAGAATAAATAATGGATGTGTTCATGCCACAGGTTAGTTTGGAGACAGTAATTACTCCCAAGAATTTTATTTTGTTTTTATTGACTAAGTCAATATTGTCACCATTTATATTTGTGTTGAAATTGTGACTTTTATTACATTTATAGTGATTAAAAACCATAAACTTTGTTTTACTTATATTAAGTGATAACTTGTTTACCGAAAACCAATGACAGTAATATAATCGCATTGTTCGTGTCAACACGTTGAGAAGAGTCGGCATGCATGCATTGGTACAATCCTTCGGTTTACACCTAGAAGTATTGCAATAAATATGTTTAATACATAGAAATAAAAGTAAGGGAGAACGCTGACACAATACATCCATACATGGTTAACCGGTGAAGCCACGAAAATTGTGAGGGCGCTTTCGTTGTGCGGCAAAAGACCGGTTGATTGGTGTGTCTCAGTACGTACAGTGTGCATTCTGCTGCAGAAGTTATAGCTTATTATTATTCAGTTTGTTTTCGAAAGAATTAGGAGGATTTTCACTACAGGAATACAGTCATGGTGCCATCAAGTAATTTTGTTTTATACTCCTAACTTGAAAACTGTGTAGTTTCTTTGGCCAATATTTGGCCCAAAAGCAATGGAAAGTGATATGTGTATTACGCGCCGGTGCCCGGGTTGCCGTACAGCCTAGCCCAATCAATGGCTTCAGTCCAGATCGGCAGATGTTCATTATTCTCGCCTTACTTTTATTTCTATGGTTTAATACATTTTCACTGTGTTTGACTGTTTCACTCTCTAAGTAATCTAGTAGGCCTAGGGATCTATGTTATTAGGCACACTAACAAATTTGGAAAGAGGAAGCTTTTTCAAACTATAACTTTCGATTGGGGAATCCACTGATCCTTTCCCTCTGTCCCTATCCTATTCATGGCGCGTACATCAACCCTACAGGTGAATAGTTCATGTCCACAATGAATATCTACAGAAATAGGAGGACGGAATTAATTTTCTCGGGCGGGGGGGGGTGGGGGGGCTTAGCTTATTTTCCTCCGAAAACTCATTTATTGCACGGGGCCTCAAAATTGCATACGGGTTCAATCTTCCAGCAAACACTCGAGAAATGATTCCGTGTGTAACAGAAGCATCCTTTGTGAAGTCGTTAATGAAGGTGACGTTAGGAGGGTGCAAGAATCCGTAGACATATGTGCAGGGACACCTCCCAGCACCGTACAATTCCCCTCGCAAATGTAGACAATTACAGTGGTAACTAATGTCCTTAATTAGACTACACAATAGGACTACAACAATAGGGAGTGGGCGAAGTATTTTCCCGGGTATGAGATATGCTAATTTAATCGAAAATCGTGTTATGAAGGTATAGATTTAACTAGGAGCGGGAAAGAAGTTCCAAGAGAGAGGCGTTTTCGGGGGGGGGGCCGGGGGGCGGGGGGGGGACCTCACAAACAAGCAAAAGCCTGAAGAATTAAATAAGCTCAAGTACAAAAATTTTAGACTAGGTAAACGAATAAAGTGAAAACGCAAAAACGCAACAAACAACTTAGAAAACAATAACTATGTATGTGTGGTTGTAGTGTTTTCGTATCTACTATTATATATTAAAGGGAGAAGAACGTGGCGGCTACAACTTTCACATCATTATCTGGAATATTTTTGTTTTTTGTTTGTTTTTTTTTTTTTTTAAAAGTGTTTCACTAGAATGGTGTACAAAAACAGTAGATGGAAAATATACCCCTCAATTCCACAGATTGGTTCCAAAATCGTTAACTGGTCCTCGTGTGCTTTCGAACATATGTCAGGGTAATTGCTTACATCTAGGTTGGTGAAGGCGGTGGGATGGGGGTGGTTAGGAAGCCAGTAGAAACTGATATTGTGGTTACACAAACCTGATAATAACGGGAACTAATGGCCTTTTTTTACAGGCTGCATAAGGGCAATGTATACGGCAAAACCCAGCTCGGTTCTGGGGTCTTATGTTAGCTTGCAACAAATTTCCTGCCTTGAACCCCGAAGAACCCGATTTGCAAATGTAAGTGAACTAACAGGACTTTTATTGGTAGAATCCGAAGTGTTGGAGAAACTGACCCCAGTAGAAATTGATACCAGTTCTTATCCCGATGCCACGGTAGCCCATAAGGGCGTAATTAGCACAGGGACAGTATATTTTTCAGAACTTTCATCAACATTCAATACGAAAGTGGCGGTCTCAGAAAAATAACATGGCTCGGTCCGGTTGATTCCTCACCCACAGTCGAGACTTGCCTACTTATCCACACTGCATAAAGGGGGGGGGGGGGGATTACCGATAAGCTGTACATATTTTATCCCGTTCTCGCCATTGTAATATTTTCCTCGAGCTTACCTGCACTTTGTGTTGTCAATTAGATATGGAAGAGAGATACTTTGGAAGCAAGCTAATCACGTTGGCATTTCGTAAATTGAAAAATGATTATATTACCTCATGAGGAAAAATATAAATTGTAGAAAAATACACCTCAATGTACTTTTCTATACATTTGTATTGGCTTGTTTTGATAATTTCCAGTTTCTGTTAATTGTTGCGAACATAAGAACAAAACTTATCTGTGTATATTCACATCGAATGAATGTGCAATTTCTCAAAATTCATAAAATTTGACCTTGAAGTGAGTGTATAAATCTAAGATCTTTTGCCACGAAATAAGAGACTTTTAAAATATTGTCCATATTTAGATATTGCCAGTAGCAACCGTTTTTTCCACGGGCGTCTATTTTTAAAAATGAATCCATTTCTGATTCGTTCTTTGAGACTCGAAATAAGAGACTTTTAAAATGTTGTCCGTTTTTAGATATTGACAGTAGCAACCGTTTTTTCTAAGGGCGACTATTTTTAAAAATAAATCCATTTCTGATTCGTTCATTGAGACACAAAAAAGGTCACTTAAAGAGGAAACTTTGGCTTTGCCATTCAAGACCAATATGAAAGAAAGTACATCTGACAGAGTATTTGGCTTTACTAAAAGGTACGAAAAAGTGCTAGTGTGTATGTTATTGGCGATCTTTAAACTTAGCGAAACACGAATCGATTAATGAGTGATATAAATGAGTCAAGTGTACTTTAAGAGAAGCGGCTGTCCATACAGTAACTGTATCTTATATTAATAACTGACACAGCTCGCTGATACCTTAAGATAAAATGGCAGTGTTTGGCCTTCTTAATTTTACCTTATTTGTATTTTTTGCCTTGGAAATGATGATAGACCAGAAACTCGGTAAGTAGGTTAATTTTCGTGTAGCCTTATGATTTACACAAAAATTTATTATACCTTCGAAGAGCATCTCCCAGAGTCAGTTTAATCAATTAAGATAGAAGACATTTAGAAAAATTTATAACTTTGTAGTTTTAAATATGTGTGTTTTTTGTGTTTTTTACAATTATTGACTCTAAGAGGGAACCAGTTCCTTTCCAGGATACACCACGTCACCCAGCAGGTAATAAAATGTCGATGTGCTTTAGACTTAAGGGTTTATCTTTAGCAGACTCATGACTTAACTTTGTGCTTTTACTACTGACTATTTTAAAATGTTACTGTGTCGTAATTTGTCAATAGAAGAGAGAAGCCACTTAATTATACAATCAGCCAGCGGTTCCATCAATAAAAACTAAAGAATATTGTACATCTAGGTCTTAGATGCGGAAAAGTGTCCTACCTATATACCAACACACACGGTTATCAGTTTTGGAGGCTACGAAGCTACCAAGCTGTCTAACTTCGAATTGGCTATTATTCTTAATTTAATTTAAATCATGGCTTTCAAACATTAATATAACGTATTCATTACAATGGCAATATTTGCTTTCAACATGACAATACGACTCACATCGCTCAATTCTCTGGTGTAATTGTCTTGCATTCCAGCTAATTAAACAATGTTTGCAGTAAGTGTTCACAATGGAACCTACAGATTAAGGCTGTCCAACTTTTTTTTTATAATTGGCAAACCTGAAGTTAATAATTAAGTACTATGTGTGTGCTATTCGTTTCTGCCACTGATAACCTTGACTGTTTTTACGATGTCCTGCCTAATAAACTTTATCGTAAACTGTTGAAAATTTTTTAAAAGACCATATTGTTTACAATGAATGTCAAAGTCTACAACAGCAGGTTTCACCGTCAGCTTTCGGAAAGCGAAATTGTCATTAAAATGTACATTAAAATGAGATTCATAATTAAAACATATCAGGCAAGTCATTGTCTGCACTTCAATGGCACCGTGCTTTTAACAATATGACCTTAACTGCGCAGTTCTCTGTTGTGTTTGGTTTGCATCCTTTTTAATTTAACAATGTGTGCGGTAACAGTAGTTTGAATGGAACCTACAGATTAAAAGGCTGCCCAACGTTTCTTTTTACTGGCCGACATAAATTTAATAATACCACATGGTTTACGATATCAAGGTTCGTATAGGCTATTCGTTTCTGCCACTGATTGTCTTGACTCTCTTCACAATGTCGTGCCTAATAAATTACATCATAAAAATAAGATTCATAATTAAAACACATCAGAGAAATCAGTCAAAGAGAAAGAAATGAATGTAGTCAGTCTGCAGTCTTTAAACTGGGGACAGAGATCATTGACAGTGAAACTTGCTAAGATATATAAGTGAAATTGCGAAACGATCGACGCATTGCATTGAGGAAACAGCCTGTGTTCCGAAGCTATTAAATAGACTGGGCTTGCAACCTTTGGCATAAGTATCACTGTGGTGAACCCATTGGCCATGTTTGGTTTGCGTGCTCCAAAATTTCTTGCCTTGTTCTTCATTAGTATTATTGTATTCAACAAAAATGGTAAGAGCGATACTAGTTATTTTCTGTTGTTTTGTATCCAGATGTAATTAAAATTAAATTAATATTAATTCGGTTGTTTTTTTAGGCGAGCATCCTTTCCGCCGAAATGGTATGTTGTTTCCAATCCGGTTGAATTGGTATTGGCGCAAAATATATAATTTTATGTTTTATATAAAATCAATATTTTCTTTATTGGCAATACTATCTCAAAACAACGAGCTCGGAGCCGATATCATCTAACTTCACAAAACGTAGGTTACCTTGTGTATGGTGCACAGTTTAATACACGCATGGTCACACCAGGGAACCGTGAGAGACAGTCAACTAAGTTACGGGATGGACTTAGACTGTGAAACTGACACTTAAAGATTACCTTGTTGATTCCTTGCCGAATTGGCAAAAGTAATATAAACAATCACGTGCGAGTGTATGTATGTGCGTGTGTGTGTGTGTGTGCATGAACGTATGTTTGTGACGCTTTGCTTGTAAACACGTTATCTCAAGAATGACGATAGCAATGATGGATACATATGAAAAACTTAATTGCATCATTCTGCTCATCTAGCCGCACTGGATTGCCTTGAGGGCATGAAATCCTACAGAAAATATGTTACTTTTGACATAGTTTTTCCTTTTTAATTCAGAAACACAAAAGTCAAAAGGAGACAAAAATGGATACATTCATTTCCAACTGTGTAATATAAATCAGTGAAGTAAAAACATTTCCAGCTTCATTTTAAGATTAAACTATTTGTAATCTAAAAAATGGAAGTGAACGTTTTGTATGGAATTATGGCCATGAGGCTGAAGCTGTCATGACACCCATGTTGCCAAGGGTTGCAGACTTTTGTAAATGAAGCACAGGCTAACCCATTTCTCATCACCTGACTTTGTATTTCAAAATTGATGTAGTCCACTATCATCGTTTGACTTTTAGTATGTTATTTTGACTTCCAAGGTGAACTTTTGACTTTCAATATCCTTAATATGACCTTTAGAGTATTTTTATTAAGTCAAAATTTTGACTTTAAACCAAATTTTTACTCAAAATACTACAATTTATACTTAAAAAGTCACAAGTATGAGTTCCTTTTTTTAATTTTCACTAACTACTTTTGATAGGTACTATCACAAATTTTCCTATAAATAGTAACATTTTTTCATGAATTTAATTTCGGATGTAATTTTGATTGTGGCATTTTGTCTGATTATCATAACTTTTCATTTTTAATGAGATTAACTTCACTTAATTTTTATTTGGACCACAGGTATCATATAGATGCTACTTGAAAAGTCAGACTTTTACTTTTCAATTCAGCAACTTGACTTTTGATTTTAAAATTTTGACTCTCAACTTCATTTTTGGTTCCTTGCGTTAGCAAAAGGAACCTATGTAGTCAGCTTGGCGTGTGTGTGTGTGTATGTGTGTGTGTGTGTGTGTGACACTTGCTTCGGTACGCTGTATCTCAACAAGGGAAAGTTGGACTAAACTGAAACTTGGTATATGGATCTGTCATAGTAAGAAGGTGTGCCCTATTGTTTTTGGTGGAGGTCAAAGGTCATGTGGGGTCACCAGGGGTCAAAGACCGAAAACCTTGTTTGCACGATATCTCAAGGTAGGAAGCTTGGATAAATTTCATACTTGGTATGTGGATGCATTATGGTGGGAAGATGAATTCTGTAGCTTTTGGTGGAGGTCAAAGGTCATCTGGGGTCACCGGGGGTCAAACACCGAAAACTTGTTGTTAGCACAGTATCTCAAGGTAGGAAGCTTGGATAGATTTCATACTTGGTATGTGGATGACTTATGGTGAGAAGATAAATCCTGTCATTTTTGGTGGAGGTCAAAGGTCATTTGGGGTCACTGAGAGTCAAATACTGAAAACCTTGTTAACACAATATCTCAAGGAAAGAATCTTGGATAGATTTCATACTTGGCATATAGATCTATCATAGTGAGAAGCTGTGCCATACAGTTTTTGGTGGAGGTCAAAGGTCATCTGGGGTCACCAAGGGTCAAAAACTGATAACCTTGTTGTTAGCACAATATCTCAAGGTAGGAAGCTTGGATTAATTTCATACTTAGTGTGTGGATGCCTTATGGTGGGGAAAATATTTTTTTGGTGGAGACCAAAGGTCATCTGGGGTCACTGGAGGTCAAACTCTGTAAACCTTTTCAACTCTATATCTCAGTGTAGGAAGCTTGAATAGACTTATGCTTTGAGGTGTTGCATTAAATCCAGCAGAAAACCCATATATGAGTTTTGTCGGATGTCAGAGGTGAAATCACCAGATGCCAAAAAGCAAATTCCCAAGAATTCCTAAAGTCAAATATAAGCACAAAACTGTATCATTCCAGCACATTAAGATCACATTCACCCAATGACTAAAAGATGTAGGACATCTTTCAGAGATGCCAAGTATCCCAATTTTAGTTGAATTATAGTATTACGATTTTAATCCATAATTCTGCCATTATGAAAACCTGCATCAAGTACCGCTTTTTAATATTGCAGAAAATTCTCTGCCCACAAAGCAGAGGACTTGTGAAAGTTCACTAGACAGACATTTGTCCTTAGATTAGGACATGTGAGCTTGCAGAAATTGGATATTGGAATTGATTAATTAAATGCTACTATGGGTTGTTAGTTTTATAAAGAGAACTAAGTTACTGATCATTTGGATCAGATACCATTGAGCGTGCATGAATTGTGATTGCTTAATTGAATAACACAAATTGTAACTGTATACTGTCTGTGTTGATATCCCTTGAAGTGCCTGTATTTCTTCAGAGCAATTTATTTATGCTTGAATGTGTTAACACAAGATGTTCATTGTCTACAGAGAAGATTTTGTGCATCTACAGAAATACTGGTTCATTCAGTAGTTGGCTCAGTTTCATTACATTCAGCAAGGAACCACAGTGCCCATTGGGCTCTTGTTTGGACTTCCATTAAATTGCTTGAACTTATTTTTGCAATATTGACGTAAAACGTCAAAACATTGGTTTTAAATTTCATTGTTTCGAATATCGACGTCAAACTAACAAAATAAAGTTAAAAATAGTGTTTTAATTTAAGTGACTTCATACAAAAAACCAATTCAATGATGAGGTTTAGGGCAAAATTTGAAGTTATGACATTAAATACCAAATGTTCACGGTTTTCAGGGCGATATTACTTTTGTTTTTACTTTGTAATTATGCCATTACAACCAACCTCGCCGTTCAACGCACCATTTTCGAGAATAGGTCCATGGACCGATTTCAGACTCCACCTACTTAGTTATTTAAAATATTGTAATGCTTGCTTCTACGGGTACTTGTACCTGAAGACAAGCTATAAGCTAACTTTTGAAAGACACTCTTTTATCTGGTTTACAGCGTAAAATAACAAAGACTTCGTGAGTAAAAAGTGTATTTTTTAAAGAAAAATTCAAAGGGCAATATTGTTACGGCCATTTTCGTATTCTGCTTACATAGGTACAAATCACTTCACATACAAATTTTCAGCAACATACCCGTAAAATGATTAAAGGAGAAAACACGGATCTGCAGGCGTCTTATGGTTGCATTAGGGTTTTTTTCTTAAGTTTTCACCAAACTTCTATACACCATGGAGGTCCATTCCGGAATAACTATGCATATCTTTTCCGGAGAGAAGTAGCAATCCAAAGCTATAGAAAACTATTTATACGGCACCTTGAGTTTTATCATTCACTTTATTCCGTTTTCTGTAGTTGACTCTGAGAGAGAACCAAGACCATTTCATTGCACGGCAACTGGCCCGAAAGGTAAGGCTAAGTTTGAATTGCTCAATCACTTATGTACACTACCTGCGTGACGTAGAAGCCTTGAATACACGCGTAATTTACACAGAATATAGTTTACATTTATCGGTATTGAAAAGTGTGCGGTAAACTTCAGATATATATTGCCCAGAGAAATCCTGAGCTTAGCTAAAAGGCGCGTCCCACAGTAACAAAATGGAGCTGAAGGGTCTGCACGGGAATGTAATTGTATGGTACAAGTATTAGTCTTATACACCCAAATGGTCGCTTGCATAACCGACTATGTCTATTCTCCTTAATGAGTAACCCGTAGTTTTTAAGTGAGGGTCTAAGGAAACTAACCCACGCTCAGCGGGCTAGACTACGCACTGCCAGCGAGACTACCAGAGAAAGTCAACAACTGAAATGAAGTTACACAAAACAAAGAAAATAAAGACAGTCTATAGCAAATAATGCCGTGATATCTCAAAATAGTGTAAACATTATGTACATTATTTTCTGTGTTAGAAATCTTTTCTCATGAGAACAATAACATTAAAATATTGACTCAAACGCCTTACAGTACATTTTTACATTTAACCATTGTGACAAAGTGAACATTCTAACCTTTAAGGTATATGAAACACCATTATTTATTCCTTAAGAAACACTAAATTGTTAATAGTTGGAAAAAACGTTTGTAAATTTGATGTATTTGTAAAGTCCAATGAAATACCAGCCAGCCTAATTGAATTTGAGTTGATTTGAATTGTAATACTGCAAAACCAATGAAAAACAATAAAAGTCACTTTTTGTCCATTTTTGACCATGTTTGGTCGAAAACATGATTGTGATTTTGATGTTTTTCATGTTTCTCAAAAAGTTCCTCTCAGTCAGAAAAACATTCATTTTAGTTGATTTCACTTTTGGTTTGTCAGTATTGGCAAATTAAAGTGTGAAAAAAATAGAGACATACTGTAGTAAAAGATGATCAATATCTCAAAATGAAGTTATAGTGATGTAGGTTATGTAATTTTTATTTGGGATTTCTTCCAGTTATTTTGCATATGGGATGTTTATAAAGAATAAGAACAGAATGAAACTGACTATCATTTCAGCACATTTTTACACTTTTAGGTGCTTATTACCCTGTTTTTCCTTCTGAGCAAGCACAAAATATATTACTTATGCCAAAAGAAGAACTTTTGTCAATGTAATTGTATTGCCTACTTAAATTCTACCTCGTGCATTACTGTAGTATGATTTAAATTCGACTTGATTTGACTTGTTTTGGAGACATGTGGCAACATTCATATGCAGGGTGTGCTTAGAGGGCGCCATATTCCGATAGGGGAAGGCTGCCTCCTTTTCGGGAACTTTTCCACTTCCTCCAGATAGCCTTAGCTTATACAAGAATGTGTGTAGTCCTTTACGGCGATCATTCGCCCCCTTAATGAACCTGCTTTTGATCTCATGGCAGAAAGATACTTCGGTAACAGCTCAAAATTTCAGACGCACTTTACAGAAGTTTCGTTGGTTTAGTTTTTCAACACTTGTTCCAAACAGGGGCGTCACTCTAGGGTGGTAGGGGTACTTAAATCTTTTAGAAATTCTCAAACTGCCATCTGTAGGGAAGAGGTTGTGGTTTGTAGGGAATAAGTGCCACTGCCTTTCAAAATGCATTTACATTGTCAGAAAAAAATCTTTATAATATAGTTGGGTGATAAATATTACTTGAATACATTTTACAGTGTTGGCAACTATTCCGTTTTTCGTAAAGTTGTTACATCTTGTTGAAACAATAATTTCAAATTAAGAGAACTTTTATGTCAATACAACATTTTTCAGAAATCTATTGTCTTTTGATGAAATTCTGGCTATTAGGAGAACAAAAGCAATGTCAGAACTTTTTATCATGAACTAGACAGCCTGTCCCATACTGTGAAGTCTTTAAAAATGTTATACAACTCATTGTGGTTGATCGTCGGTGTCAAGTGGAATGCAGAAGTGGCCATTTGCGCAGAGTCGCAGTTGGATTGTAGATTAACCATATAATACATTTCCTGGGTGGACATGTCTATCTACTGTTCATCAATCACCCATGGGGCACCATTTTGAGTTTTGCACCCGT
Organism: Holothuria leucospilota; assembly: GCA_029531755.1. Taxonomy (NCBI): domain Eukaryota; kingdom Metazoa; phylum Echinodermata; class Holothuroidea; order Aspidochirotida; family Holothuriidae; genus Holothuria; species Holothuria leucospilota. Next base: position 3,303,347 of record CM055967.1, on the reverse strand, counting down.
CGCTTGTTTTCCCAAAGGCCTCCTACTTTGGCTGATACATAAAAATCAGGTCTCAGGTGGGTCGATGGCAAACGTACACTGCCACGACCTTACTCAGCTGCCACAACATCCCCACCTACACCACTATAATATCAAACATGGTTGATATGCATAATATGGTCACAACAAGGACCAGCTGTCGGATCGCAGTCGTGACCAATAGTCTGGATGGGAACAAAATTTTGGGCACACTAAACTGACCCATTTGCCACCGGACTGGTTTTCACCGCCACGTCGTAGTCGGGTTGGTGCAGTGTGCGTCGGTTTATAACGAGCCGTGTTCCACTTGCTCAAGTTGAGAAGTCAGAGTAGGTTTTTCTTTGAAAGCGCGTTCATTTTGAATTGCAATGATTGCAAATGAGGCTCGCTTTTCGACTGAGCACCAAACCTTCTGTAGACGAAGTACGCAAAAACAACAGTGGCATACAGTCCTATCTACTTTTAAGTCAACGTTTGTAATATCTGTATTTTTTATGTTATCAGAGGCGCAGGAATAAATTGCGAAGGCAGAGGAGACCGTTGGCTACTGTCAGTGGCCCCCAAACCAGAGACTGTGGGTAAAACCATCATTTGCCCTCCTCGACTCCTGGCAATTATCAAATATTCGAAGCTGGGGGATCTCATCAGAATAGATTGTTTTAATTGCTTTGCAAAAGGAAGTAAAACGTACCTGAAATTTCTTTAGAATACAATTTTGGCAGGCTTTGCACGTTCACAGAGTGTCAAATTATTAATTCATATAAGACAGGAGTTACTTGGATTGTTGCAAAAGCCTTTGCAACCTCTATGATTACCCAACCCCTCAGCCCTCAATCCTGCTGCATCATGAAGAAATGAAGTGGCCGTTAATCCTGGCTGTTATAATGTCAAATAATAGGGTTAATCGCCACTTAAAATACCTCTTTTCGACATTCCACTTAAGGGAGTTTTCTTTGGGAATTTAAGCAGTCAGGTGTTGACAGTTTAGGCCCATTTACTCTGCGTTCCCACGCAATAAATTCAATGTCCTGTCAGATTATTGACACTGGTAGTTTTGATGTAGTCCATCTAGTGACCCCTCAGTGTCTAGCTCCAAAGAGGTCGCTTGTGTGAGTCCTACTTCTTGCAAACTTTTCTCATTGGTCCTTTGTTGGGCATGTGCAAGACTTTGTCCAATTAGGATTCCCCATCCCATAGTTTCCAGACAGCACATGTCTAGAAACCACGCAAGTAACTTTTAGGAAGCACCCTTTCTGGACAGAGTAGAACTAATATTCAGAAAGAGAGGATCAAATTAACACGTACAGTCCCGCGGCCTTTGCCGCTGGGCTACGCCCGCTAGCTTTTGCCAGCTAGGCTTTAATTGGCTATTCTTTTTTGGACTTCCAACTTTTGAAAGGAACCGATTTTAAAAACCTTAAAAAGGGAAGTAAAGTTTAGTTTGTAGGGAGAGCAACTCTCCGAATAGAGTAGTGAAGAACTTAAGTCTTACAGCATGTGATACTCGTGGAGTAAATTTATTTCTTTGGCCGGTCAGAGAAAGGGATTTCTCTCTGACTTTTTCAATAAACTCGTGAATCGAAGAAACTTCTTCGAGTCATCTTTTCTTGGATCGTTCTTTGTTATTTGAACTACACCCCCCGGCCCCGATACGCGACATGGTGGAGGAGCGGACTTTTACCTAAAAACAAATTCGCCGACTTGGACTTGAAAACTATTTCAATCACCGCAACGATGTTCCCTGGTCCCGCCTGCACATCTGTTTGAACGTTTAACGTTTTTATCCCGTTCCCTTGTTCCTGAGAAACCCGGATTGTTCGCCTTTTCAACCCACCCGTATGCCACCGAGCACCGTTAGCCGTCCTTTTGGTCTTCGATGGACTTTGTTTGTCTGGTGTTCCCTTTAACGTCAACAGCACAGTCTGTGATAGTATGCATCTTCCGTCTTTGTAAAGTTGACCGATAACCAATTGCTAACCCTACTGGTTTTTCCCTCTTTTCCGATGTCATCCCACCTGGAGACTGTAATGCGTAATTTCAACTAATTTCACGGCGTGGCCTAAACTGATACCAGAGCGGCTCCCCATCTGTCATCCGTTACACTTGACTTACAGCAGTTGAGGCCGACATCCATCTACCGCGTTGTTACTGTTAGCGGTCGCCAACGGTTATAGAACTAGCCCATGGCCTCGGTTAACTAGCATGTATCGCCACCGTCCCGAGCCTACCTTGCATGGCCAATCCGTCCATATGTAGCCTTCATCTGCCGTGTTACCCCTCATTTCGCCAACGCTTGATGCCGCTACACTCCGGTTTTTTTATGCTCGCCAACGCCTTTGATGCCAGCCCGACGTGCAAGACGACGGTCCCGATCACATCTTCAAATTATTAAGGGTAAGTTGTGAGGCATTTAACCCCTGCGGGCCCCTTTCCCCATTTACTAAACAAACTCGGTCGTACTACACAAAAATTTTAGGCCTAAGTATCGAATTGTTTACCTTGTAATGAATGATGTACTACATTTTGAAGTATGTACGAAATTGTTTTGCGGGCGTAAACTTATCCTTTAAGCCTTTGTAATATGGCAGAATTACGTAGCACTGACTTCCTTCCCAAACGCTTTCATGGAGATGTCATAAATGCGGATTTAGCAAGGGCCCACTTTCTCGCTTTTACTGACTACCTAGAAGCGCATGATTTGCTAGACCCCGTAGACGACGATGCTTTTCAGGCGGTCGTCTCCACCTTCAAACGTACTCTCCATGGTACGACCAGAATATGGATAGAAGGCAAAGTATTCCAAGATCTCGCAAACCTAAGAACTTCTTTTCTCGCCAGATTTAGCGAGTCGTCATCCCATTATGCCTTGACAAGGCAGTTTACGGAATTAAACTATGTTCCTGGGGACACTGCTGAGGTATTTCTTGCTTCAATTAGAAAGCTAGCCCTCCTTTTGGGTTACACTGATTTACAAGTACGAGACAAATTTTTGAACGCACTCCCAGGAGATTGTAGGTCAGCAGTTCTAATGTCTACTGACGGTGACGCAAACATTGATGAACTCGTTCAAAAAGCGCAGTGCTACCTTGACCTGCAAAAATACTCAGAGTCTGCAGATACTTCTTCAAAATCAAGTGCTAGTGCTACAGCAGACAATGCTCTTCCTACACAGAATCAGTCTTCTGACATCTCTGATTTGTGTAATAAAATTGATTCCCTCTTGGATGATCGAGCACGGCAACCAGCAAAGCAGGCTAACTCTTCCTCCTCTTCCCGGCAGCGCTACAATTCGCGTGATAGTAGGCGACAAGGATCCCGCAGACAATTTCAGGAAAGATCAAACAGTCGTTTTCCATTTACAGGGGTTTGTTTCTATTGTAACACCCCTGGACATAGAGCTAGGGACTGTTTCTTGCGACGGCACCACCAGCAGTTGCAATACGGGCCCCCATCTTTTCCGCCTCCTATGATGGAGCAGCCCCCAATGCTACCTCCGCGGGGACCGCATTTTCAATAGGGGAAGACCCGACGAACACCCCGTCCGGTCAACCCGTTAAACAGGAACAATACCACGAGTACGAGTACGCGAATAGTCAGAGTGATACGGATATTCGTATTCAGCTAAATAATAAAAATTTTGCACGTGCACAGTTGCAAGATGGTAAAAATATCCTCCTTCTCTTTGACTCTGGAGCAACTAAGTCCATTTTATCTGCATCCGTTGTAAAAGCTTCACGCTATTTGTCATCTCTAAAACCAAACAAGGTGAAGCCCACTTATTTTCGTTTGGGTAATGGTCAATTTCTGTTAGCTAAAGAGACATTAACTTTGGAAGTAAATCTTCAGGGTCATCGAATTGAAATTAGTGCTTATGTTACAAGTAATTTAACTGGTATTGACTTGGTACTTGGTACAGATACGATGAAACGATTGAAAGGGGTTCTTGACTTCTCTGATAATTCGTTTGTAATCAAGTCAAAGGTTTTACGTTTTCACCCTACAAACAAGGTTGTAATTTTTCCTGGACAAACCAAATATGTGAATATTCAAAGTCGTGTACCATCTTATGCTCGTAATGCAGAGGTTATTCTCAACCCTGCCACATTTATTGCACATATGTGTCCAGCATCTATGATCGTTAAGTTACGTAAAGGAAGAACTCGTATGTTGTTGTCAAATAAGAGCACGAGACCTTTCATTGTGCTACCGAAACACAATTTAGCTTCCTTTGATTTGTCTGAACTTGCGACAGTTTTACATGAAATTCCTTCTTGTGCGTTAGATGAATGGCAGCATGAGAGACAAGATAGTCTTCCAAATAACGGCCACGTTAATACGGCCCAAATTTCACAAAGTGACGCTTCAGAACTTCTTGACCGCGAATACATTCGCAGTCAAAACCTTCAGCGACACCCGCATTTAAACAGCGATGACCCCCTTGCTTCTTTGACAGAGTCGGAAATAATCCGTAAATATGTTTCTTTGGAACAAAGTGTTTTGTCACCGCAAGAAAGAGAGAAATTTTATCAAATGCTTGAAAACAATCACTCTGTCTTTTCGCTGTATGGTGAGCTTTCTAGTTGTCCAAATTTTGAGGCGGATATTACGTTAACTAACACTGACCCGTTCTTTATTAGGCCATACAAATTGTCCCCCGAAGATAAAATTATTGTTTCCAAGGAATTGGACAAGCTTGTCAGTCTTGGAATATTGGCAGTTGGACATCAGTCCTATACGTCTCCTGTATTTTTAATTCCTAAGAAGGGAACTAATGAAAAGCGAGTCGTAACTGACTTTCGCTTCCTTAATAGCAGAATCCAGAGAATAAACCACCCCTTCCCACTTTTGAATGAAACGTTGCGCACAATTGGTAACTCTGACGCAACCGTCTTGAGTGTACTGGATTTAAAATCTGCCTTTTTCTGCATTCCATTGAGCAAAAATGCACAAAGGTATACTGGTATCGCTTCATACAGTGGAGGTAAACACTATTATTATAAACGTTTACCTCAAGGATTAAATCTTTCTCCCGCTATATTTCAAGCTAAAATGAACGAAGTGCTGTCGCAAGTTCCCAATTCAGACCAATTTTGCATTTCCATGCATGATGATATTATTGTCTATAGTCAAGACAAAACGTCGCATTTCAAACATCTTGCAGCCATTTTTGAGGCTCTTATTGCAAATGGTTTAAAAATATCACCACGAAAATGTTGTCTGTTCCGAACCTCAGTATTATATATGGGTCATATTCTTACAGTCAATGGGGACGGTACGGCGACTATTAAGCCACTCACAGACCGATGTGCGGCGATTCGTAATACGCCTGTACCGCACAATGTGAAAGCAGCACGGAGATTTGTTGGTGCAGTAAATTACATATCTCAATTCTTTCCCCATGTTCAAAAACACTTGAGACCCATACATAAATTAAGTAGACAAAGGAAACAATTTAAATGGACAGACGAGTGCCAGCAAGCATTTGACACAATTCGTGAACTTATGTGTAATCCGCCTATTCTTCACATGCCGAAACGTAAAGGTCGTCTCACTTTATATAGTGATACCTCAAGAGTTGCTACTGGTTCATATTTAACTCAAACTATCGATGGTAAAGAGTATCTCTTGGGTTACTATTCAAAGGTGTTACCTGATGCATGTTCTCGTTATAGTGTAACTGAATTAGAGTTGTTCGGTTTATTGATTAACATTAACGGATTTCTACACCTTCTCAAAGATGTGGAATTTGATGCATTTGTTGACCATGCTGCTTTGGTAGAAATCCTTTCTTCTAAGCATGAACCTCCTACAACACGTATGAGAAATTTACTGTTTAAGTTATCGCAGTTTTCTTTTAAGATTGGCTATAAGAAGGGTTCAGAACTCGCCTTAGCAGATTATCTCTCTAGAGCGCCCCAACAAGGTGATTCAGAGATAGACAGAATTCTTCCTCTTGCGTTTAGCGCGATATCAGAATCCATTCTTGACGACTCAGATAATTACATCAACCCAGTGTTAACTAGGGCTAAAGCTAAAGCTTTGGGAATTCGAGTTCCCGACTTATACCCTAGTAAAAAGGCTGCTAGTACCACAGAGACAACTACCGCTCGAGAGGTACAGCCTCCAGCTATGCCCAAATCAAAGGGTAGCTCGCAACAGCGAAATGTTGCACGAGTCCCACCCCCTCGTGGTGAGATTTTGCTTCCTCCGCCGCCGCCGGCACCAGTTCCACTGGCGCAACCTTTACCTAGGCCCGTACAGCCAATTCCTATGTTACACCAGCGTCCTGTGATATCACAAGTTAAGCCAGTCACGATTTCTGAGCCACGTCTGGTAGATTTACCACCACCTGAAGAACGGTATCGCGACCCACCAGACGATATAGCTAAACCCAATAAGCCTTTAATCTCTGATGTTAAAAATATTCGGACAACCCACATCCCACACCAAAAAGATATTCAACGGGTCATGAAAAAGATACAAAGCAAAATTGTTAGGGATTACAATCTTCCGTTTGATGCGAAAGAACTGCGCATGCAGCAGGCGACGTGTCCTTTCTTTAAGCCAATCTTTGACTTCTTAGCACATGATATTTTGCCACAAGATGCAAAGACTGCTCGTTCCATACGTAACAGAGCAGAAGAGTATATTTTGTGTGATGGTCTCTTGTTTCGCTTAACTTTACATAAGAAACACAAATCCAGAGTAGTCTTACAATTGGTCATTCCTGACACAATGATAGAAAAGATTTTATGTAAATATCATGATGACCTCCTTAGCTGCCATCAGGGTGTAATGAGGACATACCTCACTATAAGACAACATTTCTTCATGAGAAATATGTTTCAGGTCGTGAGTAATTATGTTAAAGCTTGTCTTAGATGCCAAGAATTTAAACCGAAACGAGATAAAGTTAGGCAATTTCATCCGAGAGTGCCCGATTCTTATCGACCATTCGATAGGATAAGTTTAGACTTTAAGACAATGCCAACGTCCAATACAGGGTACAAACATTTAATGGTTGCATGTGACCAGATTACACGGTTTCTTGTTTGTGTCCCTCTGCAAACCTTAGATGCTGAAACTATCTGTGAGGCAATTTTGCAAAAGATAATAACAATCTTTGGCCCACCCACAATGCTTATTACAGATGCAGCCAAATCTCTTACAGGCAAATTAGTTGAATTGTTATGCTCTTCTTTGAATATTGACAAAAAGGTCATTAGCGTCTGTAATCACGGCAGTCTTCAAGTAGAACGACACATACAGACACTGTCAAACTTCTTAAAGGTCAATTTAGGTCAATTCGGGAGCGACTGGGTTAGATTCATTCCGACTACTACGTATGCGTATAACGCATTTTCCTCCCCCCATCTGGGTGACCACAGCCCCTTCGAGCTAGTTTATGGTCGTAAACCACCGGACCTCACTAATTTAACCTTCAATCCTATGGAAGGACTTTCACATTCCTATAGTGAATATGTTGCTCTTCTTAACAAACGCTTCCAACATCTTTCGCAAACGATGCTTAATCTTCAGAAGCAACATCAAGATAAGCAAAACGTTAAGATTACTAGTAAACTAGACAAGGGTCCGATCTACTCAGTAGGTCAGTTGGTTTATTTATATAAGCCGACAAGTTCCTCACTCACCGCGAACTCACGTAAAATTGTTGCGGAATGGGTAGGTCCTTTAGTCATTCATGAAATCTTGGATCGCACTCACTACCTTCTCCAAACATTGCAAGGTGACGTCTTACAAGATGTTTTTAACTATAACCGACTTAAGCCATGTTTTGTAAGAGCATCTAAGGAAAATAAACTCATCACTGACGTAAACAAACTTAAAGATGTGTATAATGATAGTGTCAATGTTCACATGACAGATGAACTTACGAATAATGAACAATTTCATGATGAAACGGGCAATCATCTGCCCCCAGTTACGTGCTCTGAAGTGTCTATTCTTTATCGTGTAAAACCAGTTGATATCTCTCTTTGTTCAAAGTTTGCGAAGTCAAATCGTAACCTAGCTGCGACAACGCAATTGCAAGAACGTCAGATAACGCTACAATTTAAGCAACTCGCTCGAGCCTCTAATAGCACGATGACAGTCTGTCGTGCTCGTTTCCACATGGGCCACCTTCAAATTCTGCTTTGCATGGCATTCTCGCAGTCGGACAAAAAGCCGATGCACGCCCATCGATTCTGGTGGCAACCTTCTCGCTATTCTGATGCAAGCGACATTTTAGAAATTTTGCTCGACTCCCGTATCCCAATTACAGGCAGCCCTGAGAGATTTTCACGGCGATTGTTTGGCGCTGCATAACAAACAGAACAAAGATGGATATTGAATGTTTTCCAGGCATATGTCGTGATTTCAAATTTTCTTATATCATACCATATATCGTATAATCGTTGCATTGCTTACTGTATAATGTCGTTTTATCGTTCTCGAAAATCTTGCATTACAATTTCCAACCGTTTATGACTTATCGAATAATGATTGAATGCCGAACCTTCAGTAAAGGTCACAGTATTCCATTTAAAGTGATTTGTGTTGTATGCTTTCGTACCTACCGTACCACGTAAAAGGTATGCCACTGAGAGATTAAAAGTGGTTACCACAGGTCAGCAAACTTTAGTCGTGAAGTCTGCAAAACTTTGAGCAGAGTAATGCATGTTGATTTACTACGTCTTTTGGATTGAACTTTGATTGAACTTTGTGTAAGAATGCTAGAGTAGGGTATACACTCTCTTGCAATAAAATTACACTTTTAAATGTTTTGAAACAGAGAAATGTTGAACGAACAGAATCGTGTGTTTGTAACGTTAAGTTGTAAAGGTCATGAACTGCTACAATAGTAGAGAGTAAATTTTCGCAGTCAACTGTTTTCGGTTCAATTTATAATACGTAGGAGGAATTTTCTGGACTGTTCCTTCCAGATGTTGCAATTCCGGGTGCATTCCTACAAAGAGTTGTTCCGACACAGTATCAAACTGTTATGGCCTAGTTGTTAATTAAGATTCCTTTACTTGTACTCTTCTTGCTTTCTTGTATTCAAACCATGTATTCCATGATTCCACTTACTTTTAAGTTTTATCGTTTGATAGTGTATGATTCGACCGAGTTATTCTCTTGCTTCTTTCGGGTTTCTCCCAACTGGTCTTTGACCAAAGTCCAACCCCTTCCCCCTTTCTTTTGCCTCACAACACCCTATCGTATTGTTTTGTTGCATGAAAATTAAAATGTTACTATGATCATGATGATATTTTAAATGTTATGTAATTGATATTATTTTCCACACATTGCATAATTATTTTAAAAGAAAAATTTTCAAACTGCGTTTTCAAATTTTAAATTGAGAAGGGGGATGTCAAATAATAGGGTTAATCGCCACTTAAAATACCTCTTTTCGACATTCCACTTAAGGGAGTTTTCTTTGGGAATTTAAGCAGTCAGGTGTTGACAGTTTAGGCCCATTTACTCTGCGTTCCCACGCAATAAATTCAATGTCCTGTCAGATTATTGACACTGGTAGTTTTGATGTAGTCCATCTAGTGACCCCTCAGTGTCTAGCTCCAAAGAGGTCGCTTGTGTGAGTCCTACTTCTTGCAAACTTTTCTCATTGGTCCTTTGTTGGGCATGTGCAAGACTTTGTCCAATTAGGATTCCCCATCCCATAGTTTCCAGACAGCACATGTCTAGAAACCACGCAAGTAACTTTTAGGAAACACCCTTCCTGGACAGAGTAGAACTAATATTCAGAAAGAGAGGATCAAATTAACTCGTACAGTCCCGCGGCCTTTGCCGCTGGGCTACGCCCGCTAGCTTTTGCCAGCTAGGCTTTTGGCTATTCTTTTTTGGACTTCCAACTTTTGAAAGGAACCGACTTTAAAAACCTTAAGATGGGAAGTAAAGTTTAGTTTGTAGGGAGAGCAACTCTCGGAATAGAGTAGTGAAGAACACAAGTCTTACAGCATGTGATACTCGTGGAGTAAATTTATTTCTTTGGCCGGTCAGAGAAAGGGATTTCTCTCTGACTTTTTCAATAAACTCGTTAATCGAAGAAACTTCTTCGAGTCATCTTTTCTTGGATCGTTCTTTGTTATTTGAACTACACCCCCCGGCCCCGATACGCGACAATAAAACAAAAGGCAAAGTGTGATTTCTAGATCTGTTTGGTTAGTAGCCACTGCTACTCGTAGAAATTTAATAGCTATGCAAAATGTCGGCAAATAAAATACTAAAACAACTGTATAAGTGCTATTATGGGAGCTCTTCACACTTATTCATGTAATACCCAAATTATCTCATTTTGACTTCCCGTAGCACAAAGTGAGTAAAATTATTGAAAATTCTGTAGAACCTCTATGATAATCCACCCTCTGCACTACCAAACCGGCTGCATCTTAAAGAAATCGGCCAGTCGTTACTCTGAACAGAGAAGTGTTAGTCCTAACACCTCCCTACTCTGAATAAGATCATTTTGAAAACTAAGAAACGAAATACCATTTTACAGTATACTTAGTGGAAATTCAGTGCTATTTGTGGTATCTTGTAAAAGCCTTTTCCCTAATGCCCACAATTTTGTAAATACCCAGAGCCTCATTGGGCTTCCCTCTAGTCCGCCACAGGGGACCACTAAAACTGGGTCTTACGGCTGGGTCATGAGCCTCTGAGCCCCATGTAGGAGACGGCCTTGTGCTCTTATTTCGTGAGCGCGACTTATGTCACCAAAACAACCTTGTCTCTGAAGCAAACCAATCGAAAAAAATGCACCAAGGTCGAATTAATATTGACGCACGTAAAACTGTGTTTCCCAGTTGAAATGTTCATTTTATCATAATTGCGAAAGTATAAAAGTGTACTGTAAGGCTTTCGAGTCAATATTGAGGTGTTCTTGTTATTCTGAAAAAAAAAAAGATTTGTAATATGGTAAATAATGTACATCATCGTAACACTGTTTTGAGTTATCAGGCATTATGTGCTATAGAATGGCTTTATTTTCTTTGTTTTTTGTAACTTAATTTGTCAATTGCGACAAAAATAGGGTTTAAATCAGTGATTCTCAAACGCAGCCCATAGGGCCGTATGCGGCCCCCTGTCGGTGCTTCCCCTGAATTGATTTTACGTTTTGAGTCAATCATGTTCAACACGAACAAAACGTAGTACCGTAGAAAACCTAATTATACAACTTAGAGTCAGTACTTGACTCCTTCTAAGTTTGCTCTCCTGAAGGGGTGCTATCGCCTACGTAACAGGCTGTACGGCATACTCCTTGTTCAGTCATATCTAGCCAAGATTTATTTCGTGTGCGGTATTGTTGACAATCATGATACTGCACACAGTGGCATATAGTTATCTATAGTGGTGCATTGCGGAGTGGTTGTATTTGTAGTGACAAACCTTCCAGTACCCGAACGAAAAAGCAGGTACATGCAAGATGCCATAGTTTACAAAATACCTACCAATAATTCAATAAAATCAACCTCGAAAGTGGTCGAAACAGCCATTTAATGGATCACACTGGTGGGGATATGCCTCAGATTACACCTCAGACCTTCTGAAATCTATTTTTCGGAGCCCTTAAGCGGGCACCGGATCCCTCGTTGCTAGGGCTTCGCGATTTGCGCTTGACTTCTTTTTGTCCCCACTTTTGAGAAGCTGCTGACGCCCTTTGTGTTGATCGGTTACTGAAATTAAAATTTCTACAAGTCATCCTTCGGTACTAATAATGTGTTTGCGACGTTTTATGTGAGCTTGCTCTTTCCACAGCTCTGTTAAATGAAATCGAACCATTCAATCAACTTGAAGCTTTTTCGACTTTTGAGAATGCGGTCCTTGGACTCAGGAGACCCAGCTCTCTGTCTGACCGCGTTTAAGAATAATTCAAGGGCTGCCTCACATGCTGGCCAATAACGCAGGAAAACTGCAGAACTGTTGTGACTTCCTCCGTTTCAGAGTGAGGTTTTCGTTGGCGACCTACTTAGTCTGGAATGACAAATGTTGCTCCTATACCGCAAAATGACTCATGACAAACATCAAAATGACCATACTGGTGACTCACACAAGCTAGACGCAGAATTGTAGACATAGGTAGCGCCAGGTGGGGGAGGTGCAGGAGACCATGACCCCTGTCATCGGGGAATCTCCAGTTTGATCGGGGAGCCTTAATGGGTACGATAAAGTATGTAATTTCCCAAAGACGACCAACCGCCGCAACGAATTTCTTAATTTTACCCAGAGTTGGGCAAATTGCTCATAAAAACCGTTAATTTTCATAGTTTCTTCAAAAGTGACCCCAAAGTTTCACGTTTCCTATCCTATCGGCAAACCCTTCTGCTCAGTCGGGAAGCTTGGTCGTCACCTGGCGCCACCCCTGATTGAAGAGGCAAATTTGTCGTTAAGAGTGCGGTATCCTGCTATCTAGAAGGCCTGGAAAGCAAAAATTTCGACCTCAGCAACAACCATGGTCCAGTTGCTCCTGCTGGACGGTGCAAAACTGCAGACTAGCTCTTAAGGAACCGCGTCCTATGACAAATTCGTTACTCTGCCTCTGTCTGGCGTACATACAGCCTCGAGACACCTCAGGTATGGATTTCGCTCTTTCCAACTATTATCTTCTCCCTAAGCCCGAGAGCCTCCCCTGCGGCTCTAACCTCATTCCATCCTCTCCACTTGGTCCTCATCCTCAAAATTTAGAGAATCACTGATTTAAATTGACTAAAATTTATATTTTCCCAATAGTAAGTTATTGAGACATATAAAAAATGCACAAAAAGCATGAAAATCATATTTGTGGCCCAAAATGGCACAACTATTGATTTTCAAATGTGCCAGTCCCCCCCCCCCCATTTTTATCTAGCCATCCGCGTAGCCAGTGGGGGCGTAGGAGGCAGCCGCCCCCGAGCATAGTTTTGGTATTTTGTAATGTTTATTTTTACAATATTGCTAATGTTTTCCCTATTTATATGAGGTAAATAGGGCAGGGACGTGCCATTTCCAGCCATCTGGGAAGCATTTTGGGCCAAAATTTTCTTGCGCGTTGCGCCAACCCATGGTGGCACGGAACGCCAAGAGTCCATCTATGGGCTTCGCCGCCCTTGACAAGTTCCTGGCTACGCCCCTGTATTTAGCATGGCCGACCGCTTTTACTAAAACATGGCCATATAACTTTTTGAAGGCTTTTTCTGCCTATGGCTGGCCCTCTGTAGCAGCTATTTTGTGATGTCACTATGTTTGCCCTGCAAATGCAAATAGGTACGTGAGTCGTTGATGAGGAAAATTGACAAAGCTATGTAATATCGGTATCTTTGCAACATTGCGTTGCTTAATCTATTTAAGAGGCAAATTATCTCATTACTGGAGACACAGATCATTCATCTGGTTGAATGCCTCCTCTTTATGACCCAGGTAATGTCGCTATGTATATATTACTTCGTGTCACGTTCACGCAATTACATATGACGTCCTCCCTTGCTCCCTCTGGCTTCGAACCTTTACCAAGAGGGAGTGGCAGGATGTCGATGGGACCCCGTTTCATAATTATGCAAGTCAAAGACTAAAACATTTGTTTCCAAGAATAAATGTGATTCTTCTTGTCTTATTTCTCTTCAATTCAACAGATACGACTGTTCAACCTTCACCAGCTTTAACTTCTAACCAAGGTAAAATTTACGCAGTATGCTCTACACCTGTGTGCATGGTTATCATCATAAAAAACATGAAACTGCAAGTTCGTTTCTAAGACTTTTTCGAATTTCAAATTGCCAATATGTTAGATGAGACTGTGTTCTCCCCATCGTTTTGATTGCTTGTTTACGTTTGCAGGTACACAGAACTGCTCAAAATAACGGAATAAAATTACATTTTAATAATGTTCACCAATCTATAAGTACAGTACTAAGTATGGAACCGAATGTGTAGCATAATAGCATGAGTGAGGACATCCGAGTTCAGACGTTCAGCAAGCAAACATCTTTCATTCAACCGTTCAGTTTTATTTATCGTACTGAATCACTTATTGAAATTTTTTAAGTGAAAAATGACTACGTAGAAGTTGATAGTTGGTCCATTAACATAGTACTTAGGCAAAGAGCAAATTATTGATTACCATTCTCTTATCTCCACTGCCCACATTGAGTCAATGTGGGATAGCTAGGCTGGACAAAACTGCGTTTAGAGAAATTTCAAAACATGGTCAACATTTTATTTTGACATTTTTACCACGAGCTGGATACATTGCTAAACGGAATTTTCCCTGGGATTTTGAACAACTAAATTTCTATAAAAAATTGCTGAAGCTTGACGTAAATTAGCCTTGTCAGAAGGTTAAGGTGGTCTCCAATCCACGCGAGCTCAAAAACCCCCATCATGTGTAAATCAAGTTCTCTGGCCGATCTGCAAAGGTAAATGGAAATTTTATCTAGTATGGCTGACTGCTTGTTCTAAAACATGGCCACGTAACTTTTTGAAGGCTTTTTCTGCCTATGGCTGGCCCTCTGTAACAGCTTTTTGGGATGTCACTATATTTGCCCTGCAAATGCAAATAGGTACGTGAGTCGTTGATGAGGAAAATTGACAAAGCTATAAAATATAGGTATCTTTGCAACATTTGCGTTGCTGAATCTATTTTTGAAGCAAATTATCTCATTACTGGAGACACAGATCATTCATCTGGTTGAATGCCTTCTCTGTATGACCCAGGTAATGTCGCTATGTATATATTACTTCGTGTCGCGTTCACGAAATTACATATGACGCCGGCTCTCCCTTGCTCCCTCTGGCTTCGAACCGGTACAAAAAGGGAGTGGCAGGATGTCGATGAGACCCAGTTTTATATGCAAGTCAAAGACAAAAACAGTTCTTTCCAACAAATAAATGTGATCCTGCTTGTCTTTTTTCTCTTCAATTCGACAGATACGACTGTTCAACCTTCATCAGCTTTGACTTCTAACCAAGGTAAGATTTATGCAGTATGCTCTAAACCTGTGTGCATGGTTATCATCATAAAAAACAAAACAAGCGCAACAATGTTGCCAAAGCTCAGCTTTTCCTGTTGACCTAAAAGTCTGCAATCAATATTTTGGTTGGGTCTGTAACTCATGTTGTTCATACGTACGTTAGAAAACAAAGAGATAAATATAAACTGAATGCAATAAAATATGTATTGAACTCCCGAAGTCTCTGAAAGACTAAATCTGGTACACAAAGTTAACTTTATATACTGCAAAGATGTTAGTATACAAATAATGAATATTTATGAGTGTGCTGCTTTGTAGACCTCACTTGTTTTCCATAATTAGACCCAGATAGTAACTTCCGATGAAGAAATTTTACAAATGGTTAAAGGTCTTAAAAGCGATATTTTGCCCTAAAGATATTCCTTGAACTTGTCCAGGGACAACAGTTCAAATACGTGTTGCCACTATGATTTGGAAAAACCAAAACTGCTCAATTACTCAATATAAAGGGATAGTAATTTCTAAATTAAATTCTTTACGCGCCTAATTCTGAGTACTCTTTAGTCCCGTTTTCCCCTACAAAATTATTTTACTGCATAACATTTTTAGGATTGGGATCTACCAGGTATAAATCGTCGATCGCTTTTAGGACCGGTGAATGTGTCGCAACAGGCCGGAGGGTAACTGCAGTTCGTAGAGAGCGTTGAGAAAATATAGTGCACACTTATACTAAGTCTAAGGCTATTGAAATATCATCCCGCATGGCTTGGTGGGGCTTTCGGCAACGGAGAACAAGACTGGGGCGGTTCCTGCAGTGTCGACGCCCATGTGACTGCCCCAGGCTCGTAGCCTGACAAGGAACTGAATGGGGGCAAAATGGCTTCCAGGAGCTAACAAATTTTTAAGGGGGCCAAATGTATACAAATGCTACTTAAGCCAATGGCAACTTGAAAACTTGCTAGGGAGCGAACAAATTTCAAAGAGGGATTTGCCCCCTTGGCCCGCTTGACTGGAAGCCCGAGCTGCACAATTCCTGCAGGCTCCAAGACTGACATATGGCACACGCCTTCAAAAAGCACGTTTTCCTTTTCAAACCGAAAATTGTTTTTGGAATGTTCGCACAATCCTCAAGCTTAAAACATATGAAGCATTGTATTTTCAAACAACGTGCTATGTTCTTTGTTTAAAAGAAAGGGGTAGATTCCTCTTTCCTCTTACGACATTTCCTATACAACATTCAAGTAGTGTACCCCGTGCCGGCATCCCAATTCACGCGGCGAGTCGCTTCTTTCCTTCATGTGACAATGATAAACTAATTTGCTATAAAGGAAGGATAAGTCATTTGTTTACCTTTCATACTAAACAGTTTTTGTCCAGAAATGTTAAGAAAAATGTTTGTAAAGGAGATACAAGAAGATTTGAAAGATTAAGGTAATGTTTACAAATAACTTGAAACTTGAGGCGACTGGATATATTCTCTTTAAACTTTAAGCCAAACTCCTAAAACCATTCAGACATCAGGCTAAGTTGAATACTTGTTTCTGCCTCAACACAAAAATATGTAGGCCTATCACCACTGTTTCGCACAAGGCCACATATTCGCAACTGAAGAACTTGCACAACTTTCAAACGTCCGGTATTTCTTTTCGAGTAGGCCTAACCATCCAACCAATTTTATTTAGCTAGTCTATTATTCAAACGCCTGAATGAGGTCAGCGCCACATGTTCACGTAACGCCTTCATAGTAGGCTGTACAGTATATTCCTTATTCATGTCATATCTACGGAGTGCCAAGTGTATCATAAATGTCGAAAAAAAAATTAGCACATCAAAAATAATTTCAGCATATCAAAAAATAATCTAACATTTTACAAAAAAAATTTAGCATACCCAAAATAAATTCAGCATATCCAAAAAGTATCGAGAGTGTTAAACACATTTCAGCATGTCCAAAAACAAATCAGCACGTCCAGTACGTAATGACAAACATGTTTTGTCACGTAGGTTGGATGCTTGTTTCATCGTGTCATTTTTGATACGTGACCGCGAGACTGTAGTGTGCCAAGTGTAACAAAAATTCAGAATAAAAATCAGCATGTCGAAAACAAAATCAGGGTGTCGAAAACTTGCCGATATACCGTATAGGTTCGAACACACTTTCTAACATTGTGTGGTATCTGGTAACTGCACTATAGAACATCGCGGTATCGTGTGAGCTAAGCAGCTATACGACATCGTGTTTACGCGTGTGTACAACACTGTACGTATATAGCCTACGCTTTACTCCTGTACCTGCTGAGTGCTGGTATAGGTGTACTGTACAGCTCGACTCTGAAAAAGTACGCCTCTCGTAGGCGGTGAACGTAAAAATGGGACTCCTCCATTACACCCAAACCTGTAATTACTCCTCGATCTGTAGGTCGGAATGCTGCGTTATTTGCATCCGGAGAAACTGCGACGCTCCGCATAAATTCGGGTGAAAGGTACTCTCTTCCGAACTTTGTTCCACCATTTCAGACGTATTTATTAGTCAAAAAATAACCCTTGAATAGTTTCCGAGTCCGAAGATGACTTGGGAGTTAGTAAAGCTTTCGTCAGAAGTGTAGCCGTGTCTTCTTCGGGACTGAGTTTCTTATTGGGGAATGTAATTTCATGTCTCTCATGGAGTCATGTGAAAGCATATGAATAATACTATTGAGAAGAAAATTGGTTTTGAAATGAAACAAGGAACAAAAATCTTGTGGACGGGGATTGTTTATGCGCTTTATGTGGAGCGAAATGACTGCATATGTACTCAAAGTTATGCTTACGTTTAAAACATGAAACAAATGGTATTCGCTTATATCTGTTTCATTCATATTTGTGTTTCAGAAAGAAATTATTTACCACACAATGTAATACTTAGTCATCATTTGTTACCTGTGAAATCTAAAAATAAATCAGAAGTTTTGAAGTTGACATATTTTTCATTTCCATGAAATTTTTTGCAGTTTATGTTGCAGGTTGGATAAATAACGTTGAAATGAAACCAAAATTTATGTCCAAAATTGATGTTTAAGGCACGTTTCTATTAATTCCTCGAGGAATTGGTCATGTCAGGACCATTTCTGTTAACCATATTGATCAGATTCTGTGATTATTTTCCTGGGAGCATATACTTAGAAATTTTACCCTGAAAACGGGTATTGCTTGACCAGGGTGGTTTTACTGTTTGCAACTATTTTAGGCCAGAAAAACTCGTTCCACCATAATTTCTGGTTGAGACTGTAGTAATGAATCA
Organism: Holothuria leucospilota; assembly: GCA_029531755.1. Classification (NCBI taxonomy): domain Eukaryota; kingdom Metazoa; phylum Echinodermata; class Holothuroidea; order Aspidochirotida; family Holothuriidae; genus Holothuria; species Holothuria leucospilota. The sequence goes on along the minus strand of CM055967.1, from coordinate 3,285,083 downwards.
GGATCCTGGTACTTTTTGACTAAGAAGATCGTTGACATGTGACATGGACCATTTGTCAAAGGTGACCATGTTCCTATAGAATTTTCTTGACAATTCCGAATGACTCTTATTTGTTATTGTTAACTGACCGCCAATGTTCCAAACGGTCCCTGAGTCTGTAATTTTACCAGGTAACTGCTATTTAGAGAGCAGCTCCCTGGTTTTACATCTGACATCAGGGTCAATCAATTTACATAGCCAGGTACAGTGCTCTCCACCAATCGTTTACCCCGATGGAACCCACGACTCCATTCTTGCAAAATGTTTGGTTAAATAATATTAAGACACAAACTACATAACTTTTCAAATAGAGGACGCCCTTTCATTATTTATTGCCCAACAAACTATCCCTTACACAATTGCATACTACAGTATACAGTTGATGAAACAATAGTAAACCAAACCACTCTATTGTTACATTGTAACCAAACGTGGAGACAAAATGGACATTTGAGCAATTTTGCATTGCTTCATCTGATTTCGAGACCACCGTCTTTTTGTTAAGGCCTCGGGACTATCGTTGGAGCTTCGACTCTTCATGTCTTTGTCTCGAACCCCGGGGAAATGTGGGGAGCTTTTATACCGAATTTCAGATACGGCATGAGACTTTCCCACTTTTGCTGGTTCGTTATCCTCTTTAGAGCGATAGAACAGTACAAATTATGATAATACTCCAAGAAATACGTTGTACACATGTTATGTACTCGTCTTCTAATGTTATCTACCGCCTCTGTCATTTTGAACTTTAAATGAGCATGCGTAACAAATCTTCCCCAGATAAACTGTAATGAAAGTCGACTCACCTTAGCAATATAGTTGCGTAACCAGTAGACTTAATGAATTGAAATTCGGTATGAAATAAACGGACTGGTGACAATTCCAGTCACTGAGTGGTGAACGGAGCGGACAAATCGTTTTGCTCACGAAGCTGTCTAATTAGCATCTCACTGTTTTGCTCAACTCAACCCTACGAAAACCCAGCCCTTTTGGTGAAAGTCAAATAGGGTTACTATGCAGGCTTGTCCATCAGTGTCATGATGAAGCTTTAATTATAATTCCGGAAAAAACATATGGGACGGCTTCTGTTATGCTTTCGTATTAGCGAGGACAAAAGTTACACATGTGCCCGCCTGACCCTAAGTGCCCCCCTTGGTTACGGGCCTGGTCAATAAGTAGTATGAAACTGAACAGAAGAAATTCACTACTGATTCATTTAAAACATAAGAAGCTTTAAGGATGAATTTAAGGTACAATCTAGAAACTACGAAAGATTACAAAGAAGAAAATCCAACCCTTGTACAACTTAAACAAATTAATGAAAAAACTATACAATTTTTTTTATTACATTACCTTAAGTACCAGAAAACCTCAACTCTATGTTTCTAATCATGGTATACAATTCTGAAAATCTCATTTGAAATTGGCAAAAATAGCTTTAAGTAGCAAATGATAATAAAATTTTGTTGACTCCGCACCATTTTGTACAATTCTTTTTACAGTTCTTGTCTTTTTTTGGTATAAATCTTTTATTTTATATGGATATGTAATCAAAACAACCGTTTTAATCAACTGTGTCAGACTGAGACCCTCCGATGGTAGATGGTTGGAATTATCTGAGTATCTTTTATTATTTTCAAGATAAATCTTTCCTAATTTTCTCAGGTTTCTCATTAGCTATGCAAATATTTAATTAGCTTTAGAGTCACACTTTACATGGAAAAAGATAAGTCCATTTTTGACAAAATTTTTACACATGTCACGTGATAAAAATTATAAAGCTATTTTGTAAAAGATATCAGAAAAAACAAGCAAAATACATTTACAACTTAAGTACAGTTTCAAGTACATCAATAACACTTTAAAAGCATTTTTCTCCATAATCGTCTGAGAATATGCTCTGAACAATACTTCTCACAGTGGAATAAAATTCAAATGTTCAATAAATTGACGAAAACCATACAACAAAATTGTTAAAATACCCAAAACTTTAAAAGAAATAAGTTTTTTTTTAGTAAGAAGTACCGTACGTCTTAGTTGTGCAAAAGATTGTCAACATCGTTACCTCACTCCAGGCTCCTAACGCTGGTTACAGCACAGCTCCCTGGTTACAGTTAGGCCCATTTTAACTCTTCGGTTAATGCTTATTTTAAAGCAACGGTATCTTGAAATCTGTATTTGAGGTTTCAATCACTTGGCTTTGGATGTAAAAATTATCTTTTACAACATTTCTTCATCCTCTGCACTAAACAGGAATCTTTCCTTTACACTTGTTCCTGCAATGCGTGAAGCAATAGATTGATAGGTTTCTTTTAGCAGTTTTTTGTGAATTGGACTGCTAAACATAATCGCATCAGGTGCAACAATAGACGGTACTGGGTATAGGACGAAGCCAAAGCCACTCAATATAATTGAACGCTCCTCAAAGAAGGCATACAAACACTGTGATAAATAATGAGGTTTTTTCGTCACGAAAAACACCACACCTATGACGACTGACGTCATTTGCATCTGCGGACATTGATTGTTAGACTCTTCACGACGTTCGTTTTCTCCATTTCTAGAATAATTCTCTTCAGGTGCTTGGTTTGCTGTCGGTGTGCTGGATCTGTTTTGCGAAACTGCAGCTGCATGCTAACGTCACAATAAGTAACAAGTAATGGCACGATGTACTCCAAGAATAGTCCTTTCTTGGCGTATGTGCCGTAGTGGTAGTAACGGGGTAGAAATAGGATGCAGAATTGGCTTTCAAAGCTCTCGAGAATATCCCAAATAATGACTTCGGGGAATGAAAACACCATCACGACGTCACAAAACGATGACTGTCAACCATTTTTTGAATTTCTTGTTCTTAGAAAGAAGAGAGTGGACACCTGGATGATTCTGTTCGAGAATTATTGCTACAATGAACAATACCTCTAAAATATTTAATATTGTAGGTAAAGCTTCCTCCATACCAGCAAATGCTCCTGGACATCATTTAATCAAAGGTTCCATTCGATAATAGATTAAGAAAACTAGCCAGAAAGAAATTGTTAAGAAACAGGAACTTTGATGCCAATGTATCAAAATATCGAATAGTGATGATGAGGTAGACAATTGAAGTTAAGACTCCGAGAATTACGGCATATGAGACTAATAGTGGACACCCCCTTGTGGCCTATACTCAGGTTACAGAGATCATCAAAGTAAAAAAAAAAAATAATCGTCGAAAGTATCAGAAGGTGAGACGTTTGTGGAATTGTCACTGAAATTGCTTCGCAAGACACGGTCTAGATTAAAATCGAGAAGACGCTGTAAGACCATCGTGGAATAACCAATTAAGTTCTAAGTTACCAACTGGGATTCCGAATTACCAAATTTGAAGCGCTCGGTGGAAGATTTTCGTTTCCACCACAGAAGTATGTTCGCGTTTTCCTTCCTTGGCGCTTGAAGTGTTTCAAAAGTCTCTTAAAATGTGAAGATCGTAATTATAGATCAAGGGCGTAGGAAGCGGGGGGGGGCAAAAATGTGGGGGGCTGAAGTATGCTCCGACCCAACATCCAAGGGCAAAAACCCCTCATTTGTCTCTTCTGTAAGAAATGTCAAAAATTTGCAGTAATTTTCCTTAAATTTTGTCCAAAATGTTGCACCAAATTGCATCTGAGGACCCTCAAATACCCAAAAATTTTCCAAAGGGGAGGGGTACACCCCTACCCTCAGACACCTCCCCGGGACGGCGATCCGAAACAAGGTTCAGTCTCGAAAAGCTTCCTTCGTCTATGTTATTGATTACCAATAGCAAAAAGTAAATACACGTCTTTCTAACTTACCAACTTGTTTCAATCGCGACTGACGGTGTTCGATAAAATGTGAGGAGTTTTTAATCATTTGATCGACTTTTACTAACAATGATGGAGACGAAAGAAAGATTGCGTCGTGTTAATTGTTTGATATCAAGGTCCCCAATGAACAAACATTCTGCATTCTAACCGAAATTACGACAAACATTAAAAAGAAAGCCTTTTAATTTCGAAGCATGTACTCATCTTTACGAAGCACAAACACACGTTTTAAGCAAAAATCACTTCCTTTAGAAAGGATTATATCTTCTGGTGTTTAATTACCCTGACAAGCTATTTTATCGTTTTTAGGAAGAGAAATGAAAACGACAAGAAATAAGATAAAAAAAGATTGAACGAAATGTAATTCCATAGGCTTAGGAAGATTTTCAAAATGAAGTTGAGGTGGGGGTGGGGTGGGGGTGAGTGAAGGATTTATGTAACACTGTGATCACTACCTAAGCTGAGCGCCAGGGTTAGTTGACGTCCAGCATACCAAGACAATTTTTGCCAAATAGTTTCTCCCAAACCACAAGGGATGACACTTTCTAGGCCTTGTTAGTCGCTTCTGAACGTGCTTGTAGAAATGTATGCTGCTTTGGAAATGGAGAAAAAACACGCTTTGTAGGGATAATGGTAGTGCATGATGTTACTCTGTATTTTTATATAAATTTGGTAGAGCTGATTTTAATACAGCCAAATATTTGACTAAGAAATACTGATTCCATGACAAGTGTGTGCATTTGCAGACCTGGGGGAGTTTTCGAGAATTTGTAAACATAGAATCGACTCACATTCCTTCCAAAGAGGCACCTTAGCTGACTTTCGTTAAGACCCCTCCCTTATTCCGACTCCCTTGATGGCAGTCTGGGTAACAGGAAAGACTCGTCCGGTTGCCACTTATCCTATGCACGTAAATGGGCGATACCTCAAAATTACCAACAATTGCCTCCCCCTGGATTTTGTCCGAGTTACGGCCCTGATTTGCCAACCGAGGAATATATATAGGTGCTTCTGACTTTCGTTCCCGAAGCAACATATTTCTGTGTCGTGTAGTGAGGTTTTAATCATCGATCGCTTTTATTAAACGATGAAAGTTTAAGAAGAATGGAGTCGCCTTTTTGCTCTAATGTCAAGGTCTCCAGAATGCATTTTAATCGGAATTATGATAAACTCTAAGGAGAAGGCCCTGTGATGTCCAGAAATGCCTTGAGTTATCCATACAAAGCACAAGCACTAGACTCATGCAAATTACTTCCGTTAGAAACTATCCTTTCTGCAGGTTTAATTCACCTTGGCTAGTGGTTAGTGGCTAGTGGCTATTAGCTAGTGCCTAGTGGCTAGTGGCTAGTGGCTAGTGGCTAGTGTTTCTTTCATGTGGATGACAAATGATATAAAGGACAGAAAGATATTTGTGTGGTTCACTGACCTACATGATAATGAAATTCAAGCAAAATTCTCGGCGTGTGATTTTCTTGGTTAAGACTGAAATTAGAGAATAACATTCTCTTTATGCCAGAGAGTTCTAATTCACAGTTTTCAATATTTGTTTGTCTATATATAGACATGCAGGAAGCTTCATCATTAAAAAATATTGTTTGCATACGCCTGGGGCATAGCAACTTATTTTTTTTTTATTCAGTGGCGCCGCCGGGGTTTAGTGATGGGAGACACCACAGATGATGTCGTAATACCACCTCTGTTAACCCCCAAATCTGCTTAAATTGCACTTTTTATACGTCCCTTCGTTTGTATACGGCAGTGGCGATCCTTCCTTCGTCACTACATGAAGGTGCCGTCCTGGAGGAGGGGTCTAAATTAAGGGAGGGTTCCCCCTCCCTATTGATTTTGTTGTTAATTTAAGGTTGCTTAGATGCAAAATGGTGCTATCTGTGGGATATTTTTGGAGTTGATCATTTATAACAAAAGTAAATGATTCTATACATTAAATCCTTCTGATCTACTGTATATCCTTTTCCATTACTTAAACTTTAAAGAACGACTTGAAATCACTTGAAGATCGACTTCTGATTTTAAACGAGGGGGGGGGGGGCATAAACCACATCCGCATCTGGACTAATACCATCACTTTCGTAGCTTCGTTCCATTCTCTACAATTACTGTAATAGGGGATGTCGTGAGCCCTGGGAGCTATCCAAGTACCAACTTCCTGGCCACGTAAATTACTGAAAGTTGACGTCAAAATATGAATGTTCTCATATCGATAAATCAGCAAGAACGGAACAACTGATGCATTGTTTTGATAATCATGATGAAAATATTGGCGGTAATGTAAACGCAAACTGGGATAGCGAAAAATGGTTATAACGGTGACGTAGACGATGACGAAACTAGATGACGGTGAGACCCATTGTCACTGGTTAGGACACCCAGGGGTCACTCAGAATGATAAATATATGCTACACTCTAAAAACATTTGGGTCGAGCGGGAACTGAACCAACTATTTGGGTCAAATTTTAACCCTATTTGGGTCAAAAGAAGCCTTATTTGGGTCATTATTGGACCCAATAATTTTGGTCGGTTCCCTCCTGACCCATTTTTGGGTCAAATTGACCCAATTATTTTTACAGTGTATCCCAAACACTGTACCGGTAAACCTTTTTAGACATAATAGTTGCTCAAAGACTTATTTCAGAGTATTTTCAGCGAGTAGGCCGTACGTTGACGTGAGACGTAGTAAAGCTTTCTTCAGATGTGGCTCTGACACTCAGTCCTGAATAACTCAGAGCCACCTCTTTTTAAAGCTAAAGTGAATGGATTTGTAGCACTGAGTGCTATATTAAAGTCCATGAACTTAGACTTTAATTTCTAACAGGCTATGTAACTTTTAATGTTTTCTATCGCCTCTGTCATCCACTTTGCAATGAGCATGCGTAAAAGCGGGGCGTCCTCGGATGTGTTGAGGAACATTCTTAATGAACGGTTCCTAACGTACTTCTACAAATAAACGTACGGTACGGTACTTTCTTCCGAACTTTGTATTGATATACTATTTTATACGTAACAGTTGCTCAAAGACTAAACCTCAGAAGATTTCCAACGAGTAGGTTGAAAGATGACCTGAGACTTATTCAAGCTTCGTCAGAAGTTGCTCTGACTTCTTCAAGACTGACACACAGTCCTGAAGAAGTCATAGCAACTGTATGTGTGAAGCACTGGTAGCGCTAAACATATATTATACTCAAGACTTGAACCAATTGGTTGGAAACTGGGACGTTAAACTTCATCTAACCTAACCTCAAGACTTAAAACTTCGAATATGTAACTGTGAATGTTTTCTATCGCCTCTGTCATCCACCACTTGTAATGAGCATGCGTAAAAGCGTCACGTCCTCGGATTTATTGAGGAACATTTTCAATGTATGGCGGCTGACGTTCTCCTATACAGCTAAGAAACTCAACCAATAAATTGAATGTAATCATATTCGGTATAAAAAGATGGACTGGCATGACTCTCAGTCAATCTGTGGCCTGCGGAGCTAACGACTTCATTCAGGTCTTTGATACGACTCGAAAAATCAACTCCATTTGAGTGAAGCCGAAGAGAGTTCTAGTCAATCGGTATCATTTGACAAAGTTTGATCATCTTGGATGGCCACATCGGAAGCTGTCTCTTATATATGCTTTTGTACTGAAGGAGAAAACACGCAAAATTTTCTCCGTGATCCCCTGTTAACAATGAAGAACTTACGGAGGAACAACAATTGCCTTGAAGTGAAACCTAAAATAAAGTGAAAAATGGGATACTAAGGCAATGTGCAAGGTAAAGACTACAATAACATACTGAAGATAAACTGCAAAACTATACACAATTTACCAGTTACGTAAATTGACACTATAAGGCCTTACACTACATCATTCTTTATCATGGCACAAAATTCATACAATTTTATTTAAAATTTACAAATTAAACTTGAAACATATAAACATTTAAGTTGTTAAATTTACATTTTGACAAGTGAGAAATCTATTTTTGTTAGTTTTGCTAAAAGATTGTCAATAAATAGAATGAAACTAATCCGTAGAGATTCCATAAAACACTAAAATTATTTAATTTTATTCATGGTATACGGTAATCTACAAAATCACAAAACCTGTGAAGATGACGAAAATCCATTCTTTGCATTAGAGTTAAACCAATTAATATGAAAAAACTACAAATCATTAAGCAAAATACTCAAGTAGAGCGCCCCCATGCTTGTATACCATGGTATTAATTATGAAAATTTCATCAAACTTAGGAAATACCATTAGATAGCCAATCGTGGCAAAATCTTTACAACATCAACAGAAGTTTGTTAAAATCACGTCACGAGTAGAGAAATCTCTAGTTTTTTGTCTTTCTACACATATCATGTACCAAAACGTAAGAAGCCTATAATGAGAACACTTTAAAAATACAAAGAATAGAAATTTACAAACTTAGGTACAATTTTCAATAGAAATATTACCCATTTAAAGCGTTTTACTCCAAAGCCAGCAGAAAATATACTCTCATCTACTGCTTCTACCACTGTGGGAGATTTCCCGTTTGGGAGAATCAACCTTTCTCCCGCTCGGGAGAAAACTTAGCCATGAGCTCCGCTATTTTGTCTATGTAATGGAATTTAATGTATATTCGGTCGGTGTATTGTCATAGCTACCGAAAAGCTACGAGTTAATCGATGGTTCACTAGGCCGTTTTTGAGAAAAACACAAGTTTTTGAGTGGTTTCCGTTCTTGCTAAATCTAGAAAGCCTATATAATGTGTTGCATAAGGATTTCGATTCGGGAGAATTTTGGTTTCCCCCAAACGGGACGGAGAATCTCCCGGATTGTCTACCCTGGTGTAAAATTTTTTGGGATTCACGATACACAAAATTAATTCAAATTCATAATAAGCACGTAAACCATGCGAAATGTGCTATTTATTAAAAGAAGAATTATGAAGAAGCCTGTCAACCCTGTAACCTTGCTCTGCACTTCTGTCGCTGATCAAAGTTGAGAACATTTTTCCTCGTCTCTCGTGCGTAGTAAATGGTCGGCAACGGTGTCCTCTAGCTAAATTTATTTCACAATGTTCCATCATTATGGCTTATGATTCGACAACTGTCTCTTACAGTTTTTCTTCATCTCTTGCGCTAAACAAGGATCCTTCCTCTACACTTCTCCCTGCAAAGCATGAGGCAATACACTGATAGGTTTCCTTCAGGCGTATCTTATGACTTGAACTACTGATTATAACCACAATGGGTGCAATGATCGGCGGTATTGGGTACATGAGGAAAATTAAGCGAAACAAAAAAGTTGAACGCACCCCGAAGAAGGTATACAACAATTGTCCAAAATATATAGGTGTTTTTATCCCGAAAAACACCCCACCTAAAGCAAATGACGTCACTCGAATCGGCGGACATTGATTGTCAGTCTCTTCACGACGTTCGCTTTCGCCATCATTTCTCGAATAACTCTCATCAGGTGGTTGGTTTGCTGACGGTGTGCCCGATCTTCTTCGCCAAACTGCAGCTGCATGTGTCAACGTCACAATAAGTAACAGTAATGGCACGATGTACTCTAAGAATAGACCTTTATGCAAACGAATTTGAAAGTGGTGAGTTCGTGGTACAGTACAGTCAAATCCGCCTCCAAAGTCAAAGGTATCCCAACTAATTATCTCAGGGATAGAAATCACCAGCGTAACCAGCCACAAAACGGTAACCGTCAACCGTTTTCGAAATTTTTTGTTCTTGGAGAGAAAAGAGTGGACATATGGATGATTCTGTTCAAGAATTAGTGCCACAATGAACAATATCATTGCGTTTTCTGAGCCATCTAATATTGTAGGTAAAGCCTTGCAAAGTAGTCTGCTTCCAGGCCAGCAACGGCTCCTGATAATCATTATATCGAAGATTCCATTCGATACTAGATTAGCAAAACAAGCAAGTAGGAAACTGTTGAGAAAAGGAAAGTTTAATACCAGTGTATTAAAACTTCGAGTAGTCACAATGAGATATAGAATGGAGGTAAATCCTCCGAGGACTACGGCTATGAAACTCACAGTTACCATCCACTCAGGGCCTCTACTGAAGCTGCAGTAATCTTGATTGTCATTATAACTGAAGTTGTCACGCAAGACACGATCCAGTTCAAAATCGAAAAGACGCTGTACAACCATCGTGAACAACGATCTGATAAACCTTTAATTAAAGACTAAACGATGCACAGAATAACCAAATTTTGAATCCTTCGATTGACAAATGTGGTTCTGAACCCTCTAGTTCCTTTTGTTTTTTTTTGCCCTGACGGTTCAGGTCTTTCTGTATTCTTTAAACGGTTTTAAATTATACCCACAAATAGCAATGTAAATACACGACTTCCTGACTTCGCAAACGAGTTATGTACTCCCACGAAGTTATATCCAAGTCCCAAAATGATTCACATACTTCCTTTTCTACAGGAAAACATGTGAAAATATTAATTTCTATGTCGTTTTCATGACATGCGAATATCATTAACCCTGTCTGAACTAAGTAATACTTCCGTTAGAAATGATTCTGTCTACAGTCTGACCCAAGTATTACTTCTGGTAGAAATGGTACTGTCAACAAATGTTATTTAACTAAGCCCTTTATCGTTTATAGGGATGGAAAATGAAAGAGAAAAGAATGGAATGATGTATACTTTGTTCAGTGACCGACATAATGGATTCATGTCACAGTTACTTGATGAAAAACAGAACCCAACTTTCCAAATAGAGGGCGTTCTGCCACCTATTGGAATTGTGTATACTAATGCAGTAATCAACGCACTCTAGAATAAAGGTACTCATATCCCTGGAAAATCTACGAGCCCACTTGTCTATGCAGCAAGCTGTGCGGCATATTCCTTGTTCAGTCATATCCCCAACAGTTGGGAGGAGGCATTGTGGAATTTGTCCTTTGAAAACAGGACAAGTCGTTTCATCCTTGGTTTCAAGAAGTGATGACGAAGCCAAACATATTTGCAGTTAACACACTTACAGTGGACATCTGTCCCCCAATTCTTTAAAGAATTATTTCTTATATTTAGAGCATTATATTTGCTAAAAATCAACTGTGTTGATGAAGTAGCATTAAAATAAACTTTGAAACGGTAAAAAATGGGTTTAGGATCAGTGAAAATATCTATAATTTTTTTACTGTAAAAAATAATGCCACGCAGGAAAGGATGATTTCAAAAACCAAAGTCATACATATTACTGTGGTTTTGTGTGGTCAAAGTATCTCCCGGTAATAACCTTGTTTGCCCATTTTAAAAGGCCAGGTCTTAAAAGGGAGAGATTCTCTCATGGGTGGGGTGGAGGTGGGGGTGGGGGTGGGGGTAAGCAAACCAGAGAGTTGCCACTTTAGGATTCGAAATGGCCAAAAGTGGGCATCATTTGGACACGGACTAGATTTTGGGACCAAGTAGCTTTGTAAGTAGTTGTAACTGGTGAAAATGCAAGGTCCGAAACATAGGCGGCCGCCCAGTAGGAGCGTGCGTTGTTCTATATAATTTTATGTGAAAGCTTAACACATCTTGAAAAAGGAAAGTGGTCATTCCCCAATTGAAAATACTGGAACTGGTGAGCATAAAAGACAACGTAGTGAATTGCTCCTAAGGATTCTTCTGGTCACGAAACCCCTTCAAGGGCGTGGGCTCCAAAGTATCAGCTTTTTGCTTCTGGTGGGGTCCAGGGACAGCGTCAAAGGTTGGGATAATGTTAACAATCCTCGCAAGTCCTGGGTTGTTTTTATTTTTCTTATACATAAAAATTGACAAACTGGAAAGGCAGTGGCTGCTCACTGAAGGGCAAAAAAAAAAAATAATAATTTGGACCATTTTTTTCAACGAAGCAAGGTTTTGAATAACTTAACTAATATATAATGGTCGGTCGACTGGATGCCGCAAGGTTATTCTGGGTGGAGAGGATGAATGATAAAAAACTGCACGGGGTTTTACAAGGACATTAATTAATTCCTAAGCTGTCAAAAAATATGAATCCATGCTGTATTGAAAGAGTAAAAAGCTGTTGTCACACCCCGCTATTCTATTGTCTTAGTGGGATTTATCATGATACCGACCTATTACCAAAGCTAATGTCAATGCAAGTAGATCTGAAATGCGTTTCTATCGATTTGATTGTGTGTGTCAATGGTGTCTTCAAGCTCCTTTTAACTGCAACCGCAAAGGTTTTACGTCATGATGAGACAAAAAGTCATGCAGGTAAGCGAGAATCGCTCCAAAAAGTAACATTTTCTTTACAAAAGGCATTATAGAATTGTATACTTGTTCACTTCCCATTGAAAAAGTTGTTGATTATATTCATTAACTCTTCCTCATATATCCCATTATCTTCTTTCCTTATTCTAAATTTTTGAAGACATATCTGGAATCGCTTAGAGATTTACTTCTGATTTTGATGGAAAGGTGCATGGGGGAGATCGTACATACCTAATGTCGCATCTGAATGTACGACCTTCGAAAAGGACAAGAGCTACCGTGCAGGATAATCCCATCTCAGTTTCAATGATCTATCATTCAATAAGGTCACCTTTAAAACCACGTCGTATTGATGCTTAGCGATTGTTGTAATACGGAAGTCGTTGAAGATCATACATTCTGCTATGTAGGCCCTAGAAGCTGTCCAGGTATGGAAGTACTTACCTCGGAGGTAGTACTTAAATGGGCCAAGAAACAGCTCCCTAATCAAGCAAATTACGGAGGATTGACGTAAAATGTTTTTACATCGAAAAAAGAGCTAGCAGCAAACAACTGATGCATTGCTCTACTAATGATATTCACCATGATGAAGACAGTGATACTGAAGTAAAGGCGACGTAGACGGTGACGTTGTGGAACCAGCATCAATGACGGTAGTCCAGCTTCAGACTGAGGTACTGTGAAGTGTTGAAAAAATCCAAAATATTTGGGATTTAGGGAAAAGTTACAAAGTTATTATTTCACACCTGCAGAGAATAAGAAATGACCCTTCAAATTGTTCACCAAAACAAATTTCTTCCAGGTGATATTCAGACTGTGAATCACGTGACCATGCAACGATGTCAGTAGTGGTCAAACGGTCACAAAATGTGACCTTTGACCTACATCTAGACAATGCCATTTTAGAATGTAATCGTGTACTATAAATCCTTTCATTTACCCTATTTTGACCCAAAATAGTTTGGTTACATGTTTTTATACCGTACAGTAGCTAAGGCTACTAATGGTATAGGTTACACAAAATGTATGAAATCTGTTTGTTCGCTGAAAGCAAGACTCTTAAATAGCTGTGTCTTACTTCTCCTTCATTATTCCTGTATCATGGTCAGTAACAACATCCAATGGCACCTTAATCATGATAAGAGAGAGAGTTGTACTGATAGGGGACCCCGAAAATTTGGCTTAGCTCTATCATCTACTTCTGATTAAGTTTAAACAGGAATCCTGACCTGACAGCCTGATTTCTACTGTACCAAAGTATATACTCTGCACCACTAGTCTTCATTCTCTAATCTATTATGTTACATGATAGAAACTTTCATGAATTTAAAATAACTGATAAGATGTTCCAAGGAAGTTGCTACTGAGACATGTAATGTGGGTGATGCATGATGCATGGTAAACTTATCGAAAGTTAATTTAAGTGTATTTATACTGGTACATGGTTGCGTAAATTGCTCCTACAATACATACTTTTACATATTTGCCATATTATTAACATTGTTTTCAGTTAACATGATTTACTCGTATCATTTTTGAGACCTTAATAACAAAACACTCAAAAAGTGGTCATGATTTCCATTTTTATCCTATAAACTCACAGAAATACGCTTTAAAGTTAAGGTAAAATGAGAAATTCAAAACTTTTAAGTACAAATTTACACAAAATGATCTAACATAATCAAGTAAAACTACCCATAAATAATATACCGATTATTCATGTCATGAACAAGTACAAAAAGGTAAATTCTGAAGTTATTATGTGTAAAAATTTACTTGAAAGTTCTAGAGTTATTTTGCTGAATTGTTCTGAAAAGGTAAGGGGAAGCTTAATTTTAGACTATGTAGGAGCTACTTTTAGTCTACAATTTTCTAGCAGGCGCTAAGCGTTTACCTATGGTGGCGATTCACTTAAAAGAAGTTTAAGAGGTTTAAGCAAAAATTTACTTTTCATATGTGAAAGAGGAACTAAATCTATGCATTTTGGTGAAACTTTCATTCTAGTCGGACAAGTATTATTCGAGATATCAGCAAAGAAGTTACTACATTTGTGACCCAAAGTGAGCTTGATGCAGTTATATCACTAGGCAGGTCCTTGATATCACATCCTCAAATTGATAAGGAATGCTTTATTTCCTTTGTTTTTTTTCAGCCTGATGTGTTGACCTTAAAATTAATAGGGATAGGATCTCCCCATGGACAATGTGATGTTTGTAATTTTCCCGTGCCTCTCATGCAATCACATTCCGATGACATTTGACTGTTTGGGAGAAAATTGGTGACAAAGTTTAAAGAAAAACAAAAGACTTTTCATTAATTTGAGGCTATGACATCACATGTGCTTGCTTCAAGCTCACGTTGTGCTGAAAATGGGATAACTTTATCTGCTGATATCTTGAGAACCACACAACGGATTTCAATGGAAATTTCACCAGATTGCTTAGAAGAAGCACCCCTCTAACATATCGAAACTTGATTTGAGCTTAGACCCTTCTTTTAAGTCGGTGCTTCTCAGTCGTGTCCATAAACCTTGAAGTGAATTGAGAAGGAGGAATGCGGATGGGTGTGATGACTGAAGTGGATTCCGATCGATGAGTAGTCTCGTCTTTTTTGTCTTGTTCATTTTAACACCCGCATGATCTTTCGGTCAGTGGCTATGGTCACTTGACACTTCAAAATAATTCACAGTGGCATAAAATGCTTTTCGATTAATACCTTAAACAATAAAATCACATCTACCAGTCTTAAATTTCAAACTTTTTTAGGGGATGGCCCCACACCTTCCGGCTTTGCCATATGAACACAGTATGATCATAGTTATTACTGGTAAGCATATTCCAAAATAAATGCCCAAAGGAGGTAAAAAGTGTTGAGGAGGAGCCGCATAACTCCCACGAGGCGACCGTTTCCAGGGGGGGATATGATAAGACGTGTAAAGAAGCATAAATTTTTGTTCTACCCCCCGAAAATTTCCTTTAGGCCTCGTCGCTGCCCACTGAATGAAGGGCTGCCGAAACTGAAGTGAGGTCACACCTCATAGTATAATGATTGTGATTGCAAAAAAATACAGGAAATTGTATCTTAACGTGTTTTATTTCTTTTACTGGAAAGACCCCCAGCCCTCTTTCGGTTTATCCGAAAGGCTTTCAATAGTCACTCTCACAAAGTAAGCCACCAACCGTAACGACGTTTTCAAATCGTGAATCAACTCCTGACAGATTACATGAACATTAAGTAAATTGTAATTTGGCCTCTCTAATATGGAAAGTATATGGAAAGTTTTCGTGAAAATATTTCCGT
Source organism: Holothuria leucospilota (assembly GCA_029531755.1). Lineage (NCBI taxonomy): Eukaryota > Metazoa > Echinodermata > Holothuroidea > Aspidochirotida > Holothuriidae > Holothuria > Holothuria leucospilota. The sequence continues at coordinate 3,269,684 of CM055967.1, read as the reverse complement.
ATAGATGTTAGAATGGTGAAAAGGTTTGAATCAGCTAAGAAAGAAAAAGAAAAAATGAAGTAAACACTGGCCTAGTATTGTGGAACCGATACACACATACTATTTGCTACCAAGCTCTTTTAAATACCGTTCTCCCCCACAGCTCTGACGGAACTCTCTAGATTTGCGACTGTTTTCCATTCAATTTTACTAGTTACACATTTCAATTGAACTTTTTGTATAAAGATAACTACAGGTAATGGTCCTGCGTGGAAAGATGGAATTCCCCGTACGGATTTTCTCGACCACACAAACACACGAGAGCGCGCATATATATCTATATATATATATATATATATATATATATATATATATATATATATAATGAGAACGAATGCAACAAAGAGCATAACTGGTTGATTATTGGAGTACAAAACTTAAATTTAAATTTAAGTTTTGTACTCCAATAGTCAACCAGTTATGCTCTTTATTGCATTCGTTCTCATTTTGTATTTTAATCTTGGAGTATACGTGGAACTTAAAGGAGCTGAGTAGTCGCCGAAGTAGAATAAATTCTTGGACCCGCCGACTTCGTTACGCCACATCCGGTTATGCTTCTTGGTTTATCGATTCGATCCGATACCGATACTTATCAAAGTATGCATGCAGTGTGTCTGGTGTAACAGTGCGGTTGTTACTCTCGTTAACAGTACTAACGTTAGCCTAACTTAGGCTAGCTTAGGGCCTAGGTCTACCACGAAAAACAAACTCATTGATCGAAAAAACAGTTTCAATACCTGCAAAATCCACAATGTTCTTCATGAACCTCCTGCAGATGATGCGCGAAATAGGCGTGTGCCTTGCCACTAGTAACGCTAATATACTACGTACGTACGTACGTTGTGAGTTGTGTGTACTGCATGCCTGGGTAGACGCATCGATCAGAACCAATACAAGTGGAAACGATTCAAACTTGCCGGTGCCAGAAGAAAAAGTAACGAACTAGAAATTCAAAAAACAAATTGTAAAATATCTTGCAAGTGTAAAATCAAATAACCCAAGAAATAGTATAGGAACGTTATTGCAAAATTACTTTGCAAGATTATTTTAAATGAGAATATAAAACGCATTAGGATTAATATTTTTAAAATTAGCCCCGCACAGAGGGTAATCATCTCGCTTCGTATGATGTATTTATTTTGGAAGTACGCCACTACTCAGCTCCTTTGATTTTTCTGTTATATATATATATATATATATATATATATTTATATATATATATATATATATATATATATATATATATATATAATATGAGAACGAATGCAATAAAGAGCATAACTGGTTGATTATAGGAGTACAAAATCTACAATTGTAGATTTTGTACTCCTATAATCAACCAGTTATGCTCTTTATTGCATTTGTTCTCATATTCTATTTTAATCTTGGAGTATAAGTGGAACTTAACTTTTCTGCTATATATATATATATGTATATATATATATATATATATATATATATATATATATATATATATATATATATATATATATATATAATTGAAGAGGAAAGTTCCACGTGTACTCCGAGAAAATAAATCGTAAAACAGGAAACAAATAAATGCATCACTAGTTGACTTAAAAGAGTACAAAATAATCCAAGATTTAATTCGAAATTTTCGGTTCCCCTGGAACCTTCGTCAACGAGATCAGACAGTGAAGTGAGTACAATAATTAACTTAGCCAACAGCGGAGATACAGCTTAAAAACACAAGATGATAAGTGATGAAAAGGTGTAAATAAGTGGAACAAACAATTACGTTGTCTGATGGAAAGTGTCTTTGTTTAGCCCCGTGATGTGTGAATTTAGTTTCAAAATCCAATTAAGTTCGGCGGACTTGCGGTGTTCAGTACAAACAAAATTGCTTGCAATGAGGGTGACTTTAAGATTATCAAGGGAGTGGCGGGGAAGATTAAAGTGTTCCGCTACGGGGAAACCTGGAGTGTTATCACGAATAGACTTTTTATGGTTGTTGAACCTAAAGCGAAAGGAAGTCTTGGTTTCACCTACGTAAAGACCCTCATTACATAAATTACAGTGAAAAATGTAAACAACATTACAAGAGTCACAATTTAGATTAGGGGGATTCATGGCAAATTTTACACTGGGGATGTTGACATGTTTTCCATGGGTGATGTGTTTGCAGATCTGGCAGCGCTTTGTGTTGCAGCCAGTGTTGCCCTTAATAGTTTGACCAGGGGTGGGTAATTTGGCGGAAGTAAGGAGTCTTCTGAGATTAGGGGGTTGACGGAGGGCCAGGAGGGGAGGGTTCAAAAAACCACCCAAATGGCAATTTGAGAACGACTCATATTCCTCCCAAAAGAGTGGAATTTTAAGCTTTTGCTTATATCATGTTATAACATGATCGGGTACTATTTCCTAAAAAATTCAACAGTTCACCGACTTGGTAGCGTCAGATAGTGAACCGCCTACCCCCCACTTCACTCCAACCCTCCCCTCCTGGCCCCTCCTATATATATATATATATATATATATATATCTATATAAATACATATATAAATTAATAAGTTATGGCATAAAAGTATTAAAATCGGACGTAACGAAGACTCGAAAATCATTGTTTATCTGCACCTCCTGATAAACGCGCTAGAGTGAAACTCTGAATGGAATTTTTTGCTTTTGCGCCATAACTAATTAATTTATACTAGCTCAGATTTCTTGTTAATTCTTGCAATTTGGACGCTTTATTCGTTTTATATATATATATATATATATATGTATATATATATATAGATAGATAGACAGACAGACAGACAGACAGACAGACAGACAGACAGACAGACAGACAGACAGACAGACAGACAGACAGACAGACAGACAGACAGATAGATCTATTTCGGGCGCTCTTTGGGAAATTTTTGAATATTTGAGGGTCTTTAGATGCAATTTGGTGCAATATATGAGCCAAATTTTAAGAAAAATTACTGCAAATTTTTGACAGTTTTTACACAGGAAAGAAATAAGGGGTTTTCGTCCTTGGATGAGGGGCGGGAGCATTCTTCTGCCCCACCACATTTTGACTGGGGGCTAACGTCCACAGACCCCTGCTTCCTGCGCCTATCCTTTATTGAAAATCTTTTGGCAAAATTAGCAAAACTAGATTTCTTGCCGGCCAATAATGCCAATTGTGTGCATATGTTTTGCACTAACGTGTTTTATTTCATTGTAAATTTTCTATGAAATTGTAAAGGCTGCCTAAAATAAGTTTTTGCTGGAAATAATTCTAATCAAGGAAAATTTGATATCAATGGAATTCCTTTTACGTGTAATTATCTTGATGTAATGCTAGCAGTCAAACATGTTTTGGGTTTTGAGTAATTTGCATAAATCTAAAATGACCGTCACTCCTTTACTCTAGGGGCCTGTATGTCCTTAGGGGTTGTTTTTTATTTACTCACAAGTGTTTTACTGATGGATAGGAACGTAACACCAAATTAGCACGTTATTCTGTTGAAAATACATTTTGACATATCTATGACGTCACATGGGTAAAATCACCTTATATTACGTCAGGAGTCTAAATGGGCAATACAAGGTAGGTTGGCAAGAGGCACTTTACGGGCAAACCCTTGCCACAACCCTCCAACCCAATAGGTTTTGGAAAGCTTATGGTTCCCTAGTAAACGCAAAATCAGATGGTAAAAGAAAATATTTTTGGTATCACTTATTCAAAATGACTACCAGAAACAAAATGGAGGCACAATTATGAAAATTTTGTATTAAAAAATAATAAAAAGAAAAAATCTTTAAAGATTTGTTGACACAACTACCCTTAATATTTTTTTATATGTTATGATGAATATTTAAATATTAATTTTGAAACTTTCCTTGGGAGATCAAGACCAACCAAGAAGGTAGAAAAACAAAATGACCGCCTCCCCTTCCTCCCCTTTTACTCCTTCACCAGGACGGCGGTCCGAAGAATCTGGAAGTTCAGCCCCCAGTCTGGAACAACTTCCTACGCCTATGCAATAAATAGTGTAAAACTGATCGGTAGAGATTCCATTTAACACTAACACTATGTAAATATATTCATTATTATACACTTCAAAACTGCACGACCTATGAAGAAGATGAAAACTCAGTCTTTGCATTAGAGTTAAAGCAACTGCTGTGGAAAAACTACAAGGTAAAATACTTAGGTATTCCGCCCCTATGCTTCTTTACTATTAAATTAATAAAAAAAAAATCATTCAAAATTAAGAAACAGCTTTAAGTAGCAAATCGTAAAAATCTTTACAAATTCAACAAAAGTTTCTTCAATCACATCACGGGCAGAGAGAAATCAAATTTTCATATTTCCACATACATAACATGCAAGAAGACGTAAAAAGGCTATAATGAAAACACTGTAAAAATAAAAAAAAAAATACGAAATTAAACATAATTTACAATAGTAGATTACACACATTAAGCTTCTATTCTACAGTCGGCAGAAAACATGCTCTAACATACTAAAAATGCCGTGATAAAAAATTATGTGAATTCAAACACCCTCAAAGAACGAAAACCATGTGAAATGTTATTTGTTTAAAAGGAAGACATATTTTTGCCTAAAAGCTGTCGGCACTATTACCGTATATACCCCACTCTGTCGATGATCAAAGTTAGCCCATTTTAACTCGTTTCTCTCGGAACGTAGTAAAGGGGCAGCTACGGTGCCCTCAGGTAAACTTTATATCTCAATTTTCCATCATTTCGGCTTATGATTTGACAAAATCCCTTACAGTTTTTCTTCATCTCCTGCGCTAAGCAAGAATCCTTCCTTTACACGTCTCCCTGCAATGCATGACGCAATACACTGATAGGTTTCTTTCAGCCGTTTCTTGTGAATTGGACTACTGACCACTACCACAATAGGTGCAACGATCGACGGTATTGGGAACAAGAGAAAAGCTAAGTCAAACAAAATAATTGGAAGAACCCCGAAGAAGTTGTACGAAATTACTGCTACATAAAAAGGTGTTTGGGTCACGAAAAGCACCACACCTAAAAGAACTGACGTCACTCGAATCGGCGGGCATTGATTGTTCGTCTCTTCACAAAGTTCGTTGTCGTCATTTCTCGAATAATTCTCTTCAAGTGCTTGGTTTGCTGTCGGCATGCTGGATCTCTTTCGCCAAACTGCAGCTGCATGTACTAACGCTGCAATAAGTAACAATAATGGCACGATGTACTCTAAGAATAACCCTTTATGCAAATGAATTTGATAATGTTGGTATTGTTGTACAGTGCAGAAAAATCCGCTTTCGACGAACTCAAGGATATCCCAAATAATTACCTGAGGGATCGAAAGCACCAACGTGACGAGCCACAAAACGGTGACTGTCAACCGTTTTCGGAATTTTGTGTTCTTGGAGAGAAAAGAGTGGACATATGGATGATTGTGTTCGAGAATGATTGCCACAATGAACAATATCATTGCGTTCTCTGAGCCATCTAATATTGTAGGCAAAGCCTTGCAAAGTAGTCTGCCTCCATGCCAGCAACGGCTACTGATAATAATTATGTCGAAGATTCCATTCGATAATAGATTAACAAAACCAGCAAGTAGGAAACTGTTTAGAAAAAGGAAGTTTGATGCTAGTATACTAAAATGTCGAATAGTCACGATGAGATATAGAATGGATGTAAAGGATCCGAGGACTACAGCGACGAAACTCACAATTACCATCCATTCACGGTCCCAACCCAAGCTGCAGTAATCTTGATTGTCATCATAAGAATCGTTATAATGTGGATAAGAAGAGTTGCCAGACTCATCACTGAAGTTGTCTCGCAAAACACGGTCCAGTTCAAAATCCAAAATACGCTGTACAACCATCGTGAAACCTTAACTTACAGATTTCACGATGCACAGAATAACCAAACTTGAAAAGTTCGATGTACAAAGTTTGTTCCTATCACTCTAGCTCTTTGTTTTTCCTTCCCTGACGCTTCAGATCTTTCGGTACTCTTTATATAGTTTTACAATATTGTCCACCAACAGCAGTGCAAATACACAACTTTCTGACTACGCAGAATGTTTATACGTCTTGTGAGGAGTTTAAACTTATTTGATCGACTTTTGTAACAATTTCAAATATCACAGCTGCATTGAGTCGAAGTAAGAAAACGACTAACTTATTTCTATGAATGTTTTCATCCTTGCAAAGGCTATGCACCCAGCCTGACGCACGTATGACTTCCGTTAGAAAGGATTCTATCTGAAGGTTTAATTTAACCTGGCTATTTAGTCTTTTGTAAGGACGGAAATGAAGACGAACAGAACGATGTTTGTGTGGTTTACTGAAGGAAACAATTATGAAATTCATGAAAGATTTTGTAAGATTTACTCGATGAAGATGAAAACTTGTTACAGACTTTTTAACGAGCTTGTATACACCTGCCTATACGTAGTTTAAATATATTTAGTACCGTATTATTTCTCAGACCGTGTCACTGCATGCTTTTCCAAAATAGCCCATGATTACCTTTAATAAATTGTAAGCTGAACTCAATGAGCTTGTTAAGTAACTTTTAATTGTACCCAAATCTACCCTTTCTTCTTGAAATCTAAATTTGTTTCTGAAGCATGAAATCTAAAAATAGAGAGTGCTTAGATGCAAATTACAATGTGCCATTTCCCCCACCCCAAACTGCGAGGCATTTCGTCCAATCATTTTCCTGCAAGGCCTACGCTACGGCTATGCGTCAACCCACGGTGGCTTCCCCACTTGCATACTAAGAGGGAGAACCCGGCATCGGGTACCAGCCTTGTAGGGTTGCCATACCACAGCCGAAAAATCAGTAAATAAGTAGAATTTCTAGTCATAGAAACATTTTAAAGCTTTACGAAGGATAGCACCATTTAAGAACTAGAGGACCACAAAAAATCTCAAAGAACAGAGATGTCACCCCTCCCCTTAGAAAACATCCCATTAAAGTAAACCCGATCACGAAAAGAGAAAAAAAAACACTAAGTAATGAGTATTCCTAAACGCATTCTTAGTTCAACTCTTTACCAAGCTTTACCAAAGAAAGCACCATTTTGCATCTTAGCCCCTTCACACAGACAAAAATTTGTCAAGGACTAGGGGTATCGTCCCCTCCTCTCAGACAGCACCTCTTGCGTTACGCCCAGCCAAAAGTAGGGAAAAATCACTAAATGGTGACAATTTCCAAAGAAAAATCAGTTCGAAGTTTTGCCAAAGATATCATCAATTTGCACTTAAGCCAGGCCCTACATGTCCCCCTCTCTCCTCACCACCCTCCTCTAGATGGCACCCTTGCACAGATGAGAAGGAAGGGCCAGACCGGGTGTCAGCCATGCCCAGAAGTGTGTTTGCGTTTCCATTCCTTGACGATTGGAGTTTTGCAATATTCCTATAAAATATGTAGTTCCTAATTTTGTCGACCAAATGTAAGGTAAATACCCGTCTTTCTGACTTACTAAAACTTGTTTCGTTCACCACGAAGGCAAGTTCGATGGGATGAGGGGGCTATAATCATTTGATCGACTTTCATAACAATGATGGAAGTCAAAGAAGAATTGCATAGTTTTGGTTTTTTAGATATTAAGGTCTCTAAAGAGCAAATATTCTGCATTTTAGATAATTAACTTAAGATCGACATTAAAATGGAGGTCTTGAAATTTCGAGCAATGTATTCATTCATACCATGATACCAAGCACATTTACCAAGTCTTAAGGGTGTATTTCTTCTTTTAAGTATGATTATATCCCCAGGTGTTTAATAGCCTTGACTAGCTATTTTATCGTTTTTTAGGAACAGATATGGAATAAAAAATAGAATGATAATGCAATTCTATGTGCTTAGAAAGATTGTCAAGATGTGGGGGAGGGGAATCAAGGATTCTTGTGACAATATCTAAGCTGAGCGCCACCACCAGTTGGCTCGTAGCATCCTACCAAGAAAATTTCTCCCAAAATGCTTCGCAGACTGCAGAAAATGACACTTCCAGGCCTTGTAAGTTGCTTCTGAACGTTTAGTATTTGTAGAAATTTATGCTTCGAGAAAGAAAATAAAAAAATCTCAAAATTTGTAGGGAATGTTAGTCTGTAAGATTATATAAACTTGGTATTACTAATTGAAAAACAGACATGTTTGGTCATGAAATACTGAGTGTATGGTAAGTGTGTGTATATTTGTAGACCTGGCGGAAGGATGTAAGGAAAGGGGCGCTCCCCTCCCCTTTTAAAAATATTTTTAATTCTGATGATGCGCACGTGCAACATGGTGACATTTACGTAGGAATTTCACCCCCATAATTGGTCTATTTTTGTTAGAATTTTTAGTACACTGAATTTGACTGGAAAATATATCAGTATATTGCCAAAAGTACATTTTAAATTGTCCATAGGAAATGTATGTTGTTCAGGAATTAAATAAAAAATTTAATTGTTTCATGTAAGGTAAGGGTCTGCTACATATAGTCTTGAGTTTGATAAGTACAGTGGTATACCTTTGATACTTGGCACCTAGGGTAGGCATTCTTGAGGAGGGGTCTAGTAGTTGTGGTATCCTACAGATATCATACGAGCGTACTGGGACAGCAATGAAATGATTCAGGGGTCTGTCTCCCGGCCTTTGATTTGTATCCAGAGACAATTTGAGATATCTTCAAGTACATTCGATCATGGTGCAATGATTAGACCACAAATATCAAAATTTGATATTTTTTTTTATTATATCTTGACCCAGATTAAGGCAGGTTGGTTTGATGATGGATGGGGATTGTGGAGGAGTACTATCTCAATAATGTCAGGAGGTTACATGTGGCTTTGGAACAATAATATCATTTGAACTGTCAAAAATTTGTTATAATGGCACATGTGAAAAGTCTGAGGTGACCCATTCCCCCATATGAGCCCCTAGCGCCAGAACTGATTACGGTATAATTAATTGTAAGGATACATTTACGCGCAAAGCAAGCCTAGAGTTTTTGACCTTTGTACACTATTGTGTTGTAAATGGGTAAAATTTGTCACTCATAAATAAAAAAAGACAAAAATATGATAATGACTGGAAATTCTCAAGACCTTCTAAGCTCTTTGTTTATATGCCGAGACACTTATCCTTAAATTATGCGGGAAGGGGGAGGAGGGCTAAAGGGTATCTTGGCCCCTCAGTCAAATTATTGGGGATCCTGAGCACCTTGCCCCATCTTTCTAAGCCTACGAATTCATGCACTATGCTTCTGTGATTTATTTGATTAAAACGAAAAACAAAAATAGCCTAGGAGCTCACTCACCTCTGTGGCAATACAATTCATGCGAAATGTTTATGTAATTTACTTGATGGAGACGAAAGCTAACTAAAAACCTAGATTTTTAAATAGCCTTCGCTTTTCGGCGTAATGAATTAGATAAGGGTACCCAACATCATTTAAGATACTTTACAATTAAGGATAGTCTATCAGAATTAAGCTAGAGACCCCTCTGTTGGTAGGCTAGGTTATGTATGAAGAGGGAAAGAGGATTCCTGTTATAGGTTTAGAGTCTCAACCAATGCTGTAGTTAGAAGGACTCGTAATTTTTTAATGTGTGCAGAGAGCCGGTCGTCCTGATATCGACCACACCCAACGCCATAGAGACTTTGGTGTCCCAAAAGTACATGAAGTGAATCACAGATATACCTAGAACCTGAGTTCAACTTGGACCAAGGTGATAATGAAAATCAAACCAAAAGGGGACACTGGAGGACATGGGATTAGCAACCTGCCTCATTGGCTATTCCGCTTGGCTTAGAGGCATATTCCAGTGGGTATTTCACAACCTAGCATAAAACTGTACCATATGTAGGGTGTAGCCAACAAAGTTGCTAAATATTCCCTACAGCCGTGTCAATATCATAAAGTAAAGCTGTCTTATGCTGTCTTATCAATATGCCGTGATGAAATCACAGATTTCCCATAATGTACCATACAGTTATTAAAAATAAGTTTTTCCTCTGAAATTTAGTATCTTCCAAACGCTAAATGCTATTGAGGCACTCTTTTCTTTTCCTAAAACAAAAAAAATGTCCGCAGTTTTTGAAGTGATTGAATTTAGTCCTTAGCAAAACCCTTTAAATCAGAGACTTTGTCGTCGCTTGGATGAAGGCAGCAGGCCTATAACAAGGCTGGGACTTCCTGATCAGGACCCGAAGCCAATTTTCAACTCGAGTCCTCTTATACTGGATTCGAAAATGCTCCAAAGTGGACTTAGTTTGGATTAGGAAGTAACCAGTTTTACTCACGCCCAATTGGTGAACTCTCTTGACCCACCAGGCCCATAAAGTTCTTTAGAACTAGGTGGGGCCAAATCAAAGTAATTGAATTGGCAAGGTCAGCACAGAGGGAGAACGCTTTGTTCTATGTTCACATGTAAAGGCGGAGGCATGCTGAAGTAGGAAACACGTCATTTTCCATTTGACCTGTGGCGGACTGGGGAACATAATTGACTGAATATGGCAATGCGCTGGGTCCAAGGGTCAGTCTTTTTGCCTCTTGTGGTGTCCAGGAACAACGCAAAAGGTGGAAACTAGTGGAAAAACCTCACAAGCTTCACAAACGTTACCTTTAGAGAGGCAGTTGTTGCTTATAAAAGAGACTAAAAAAAAATATCTGGATCATTTTTTATTACAAAAGCCATTTTATAATCACCCATCTCGGACATATCTAATGGCGATTGACTTGATGACGCAGGGTGATTCGTGGTAGGAGGATGTATGGTGCAAAGAACAGCATGGGTCTTTAAAACAACATTTGTACTTTCGCTGCCCTACGCAAAGTAATACATGCTGTATTGACTGCTCAAACAGCTGTTTTTACACTCCAACGTTCTATTGTCTAGGTGCATGGGATAGATCCTGTTACCAACCCAACACTTAAATGCCTTCCTGTCGAAGATTTTGTGTCTATCACTAATTCAATTCAATGATACACCCATAGGTAAAACTAGGAACATTACAGGTGATTTTTTAGGGGAGGCCAATATTTCGATCATGATGAGAAAAAAGCGTGATGGGTGAGCGACAATTGAGCTAAAAAGTAGCAGTTTCATCACAGAAGACATTATGGTAAGGTGCACTTGTTCATTTCCCATTAATTGATGATATACATTAACCCCTTCTCATTTATATCCACTTCATTCTTTAAACTCTAAAGAACGACTTAGAATCGCTTGGGGATCTACTTCTAAATTTCATGGGAATGTGTGTGGGGGTGTGGGTGGGGGGGGGGGGTGAGGGTTAGGGTTAGGTCATACACAACCTAATGTCCTCATATGGGTTAAGTGGGATATTTCATTGTTTTTGTGATAAGCTTTTCTTCAATAGGCCAACTTTAATACCATCACTGTCGTATTACCTTTACATTCTTTACGATTATTGTACTTACAGTCGCTAAAGGTCATACTTTCTGCGTTGTAAGTCCTGGGAGCTTTCCAAGTAACAGCTCCTGGTTACACGCATTACAGACAGTCGACGTCAAATGTTCTTACATCAAGGAAATCAGCAAGCACCGAACAACTGATGCATTGTTTTGATAATTGTGATAAAATATATTGGCGGTAATGCAAAAAGTGACAGTAACAATAACATTAATGGTGACGAAACGGTGACGTAGACGGTGACAAGAATCTATGACGTCAAGACCCATTGCCACTGGTTAAGCCACCCATGGGTCACTTAGAATGATAAACGTACGTTCTTCCGAACTTTGTATTGATATACTATTTTAATCGAAACAGCTGCTCAAAGACTAACCCTCAGAAAATTTTCAACAAGCAGGTCGACAGATGACCTAGACTTAGTCAAGCTTCGTCAGTAGTTGCTCTGACTTCTTCAAGACTGACGGACAGTCTGGAAGAAGTCAGAGCAACTTTTTTATGTGTGAGGCACTAGTTAAATGGACTGATAACATTAAGCACTACATTAAAGTCAAAGGACTTAGACTTAAAACTTCTAATGTGTAACTGTTTTCCATCGCTTCCTTCATTCACAATTCGTAATGAGCATGCGTAAAAGCGTAACGTCCTCGGATTTGTTGAGGAATATTTTCAATGTATGGTGGCTGACGTACTCCTACAGTTAAGAAACTGAACCAATAAATTGAATTTAATGATATTCGGTATAAAAAGATGGACTGGCATGAATCACAGTCCATCTGGGTCCTCCGGAGCGAACGACCACGTTCATCTCTTTGCTACGAATTGAAAAATCAACTCCGTTTGGCGGAAGCCGAACAGAATCGCTACTAAGGTAATCAATCATTCTGTACGGTATCATATGACAAAGTTATGATCATCCTGTGATCATCCTGGATGAACGTATCGGTTACATGGGCGGCTCTAAGAAATTTTGTTTGGGGGGCAAACTCAAGTCCTTATTCAGGGAGGTTCGGAAGCCCTCCCCCGGCAATATTAATTAACGGTCAGCTCCGGATAGTACAATAGAAGTATGGTTATCATCATGTATTACAGTGATGCCCCATGTAGTTTTCAAAAACTCTTCAAACACCATTTCAGGCAGTCAGTCATTAGCTGACTACTTTTAAAATAAATACAACCTTATTAACCGATCTCTACTAAGTAAGAGGCAGGTGAAATGGGCAAAGCGGCTTGATCCATTTGTATAAAATGAGCCATACCTTTAAATATTTTGTTGTTTCTTTCATTGTGCCACAATATGTTTCAACTTTGCCAAGAAGCCATAAAATGTTGGTTTTCTGGCTTGTTTTCTCAAACTAACGAAAGTTTTGAGCATGAAGACAAATTGAAAACGATGAAATGATAGCACTATTTTGGATCTCAGTACCATTCCGAAACGAAATTTTTTAAAGGGGGAAGGGAATTCCCCTAACTCAGAACTACGTCTCATCCTATATACAAATAGCTGGGCCACTAGTCAAAAGTCTCATTACAATGAGCTTAGATTGACTGTTTGGTGTGTTTATTTTAAATAAATTGAAACGGTATACTTTAGCACAGAGGTGGATAACCTTTTGCTTAGAACAGGCCATTTGACAGTCATAAGACCGCTCGTGGGCCAACGGCCCTTCAGTTTGGACAAGGCAAGAGAACCTCCCCTTCTATGGGAAACAATACGTTTAGGCTACATGTCCGTTACAACTTTTTGTAGACAGATACCTATGCTAATCTGGCCAGGTGACACCCGGGCAAAACTGCTTTTAGTCGTGGATAATAACACGGCTAAAGGGTTGTGTGTCTAATGACCCCGAAAGCTCTGAAGTGTCTGCAAAACTATGGCATTTAAATCCAGCATTACCGTTACACTCTGTAAATGACATTATGATGCCTAATCTAATCAGGTTACAAATATCAAAGCGTGATCATTTGTTTTGATTATCTTAGCTCGCACTATTGGCAACCCACTTGTGATGACTGAAGTATATATAGTAGCAAACAAGCAAACTAAGAAAACGCGCCCGAAGCGCGCCGAAAAAATGTCGTTTTGAAAGCACTTTAGTACTGTTTAACCTTCGTATTGCACTGGAACGTTATTCATTCTTTAATTTTAAACCCACTCACGGAAAAGGGAGGGCCTAACCCATCTTGAGTTACATGTTTTATTTATTTATTATTTTTTTTTTTGTGAAAATTGAAGACCATGCTTTGCAAACTTTTTTTTGGGGGGGGGGGGCAAGTGCCCCCCGTGCCCCTATGGCGAGCCGCTAATGATCGGTTATATTCCCCATATGCTTTCTAAACGGGAGGAGAAAACAAAGCAATTTCTCTATGACCCCCTCTGTTGAAAATGAAGAGCTTAAGACGAAACAACAATTGCCTTGAAGTGAAACACTAAAATAGACGGGAAAATGAGAATAGATTTAGGCTTATCGAAATATAGAAACACTTATAGTCAATATCGTAAGTAAGGTCTACAATACTCCACTAAAGATAAAATGCCAAATTATTTCAATTTACACCAATTACGTAAAAGAATAATATAAGGCTTGAACTACGTCAACAAAAAGTATTACTATCTCACTCTTTTCCTTGGCATAAATTCAAAAAATTTCCTTAGAACTCTACAAAGTACTCAAAACTGGTATTGTAGAGGAAACTAAATCTGAAAACCTGGAACACTTGAAAACATGTCAAATTGACATCATATCCAGTGAGAAATCTAATTTTGCTAATTTTATTACAGACTATCAATAAATTGTATGGGAGAGAGCAGTAAAAATTTCGGTAAACACTACAATTATTGAATTATATTCAAGGATGGTATAAACTACAAAACTGCAAGACCTGTGACGAAGACGGAACCCATTCCTTGTATTAGAACTTAAACCAAGTAACGTTAAAAAGTGCAAAGTATAACAAAAAATTCTTAAATACCTCACCCCTATGCTTCTACATTATGGCACACTTTAAAAAATTATTAACACTTTTTTGTAAAAGATAATAAAAGCGTCTTGGCGTTTATGTAACCTAAACAAATAAAATAAATAAGCAAATTAAACGTCTAAAACGCCAAATTTAACACATTAACGCCACTTTAGGGCCATGTCGTAAACACGTTTATGTGTTTATTTCATGATTAATGTAAACATCAATTTGTTTTTAATAAAGATAAATTAACATATATATCAAACATATAAACGTGTTTGCGCAGTGCACTTTAATTGACGTCATTATCCTTGTTATATGTTAATTTTCGTTCGGTCATTTACTGTGCTTATCCATTTTGTTGTTCGTTTTCTAATTCTTAAACGCCATAATGTGAAGATGTCTTTTTGACAGTGCATTTATTCTGAAAACTTCACTCAGAAATAGCAAACAGCTTTGAGAATTAGCATATCGTAGCAAAACCTTTAAAATTCAATGCAGTTTTGCACAATGTTGTTTAAATCACATCATGGATGGAAAGAATTCTAATGTTTGTCTAAATTTTTCACACACATCATTCGACAAAAAAGGTTAAAAGCCTTTAGTAAGAATACTAAAAGTACAAAGAATAGAACTTTACGAACTTAAACACAATTCTCAATCGGTAGATTACATACTTGCAGCATTTTACTCTATAGTCAGCAAAAAGTATGCTCTAATCTACTGCTAATAATCCCTCCTTGCAATTTACGTAAAT
The DNA here is from genome assembly GCA_029531755.1 of Holothuria leucospilota. Taxonomy (NCBI): domain Eukaryota; kingdom Metazoa; phylum Echinodermata; class Holothuroidea; order Aspidochirotida; family Holothuriidae; genus Holothuria; species Holothuria leucospilota. Next base: position 3,254,531 of record CM055967.1, on the reverse strand, counting down.
TTTAAGATAACCTTACAGTAGTTCATAAAATGCACGAAACCACACGAAATATGTAATGAGTTGAAAAGAAGTCTTCGTTTTCTCAAAAGAATGTCGACACTGTTACCTCGCTCTGTCACTGATCAAAGTTGAGCCCATTTTACCTGGTCTCTTTGTGCGTAATAAAAGATCGGCGACGGTGTCCCCTAGTAAATCTGTATCTCAATTTTCCATCATTTTGGCTTTTGATTCGACAACTATCTCTTACAATTTTTTCTTCATCTTCTTTACGAAGCAAGAATCCTTTCTTTACTCGTCTTCCTGCCATGTAGGCCGCAATGAACTGATAGGTTTCTTTTAGTCGCTTTTTGTGAAAAGGACTACTAAACATTACCACCACTGGTGTAACGATCGACGATACTGGGTATAAGACGAAACTGAAGCCAGTCAGAATAATTGAAAGCACGTCGAAGAAGGCAAACAAGAAATGTGACAAATAAAAAGGTGTTTTCGTCACGAAAAGCACCGCACCTATGACAGCTGACGTCACTCGAATCGGAGGACATTGATTGTTAGTCTCTTCATGACGTACGTTGTCGCCATTTCTCAAATAACTCTCGACAAGTGCTTGGTTTGATATTGGCGTGCTGGATCCCTTTCGCGAAACTGCAGCTGCATGTGCTAACGTCACAACAACTTAGTAGCAGTAATGGCACGACGTACTTTAAGAACAGTCCTTTCTGGACATACATACCGTAGTGGTGATATCTGGTTACACGTATGGTGCAGAATTGACTTTCATAGAATTCGAAGATATCCCAAATAATGACTTCAGGGATCGAAAACACCACCGTGACGAGCCACAAAACGGTAATTGTCAACCGTTTTCGGAATTTCGTTTTCTTTGAAAGAAAAGAGCGGACATATGGATGATTCTGTTCGAGAATTATTGCCACCATGAACATTACCATTGCGTTCTCTGAAGTATCTGATATTGTAGGTAAAACCTTGCAAAGAAGCCTACCTCCATGCCAGCAACCGTTCTTGATGACATGTATGTCAAAGATTCCATTTGATATAAGATTAATAAAACTAGCCAGTAGAAAATTGTTGAGAAAAGGGAAGTTTGATGTCAGTGCAGCACTAGAATGTCGAAAAGTCACAATGAGATAGGCAGTGGATGTTGAGACTCCAAGCACTACGAAAATGAAACTCAGTATTGCTGCCCACTCAGAGCCCTTAGACCTATTATATTCGCAGAAGTCTTTTTCAATAAAATAATCGCTAATATAGGGGAAAGAAGAGATCGAAGACTCATCACTAAAGTTGTCCCGTGAGACACGGTCCAGCTCAAAATCGATAAGACGCTGTACAATCATCGTGAACAATGACCAAATAGACGTAAAATTATAGAATGAACGGTGCAAGGATCAACCAAATTTGAAAAGTTTGATAGCCACGTTCCCATCACTGAAGTTCCTTGCCTTTTCCTTCCCTGAAGCCGCAGGTTTTTCGGTGTCCCTCATAAGGTGTTACATTATTGCCCACCAACGGCAGTCCAAATGCACGACTTGCTAACTTTGCTAACGTGTTGTCTACTCATTCCACGACGCAGAATGTTTGATGTCTTGCAAGAAAGCTACAAGTATTTGGTCGACTTTATACCTATAACAAATGACGTCAAAGTAACACTGGGTCAAACAACTCTTAATTCTAGTTATTTATTATTTTAAAATTCTGGTCCAAAAAGAACACATATTGGACCTTTTCAACAGCAATTACAATAAACAAATAACACACTACTAATTTCCTGGAATGATTTAATCCATGCGAAGCCAATGTCTACGTCCGTTGAAATGATTCTATCTGCAGGTGTTGTTTACTTTAGATATTTGTTGTTTGACGGGAGGAATGGGAAGTCAAACAGAACGATACTTGAGTGGTTCATGGGCAGACATAATAACGAAATTCAAGCACAAGTGTCGTGGGATTTACTTTATAAACACAAAGTTTTACATAGGGGACAGTCTTCTACCTAATAAATTGGAATCCTTCCACCCGGAATGGAGTGAAAATTCACTCCAAATAGAGCAATATTTTATTCTATGTGTATGAAGTATCGCTCCATTTGGAGTGAATTTTTACTCCACTCCGGGTGAAATCCACTTTTACTTAGGAGTGGTTCCTCAGCACAATCTTTTTGGAGTGAATTTCACTCTTTTGTTTTTACAGTGTACTCCATTATAAAGGTACTTTATCACAACCTTAGATACTCTATCTGTCCAAAAGCTGAATTCAATTTGTTGAAAGCTTAGTTTATGTGTGAAGCGGTAAAGAATTTGTTAGTTAGATGAGGTTTCACGGCTCAGTTTCTAACCGTTGGTTTAAGTCGGGCCGGCCACGGCCCTTTTTCCAGTTGTGGCTCACTGGCTTGTTTCCCCACTACATTGCCTATGCTGAGCACCAAGAACGATGGGAGAAGGTTCCATCTTTAAATTTTTTGGTATGACCTGGCCAGGAGTCGAACCCCGAGACCTTCTGGCTGCAAGTCGGATGCTCTAACCACTTGACCATGCAGTCGGTAAAGAAAAACATCTAAAGAGTGTCGTGGGTCTTTAGTCTGATCTCGTGAAAGTTGTTAAAATTGTTATACTCATGGTATTTAACGTGTGTTTAGCCAATCGTAAATGCTTTTTCAAGGGCTTCGTGACAGAAATATTGGTGTCCAAAATTTTCATGAAATTAATAACAGCTGTATCTGTAATATCGAACCAAACCACTTTGATTTACTAGACCATATATGTAGAAAATATTGAGGGGCAGGGCTGAGATTTGTAACTACATGGTTTGTCCTTTGGTTTCCTTAATATTGTAACAGCGATATATTATACATTAACTGTATCCTTTCCTTTGCTAAACCTTTGAAACCCATATTTTAATTTGTGGGGGGGGGGGGGGGATAGGCGGTTAGGTTTATTCACATCAGGACCTTTCAAACGTATAACGGTTACGGTGCAGGGTGTTTCACTGTTTTGTGAGGGTCTTTTTTCCGATTGGTTAAAGTTAATACTGACACTATCTTAGCATCATTCGTGTCGCCACAATGATTGTAATAAGGAAGTCATTGAAAGGCATACATCCTGCATTGTTAGCTCTCGGAGCTGTCCAATAAACATCTGCATGTTTACGTTAATTACTGACAGTTGACGTCAAAGATATGGAAAAACAAACCAGCACGAGACAACTGATGCCGGGGTCCCCAACAATGAGTGGCAGTTCCGAGTGAGATTTTGCTGTCATTTAACCGAAGTTGTACCATCGGTTGGTGCGTAGCCTAACGAGAAAATTTTGGGAAAAATACCGTCCTCCAAGATTACAGAAAATGGCATTTTCCATGCCTTGCGATTTTCAGTTAACGTTCATTTGTGGGAAGTCTTATGGTTTAAAATGTAAAATGAAACTATTAAGGTGGATTTAAAATTTTTCCGTCAATAAGCAGGCAAATGAAAAAGTTAAAAAGATCAAAAAATTGTTTTTACTTAGCGGTATATGCATCATTCGTACGGCAATAGTCGATGTCTCAACTGTTGTTTCTTGTACGGTGGCAAGGACTAAAAGTTTCGACATTAATTACCATCTTCAAACAACAGTTTTGCTAGTAACTTAGTAGTAAGAGGGGCTTCGATTATGGTTTGAAACTGTTTTAGGAGCTTTTCCTAAACTATAAGTACAGGAGGAGTGCAAATTCAAAACACCACTTAGCTCTCAAATCGAAGACGGTGCTATATGTATGAAATCTATCAAAACAATTTTTTATTTCTGTTTGAGGTTATTGTTTACTTTCCTGCATGGCATAATGCTATTTTGGGTAGCTGCATAGAGATTCATGACTATGGGAGTCAGAAGGAAGACGTGTCATGGGCAAACAAGTAACTACAGAGTCTGCATTCTTGTAAGGGGTGGACGACAAAGCTATCAGCGAATGCGCTAAAAAGGAGAAGCAAGAAGCGTATTTTTAGATATCCTCCCAGAGAATTTTCATCACATGAAATGCGGTAGCTTTGCAGCTTTCCTGGACAGTCTCCAGAGAAAATCCTGCCCCTCAACTTGTATTTTAAAACGCTCTTGGCTGACGATACTGACCGAAAGTTTTTATTTTGCCCTTAAGAATGAAGTACCTCTTTCAAACTCTTAGTTTGTCGTCAGCTATTCCAAATTACCATGCTGGCGGTAACTACTTATGGGCAAAAGGTGCGTTAAGGGTAAACCATAGAAAAATTAAAATAAATTAATGTTGTCGACCGTTTAAAGTTTAAACGGTCGACAGCATTAATTTATTTTAGTTGTTTCTATGGTTTACCCTTAACGCACCTTGTGCGCATAAGAAGTTACTGCCAGCATGGTAATAACAAACAGGGTGATGCACGGAGATTGGTGTCAGCAAAGAACATTTGTAAAGACTTTGTCTGGCATTTACAAAAAAAGTGGGCTAGAATGAGGTTTTATGTTTACAATAAGTGGAAACAAGAGAGGATGTAATTTCAGGTGCTTCCTCAGTACAGCGAAGATGAAATGTTAATTGGCTACTTGACAATAAATAACACGCTTCCGCTAAATTCTCATAATGTCACAGGTCAGCTTATATAGCATGTAAATGATGTAAGAAATGACATTAGAGAACAACATGTACAGTACAATATTCACCTACTTATCGAATAGGTGAAAACTTAAAGGAGGAAATAGTTGTCTGGAAGACAGTATTTGTTTCACTAATACCTTTTACCCAGTTCTAATTTTAATTTTGCTGTACTTTGTATTGGAATTTCCGGTAATTGTGCAAATTTCTAAAACGAAAATCCTGATAACACTTGCTGTTATTATTCCATACACTTTGCTTTAACTGCCTTTTTTGTAAACAGAAGAACATGCATACCTCAATGGAAAGTACATTTTACCGGGTACCGGGGACAGTTCCTTTCGGATTCTTGGTTTTTCGTCGGCCGTTTTGGCAAGACTGCGGATGTATGTGTTAATGTCGCAATAAGTACGAACATTGGCAAGAGATATTCTATGAATATACCATTTAAAAGAGATATTTCAAGGTTGGTGGTTGTATCGTGGCATGTAACATAAAATTGTCTTGCTTTCCCCCAAAAAATGCTTTCAGAGCTGAATTTACCATCGTGACGAGCCAGGGAATGGATAAAGACATTCTCTGCCGGAATTTTGTGTCCTTAGAAAGAAAGGAATGGACATGGGATGATTTTGTTTGACGCTTTTTACCATAGTAAACAATATTGTCGCGTTCTCTGTACTATCTTATAATGTCGGTTAAGCCTTCCAAAGTTGTCTCCCTCCAACGCAGTAATAGCCCCTGAGAGTCATGATATCGAAGACTAGTCCACAAGGTAATAGATTAACTGGCCAATAGAAAATTGTTGAGAAAATAAAAGTTTGAGGCCAGTGCATAAACTTTAGAATAATCACGATGACGTAGAGGATTAAAGTTACGACTTAGAGGAGTATCTCGACAAGACTTAGAATATTAATTCATGACTTTGCGAGCTTGTAACGCTCACGACGGAGAATGTTTTAATGTCACGTGAGGAGGATGCATTTGATTGGTCGACTCAATACTAACAATAAATGTCATAGAAATATTTTGTCTGAATGAATAATATTTTGATAACGAAATTCTTATAACCTTTACAAACATGTCTCTTTGTACTTCACAAATATAGACTGCGATGTCGAGGAATGTAAGCTTCTCACCTCAACGGAGCAGGGAGGTGATATCACCTCCCTGCACGGAGATACCCTGGAAGCATGCGTTGGTACATTAAATTAGATTAAATGAAGTTATATACAACCGTGATGAGTAAAATATTCCCCAGAATAAGCCCTGGTAAGCAGCTTATCGTATCGGACTTCGGGCAGTGGTTAGTAAAGGAGTTTTGATTTGGTACCGAAACAAGTGCAAAATATCATGCTCATAGCAGGTTATATTTTTTTAGAATAATAATCACACGTTTACTGCTATGAACACGGCAAAATATTTGCAGCTGCACTGACCGGTTCCATTTCTAAACTTTGATTTAATTCCTGTGCAGTTCAAGTATTTTTACTTTAAGTTTTTCGACGCTCCGGATCTATGTTTGCCGAGCGTAGCAGCAAGCTGTGGTGGAGAAGAAGGGTTTACTTTCACTTCCAGCTTTTTGGATAGTTGCTAAAGAATTACCCGTATAGAATCTCGTTTACGTCTTGGAGGAGGATTTAGTACGCTTTAGACGCGTCTCTCTGGTAGAAGAACACGATATTTCTAGAATTTCTTGACATGACGTAATGTTCTTGATGAACTCGCCAGAGATGGTCCTTTCGACATGGAGTTAGTTATACCAGGGAGCTGTGAGAGATGGAGAAACAACGCTTTGAAAGTACGTGTTTTGCCGACACTTAAGTTTCGCATTGTCTGTTTTTCCCGAAATTCCTCTAAAGCTTAGAGGGCTTAGGCAGTGAAAACAATAGTTCTTGTCGTCTGCTACATCTGAGAGAGCTTGTAGGATGACTTCTGCCATTGATACAACATTGACAGTCGTCAAGGAAAGTAAAATTTATTTCATCTTGTACCGTCAGGTCCCACTTTTTAAAAGGGTACAGTGTATCTTCATGTTATTTTTTGAACATGGATACATTGTTTGCTATTTCAGGAACAATCCGGAACCATTTGAAATGTCATCATCAAATTTAGACTCCGAGTGGTTCACCAAAAGGATATATTCCTTACTTAATGAAGAATTTAGAGTAATAATGGAATTGCTGCACTTAAGTGTGCATGTACAGTCGTTTTGATATGGAACGGTGAACACGTTTCAAATTTGTCGGCTGCGCAGATGTCTTCAAAGCACAATCTTAACAATGGTCTTTGTTTCAGGATTACTGGGTTTTGAAAGGAGGAAATCATCATTAAGAAGGAAAGTCAACAGTGGCGAAACAATAAGCACAAAGAGACCTGTCAATCAAATTTTGGTACCTGAAAAGTATTAAATCATTCTCAAGTACATATTGCCTGACAGATTTGGGCGATGTTTCTCCATCGGTTACACTAAACATAAAAGAACTACCTTCTTTGGGGCACAAAGCGACAACCCTTCCTGGTGTAAACATGCAGGTGATTACTGTCTTTGCAACTTGCGACTTGCCGTTCGATCCCTGGCAGCTGAATGCTCCCATGATGCAATGAACGGATTTTTGGCAGACTTTCAAGTTCACGTCTGGCGTCAGTAATACAGGGGTATTTACAGGTCTTGTGACATGCCACCAAAAAGAGCTGTTTCACTTGTCAGTTAAACAATTAAGCCCTCCGATGAAATATCCGTTGGAATTATTTCAATATCTTTTACTGTTCTCAAAATATATGTCTTCAAAGTGCTCTGGTTTCTGAAGAAACTCATAGCCTATGCAAAATAATGATGTGGAGTGTTGCACAATGTTATGATTTCTTTTGTTAACCTTATGTAAATTATCTCTTAATTACTAATCATCTAGATTACAGTTTGGTGAAAGATATCAATATTCTGAAGGACAAAATGTTAACTTTCATAATAAACCCCTCGGGGGATAACAATGCTACCAGTGTCCTTGGAATTAAGGTTGAAAAAACAAAGGGTAACATGAGCCATATATGGCATGTCCATCTTTCGATGTCACATATTTGCATATTTAGCTCATGTTTATTCATCATACAAGTGTGAAATAGAAATTACCCTGTGAAATGGTCAATATTTGATGGATTTTAATGGGAATTGCAGCTATTTTCGGAATATTTAATGCTTTTTACATCAAATATTCAACTATGTAATTTTCATGTCACGCGCTCTTTAATTAGCTATGTTGAAGGGAAGGAAACTGTAGATGGATATGTAATCTGTCACTTTGGATTTGCAACTCCTTGCTGTCACTATGAACTATTAAGAGAATATTTCTGACGAATTTTCTCAAAGGATAATGAATCTCATGCATATCTCATGACTATACCTTTGCAAAAAATAAACCCACTTGGAAAACCTCTTTAAGCAGAGAAACCGTGAGCCTTATTTCCCTGGCTCGCGTCCATCGCTTCAACAGCAAGAGGGACAAAAATTAGAGACAACTTTGTGGATTAATCCAGGCTGGAGTGACGGGGGATAAGTCGATCGTAAGTGTCGCATGTCTTGAGTTTTACCATGGTCTTTCAATCAATTTCTATTGGTCTAGATCTCCATGCATACATTGATCTCATCTACCGGTCTGGGTATCGACCACGTTGCCATTGATTCGTCTCAGTGTCGAGACTGCTATCTTTTGGAGAGGGTCTTCACACCACCATCTACTGGTGTGGGTCTCCGGACCACCATCTGTTTAGGCTATCTTTGTTTTTGAGATCGCTATCTGCTGCTCCAGTTCTCGACTCTTAATGTCCCATGGCAATCCTCGTCGTAAGTCTATCAAACACGTTGTCAGTTTTGTTAACAAAACCACATATATCTGTTAGCTGCACCCTTTTAAGAGACAGAAAAACTAACCATCATAAATATTCACGCACACACAAGACGCACCTTACTGTCTTGTAATTTTGATGTTTAACTTCGGTCAGTCAAAACGGCTAATACTCATGATTTCTTCAGTCACGTTACAGCTAGTTTAAATGTTCAGCATGTAATCCTACAGAAATGTACGTAAGCCCATATCAGTATACTTGGTGCATGGAGCTGCAAAGAAAGATTTATATTATGGGTTCATTATGGGATTAATGGTTGGTAGGAATTTCATTGGATCTGTGACCCTAATCATCCCGTTAGGAAAACTTTCTTACGTACAACTATACAGTTTGTATACTCGAAGATAAAAGATACATCAGTGAGCTAAACTGCTACTTGTGCTTCAAAAACTAAAATCAAGTTAAAGAGAAAAACTTAAACTACCTTGAATTTGAAACCATAAGCGTACGAGGCGGGGGGGGGGGGGGAGGGGGCCATATGCCCTCCCAATTAGGGAAAAAATAGTGGATCCATTTGGGCAAATGAGACAGCCAAAAAATAAATTATGCCCTTTTGTAACAGACACAGAGGTATCAAAATTCGGGCAACTTGGTCCAAAATTCTAAATTCGGGCAAAAATTATCCGCGACCCCCCCGAAATATTGACCCCGTACGCCTATGTTTAAAACATTGCAAATTTACTAAAAACGTGGTGTAATTAATGTTGTACAAGAAAACGACTGCAAACCTACAACACTGACGAAGTTAAACAGACAACTTACAAATGAGTTACTACAACAATGTAAAATGACACATCAAATAAACCAGCAAAAAGCATTGTAACCCCATTCCATTACCGTTGCATGCATTCCCATAGTTTCATTCAATATTACAGGCCGCTGATAGAAGACGTAAAAAGTGGTACAACTTTTTACAATTATTTACAATTGACATTACAGACAGGCTGACAGGAATAAAGTCTAATTTGATCAAAGTGATTGTTACTATATTTGATATGAAGCTGATCAGCAGAAATTTCATTCTAACCTGAACTATTTTGCACGTATTAAACGTTGCCATGTGGCTTAGCCTGGTAAAAAGACGTATTTTATTAGTTCAATTTGAATAAAAAAGTTGTTAATGCATGGTTTTGGAGTGACAGAAATTCGAGTCAACCTGTGCAGGCTCTGTGAACACTACATAATCATTAAAATGTAAGAAATTTAATGTGCAGGTTAGATACTATCAATCTTCAAACATTTACAAAAAACAAACTGTGTATTATCAGTTCCGGAGATAGCCGCTGTCGGGAGAAAATGAGAATTCACTTTCACTCTATCTATATATATTTTATGTGTCTTAGTGTCTACCTATTCACAGCCATCGATCTGTTAAATACATGTGCGTTTATTCAGGCATGGGATAATAGTTCACTCCCATAGAACGAAACACAAGGAATCTTCCACTGCTTGTATGATAAACAGTTGAACATAAGTACTGGCATGATCCACTTGCACACCCTTGTGTGGAAAACGTTGCACACAACTGTGACTGTGTTGAGTCTATAAATTAAGCTTAATTAGGGCAAACGACTTAGCAAAATTACTCTTTATCTCGAAAACTGCGCGGTGCATGAACTACAAAACATGACTCAACTTTTTTGTTCTCTTAGCTACAACATTTCTAAGTATACCAGTATTTCTTTGTCCTGGAATCGACGAAAATTTCCAGGTTGTTCTAAACGTTCCTCTCCGTTGAATTTGCGTGGTAGGCTTGCAATGCATTATGGGAGAAATGTAAGAATGGCGCCACCCATGGCAAGATTCTCCTCCGATCTGGTGAAAATTCATTTTTACCCGAAAACGGTTGTCTCCCGAACTGATTATAAACCAACTTCTTATTAGTACATCAATTGAAACTAACTCAAAAAACTTAACGGAGTATATCATCATAAAACGAAAATCATACACTTTTAAACAATTTTGTTAAATCAAGATAATAGACAGGGACCAAACTTGTCACACGTGTAAAGTAAAAAAAAAAGAAAACAGGTATAAAGGTATAATTTATTAAAAAGTGCAAAGAACAGGAATTTACAAACCACGGGACGATATTCTAAAGACAAACTCTTGAGATTTTACCTGCATAATGTCAGCCGAGAAAACCGGAAAACCACACTTACACTGTAAAAACACTTGGGTCAAGTTAACCCACAATTGGGTCAGGAGGGAACCGACCAAAATTATTGGGTCAAATAATGACCCAAATAAGGCTTCATTTGACCCAAATGGGGTTAATATTTGACCCAAAATGTTGGTTCAGTTCCCTCGTGACCCAAGTGTTTTTACAGTGTAGAAGCCTGATATTAAATTTATGCATATTCATTTAAAATAGACGAAAAGCCTGAATTATTACAAGGAAGCAAAGAAAATCGACATGAAAATAGAAACGTTTTACAGGTACAATTGATATCATGGAAAGGTAAGATGTCTACTTCTTGCCAATAACTCGGTCTACACCGTTATCTCGAGTTCCTCGGCGCTATTGTCCCTGAATGAGGATGGCCCCATTTAAACTGGGTACTGTCGATGCATCTGAAAGTCGACGAAGGTGTCTTCTAATAAAATTTGCCTTAATTTTTAATCATTTTGATTCCGTTTCTTTATCTATACCTTCCAGTTTTTCTTCATTTTCTTCACTAAGCAAGAATCCTTCCTTCACATATCTTCCTGCAATACATGACATGATAGACTGATAGGTTTCTTTCAGTCGTTTCCTGTGAATTGGACTACTGAGGAGGACCAAAACAGGTGCAACGATTGACGGTACTGGGTATAAAACGAGGCTAAAGCCAGTCAAAAGCTTTGAATACACATGGAAGAAGGCATTCAAAAAATACCACACATAGTGAGGTGTTCTCATCCCGAAAACTACCACACCTATGACAATTGACGTCCTTCGAATCGGTGGACCTCGAGATGTAGTTTCTTTTTTTCGTTCGTTTTCCTCACTTCTCGAGCAATTCTCTTCAGGTGTTGGGTTTGCTGCCGGCGAGTTCGATCTTCTTGCGGAGACTACAGCTGCATGTATTACTGCCACAATAAGTAACAACAATGGTAAGAGATATTCTAAGACTAACCCTTTACTAATAAAAGCGAAAACGTGTCGGTATCGCAAGCCACACCAAAAAGTGTTGCCGGTATATTCATGGACATCCCAAACGATGGCTTCAGGAATCGCAAATACGATTGTGACGAACCACAAAATAATTGCCGTAATCCGCTTTCGCAGTTTTGTGTTCTTTGAAAGAATTGAGTGGATTTGTGGATGAATCTGTTCGAGAATTATTGTGACAATAAATAAAATCATTGCGTTCTCCGAGTTGTCTAATATTGTAGGTAAAGCCTTGCAGAGTAGCCTGCCTCCATACCAACAATAGCTCCTGAAAGCCATTATATCGAAAACTCCACACGATAACAGATTGATTAAACTAGCCAGTAAGAAATTGTTAAGAAAACAGAAGTTCGATGCAAATGCGGTATAACTTCGCATAACCACGATAAGATATATAATAGAAGTAAAAACTCCAAGAATTGTGGAGATGAGACTTAATGTGGCGACCCACTCTTGGCCTGTGCTATGGTTGCAGTAATCTGAAAGGTCAAAATAATAGTAAAAACTAGAGGAGGAGTAGCTTATAGACTCATCACTGAAGTTTCTCCGCGAGATACGGTCTAGGTCAAAATCGAAAAGGCGCTGTAAAACCATAGTGAACGACCACGTGAACTTTAAGTTACAGACTGAAGGATGCACAGAGTTAGAGTAATCAAATTCGAAATTCGATGACGATCGTTTCCGACGAGACAAGTATTTTATGTTTTCCTCCCCTCAAGACTGCAGTTTTTTGGGGGGTTTTTTTTGTGTTAGCTTCTTATGTTGCCTACAAATAACCAGAAAGTTTTCTTATCTTGCCAATGTATAAAAAGCGCTAACGCTTCAGAATATATTGATGTCGTGCGAGGAGCAGGCAATCAGTTTATCGCCTTTTATAGCAATAATAACTGTCACAAAAGCATTGGGTCGTACGACTCTTCGCTTTTTGTTTTTTCGATATAGCTGCCTCCCCAAACGACATATATCCTGTTTTGCCAATCCGAATTTCAACAGCATGAAATGTTCTCATCCATATACAGGATACGGGCCCCTGGTTTAACGTTAATATCACTTCCGGTTCATAACATTCCACCTGAGTTAGTGCTTTACTCTAGTTTGCTACTTTATCGTTTGTAGGACAGGAAATAAAATGCATACTAAAAGAATAAAAACATACGCAGTTCACTCTGTGATATAACAATGAACTTTATGAAAAGTTTCGTGTCAAATATCAGAGGAAAACTGAAACTTTAAAAGTAACTTTATAAGTGAAGGACGTAAGGATAACGATATAAGAATTAACGCAAAGTGCATCTCTGCCTGCAGAGAATGTATCACTCGACGATAAGTCGGTTACCTTCTTCCCTACTGGTGAAGCCGATATAACCGTCCTTGCTTCAGTGTCTCACACCGTCCTGGAGCTTGATACCACCATTATCCACAACATAATCAAGGCCGGTCCCTGTGCAATAATTTAATGGACCCTAAAAATAACCCGTCTGCCAGTCAGTGTGGAAGGTTACAAGTAATGAGACTATAAATTATTTAACCACCCTAACCCCAAAACATACCAATAAAATACACCTATAACGAAGAGGCTATCCCAGGTTTTGCATACACATCACATTTCATAAAACATGACATAAAATATAATCTGAACAGAAAAGAGCATGTAAACTTATGCGAGCTCCCTGGGGCTTCTTCTCCTGGTTCACACCAGGGCTTCAACCCTTCACCCAGCCAGGGGATGAACCTTCGCCTGGGGAGCACACACATGCAAGGTGCTATTCACCCTCGTGCTCTATAATGTTGCACCTTGGATACAGTCGAAATCCCTTTTTCTCCCTTCCACCTTAGAGAATCTCTAGGTCAAGTTGCTCCTAACGACGCAATCCAGATGGAGATAAGTTGAAGGCAAACGGAGGAAAAGCCTTGATTAGTCCATCACGAATGATACAGGCCCTGTGTATTGAAGCCATCATTTACTTGAAAACCAATCCCGACGTCATGTGAGAGGACAAAAATTGAATGTATATACTGTGATTATTTATGTGCTTACCTCAGACCATTGGTTCACTTCGATTTCTATGGTCATGCTCAGCCAGCACTATGGAACAAAAGGACCTAACGTGAGACGTTAGTTACAGAGGAAAAGCTCGACGTTCAACTTTTCGGAAGATTGTCAACAGTAAACAGTTGTCAAGCGTCAACAGTTGGACAGAGACCAGGCAGACTTCAATATCAAAAACCTTGAACCCTTCAAAAATTTGGAAGTTAAGTGATGTCTGGTGCACTCTGGAGAACTTTTCCATAATTTTAATCTGAGTGTTTCCACTTGAGTTTGATTTCATAGAAACAGGTATTTGCAAACTTTGGAATCAAATATGTGACTTCTATTCTTGGATGGATACTGGACAAAATGAGGGGGGGGGGGGGGGGAGGGACAATCTCCTCAACTTTCAAAAGTGGGGGACAGGTCCCCTGTCCCCACCTGTTGACGTTCATGTTTGCTTAAATGCATCCCCCATAAATTCCTGTGCCCTCAATTTAGTTGCCTCTCCCCTACCTTTGACATCTTGATGCTGCCACTAACAATAGTTTTCACTGTCCTAGCAAGTTTATTTTTGAAGAAATACTACATTTTCAGTTTCCCTAGTGCATGATGGGAAATCTGTGATGTCATCTGGGCAAATGGATTTGATGTAGCTTTTGTATTTCTTTATAATGTTGATATCACTATATTGAATATTCCATAACTTTATTTGCTGTACCATAAGTATGGGACAGTTTTTCACTATATCTACACTGCAAAACATCTAAACATTCCAACTGTATCAAATTTCAAGGACAAACAAGGTAGCCAATTATAAAGAATAACAAAAGGAATCTGAGGTTATTTGCCCACTTTGGATCACGTTTTGTGACCTTGAGGAAACTTGGAGGTATTTCTTATTAAAAGTAACCAATCTTTAGGAAGAGATATCTTGAGTTAGGAATGGAGTTTTGATATGGGGTTTGGATGACATTTAATGAAAATTTTTATCTTTCATATAAGACCAGTACAAAATGCCACCAGACAATGCCTTTAAGAGCTTTGCCATTCAGTCAAGAGGGGCTTCCAGCCGAGATTGTAAACTTTACATAGAAATTGACATTTGAAAATATTATTTCTAGGAAATTACGGACAGGAGATTAGCAAGATGTTATTGAAGGGATTAGTCGGAATAACAGAAGAAACAATACAATAGAGGATGAAACTTGATAGAACTGCTTCCTCAATACTGAAAGATAAATCTGAATGGGATATGTGACATTTACCGCTTTCCGCCGATTACCCGAGATTCCACAGAATTTACTTTAATAAAACAATAAATTCAAAAGGTCATGATTTATTCAAGAAGTGTGTTTCTGTGTGTAATCCCAGCTGCAGGTTAACCTGGTTAACATCTTGTATGGAGATAGAACCTTAGACTTAATGGCACATTAAAGCTGCAGTAGAAGAAGGGGTAAAAGTCTTTTGGTGCCGAGGAAAAATTGGTATATTTTACCACTTTACCATCGGTTCCCTTTTGGGAAAAATTATGCGTAGACCGGTTTCTGTTCTTTTCAGATAATTTAGAACAGGGTCATGCATGACATACCCATGTAGAGAGGTCTGATGGTTAAGAGATTGTTATTGGTACGTAGCCCCTGTGAGAAGCAGTCCTTTTCTCCCTTTTCTGCTCTTCGCCAGAGAGTCGAGGGGACTTTGGAAAAAGTATCCTCCACCAGAAAGGTAACAACTCAATAAAACAGCATTTCAAACTAATAATGTAAAAACCTACTACCAAGACTTTATATTACGGTTGCGGAATACTTCTGCCGTAAGCTTCTGTTGTGACATAAATTCGACAAAATGCCACTTAAAGTTGAGAAAAGCACAACGTAGCATAGGAAACGTAGTAAAGTCATTCATAAAAATTTGTATAATAGTAAACAAATTTTTACAATTGACGTCTAGCACAGAAAGAATTCCTTGTTACAAAATTCAAGAAGCCTTTGTACGAGGTATTAATTTCATGGGAAATATTCAAAGAAATCAATTTTCTAACTAATGTAGCTAACAGACTGGTTTCCTCAGTATATACGAAATAATCTGAGACAATCACATTAAACTCAGAAACGGTTTAATTGACTATTTCGAGCGTGGAGTATAATTGATCACAATATAACTAACCGACGAAAGACTTCATGTAAAGTTATGCAGAAAATGAAAGGAAATCATCGATAGTTCTTTAACTTTTTTCAGTTTTGTAAAATTGACGTCATGGACCAGGATGGGATTTGATGTTCGAGAGTGGTGATGCTGGTGGTGGTGGTGGTGTGTGTGTATGTGTGTGTGTGTGTGTGTGTGGGGGGGGTGAACCTACCGAAAATACTCAACCCCGCTGAATGCACCCCAGGAGGGCAGAGCACTCTCTAGAAAGGATGCGGTCCGGAGACTCACCATAGGGTCCTGGTGGGTCCAGGTGCAAGTCCCAGGCGGAGAACACGGGAGCAAAACCTACAGAAATATTAGTTATTTACAGGATATTAGACCATGATAATGAAGCTTGTGACTATCTTAAAATGGTATTTTTTATCCATAATTCCATGAAAAGTCCCTCCTAGTTACTCTCCACCCATCTAATATTTATTTTATTTTCATTTTTCAAAGGTCTAATAAAGGTGTCCTCAGTTTCTGCTGTCAAAAATATTTAAGTTTTGAAATATAGCTTAAAGCATAATTTTCTGAGCGTTTGCAAATTCTGAGAGTTAGTTGTATTTTTCAGTATCAAGAAAATGTTGTTATGGTTAGTTCACACATATACATGATCACAAGTTTGAAAAAAAAGCCAGGTAACAAGTCTCAACGGTTGCTGCATCCTCATCTAGCATTCCTTTAAATTGATGGCCTTTGCAGCCATTCTGGAAAATTTCTAGAGAAGAGTCTATCACTTCAAGGTTTAGTTTGAGGTGCTAATGAGATATTTTGCTGACAGTGGTTCCAAATTTCAATTTTATAAAAAAAAGAGAATGCGAATCTGTTTGTATCTACAAATCTTTTGGCGGACTTGATCTTATTTGCGAGCTATAAATCTTTACCACCAAATTTTTCTATTGAGAGATACACGTACAACAAGTTCAGAGTTTTCAGCTTAAACCAAAGATCGGAACGAACCTAAAGGCTAGGGGGTGCTGTTTGCAGAAGTGTGAGTCACGTATTTCGGACGATTGCCAGAGAAATGTAATAGAACGCGTTGTAACAGTGCACACACGCTGACCTCTTTTAACAGTGGAATTTTCTGTGACGCGTTCTTATTTTTGTACGAAAATCGTCGAGTAGAACGGTGCGCATGTCAAGTTTACACTTCCGCCCCGATATTTGGGTCTCCTTGAGGAGTCACTGCATGAGTGTACAGTGTAGGTATAGGAGTTTATAATCTATGCTTATATCTTTGAATTGTGTACAGAGCTGTATGTATACGACTTGTGTAGGCTCTGCGCCTTAAATTTGAGGTTGAAAACGATTTTTCTATTTAAGGTATCCTACAAAAGGAAATTACAAATGCTTCCGCGTAAAATCGGTGTAAAGGGAGTAGAAATAATGCGAGACCTATTTGCATTGGGCACGCGCGCGCTGATCGCGCCGAAAAAAACGAAAGAGAATGAACATTTGGATTTTCGTAGACTATTTCATTTCTGGATTTCGAAAACTGGGACCTTATAATATGCTACAACTGGTATTGATAGTGACCTTCATTTTATAGAGAACCGACCTCTCTGCACTGGAAGAAATATTTACTATTAAGGTAAAAATATATTCCGACAACAATCAGTCATCCCCCTACCTTAGCAATTGTGATAGTTACTGTTTTTCTGATAGACGCTAAGAAGCGCTAATATATATCATACGTTGTATTTTTAAGATCTGTGAACCGTTCACTTCATTTTACATTGAAATGTTACTATTCACATTAAAATGTTCCATTTTGTTACATCATTGTTCAAAAGTCTAAAATAAAACCGATGGACCTACGACACAAAAATGATCATGCAACGGTAATATGCCACTCGATCTTTTTGAGGGGGATTTTTTCCAAATGTAAGACCAAGGACTTGAAGGAAATTATTCGAACAACGGCGAAAATGAAAGATAGACAGAAATTTACAAAATACAAACATGAATGGAAGAACAATATACGAGGTCTTCATTCTGTTTGTTGACTTTGACCTAAAGTTGCATTCTTTCGAAAATATTACAAGTTTCTCGCGCAATCTGTCGATACTAACCACTTGAGTAAGTCCAAATTTTTACACACAAGACAATGTCATGCAGCTTTAACGCTTTACGGGGTAAATTTTCCCCACATGCCTTTAAGCCGTGCGTAACAATAAAATGGTGCTATCAGAGTTTTATAATACTTTATTTAATTTTGAATCAATTTGATTTTCTGTATACCTTACTTGAGATAATAATGAAACAGTGACTCATTAAAAGGGCAAGGGGGACGTCCGCCCAGGCTACCCTCAGATTTGTGCCAAGTCACAATTATCCGAAATAGAGACAAGCAATGGCATTCACAAAGTAATGAAAATTTCTAACCATATCGTCAGTACAAAGCTTTGTGAAAGAACACCATTTTGCATCTAACCCATTTTAGCTTGACAAAATATCTCACCAGACCAAACCAAAAAACCCCTCAGCCCTTAAAGCTCAGTCCAGAAGTAAGTATTTACTAAAATGTGGAGACTTGCCATGCAGAAGGTTCAAAGCCTTGTTGATGATAGTAGGCTACCATTTTGTAAGTGAGTCACTTTGCATTCCGAAAATTTCTTCAAGGGAATTGGACGCCCCGTTAGTCCCTTGATTCCCATGCGACGGAAATCCCACACGAGTTGAAGAAGAAAGGAGCCGCCGGTCTGCTAAGTGCCAGTTACTCCAGGAGAGCCACTGAAATTAAAGGCGAAAAAGAGTAACCCCAATTTGAATAAGTGTATCCCGGTTTCCTAATTCATGAATGACTCTGTTTAATCATGTGACAATATGTTTGTTACTGAAATGCCCAAATTCAGGCAAAAACACTACTTAGTTCACCTTTAATATGAACTATTTTTGTTGGATACATCTTGAGAGATACTTATGTGTAAGGAAAAGACGAGAAAATTTGTAAGATGTAGGTGATATTTCCAAATAAATTTGGGGTGATTGCTCATTCCCTTTAAGTCCGTATGTTAAACATGGTACTAGTGGTTGTAATGGTAACATTTTCGCAGTGTTCAGAGTGCGCAGAAGCCTTAACGGCTATATTTACACGTAGAGCTTGACTAAAGTTGTCACACACCAAATGGTGAGGGAAAGTTGACCATTTCCGATCGTAATGGAAGAAGGACGACAGGGAAGGGTAACTAACCAGCCAAATCCCCATCTGCTATGATGAAGCAATTCTTTACGGCGAAATGGTAATACAACTGGGGGTAATGGGGAAAAGCAATTTTGAGACTAATCTAAAACTGGAGTTATACTGTAATAATGTAAATAATTTTAAGGTTGACCCTTGAGCTGTAGGGGTGTAGCTGAGTGCCTTACCCATTTTTGGGTGCACACTTTGTTCTATGGTATGTACTACTTATAGCACAATATTCTCCATCATTTCTAGCTGAGGGAATTGTTGCAAACTTGCCCACTGCCCTCCAAAGGAAGAGGGCGCTACATGAGTACCTCTGGTACGATTCTAACAACATCGCAACAGTGCAAGTTGTTAGGTTGTGTGAGTTAATAGAAACAGAAATTTGTGTACACTGATAAGCATTTACTAATAAAAGTTTGCAACTGTTTTATGATTATGAAGGCTCACACCAATTCGAGGAATAGACTAATATTGAAAATTGATTTTATAACACTCGACTAGCAGTGATGCATGTATATTAAACAAGTACTTTAGTCTGAGCTGAAAGCGGTGTTCTACGGCGGGAAAATCAGTTATAAAGATAAAGTAGGAAGTCACTTGAGTTCAAATACGGAAAGAAATTCCCGGAAATGTATACAACTGACAAACAGTAAACACTAATAACATAAAATATTAATTGCCACCGGATGGAAAACCACAAGAGCAAAATGAAAGACAAAAATAATGCAGTGTTGATACTAAAGCAAAATAATCCCAGGCTATTGCTGTTATATAGACCTTATTCATTGACGTCACACTGACGTCAGTTTGAAGGAAAACGGTGAAGCACACGTGCACTAACGGCGTAGATTTTGCAAGTGAGTGTAGTAGAATTACGAGTGGATACGATTGGTTCACAAATCAGCTGTCTGCATTTGTTGGTGTAACTTGCAATGACAAGCGCTTTTCCTCCAAACGAAGGCAGCGCTTTCTGCTCTGTGACATCATATGCATAAGGTCTATTGTGGGGTAACAACACTTGCAGAGGGGTAAAGTGTAAACTTAATGTGTATAACCATGGAAGCTACAACAAACGTAGCTCAGTGTACATACGGTACCTTGCAGACTTCAAATTTCCCATTGATACTCACCAACATTTATCGTTGCTGTCAGATATGTAAACCAATCATAGGCCCAAGTTTTATACTTTGGCAGCTAGATACGTACATCATGGCGTGAAAGAGATTTGACAGACCCTAAGTGGTAAGTTTGGAGTATGAACCTACTATAATAGTAGGCGTGTAGCCAGGATTGTGTCATAGGGTGGGGTTGTTGAAGTGTGGGGGAGGGGTCTAAAGGTAGGGGAGGTCTCCAGATGCAAAGCGGTGCAATGTTTGTGCAGGCTCAAACTTAATAAAGGTTGTAGTGATCATGTGTTTTTGGCCATTTTTTTTTCAATCTTGGGCCATGGGGGGTTCAACCCCAACCCCCTTAGTTATGCGCCTATATAATAATGTTGCAACTATTCTATTCATAGCAAATAAACTGGACCGTCAGAACGGGGAACGTGGGTTGAGGCTCTGATCCACTATAAAATTTGGGTTTGAAATTTCCTTTTCACCAGTTATTAGTAACTCTGTCTTAGGAAGCAGAAAAATTGCCTCAGAAAAATGCCAACATCCAGGAGTTAAATCGTTCATCCCCCACCCCTTCCTCCCCCTTTACACTGTAAAAATAGACGTCTTCATTTTTTAACACATATATGGCGTTTAAGAATTAGAAAACGAACAACAAAATGGATACGCACAGTAAATGACTGAACGAATATTAACACATGATAAGGATAACGACGTCAATTAAAGTGCACTCCGCAAACACGTTTACATGATTTGTATATATATGGTAATTTTTATTTATTAAAAACAACTTGATGTTTACAGTAATCATGAAATAAACGCATAAACGTGTTTACAAGATGGCGTTAACTGGGCGTCAATGTGTTAAAGTTGGCGTTTTAGACGTTTACTTTGCTTATGTATTTTATTGTTTTTTCTGTTACATAAACGCCAAGACGCGTTTATTATCTGTTACAAAAAAGTGTTAATCAATTTTTACAGTGTACTCTTTCAAATGCCCTGGTTAGATTCCAAGCGTATGAGCTAGGTTCAATAATTTGAAGATATTGGTTCATGGCGAATATATACAGATCCAGCATTACATGTTTTCAAGTAAAATGTTCGTCGCAAAATGTTAGTCTACCGTTATCTGGACAACAAACCACAAAACGATGTATGACCTGTGATCAAAGCCAATTTTTACTTCTGCTGTTTTGTTGGTAAGGGTATAGAAACGGCATTCTCTGTTTGGAAAGTTTTTTTCCTTGTTCCCGTCTTCATCAAAAATAAAGTCGCTCCGAGAATGTAACTTGAAGTCGCTTCAAACAATGTGCTAGTGGTACTACATTTACTGTCATTGTCTGTGATGTCGCAATATATGTTCAAGACATAAAAAAAACAAAAATAAAACAAAAACAAAAAAAAAAAAAAAAGAAAAATTGAGAATAAACTGTTTGTCTATATTTCATTTTTACTATGTATAGGGGAGCACGTAGCTGAGATTCTACCTGTTGACCTCATTTCCTGAATTCAGTGAACCCAAAAGTCAGTTCAAAGTTACTTGTTACGTAAACATAGACATGTACGAGCTCTCCAAACACTTTACATCTAAACAAACATTAGTTAAAATATAATACTGGGCAGGGTGTATGCAAAGTGTGCCTTCCATCCAAAACAATAACTCCAAATCTCCGCCGATCTGTATCAGTAGAAACCTACACCAAAGGGGTTGCGTCAGAAAGGGAAGGAGGAAGTCTAGCCCTTCCGTCGGGGAGAATGGGAATTCTGGAGGGGATATATATATATATATATATATATATATATATATATATATATATATATATATATATATATATATATATATATATCTATTACAATTGTAATAAAGTTAAGTATTAAGCCTATCTAGTCGATGCAGTTTGGGGAATTAATTTTTGAAAAAGCCGCTCGATCGTAAGTTACGATGGTCTGGTATTTGATTTCGTAGTTACCACTGATCTAATTCATGGAACAGAAAGAGCAACTGACTTCAGAAAGTTATCCTCACACTTATCAAGCACCCTAATTACAAAGAACTCTGACGAATTTACCTACTTCATTACAGGAAAGAACTTTATAACCAGATAACTGAGTGTCAGTGATATCATATCGAAATTGAAGAACGGAGAAAATCAAGTGAAGACTACAAATTTCAACATTGCTTTAGCGGTGGGTACGAACATCGTCCATCGTATCAGTGTTTCCCCTTTACTTGTTTTTGTATGGTAAAGCCTTTTCGATCGCAAATTACGATTGTTAATAAAAGTTTTACGGCATTTTTATGATCGTCATAAGAGGCTTATTAATGAATACTATCAGTAATGAGTGGGAAGACTTCACTTATGAATCCTTTTGCTCCCCCAATTCAAAGCCACACGCAGATGTCCGTACTGAGGATCATTGATAAGGTCCACGTGATCTTACTTTGATTTGTTCATGTTCTCTTTGGGTATTCGACATTCTAATCTGTTAGCATCAAATTCTCCTTTCGTAACCATTTGTCTCTGCAGGAAAGTAACTTTTATAGTCTTGAGCGGACAAACCCTCGGGCACTCGGGTTAAGGGGCCCACAGGGATGGATACCGTTCGACACGACAATACTTTGTTTGCATGGCTATAATGGCTGCACATGCATGCACAGCCTTTGTAAGGGGCATCCAAGTACACTAACTCCCCGGGTACCCTGAACCAAAGTAACGTCACTATCTCATTGGTTGGTCTTTAAATCTGACAACAAAATGGTTCTTCTTCGTCATGCAGTTCAGAGGTTTGGCTGGTCTGTCACCAGGTTTCTTTGAAAGGTTCTACCTGCAATGTAAGATTTTTTGCCGTGGCAGTAATTATCGTACGGATTTATGGCATATGTCATCATTTTTTCCCAAGGACGAGAAATTACGGAAGCGAGTAACAATCGTTTATGAGAATATCACCTATCTCTAAAGGACATAGTAAGCAGTCACCCCAAACTTTACTTTGAAACATCAGCTAAATTTCACAAATATCATCTTATATTCCTTCAAATATCTTTCATAATATTTCAGTAACTCTACATGAATTTCACAACTCAATGAGAAAAATATTGTCACATAATCCCAAGGGCCATTCATGAAATAGGATACCCGGGACACTAATCCAAATTGGCATGACTGCATTTCCCTTTAAAGGAGCTGGATACCCCTACAAAAAATTGTGTGGGAAATGTTCCAGTACCACACGTGAAATACTGTGTAGATCTGTGCAAAACTATGGTGAGGCGTGGAGTGGCGTGAAATTTCTGTGAATTTTTGCGTGACAATGTGTGTCATTAATAAACAGTGGACACACTTTTCCAAAGTGCCATGCATTGACCAGCATTTTCACAGTTTGTACATGAGGCAATGTGTGGAAAACCGAAAAGCACGCTTTGACACATGTAACAGAAGGCAAAATTGGGTAAAGTAGGCAAAGTGTGGAGATATGTGGAAAAGTGTGGTGCTGAGTAAAGTAAATTCAATAGTTCGATTTCGTTCACTGGCCTTGTTTGCCACACTTTGCCCTGGTATGCCACATTTGTCAACTTGACACAGCTTTCCCCACTTTGACCCAGATTTCAAGGTGTGACAATTATGCAGGGAAAAGCGTGGTCCTGTGTGTCAGATTGGTTCCAATACCACACCTGTCACCACGCATAACCACACTTTTTTTTAAGTTAGGCTAACGTTAGCTCAGCTGTCGATCAGAACCGTTACAAATGGAAACGACGAAAAAATGTCTGTGCCAGAAGAAAAAGTAACAAACTAGAAATTCAAAAAACAAATTGTCTTATATCTTTTCAAGTGGAAAATCAAAAATATAAGAAAGTATATAAGAACGTTATTACTAAATTACATTGCAAAAATTATTTTAAATAAGAATTTAAAACGTATTAAGAGAAATATTTTCAATATCAGCCTCACACTGAGGGTAAACAGCTCCTTTGTTATGACGTTTTCATTTCGGAAGTACGCCACTACCCAGCTCCTTTAAGTGATTATCTTACGGCGGCGTTACGTGCGTATTTGGCTGCTAACAATCCACAAAGTAAGATTCGTTCAGTGCACTGTTCCCACGGACTTCTTATATATATATATATATATATATATATATATATATATATATATATATATATATATATATATATATATATATATATATATATATATATATATATATATATATGTATATGTATATATATATAAAAAACCATTGCGTTTACAAAGTATACCTTCTATGACAACCGCCTTATATACGCACTGGCGTCACGGTAACTGAGTGGCGCGTTTCACTATGTACGTTAAGAACGCGCAGTATAGCACCGTAAACGCTTAACTAAGTAGACGCTTTGCCCACCCAAGACGCAATCTCATTGTTTGATGTTTATATTCAATTTATTATACAGTTGATAAAGACACCAGGAAGGTGTCGAAATATCCTGAGCATTAATAAACCAGTTGGATTTGAAAGGCACTCTATATTTTCGCACATTTTCTTGCATTTACTTGGAGGATACGTGTTTAACTATTTTTACTATGATGATCCAACACGCGGACTCGGTTAATAATATATATATATATATATTTAATATATATATATATATATATATATATATATTTAATATGAACAGAGTATACTGCACTAAGCACTAACGTCCTACGTGTAGACTGTCGCCACAGTACGTGCAGGGAGTTGTTTTGGATAACAACTCCCTGGTACGTGCACTTCTAGGCTTACCATTAAATGCCTGGCAAGGGAATAGGATATGCACTTCTCGGACTTAAAACCAACAATGTTCACCTGCTATGACTTTATTTAAAGGTCTGTGAACATGCCTTACAAGCTTATGTGGTGTAAAAATCATTAAAAAGTTAAAATAGTCACAGTTTCTATCAAAATCCTTCAAGTATTGACCATTTTACAAGACGATGACTGTTTTTGCACTTTTATGATGAATAAACATGAGTCAAAAAACAAAATTGTGACTTGGAGAGAGGGACTCATGAGATAAGTCTTATTTTATCCTTTGTTTGTTGTACCTTCATTCCAAGGACTGTTGTAAGATTGGCATGCCCTGATTGTTTTATTTTGGAAGTAGCTATTAACTTCTTTCAAAATGTTCACATGAAACACCAACTGGAAATTAGCTATTAAATAGTAAACAGATAATTTATAAAGGATTAACAATATAAATACAGACCCTGTTCAACAAACGCCTTTACAACTTTGAGGAATCTCAAAAATGGCTAAACTTTGAAGGGGTATATCTTGAGAAAGGTATGAGATATTTACATAATTCTAACGGATTTTTCATTTGGTGATCTTAATCTATTATAAGTGAGTAAAATAGATGTTTTAGTTACATGTCTATAGACCTGTCAGGGATACGTGGAGAAACAATAGAACGGTTGACTTTGGTACATGTGTGTCCTTATGGGCATTTTCACAATCCCATTGTGTAGAATAAATATGTGCTAAATTACTCAAATGACTGGCTTAAGGTACCGTACATGAGCCGTTCGGCGGATTGGCATCTTGGCAAAGGTTTGAGGATTCATTAAGTTACGTTTCACTGTTGGGTATATGGCCTTTGTGGGTGGATCCCAGATGAACAAACGGGGAGAACTTCACCAAGAAGATCCCCGTTTTATCATACTAGTAAAAGCAACCACGGAGAGAGCAGGCGCCCTCTATTTAGTGTATCGGAGCTAGTACGGTATGATTCCAATTTATTGAGTACAGTGTAATTTAGGGTGTAGAAGCTAACAGTGGCCTGATCGAGAACCTTATTTCAAGTTGACCTACTTCTTTGCACTCAGTCTCCTAAGGAATCATTCGATACTTCCCACGATAAAGCTTTATCAATCTTCAAAACAAGGTATAACTGTTTGTCCGTCGTGCAGGGTTCAAGCTCCAAACAATATTGTATCCAAACCGTATTTGTATTGCATGCCACGAAGCAACTAGAAAATGTGGTTACGAAAATCGTAACCACTTACTGTCCATGATTGTTTCAGTGCTGGTATTTGGAAACGTCCTCAGTGGTTATGCTAGCTTTAGAATATCGCCCTTTCAATTTTCAGTGTTGGCACAGTGAAGATGTGAGAAAGCTCGACCAAATCCGTCAGACAATAGGCCTCTATGTAACGTTACTTGAAGATAATTTAATCCTCTTCATATACACCGAAGTTTGAGTGACAGATCACTTTGCTTTTACTGTTTGACTTTGAGAAGTACAAATTTTTGGTTTTGTATGCAGGAAATAGTACTCTCCTGGCGCCACGCAGCTGGGCGTTAGTGTTGCCAATGAGCCTAGCTGTACTTCTCCGCAGATATCATCATAATGGACTTATAGTAGGCTGCAAGCTTGATGTTTTGCTTCAAAATGCTTCAAGAAATCTCACTTTTCGTGATTGACCTTGCCTACATACTCTAAGCAATCGACCAATCAGCAAACGCGACAGCACTTATAGCCGTACAGTGTGTGTTTTACGACGTAAGAAGCGTGCGTAGAGTACTGGGCGAAATACGACAGTACGGCCATGTGCCACAATCACGGACTTCAATACATGGACAGAGGATTGCGCAATCAATACTGTCGCCACCGTTCGAGCAAATTTCGGCTAACCAAGATGGCCGCCGGGCTACTACCATTTGCCCAATTTGACGATGAATCTGAAACATTTCAGACAAAATATCAGTATGAATGGAAGAACAATATCACAGTCCTCCATTCTATTTGATGAATTTGACCTGTGCTTGCATTCTTTCGAAAATATTACAAGTTTTTCACACAATTTGTCGATACTGAGCCACTTGAGCAAGTCCAAACTTTTACACACAAGACTACAGCAGGCAGCCATATTGGTAAGCCTATTCGTGTACGTACGGTGGAGACAATTTACGCATAGGACGTTAGTGTAATATGCTCTGTCCATGTATATAAGAAGTCCGTGGCCACAATATACTGTACTACTATTTAGGTAGTTTGACTTACTCAAGCCATTGTTAACAAAACAATAAAATACAAAACTGCCGAAATAAAAACCAGTCATGCTCAGCCCCATTCCAACCAAAAGTGACCAAGAAGTCTCGTTCCCATCTACATGATTCACTCTACATAATGAGCTTAATGGTAGAACAAAGCACTCAGTGAGAATCAAGAAACATTGAACGAAAGAACTGCTTCTCGAAAATGAGAAGCGTGCCTAAGGTACTGTCCATGACGTCATGGACAGTACAATTATTATCGGCTGCTTAAATCTGGGGGATTTCCATCATTGTATAGAAGAGAGCGGGATTTGATGTCAAAAAGTAGTACTGTCTAGTTGTCTAAGCATTTGGGGGTACAACAAAGGTCCTTCATGCAATAATGATATGGTATGACTCAGTATATTTTTTCACAGTATTTGATCGGATAAAAAGTCATCTCAAGGTCCTGGAAAAAGCTGGAGTAAGTGCCGCCCTATTTGACCCCTGGAAAGTGCATATCGCATCTTGTACGTTCATGACGCTACGAAGACTCAGAGCCTCATTGCAATATTGGTAATTGTTCATTTAAATTTACTGTTCTAGAAGAGCTGACACTCAGACCGGCGTGTAATCACTGTTTTCCATGCAAATTAGCAGTGCATCATGCATGGGCCATACTTATGCGCACGCGTACTTATTGAAATCTACGTTTTCAAAGAAGTGTCATTTTCTTGTACAATGCGAAAGTGACATTTGTGATAATTCCCCACAATTAAGTATTTTCCCGCAAAGTGGCAAATATGATACAAGTTAATGATCCATTTGTATTTTTATTCCCTGCCGAAGCAATAGGGATCTTCCTCTTGATATGATAATTCTGTAGTATGGGATGTATCCATAATTACTATCTTGAGATATCGTGTTTACAAGCCAAGAGCAACAAACACAAACACACCCACTCACACTCACTCGCCAGCGTGATTGCTTGGAGTCCTTTTCCCTTCGGCAAGGAATCAAAAACTGTTTACATAGGTAGTAGTTGCTTCTAACCAAAACACATAAAAGTAATGATAAGAGCTTCCATTTTTTCTTTACTTTAATGTTACTATATTTGCGACGACAGTAAAAAAAGCCTTTTCATTAAGTTGTTAAGGCAACCATCTTCAGCGCAATGATGTGCATGCTGACGCTAGATAACCCAGCTAAAAATTCCAGTTGAATCCAGTTGAAATTTTAAACTGGACTCAATAGGACTCAACTGGATTCCAACTGGACTTAAACTGGACTAAACTGTGTCCAGTTCATTTGGAACGGGACTTTTTCTTGCCAGCACTTCCAGCTGAAAATTCCAGTTGACGGTCTAGTTCAAACTTGAACTGAACTTGAACTGGACTTGCCCATATTTGAACTGGACCCAGCGGGACTCGAAGGAACTTCAACTGGACTGGTCTGGAACCAGTTGATTTCAATAGGACTTTTTCTTTTATCACGATAAACATAGCTAGATTGCTTAAGGAACTGAACTGGACTTCAACTGGGTTTGTTCCAGTCACAGTTCGAATGGACTATCCCTAAAGAAAGCAAGAATCATTTTAATGGACTCTTTTTAAGCAAGTCAAT
The DNA here is from genome assembly GCA_029531755.1 of Holothuria leucospilota. NCBI lineage: Eukaryota > Metazoa > Echinodermata > Holothuroidea > Aspidochirotida > Holothuriidae > Holothuria > Holothuria leucospilota. Next base: position 3,225,716 of record CM055967.1, on the reverse strand, counting down.
TTGTTGGACTGCTGGGAATTTCTGTAAAATTTCAACCTAACATTGCCCTAATTTAGTCAAGGCAATTAGAATAAGTAGAGAATTGGTTCTGTAATAAAAGCCCTTTTGAACTGCTCCTGTAAAGTCGAGTTGAAATTTTCATGATCAATTCCTATTGCACTAATCACAATAACGTCCAATTGAACTGATTCAGTAGAGCTCAGTTGAACTGATCACAACAAAATCTTGTTGAACTGGTCCTGTAATGTCCAGTTGATCTGATCCAGTTGAACTGATCACAGCATACCTTGTCTGGCTACGGGCCTGATTGACGGGTATAGGCTTCGACAGCTGAAATTCTCTAGATTCAGACCCACCTTGAATTTCAGCTCCTACGTTCACCAAGCCCTCTGCTACACTCTCCGTGCAAACCATACCATCATGAATAATCCGCCACCCACCCACCCACTCACATGCTCACTTTGTAGTCAAATCGACGGGCCATTATTCTGACATAAGTGATCCCGTGGTGGTGAGGGCCGGCAGGCCAATTGAAATGAACTTACGAAACTTGAAGAGACGGTATGCCCTTTGATAAAAACATATGTAAACCGAAAATTTTTCTTTTATTTGCCTTTTATTATTTGAACTGTACGATTGCTAATGATGATATTTCAGAGTAAAGAATATGGTACCTATCAAACTACAACTTACACAGCCTGATAACCTGTCACTCAAGGCAATACAGGAGGCAGTTTGACCAAACAGTATTCTTGTTACGCTACAGGAGCCCGCGGATAGTGACGCTCCGCTCAGATAAAGTCACGACAGACCACCTCTGTCCCAATTAAACACTTTTCAACATAGAATTGCGCCGATTAATATGACATGATCTTATTTGTTACCCGCTCTGTCAGTCTGGATTAAGGATATTACAAAATAATGGTCAGATTGCGATACGTGTAATCAGGGAGTTGCAACTCCCTGGTGTAATCATCTATTGAGTGCGCATTTAGGGTCACTTACAGATTGGTAAGTGTCCAGGTTTGTGTCCACTATTTTGTAAATACCCCGAGAGCTTCCGGGACTACGCCATTTTTATACTGTTCTGCTCTGCTCCGCTGAACCCGGGGCCCCTGGACTTCACACATTTAGGTGGAAAGCTAACCATTTCAGAATGAAGCCCAAAGGCAAAATCATGGATATGCGCCTGTGACCCGTTAGGTCTTCCCAATTATTAATGTGGGCCACCAGCGAAAATAATTAAGGACCCCCCATATACGATTTTATGGTAGAATTTTTATGAATATCATCTATACAATACAACACATACTGCATACACGTAGATGCCTTGTTGAGTTGTACAGAAACTGTAGAGGACAATGCAAATGCTATGTGGCGATGGCTTAATTTCAAAACTTGAATCCCAAATTCTGCCGGTTTCGAGCCCGGTCTCGCGAAATTTACAGCCAAGTCACGAGTCCGGACTGTACGAGACCGAGTCCGAGTCCGAGTCCGAGTCCTTGCCCTCCGAGTCCGAGTCCTTAAAATCGTGACTCGAGACCGGTCTCGAGCCCGAGACCGGTCTCGAGTACTACAGCACTGGTAAATAGTCCTGTGTGGAGGGTGGGCTGGGAGTGTCGTATATAGTAGCCACAGAAATTTTGTTTTGCTAGCTTAATCTAAGATAAGTGTGTTAAAAGTTGTAAATAGTTCATGGTTCTGGTTTTGCCGGTCCGGTTTGGGGTCTTTCTGTTTGACAGTGTCCTTTTCTATGCACTTAAAATGTTTGCTTTAAATGCATTTTGAAGTATACCATTATATCTGTCTGAAATTCTCTTCCATGGACTACAGTACATTTGTGTAGTTCAAGTTTTTAAGGCTGTTTATGAATACAGGAGACTTACTTTGATATACCAGTTGATTTTCCAACAGGACATGCCCAATTTCAGAACAGTCCAGTTGAAAAGGTCCAGTTGAGCTAGTCCAGTTGGGTCCAGTTGAACTGGACTAGTTCAACTTGACATGTTCAATTTCCAGAACAGTCCAGTTGAATGGTCCAGGTCAACTGGTCCAGTTCAGTCCAGGTTTAGGTTTCAGCTTGGAAAGCCGGACCTAAGAGACCTAAATTAGACCTAAATTAGGACCTAAGAGACCGAAGAGGGGCTAAGGGGCGTTAATATGCACATTATTACCTCACCTTTACATTAGTGTCCACTTTTGGATATACGTTTCTAAGTTAGCGGATCGACTTGAGTAATGTCGCCTTTCATTCGTACGGTGCGGACGGTGTGAACATTTCACTACTCGATGGAAAGCGTTTTATTGCTCTGAAGTGGTGAAACGGATGGCCATACATTATTCAAAATAACATCGATACGTAGTCTTTACCTTTGACGTATACGTAGATGAGACGATGTTCGACGAACAGGCAAATGACGTAAGAATCGATCATCAAAACAACGGCAAAACGGTCGCTATAAATAGTAATCAATAAAACTGAGCACTTAAATATGATTTGTGTTTTCAGTTTCGAGGCATATTCCACATTAACGTACGTCCTCCAGGTTCTTCGTGTGACTAAAGTGTGTCCCCATTTGCCTCACTGGTCCCAACCAATGATGTGCATTGCGCGTTAGCATGTAAATCATAGGCTGGTCCTAACATAGGTTCTTCATGTGACGCCATTATGGTCCCAGTTTGCGTCAAGCTTACCGCATCCACATCAACTACTCAGTTTGTAGAACATTGTGATGGCCAGGAGTTCGTTCTATCACTACTGTTTCTAGCAGGATCCTGTTGTGCACGCCTATAGATAATACACCTGCGCATGATCAGTGACTGACAGCCAGAAAAATCTCAGTCTTTAGCTAAGCGTAGGATTTCTCTGCGGTCAGCATACCAAACTGAGATGTGCTGACTTCAAACAGAAAACCTCTAGACACAAAAATCGAGGCCAGGGACCTGTTTTATAGAGAGTTAAGATTGAACCTAAGTTTGCTCTACTATGCATTTGTCCGACACCATCAGCACCGCACCGCCCGCGCATAAGAATGAAAAAATTCTTGAGAAGAACTGCTTGTTAGGCAAGGACTCAGAGAACGAACGTCCTAGCTTTTTCCTTTTTGCCAGTGAGGATTCACCTGGTAAAATATTGAGGAGGAGAGATATTCATCAAGAAGGATGAGAGATATTTTAGGGTGCGAGATAAGTTAAAGCAGGGACATCTGTTGTAAAGGGTTGATATCCCCTTCCTCTCCATTGCTTGGTAACGGGCGTCAGTTGGTGTAAACTCCCTGGAAACCCGTTGTGAAGGGGTATAATTTGTTTGAGTGGTAGTCAAGGAGGCGTGGGTTAAGTGACGTCATAGCCCATCAAAATGCTCCGATCTTGCAAGTACATAGATTTAAAGCATTGCAGAAGTACTTAAAAAACCACTTGTGGTTTGCTGTCAAATATTCCTTCAAACGTAGTTTGGTTAACCATTTCGTTTTGTGGTTTGGGTGTGGTTTCACAGTATTTGACATTGGTAAAATAAAATTCACTCTGTCAATAAAGGGTAATAAACCAACAGAATTATTTAGAAATGGTTGAAATTAAGAACTATGTTGGAAAGTGAGCTTATTCATAAATTGTTAAAGCATTAAATATTATTTGGTTTTAAACCAAAGGGTAGAGGGGACAGGGGACAGCGCCGTCCCTACAAAAAGTTCCACTCTTGAAAATTAAGTTAAAATTGCCTTTATCATACATTTTAGAATATCTCGCAACCATAAAAATATTTTGCCACCTTAACAGTTGTCTCGCCCCCTCCTCCATTACCTTGTATGGCTACAGGTCTGCTTTATGATCCATCATGGAGGCAGGAATTAATGCCCCTGCCTGGTTTCCTTGCCATTCTTAGCTTCCGATCAAAGATATCTTGACCCTGACATACCAGTAGGCTACTGAAACACAAATGCTCTCAAATGTTGGTATTACTTGCTAATTAAAAAGAATAAAATATAGTTTCTTCTGACTAGCAATACCACATTGCAGACACGGTGAATGAAAGGTATGCTAATAAACTGAGGGCCAAGTTCAATGACGTCCAGAGGAGATCAAGATCCAGATCTGACCACTGTAATCCGTGGAAACGCACCCGGTATCATTTTTTATCTGACCTTTAAGAGATGTGTTAATAAAAAAGAAATGAGAGATACTTTAGTGTGTCGCTTTGTAATTGATAGGGTCATTGAAATCAGCGGTATCCTTTCTAGGGTCCTCTTAGGCTTCCGCAATATGAAGCTGTCACTGTAGCCATTAGCTGATCTTCATCCGCTCCGTGAGCTAAGTCAGATATCTAATACCTCAGGGAATTTTGAAAGTTTACAAACAAAGGTTTCAGGTGTTTCCTAGAGCTGGCTTAAGTCCATTGAAAATTTTATCTAACAGGTTGAACATTTTTGATGGTAGCAGGCAGAAACTGAAAAATTGAAAACCTTTGTAAACTTTCTGGCTCTTCTGGCGAATGGAGCTCTTTCGAAACACAAGGCTTTCCTTCTTAAATTACTAGGAACATTTTCACCACTTTTCGGAACGAATTTTTTCACTTTTCGGAACGAATTTTTTGTTTTTTGTGGTGAAAGAAAAACCATCCTTTCATTCAAGAAAATCAAGAAAAGCACCACAGTTAATTAAATACTTTTAACCACTGTGAAATTTGAAAGCACCTTAAAAGACAACTTACAATTTAAACACGGTGAAAACACCATAAAAAGTCCCTCATGAATTGTGCTCTTGATTTAGTGACAGCCCCAATAAACAAAATGACCACATTTGCCCTCCAAGGACACTTCAGTGTCATGGTTGCTTGAAACTCTGAAATTGATAGATAGCAGTGCAAGCTTTGGTCTCCTGGGGGCTGATCTTAATTGATACAAGGGCTGGTGTAATTAGGAAAGCAGGGAGATCCCCCTGTTGGAAGTATGCATTACTGCTCAAACTAAGATAGTTTATATGCTGTGATGTGGCAGAGATGTCGTTTTGTTTGATAGAGGCACCTCCCATTGAGCCTGAAAGTACCTCAGACTTGAAGGCAGTAGGCAGTCGCCTCAAAAATTGCTTTGAAAAATCAGCAAATTCTTGCAAGTCTTCTCTTATTGTATTACAAGCACCTCTGAAGACGTTTTGAAGATAACTATTTCAAACAATAGGTAAAGCAAGGAAAAATTCTCCTTGAATTTCACATTTCACTAACAAAAACATTGTCACATGATCAAAATAGGCCATTCATGAACTGGAGTGACGGGGCATACTAACTCTGAGTGGGGTGACTGCCTATTGCCTTTGATTGTTTTTAGAGGAACATTGAAGTACCACATGTTAGAATACAGTACATACATTCAACTACTGTATTTTTCAATCAATCTAAAAGAATGGATTAGTGACAAACCTGAATATAGACTGAAAATTTTAAAACAAAAATAAGATTTATTCTCAGTTTATTAGATTGCATATTTCAGTCAAAATTACTGATTGATCACTTATTTCAATCTTTTGAACTAAGAGAGGACAGATACTTGTCAACTGGACAGACTGTGACCCTTCTTATATCACCCTTGCATGGATGCTGTCAGTAAGGGTGATCGTGGGAGAAACACGTATGTAAGGTAGCTAAGGGTGTAAAATAGTATTATTTTTGGTAGTAAAGATTTGAACTTACTATAAACCTGTTTAATAAATGTCTAGAGAATTCAAGGTCAAGTTTAGCCAAAAATACCTGATAGTCTAATATTTCTCTGGAATTTACAGTGTCGCAAGCCTACTTGAAACCGTAAACATATCATATTTGGAGAAGGGTTGATGTCCTATGATATTGTAGCAAGCAAGCAAGCATGTCTCATTGCATATCACCCCTCTGTTGAAGGGGTCAATGTCTGCTGACCTTTCAGTTCAGCTCACTTTTAAAAGTGTTTAGATCAAGTTGTCTGTTATGTTTGCTATGAACAGTATGTTTTCTTTTTTGCTATGGTATCCTGCTAATAGTTTATAAACCAAGTACTCTTGGTTATTTTAGAAAGAGATCAAAGTTAAAGAGTTTTATTAGGCAGTTAGGCCTAGTTTTTACTTTGCCTGTGAGCTGCAGTGATGTATGATAGTGGTCTGCATTACTTTTTCAGTCATTAAATTCACACCTTGTAAGAAAACTGATATGCAGTAATCACAGTGCACATTTAGTAAAATGCAGAAGTAAATGAACATTTAATTTATTTACAAAATTTGCCCCTGACAGCACTGTCAAATACATTTAGGCAATAAAGCATCAAAAGACTGGACTATCTAAGTTTAAAATAATACTATATTTTTTTGAAATAATCATATTTCTAGGTTAGGCAGATACTGTACAACGTGCATACAAGTTTTATATCAACTAAATTTGCTATATTCGTTACTATTTTTAATCTCTAAGAAGCAATGTGGAAACACCTGCGATGAAGTAAAATTTACTACAAATGGGCTAGCAATGAAGTACCATCTGTTTAAAATTGCTTCAGTATTGTTTTACATTTTCATTTGTGATACGGGATGCTTCATGTCTTTACAGTGTAGCTAATCTAGGCAGAAAAAAGTGATTTTTGTCAATGTACTTGAGGTTAAAATTATCAGTGCTTAACTTTTCTACATGCAACCTAAATTTTCTTCCTGTAATCATAACTGCAGAAGAATTAACCAATCAATACCAACTAAAGTATGAATGCCCCCCCCCCCATGCAGCCGTTGAATATACCTACTGTTTTCCAACATGTGGCACCGTCCTGAATCCTCTGATATTCAAAAATCCACCAGTTTAATTATTCCTAATCCTTTGATAAAATGTTTCCGTCACAGTTCTCAGTTTCATAATTAAACAATAGTAATTAGAGGCTGTAAACACCTCCCTTTTAATGTTAATCCAATAATTTTCCAGGTGTCATTACATATACCAGGAGTACCTCATAATTCTTAGATACTGTACTACAGAGTATGGTTTGATATTAATACTGCACAGAGCAGCTCACTCTCTTGGCAAGTACGTACGCTCTATTCCATATACAAGCTAAATACAGAAGTAGGTTAGAAGCAATGTGGTTACCAAAGGACTCTGTCTGAGGTACATAATATCAACTCTGAGAGCACTACTACAGTTTGGGCAGGAATTTGGTGTGGTCTGTTAACCCTGGAGAGGTATTTTAAGCTGGCTTGTTATGAAGTGTTTAACCTGTGGGACCATGAGCAATGGGGTGAATTCTTTGAGTGACCTGTTTAATTGTAATTTATGGTTTTCATGTTGCTAACTAAAACAGTACTTCCATGCTTAAACTTTGTACAGGATACAAGCATCAAGTCAAGAATAATATATCTGCCAGTGTTTGGCTAGATGCAACGTAAGTGGAGGGGATGACACCTACTTATTGCAAAATTAAATCTCTATGTGAGGTGGCTTAGATTTCAAATGATGCCATCTTTGATTAGAGCAACGAATTGATTCATATTGAGAAACCTTCAGTTATTCTTTTCTAATTGGGTGTAATAGAGGGATCCAAGATATTGCCCAAGGGGAGTTGTGACTTCCTACACTTTTGGGAAATATTTTGTTGTTCTCAATGGGTTTCTATGCTCTAAAATGGTAGTAACTATGGTAAACCTTTGAACTGAGTATACGGTTTGAATTTTTCTGCTGTGGGATGACACCCCAGCAAGGATGGTTACTATGTACTTCCCCATTTAGTACGCCGGTGGCTATAGGGGGTTTAAACGGCAGGTGGTATAACTGTCTGCATCGGAGGTCTTCCCAAGAAAAGTTTTGGTCAAATTGACCATCCAGATGGGGGAGTAGCATATTTTAGACCTTCTACATCTGTAAGTTGCATCTAAACCTCTATTTTCAGATTTATGCTTTAGAAAGAAATTTGACTGAAGTTAATGATTTCATAAAGGCATGCTCCTGCAGGGTGACGGGAATAATACTAAATATCTTTAGCCTGCAGGAGGAATAGGGTTCAGTCATTGGTCAGCGAGAGTAACCCACGTGAGTAAACATCCACTGTGGGGGTTCATTCACAGTTAGGATCTGAGGGGCGGGATTTCAAGTTAGGCCCACTCCCACCTCCGCATGCTACAAGTCCTGGTTGAGGATTAATCAGATTTGGAGGGCAATAATTTGGGCTTTAAGTTAATCTCTTAGCCTTTTTGGAAGAAATTTGCTTATATTCCTAAAGATTTTGTCCACATTTCCAATGATTCTTCCCGAATTTTGGTTTTGTCCACCAATTTGGGGGCACTTTGCCCTCTGGCCCTCCCCTAATGTTCTCTGCCTCATACATTGCTTATGACTGGGGTAATAAAGAAATTTGTTATGTTGTGGTCATCAGTAGTAAAGTCTCATAATTCTGACAAGTGGCAAATGAGGCTCCTTATGTTAGGACATCAATCACTCAAATAAACACAAGTTTCAACCTTAACACACAAGAGATTTGTTAACCCAGACGTATGGGTCATGTCATTCAATATGAAAGCTTTGAAAATGAAAGTCTCAATTGGAAGGGTTACTAACCTAAAAGAATGTATTTGTACCCAACTCAGAAATCCATTTCAGTATCACTGACAGAAAATCATACTTATAGACTTGATAGGATGGATAAAGCTATTGAGCATGGAGCTAGAATGGATTTCGTTCTAGTTCCATGCTTTTGCCTAAGCAACATCTCTTAAATTCAAAGTGGTAAATAAAGCAAATTGCACAGACACCTGACACAGGCAGGTACCCATAACTATGCAAGTTACGATGACAAGGAATCTGTTAGTCAAGCATGCGGTAATTAAACCTTTCCATATTGTGAGCATAATGAATGCTTGATCATTAATCTGGTGACAAGGCCTAAAGCATAATTGTACCCCACACCGCCTTTGAAATGATGGGGTGTCTAGGTCTACTTCCTTAGCGGGATGGCCTGGCATGACGATATCAAAGATATCAGGGAGATGCTACCACAGTGATGGGTGAGTAAGCAATATCACTGGCTTTTACACTGTAGAGTATGACAGGGGCGTTATCTAGGTTGAAAAGAGACAAAGGTGTGAGCAAGGTAACTGTTTGTGGCTAGACTCGAACGGATGAACGGTTGATTTGGCGATATTCTTTGTGAAAGATTTTCTAATAAATACTTACAGGTGAAATAAACAACTCACTAACTGAAAACATTTATTATTTACAAACCAGTTACGGGGGGGGGGGGAGCTGGGGGATTTGGGCTCCCCACATGTTTGCTAGCCCCAGAAATTGTGTGTGTCCTAATAAAATTTGTAAGAATTAAGGACGGCGATCAATGCCGTGACCCCCATTTGATACCTAGGCCCTCTAAATTTTTTCCTAGCTACGGGCCTGTTTCAAACACATGACGTATATGCGGTATATCTTTTGCATTATATACCAAGAACTCGACACGAGTCCAACATCGAGTTGCATGGCCCCATCTAAACCGCTAGTGAAACTTCATAGCAACTACAACCAGTAAGATAAAGCACGGAAATCCTTCTCAAGACAAAAATCGCACCAAACTCCTTTTAAGAAGAATATTTTCTTAGTTCAATGTAGCTTCTAATAAAACGACTTCGATAATAATATTGATAGCTCAGTATAAAGTCCAAGACTGAGAATCTTTCCTTATATACCAGCAAAGCTTAAGTTGAATAATTTTGTTTTCCCTCAAAAACTTACATGAGACTTAAACTAATAAGAAAACTGTATAGCCTATGTGTTACATAAAATACGGTTCAAAATGCGTTCATTGTGCCTAGACCAATGAAAAAAGCATCAACCACTATTCAATGCACCTGATATTCCCTTCCTTACTAAATCTTTAGAGCATGTTTTATCATAAAATTTATTAGGGAGATTTGAAAACAGAGTAGCAAGAGAACAAAGGTCCATTTGAATACAAATTCCACACTGTGTACATTTCCAGATGGATGTATAGTGTCATTGGACTTACTATCCAAATTGTTACGGGACCGATATTGTTTTGTCAAAGTCATGAAGCTCACCAGCGTAATGAACAAGACATCAATAAATTAATAAACGATCAGTTTTATAAAATCAAAGGTCAGCTGTACTAGTACGATTTGTTTCACAACTACTCCAATTAATACCGGTTACCTCTTTGATCATCAACTCAAGTCAATAAAAGGGCTCCAAACGGCACAACTTCATTGGCCCAACTCAAAATTTATGTTTAAACACACCTGATATCGCAAATCAAAGGTCCCTTTAACGGTCGTATCAATTGATGATAAAGTGGCCCGTAATGTGCGGTGCGTGACTTTGCTAAGCGGCAACTATGTTTCACTTTATGTTTCTCTGCTTTCCCTTATGGCTGTCTGGTTTAACCATATTTACAAATTACAGGAACGCTTCATTTTTTCATCTTTCTATCATATGTGTAATTGTAACGCTTGTAGGCTTTCAATAACCGACAGAACGTTCTTTAGAATGCATGGTTCAAACAGGTGCTAATAACACCTTCCTGGTTCAAAGATGGATCATTCGAGCTCGAATCCATTTCTGAGTCATTGCTTCTTTAATGAGTATGGATCCGAGTCCAAAACATAGTGTCCAGGTTCGAGTGCAAGTTAGGGGCCATCCAGCTTGAGTTCAAGTCCGGGTCACGAATCGTGTGCTAATAAGTACCGGTAAACAAAAGTTGAAGGCCCCTTACACATACATTCTGGATTATAGAGAGTTTAGAGAAAAATGAAAGTCTGACAGAATTAAGTCCACAGAACGATCTTTCTACTGTGATATTTGCTTGGTAAGCTTGAATAAAAATAATCTTGACGCCACACTTCCAAGAGTCTCGTTGGTTGCTTTGGAAGTGCATGAGTCATAGTCGAGTCTAGTCGAATAGTGAGACAAGGGAATGACTAATCCCACAGTATGAACTCGAGTCACACAACAGGTAAACCTGTTACAAAAGTAGTGATGTTGTATTCAAACTACTCCTTTTGTTAATGATGACATTACATCTTAGCACAAGTTATGTAGTGTAATGGGATAATACGGGGTCTTTCACAGTCCAGAATGTAACACGTAAGTTTGTACGCAAACTAAGTTCGAGACACCAATCGGCCGTCTTTTACTAGACTTCAAATTGACCCTGCCGAATGGGCTGCAACTGGACTCGGACTCGGACTCGGACTCGGACTCGGACTCTGAATCGATTCGAACCAAGCCCACGAAAATGAAACTGCTTGACCAATAAGTATCTTCAATTGATATTGGTGGCAAAGCCTTATGAACGCGTCGTTACAAAGTACAATCAGCTAAATTACTGGATAGGCCAGACTATCAAATTAATTCCTCACAACAAGATCGTCGGAAGCTCTCTTAGAGGGGGTGGAGGTACCCCGCCCTTCACCTTCAACAGCCCTGGGAATGACTTAACTACTTATTATGTAATAGTATAATACCATGTGCATGATATGCAACATTATCCAATAGACAATTCATTGGAATTGACTACGACTTATGATAGGTAAACTCGGATAGGCCAAGAACAGCCAAGTTCTTCTCCTACTTTCAACATTGTGATCATTGAGTCCCATTGAATTGAAAGCAGGTGCATAACATTTACCGACCGTGGATGAAGAAGATTTGACTGTTGTGCAGGGTCACACCTAAATATTTCGAATTTTATTAAAGAAAACTTAAAAATTTAGGTTTTCTTAATGAATGCAATTTAAAAATCGTGAGGTTTTCTTCAAAAATAATTTGAAAATTGGGGGTTTTATTGAAGAATCTGCCCCCCTTGAGACTCCAAGAAAATCTTGGAGCGACCGCCCTCGGTCGGGGATGCATACTTATCGTACCAATTTAGGGTTCCCGACGATATTGGAAAATTTCCCCAATGAGGAGGGGTAGCCTTCTGTGATCGACGCGGGACCATGGTCCGACTGCCCCTACATAGTGCCACCCCTTCCGGCGTGAGAAGAAAGAGTGACTGACAACTTCATTACCTCAACAAGTTGAGCTGTTGTCATGCCAATACGTTTGTCTCTCTGTCTGTCTGTCTTTCTGTCTGTCTGTCTTTCTGTCTGTCTGTCTGTCTGTCTGTCTGTCTGTCTGTCTGTCTGTCTGTCTGTCTGTCTGTCTGTCTGTCTGCAGGTTCTTTGACTGTTCCTTGTCAAAGCTTGTCAGTTTATAACACATATCAAGGGCTTTATAAGTATGGTAACAGTAAGCAGGTCAAAGGTTATTTTGGATCGTGAAAGGTCAAAGAGTAAAATCACGCTAAAGCCTTCAACTTCTAGTGTCCTAGTCCTAGGAATCATTTTTGATGGACCTGACAACAAATTGGGGTATAAAGAACACTCCATTTTGTCAGCAGAATTACCTACAGTATTGTGGCCTGAGACATTTAAAAAAGTTGCAAGCTGGGCAACTCTGATATGCCACTGATGTGACCTTTACATCTATAGCATTGAAGGTGCTAGATCATGACAATCCATGACTCCTTGGTTTGGATCCCAAATTAAACTACATAACAGTAACTGAGTGAGGGAATTGGTAGTTGAGATACAGCATCATTGATGCTCTTTTGTCAAAACTCTAAACAAATATTAATTTAGTCCATGAAGGGCAGCTGTTTTTACGACGCTACGTGACCCTAAATACGGGAGTAGCCAGTGGCTTATGCATTACATGTTTAAGTCGGGTGGCTAACAAATTCAACAGTTTAGATCAAATTTGGTTCCTTTTGAAAGGCTAATTCAGATGGGAAAACCGTAGATTGCTCTTGGATGAAAAAACCCACCTTACTTCGACCCATCAAGAGTTCATCGAACCTCGAAGCTTCATCGCTTCAAATACCACCACCTTAACCACTCGGTCACAGCATCGGAATGTAAGCAGTAGCTAGGGAAGGATGACAGTTTGGGATATTGGAGAACTGACGTGGTTCAGCAACTACCGACTTTAATATTGTGAGCCAGCAAACTAAGGTAGAGCAGTGGCAGTAACATCACGTTACTGAACACAATGGGATCAGAACGAAAAAAAGTTAAAGAGGTAAACGTATTGCTTAATTTATGTAACATTAATAAGGTAGGATATCCTTTCTAGTTAAATAGCTGAGTGATGCCACTCAGTCTCGCCTAAAGTTTGTTTTATGGCTTTATAAACCACAACTTAAAGTGGGTATGACACGGCCAAAGTAAGTTTCTCAGTAAATATTCTTTGGGCACATCTTGAAATGAAGAGAATGTTTTTCTGTCTAAACTACGTCCATATACACCGGAATACGAACTTGTAAATTCTCAAAACAGGCCACACTCAGTCCATCTGAAATCCGAAAGCGAAAAAAACGTAGTCAGCGCGTCTCAAGACGTGACGTCATTGGCGGCACGGTCAGTAGCACTTCTGTGCATACGAGGCAGCTCATCTATCGTTTCCACACACGGAATCATAGGCATGGTAACGCGCGTTAGGAGGTGCATCATCTCAACTAACACCTGTGCTATCGTGATACTTGAGAAGCGCGTGCTTAGCATCTGCCACTGAACAGCCTATAACAAGCGCTTGTTATGGACTGTTCATATTATACATGTGCATAACTGTTCTGTACAGCGCGCGCGACCATACCGCGTACTTTTTTCACAGAAACTGAGCTGAGTAGTATGTATGTAGGAAAACTAAAACACGCGCCCTCATATGCACGCGTTCATACTGGCCAATGATGTGCTTCCAAGCCCCCGACATGGTCCGGCGCCGATGACGTGTATGTACGCGCAAACTCGTCGTACGCGCGTGCTCGAGTGCACGCGTGCCTTAGCATGCACATCATTGGTTCGCGTTTTGTGTTCTGTATTGTGATGTAAGCATTTTGATGAAGTTGCTAAGATATGAAACTTTCCCAAAGCATTAGTTCCACATCTAGATACGCGTCCTTACATAGCGCAGTGCGGGGTGCCGCCAATTGCGTCATAAAAGTCAGGTGACCTGTTGCGGCATTTTTCGAAATTGGATGTCTGGACGTTTTTCTTCAAATTCTATTTATGCAGAACTGCGCCGGTTTTAATTGCGTGTGAGATGATACTTTTATAATACCGTACCCAATCTTGCAATACACAAAAGTTACTTTGGCCATGTCATGCCCACTTTAACATACTTCAGACACTTGTAATACGGATGTGCGGTTTTTTGTCTCTCGTTGCTGACACGAAAGAGTAACTGGATTACCCCATTTTATGTCACCTGAGTTAACACGAACTAATGATTCATTTATCAATGTCACGAATGTATTTTCAGGAAAAGAGGGTGAGAATATAAGCTAAACATGAGAACAAACTCTTTCATTGGATAACGGCCTAACGTCTAAACATGAACATTTGCTTTATATAGGAGTCTTGTGAGTAACGAATTGTTTATTCCTACCTTGCGGTCAAGGTCAGTTTCATGTTGTGAAGACGTGAATTACCATCTTCAAAGGATTTGATGACCAACTAATGTATTCCCCTGTCCCCTCTTTACCCTCCCAGCGAACGTGTATTACCCCTGCACTCGTAATACCAAGTTAGAGTATGTACGCCAAAAGAGGAGTACATATTCGACAGCTCCCCCCCCCCCCTCCCTCGGCTACGGACTTGCACCAACCTGCTGAATCATTTCAGAGTCCGCTTAAAAGTCCTTGATTCTACACTACACTAAGAGGACCAGAATTGTCCGGTTTATCGAAGATTAGTGTAAAGAAGTGTAACCGCAGGTCTGGATGAATCAGACCAGAACTCTTTGAGACAAAAGGCACAGTCTATTCTGATTAATATTGGATCTTACAATACTAAGCTTACAACGATGGGGAGCAGGGGGAAAACTAGGGGTAGTACAGCTACCCTCCCCAACAACGTTCCAATATTCAGGTAACTTGCCGAGAAGATTTCCTATCCTCAAAATCCGTCAGGCAAACTTGTTGAATTTAAAACCATCTGCCAGTACAGACGTGCTAACCTGCTCCAAAATGACGTCATCAAATTAGAATAAATCTGAATTCAACTTACATTGCTTTTCACCATAGTTTAATCTGAAATATCACTAGTGCCAAAAATACTACCGTATTAAATCCGATCTGTTCTGTCACTGGCTGTTCACAATACCGGTTTTGATTTTAGAACGGGTTTGGCTTGATTCGATTTTGAAATGTTTGCACAACCGAAAAACTAGGTATTGAAATAACCAGTTTAAACCGATCGAGGTTTGACCTCTGTTTTAAAATTTGACAATTTTACACTTTTTCACCACAAAGTTTGCTGTCTTTTGGAACAAATGTATATGGGAATATCGTCGATCGTAACTTCCATAAAACTTCCAACAATTCCCAGTGCGTGGCTAGACCTCGTGCAGAGTTCATATGCAAGGCCATTGTACTTTTTTGAAAAACCGGTTTTGATTTCAAACCGGTCTTAGCAGCTTCAGAAACTGGTTTCTGGTTTTGGACTAACCGTCACAGCCTTATACACTTCAACATATTCCTGCGTTGTATATCCAGGTTTCAACCAGTACCGTAGGTGACCGGACTATTTAACATAGGCGTAGGAAGCTTTGTTCGGGACTGGATGTTCTTTCGGACCGCCGTCCTGGGGGAGGGGTTTAAGGGTGTCCCCTCCCCTTTGAATATTTGAGGGTCCTTAGATGCAATTTGGTGCACTACATTGGGACAAATTTAAAGGAAATTACTGCAAATATTTGAAATTTTTACAGAGGAGACAAATAAGGGGTTTTCGTCCTTGAACTGAGCCGGGCGGAAGCATACTTCCGCCGGAAGCATACTTCCGCCTAACCACATATTTGACTGAGGGCTTTAGCCCCCCAGACCCCCATCCGTTTCCTACGCCTAGCTGTTTAATAGCACATGACAATTGTGTGGGAAAAAATGGTGAAAAACGAAATCATTTCCTGCAGTGTTTTAAAACTGTCAACATTTTTAATATCCTTTCCATGATTTATTTCTTTACTCAGATGTACCACTTCGCACCTTCAGCCTGAGAACTAAATGTTAAATGTAAATGTCACAGGTAGTGAAAGTCTCTTGGCAGGATTGTAGTATTACATTAAAGGGTATATGTATTCTTCTAAACTCATTCTGATGAGTATATTAACATTTTTAAGGGGTAAATGCTAGCTAATCACATTGAGCTTAAAGGATTGAAGTGGACCTTTAATTCTTATCTGCAATAATCCAACCACGTAAGGATCTGTTTACCATAGCAAACCACATGTTTTCTTGTGTGACTGTAATCATGGGACTACAACTGGTTTTAATGTTTGTTGATATATTATACATATTCTCTTGCCTAGGCTGGTACAGAAATGATTTCAAGATCTTTGAACCACTTAAAGCAAGAAAGAAGATGTCGTCATGGATACGTTTTACACATTTTT
Source organism: Holothuria leucospilota (assembly GCA_029531755.1). Classification (NCBI taxonomy): domain Eukaryota; kingdom Metazoa; phylum Echinodermata; class Holothuroidea; order Aspidochirotida; family Holothuriidae; genus Holothuria; species Holothuria leucospilota. Next base: position 3,209,287 of record CM055967.1, on the reverse strand, counting down.
GGACGGTAGTGATGAGTTATTTCATACATACAATATACTAGCTTGTGTTAGCATTCGTATGTTCGTTGACCATCGAAAGAAGGTAAGGTCAATCGTCGTAAGCATTGTTATACTAGCGAGTTGAACAGAGAACTTTTAAAGTCAAATCAATTGTCATATGTTGGAAAAATGTCCACTGGCAGTGGCTTTTGGGAAAGAAAAACAAAGGAGGGTAATCTAATTATAGGTTGGTTGGCAGTTCATGAGGAGTGCAAAGGTGACGTCACAAACTATTGTATAATTTATCTTTTAGTATCTTTTAGTTAGATGGAAGTAACCTGGAACATTTTATAAACCAGCGTATAAATATCTAGTTACGATGATAGTTTGATCAATGAGTTTACTGCTCCAATTGTTTTACATATACTTTTTTAGGTTTAGAATTTACTTCCGTTTAAAACGGACATATCACCTATTTAATGAAAGTGTTAAAATTTATTTTTGATTTTCTCACCACCCTCATTTTTGCACCACCTGATTATAAATTTATCTCGCATGTTCTTAACAATAAAGTGAAAAACGAGCCTCCGATTTGATTTTAACTCCCCCACCCCTCTCCTGGATGGAATTGAAACTGACCTATTCGTTGGTCATTAATTTAACCGTGGTTCAATCGTTTACCTTGTCATGTCTTATCTCGTCTTACAAACCGAAAGTTGTAGTATTGTATGCCCATTGCTGTAAAAGTCAAAGTATTGTGTACTTTTTTAAATCTGGGTCCAAACTTCAAGTTTACCTTCAAGATAACTTCCATGATTGGTTAACTTACTCTCACCATAACCATCAAGACGGTTGACTGTGCTTTATGAATTTTTGATTGTGTGTTGGAACACAAGCTATTAGTTTCATATCAGATTTGACTTCGAAACAATAAGAGAAGAGTTAGCATTATTTATATAGAGAATTCTACGTTGTCAAATTTGCTCCAAATTTTGGAGAATATTTTAGTAGCATCAGGAGGCTTTCTGAAAAGTACATTGTTCTTGGATTACTACGATTCCAAAATGGATTCACACGGCTAAGATAAAATCGAAATCATTGAAGTCTTTTTCCTGTTTTATAAGATGGAATGTGGAAGGAGATACAAATTTCTTCGTCGAAAGATTTTAATGAAATTATTGGTCGCTGCTGTCCTCGTCACAGGTAAATATGTTTTATCTTTTCATTATTTTATTAATTAGCTCTATCTTCCCACAAATACTGGATTTGTACCCGGATTGTCACAATGACCAGTATACATAGCTTCTCTCCATTTACTAACGAGTTGTCTTTTCAGTTTTATCTTAAATTGCAGATAACCGTAACTAGAATATTGAAGTCTAAAAGGGTTGAGTTCATAAATTATTTCTTATGAATGAAGCAAGTTCGGATACCTCACCCTGAAGCAAAAACGTTCTTTTTGTCTTTTTCAAACTTTTTCAAGTGGTACCATAAAGGTTCTGGAACCCTTCTTCCGATCACAAGTTCATATCATGGGTATGTGCAGAGGTCTGAAAATTTCTAGAGAAAATAAATTCATTTCATGAAAAATAAAATAAACAACATAAGTGCGTTGTTTATTCTGTAAAAAGAAAAAAGTTGTATGAATTAAGATTAAAATTGAAGTTCAGAATCAAAAGTGGGATATTGGCTACAACTGTTTTGACAACCTTAATTTCAACCTGCGCCTTTTTGGAAAAAGCCTTGTTAAGATTTTTGATATTAAAAAATCATTGAAATCAGCTAAATCGGTGAAAACGGTGCAGAAATCATTAAATGAATGAGATGAGTAAAATGAATGAAACAAGTGATTTCATGTGATATTAGTAAAATCAGTGAAATCAGTAAAATAATCTAAATCAATGGAAGCAATGCAAACTTTTGTGATGACGATTATTTAAATACCGGTAGTGAAATCAGTGCAGTTAACGAAATCTGGGGAACTGCTAACAATTCAAGATAGAGAAATCTGTGAATTTTAACAAAATTAATGAAATCGGTGTCGAATGAGTAAATTAAATGGAATCAGTGAAATAATTGAAAAAAGTGATATTATTGATATTATTATCAATAAAATCAGTGGTGCAAATGAAATAAATGCAAAAGTTAGTAAAATTGCTTGCTTCAAACAATGAAATCAATGAAAACTTTCAAGACAGACATCAGTGAAATGAGCAAAAGTGGTACCATTAATGGAATCAGTATATCACACATAGGCCTAAGGAGCCTGGAAGGTGTGAGGTGGAAGTGGGGAGGAGGCAACTAAAATGTGGTGGACTGAAGTATCATTCCACCCCTTCACTCCTTACCCTCTTACCCTTAATTCAAGAACGAAAACGACTTTTCTGTTCCTTCTGTAAAAAATATCATTTTGTTTTAAATTTGCACAATGTATTGTACCAAATTGCATCTAAGGACCTTCAAATATTCCAAAATTTCCCAAAGGGAATGGGGACACTCTTCCCTTTAGACCCCTTCCCCAGGACAGCGCGGTGGAAAATAATATAAGTGCTCTTACTTTTTGTTAGCATACTGTGCGGAGATAATTTCTCGAAATGGACGTACTACTTCCAAATAGAATAGCTGGCTTAATGTAAGAACACGCTTACAATGACGTAGCTAGTGGGGGCAGGGGTAGAATGCCCCCTGAAAAAAAGTCAAGAGGGAAAATCGGGAAGGAGAAGCAGAATAGAGAAGTAAAGAATGAAGGAAGGAAGGAGGGAGGGAAATGAGAGAGAAAATATGTAAAAAAGAAGTAGGAATAGAAAAGGGGAAGAATAATAAATACACCTAAGACCACCAGTCCCGGCGCCAGGCCTCTCCCGAATATTCAAACACTCTGCGATCCCGAAACTGGGACTGCAGAAGTCCGGGGCGAAATGTCAAAGTCAGGAAGAAATTGTCCTTGCCCCCCCCCCCCTCCCTGACTGGTGAAGCTGGCTACGCGATTCCTAGGAAGTGATTATAAGGAATAAATATCGGAATACGACACTGTACGTTATGTCTGTAATCGAAATCTACATGATATTAATCATCCGGTTTGGCATGCGGTTGGATTTGGCATAGATAAATTACAGGAAATGAAACTTAAAGGATTGTTTTAGAGCAATCAATTTTTTGGTTGAAACATTAAAAGTGTATGTCAAACAGTCTGTAAGTATTATTTAGGTATATCAGTTTATGTAAATTGGCTTAGGTCACAGAAGAGAAAAAAAGAACAAAGAAACAGAGAAAACCAGAAAAAAAACTTCATAATATTTTCTAAAATTACAATAGTAGACCTTTTCAAAACAAATCTTCTGGAGGGATTGGGTGGCACTTAAAAAGTGGTTGAAAACGAGATTGAACGTTACAACATGAAAAATAGCTGAATGGTTGAGCAAAAGTGCCCGGTCTACAGACCCATGAACGTAAAAAGCATGATATACGCTGTGGGGAGGGGGACAAGGTCCCCCCACATTGAACTGTAGTAGCAAATTTGCTTTCTAGAGTAAAATTTTCTGCAATCTAGGGGGACTGAATTGCCAACTTTTTGCCATACAGAATTACAGGATGATCAAAGGCAACGTGTTGGCAAAGGGACTCGCTATAGTGGGAAGGGGGACTGTCTCACTCCCTCGATTTAACTACCCTTTTGTCTAAAGTTTTTAATGGCAAACACGGACGCCAGGGCGTATTGAATGGCGAAGAAAGCACGTCTTACAGCTTAAAAAATAAAAATCCGAAAGCAAATAAAGCAAAAGATATCTTTAAGTGATGGGATGAAATGCTTTAAAGGATGAATGATTGACGTATTGTAATGTTCCTAGCACAAGTCCATCTAAACCTGCCTGAATTTTCTCGCCTTCACATTTCGTTTATTTTTCATTTTCTTCTGCAATACTCTTTCCAACGTTTTTGCTTCATTCAACAGTCAAAGATTGAATTTTTGCCCTTCTGCATAGGCGTGATTATGCAAAAGCAAAGTTTGTAAATGTTAAAAAGGGGAATTATTTCAGCCTTCCACTTATTTTGAAAATATAAACATATTTGAAGGAAACTAGTGTTCTCTACCTCTTTACAAGCAATTTATAAATTAGACTTTTCTTTTTGACAGAGAATTTGTTTTAGTACATTGAAATGTCTTGAAGAACTTCCTGTATACAACTTTTATAGAGTGTTAAATCAGGGAGGTGTTATACACCCCCTGGTTAAATGGACAGTTCTGGATCGCTATGCTTTGCACAATCGTCGCGGATCATACCAGGGAGATGTTATCAGGGAGATGTTATTAGCGACTGGCAATGTTCAGGCAAGGGGGAAGTTTCCCGATCTGCCCTTCGAGATGCAGCAGACGACAAGCCCCACTTGTTCTTAGTTTCTAACAGCTCTTAAGCCTATTGAATCATCAAGAACAGCACACAAAAGAGATTATTGTAGGCAACTAGTAAGGTTCAAAGAAAGATTTTTCGATGTATCTCCAGCTAAAAACACCTCCCTGATAACACCTCCCTGATCCTACCACCTACCCGACTAACTAAATGACTAAAATAAACACTTTTTATGGCTAAAACTATTTTCAAAAAACTAAATGTACATCTCGCGTTTCATACTAGCGCTGCAATTTTTGAAACTCCTGTAACTCCCAAGGTGCCCAGAAGTAACCTTTACTCAGCCATTAACATTGAATTACGTAACATATGAAATGATGTGAAGTCTCCTAAGTTAAAAGAGTGACTGAAGCCGATTTTCTGCGTTCTTAACAATCATCCAACATTGTGAGAGCTTCCTCCGATTTTCCTTCCCTGGACTCTTCCTCTGGACCCCTCCAAGGGCCCTAAGTAGACTCTGGACCCTACAGTGCGAATCCGCGCTTGCGGTTAACCTCGCAGTGCACATGAGATTACCAATCCTTTTCCCTCATTGTGAGAGCTTCCTCCAATCTTCCTTCCCTGGACTCTGCCGCTGGACCCCTCCGAGGGCCCTACACAGACGCTGGACCCTACACGTGCAAATTTGCGCTTGTGGTGAACTTCGCGGTGCACATGAGATTACCAATACTTTCCCCTCTTAGAATTTCTCAACCTGCGCCTGAAACAGAAGGTGAAATATTGGCCCTCCTCAATGGTCATTCTTTTTTCCCTATTTTATAAGGGGTGTACAGTTAAAGTGTACCTAAAGTCTAAAATTTCAGAAACACATGTTAAAAGCTTGAAAAATGAATCTTAATGGTCCATATCTCCCTTCCTCACAAGTTAGATCTAAGCTGAGATATAAAATGATAAAGTTTTCTTTACTCAATATAAAATGGTAGATTGCGCAACAATTTATGATGTCATTCTTGCACTAACTCAAATTACCGTCTTTGTTTTTCTTTGTTTTTTTCGAAAGCCACTGCACCTTATGCAGAAATGTGATCACTGTCTTATACTGTAATAGGCTTACTTGACTATTAAAGCCTTTTTAGTTCAACATACTGTGCAAAAAAGCAGGAAGTTTTTCAAGGTCATATCAACGTTTTCATTTCGAAGGGAAACAAAAGGAGGTAATGTGACTTGTACAAGATGGATATTGCAAATTATTGCGCAATGGGCTATTTCAAATTTGGTGAATAAATTTCAACATTGTATATTTCAGCAACTGAATAAACTATGAAAGTGGGGAGTTGGGTGAATACCTGAATATTCCAACCTCTGAAATATATCTTTTTTTATTCTAGACTTTACGCACGGTAAACTTTAAGTTGAAGCGAAAGACACATACATCTTCCACAGAAATTTCTTTCACAGCTCTTTGTATTTGAAAAGGTCTTAAGCTATGGTGTTGGTAACATTATATATTCCGCTTGGATAATAAAATTGTGGGCAGTAAAACAATTTTAAGATAACTCAATTCAGCTTGACTTTCCTACTTGAATTGGGTAGACGCCCTGCATATACCCAGACAAATCGAAATTTTCGCAAGCGTAAAAACGTGGCATAGGCAGAAAAGGAGGGAGTAATGATCCATTTATGCTTTCCAAAAAAAAAAAATAAATAAAATAAAAATCAACATTTTGCTAAGTACGCTATGGGACGAGGGAAGGGTTCTAAAAGATACACTTTTTGCATTATTGCAGAGATTTATTGTGGATGATTTCTCATTAATCACGTTTTTCGTTATTGGAATTACCAATGTATACCGACATGATTTTTTCATTTCATTTGGTTCCCACTGAAGACAACCTTTTTTCTACGGTAGGACGCAACTACTTCCTACAAAGACAGTATGTTTTCAGAAAAATAGATTAGTGTCAGGAGCGTAGCCAAGGGAGGCGAAGGGGACAGCCGTCCCCCTTGAGCATATTTTTGGTAATTCTAATGTTTATTTTTACAATATTGCTAGTGTTTTCCCTATTTATATGCGGTAAATAGGCCTGGGAAGTGCCATTTCCAGAGATTTGGGAGATATTTTGGGCAAAAATTTTCTTGCGCTTTACGCCAACCCGTAGTGATGCAAAGTGCTGAGAGTCTGTCTATGGGCTTCGCCCCCCCCCCCCTTGACAAATTCCTGGCTACGTCCCTGATTAGTGTTAAAATGTGCAGGCACTTTAAAATATACATTGATTGTCAGTAAAAGATAAACGAACTAAATAAAATAACAAAACCTGACAGAAAAAAATACATAATGGAAGAACAGTAATATTGGAAGGAGGGAGAGGAACAAAATGTCCAGGAGTGGGGTGACAGAACTATTCTTAGCAGTACCAATGGTGCTGACATTTGGCCAAAAAGGGTCCCTCTCGGTCTAAGTGTACAAGGCTACAGACCCGGAGACTGTAAAAGGAAACAAAGCATGCAAAGAAGGGAGTTCCTCTCAGGGGCGTAGCTAGGATGAAATTTTTAGGGCGGCCTAGGTACCAAATGGGGGAGGGGTCACGGCATGGATCGCGGTCTTAATTCTGACAAATTTTATTAGGACACACAATTTCTGGGGGCCTAGCAAACATCTGGGGGGCCGGCCCCCGGGCCCCTTGTAGCTAAGCGCCTAGTTTCTCTTACATAAACTTTTGAACAATGAATTGACAAGGCGGGAGGTGTGCCAGGGCTGGGGAGATTCTCGAAACAATACTTACATGTAGGCTATGATTTCTTAATAACCATAATATGCACCCCGAAGGAAAAAAAAAACTGAAACTGTCTTTGTGTATGAAACAACCAAAATTTGTATTTTGAGGCAAAATGGCTTTGTTCATTAGTTTAATGCCACCTGGAGGTAAAAGTGGGTGTGATATGTTGCCGTCACTTGCTCCAGACGAAGAAGAGGACCTCGTCCCTTGTGGCCATTGAGACGTTTCCTTTGAAAAAGGAAATTAACGAATTAAGCTAGACTTCGTGGCAGTGACACTATACGTCAATTATCTATACGGTTAAAGAGTGCAACAAAATAAAAAAGGAAAAAGAAAAAAATCTTTAAAGAAATTTTGTGTAACTGTAAACAATACACCAGAGAGTCTTAAAAATTAGGGGTCTCTTTTGGAGTCCAAGTGTGTAGATATAAGCCTCGGATTTTTAAAGCGTTCATTAAGTTTTTAGTAATGTATAAATGTGTATATGTCAGCAACTGGTACTGAGTGTAACAAAAGCTAAATTCTTGTGTATTTTGTAACCAAAATAATCAATCAAGAAATAGCTGGTTTATTTATGTAAAGGGTAGGGTGAAGTGTGGGGAGAGTGAAGAACCGATGGGTAATCTTTTACATAGTTCCGGAAAACACTTCGATGACAAATATTCCAATCGTGATAGTATACATTTGCAATGATTAGCACGCAGGAAAAATGCACTTTTAAAGAGGTTTTTACGCTGTTCGCGCGCAACCGGTTAAAAGTACAGATAGTCTGTGCTCCTACCAGTTTGACTTGATGTGCTTTATGTGACACCTCAATTACTATAAAGGAATATGGAGACAGGACAACATTAGCAGAGAGGTGCTCTACCTTGTACTTTCAGTGGTCAATTTACTCCGCCATGTGTCATAATGAACAGAAGCTAGCATTCTATTTCAGCCTTAAAATACTCTCACAGTGTTCTTAAAAGTAAAGAACCGAAGAAGTTAGATCAAACGAAAGAATTATTCTAGGGGCAATTAGTGCTCTAAAATAGATTTAAAATTATTATACCATAATATTATACTTGTTTCCATAGTGACTTTGGGTGACTTGTGTGGTTAAAAACCCCGCAAAAGCCATTTCAAGTCGATTTGGAGTAAGAGCCCAAGGTGATTTTAAACTACGAGCGACGGGCGTAGCCAACTTCGGGGAAGAAAATTCTCCAACAATGTGATTCATTACCACAACCCACATAATAAATATGAATAGGGATGCTTTCAGGTGGCCACGGAAATAATGTGGTTGGTGCCACCCAAGAGGGTAGATGGGCATTTGCTTCCCTCTTAATGAAGTCACAAGGTCTCTGGTTATTGAGGCCTACTTTTATTTCGGGGTGGGGATTAGGTGCAGCCAATAACCTCTTATACATTCAAAGCATACCCAGAATCCACGTCTGTTGGCATTTCCTCCCATGCAGCAGCTATGCACACCGATTAAGAGTAAGAAACTTATGGATATTGCCAGGGGCAGCCAACACTAGTAAATTGCTGAACGAAACTTGGGGAAGTGAGAAAATGGCTTTGAAAGATACTTCCCATAAGAGCGACCCTTGTTCCGATGGGAGTTCATTTTGTTTTTGTGCCCAAGTAGGTACTTAAGCCGTTTTGGGAAAAGTTATGGTATTGAGCGGGGTGTTCAGTGCCTGGTGTTCAAATTTGTAGGGGAGAAGTTTATGATTGCAGGGGTTCATACAGCATTAACATCTATAACCAAATGATTCATGATGTGACTTTTTATGAGGGTAATTTTTAGGGACTTACTTCAGAATATCCTCGGCCTGTGACTACGTGTTCAGTGGTGCGGCCCCACCCCTACCCAGGTGATGTCTAAAACCAATTTCCTACGTTCGCTCAATATATATTAACGAAAACGTTTGGGATTGGCAAGAGTGATGGGCAACTTGAGACTGGGGAGCGGCCAAGGGCTATCGGGACAGTCATTATACATAACAAACTCTGTATAAATATGGAAATTCTAACTAAAAAGACTTTTGTGAGGATTGGTGGAGCTTTGCTTAAAGGGAGAAATATCTCCTCCCACACAAAAGTTCCCCCAGTGAAGTTAACTTCTGGCCCTGCCCCAGTTACAACACTGTCTTCTGCACCTCTCGTGGAATGCTACAGTAACCTTCCTTATGAGTTTAAATAGCTCAGAACCTTATCCATACACCACTGTGTGTAAGCTTATTACTATGCGTTGGATACCCTACTGATCTGCGCAAACGATCTTCGACCAACCAGAGTGAAAATAGTATATGAATCTTTCACAAGATTATCAAAATGCAGTCAGAAATTGACAAGGGGTAACCCGGGGGTACCCGGGGGTCCCGAAATATATTTGGGATTATGCAACAGCTCCTCTAAATTTTAGCAGTCCGTACCTTCATGGCTACCTTTCTCTCCCTTACTTGGGTGTAAGAACAGGGGCTAGGGGTGGGGCGCCAAGGCGCCCGTCAATCATGTGGTGGGGCGGAAGAATGTTTCTCCCCTTAAGTTAAGGGCGAAAACCCCCTATTTGTTCCCTCTGTGAAAACGTCATAAATTTGAAGTAATTGTCCTTAAAATTTACCCATTTTGTTGCACCAAATTACATCTAAGGACCCTCAAATGTTCAAAAGTTCCCACCCACTCCCAGGACGGTGGTCCGAAATTACGTTCATCCCCCAGTCCAGAACAGTTTCCTTCGCCTAGCTATGTCCCTTAGGATTTTTTCAATGTACCCACTGTTACTTTGTTCCTGCATCACTGGCAAAGAGTGCGGTTCAATTAAACATCTCAGGGTTGCCCCGTCGTAAATTCGTCAGGAGTTAAGGGTTAGGTTAGGTGTTAGGGTTAGGGTTAGATTTAAGGTTATGGCCATAGCTGAGTAAACAATATCCAGTGAAAGGATATATTGTACTGTCAAGCGAGAAGGGTTTGCAGAGAAGGCTTTTTTAAGTCCACTTATACGATAAACGCAAACACTTGACATTAGCTCCCATTCTTGTGTTCCCATAATTGTATTCAGAGACCCGCCATAATTGTAAATAACTGCGTTGTAGAGTTTTAATGGTTGTGAAGTGCGGTTCGAGTGCACGTTTTAGGGTTTGTTTGCTTAATAAGTTTTGAAATTACAAAGGTGAGGTTGTTAGCAATGCGCTATTAACATCTGTTTTCTTGTAGAAGACTTGTGTTGTTTTGTGTCAGAGTTTTGAAGAATGCATGGAACTGTTTGCGACATCCTTACCAATCTTATCGAGTAAGCAGGGACTACGGTGACGAACGGGGGGATACGGAGGCTTTAGCCCCCGAACTTTTCTGCCGTGGGCACTTGGTCCGCCTTAAAAGGCCTTTATTTTCTTGAACATATTGGACTGCTTCGATGATTAGCCCCCCACTTCGAAATTTGCTCCACGGTCCCTGGTAAGACAGACAACTAACGTAAAAGAGATAATAGCAAAATTGGGCTGATACATCCGTTTTACCACAAGATAAATAAAGAGGGACAGCGGAGCCAATTTTGAAGTGGGAGGGAGCTAATCATCGAAACGGCCCAATATGTTCAAGAAAATAAAAGCCTATCATCCCCGTTTAAGGCGGTCCAAAATGCCTGCGGCAGAAAAGTGAGGGGACTTAAGCCCTCGTAGCCTCCCCCCCCCCCTTCGTCTCGGCTGTCCCTGAATAAGCATTTTAAGTTTGTAATAGCCTATACAAAAGGAGAGACTTGCCAAACGTTACACATTTAATCTCGATAATTACCCTTTGTGATTGTTTATGAAGGCAGTGAGGGACAAGGAGAGGTCCAGGGATTTAGGGTTCTGCTCCCAGAATAGGTTCTCGTTGTAGCAAGAAATATGTGTCTGAGGACTGTTAGATTTTTTCGAGGAAAAGTCTCACTGAATTATTCAAAACTGCTTTTTTCGAGGATATATGTATAAACGTTTCTATAGTCGATAACAAATGAAAAAATTTAAAGTACTTCCATGGATCCAAAGCTTACCACAAGTAACTGTTTCATTCGCTGACGGGCCAGAACTTTAATATGGTAATTCGATTAGAAATGTTTAAATTTGCCACTTATTTGAATCTATTTCTCTAAAGTAGTGATAAGTACGCCATTAACTTCATCCTGGTAAACTCCAAAAGCGGGAATTGTGGGTAGAGATTGGGTGATAGGGGTGTGGTAGGGTGTGTTGGTCGGGAAAAATATATCTAAGGGAGTCGAGTATTGGTAGTATGTATTAGAGACAAATGTTCAATTTTTATCAATAGGCTGTTTAAAGGTAGATATTCTCTGGTTCCACCCCTTTTTGCTCAACTGCCTCTAAACTTTCAGATGAAACCAGGTCGGGTAAAATTGACTATGATTACAGAAACTACATTAAATTGACCATCTTATTTGAAGGCTCGAATTATCTTAACTTTTACGAAAAAAGTCCTTTTATCGATGTTAGTAGGTTGAGCGGAAGAGGGAGCTAAAACTCAAGGACAGGAACAAATATCGTAGGTCTTTCACACACAGTAATAAAATTTACAAGTGTAGGCGTGACCTGAACTTTAACGTGCCTACACGATTGACATTGTTCTCTTATATTGGCAAAATATTTCCTTAAATGAAATAATGAATAGATAGGCCTAGTGAGGAAATATTATTTGAAACATGGCCACATTATATGGGAGTTTGGAAAAAGGTGTACTGCAAGGATTTTGATGTAGCTTGTTTTGTATCAGTAAACTTTAGAAGAGTAAAATTGGTTTCAAAGAAATCTAATTTTTAATTAAACACTAAATAAAGTCGCAAGTAAATATGACTATTTGGAGGGCTGATTAATATACGTTCAAACTCAACTAATTATGCAAAGGAAAGCCAACAACTTCCTAAGGAAGTATTTTTTATTAGTCATTTATCCCGGCATAAACGCTGCACTCTTAAATAAAAACGTGTGCAAGACACTGATAGACCCATAAAGAAGTTACTCTACGCTCAGCCCAGCCCCCCTCTCGAAATACGATGACCTTTGCTTGATCCAAATAGGACAAATGTGTAGTGTTATCCATAATTGCCCAACAAAAGACAGCCAGTGTATACAATCAGGTCCACATAATTCATAAATAAAAGCCATAGATCGTGTGTTTGAGTGCGAATGGCTTTGCCTGGGGATTTGAAACCCCCCCCCATGGAGGCAGGGGACACACCAGTTGCATTCATTATGGGGCATAGAGAATAGCTGATATTAGAGGTATGAAAGACTAAACGCCGTTTTGTTATAGTAATGACCAGACTAACTTGTAGTCAGGCGAGTAGCCAAGGGGGGGGGGCGAAGGGGGAGCCGGCCTCCCCTTGAGCAGAATTTTGGTATTTTTTATGTCTTTTTTTTACAATATTACTAGTGTTTCCCTATTTATATGCAGTAAATAGGCCTGGGAAGTGCCATTTCCAGCGATCTGGGAGGCATTTTGAACCAAAATTTTCTCGCGCTCCGCGCCAACCCATAGGTTGGCGCGGAGCACTGGCAGCATACTTGCCAACTCTATCGATACCGTAAGGGGACAAAATGCAGGCCTACCATATCGGGAACTCATGGTATCTAGTGGTAAGCCTATGTACAAAAGCAACATCTTACACTTGTTTGAAGCTGTTATGTGATTCTGCATACTTGTAGAATGATAAATTATTTGCCAGCAATATGTGTGTATTTGATTTCTATATGGTTATTCCTGCAAAATGTTTTATAGAATACATAATAATGTCTCCTTATGCATACAAAATACCATATAGAGTATGCACCAAATCACATGTTTTCACATTAAAAAACACAAAAGCTTCTCACCGTTGGAGGGGGCATCCCCCCACACCCTTCCCTCGCGCGCAAGGGCGCTACTGCTCGGCCGCTTCGCACCCTCGCAAAATCTACCGCTTCGCCCCCCTTGACAAGTTTCTGGCTACGCGCCTGCTTGCAGTGAGTACGTGCTTGTAATCACAGATTTGCTCAATTGACTGTGTATGTACTCACGAGAATGGATTTGTACTCGAACTCGTACTTGTACTTACAGATTTTGGGAGGTATGCATTGGGGCTGATGCAAAAGTTTGTACTCGTACTAATGAAAAGACCTGTACTCATACTTACAACCAGAGATACTCAACTTGTGCTAGTATTCATGACAGTGTACTCACACTATACTAATCTGCTGTTGACCCAGTCTTTCTGTTTTTAACCCATTTTGAGTACGTGAACCCAATTACCATTCTTTCAGGAGTGAAAGGGAGGACTCATCAGGGGAAGGCCACTTTTTGGCTGCTCATGTAACTTTGGCTGCATCAATGCACTAGGGATTTTACCCTTCCAACCTGTAGCCCTCTTCTCGTCTACTGATCTCAATAATAGAAAGCGATTACCGTTTTTCTGGATTCGCCGTTCATGTTATAAATTCTAGAAGAAGCGATATCTAAATTGCTTTTCATTACGACTTGGGTTACAGGGTAACGTAACAGGTTGTGTAATATGCCATTCGTTTGTGGAAAGATTGTATAATTAGACTAATTATCATTATCTATAGGCAAGAGTACACTGTAAATCAAATTGCACCTCAGGTACTTATATATGGATGCCTTTTTGTCTCCAAAAAGTGAGCTCTTCAGATGCATGTAGGTGACTGCATCAGGTGAGTGGTGTTACTTAAAATGATGGAAGTAAAGGAAAATCCTTGACTCAGCCTGTACCACCTCACGTGTTTTGCACACGCACTTGAGGAGGGGAGGGATCTTCTTCATGTGAGTAAATATAGGCATGTAATTGCTAGCACTATTTCGCTAGCACCTATTTGTCTCCAAAAAGTGAGCTCATGAGGTGATGGTGCACCTGGAGTGACTAAATATAGTCACCTCTTCGGCCAAGTAATTGCCGATGTAACTCACCTGAAGTGCTTACCATAGTAGGGGCCTGAGGTCGCAGGATCTCATTTTAAAGAACACCTGATGTGATATGCTATTGTTTCATGTAGGAATACATTAAGTATAAGAAGTGTTTGTCTGCCTTGATAGTGAACTTAAAACATTCCTTGAAATTTGTGAATTTCAGTTGAGTACATAGCCGAATAAGCTTAATTTAGATATTGGGACAATCTTTGCTAGTATGAAGTTCACAGTGAATGGATAATATTTGTGTAGCTTCAGAAATGAGGGCGAATAAGGTTTAAATCGTGTAAAATCTAGCTCCGCCCACAATGACGTCACGTGGGACTGTCTCTCTCATGCGTTCCTACACACACATGATCTTGATCAGATGACATTACACGTTTTTAACTTCCCTATGTTTTTTCTTAATATTTAATGTAGGATTGACCAAAAGAAGCACTTCTATGACTGGGCCTATTATTTTTCACCCATTGTACATTTTTTCCGATTGTTGTTTCAAAGGACCGTTTCACTTGAAGTGTACTTGCTTGACCCTTGCTGCAGTTAACGTTCAAGCTTCTATGTATGAACATGATGTGTGTAATGTGAGCTACTCATCATCTTTTGAATTTTGTAACTCTGATATCAATCAAAGAATAGTTACCAATTGAGACTTTCAGATCTTTCCAGACTCTTCACAATGAAAAGATGCACGAAACGATGAGACTCACAGTGAAGTGAAAAGGTTCAAGTCTGGGTCCCTTTTGCCATGTACCCGTGAACAAGTAAAAGTTATACTTAGGGTAACGAGTATCTGTCTTTTATGGTGTGAAGGATGGGAGATCTGCACTCTGTACTGATTATTACGCAAAATTTATATGAGGGCTGTGGTTGAAACGATCAGCTCAAAGTACACAACTTCCACCTTCTGTCAGCGAGCCGGCCACTTAGACTTCTTAGAAAGTATCATAAGTAATTTGAATAATTGCTTGTGAAGGGGTCTTCACTTTCTACCAAATACACATGATAGCGCTCTTTACCAAAGAGATTCGTTACAACAGGTTATGTTATCAAGTATGTCGATTTAAAGTACGTCAGAATGGGTGGAATGGTGTCCTATGTATGATAATTAGGCGTGCACAATCACACAAATATGAAGTGTAGGCCTACTTGTAACCTTTGTAAGAAAATTGTGGGTACGGGTATAATCGTCATAAGGTTATATATTACCGATAATTTATCGGTAGGTTAAAACGCAGTAATAATATACTAAGCTTATTTAATTCATCATGTTCAGTAATGGACATACTCAGATAAGGTGATACCCTGATTACTTTATCACATGTATTGGAGATGGAGTGTGACAGCCATCTTTTCCACCACTTCTTTCAAAGCGCGCTGCTATTGACAATAGCACTAGCAGCATGTGCTTGACGCCCACACGCATGATGTAACCGTAACAACTTGCTTTTGTGCGCATTGTGCACTTGAGGTGGGCGCAATACTAGCGGAGGAAAGGAAGTTTCACTTAGAGTGCAGATGGCACCACTTGAGGTGCGGTTAGTATCACTCCAAGTGCTTGCAGTATTACTCGACTTACGAGGTCCGGGAACATGCCGAAAAGTGGCAGCTCAAGTGTTATCAGTAACGCTTCAGACAGGACAGTGACTCGCCTGAAGTAAAACTACAAGCTCATCTTCTTCAGGCTCATCGATAAACTCACATGACGCACATACTTGATTTACAGTGTAGGCTATTAAAAATTAAAATTATTTTACCTCAAGAAGGCATAGCGGGGCCGTCGGAACTAGAGGCTAAGGGTTGCAGCCTCAAATAATTTTTATTTTGCAGAATCTTTGCCTTTAACTTCCAAAATTACCTGAGAAAATGCCAAAATTTGGAATGTGAATATTTCAAGTCTCCGTCCTCAGTATTAGAAACCTGTCAGCAGTGCTGCTTTGTGAATGTGCCATATAGTATTTACTGACCTAACGTACAGTTACCACCCCCACCCTTCAAAAGAAGAACCTTCCATAGTTCAAACAATCGTCAGAGCTAGATGTGGTAGCCGCCTAGAGAAATTGACAGAAATTGACAAATTTTAAAAGTATGTGACAGAGATATTAACACGACTAGACCCACAGTTTAAACCTACTTGGTCTATTGCCCAAACCCCCCACCCCCGCAACCCACCCCATCTCCGACGGTGCTTCTTTCGATGTTAAGTCTGCTTCTAAATAATCCATTTTAGGCTCTATGAAGTCCTGTTCAAATTTGAACTCATTCCGATCAACGGGCACTGTACCAAACTCTGGTTCTATTTCTGACTATACTTGGTTCGCTTTGACCCGAAAATAGTTGTTAGTAAGTTGTATTCCAAACCACGATTGCACAAAGTTGAAGTATTCTAGACTCTGATGGCATCATTTATTAACTTTTCATAGTTTTCCTCTTTTTACATTAAAATGCTTGCACTTATCTTGAAATGAGAAATCTCTCTAAAATAAACCTTTTTGTGAAAAGTCGGTGTACACAGGACCTAGAGTCTCTCAACTGTACAACAAAACACAACGCTGCTATAGTTTAAGCGTAAAAGAAAGAAAAGACAAATAAAATTATGTGATTTTGTTTTCCAAGAAAGAAGTCAAACGTTAACAGCACATGCTTTACGTTTTACTAGAAAATAAATTACTTTTTTAACATAACATTTATTTAGCATTCCTCAACAAAATCAACGCGCCGTCAAGATGATAACTAAATCTGCACTAAGCAAAAAATAAAGTTTACACATCAGAATCTACAAGGCTAGCTACTTCAAGATGTTAGCAGAGGCTAACTGATTGGGCGCTGGTTACTCTGGCAGGGGGTTAGTCTGGGAGCGACCAACCGGAGTTTATTCTTCAAAAGTGGCACCATTTCAAAATTTAACCAAGTGGTGCAGACTTGAAAGAAAAGTTTCTTGCGCTGCCCTTTTAAGCGTTTGCTTTCCCCAGTTTTGAACCTGCAGGTCAGCCATGGCTACGACACTGAATGTGAGGCGTCTATTAATACTACAATAAAGATGGCGCGTGGCAATTTGGAATATGGCAGGAATCAATGGTAGTTGCACAGGCAATAGACAAGTTGGGAAATTGGATTTCCATGGATTTTTACCATGTAGTACCACAGATCAAGTCCACGGATATTTCCGTACGGATACGAAACTTTCGAGCGACTGTTTTCTTGTCTTCCACAATTTACCGTCATGCTGCCAACCTTTTCGGTCCAAGTTAAGGAGAATAACTCCAAAAAGGACTATCTCCTACAAAGGAAATTCTCTTTGACGAGTGATTGATGTCTAGAGAACCATAATGTAAAAAACTGTGCTTTATTATACAAAATGTCTGTCATGCACATGCAGTCTCTGTTATGGTACAGTTTCCTTCCCAGCATGCACTGCGTATCGAAGTTCCCAACTCGCTTATTATGTCAGCGACGCATTTTCTTCGAAAGGGATCGTCGAACGCTTTCCAAAGTCGTGTACAAGGTGTAATGACACAGACTGTCGCCTTGCCAATGTAATTAGTAGTGGTTGTTAGGCGTATCTGTCAAACAAAACTTCGTACTTACAAACGTCACAAGCTTTATTTTGATTTCCACAAAGCACAGAAATTCTTGAAAAACGAGAGTCAAAGAATACACAAAACTACACCGGTACAACATATATCCGCCAACAAAGAAGCTAAGAAACTCATTATTCGTAAAGTAAACCAACAAACTAGATGCAGTTTCGTACAGTAAGCTGACGAGCTGCGACTGCCTTTGAAAAAATTCAAACTTTGTATTACGTTAAAATTATTTAGAGGTTAAAATTATTTGGAGGGTAAAACCTGTCTTGAGACAGCACGACATAGGTAACTATGGCCCCTAAAATAATAGCAACACATATAATAATGTCGAAACAGGCCTGGCACTATTTTACACAGGTCCTAATTGATATCATGTAGGCAGATAAGACAATATGACTAGGGATGCGATGAAAATCGGGCTCTACAAGAAGAATGTGTGTCCACAACATTCACTTAGATAGTTTCGGAGGATCTTTTCCTTTCAAGCGTTTCATGACCGATGTCAGTAGCGACTTCAATTCCCGATTACGTGATCCTTTATCAAAGTAAGTGTCAAACTGATATACGCGCCTGCACTTTAAGTGGTAAGTATACGTCTATAGTCTGAACACTTGACCGAATGGCAATGCTGCATGGTTTGTAAAGCAATATATGGATGTTGCTCTGGGTAGTGTGCCACGAAATTTGCACTTAGATAGTCATCAATTTATCTTCAAATAGGAGGAGGTTGGGTTCATAAGGGGAACAGTGTGCCCCCCCCCCCCCAAGTTTCAGCTTCCAGCAGAATTAATGTTGATTTCAAGGCTTATATGACGATTTTTGGACCCTAGTCATTAATTAACCTTCAGAAAAGCTTATGAGGCTGAGTCGGCATGGGGTGGTAGCCCCACCCCTCCCTGGTAGCCTCACCCCTCTCCCTAGCGCAACAAATGTAGATATCAGAGCACTATCAGCACTGGTACTTTAATTCAAAGTAAACGTTTGTTTTGATTGCGTACCAATTAGGGAAAATGTTCAGAAATCAGGGGAAATACCTTCCATTCGTCCTGTATAAATGTCTTCCTATGGCGCACTGTGAAAGCAGAAAAAGAGGTCGTACTGTAGCGTATGTATCATGTATTACAGCGTTGTAGGTTAGAAACCACATAATTATTTTGTTTATCGGTACCAGGTTGAGCGAAGCCAAGAATGGTTACCTTGACAACAACAGTTGATACGTGTTCGATTATTCCAGTACATTGCAATGTAGTTTTGAAGTATCAAGTAACAGACTTATTCAATGTGACTTTACGAAGTCGGTTCTATCGTGACTGCAATTTCATACCTAAAATTGCTACTCTAGCAGACAGAATAGATACGCCTGTATCTTGTCAACCGTCTCCTTCGTGGTTAAAGGTCGCATTCTAATATTCTTTCAGCAAATATTCTTAGAACTTTGTTATTACTGAAATTTATTTCTTTTAAGAGACTCAGTCGTGAGATTAGATAAGGATTTAGGGGCCTACATCATTGCCAATGCAAATTTACAGCATTTGATTCCTTGTGGAAGGTGAAAGGATTCTATGAATCATTTAGTTCAAGAGGGCCATTATTGGTGGAGGTCAAATTGAGGAAACGTTATGAATACGATATCTCGAGAACAGTGGCGTAGCGACTGGGGGCATGAGGGGGCACGTTCCCCCCACGACAAAACCGTGCCACCCTAGGTGCCTCCTACGGAAAATTTTGGAAAGTACAGTTTTATATATATTAGTCCTATATAGAGGGAGAGAATTCAGAAATTTTGCCCTCCCAGATATATACATATATATATAACATAAAAATGATATTACATGACATTGACTTCAAAATATTACAGGTGGAACTGGTAGGACTTGTCAAATATCTGCAACAACTATCTTTCAATTGGTTACAAAGTAGATTTGCCAAATTTAATTACTAAAATAGGGATCATTTGTTGGCATATAGGCCTAAGTTGGTCCAAAACAAGCAGAATATAGCACCATCTGGCATCTCAGCAAGTTTCAAATCCAAAAAAATTTCCAAAGGGGAGGGGGACACCTTAGACCTCCCCCAGGACGGCGATCACAAATTTAGCCGGCACTCAAAATCTTCTAGCTATAACCCCGCTTCAAATACCCCAATAAAGTGTTTGGAAGAGGTCCAAAGTCATTTCAAGAATGGTCAATCTGTGAAAGTCTTGTAAGCATAATATATTTTATGAACTATATAAAAAGTGCATGCAAAGGTCTTATATTCTAGCATCGCCCGGTACGGGGGTAGAATGAATTCGTCACAAATTATTTTTTTCGGCAAGAAATCCTTGAACGGGAGTCCTGTCCTGATACGAAAGCTATTCTTTCCTGCACTAGGTAAGACTAAAAGGCTATGCTCAGACTCGACTGTAGACTTACCATACATAACTTGTTGATATCACTTGAACCATTGCCGTAAACTTGTGCATGATAGTACACGAGTCAATTCATTGTGATAAAAGTGTCGGACGGTACTCAAATCGCTTCTAAACAGTTATACTCGTAACTTGGGAAACCAGAGTTCATTAACCCTTCAACCTGATAACAACTGCCAGTGTCAACAAAATTTACAAACCGAGTCGTAGATTAGGAACCACTATACAACTTTTACTCACAGCACAGCGGATACTGCTAAGAGGTTTAAAGTTCATTAATGATAAATATCTCACTTTATGGTGACTATCTATATTGTTTTTAAGTGAATACATTAACAAATAAGGAGGCCTATTCTACGGGGGATGAAAGTAGTAACATTCCTCACTGAGGAGTAATTCATTGCATCATGGGCGGCGATCCCGGGGGGACATGTCCTCCCAATATTTGAGAAATCGCCCATTGACTTTGATTTTTCACACAGTAAATTATTGGAAAATCTGGGCATGCCCCCCCCCCTTCCATATTGAGAACAAATCGCTGCTCTTGCATTGTATTACGAAGTACACAAAAGAGAGACATTGAGTGAGTGAATCGAAAGAAACACCACTTCAAATAAACAACACAAATGAAGAGAAATATTTAAGACAATAGGACAAGCAAGTAATGTTCCTTCTTGTATTGTCAGTGAGGTGTCAGAGTCACCGAAGGCGTATCCAGTCCCGTAAGCTAAGGAGGCGGCGTGGGGGGGGGGGGGGTTCCATGCATGAAAAGCTCTTCGACAGCCGGAGACCTCCAGTCAGCTTCATCCATCAACCAATATTCAGTTTAATCGCAAATAGTGATTATTTGCCTGTCACACAGAAAGGCGGGGCAATGCTGAACATCTGAAGGCACCTGTGTCTTGGTGCGGCATAATGCACTAAGACTCTCACTATCTTCTTAGTTACATGGAAACAGTTACATGGTTACAGTAGTAAACCGAATAAAAAAATTTCTGGGTCATGTGTTTTATAGTACGGATGTATTGTCAATCATTCACATGCATTTACTTGTAGCCTATGCCAACTAACTTCACAAGTGGCTGACGGGAAAGGAGTTAGATGAGAGACTCAAATGATCTCCAACAAGAACTTCACGTTTGAAGGCAGATTTGCAGTCAGCGGCCTCAGGTGGTCACATTAGCGTAGCTTTGAAGGGGGAGGGGGAAGGAGGCTCTTAAGCATTGTTCGTTTGGTGCAATGAAAAATATTTCGATATAAGGGTGGGGACAAACTCCAGGACCACGATCGACGGTACAGTTTCTTAGCGCTGATTCCATATGGAATTAGAGTTAATGTAGGGTAGACCATTTCAAGCAATTTTGGTTTTGAGTTTTTGTTTAAACAGCAATCCGGATTAATCAGGCATGTATTATAATTAGAGGCCAGTTCTTTAAACCACAGTTATTGAGGCTGGAGGTATACAATCCATTGGAGTGGCAAGTAACAATTCGATAGGAGGGCGTATAAGGGCCTGGATAGGGATGGCACCACCTTTTCAAGTTAAAATCCCTAACGGTTCCCTTGCATGGTATGTTGTACGGAGAGGACTTATATAGCCAAGTCACCCTACAGCAGTAAGACAGTGATCTCATTTTGGCACAAGGTGCAGTGGCTTTCGAAAAAGCAAAGAACAACAAAGACCGACTGTAATTTGAGTACGCCACAAATTATTGCGCAATCCAATATTTTACATTGAGAGAATAAGCTTCAACATTTTATATATCAGCTCAGGAATGGCCTGTGAAGATGGGAGTTGGACCATTTGGTTGCATTTTTCAAGCTTTGTACTCAGCCTCATATATTTTTGAATTTTTAGACTTTAGGTACACTTTAAACAAGAATGCTGTGACTTGAGAATGATCACGTTTGAACTCCACTTGTTTAGAACCTAATCCTGTGTATTTCGAAATTAGTACACCAAGAGAAGCAAAACAAAGTAGTGTGGATAATTCGACGCGCGGATTCCCAGGATCAGAGTTCCTGTTTTCTACTAGTCAAGAGTCTGCCTAGCTTGGCTCTTGCCTTAGGCTGCAAAATTCAGATTGTAGCCTAACTAAAGGGCCGATTTTTTTGCTTGACAGGGGACTAGCTTACCTGAGGGGGGAGGGGCTAAATATTTTCACAAGAATAGTTCCAAAAATGATACTTGTGTGGTAAGCGCATAACGCTTAGCTAAACAGCACTTTAGATCTGTATGCATGACGTCATGACATGACTCTCGAAGCATATGTAGCAGAATATAGGCCTACAAACTTGATATACGTGTTCGTAACTTGGGTCGTCTGTACCTTGAGACCGTTATTGCGTACTAAATGTAAGACAGACACAATGCTTAAAACACTTTTTAGTGACAGATTTATGGGAGCACTATGCTTCCAAGTTACGTGCGTAGGAGAAATTGACTTGCAGGACTGCAGAGCGCATGAGGCAAGCTCAGTACGGTAAGGAAAATACAGAAAAAGCTTGTCCTTTCTACAGCCATCTAATATTAAATCTCGTAAAGGGACTGCGTTCCAAGAAAAATGTTGTCTTAAAAGCAAACTTAAATTTTTGCAGAAGGATACTCCCAGAGAGGGTTAACACAGAAATAAAAATATGGGTGTGTAAGGAGGTGTATAAGAATTGAGTTTTGTAGAAACTATGCAACTTCTGGAGGCAAGGGCAGCTTCCACTGCTGCAGCCAATCAGGCACCGCTGCTCCTAGAGTTACCTGTTACCCTTAATACCACATTCAAGGTTTTACATTACATTCAGGTATTCACAATTTGCATGGTTAGACCTTTTAGTAACTGCCTAGGTATAGTTAAACCTTACAGATGCTAAATCACATCATACACCCTTTCTTATGAATGGTGGAAATCGAGGTAATTGCCTGAAATGAGTGTATGCACTCAAAATGATCTGAAAACACTATCTAGCCACAGTAAGTGGTATTAGAATAGCAACTGTAGTATCAGTCCAACCAAGCAATACCTCAGTTGGCGGTTATACCTCATTTGGTAGGTGTGCAGGTCCATACACACCCTCGTTTTCTACCATGCAACACTACCTTTCACACATACACACACCTACCAACTGATCACAGCAAAAACGAGGTAGTTACTCTAATGGACTGACAACACATCCAGCTACAGAAAATGGTCTAAATATAGCAACTGCACCATTATTCTAACCGAGGAATTCCTCGATTGGCGGTAGTACCTCGTTTTGATAGTGTGTAACCTGATGAATTACCTCGTTTTCCACCATTTGCCAACGCTTGAATATTTATGAGATGATGTTATTACATTTTTCTCAACTTTTTCTTTAGATATCTACTCTGTATCTGCCGCTACAACATTTCAACCAACAACTTTCCCGTCAACCACAGGTAAGTAAAATTATTGTCATATTCTTTTAAACTGTACTTAAACTCTACAATTACAAACTTAATGTAACAAAGACTGACACATGGAAACGTATTCGCCGATTCCCATTTCGCAGGGACATTTCTATATTATATGTATTTCCGGTCTTGCATTGCAGTTGTTTCACGATCTTAAGCCCGGGTCACACCGCCACGACTACCTGCGACTCTCCGTCGTTGACAATTTGCCTAAATCGTAGAAATTCTGGTGCACCGACTGCATCCAACTACGAATGAACATGTTCAATCGGGCCGACGGCTTACGACACGACGGAACTCTAGTCGTGGAACCGGCCACACCGCCACGACCACAGTCGACGCGGTGGGTGGTCGCCGTCGTGTCATGGGTTGTCTTGGCAGTGTGACCCAGGCTTTAAGCTACACACAAACATGGAAGAAGGTGAAGGTATATAAATTACAAGTTTGTGTAGAGTGGCAAACCAGCTCAAAAGCTTAGATCAAATTTGTTTTAGTTTATGGTCAATTCAGATGAAAAAGCCGAACATTGACCTTAAATTGAAAATTCACGCTTTTTTTGGCCTGGGATACCCTGAATTTTCTGGTCACTAAACTTCATCGCTTCAAATGCCACTGTCTTTATCCACCAGGCCAGAGCATCGAACTTCAAATATATAATGTTGACTTTTTTATATAGGCTATGTTGTTGAAGTAGCTTAGTATAATTTTCAAATAGAAGATTCCGCAAATAGTGTAACTCGGAATGAAACAAGGTATACCTATTTGAACTTTGCATGGTGTCACGTTCGTACACACGGAATCGGGAGAACACAACACATACGAGATGTTAGGCTCAGCAGTACATCGTTACTTATAGTCACCTACGGTAGTCCTCGGAAGCGAAATTTAGTGAAAATAATGATTTGATATAATAGTGGTTTGGCAACCCTTGTTTTCGAGAATGAACTATTCGACTATTTTCAATACTTGGTCTGCTGTAGCGAAGTTCACAGTGTACAACCTCGTTGGATGTACCTGCAGTGTTGAAACAGCCTGATGAAATTTAACCAGACTCGAGGTCAAAAATGAGGCATACATTTCCTGATTGTCAGTAACAAAAAAAAAAGATCTGGGTTCAAATAAACCTTGCACTGGTTCCCTGTTTCCCCAACTGTTATCATTTTCCTGATAAGTAAAACAGCCACCGTTCTTGAACGTAAATAAGTGAAATAACCACTTGGAAGATATTTCTGAGGAGGGATCTAATTGGGATTGAAAAAGATTCTTCCTCCCTTCTTTTTCTGAAGAACGAGGTAGTTTAGAGGTCATATTACTTTATAAAAAGACGAACCCTTCCTGTCAGAAATATTGTCACATGAATTTAAATGAACCAATCATGATAAAGGTTGCCACTAATTTAAGTTTGAGTGACTGCACTTTCCGTCTTACTCAGAAGAGTAGATCGATGTATATCCCTTCTGGTGTAAATGAACAGACACTAATATAGTACGTGGCGTGATATAACTTTGGTCTAATATCTTGGTCATCTGTAAAAAATGGACGTTCTTTCTATCTCGTGCACTTTGTACTTACGTATCACTAGTTAAAACAAGTGAATTTGTACAAAGGGCAAGTCTGGACAATCCTAACACTACTATATCTTTTGTCCACTGCCAGGGACATCCCCGGCTTTTACCCAAACGACCCATTCCAATTTTAAAGGGAACATGTAGTCCCCCCCCCCCCCAATTTGAATTAGTGTACCCCATCATTCTAATTCAGGAATGGCTCCCATCAATCATGTGACAATATTTTTGTTAGTTATTTGATGAATTCATGCAGAATAACTCCTTGGTTTGCCTTCAACATTCAATATTTTTATTTACTGTACAAGTGGGTGTTTCTTTGAGTCGAAGTAACGTACCGCATGGCTCGTAAACATTTTAAACCGGTTGACGTTTATGAGCTCCAGAGTTCAAATTAGTGCATGGATTTTATTTGGTACATTTTTACATTTATTCAAAACGTTATCTTTTGAGAGGTTTTTCATTAATCTGATGTAGTGGTACTTTACCACACACTTGAAGTGTTTTTCAAACTTTCTGAACGCACAGTGAACTGCTAAACATTTTTAAGGTAATCAAGAAATTAGACTGGCCAGGGCCGTAACCAGGGCGAAATATCTAAGGGGCAGTTCATGACACTATTTAAGCGAAGCACCAAGTTGCTTGCCTTTAGGTAATCAACACCAGTGCCGAGGTGCCATGCTAGGGCTGTTGCTAAGGCTAAGGGGGGGGGGGGGTGACAACAAGGCCTGGCTTAGGTGCATAATAGTGCTGTCTTTGTGACAAAGCTTTGAACTAATTATATGTTTAAAATTTTCTCTATATAATTAGTTTCATAAACTTTATTTCAGGCTCTTTCATCTGTGATGAGAGTCATATGATATATACGTACATACATTTATATTGAAAGAAGAAGACAGTGGGGTGATTACAAAAAGCTTGCAAAAGCTTGGAAAGGTAAACACCCCGAGAGAACACAAAGTTGAACTACATATAGACTACAAAAAGAACACAACACTGGAAAAACTCAAAAACTAACAAAAAATTAAAATGAACTAAAGGAGAAAAGGCAAATACTGAAAATTAGTAATTTTTCCTCTTTTGGCTGCAGGGGTAAGGCAAGAGATGTTGTTCTAGAGGAGAGTTCGACACCCCTGATATCTGATCTTTTTATGTCTATATAAGGTGGCTTATGTGCAAAATAGTGCTATCTTTGGTAAAACTTGTGGCAAAACGTCAGTTGAAATGATTCTATGTTGGGATCGAATCCTCATTATTTAGTGATTGCTACTACTTTTAGTCGGGTGCAATTGAAAGGGGTGGTGTCTAAGGAGAGGGGTGGCACACCTTCTCTTTGAGAAAAAATTGATCTAAGGTTTCCCACATCCCAAAATGACACTCATAAAAGGCTGGTACCCGGACTGCCCCTCTTAATACGCCACAGTGGGCGCCACCATCGGTTGACTCTCAGCAGTAGCATAGGCCTTACAAGTAAATGATTGGTCAAAATGTCTCCCAGATGAGGAAAATGGCAAATTGTAGACCTTGTGAGTTGCATTATATAGCATTCTATATATTTAGATTTCATGCGTTGGGAAAAAAATTATATTTTAACAAGAAATTAAAGGGGGTGACTTTTAATAAAATTAAAAGCTTTGTGACATGCTCAAGGAGTTTAGCATATAACTGAAGGTATTCATAGGTTATTTTATGAAGGCATGCTGTGACACGGTATGATAATTAATACAGACTTCAGCCTGCGTATATGCAGGTGTATTCCATGTGCATCATGTAGAAGATAAAGAGTTCAATCGTCAGGAAGAGTAACCCTCATAAGAACGCGTCCACGGCGTGGCTCTGGGGTCCTCTGCGGGAAACCTTTATAGGAAAAACGGATCCCTCACATGCGATACATTTGAATTTTGAACATGCGTTCCTTTCTTTTGTACAGGAAACCTACTGAAGATTAAACTTTCGTTTTTTGTCTGCATCTTAAACGTGAAATTATGATAGCAGTGTTCCTTATTTAGGAAAGAGCTATTATGTTTTCGGTTTTACTCTGCGTCAAGTGGATTTACGTCCACAAATAAAAATCACAGTTTCATCAAATAGGGGTACTGTGTTTTTGACGTTACGCTAAACCGGTCAAAGTTTTGTGTAAAACCATCTCCGCCTCCTTGCTACAATGCGGAAGTGACGTCATCACTTCGGCACTCTTTGGAATTCTTTGCATGTTAACTGTCTGAGGTTAGCAAAGTCAACATTAATGAGTCTGCTGTATATAACTGTAATGGTTCCAGGAAAGTTTCCCATTAGATGTAATTTTTACACAAGGACCACTCCCGACCCCACACCGCCCAGGCAGTAGACAACTACCTCAAAAGGACCCCAGACTATTTTCACCAAAACAATTTACAATTTGGAAAAATTTGCAACTCCAACCACAAGCTTTATCCTCTATAGAAAGACCTCCCCCTCCTCGCCAAAAAGGGTTGTTGACAATAGCATTGGCTGGATTGGGAACGTTTCAGCCTGAAGTGAAATTTTCCAGGTGGTATTAAGGGGTAATTCATAGGGGGTTAGAGTGTTTAAGGGGTAATTCATAGGGGGTTACAGTGTTAGATAGTGAATTCTGGGTCTTTACGGAAATCAGATGTACGATCATCTCACCAATAATTATTAATATTTTTATGAAGTAGAAACTTGGTACCTATTCTCGTACTTGTATTCATAACCAGGTGCCTGCGGGCTGTGCCCCATGACCTTGTGCCGGTAATCGCAGTCTTACCCGTATTCATTGCCTGGTAACCGCACCTGGCTGTATTTATAGTCCTCTGCTCACACTAATACCCTGATATCATTGAGAGCTCTATTCCTTTTTATCTGTACAAAACTAAGCAGGCCCGTAGTTTAGATAACGTAATGAAGGAGGCTAGATATCTTCCATGGGCGAAATGTTTGTCAGGGGAGGAGATGTGTTTGAGTGTATAATACTGGCTAAAATTTTTCTAAAATTTTTGTTGGGGGAGACGCCCCGTCTCCCTCCCTACACTTGGCTAAGGGCTCTAAACCAACTGCTAGAGAATGAAGCTGAGGATATTTGACTATATTTTGGCTAAAAGTGACTAGCTTTGGTAAAAAATATAAGCCAATTTGATTCACCTTAACGGATGTTTGACAAAATTTCATTTGTTTTCCCTGCCGATTAAATTCTTTCGAAGTTGAATAAGGCGTTTGGGAAGTGAATAATAGATACAAATGCTTGTAAAAGTAATCTGATTGTGTGAGATGATAATATAGTGCTATAATTTTCAGTCTGTCTCTTGTATTCGGGATTTGTTATTCAAATAACCAGAGTGGCCCCAGATGAAGCTTCTGAGGTAAAGTCTCCTTCCTTCAAGATTTTTTCAATATCGTTGGGGACGCCATGATAGTGCATGGACTCAAAAAGTGTGTAAAGCTCGACAACGGTTAGTTATATTGTACCAGGGAGCTGTCCTAGTAGCTTCTTTGTTTTATACCATGGAAAAGGCCGTGGCCGGCCCGACTTAAACCAATTGGTTAGAAACTGAGCCGTAAAACCCCATCTAACTCTAACTCTTTATACCATGGAGATATTACGGATAGCTCCATGGTTATACTGATTGTTAAGCTATATTTGCTTTTAAGGGAGGCAGATTGTGAGAAAAATTAGACGCAATAGGCGGGCTCTCAAATGCCGTTGATTCCTTTCATTCAGTTTGTTTTGTTCGTTTCATACAGCTGTATGAAGCAAGCATTCCTGTGTCGTAGTAGAGACAAGCAGATACACATGCTTCACAGATACACAGCTTTATGTTAAAGGTTGATAGTTTCATCTGTCCTCAAATCAAACAACTGCTCTCTTGTATTTGTTGAAAGATACGGTAGTTTGACTATTTAGTTCAAGAAAGGAGAATAGGTATATGCACACTAGGCAAAAGACGCTTATGCATTATGGAATGAAATTGTTTTCTTACAATCACATTCCCCCTTATTAGCCCAGCACCCTTGTCACCAGCTGCTATTCTTCCGGCAACTAGCCACGTTTTCCTTGTCGGGGCTTTCGGTTGCTAACCCTCGGAGTTTAGTCAAACTTCTAGCAAATGTTGGGTCAACATTGGTATCAACAACTCCCTTCATGCGGGAGGTACTCATCGTTTCAACATAACCGATAAATAAGCAATCCACAATCCGGGAATGAAATTCTAATGTGCTGGCGCCAATTATTTTCCGTTGTTTGCAAAGAATGTTTAGTTCTTGTGTGAGGTACTTCAGGAAGTTATAATATTAAAGATAGCCATCACTGTTAAACGTAACATAAACCATGGGATGTGTAACCGAAACTGGGGCGTTTTAAAGACGAAACGGCTGTAACACGTATTAATCACTGAAGAGCAAAGTCCACTATTACACCCTTGATAAAGAAGATCTGCGCAGTGTTTCCATTTCTAGAAGTACAATAGTTGTAAATGGAATGACACAGACTGCTTAGACAGTATTAAGAGTTCGGTTATAAGACACTATAATACACTCTAAAAATGTCCTATAGTCAAATTTGAATAAAATCTAATCAATAGTGGCACGAACCGGAATCTTGTCAAATCTTTGACCAGATTCGGTTAATAAATGAAACTATTTCATTTTTGAACCATTTCTAGTCATTTTGAAACAAATCTTGTCAAATATTTGACAAGATTCCGGTTCGTTCCCCAATTGACAAGATGTTTTTTAGAGTGTAGCCAAATTCATAAATTGATGATGAAAGAGGTGTCAGGTCTCTGGTGCAGTTTTCAGGTCATCGAGCTAACACCTGTCCAAGTACTAGTAGCTCCATGGTAAGGCCAACCTCCCATTAAAGGTTTGGAGACATGGAAATAACATAATTGGATATTTGATGTGAAAAGCAGAAATCCCCCCCCCCCCTCCCCCACCAAAAAAAAGTTCCCATCAAAATCCATCATATATTGGCCATTATACAGGGCAATTTCTCTGTCACGCATGTATCGTGAATAAACATAACCTAAATATGCAAATTTGTGATGTCGAAACTAGGTGGGCATACCAAATAGGCTATGGCTAATGTTAGCCTTTGTTTTTTCAACCTTCATTTCGAGGACACTTGTAGCATTGTTATTCCCTGAGGGATTTATTGTGGAAGTTAGAATTGTTTCTTTGAAAAAATTTAATATCACTCACCAGTAATTAAGAGATAAGTTTTTATAGAGTTAACAAAAGAAATCTTACACTGTGCAGCACTCCACATCATTATTTTTGCACAGGCTAAAATTCACTTCAGAACCCATCAAACTTTGAAGAGGTATATCTTTAAAAGATATTTAAATAATTCCAACGGATATTTCTTAGGGGATTTTATTCTTTAACTGCCGAGTGAAAGCAGGTCGCTTTCGTGGCATGTTACCATAACTTTCAGTGGCTTTGACATGTTTTATTTAACGGTTGAACTGTTTGGTATCCGTATGTTCTCTACAACACAAATCAACCATTCGGCCGGTGCGTCTACAGTTTATTATTACTACTATAATTTTTTTGTTCGAAAACTGAAATTTGTATAGCCCACCATGGGCGGCGATCCGTCTTTGAAAGTGGGGGGGGGGGGTGGTGGATATAGTCAGTGGCACTATCTAAAGTGAGAGCCACCATCAGTTGGTGCGGAGCGTACAAAGACAATTTTTGCCAAAAATACCCCGAGATCACCAGAAATGGCACTTTCCAGGCTTTGCAACGTGATTCTATGACAACTGTTAGGTCTTTTAATTTTCTGTTCTATTAAGTTTTCTTAATATCTAATTTAACCTTTTTACATGATTTCCGAATCTGCGGGTTGATTTCATGGGGGGGGGGGGTATAGTGTACAGCAGGGGTGGGTAACCTCCGGCCCGCGAGACAAATTCATCCGGCCTTAGAGGCAACTCATAAATGTAAATTCAGAATCACTTGAAAAGTAATTGACAATAAAAGGTTATTCCACGGTGCCCACCGTTTATCCTGCTCACGCCTATACAGTACCACTTTCCAGGTATTTCACGTAAATCTGCGACTAAACACCCCCAGTAGGCCTATATTACTAAAATTTCTGCACAATGTAACATGCCAACCGTTTCGTTAGACATAATTCAGGCGCAGAACCCTTGTAGCTATACTTAAAGGTGATCAGTCGTCTTGAAATATTCTTTGTGACGTCAGCCTTTTCTTGACATGTTTCTGCAGTCGTCACTGTTCAAGGTGTATCCTTGAACAGTGACGACTGCAGAAACATGTCAAGAAAAGGCTGACGTCACAAAGAATATTTCAAGACGACTGATCGCCTTTAATTACGGAAGCTTTGCGTTACAGATTTGCTACATAACATTGTACAGAATTATACTATCACATGTGTAGGTCTATATCTCAGTATTAGAGTATGAAGCTCAGCGGGCATTAAACCTATTCCGGTACATTTGGAAAGAGGTGGGGGTTAGAACTGTCCCTCCGAAGAGTGAATTAAACGTTGGAAAGTGGGCAATTTTGCATGAAAATTAGGAAAACATAAAATTGGTTTAATATACGCTTTTTTTCGGCAGGCTTCGGGCGCACCGTTTTCATATGTGCTCATTCATTATTAGTTCATACATAAGTAAAAAGACAAATGGTAATATTGTGATACTTCTTGTCCGTGTATCCTAGGCTTTTACATTCTGTCTTATTCTGTCTAAAGATAGTGGATGAATATTCTATTGCCTACAAATTAGTACAAATCCCAGGGCTTCCAGGGACTTCGCCACTGTTCTTGCCTAGACTTTGTCCCTAACCCCATCAGGTGCTGTTTGGCCGGGGACCCTTTGCCTGCGCCCTATGGGGAGCTTATCACAACCTCTCTGTGTGCTGCCCGCGAGTGGACAATGACCTTCAAAGCGGCCCGTTAGAGAAAAAAAGCTTTCCCGCCTCTGGTGTACAATATCCCCCATCCAATTCCATGGGGAGATATCCCCCCCCCCCCAGGATCGCCGCCCATGAAGCCCACCCTCCTCCAGTCTTGAAAATTTTAGCTAGCCTTCCCGAAAACCTTCCAAATCTCGTTACGTCATGTAGCCTAACATCACATTAGGCCTAGTATCTGCTCGTTGTTGCGTTGTTATCCTCCGAACAGTACTTCCATGCTCCGAACATTCCATAGGGACCTACAATGTTTGGATTTAATTGTGGAGGTGATCGAGGTCAATGTATTGTAAACCTGTGCGTGAAAACTCGTAGGTTGTGGAATAAAAATTCCCCCCCCCCCCCCGTTATCCAGTTCTATTGAGTCAATTAAATGCATTTCACGCAGGGTTTTCGTCCTGTTTGCCATTATTCCCTGCACAATGCATGTACAACGCAACGACATACATGCAGGTACACTTACTCTGTCATACCACAAAACAATGATCGCTAGCACTGTTTAGTAGAGAAAGGTACGAAATCAAGTCCTAGTTTATCCTGGGGATCGAGTTGCTCCTCTTTTCACTACTGGCAACTCTCTATAGGCTATCGGTTGGAATGGCGGATTGGATCTAGCACCAACTGTTGCAACTGAAATGAATGCAGTTCTTCCAGCACCAGCTGCTATTATCGCGTAGTGCTTTCTGGGATTTCAAAGCAGAAATTTGCGGCGACACTTACAGGACGTCGACCGGGGTGATGCTAGGGTGAGTAATTATAAACGTAGCGCACTATCGATTCAAGCCTGTCAATTGACCCGAAATTAGAGCTCCAAAAATTCGAAGATAACCGTTTGGCGTTTGGAACGGTTGCTAAGGGCACGAGCTTGGAACGTATTTTGCAGGCAGTAAAACTTTGGAGGTCAGTTTACTTTTGAACATGATCAGTGTATCCCCGATTTAGCCTATAGGCTAAGTGTGCATAACCTTGGCTGGCTCCTAGGCTCCGCTCTATCGGTACTAGTCTCGGTCAAGACGATAATAAAATTTTCTCTTCTCACACGCTTTTACAACTAGACTGAACGTACTAGGACCAGGGAGTTTGCAACTCCCTGCTAGGACGGCGTATCGAACAGAAATCTGAAGACATGTAGAGTGCGTCTCCATAGTAGTTTCCAATTAACGCTGTGTACTGTGTACGGTCTCCAGCAAGACTAACTCAATCGGCCAACTGCCGTGCTTTTAAGTGTTTCGGTTATCAATCAAGCATATCAGTGGCACAAATACCGCGCAGCCGCCAAACACAACACACCACCGGGCATCATTCTCGACGTTTTCCGGCAGACTAGAAACAAGTTAAAAAATTCTTGAGATGTCGCGAACGACAGTTCATTGTAAACCTATGCCGAACTAGGGTGGCCATTCCTCAGGCTTTTCGCCGGACAGTCCGGCTTTCGAGCGCCCAGTCCTCCCTTTGGGTTAACAGGACGCCGGCAGGGGCGTAGCGAATTTTTCAAAAGTTTTCAAAGGCGGGGAGGGGGACACCGCATTGGGCCATGCCCTGACTGATTCCGACTTTTTTAAGTTCCTAAAAATACGTAAATTTTTTAACACAAATTTTACTTCAAAAGGTAACATATGTGGCACCAGATTGCATGTAAGAACACCCAATTTTTCAAAAAAATTTAAAGGGGAGGGGTCCCCCTCCCCTTAGACCCCTCCTCAGGCCAGCGGTCACACAACGTACTGCATGCCCCCTTGAGAGAAATCCTGGGTACGCCACTGCATTCAGTCAAATTTTTGGCATGATGTGGAAGGGTGAAAGTACGTTGTTGCTGTTAAACACTTTTCAAAAATTTTTACCGAGCGCTTCGCCGAAGCAATTGGGGTATAGATGGTGATTGTTAATACACTTACGACTACAAAGCATTCTGAAAACGCCCTTGCTAATCCTTCACACCTTTGCTATACTACGATCAGCTTCAAAAATATCCCAAAGATAGCACCATTTTGCATCTAAGCAACCTTAAATTAACAAAAATTTCTCAAAGGGGAGGGGGAGGTACGACACATTTATGTAGTGACAAAGGAAGGATCCCAACTGCTGTATACAAAACGCAGAGTGCATAACAAAGTGCAATTTAAACGCCTGCACTCAGTTGGAAAAAAACATCCAGCCGGTCGGAATTTGGGACCTTCATACCCCCAAATATATCACCCTAGCAATGGGCCTGGTCGGGTCCATGATCTCCGACAATGATCCACGCTGCGAAGAGTTGTTTCAGCTATTTTGGGACATGATGAAAAAACATCTTGAAGTAATTCCGTGGGCTCCGTGTATTTCATCTGGCAGATCATCTATGATGGTCATGTTAACTTTGAAATGATAATTCTTATTAGAATAGGACAACGTCAGTCATCATAAGGGGGGGGGGGGGGCGGAGGAAAGGGCCTGTAGAAAGACGCCCCCTCTTCAAAACCAAAGGAGTGGTTTGTGTTCATGTATGTCCCCCCTCCCACACACACATTTGAATACGGATTGACAGCCCTGGCCTGAACGTTTTCTCAATGCGACATTTACTGATCTGTGGCCTGGAGGAGGGGTCTAAGAGGAGGGGGTATCCCTCTCCCCTTTGGAAATTTTTGGAATTTGAAAGGTGCCTAGATCGCAAATGGTGCAATATTTGAGTGGATTTCTGCCCTAATGAGAAACCTCAAAATTTTCACCCGGGTAGAATTTGCTTGTCATATTTTTTGTGCGACATTTGTCGCCGTTTATGCGACATTGTCCCACAAATAGGGGCCAGCTAAAAACCTGGGCCGGCCTCAGGGCCCTTGGTGGGGGTCCGGGGGGGCTTCACCCCCGGAAGTTCTGGAGTTTTAGCATAATCTCTCGGTAAAAAATTAAGTCTCGTGCATAATTGGAATATTTTGGTTCATAATGCATTATCCAATGCAAAGATTCCGGTTAATTCTAATGTGTTAGGCTATTCCTCCCTTCATGCCACTATACTTCAGGAGCTGAACCTGTCGTTCAGAATTGGAACACTATGTGTTCAGCATTTGAATACTAGACGCGTCATGCGTTCAAATACGATAAGTGGATAGGCGTCCGGCGTTCAAAAAGGGAGAAAAAGTGTTCAGAATCTTAACACAAGGGTTCAAAATATGCTTTGAACGCCAGGGTCTGAAGATGGGTTCTGTATCTGTTTCATTTCGGTGTTCAAAAGTTAAAAGCCTGAGATTGCAGTGAAGGGAAGACATGCGCGGCACGTATTATTATTTCCCACGATGTTTGTAGGTAAACCGGATCCTCAGAAGTTTGCAAAATATGTTTGAAGTCAAGGTAAGGGTTTAGAAGACGGGCTGAGGATACCCTCTGCATGGGTAATTGGGTGCTGCTCCCCATTCTGATGATAAAAGTGAGGAATAACGTACGTTAAGTGGTTTTTCAAGAATGTCATATGACTCGAAATAGTGCACCTATACGGAACCCGTTAATTCCCTTTCTTTTCCCGAGTTGCCGACGGACTCAGTCACTCGTCCAATTACACCGACGGCCGTTGATACGGCCCTATATATACGACCATCACATGCATAATTAATTTGCCGACGGGCCTTCAACTTGAATGGGCTAATTAGATGAAGAGCCGAAAATCGAAAGAGCCGAAAATCAAAATAGCCGATAACAGACTGGCCTGTTCTCTCTTTCTCTTTTTTCTTTTCATTTTCCTTCTTCCCTTTAACTCCCCTCCTTTCCTTTTCTTTTCCCTTTTTCTCTCTTCTTTTCCTCCTCTCCTCTTTTCCTCTTTTTTTCCTTTCCCTCTCCTCATTTTGCGGACAGACCGAAAATTTGCCGACGGGCGACCAAATATTGGGGGTGTCACACCCCCGCTCGCTACGGCCCTGGACGCCGGAGGTTTAATATTCCTCCATTCTGAAAATTCTACCGTAAACCTCCCTCATGCACAAATTTTCAGAGATAATTTCATTTTCAGACACAACATAACAATTTCACAGCTCTAATTATGCAGCTTAGAACGCCGGAAAGGGCCGTTTTAGGCCATCTGAGGAGTTTGTGAAGCCAAAAATTTTCTGGTACCCTCAACTTTGTGGCGCTCCGCATAGATATTAGTTAAGGTTGTCCTCCTTTTCTGTCATCGGGAAGTGGTCTCCCTATGCCGAACGCTTGGTGTGGGCAGGTGTTCCGTAATGTGACGTCATTATTGCCTTGCCATGAAATCTCATTTTTAAGAGTCTGCTTTCTGGAGCGAAATTTAAATACAATTATTTCTTATTAAGCTAATGTCTGAGGTTTTAAGGGAATTTTGAATACAGTTTTGAAACAGATTCTTTTATACTAACTGACGATAAATATTTCCGTCTTCACGTGTCATGTCCACTTTTAGTGCAGGGGTATAACCTCATCTGATTGGCTAAGTGCAGAGGTTGCTAACCACTAGAAGCAGGTTTCTCACACATGATAGTTCTGTGAACTCTGTAACCGCTTTCCAACACTCACATGTATTGAGGGTTATTGGATCCGGAATTTATATTATGTGGTTGACTAATATGTAGCCGACTTGAGATTTAGCCGTTGTGCTTTTCGATGATTCATTTGTGTGACTTTAAATAAATGTTCAGTAGTAGTTGGTTTGACCGGCAGATTGTTGATCAGGACTGCTACAAGGACATTGTCCTAAAGATAAATCATGCTTGCCAGGAATGAATGATACATGTTTCGACCTAACATGTCAATTTTCCTTTAATCACCCATACTAGTTACACGGTGTACTGCGGTATACATATTTATTAACAGAAAACTTTACGCAATACACTGCAGTGATAAAATTACGTAACAGATCTACTTCAATGTTAAAGTTAACGGACCAGCAGATGAGGGAAAATACTCCAATTGCGTCCTTCATATCTCACAAGGTTCTGAATGGTTGGAAGGACATTTTAAACCAAGTCGAAGCAAAGATATTCCTCGTCAGCTTTTTAAAGATCTCCCCTTAAATTTTAAGTGCCATCTGGTTCATGATTTACCTTCATAGCAGGTGTCGAATATGTAATCCTCTTTTGACGTACATACTATAGCGTTGGTATAGCGAGTGCAGCCAATATAGGTGCAGGAGTAATACACATCCGTCCGTCAAGCGGGCAAGGTCATGATGTGATGGTTATGTACAAAGATACATTCGATTATGGCAAAAGAGAGGGTGTTACAGGCTACTACTTTAGGCAATCGTGAAGTAAATTTACAAGGTCAGTATGAGTAAGTAAAACTACTAAATTATGTTTAACATGATGGTTATGTAAATGGTAAGTATTCCTTACATTTCCCGTTCTCGCAGTTTACCTTAGTGTTTTTAACCCCCCCCCTCCCCTCATTTTTCGTGTAGATTCTGTTTCCTCTGTTTTCGATCCTTTTATCAGGGTGCATTCCCCTGACGTCCCTGGTTGATGTACTCACCAATATCCTATTAATAGTGTTGTGACTATAGTGTTGTGACTATAGTGAATTACTAAGGGATTGCACTGGCAACTACAGAAATAAAAACGTCTAATGTAAAACTGCACAATAGAAACAAAACGGTAGGGAGGAATTTTCTTTACGCCATTACGTGTGTGTATGTGTGTCCGTGTCAGTGTGTGTACGTTGTTTTTTATTGTACATGATAGGTTTCACATCTGCTCTCCTACTTGATAAACGTTGTTGAAAACGACATTTTGATTGCTGATGTTGCTCAGCAGTACAGTAGTACAGTCAGATGGGGTTTTACAGCTCAGTTTCTAACCAATTGGTTTAAGTCGGGCCACGGCCTTTTTACTAAATGCGGCTCACTGGCTTGTTTTCCCTACTCCATGGCTTATACTGAGCACCAAGCACAATGGCAGTAGGTTCCATTTTTAAAGTCTTTGATATGACCCGGCCAGGAGTCGAACCCCAGACCTTCCGGCTGCAAGTCGGATGCTCTAACAGCACGTTTGAGACCAAGCTGGTAGAGATTTGCCGGGATTCCATGATCTTTCGTTCAAATGCCATTGGTCCCACCCCCTGGAAGACTGGCTGACGCGCACTGAGATTACGCTCTCGGCATAGTTCAGAGGGTGTCAGGGTGAAATCCCCTTTCCCCGACAAAAGTGCGAAATCCCCCTCCCCGCAAAACTTTTCAATTTCAGGGCAAATACTCATGACCGTTTGAAATGTATGTACCCTTTAAAACGTTTCTTCAAAACACTGACTGTGAAATGAAATTGAATAGCAGATTCTTTTTTCTTTTTATTTAATAGTACATTTTACGAGGGCACTGAGCGCGATATTAACTAAGCAATTAAAGCAGCCTCCACTTTAAGGGGGATGAGTAGCCGCCAAAGTAGAATAAATTCTCGGACCCGCCGACTTCGTTACGTCACATCCGGTTATGCTTCTTGGTTCATCGATTCGATCCGATACCGATACTTATCAGAGCCATGCACGCAGTGTGTCTGGTGTAACAGTACACTTGTTACTGTCGTTAACAGTACTAACGTTAGCCTAACTTAGGCTAGCGTTAGGCCTAGGTCTACCACGAAAAACAAACTCATTGATAAAAAAAAAACAGTTTCAGTACCAGCAAAATGCACAATGTTGTTCATGAACCTCCTGCAGATGATGCGCGAAATAGGCGTGTGCCTTGTCACTAGTAACGCTAATATACTACATATGTGCGAACGTTGTAAGTTGTGTGTGCTACATGCCTGGGTAGATGGGAAACGATTCAAAATTGCCGGTGCCAGAAGAAAAAGTAACGAACTAGAAATTCAAAAAACAAATTGTAAAATATCTTGCAAGTGTAAAATTAAATAACCCAAGAAATAGTATAGGAACGTTATTGCAAAATTACTTTGCAAGATTATTTTAAATTAGAATATAAAACGCATTAGGATTAATATTTTTTAAAATTAGCCCCGCACAGAGGGTAATCATCTTGTTTCGTATGATGCATTTATTTTGGAAGTACGCCACTATTCAGCTCCTTTAAAAGAAAAGTTGAGTAAAATTGCATCAACCCTGGTCACGTATGTGAAAATACTAAAATTGGGTAAAGTGTGCTCAATAATTGTTGATTAATGGGTTCGTCGAAAGTTAGCTTAACCAATTAAATGGTGACCAGCTTCTCCAAAATCTATAAACTAATCAAAAATTGCAGGACACGTTTTACCCAATTTCAGCATTTTCACATACGTGCTGAAGAAGTCTGAAGAAGTGTTGAAAATATCTTTACCGAACTACTTTTTTACTTTGTACCTTTTTTCGATTTTCGCGGTACTTTTAGATGTCTACAAACCAAGCAATTAAAGCTACCGTTAAGAAAGATTGCGCCCTGATATCAATCAACTATAGATATTTGTGTACTAGTACTCAAGCTGAACAGCAACTTTGACAGTAAAGTGCACTTTAAAAAAAAGAAATGGTAAGTTTATGATCAAAGGTTTCATTGCTTAACCCTACCCATTTTTGTGTGTTCTTGTAAAACAATCTTTACGACTTGAAACCCATCAGTCACCTTGTATACAGACGATTGTCCTAAGCAAACAATACTTCTGGAAGCTTTTTTCAAACTGAGTGTCATTGAAAGGAGTGAGATTTTTTTTTTGTTTTTTTTTTAAATGCTATCAACATTATTTGAAGTTTAAAATTGGCATTGCCTGTCATGATAGTTCAAACCAGACTCCAAACAGCATTTTTCGTTATTTTTTGCGTTTTCATATTAATTATTTCTCAAGCACCACATGGAATTCCTTAAAACTTTTCAGGAAACGGGCAAACCGTATGATTTGTAACAACCTAATCACTTCCCATAGAATGCAAAGTAAGGGAGAATGACGTCAGGTGATCTGGACTGAAGCAACTTATTGGGCTCTCTGTACGGCAACAAAGCAACGAGGCGTAATACAAACAGAACGGCGTTACTTTTGTTCCTGTTATTGTAAGAGAAATATTAGTTTTCAATTAAGAATTATATAAATAAACACTTTAGTTACCATAACTCATCTTTTTTGTGAAAATTACTCATAATCTCGAAAAACGGGTAAAATTACATTTAACTTCTGAAGTTGAACACACGCTTTACGTCCGGAGACACGCCAATCAACTAGCTTTTTGCCGTACAGCGGAAGCGCCCTCACTAATTTCTGGCTTCACTGCTTAACACGCAGCGATGCACTGCGTCACCGTCTCCCTTATGTGCCGCTCCCACTGTAAAGATGGGCAAATAATCATAATCGAACTGATGAGAATAAATTGTCCCCTCTTTGGTGTACTGATGAATCTGCAAAACTCGAATTTGACGAATCTGTATACATTCCAGTTTCACATAGTGACGAATGTTGTCTCAGTTGGAGATGCCATACTCAGTCTTTATTGCTTTTGAATTGTGGAGAATAATTACATTGCCACTCCAATATTTAGCTATGTTAATACTAAGGTGAACAGATTCAGGAGAAAACTGTATAGTCACTATGCCACAATGACCAAATAAACACATTCGTCACTATGTCAATTTACTAATTCGTCAGTACGCCAAAGAGGGACGAATCACGCGGATATTTACAAGATAATCTCGTTTTTGCCCAACTTTGCTCACTTTATATCATGTGAGGGCCAAAATATTCGTCGTATTTTACGTTCTGCACCCCCATGATTGACTCCAAACTTGAATGATTGTGCCTGATTTTATATTCCATCCCTAGTCTCGTTACATAAACAGTAAAGGTCTATCTTAATATTGATTATTAATTATGCGATCTGTTCATATAAATAAAAAATAAGATCGAGGGAAGGTCCTTATGAATGGGGCCACCGTCCACCGATAAAAGAGAACATAATTTAAAGGAAAAAATTGCCATCGTTGTACAGAACTTTTCATATTTTTAAAACCTATATTTATATATACAAAATGATGGTTGAGTAAAAAAAAAAATTCCGCAAACTTGTAGCACTTTTTACAACCTTAATCGACCGTATATATATATATATATATATATATATATCGTATTTATATATATATATATATATATATAATATATATATATATATATATATATATATATATATATATATTATATATATATTTCTCTAATTTCGGCGGCCTTGAGGGGGAAAGTTTGTTGTTTGAAAGTCGGCCACCTTAAGGGGAAACAAATTTGCTTCGGGTGAAATATAAGTTTACCGCCTTAACACGGTTTCCACAGCATTTCTTTTTCTATTCAAAGAGAAAGACGTAAACTTTACTAGGGCGCCCTCTTAGATTTTCCAAACTAGATCGCCATTAACGACAAAACCCTTCAAAGTTGATAGCTAACCATTTACGTTGACAACCTAGCTGTTAACACGAACGGATGGCTAGGCCTTTGAAATCACGTAAATTATATGTTTCAGACGTTAGGGGCACAATACGTTCTTTACTGTCGGCCCTTTGTAATTATTATTTTTTCGCACCCAATATACAAGCAGATATAACACTTTCCCGCTTAGGCGTGTACTGGTAAATTAGCTGTTATATAACCTTATAGTATTACCTCTACAAGAGAAATTATATAGGTAGAGCATCAGAATTATCTTATAAGCATAGAGAGTATATGCAGCAGAGGCAGGAGAGAGCGACAGGAGAGAGAGAGAGAGTAGAGAGAGAGAAGAGAGAGAGAGAGAGAGATTTGATCGGTAAACGCTGAATAACCGCTCAACACCCGCTACACCCTAAAACCTGAGTGTGAGGAGCAAAGTTGACTCCACGGGATTCGAACTCGCGACCTCCCGACTTGCTAGTGCGGACTCTCTTAACCCACTGAGCCATGAACCCACAGATGGTTGGCCCTTGTTCAAACTCCATATGAGCACGTCGGCGTATTCACCTTCTGAGCAGGCACCTATTTTGGGAACAGCACTAGTACTCTCCTTTGATGCAGCCTCATTATAAATACTATCGTACTAATAGTTAAGTATCTATATATAACTATTATATACCTATATATATATATATATATATAATATATATATATAATCTACAATATAGCTGCGGAGCACTATAGTATATGAAGGTCGATAAAGGTTGTAAAAGTGCTAAAAGTTTGCGGAAAATTCCACGACGTTTCGAGTATAGACTCTTCATCAGGTGGAATGTGTTAAATAGAGAAGAAACACATTCCACCTGATGAAGAGTCTATACTCGAAACGTCGTGGAATTTTCCACAAACTTAAGCTGTCAGAGTTTTGCCAAGGCTTCATCATACAAATATTTAATCGTATACAAAAGAAAAATCAAACCATTGAAACATTTCTTTTGTTTAAGATAAAGTTAAGTTCGTATTAAGTACAACTGAGCATATCTGTTGTTTTTTGGGTAGTAGGGAAGTAGGCATTACGATTCCATTAAGCTCATTTGCATAACTTTATCCGAATATGAATGGAGACGACAGTGACACACAGAAAAGTTTAATATCGCCATTTGTAATTTCTACTTTTTGTATTGTACTTATGAAAGAAGTCCACAACTAATCGTGTAATGAAAAAGTGAGAGCAATTACGTCATTACCAAGTGTATTTTTATTGAAAAATTCCAGATATAGATAACAAATACCCTTAAGGGGGAAGCTACTTATTCAGATAAATTTGAAATAAAATGGAAATGAAATTTGATAATGACAGTCATTACTTTAAAAGGACTCTATCAGTATGAACCCCTGTAGAAAAGTGTAGGGAGGGGAAATTAATGGTTTAACAAAAAATATGTAAAGCATAGTCTATTAATGTATGTATTTTTGTTTTCAACCTTCAACAAGTGGGGGGGGGGGGATGTCCACCATGAGGTCGTTGACGGAATCTGTTTACATTTTTATGAAAATGAAGTACATCTAACATTTTCCCGTAACGCGATAAAATCAACAACACCGAAAGACCAAGAACGGTGACTATAACTACACTGTAAAAAATTTCTGTAAATTTGGAGAAATTTTTTACAGTAATTTTATGCTTTTGCTCTTTTATATAGATATACTGTTATTTAGCTAAAAACATGTTTTAACGTAATAAATCAGTTAAATAAGCGGTTTACATTTAAGGCTTTGGGTTCTTTTGTAGTTCGATTCACAAACATTTATTTAATACCCGTTCTGTAACCAATACTCCTTAAATTTCACCGGTTTATGACCTAGTTCTAAAATTGAACTTAAATCTGGTCGAGTTTATTTTTGTCAATATTTTTCGTTTACAATGATTTTCTACCTCATTGCTTAGTATTTTATGTGTCACATGTTTTTTATCGAGAACCTGTTAGTCATAACTATTATTCATTTGCTTGTACATGTTATTTTGTTTTTTTTCTCTATTTGTTTCGAACTGATGTATTGGTATTTGTTGTCATATATTATTTCATAAACAATTATTACATTGATTGAC
Source organism: Holothuria leucospilota (assembly GCA_029531755.1). Classification (NCBI taxonomy): domain Eukaryota; kingdom Metazoa; phylum Echinodermata; class Holothuroidea; order Aspidochirotida; family Holothuriidae; genus Holothuria; species Holothuria leucospilota. Next base: position 3,165,900 of record CM055967.1, on the reverse strand, counting down.
AGAAATTCTACATGTGTTCCAAATACTACTAAATCCTTTTACAGAATAAATTTGCAATAAAGCAGAAAGGCTAATGTAGGCAACCTATTTCTCGGCTTAACTGGTTTCCCCCGGCTCTTGCAGGGGGGGGCAGAGAGTCAGGGGACTTTTTAGGAAAAAAGCGGCCCCTTAAGACTAGGACCATCATAGTCTGAAGCGTCTAGAGATTGCTCTACATTAACTGCATACAATATTTAATCGTATGAGACAGTAGGGTAGGGAGACGGCTAATTATATTCTAGTGGTACCATACTTTTACAGTACTTACAATACTATCCTCGCGATTTTTTCTTTAATGCTACGACTCTACCGATGTTCTTTCAAACATTCACGCATTCATTATAGATAAATAGGCCTAGGTACTGTCGTTTAGCAAACAAGAGCAACAATATTGCCGGAGCTCAGCTTTTCCTAGGCCATGAAAAAGTGTGCAGCCAATATTCGGTTGAATCTGCAACTCAGGTTGTCCATGCGAACGTTAAAAATCAAAGAGATCAATATATTAATGTAATGAAATAAATATTTATTGAACCCCTGAAGCACTGAAAGACTAAATGTTGTACACAAAGTTAATGTTATGTACTGCCATTAGCGGCTCGTCATAGGGGAACGGGGGACACTTGTCACCCCCCAAAAGTTTGCAAAGCATTGCCTTCAATCTTCCTAAAAATAAGTAAATAAAAAGTAGGATTTTTTCCAAATTTCGACGAAATCATCCCTTATATCCCACAAATGTCATATATTACTAATGAAGTTGTATATACTGTTGCAAAATTGCTCCGTAATCTTCAAGAGTGTATTTGTGATTATTTCAAGATTCAACCTAATAGGTTTAATGGGTCTTTCGACCACTGGTCATGTGCATTAATATTACCTGCATTCGAGTCGTCATGATTTCAATTTATTTTCAGGCTTGTATGCAGCTCCTTCAATGAAGGGATTCTAGTTTGTGATAAAGAAAAATAATAAAATGGTACACTGTCTAATAGGTGAACCATCATCACTTGGCATGTAGAGTACTAAGAAATTTGTTTTGCTAAATATGTCCCCTAAAACCATTGCCAGGAACGTAAGTTGCAAGTTGATCCATGACATTCGTTATATTGTATTTTCATGTGTCAACAATTTAACTTCCCAAAAGGGTGCACTGAATGAGGAAAAGTTTATTTGGTTAATCAGTGACGCTTTAACCACCGATGGTCGCGAAAGTTTCTTGTTAGCTTTCTAAAACTATACGTGCCGGGCGTATGTGAGGATTAATGTAAAATGCGAGAATTTTGAATTGGAAGCTGCATTGTTATCTGATCAAACATTAACTGGATGAGTTCTGAAGGCACACCCAGTCAGTGTTCAATTTAATACAGTAGAAGCAGTACATAGGAGAACTCGGAGGGGCAAAAGTCGTGTATTACAAGAATTTTTAACCTAGTTGCGAGAATGTTTTAAACTAGAGGTGGGGGACCTCCTGTCTGCGAGACCGTTTGGTCCGGCCCGCGAGTCAATTCATGAACTTAATTTCAGTAACACCTGAAATTCAATTTATAATAATTTTATCTACGATTTATCCGGTATAGGCTAAATATGCTGCTTGATGCCGCTTCTGATGTATACTACACCTCACAGGTTGCACAATGTAGCATGCTTTGTAAATCATGTCTTTACACATAAACCAAGTTCATGGGAATATGCGAAATTTATTTCGTTCGCATCGTATCAGTCCCGTTGGATTCCATGGGTTACGCCCCTCTCTTTTCCTCGCGTGGGTTTAAAATTAAGGAAGTGAATAACTTTTCAATGCAATGCGAAGAGTAAAACTTAAAAAAAGTGCCTTCAAAACGACCTTTTTCGGCGCGTCTCGCGCGCGTGTTCTTAGTTGCTTGTATGCTATTATATATACTTCAGAAATCACAAATGGAACTGCCATTAGTGCGAGCTAAAACAATTAAAACAAATGATCACTTTGTGCTGTTTGTAATCTGATTAGCTTAACGCATCATAACGTCATCGACAGAGTGTAACGGTGATGCTGGAGTTCAATGCCAAATTTTGCACACTTTAGAGCTTTTGGGGTTCATTAGGTACACAACCCATTAGCTGTGTTGGTAATCATCCACGACTAAAAGCGGTTTTGCCCGGGTGTCACTTGGCCAAATTAGCAAAGGTATTTGTCTACAAAAAGTTGTAACGGGCATGTAGATTAAACGTATTGTGTTTCCCATAGGAGGAGAGGTTTTCATTCCCTTGTCCAAATTGACAGGGCCGTTGGCCCACGAGCGGTCTTACGACTGTCGAATGGCCTGTTATAAGCAAAAGGTTTTCCACCTCTGTACTAAAGTATACCGTTTCAGATGATTTAAAATAAACACACTAGTCAATCAAAACTGTAGTGACACTTTTGACTAGTGACCTATTTGTAATGTATATAGGATGACCTGTCGTTCTGAGTTAGAATTCCCCTCCCCTTTTGAATTTTTTTTTCTCGGAACGGTAATGAAATCCAAAATAGTGCTATCATTTCATCGTTTTTAAGTGTCTTCATGCTCAAAATTTTTTTAGTTTAAGAAAACAATCCAGAAAACCAACATGTAATGGCTTTTTGGCAAAGTTGAAACATTTTGTGACACAATGAAAGAAACAACAAAATATTTAAAGGTGGAGCTCATTTTATGCAAATGGATCAAGCCGCTTTGCCCATTTCACCTGCCTCTTACTCCACCCCTATAGAGTAGCGATTAGCTGATATGGTTGTATTTACTTTTAAAGTAGTCAGCTCATGACTCACTGCCTGAGATGGTTTTTGAAGAGAACCTAGGAAATCGCATACATAGGCTCTAGTTTCCTTTTCCAAAAATCTTCCCGGGGAGGTCCTCGGATCCACCACCGCAGAAGGGCACTTATGCAAACAGGGATCTGTTGCAACTTCCTGATGCGAGCACGGACGCATCGACCTTCTCTATGATGCATGATGCATCGCGCGACCCAGCTGAAACCTGAAGATATTACGTATTGTTTCTCGTCCGGTACGGTGCCACAGCATGCTTAGCCTACGTGCATTAGCCTATGATTAACTTTCGAGACACTCTAAATTCTGTGTACCCTTTAGTACCGTTTCTCCTGCAAAATTACTTAACTGCATAACACTTTTGTTAGTGGGATCTACCAGGTATACGTCGCCTTGGACGATATAAATGTGTCGCAACAGGAGGGTATATGCGTTATAGCCTAAGGCTATCTCGAAGGTGGGCTTGAAATATCATCCCCCATGGCTCCCGGCCTTATACCAAATTCTGGTGGGGCTTTCGACAACGAAGAATAAGCTTGAATGGTGCCTCATGCAGTGTAGCGTCCCCTGTGACTGCACAATTCCTGCCTCCGAGACTGACATACGCACGCCTTCAAGATGCACGTCAGTTTCCTTTTCAAAACGAAAAATGTTTTGAAATGTTAGCACAACCCTAAAGCTTAAAACACGTAGCATTATATTTTCAATCAAAGCGTTATGTTCTTTTAAAAATGGGGGGGGGGGAGTTCCCCTCCCCCTTGTACCCCTCTCCTAGACAGCATTCACCTTAACTTGAAGTAGTATATTCCCGGCATCCCAGTGCACGTGTAGCTCTTTTCCGTCATGTGACAATATTTTTATACTTATTTGCTAAATTCAAGAAGAATAAGTCATTTGGTTACCTTCAATATTAAATATTTTTGCCCAGAAATGTAAAGAAAAATAAAAATGATAAGAGAAGATTGGTAAGATTAAGGTAATATTCATTACAAATAAACTTGAGGCGACTGCTTATTCCCTTTAAATTTTAGCCAAACTCCCCAAACCATTCTGTAAAGCAAACTTGACGACTCTTTTGCGTTTGTAGCAAGACTTAGACTTGTTGTTTAAATAAAAGGCTTTAGGCTAACAAGTTGAACATGTGTGTCTCTGCCCCAACACAAAAATGTGTACTGTTTCGCACAAGGCCACTTATTCGCAAGAACTTGCACTTCAATGCCCTTTCTTCTCCAGTAACTATCCAATTCAGCTACTATTATTAAAACGTCTGAATGAGATCCGCTCCACATGTCCACGTACTGCCTATATCAGACACGTAGCTACGGGGGGCACGGGGGGACGTGCCCCAAAAATTTTCAGTAAGAGTTCTTGCAATGAATGAGGAAAAATTTATACAAGACCAGCTTTTTTGGAATACAAATATAAGAACGAAAAATGGAAAATCTTTCACCATTTTGAATCTAAAGTTCTTGAAATAGGCAAAAATTTTCAAAGGGGAGGGGCCCTCCCCTTAAACCCCTCCCCACATCGATGTGCCCCCCATATTGGTTATTCTGGCTACGGGCCTGGTCTACATAGCAGGCTGTACGGCATTTTCCTTGTTCAGTCATATCCGGTGGTTTGGGAAGCCAAGGGGCTGAGCAAACAGAGTCCGCTCCGCGGGGTAGTCCACGTACGGTACTCCATAGTCGAAATACCTCACTTTGCGTAAATGCTCCCACTACGATGTAAGCACGAGACGTTCTGTATGTTTATATGTGTACAGTATACTTTTGTATGAAGTTTCTTTTACACAAAGTAATGTTTTGGGCCCTCAAATGATAACGGCAACAACTGGGAGATATAACATTGGTTCAGCACTGATTTAAACTATCTATATGAATACCCAATACACATAGCATGTCCAGTTTAAACTGATCTGTGTTACAGAAACTGTAACACGTGTTACAAGAACTGTTAATGGTACGATACGGTTGAGGGATTTGCAGATAAGTAATTAATTTAGGAAAACGGCTGTCGAGTTCTCCGCATGGTACAGTGGTCATGAAGGAAGGCATGTTACCATGATTTTCAGGGTCCAGGGTTCGATTCCTCTTTTAAAATTAACAGAATTTACTCTTATTTTTTGAGGGTTAAGGTTATTCTTAGTGTTAGGGTTAGGGGAAAATTGGTGATATTTGAACGTTCCTCGTGTTACAAAATTATAACATGGCACAGTTTAAAACTGGAAACGGTATTCCACCATGTACAGTATTTACTGTACATGCTATGAAAATTGGCTGATATGAAACGTTTCAGCACATTGAGCGCACAATTCAACGAAAAGAAGGGAATTTTAAGTTTTCAAAAAATACCCTCTCCCGAGGTCAGATAACCTTCATATTTATTGTAAATGGTTACATCGTTAAGATATTTTCCTCACCAATACGTCAGCGAAATTTCAGTCAAATCTATGAAGAAATAGCGAAATGCCGAGCATTTAAACACGAAGACACTGCTGAACCCTTCAAAACAATCACGTGTTTGGAGCGATGCGTCACGCTACTGATGTTTGGTCAGTCATAACTTCTATTGTGTAATATAAATAGCTCGGTGATTTCCGGTGCCAGTCAGTGACATTGCTGTTATATATATATATATATATATATATATATATATATATATATATATATATATATATATATATATATATATATATATATATATATAACCCTAAATGGTCACTTTGGCGACACGGTAAAAAATGGTCACTTTGGGCGACAACAGTTAATTAGATATATTTGCATATTCATGCAGGTAAAAATTAACAAAAAAATACTTAATGATCTTCAGGAACGCCCCCAAGTTAAATATATGTCCAATTACCTGTGTAACGTAGGCACAACGTTTTATTAAATAAAACAGAAATAAATTGGTATTGCGCAATAAGGGTGTGTACACCTAACGTACCAATTTATTACATGCATGATATACACCCCCAAATTTCAGTAGTAAATTAATACACAATGGGATTCTAGTGCAACTTACCTATAGTAACCCAAAAAAGAGGGCGCTAGGATACTTTTATATATTTCAAAACTTTTGAAATAACATGCAGGGAATGGTTGTTATAACGTTGCAAACATTTAGGCGACACCGTATGTGCTAATGTCAATGTCGCCTAAAAGTACCATTTTTTCACCCGAAATGTCGCCTAAAGTGACCATTTAGGGAAATATATATATATATATATATATATATATATATATATATATATATATATATATATAGTCTGGTAGTTGTGGCTTGCCATTCCATTGATATTGAACGGAATATTTCCCTTTTAATCTTATCTAAGGTATGCGAAGTGTCAGTTTCTGTAGGTTAGTTCTTGTGTTGGTATCAGAAAATTAAAATATACCGTGGTAATATACATTAGGCAAATGTATATGTCCGTAAGTCAAGGTATAACAAATATGATGATACTAGCATGACACATCAGTCACAAATGCAAAAAGAATGTAAGGCTACCCCCGTCGTGGGCCGGCGTCGGGGGGAGGGGGGCTTCCTAGTCGGTTCGATAAACTATGAAGTCCTCGATGGCGACCATTCGCTCCCACGGTTTACCTGTTTTTGCTCTCGAGAGGGCAATTTTTTCAACAAGATCCAAAGATTTATTTCAGCTTCCTACAAAGTTTCGTTTCATATTGTCAAATAGTACAAGCCCGCTCCGCCTTAACAAGTTACATATAAAAAGACTGTTCTGCAGTACGTTAAACAACTCGCGGAGGGATGTGTCGGCATCAGCGGCTCGCCACAGGGGCACAGGGGGGCAAGTGCCCCCCCCCCAAAGTTTGCAAAGCATGGTCTTCAATCTTGCAACTTACATGTTTTACGAGATGGTATGAAGAAAATTATTTTAACATTTAGACGAAATCATCCCTTCCATCTCACAAATGTCATATGATTTATGAAGTTGTAGTTTTAAACTATTGCAATTTTTTCCGCAATTGTCAAGTACAATATGTATTTCGTGGTAATTTCAAGATTCAGCCCAGGTTGACTGGGTCATTTGGCCACTGGTCATGTGAATTAATTGTATAATCCAGGCGTCGTGGTTTCAATTTATTGTCAGACACGTATATCCTCCAGTGCGGAAGGTTCTAGTTTAAATAACAAACTTGAAAATGATAAAACACCTCACTTTCTAATAGGATAGCCATCATTAGCTTTGGTGGTCATTGATATTTTGAGCTACAAACTACAAACACTTTGCCTGAAACCTTCATTTTCCTTCATTTTTACATGAATACTTCATTTCATTTTCAAACATAAAGTCTTCAACACAACTCGAGAACACGCCACTGTAGCAGCATACTTACACTTCGACTCCCTCCAAAATTAAGGACTACATTTGTCCTTAATAATTTTGGCGGAGGAATTTCGTGAGTCAGTGACGCTTACCATCAGAGACTGATCTGACGTTAAGTCTGCCATGTCACCACTGGCAACGAATCCATATCAGATTCTTTGATGACGCAAATGACTGTCCTTTTATGAGGACAACTCGTAACTTAAGCTTCTGTTCAAAGAAACAAACTGTATATTTCACTTGAACTTTGAACTAATATTGCAAAACTTATAGCATCTTTTTTGGGTAAATTCTGAATGGATAGTACAGAGGAGAAGATTGTCTGACTTCGTGGTTAGCCAAAGGGTTTACAACCTTATTTAACTTACTTGAAACCCCAACACAATGATTATTAAGCAATTCTAGAAAAAATGCATTTGTTTTTAGTTTGATATGCGTCTCTATACTAATTAAAAAAGCAATAAGAAGGTAATTTAAAAGTAATCTGAAACGAAATTGAAAAAAGTATAGGGTACGTAGGGTGAGGTGTTTTTCGGATACGAGATAGATGTAACATTTTTTAACTGCATTAAAGTTGCTGTTAGAAAGTGTACCACAACGGAATACTGCAGCCATTTGCAGGGCTTTTAATTTTAAGAAATTGTAGTTTCCACTTTATAATAGGAAGTTTAGGTAGTGTAACGGCTTTAATGATTTTTGGAAAGGAAATGCAGAAGTTTAAGAAAATTTAAGGAATCTAAATGGAAAAGCGGGGAATATCTAAGGATATCAAGGAAAATCTAATGAAACTAGTAATGTATGAAACATCAAGAAAACTATACATTGTTTTTGGACATTGTCCTCTCTTGTGTACTTTAATGGCTCCTTGACTTAACAAAACTACTAGAATGCGACAGTGTACATACAGATGATTACAATATCTTAACTTTGGACATGTTCTGTGTGCATTAGGGTGATTTCTTTGGCTTACTGTGTCAGTAATTGAGTTTGAAATGTGAAACGAAGGAAATCTGACAAATAAGAGAAAATTTTTAGCTCCTCTCAGGAAATTTGATTTTGAAATGTGAAAGCATTACACATTTTAGCCGCATGCAAACCCTAGTGTATATAGACTGAACGTGACCGTATATTCTTTTTTACTATGGGGCATCCGATCTCTTAGAACCCTGATCATGTCCTTAGTATGTTTTGATTATGCAATCTCATGTAATTACGGAGTGAAGTAAAATTTAATGTAAAGTAGAACATTTTCCTTGATTATTTTCACTCCCCTGAAAAGAAGTGTAGTCTAGGAACGCAATGCTGAAATTCCACATTCGTCGGTTACATTGCCCGCCTGGTGGACGTGTATTACTCCTGCACCCAGTGCGACCGCCAAAAAGGAAAGGTAGAAATTTTGTAGAATTGCTTAGATAAAATTACAGAGAACCACATATCTTTTTAAAGGCAGTACTCTGTTCTTGTACATTAAATAGTATACTATCGTAATCTTTTCTCTTAATTCTAGACATGCAGCCTATGAAGCCCTTGGTAATTATACTATAAAATAATACAATATTTCTGCAACATAAGATTTACAAAATGAATGAATTTTACCCCTGCTTTTATGCAATTGATGTCGACAATGGCAAGTATTCAAATTATGAACTCATTTGCATTTTTGCATACGTAATGAGGCTGAAGAAACTAAAAACTAATTTCCAGTGAACAGCCCAACGTCATACCTTTCCAATGATGTTAGGTCCCAGTACAAAATATTTGTGTTAATTGGACACAAAAAATAATTTCATTAATAAATAAATTGGTCGAGGTCAGAGGTCAGTGAAACTGTGTATTTAAGGTTAATTAAAAATGAACAACTTCTCTGGTGGTGAAATGGAAATTAAGAGCTCCTACTGTTGTCTAGACGACCTTTTCCAAAGTCCCTTCGACTCTTTGGTAAAGAGCCGAAGGGAGAAAACCAATCGTTACTACCCAAGGAGTTCTGCTCCCCAAAAGAGATACTGAGACTTAACGTGACCAACCTCTTGACCTTCCAGACCTCTACATTATGGATCTGTCATGCGTGGCCCTGCTTTAGACTGTCTGAAAAGAACAGACTGATACTATACACATGATCTTAACCAAAAGGCCGAAAAGCGAAACGGCTCCGACTCTTATCAAGACTACCGATGTGCGATTTCTACTAAAATGAATCAAAGTATTCTTCTCTCTTTTCTTTTTCGTTTTTGTTAGTGACGGAATATCACGGTCGAGTTCTGTCTATATGCACTATGAATTGTATGCGGCTGACATGGTTACAGTATTCGATTTGTCCACGCTCTCTAACATTTACTAAAAGCGAGTGTCATTGGCTGGTGCATGTGGACGTCAAACATCTCGTTCCAATTGGTCTATTTAGTATGAACATTAATTCGATTTAATGACAGCATTAAATAATAAATGTAGACACTCTTTCGATTAAATTCTACTTTAATTATTTTAATATCTTTATTTTCTAGTAAGTGCTAATATTAAATCACATTAATGTCAACATTAAAATGATTCAATGTTAGCATTGAATCGGATAAATGTCGGCATTAAATAATTATTAAACCGAACTCATGCCAACATTAAATTGATTTAAATGCCAATATTAAAATCTGTTTATTGATCGGCTAATGCTTAAGCCAACAAAATGCTGACATTTATTCTACCTAATGTCGAAATTAGCTTCATTCATTATTCATTTCCACTGTGGCCAACTTTGGACGGATTTTTTCTGGCGAAAAGACGCACTCAAGACGCCAAAATTTCATTATTTGCTACTAGACGTAAAACTCGAAACCTCTTTTAGATGGACCGCGCACGAAGAGTGAAGGTCATGAAGCAGTACGGTAGAATATCATTCGTATTATGCTGTATGCGTACGCTTATTACTCGTTACATAGTTTTACAAAGGTAATTTTTTTCGGGGCCCTTGGCGCGGACCTACTATCGCTAACTTACGTGGTGACTTTTTTATTTATAAACTTACAAAAATAATGTGCTTTTGATTTTCAATCCCTGGGTTACTTCTACTTTCCCTAGCCCATATGCCCCATGTAACTGTTTGTCTGAATTCGAAATTGTGAAGATTTTTGTAAAGAGCTTGGTGTGTTCCTATTGTTAGCACAAAGCTACATTTATGAATTACTAACAGAGTTTCCGGGAGATAAACTTCATGGACGCCAATCACTGACGGTACCAAGAGACAAGGGGAAGTAATAGCCCCAGTTTTTAAAGCGGCAAAAAGTTAAAATAGTCTAATATCGCATTTGAGCTTATGATTTCTTTTGCAAAGGTGGGGGTGGAATGTATAATTCCTGGAAGTAAGGATGTCTTATTCCGCATATTTATGCTCGGTAAATCTTAACACTTCCAAATTTAAAGCGCGCATTCCCCGCAATGTTGCTATCCTCCTTACCTATAATTTACAAAGCTATTTCACATTTGCCATGTGTGTCTTTCACAAGATGGTAAGCGTCTTCATGGCAAAGTCTGGCAGTTCGAATTTGAAGGAACTCTCTCTGTTGATCATATATACATTGATTTCTTAATATTTTAACAACTGACTTCATATAACTAAATTGAACCCCTACCATTGGACGACACCCCTTCACTTTGACGAAGTAAAAATTGACAGATTTCCCTAAACTTACATAAAATCATATCAAAGATTTGCTAAAGATACCATCATTTTGCATTAAAGTCACCTTTAATGAAATAAACCTTACCCTTTGGACCCGACTCACAGAATATCACCCCTGTACCATAAGGACCCGACCCAGGCACCAACTGTGCCACCAAGTGTGCCACTGTATGGTTCTTTACAAAAATAGTTATGTGCAGTGCACAGGCACATTGAGAAAACGAATATAAAAGCACCAGTTTTATTAAATCCTAGTTTTGAGAGCGAAATGTTTCCAAGGGATTCATTCCTGATTCTCCCTCCTCCCCCCTACGGACGTCTTGAATATGATGCAATCAGTATCCATGCAAATGGCTCTTCAGAAAAGTTCCTCGCTACTGAGCTGTTTACGAAGGAAATTAAGTCTTATTTTTCACTTCCTACAATACAATTTTACCCAGTATTATTTGTTCCCACTTTAACTTTCTTTGAAAGTCTAAATTCCTACAACATGTAATTTTGAAGCTAAGATATTATTCAAACACACCTTAGAAGGTTCAAAAGTGTTATTTCTGGCAAAGCGGTGAGCATTTTGCCAAACATTGCCGTTACACTAGCTTCATGGTGTTGGCACTCCTCCCACTGCCAGCATTTCACTCTAAACTCTCCAAGTCCCCCCCCCCCCATCCTCCACCCAGGAAAATTCCGATTTGCCCTCGTTAAAGTTGTCGCCTTGCAAAATGTCAATACAATTAAGTCAAAAAGCTGTGCTACCTGAACAGTAATAAGCTGTACTAATTTGTACAAAATTAACAAAAGAAATAAAAATAACCTGTAAACCCCGACACTATTCTTGCATATACTATAAGTAACTTAATAATTGTTAAAGTTTGAAGAGGTTTATCTTGAAAACGGTAATAGACTTTAATGGATTTTTCATCTTTATTTGAAAACTGTCGATTGTAAACAGGATCTCTTTGGTTAACGGACACCATAACCCTAAGTCCTAGGTTCTCGCGTTTTGCCCTACCCCAGAAGGATTTGAACTTAGGTGTAGGATAATTTGTTTTCAGCAACCCTAACCCTAAATCATGCTAAAAATGGTATTATTCTGATAATTGCAAGTGGAAATTAGTCAAGTCAAAAGGAAACAGGCTGCAAACGGAAAGTTGTTGGATTTTTATTCACTCTGGTCTCTTTAGGAAGACGCAGAAACAATATGTAAAAGAAAAAAAACCGCTAGAAATAGGATAAGTTTGAAAGGTAAAAAAATCTTAAAGCATCCATTCTGTAAGAGGTAAACAAGGGCTTCACTCATTAAAAAAAGTGGCGAAGAATAAAAATTTAATCTTAAAAATGTACAATCGTCATAATTATATTTTCCAACTGCTTTGCTTGGTATCTTTATGGTTTTCTAACATCTATACTCATGGTTTACAAATTAGGGAAACAGTACAAAGGTCCTCATTTTTCTTTAAAGTTTCTTAAATGGTACAACAAATCGTGTAAAACCATGTTATTTTAATCAGCTGCTACCGGATATGTCTAGATTTGCCAAGATATTAATTCCTAATTGTGGTCGGAGAAACCAGTTTAATTAAATGTGAGTACAGACCAATAGGTAAATTAAGTAAAGAAATTAAGTAAGTAAAGAAATTAGGTAAGGAAATTTAAAATAAAACAAAACTGCAAAATCTGCACTTCTACAGGGGAAAAAATTGACAATCAATTTGCAATTTATATCATCCTTTGGACAATCTTCATTATCTTACAACAGAAACAAATCAAAGTGATCTGCCTATGCTTAGTTTGAAAGTCCGTTGTCTTTTTAAACAAAATATTTGCTAAGCAGGTGGAGTACCTGTTTGCCAAAGGGGCTAACCTTTGAAAAATTATACACTTAAAACGTTTTATAATGACAGAATAAAAGGCTGAAGGGTGCCGTCCTGTTTGATACAAACCGACCTTGTACTCTTTCTACGGCCAAATGCCCGATCAGGTTTTGTTTGAACTGGATACGGCCGTCTCGTTATATCTCGTCCAAGTAGCAGCTCCCTAGATACTTTGTTGCTTACATAATTACGCTGTTTGACGGGTGTGCTACTACTTTGCAATATTACCGAGATTGTACATTGCAGGGCGAGACAAGGTAAACTGTTTAGCTGTATGTAAACCTCATTGGCGTGGCCAGGATTTGGAGTGGGGGGGGGGGGTTGCAAGATAAGGTCCCTATGAGCGTCAAGAAAATGGAGAGGGTGGGGTTACCTATCATGAAAAGTTACAGGGTTGTATCATCAATTTGGGTCTGACATTTGGCATTTTGATGTATAAGTGGGTAGGTTATAAGGAGGGAACTTTTATCCCATGTTTTAGGCAACTTTAGGACCTAAACAAAGTTGTTTATCTCAATTTTTGATATTTTGTGGCCATACTTTTTCAGGTGAGAAGCTCTAGGTGACTTTTCTGCAAATATATTTTGAAATGTCTGTAAATTTGTGTCTTTTTTCTAATTCTAGACATTTATTCCTCAATCTATTAAATTACAAGTTCAATCGTAATTTCGATTGATCACCGAGTGACATAAATCTTTTGTATTAAGAAAGTAAGCAGAACTATGAAGGAGGTCATTGAAGTGACAAGAGTTTGCCGGAAATCTGGAATTACCCCATGTCCGACCAACTCAGCCTTTTAAGCAATTAAGCACTAAAGTCCATTTGGTCAGTAAATACTATTGCGAAGGGCAAAATCGTCCCTGACGAGGTTGGAATAATAAAATTTGCGGAATATCACAACCCTCGTGCTTTTGTGAATCTCCACTTCTGGGTAATAACACACTTCTTTGTAACACCATGATTGCCTAAGGCAGTAGCGTAGCCAGGATTTCTCTCACTGCGGGGGGAGGGGGGGGGGGCATGCAGTATTGTGTGATCGCCGGCCTGGGGAAAGGGTCTGAGAGGAGGGGTGCGCCCTCCCCTCTGAATTTTTTGTTTGGAAAATTAGGTGTCCTTACATGCAATCTGGTGCCACATGTGCTACCGTTTCAAGTAAAAACTGTGTTAAAAAATTTACGTATTTTAGATACTTTAAAATATTGGCATCAGTGGGGGAATACCCCAGTGGACCCCTAAATACGCCACTGGTCAAAGGGCACAGTTATAGGGTCTTACCACTTTCCTCAAGCATAAGGTATTAACCTACATAAAATGGTCAACTGTATTTTTCTTAGTTTTGCCTATCGGTGAGTCGTTTAGGTGAAGCAGTGTGCTCCGTCTAGGACAATATACCCTTTTCCAAAGAACAATCACAAAGGATTGTGCGATAGAGTTTTGGTGTGTAGTTTTTGTCAGTGACGATTTATTGTGGACAAAAAGCTCTAACCCATAAACCTTTGTAATTTGCTATTTGGAACGGAGGGTCTGTTGATAAATATAACTGATGGACAGTCTACCCACACACTTGGAGAACCTAGCGTACGTACGTCGGCGTCCCCCATTATCAAAAAAGTGAGGCAAACGTCTGATAGGATCGTAGATACCACAAACAACAAATAAATATCATTCTTAATCTTTGAAATATCTGCTTATGAATATTTTCCGATTGCAGATGACTTCATAAATTTTATATGCAGGTTTGGCTGAGAAGGTTTGGTATTGCGCTGTTTTTGTTTCATTTTGCATATTGTGCTCATGGGTGTAAACGTTATAGCTTGGGGCAGTTACACGGGCATTGGGGTCAAAGATCACGTTGCCAATGAAAACAAACCCGGCCGGATTGTGTTTGTTGTGTATACGCGTAGAACTTGTTTTCATATCGGCCTGCTCGTTGCTACCCGGATGTGACTTCACGCCCGCCCTAGGCTACTCACTGACATATCCATTTCTTCAAATTTTTTGAGATAGTTTTAAGTCATAAAGATTAGCTGCAACAACAAAATATGTAGGAATGTATGGTAAAAAATATTTGAAAAAAAAAGACTGATCAATTGCAGTGGCCATGTGACATAAGATAGTCTTTCCACTAGTCACTGGCAGTTCATTTGGGAAGTAACTGAGACAGTCCCCTCATCAGGAGACGTGAAAAATGACGATTTTTCGACAATTCAATTTATTTGGGAAATAGCAGTTCCTTTGGGAGACGTAGGTATGATGACATTTCGACAAGTCAATTTACTTGGGAAATACAAGTTTGCTTGGAAGACGCATGGAAGGAACAGTAGCATATAGCCAAGTTGGCAACAGTGGAGGTGCAAAGAGGAAAAAATGCCGATGTAGTCAAAATATTTTCAAATATACCGACAGTGAGACAAGTCCGTTCATACTAACTCACATAGGATTCCAACAGGTTAACGTCACAGTGATCAAACATAAGGTTGTACAACATGATTTACAATTTGAAAGTACATTTGTTGAGTAAATCGTTACGGATCCAAGGTCACTTTGTTAAGGAGTTTGGAGAGCTTGCCCGAAAGAAATGTTCAGATCAGACCGAACCACTATTAGATCAATTTCTGTATGCAGTTTCGTAAATGGCACGCAAGAAATAATCACACGTTAGTAAAAATGGCGAGGACGTGAAGGCGTTTGGGGAATCCCCCCGCCTAATTTTCAAATTAAGCACTCCATAGGCGCAGGAAGGTGTTCGAGACGGGGAAGGGGCTGAACGTTGTTTCGGACCGTCGTCCAGGGGAGATCTAGGGGGTGAACTTTTGAATATTTGAGGGTGCTTATAGATACAATTTGGTGCAACATATCAGGCAAATTTTCAGGAAAAGTAATTCAAATTTTTCATTTTTTTCCTACACAAGGAAAAAAATAAAGGTTTTCGTCCTTGGATTGAGGGGCAGAAGCATAGCAAGTTCCGCCCATTACATTTTGGCTGGGGGCTAAAGCCCTCCAGTCCACACCATTTCCTTCGCCTATGAAGCAAGCGGTTACATATACTATTCCTGGCATCTGGCAATCAACATAAGTATACGTTGAATTAAATGATTGGAGTAGCCACGTTCAGACGTCTGGGAATCAGAGGAGGGGGATTATTAGTCTACACAGTTTATAAATACATTCTTTCAATGAATGACCTCTAGGAATGACTACATCTCGATAAGTCAGTCCATTTGGGAAATAGTAGCTTCCTTGGATACGTAAGCATGACAAATTCTCCACAATAAGGCGCAGGTCACACCAGAGCGATTTTGGATAGGATTACGGTCCGATTTTTGTGAGTTTTAGTTAAAATCTTTTCCATCCCTGGTAGAAAAGAGCCAAAAATTTGCCACACTGTTTAAATGTATGATTTGCATCAGAGGACCACGAAAATGAAATGTAAACTAATTATTTCGTGACGTCACATCAGCAGACACGATTTATCGGACACCAGTGCCAAATCGAATTGATTTTTGAAAAAAAAGTTATATAATGGTAGTATAGCAGTTTATTGTGTGACAAACTAGGATCAGTTATCGATATAGCGTGACTATCCTTAGAATAAAGTCTGAATAAAAACTATTGATCCGATTTAGAAAAGTTCTGATCGGATTTCGGATTGAAAATCGCTGTAGTGTGACCCGTCCTTAAAGCGACCTACTACGGCGGGATTCAGTTCGTTGTTGCATGTGGTTATAAATTTTACATTTCAGTCCCATATCATGCTGCGGCAAAATCATTTTGTTACCCAAACCAAAAACACCAAAGACCCCGTGAAGTTAAAAACTTCCATTTGCATAACCAGAGACAAACTTTGTTTCTCCAGAGACATAATGTTGTTATTTGTAAAAAATGTTTTCATCTTGTAATGTTAAACTTCAGAAACAAATATTCAAGATGGTGCAAATCAGTTGGTATTTCAGTAGAAACCGTTGTGTATGTAGGGTACCTAGGGTACATGGCAGCAAGGTGGTTTTCATCTTTACCACTCCGGGATGGAGTGTCATCCTTACGGCAATTTTTTCGAAAGTGGGGTTCCCCTTTCCGTTTTTCAGAAATCTATTTGTAGATTTGTAAAAAAATGTTTTCATCTTGTAATGTTAAACTTCAGAAACAAATATTCAAGATGGTGCAAATCAGTTGGTATTTCAGTAGAAACCGTTGTGTATGTAGGGTACCTAGGGTACATGGCAGCAAGGTGGTTTTCATCTTTACCACTCCGGGATGGAGTGTCATCCTTACGGCAATTTTTTCGAAAGTGGGGTTCCCCTTTCCGTTTTTCAGAAATCTATTTGAGTGATGTGGCTTAGATCCAGAATGGTGATATCTTTGCCAAAGTTCTGAGCGGAGTATATGTTTACAAATTATTATTATTATTTTTATTATTAACTGACTTTTTTTGTGTTGTATAGCCACGAAGGCTGTAAGCGGTAACCCTGGGCGGACTGCATAGGGCCAGTTGATACACCTCTGCTGCAAAGGTTATATATCCTACCTATGACGACCCCTATAGACCCCTATAGACCCCGAAAACGAGGTGGTTGTAATTGCCTTCAAGGAACATTAAAGTTGTATTTGAGTGAGACGGGGAATGAACCAATGTTTACAGTCAACCGTATCATCATACTTAGATCACATTTAGGCATTCAATATTCAAAAATGTTTGTTGTTGAGAGTAGCATACAAAATAATCTGAGGCGAAGGACGATTCGTCCCCGCGGCAGCCGAAAAACAGACAACCAGGAAAATAAAATTTGAAAGCTTAAAAGTAATCCAGGCGCGGATCAAAGGGTGGGGGGGGGGGGGCTTTCCCGGCCTCAGCCCTCCCTTTTTCGTCACATTAACAATAACAAATGCGCGAAAATTTGGATAATGTTAATCTAGGAGAATATTCAAGAGGGCCTCAGCGCTCTACTCGGCCTGGACATCCCGGTACCTGTTATGTGCCGGCGCCCGAGACAACTCAGCAGCTGAGACATGTCGGCCAACGACACAACTCGCTCCCGATTTCCTCCCGAGGAAAAGTCTCGTTCCCAAGTGTAATTGCAATGCTTTGCTTTTAATTGGTCACTTAAAATTACAGCTGGATAGACAAAAGGAAGACATATCCTTCACCCTCCCCCCCCCCCCATTTGCAGAAAATTTCCTGACTTACATAAAATCTGGGAAATTGTAGAGGTTCTTTATTAAGGATTTTAGGAAAACTATTTTCAGGTACTTCTTACCCATTCTAGCTGGAACGATTTAGCGTAGTAAACGTTTGGGATCTGAAGTTGAAAACTGAAAACAAAATAGAACAGGATATGTCTTAAAGATCAGTTGGAAAAAGTTTGTATCATAACTTATAATACAGTAGTTGACTTAATGAACTAGCTATACTGGTAGAAATGCCATACTTGAAGAACAGATCTTGTTATATACTTTTTGTTTTGCATTTTGTCTTTAAATTGTTTTGCATACATATCCTCGTACAACTAACAAGAAACACAAGGACGTATTCCCGCCCTTTGCAGTGGAACACAAAAAAGAAAAAAGGTGCCTGTGCCTTACAATAATTGAAAATAGCTAATAATTCAGGGCGGTTGGATTTTGATATAAAATGAAAGGTTGGAAAAGGACCTAGGACACCAATTTTTATTTCTTTCTGAATTAAGGAAAGACTCAGTATAACATCACTTGGGTGTATAACTGTTAAAATCGATAAAATGTAATTTAACATTTATTTGTGCTCCGCCAAACCTATTAAACTGGTGAGATATAACTTAACTCATAATGAAAAAAAGAAGCATAAAGTATTCTTACCGTATTGGGGGAGTCTAATCAACTCCAGAGTTAGGCATTCCCATGGGAAGTAGTTGTGGCTATAGCACATATCACAGTTTGCTTTGTTACATTGTGCCTACTTACAAGCAGTGGTTAAAAAATTCAAATAAATGCTTTAAGAATCTAAGCTAGACCTAGCCAAAGTTTCTTTGATAAAAGATCATAACTGCAATATGTTTATGCAAGTCCTGAATTTGCCTTGATTATTACGTCTTAAATAAAGAACTACACCATAAATGCCAGTATGTGTAAGTATAAGATTTGGATATTGGTATTATAGATTTGGATAGACTGACCTTAAAATTAATGCCATGTTCCTTACATGTGAGCATTAGTGAAACCAGAAAGCACAAAGACTGTGCATGATTCCTTGCTGAAAGGGAATGATTTGTTGCACTGACTCGGTTCATCCCTCAGATTTACACTTCTTGACCTTTTTCATTTTTACGATGTTTTCACATCTTGACCTCTGCTGACCTCATATGACCTTTGAACCCTACCAAAAGTGAATAAAAAAATTAAAAAAAAATGTCCCAGGAGGGAATCTTACCCGGGACCGTCTGCGTGAGAAACCGAGGTCTAATCCACTATGCCATCAAAAAACTCGTTCAGCATATAGTATTTCTAATCATCCTATAGTCACAGCATCCTTTACACGTGTTAATAATTAGGTAATTCAAATAAGAATTATTACTGTAATAGTTATGCTTGTGAAAAAAAATGTTTTTCTCTGTTATTGGAATGGTACAAAGTTCAACCTAAACTTTTCGCTGAACACAATTTGGAGATACCACCCACTGTCTATTTAGTTTACGAGGTTTTCGGGTTCACCTCTGATGACCTCTGATGATCTTCCACCTCCAACAAACCCCATACCAAATGGGAAAAGGATCCATCATCCCTGTCTCGAAATATCGTGTTTTTTCAAGGTTTTCGGTTTTTGACCTCTGATGACCTCAAATGACCTTTAACCTCCACTTAGACAACATGGTTCATTTTGTCAACATGATAAAGTTAGATACCAAGTATGAAGATTGTCCGTCATTGCCATCTTGAGATATCCCTTTTACGGCTCAGTTTCTAACCAATTGCTTTAAGTCGGGCCGGCCACGGCCTCTTTTCCAGTTGTGGCTCACTGGCTTGTTTACCCTACTCCATTGCTTATGCTGAGCACCAATCACAATGGCAGCTTAGGTTCCACTTTTAAAGTCTTTGGTTTGACCCGGCCAGGAGTCGAACCCCCGACCTTCCGGCTGCACGTCGGGTGCTCTAACCACTTGACCATGCTGTCGGCCCCTCATACAAGTCGGCCTCTGATACAAGTTACATTAGAGGGTGAAAGAAATTCCAATAGTAATGATAAACCAAAACCTTCGTTCTATGATTCCTTGCTGAAAAAGGTACGTGTAAAGTCCTGCGTTCTGTCTGACTAGACTTGGTATTTAAAGTTAATGAGATATGACGGCAGACCTCTTATGACCTCAGAGGACCTTTGCCCTCCACTAAAGATTATGTGGTAATCTACCAATGTGACACGTCTGCACGGGAAGTCTGCCGTCCCTCTGAGTTATCTCTCTTGAGATATACTGTTCATGAGGATTTTTCAGTTTAACTACTGGCAATCTATAATGACCTTTGACTACCACTAAAAACGATAGTCGTCTTGACCTTAGTATTGAGCCTACAAAATTTAAGTGAAACATCCCTCATAGTTTCAATTTCTGGGATATACTCTTACCACGTTTTTATAAATGAACGTCCAGTGATCTCAAATGACCATTGACTTCAACGAAAAGCAATACGAATCTTGAATGTAACATAATAAATGTACATTTTTAGTATTACATCCCTCAAAGTTATCTTCCTTTAGATTTAAATTCACGAGTTTTCACAATTACAAGGGAAACTCAAATGTCCTTTGACTGCCACAAAAATGACAAGTTTCTTGAACGCAATGTGGAACATTCACATGCTAACTGTGAAATACATCAAGTTTACCATTCATGAGACTTTGTAATGAAAAGGTTGCCAACGTTTGACATCTGACGACCCCAAAACGATCTCTGAACCTCCACTACAAGGGATAGCATTCCTGAAATTAAAATGGGACTTCCTCTTAATATCACTCAGTGTTACTCTTATTGAGATATTGCGTTATAGGTAGTTAAAAGGGTCTATCACAGATGACCTTGAACTATCCCAATTTAGAGTTATTTTTCTTAATGTAACAAATTTATATCCAAAATATGGTTCGAATTTGTAATATCGTCTTTACAACGTTTTCGGTTATTGACATGTGGTGAATTCAAGTGACATCTCACCTTCAAAAAAACAAAAGCATTTATCTTCTCAATAATTAACATCTAGATACTGGGCAAAATAGTTTCTATTATGCCTAATATCGTACGTACAAGCCACATGCTTTAAGCACACACTAACGATCACATGCACTCATATGCAAAAACACGTCAGTGTGATTGCATAGATTCCTAAGGCCTTCGGCAAGGAATCAAACAATAATGTGATAGTACAGACACTACAAAGTATTTCACAAAAAGAGGGCCCAAGCTTAAAGTTAAATAAAAACATATTTGAGTCAAGTATGTTTTAAATTGGGAGGCAGAAAGGTAAACTAAATTTATTACAAGAATGATTAATTGAATCAATCATGTTACTTTTTCTCTTACGCACCTAAGAATATCCAACGGAAAATACTGTACATGGGACTACACAGTCCAAAACAAGTAAATGGCAGACCACCCAGCTCAACACGGACTCGCCGACCTCCGACGTCACCACGGCTGGCCAGACAACTCAGCCAACCACGGAGCTCACCACCGACCTGGGCACCACCGCCCCCGACACCACGGCTCAGCAGACGACTCAGTCGACCACCCAAGCCGACACCACCCGGACCACGACGGTCGCCGGCACCACCGAGGTCACCACCGAGCCCGAGAGCACGGCAGCCGACACCACCCAGCTGACCACCGAGGCCGCCACCACTGCCGCGGCCAGCACTCGAGTCACCACACAAGCTGAAACCACCGCCGCTGCCAGCACGGCTGGCCAGACGACGCCGCTGACCACCCAGGGCCTGACCACCGCCGCGGCCAGCACCCAGGCCGACACCACCCAGGTCACCACGGCCGGCCAGACCACCCAGCTCAGCACGGACTCGCCGACCCCCGACGTCACCACGGCTGGCCAGACAACTCAGCCAACCACGGAGCTCACCACCGACCTGGGCACCACCGCGCCCGACACCACGGCTCAGCAGACGACTCAGTCGACCACCCAAGCCGACACCACCCGGGTCACGACGGTCGCCGGCACCACCGAGGTCACCACCGAGCCCGAGAGCACGGCAGCCGACACCACCCAGCTGACCACCGAGGCCGCCACCACTGCCGCGGCCAGCACTCGAGTCACCACACAAGCTGAAACCACCGCCGCTGCCAGCACGGCTGGCCAGACGACGCCGCTGACCACCCAGGGCCTGACCACCGCCGCGGCCAGCACCCAAGCCGACACCACCCAGGTCACCACGGCCGGCCAGACCACCCAGCTCAGCACGGACTCGCCGACCTCCGACGTCACCACGGCTGGCCAGACAACTCAGCCAACCACGGAGCTCACCACCGACCTGGGCACCACCGCGCCCGACACCACGGCTCAGCAGACGACTCAGTCGACCACCCAAGCCGACACCACCCGGGCCACGACGGTCGCCGGCACCACCGAGGTCAGCACCGAGCCCGAGAGCACGGCAGCCGACACCACCCAGCTGACCACCGAGGCCGCCACCACTGCCGCGGCCAGCACTCGAGTCACCACACAAGCTGAAACCACCGCCGCTGCCAGCACGGCGGGCCAGACGACGCCGCTGACCACCGCCGCGGCCAGCACCCAGGCCGACACCACCCAGGTCACCACGGCCGGCCAGACCACCCAGCTCAGCACGGACTCGCCGACCTCCGACGTCACCACGGCTGGCCAGACAACTCAGCCAACCACGGAGCTCACCACCGACCTGGGCACCACCGCGCCCGACACCACGGCTCAGCAGACGACTCAGTCGACCACCCAAGCCGACACCACCCGGGCCACGACGGTCGCCGGCACCACCGAGGTCACCACCGAGCCCGAGAGCACGGCAGCCGACACCACCCAGCTGACCACCGAGGCCGCCACCACTGCCGCGGCCAGCACTCGAGTCACCACACAAGCTGAAACCACCGCCGCTGCCAGCACGGCTGGCCAGACGACGCCGCTGACCACCCAGGGCCTGACCACCGCCGCGGCCAGCACCCAAGCCGACACCACCCAGGTCACCACGGCCGGCCAGACCACCCAGCTCAGCACGGACTCGCCGACCTCCGCCGGCACCACCGAGGTCAGCACCGAGCCCGAGAGCACGGCAGCCGACACCACCCAGCTGACCACCGAGGCCGCCACCACTGCCGCGGCCAGCACTCGAGTCACCACACAAGCTGAAACCACCGCCGCTGCCAGCACGGCTGGCCAGACGACGCCGCTGACCACCGCCGCGGCCAGCACCCAAGCTGACACCACGGAGCTCACCACCGACCTGGGCACCACCGCGCCCGACACCACGGCTCAGCAGACGACTCAGTCGACCACCCAAGCCGACACCACCCGGGCCACGACGGTCGCCGGCACCACCGAGGTCACCACCGAGCCCGAGAGCACGGCAGCCGACACCACCCAGCTGACCACCGAGGCCGCCACCACTGCCGCGGCCAGCACTCGAGTCACCACACAAGCTGAAACCACCGCCGCTGCCAGCACGGCTGGCCAGACGACGCCGCTGACCACCCAGGGCCTGACCACCGCCGCGGCCAGCACCCAAGCCGACACCACCCAGGTCACCACGGCCGGCCAGACCACCCAGCTCAGCACGGACTCGCCGACCTCCGACGTCACCACGGCTGGCCAGACAACTCAGCCAACCACGGAGCTCACCACCGACCTGGGCACCACCGCGCCCGACACCACGGCTCAGCAGACGACTCAGTCGACCACCCAAGCCGACACCACCCGGGCCACGACGGTCGCCGGCACCACCGAGGTCACCACCGAGCCCGAGAGCACGGCAGCCGACACCACCCAGCTGACCACCGAGGCCGCCACCACTGCCGCGGCCAGCACTCGAGTCACCACACAAGCTGAAACCACCGCCGCTGCCAGCACGGCTGGCCAGACGACGCCGCTGACCACCCAGGGCCTGACCACCGCCGCGGCCAGCACCCAGGCCGACACCACCCAGGTCACCACGGCCGGCCAGACCACCCAGCTCAGCACGGACTCGCCGACCTCCGACGTCACCACGGCTGGCCAGACAACTCAGCCAACCACGGAGCTCACCACCGACCTGGGCACCACCGCGCCCGACACCACGGCTCAGCAGACGACTCAGTCGACCACCCAAGCCGACACCACCCGGGCCACGACGGTCGCCGGCACCACCGAGGTCACCACCGAGCCCGAGAGCACGGCAGCCGACACCACCCAGCTGACCACCGAGGCCGCCACCACTGCCGCGGCCAGCACTCGAGTCACCACACAAGCTGAAACCACCGCCGCTGCCAGCACGGCTGGCCAGACGACGCCGCTGACCACCCAGGGCCTGACCACCGCCGCGGCCAGCACCCAGGCCGACACCACCCAGGTCACCACGGCCGGCCAGACCACCCAGCTCAGCACGGACTCGCCGACCTCCGACGTCACCACGGCTGGCCAGACAACTCAGCCAACCACGGAGCTCACCACCGACCTGGGCACCACCGCGCCCGACACCACGGCTCAGCAGACGACTCAGTCGACCACCCAAGCCGACACCACCCGGGCCACGACGGTCGCCGGCACCACCGAGGTCACCACCGAGCCCGAGAGCACGGCAGCCGACACCACCCAGCTGACCACCGAGGCCGCCACCACTGCCGCGGCCAGCACTCGAGTCACCACACAAGCTGAAACCACCGCCGCTGCCAGCACGGCTGGCCAGACGACGCCGCTGACCACCCAGGGCCTGACCACCGCCGCGGCCAGCACCCAGGCCGACACCACCCAGGTCACCACGGCCGGCCAGACCACCCAGCTCAGCACGGACTCGCCGACCTCCGACGTCACCACGGCTGGCCAGACAACTCAGCCAACCACGGAGCTCACCACCGACCTGGGCACCACCGCGCCCGACACCACGGCTCAGCAGACGACTCAGTCGACCACCCAAGCCGACACCACCCGGGCCACGACGGTCGCCGGCACCACCGAGGTCACCACCGAGCCCGAGAGCACGGCAGCCGACACCACCCAGCTGACCACCGAGGCCGCCACCACTGCCGCGGCCAGCACTCGAGTCACCACACAAGCTGAAACCACCGCCGCTGCCAGCACGGCTGGCCAGACGACGCCGCTGACCACCCAGGGCCTGACCACCGCCGCGGCCAGCACCCAGGCCGACACCACCCAGGTCACCACGGCCGGCCAGACCACCCAGCTCAGCACGGACTCGCCGACCTCCGACGTCACCACGGCTGGCCAGACAACTCAGCCAACCACGGAGCTCACCACCGACCTGGGCACCACCGCGCCCGACACCACGGCTCAGCAGACGACTCAGTCGACCACCCAAGCCGACACCACCCGGGCCACGACGGTCGCCGGCACCACCGAGGTCACCACCGAGCCCGAGAGCACGGCAGCCGACACCACCCAGCTGACCACCGAGGCCGCCACCACTGCCGCGGCCAGCACTCGAGTCACCACACAAGCTGAAACCACCGCCGCTGCCAGCACGGCTGGCCAGACGACGCCGCTGACCACCCAGGGCCTGACCACCGCCGCGGCCAGCACCCAGGCCGACACCACCCAGGTCACCACGGCCGGCCAGACCACCCAGCTCAGCACGGACTCGCCGACCTCCGACGTCACCACGGCTGGCCAGACAACTCAGCCAACCACGGAGCTCACCACCGACCTGGGCACCACCGCGCCCGACACCACGGCTCAGCAGACGACTCAGTCGACCACCCAAGCCGACACCACCCGGGCCACGACGGTCGCCGGCACCACCGAGGTCACCACCGAGCCCGAGAGCACGGCAGCCGACACCACCCAGCTGACCACCGAGGCCGCCACCACTGCCGCGGCCAGCACTCGAGTCACCACACAAGCTGAAACCACCGCCGCTGCCAGCACGGCTGGCCAGACGACGCCGCTGACCACCCAGGGCCTGACCACCGCCGCGGCCAGCACCCAGGCCGACACCACCCAGGTCACCACGGCTGGCCAGACAACTCAGCCAACCACGGAGCTCACCACCGACCTGGGCACCACCGCGCCCGACACCACGGCTCAGCAGACGACTCAGTCGACCACCCAAGCCGACACCACCCGGGCCACGACGGTCGCCGGCACCACCGAGGTCACCACCGAGCCCGAGAGCACGGCAGCCGACACCACCCAGCTGACCACCGAGGCCGCCACCACTGCCGCGGCCAGCACTCGAGTCACCACACAAGCTGAAACCACCGCCGCTGCCAGCACGGCTGGCCAGACGACGCCGCTGACCACCCAGGGCCTGACCACCGCCGCGGCCAGCACCCAGGCCGACACCACCCAGGTCACCACGGCCGGCCAGACCACCCAGCTCAGCACGGACTCGCCGACCTCCGACGTCACCACGGCTGGCCAGACAACTCAGCCAACCACGGAGCTCACCACCGACCTGGGCACCACCGCGCCCGACACCACGGCTCAGCAGACGACTCAGTCGACCACCCAAGCCGACACCACCCGGGCCACGACGGTCGCCGGCACCACCGAGGTCACCACCGAGCCCGAGAGCACGGCAGCCGACACCACCCAGCTGACCACCGAGGCCGCCACCACTGCCGCGGCCAGCACTCGAGTCACCACACAAGCTGAAACCACCGCCGCTGCCAGCACGGCTGGCCAGACGACGCCGCTGACCACCCAGGGCCTGACCACCGCCGCGGCCAGCACCCAGGCCGACACCACCCAGGTCACCACGGCCGGCCAGACCACCCAGCTCAGCACGGACTCGCCGACCTCCGACGTCACCACGGCTGGCCAGACAACTCAGCCAACCACGGAGCTCACCACCGACCTGGGCACCACCGCGCCCGACACCACGGCTCAGCAGACGACTCAGTCGACCACCCAAGCCGACACCACCCGGGCCACGACGGTCGCCGGCACCACCGAGGTCACCACCGAGCCCGAGAGCACGGCAGCCGACACCACCCAGCTGACCACCGAGGCCGCCACCACTGCCGCGGCCAGCACTCGAGTCACCACACAAGCTGAAACCACCGCCGCTGCCAGCACGGCTGGCCAGACGACGCCGCTGACCACCCAGGGCCTGACCACCGCCGCGGCCAGCACCCAGGCCGACACCACCCAGGTCACCACGGCCGGCCAGACCACCCAGCTCAGCACGGACTCGCCGACCTCCGACGTCACCACGGCTGGCCAGACAACTCAGCCAACCACGGAGCTCACCACCGACCTGGGCACCACCGCGCCCGACACCACGGCTCAGCAGACGACTCAGTCGACCACCCAAGCCGACACCACCCGGGCCACGACGGTCGCCGGCACCACCGAGGTCACCACCGAGCCCGAGAGCACGGCAGCCGACACCACCCAGCTGACCACCGAGGCCGCCACCACTGCCGCGGCCAGCACTCGAGTCACCACACAAGCTGAAACCACCGCCGCTGCCAGCACGGCTGGCCAGACGACGCCGCTGACCACCCAGGGCCTGACCACCGCCGCGGCCAGCACCCAGGCCGACACCACCCAGGTCACCACGGCCGGCCAGACCACCCAGCTCAGCACGGACTCGCCGACCTCCGACGTCACCACGGCTGGCCAGACAACTCAGCCAACCACGGAGCTCACCACCGACCTGGGCACCACCGCGCCCGACACCACGGCTCAGCAGACGACTCAGTCGACCACCCAAGCCGACACCACCCGGGCCACGACGGTCGCCGGCACCACCGAGGTCACCACCGAGCCCGAGAGCACGGCAGCCGACACCACCCAGCTGACCACCGAGGCCGCCACCACTGCCGCGGCCAGCACTCGAGTCACCACACAAGCTGAAACCACCGCCGCTGCCAGCACGGCTGGCCAGACGACGCCGCTGACCACCCAGGGCCTGACCACCGCCGCGGCCAGCACCCAAGCCGACACCACCCAGGTCACCACGGCCGGCCAGACCACCCAGCTCAGCACGGACTCGCCGACCTCCGACGTCACCACGGCTGGCCAGACAACTCAGCCAACCACGGAGCTCACCACCGACCTGGGCACCACCGCGCCCGACACCACGGCTCAGCAGACGACTCAGTCGACCACCCAAGCCGACACCACCCGGGCCACGACGGTCGCCGGCACCACCGAGGTCACCACCGAGCCCGAGAGCACGGCAGCCGACACCACCCAGCTGACCACCGAGGCCGCCACCACTGCCGCGGCCAGCACTCGAGTCACCACACAAGCTGAAACCACCGCCGCTGCCAGCACGGCTGGCCAGACGACGCCGCTGACCACCCAGGGCCTGACCACCGCCGCGGCCAGCACCCAGGCCGACACCACCCAGGTCACCACGGCCGGCCAGACCACCCAGCTCAGCACGGACTCGCCGACCTCCGACGTCACCACGGCTGGCCAGACAACTCAGCCAACCACGGAGCTCACCACCGACCTGGGCACCACCGCGCCCGACACCACGGCTCAGCAGACGACTCAGTCGACCACCCAAGCCGACACCACCCGGGCCACGACGGTCGCCGGCACCACCGAGGTCACCACCGAGCCCGAGAGCACGGCAGCCGACACCACCCAGCTGACCACCGAGGCCGCCACCACTGCCGCGGCCAGCACTCGAGTCACCACACAAGCTGAAACCACCGCCGCTGCCAGCACGGCTGGCCAGACGACGCCGCTGACCACCCAGGGCCTGACCACCGCCGCGGCCAGCACCCAGGCCGACACCACCCAGGTCACCACGGCCGGCCAGACCACCCAGCTCAGCACGGACTCGCCGACCTCCGACGTCACCACGGCTGGCCAGACAACTCAGCCAACCACGGAGCTCACCACCGACCTGGGCACCACCGCGCCCGACACCACGGCTCAGCAGACGACTCAGTCGACCACCCAAGCCGACACCACCCGGGCCACGACGGTCGCCGGCACCACCGAGGTCACCACCGAGCCCGAGAGCACGGCAGCCGACACCACCCAGCTGACCACCGAGGCCGCCACCACTGCCGCGGCCAGCACTCGAGTCACCACACAAGCTGAAACCACCGCCGCTGCCAGCACGGCTGGCCAGACGACGCCGCTGACCACCCAGGGCCTGACCACCGCCGCGGCCAGCACCCAGGCCGACACCACCCAGGTCACCACGGCCGGCCAGACCACCCAGCTCAGCACGGACTCGCCGACCTCCGACGTCACCACGGCTGGCCAGACAACTCAGCCAACCACGGAGCTCACCACCGACCTGGGCACCACCGCGCCCGACACCACGGCTCAGCAGACGACTCAGTCGACCACCCAAGCCGACACCACCCGGGCCACGACGGTCGCCGGCACCACCGAGGTCACCACCGAGCCCGAGAGCACGGCAGCCGACACCACCCAGCTGACCACCGAGGCCGCCACCACTGCCGCGGCCAGCACTCGAGTCACCACACAAGCTGAAACCACCGCCGCTGCCAGCACGGCTGGCCAGACGACGCCGCTGACCACCCAGGGCCTGACCACCGCCGCGGCCAGCACCCAAGCCGACACCACCCAGGTCACCACGGCCGGCCAGACCACCCAGCTCAGCACGGACTCGCCGACCTCCGACGTCACCACGGCTGGCCAGACAACTCAGCCAACCACGGAGCTCACCACCGACCTGGGCACCACCGCGCCCGACACCACGGCTCAGCAGACGACTCAGTCGACCACCCAAGCCGACACCACCCGGGCCACGACGGTCGCCGGCACCACCGAGGTCACCACCGAGCCCGAGAGCACGGCAGCCGACACCACCCAGCTGACCACCGAGGCCGCCACCACTGCCGCGGCCAGCACTCGAGTCACCACACAAGCTGAAACCACCGCCGCTGCCAGCACGGCTGGCCAGACGACGCCGCTGACCACCCAGGGCCTGACCACCGCCGCGGCCAGCACCCAGGCCGACACCACCCAGGTCACCACGGCCGGCCAGACCACCCAGCTCAGCACGGACTCGCCGACCTCCGACGTCACCACGGCTGGCCAGACAACTCAGCCAACCACGGAGCTCACCACCGACCTGGGCACCACCGCGCCCGACACCACGGCTCAGCAGACGACTCAGTCGACCACCCAAGCCGACACCACCCGGGCCACGACGGTCGCCGGCACCACCGAGGTCACCACCGAGCCCGAGAGCACGGCAGCCGACACCACCCAGCTGACCACCGAGGCCGCCACCACTGCCGCGGCCAGCACTCGAGTCACCACACAAGCTGAAACCACCGCCGCTGCCAGCACGGCTGGCCAGACGACGCCGCTGACCACCCAGGGCCTGACCACCGCCGCGGCCAGCACCCAAGCCGACACCACCCAGGTCACCACGGCCGGCCAGACCACCCAGCTCAGCACGGACTCGCCGACCTCCGACGTCACCACGGCTGGCCAGACAACTCAGCCAACCACGGAGCTCACCACCGACCTGGGCACCACCGCGCCCGACACCACGGCTCAGCAGACGACTCAGTCGACCACCCAAGCCGACACCACCCGGGCCACGACGGTCGCCGGCACCACCGAGGTCACCACCGAGCCCGAGAGCACGGCAGCCGACACCACCCAGCTGACCACCGAGGCCGCCACCACTGCCGCGGCCAGCACTCGAGTCACCACACAAGCTGAAACCACCGCCGCTGCCAGCACGGCTGGCCAGACGACGCCGCTGACCACCCAGGGCCTGACCACCGCCGCGGCCAGCACCCAGGCCGACACCACCCAGGTCACCACGGCCGGCCAGACCACCCAGCTCAGCACGGACTCGCCGACCTCCGACGTCACCACGGCTGGCCAGACAACTCAGCCAACCACGGAGCTCACCACCGACCTGGGCACCACCGCGCCCGACACCACGGCTCAGCAGACGACTCAGTCGACCACCCAAGCCGACACCACCCGGGCCACGACGGTCGCCGGCACCACCGAGGTCACCACCGAGCCCGAGAGCACGGCAGCCGACACCACCCAGCTGACCACCGAGGCCGCCACCACTGCCGCGGCCAGCACTCGAGTCACCACACAAGCTGAAACCACCGCCGCTGCCAGCACGGCTGGCCAGACGACGCCGCTGACCACCCAGGGCCTGACCACCGCCGCGGCCAGCACCCAGGCCGACACCACCCAGGTCACCACGGCCGGCCAGACCACCCAGCTCAGCACGGACTCGCCGACCTCCGACGTCACCACGGCTGGCCAGACAACTCAGCCAACCACGGAGCTCACCACCGACCTGGGCACCACCGCGCCCGACACCACGGCTCAGCAGACGACTCAGTCGACCACCCAAGCCGACACCACCCGGGCCACGACGGTCGCCGGCACCACCGAGGTCACCACCGAGCCCGAGAGCACGGCAGCCGACACCACCCAGCTGACCACCGAGGCCGCCACCACTGCCGCGGCCAGCACTCGAGTCACCACACAAGCTGAAACCACCGCCGCTGCCAGCACGGCTGGCCAGACGACGCCGCTGACCACCCAGGGCCTGACCACCGCCGCGGCCAGCACCCAGGCCGACACCACCCAGGTCACCACGGCCGGCCAGACCACCCAGCTCAGCACGGACTCGCCGACCTCCGACGTCACCACGGCTGGCCAGACAACTCAGCCAACCACGGAGCTCACCACCGACCTGGGCACCACCGCGCCCGACACCACGGCTCAGCAGACGACTCAGTCGACCACCCAAGCCGACACCACCCGGGCCACGACGGTCGCCGGCACCACCGAGGTCACCACCGAGCCCGAGAGCACGGCAGCCGACACCACCCAGCTGACCACCGAGGCCGCCACCACTGCCGCGGCCAGCACTCGAGTCACCACACAAGCTGAAACCACCGCCGCTGCCAGCACGGCTGGCCAGACGACGCCGCTGACCACCCAGGGCCTGACCACCGCCGCGGCCAGCACCCAGGCCGACACCACCCAGGTCACCACGGCCGGCCAGACCACCCAGCTCAGCACGGACTCGCCGACCTCCGACGTCACCACGGCTGGCCAGACAACTCAGCCAACCACGGAGCTCACCACCGACCTGGGCACCACCGCGCCCGACACCACGGCTCAGCAGACGACTCAGT
The DNA here is from genome assembly GCA_029531755.1 of Holothuria leucospilota. Lineage (NCBI taxonomy): Eukaryota > Metazoa > Echinodermata > Holothuroidea > Aspidochirotida > Holothuriidae > Holothuria > Holothuria leucospilota. The sequence goes on along the minus strand of CM055967.1, from coordinate 3,133,907 downwards.
CGACCACCCAAGCCGACACCACCCGGGCCACGACGGTCGCCGGCACCACCGAGGTCACCACCGAGCCCGAGAGCACGGCAGCCGACACCACCCAGCTGACCACCGAGGCCGCCACCACTGCCGCGGCCAGCACTCGAGTCACCACACAAGCTGAAACCACCGCCGCTGCCAGCACGGCTGGCCAGACGACGCCGCTGACCACCCAGGGCCTGACCACCGCCGCGGCCAGCACCCAGGCCGACACCACCCAGGTCACCACGGCCGGCCAGACCACCCAGCTCAGCACGGACTCGCCGACCTCCGACGTCACCACGGCTGGCCAGACAACTCAGCCAACCACGGAGCTCACCACCGACCTGGGCACCACCGCGCCCGACACCACGGCTCAGCAGACGACTCAGTCGACCACCCAAGCCGACACCACCCGGGCCACGACGGTCGCCGGCACCACCGAGGTCACCACCGAGCCCGAGAGCACGGCAGCCGACACCACCCAGCTGACCACCGAGGCCGCCACCACTGCCGCGGCCAGCACTCGAGTCACCACACAAGCTGAAACCACCGCCGCTGCCAGCACGGCTGGCCAGACGACGCCGCTGACCACCCAGGGCCTGACCACCGCCGCGGCCAGCACCCAGGCCGACACCACCCAGGTCACCACGGCCGGCCAGACCACCCAGCTCAGCACGGACTCGCCGACCTCCGACGTCACCACGGCTGGCCAGACAACTCAGCCAACCACGGAGCTCACCACCGACCTGGGCACCACCGCGCCCGACACCACGGCTCAGCAGACGACTCAGTCGACCACCCAAGCCGACACCACCCGGGCCACGACGGTCGCCGGCACCACCGAGGTCACCACCGAGCCCGAGAGCACGGCAGCCGACACCACCCAGCTGACCACCGAGGCCGCCACCACTGCCGCGGCCAGCACTCGAGTCACCACACAAGCTGAAACCACCGCCGCTGCCAGCACGGCTGGCCAGACGACGCCGCTGACCACCCAGGGCCTGACCACCGCCGCGGCCAGCACCCAGGCCGACACCACCCAGGTCACCACGGCCGGCCAGACCACCCAGCTCAGCACGGACTCGCCGACCTCCGACGTCACCACGGCTGGCCAGACAACTCAGCCAACCACGGAGCTCACCACCGACCTGGGCACCACCGCGCCCGACACCACGGCTCAGCAGACGACTCAGTCGACCACCCAAGCCGACACCACCCGGGCCACGACGGTCGCCGGCACCACCGAGGTCACCACCGAGCCCGAGAGCACGGCAGCCGACACCACCCAGCTGACCACCGAGGCCGCCACCACTGCCGCGGCCAGCACTCGAGTCACCACACAAGCTGAAACCACCGCCGCTGCCAGCACGGCTGGCCAGACGACGCCGCTGACCACCCAGGGCCTGACCACCGCCGCGGCCAGCACCCAGGCCGACACCACCCAGGTCACCACGGCCGGCCAGACCACCCAGCTCAGCACGGACTCGCCGACCTCCGACGTCACCACGGCTGGCCAGACAACTCAGCCAACCACGGAGCTCACCACCGACCTGGGCACCACCGCGCCCGACACCACGGCTCAGCAGACGACTCAGTCGACCACCCAAGCCGACACCACCCGGGCCACGACGGTCGCCGGCACCACCGAGGTCACCACCGAGCCCGAGAGCACGGCAGCCGACACCACCCAGCTGACCACCGAGGCCGCCACCACTGCCGCGGCCAGCACTCGAGTCACCACACAAGCTGAAACCACCGCCGCTGCCAGCACGGCTGGCCAGACGACGCCGCTGACCACCCAGGGCCTGACCACCGCCGCGGCCAGCACCCAGGCCGACACCACCCAGGTCACCACGGCCGGCCAGACCACCCAGCTCAGCACGGACTCGCCGACCTCCGACGTCACCACGGCTGGCCAGACAACTCAGCCAACCACGGAGCTCACCACCGACCTGGGCACCACCGCGCCCGACACCACGGCTCAGCAGACGACTCAGTCGACCACCCAAGCCGACACCACCCGGGCCACGACGGTCGCCGGCACCACCGAGGTCACCACCGAGCCCGAGAGCACGGCAGCCGACACCACCCAGCTGACCACCGAGGCCGCCACCACTGCCGCGGCCAGCACTCGAGTCACCACACAAGCTGAAACCACCGCCGCTGCCAGCACGGCTGGCCAGACGACGCCGCTGACCACCCAGGGCCTGACCACCGCCGCGGCCAGCACCCAGGCCGACACCACCCAGGTCACCACGGCCGGCCAGACCACCCAGCTCAGCACGGACTCGCCGACCTCCGACGTCACCACGGCTGGCCAGACAACTCAGCCAACCACGGAGCTCACCACCGACCTGGGCACCACCGCGCCCGACACCACGGCTCAGCAGACGACTCAGTCGACCACCCAAGCCGACACCACCCGGGCCACGACGGTCGCCGGCACCACCGAGGTCACCACCGAGCCCGAGAGCACGGCAGCCGACACCACCCAGCTGACCACCGAGGCCGCCACCACTGCCGCGGCCAGCACTCGAGTCACCACACAAGCTGAAACCACCGCCGCTGCCAGCACGGCTGGCCAGACGACGCCGCTGACCACCCAGGGCCTGACCACCGCCGCGGCCAGCACCCAGGCCGACACCACCCAGGTCACCACGGCCGGCCAGACCACCCAGCTCAGCACGGACTCGCCGACCTCCGACGTCACCACGGCTGGCCAGACAACTCAGCCAACCACGGAGCTCACCACCGACCTGGGCACCACCGCGCCCGACACCACGGCTCAGCAGACGACTCAGTCGACCACCCAAGCCGACACCACCCGGGCCACGACGGTCGCCGGCACCACCGAGGTCACCACCGAGCCCGAGAGCACGGCAGCCGACACCACCCAGCTGACCACCGAGGCCGCCACCACTGCCGCGGCCAGCACTCGAGTCACCACACAAGCTGAAACCACCGCCGCTGCCAGCACGGCTGGCCAGACGACGCCGCTGACCACCCAGGGCCTGACCACCGCCGCGGCCAGCACCCAGGCCGACACCACCCAGGTCACCACGGCCGGCCAGACCACCCAGCTCAGCACGGACTCGCCGACCTCCGACGTCACCACGGCTGGCCAGACAACTCAGCCAACCACGGAGCTCACCACCGACCTGGGCACCACCGCGCCCGACACCACGGCTCAGCAGACGACTCAGTCGACCACCCAAGCCGACACCACCCGGGCCACGACGGTCGCCGGCACCACCGAGGTCACCACCGAGCCCGAGAGCACGGCAGCCGACACCACCCAGCTGACCACCGAGGCCGCCACCACTGCCGCGGCCAGCACTCGAGTCACCACACAAGCTGAAACCACCGCCGCTGCCAGCACGGCTGGCCAGACGACGCCGCTGACCACCCAGGGCCTGACCACCGCCGCGGCCAGCACCCAGGCCGACACCACCCAGGTCACCACGGCCGGCCAGACCACCCAGCTCAGCACGGACTCGCCGACCTCCGACGTCACCACGGCTGGCCAGACAACTCAGCCAACCACGGAGCTCACCACCGACCTGGGCACCACCGCGCCCGACACCACGGCTCAGCAGACGACTCAGTCGACCACCCAAGCCGACACCACCCGGGCCACGACGGTCGCCGGCACCACCGAGGTCACCACCGAGCCCGAGAGCACGGCAGCCGACACCACCCAGCTGACCACCGAGGCCGCCACCACTGCCGCGGCCAGCACTCGAGTCACCACACAAGCTGAAACCACCGCCGCTGCCAGCACGGCTGGCCAGACGACGCCGCTGACCACCCAGGGCCTGACCACCGCCGCGGCCAGCACCCAAGCCGACACCACCCAGGTCACCACGGCCGGCCAGACCACCCAGCTCAGCACGGACTCGCCGACCTCCGACGTCACCACGGCTGGCCAGACAACTCAGCCAACCACGGAGCTCACCACCGACCTGGGCACCACCGCGCCCGACACCACGGCTCAGCAGACGACTCAGTCGACCACCCAAGCCGACACCACCCGGGCCACGACGGTCGCCGGCACCACCGAGGTCACCACCGAGCCCGAGAGCACGGCAGCCGACACCACCCAGCTGACCACCGAGGCCGCCACCACTGCCGCGGCCAGCACTCGAGTCACCACACAAGCTGAAACCACCGCCGCTGCCAGCACGGCTGGCCAGACGACGCCGCTGACCACCCAGGGCCTGACCACCGCCGCGGCCAGCACCCAAGCCGACACCACCCAGGTCACCACGGCCGGCCAGACCACCCAGCTCAGCACGGACTCGCCGACCTCCGACGTCACCACGGCTGGCCAGACAACTCAGCCAACCACGGAGCTCACCACCGACCTGGGCACCACCGCGCCCGACACCACGGCTCAGCAGACGACTCAGTCGACCACCCAAGCCGACACCACCCGGGCCACGACGGTCGCCGGCACCACCGAGGTCACCACCGAGCCCGAGAGCACGGCAGCCGACACCACCCAGCTGACCACCGAGGCCGCCACCACTGCCGCGGCCAGCACTCGAGTCACCACACAAGCTGAAACCACCGCCGCTGCCAGCACGGCTGGCCAGACGACGCCGCTGACCACCCAGGGCCTGACCACCGCCGCGGCCAGCACCCAGGCCGACACCACCCAGGTCACCACGGCCGGCCAGACCACCCAGCTCAGCACGGACTCGCCGACCTCCGACGTCACCACGGCTGGCCAGACAACTCAGCCAACCACGGAGCTCACCACCGACCTGGGCACCACCGCGCCCGACACCACGGCTCAGCAGACGACTCAGTCGACCACCCAAGCCGACCCAAGCGTGGGGACGACTGTCGCCGGCACCACCGAGGTCACCACCGAGCCCGAGAGCACGGCAGCCGACACCACCCAGCTGACCACCGAGGCCGCCACCACTGCCGCGGCCAGCACTCGAGTCACCACACAAGCTGAAACCACCGCCGCTGCCAGCACGGCTGGCCAGACGACGCCGCTGACCACCCAGGGCCTGACCACCGCCGCGGCCAGCACCCAAGCCGACACCACCCAGGTCACCACGGCCGGCCAGACCACCCAGCTCAGCACGGACTCGCCGACCTCCGACGTCACCACGGCTGGCCAGACAACTCAGCCAACCACGGAGCTCACCACCGACCTGGGCACCACCGCGCCCGACACCACGGCTCAGCAGACGACTCAGTCGACCACCCAAGCCGACACCACCCGGGCCACGACGGTCGCCGGCACCACCGAGGTCACCACCGAGCCCGAGAGCACGGCAGCCGACACCACCCAGCTGACCACCGAGGCCGCCACCACTGCCGCGGCCAGCACTCGAGTCACCACACAAGCTGAAACCACCGCCGCTGCCAGCACGGCTGGCCAGACGACGCCGCTGACCACCCAGGGCCTGACCACCGCCGCGGCCAGCACCCAAGCCGACACCACCCAGGTCACCACGGCCGGCCAGACCACCCAGCTCAGCACGGACTCGCCGACCTCCGACGTCACCACGGCTGGCCAGACAACTCAGCCAACCACGGAGCTCACCACCGACCTGGGCACCACCGCGCCCGACACCACGGCTCAGCAGACGACTCAGTCGACCACCCAAGCCGACACCACCCGGGCCACGACGGTCGCCGGCACCACCGAGGTCACCACCGAGCCCGAGAGCACGGCAGCCGACACCACCCAGCTGACCACCGAGGCCGCCACCACTGCCGCGGCCAGCACTCGAGTCACCACACAAGCTGAAACCACCGCCGCTGCCAGCACGGCTGGCCAGACGACGCCGCTGACCACCCAGGGCCTGACCACCGCCGCGGCCAGCACCCAAGCCGACACCACCCAGGTCACCACGGCCGGCCAGACCACCCAGCTCAGCACGGACTCGCCGACCTCCGACGTCACCACGGCTGGCCAGACAACTCAGCCAACCACGGAGCTCACCACCGACCTGGGCACCACCGCGCCCGACACCACGGCTCAGCAGACGACTCAGTCGACCACCCAAGCCGACACCACCCGGGCCACGACGGTCGCCGGCACCACCGAGGTCACCACCGAGCCCGAGAGCACGGCAGCCGACACCACCCAGCTGACCACCGAGGCCGCCACCACTGCCGCGGCCAGCACTCGAGTCACCACACAAGCTGAAACCACCGCCGCTGCCAGCACGGCTGGCCAGACGACGCCGCTGACCACCCAGGGCCTGACCACCGCCGCGGCCAGCACCCAGGCCGACACCACCCAGGTCACCACGGCCGGCCAGACCACCCAGCTCAGCACGGACTCGCCGACCTCCGACGTCACCACGGCTGGCCAGACAACTCAGCCAACCACGGAGCTCACCACCGACCTGGGCACCACCGCGCCCGACACCACGGCTCAGCAGACGACTCAGTCGACCACCCAAGCCGACACCACCCGGGCCACGACGGTCGCCGGCACCACCGAGGTCACCACCGAGCCCGAGAGCACGGCAGCCGACACCACCCAGCTGACCACCGAGGCCGCCACCACTGCCGCGGCCAGCACTCGAGTCACCACACAAGCTGAAACCACCGCCGCTGCCAGCACGGCTGGCCAGACGACGCCGCTGACCACCCAGGGCCTGACCACCGCCGCGGCCAGCACCCAAGCCGACACCACCCAGGTCACCACGGCCGGCCAGACCACCCAGCTCAGCACGGACTCGCCGACCTCCGACGTCACCACGGCTGGCCAGACAACTCAGCCAACCACGGAGCTCACCACCGACCTGGGCACCACCGCGCCCGACACCACGGCTCAGCAGACGACTCAGTCGACCACCCAAGCCGACACCACCCGGGCCACGACGGTCGCCGGCACCACCGAGGTCACCACCGAGCCCGAGAGCACGGCAGCCGACACCACCCAGCTGACCACCGAGGCCGCCACCACTGCCGCGGCCAGCACTCGAGTCACCACACAAGCTGAAACCACCGCCGCTGCCAGCACGGCTGGCCAGACGACGCCGCTGACCACCCAGGGCCTGACCACCGCATCGGCCAGCACCCAAGCCGACACCACCCAGGTCACCACGGCTGGCCAGACAACTCAGCCAACCACGGAGCTCACCACCGACCTGGGCACCACCGCGCCCGACACCACGGCTCAGCAGACGACTCAGTCGACCACCCAAGCCGACACCACCCGGGCCACGACGGTCGCCGGCACCACCGAGGTCACCACCGAGCCCGAGAGCACGGCAGCCGACACCACCCAGCTGACCACCGAGGCCGCCACCACTGCCGCGGCCAGCACTCGAGTCACCACACAAGCTGAAACCACCGCCGCTGCCAGCACGGCTGGCCAGACGACGCCAAGGGCCACCCCGGGCCTGACCACCGCCGCGGCCAGCACCCAAGCCGACACCACCCAGGTCACCACGGCCGGCCAGACCACCCAGCTCAGCACGGACTCGCTGAGAACGGCCTCTGACGTCACCACGGTTGGCCAGACAACTCAGCTATCCACGAAGCTCACCACCGCCCAGCGCACCACCGCGCCCGACACCACGGCTCAGCAGACGACTCAGTCGACCACCCAAGCCGACACCACCCGGGCCACGACGGTCGCCGGCACCACCGAGGTCACCACCGAGCCCGAGAGCACGGCAGCCGACACCACCCAGCTGACCACCGAGGCCGCCACCACTGCCGCGGCCAGCACTCGAGTCACCACACAAGCTGAAACCACCGCCGCTGCCAGCACGGCTGGCCAGACGACGCCGCTGACCACCCAGGGCCTGACCACCGCCGCGGCCAGCACCCAAGCCGACACCACCCAGGTCACCACGGCCGGCCAGACCACCCAGCTCAGCACGGACTCGCCGACCTCCGACGTCACCACGGCTGGCCAGACAACTCAGCCAACCACGAAGCTCACCACCGACCTGGGCACCACCGCGCCCGACACCACGGCTCAGGAGACGACTCAGTCGACCACCCAAGCCGACACCACAGGGGCCACGACGGTCGCCGACACCACCGAGGTCACCACCGAGCCCGAAAGCACGGCAGCCGACACCACCCAGCTGACCACCGAGGCCGCCACAACTGCCGCAGCCAGCACTCGAGTCACCACACAAGCTGAAACCACCGCCGCTGCCAGCACGGCTGGCCAGACGACGCCGCTGACCACCCAGGGCCTGACCACCGCCGCGGCCAGCACCCAAGCCGACACCACCCAGGTCACCACGGCCGGCCAGACCACCCAGCTCAGCACGGACTCGCCGACCTCCGACGTCACCACGGTTGGCCAGACAACTCAGCTATCCACGGAGCTCACCACCGAACTGGGCACCACCGCGCCCGACACCACGGCACAGGAGACAACGCAGCAGACCACCCAAGCCGACACCACAGGGGCCACGACGGTCGCCGGCACCACCGAGGTCACCACCGAGCCCGAGAGCACGGCAGCCGACACCACTCAGCTGACCACCGAGGCCGCCACAACTGCCGCAGCCAGCACTCGAGTCACCACACACGCTGAAACCACCGCCGCTGCCAGCACGGCGGTCCAGCCGACTCCGCTGAACACCCAGGGACTGTAGTACTCCGCGGCGATCACCCTATCTGACACCACCCAGGTCACCACGGCCGGCCAGACCACCCAGCTCAGCACGGACTCGCCGACCTCTGACGTCACCACGGTTGGCCAGACAACTCAGCCAACCACGAAGCTCACCACGGAACTGGGCACCACTGCACCCGACACCACGGCTCAGCCGACAACTCAGTCGACCACCCAAGCAGTTTCCACAGGGGCAACGACGGTCGCCGACACCACCGAGGTCACCACCGAGCCCGAGAGCACGGCAGCCGAGACCACCCAGCTGACCACCGAGGCCGCCACAACTGCCGCAGCCAGCACTCGAGTCACCACACAAGCTGAAACCATCGCCACTGCCAGCACGGCTGGCCAGACCACCCCGCTGACCACCCAGGGCCTGACCACCGCCGCGGCCAGCACCCAAGCTGACACCACCCAGGTCACAACGGAAGGCCAGACCACCCAGCTCAGCACGGACTCGATGACCTCTGACGTCACCACGGTTGGCCAGACAACTCAGCTATCCACGAAGCTCACCACGGAACTGGGCACCACTGCACCCGACACCACGGCTCAGCCGACAACTCAGTCGACCACCCAAGCCGACTCCACACGGGCAACGACGGTCGCCAACACCACCGAGGTCACCACAGAGCCCAAAAGCACGGCAGCCGAGACCACTCAGCTGACCACCAAGGCCGCCACAACTGACGCAGCCAGCACTCGAGTCACCACACAAGCTGAAACCACCGCCACTGGCAGCACGGCTGGCCAGACCACACCACTGACCACCCAGGGCCTGACCACCGCCGCGGCCAGCACCCAAGCCGATACCACCCAGGTCACAACGGAAAAACAGACCACCCAGCTCAGCACGGACTCGATGAGAACGGCCTCTGACGTCACCACGATTGGACAGACAACTCAGCTATCCACGAAGCTTACCACGGAACTGGGCACCACTGCACCCGCTACCACGGCTCAACCGACAACTCAGTCGACCACCCATGCAGTTTCCACAGGGGCAACGACGGTCGCCAACACCACCGAGGTCACCACCGAGCCCAAAAGCACGGCAGCCGAGACTACTCAGTTGACCACCAAGGCCGCCACAACTGACGCAGCCAGCACTCGAGTCACCACACCAGCTGAAACCATCGCCACTGGCAGCACGGCTGGCCAGACCACACCAATGACCACCCAGGGGGTGACCACCGCCGCGGCTAGCACCCACGCCGATAGCACACGAGTCACAACTCAAAAACAGACCACCCAGCTCAGCACGGACTCGATGAGAACGGCCTCTGACGTCACCACGGTTGGCCAGACAACTCAGCTATCCACGAAGCTCACCACGGAACTGGGCACCACTGCACCCGACACCACGGCTCAACCGACAACTCAGTCGACTACCCAAGCAGTTTTCACAGGGGCAACGACGGTCGCCGACACCACCGAGGTCACCACCGAGCCCAAAAGCACGGCAGCCGAGACCACTCAGCTGACCACCAAGGCCGCCACAACTGACGCAGCCAGCACTCGAGTCACCACACCAGCTGAAACCATCGCCACTGGCAGCACGGCTGGCCAGACCACACCAATGACCACCCAGGGGGTGACCACCGCCGCGGCTAGCACCCACGCCGATACCAAGCAGGTCACAACTTTAAGACCGACCACCCAGCTCAGCACGGACTCGATGAGAACGGCCTCTGACGTCACCACGGTTGGCCAGACAACTCATCAATCCACGAAGCTTACTACGGAACTGGGCACGACTGCACCCGACACCACGGCTCAGCCGACAACTCCGTCGACTACCCAAGCAGTTTCCACAGGGGCATCGACGGTCGCCGACACCACCGAGGTCACCACTGAGCCCAAAAGCACAGAAGCCGACACCACTCAGCTGACCACCAAGGCCGCCACAACTGAATCAGCCAGCACTCGAGTCACCACACCAGCTGAAACCATCGCCGCTGGGAGCACGGCTGGCCAGACCACACCAATGACCACCCAGGGCCTGACCACCGCCAAAGCCAGCACGCAAGCCGATAGCACACGGGTCACAACTCAAAAACAGACCACCCAGCTCAGCACGGACTCGATGAGAACGGCCTCTGACGTCACCACGGTTGGCCAGACAACTCAGCTATCCACGAAGCTCACCACGGAACTGGGCACCACTGCACCCGCTACCACGGCTCAGCCGACAACTCAGTCGACTACCCATGCAGTTTCCACAGGGGCAACGACGGTCGCCGACACCACCGAGGTCACCACCGAGCCCAAAAGCACAGCAGCCGAGACCACTCAGCTGACCACCAAGGCCGCCACAACTGAAGCAGCCAGCACTCGAGTCACCACACCAGCTGAAACCATCGCCACTGGCAGCACGGCTGGCCAGACCACACCAATGACCACCCAGGGGCTGAACACCGCAGCGGCTAGCACCCACGCCGATACCACGCAGGGCACAACTCAAAAACAGACCACCCAGCTCAGCACGGACTCGATGAGAACGGCCTCTGACGTCACCACGGTTGGCCAGACAACTCAGCTATCCACGAAGCTCACCACGGAACTGGGCACCACTGCACCCGACACCACGGCTCAGCCGACAACTCAGTCGACTACCCAAGCAGTTTCCACAGGGGCAACGACGGTCGCCGACACCACCGAAGTCACCACTGAGCCCAAAAGCACAGCAGCCGAGACCACTCAGCTGACCACCAAGGCCGCCACAACTGAAGCAGCCAGCACTCGAGTCACCACACCAGCTGAAACCATCGCCACTGGCAGCACGGCTGGCCAGACCACACCAATGACTACCCAGGGCCTGACCACCGCCGCAGCCAGCACGCAAGCCGATACTACGAAGATCACAACTGGAAGACAGACCACCCAGCTCAGCACGGACTCGATGAGAACGGCCTCTGACGTCACCACGGTTGGCCAGACAACTCAGCTATCCACGAAGCTCACCACGGAACTGGGCACCACTGCACCCGCTACCACGGCTCAACCGACAACTCAGTCGACTACCCAAGCAGTTTCCACAGGGGCAACGACGGTCGCCGACACCACCGAGGTCACCACTGAGCCCAAAAGCACGGCAGCCGAGACCACTAAGCTGACCACCAAGGCCGCCACAACTGAAGCAGCCAGCACTCGAGTCACCACACCAGCTGAAACAATTGCCACTGGCAGCACGGCTGGCCAGACCACACCAATGACCACCCAGGGCCTGACCACCGCCGCAGCCAGCACGCAAGCCGATAGCACACGGGTCACAACTGGAAGACAGACCACCCAGCTCAGCACGGACTCGATGAGAACGGCCTCTGACGTCACCACGGTTGGCCAGACAACTCAGCTATCCACGAAGCTCACCACGGAACTGGGCACCACTGCACCCGCTACCACGGCTCAGCCGACAACTCAGTCGACCACCCAAGCAGTTTCCACAGGGGCAACGACGGTCGCCGACACCACCGAGGTCACCACCGAGCCCAAAAGCACGGCAGCCGAGACCACTCAGCTGACCACCAAGGCCGCCACAACTGAAGCAGCCAGCACTCGAGTCACCACACCAGCTGAAACCATCGCCACTGGCAGCACGGCTGGCCAGACCACACCAATGACCACCCAGGGGCTGACCACCGCCGCAGCTAGCACCCAAGCCGATACCACACAGGTCACAACTGGAAGGCAGACCACCCAGCTCAGCACGGACTCGATGAGAACGGCCTCTGACGTCACCACGGTTGGCCAGACAACTCAGCTATCCACGAAGCTTACTACGGAACTGGGCACCACTGCACCCGACACCACGGCTCAGCCGACAACTCAGTCGACCACCCAAGCAGTTTCCACAGGGGCAACGACGGTCGCCGACACCACCGAAGTCACCACCGAGCCCAAAAGCACGGCAGCCGAGACCACTCAGCTGACCACCAAGGCCGCCACAACTGAATCAGCCAGCACTCGAGTCACCACACCAGCTGAAACCATCGCCACTGGCAGCACGGCTGGCCAGACCACACCAATGACCACCCAGGGGCTGACCACCGCCGCAGCTAGCACCCAAGCCGATACCACGCAGGTCACAACTCTAAAACAGACCACCCAGCTCAGCACGGACTCGATGAGAACGGCCTCTGACGTCACCACGGTTGGCCAGACAACTCAGCTATCCACGAAGATCACCACGGAACTGGGCACCACTGCAACCGCTACCACGGCTCAGCCGACAACTCAGTCGACCACCCAAGCAGTTTCCACAGGGGCAACGACGGTCGCCGACACCACCGAGGACACCACCGAGCCCAAAAGCACGGCAGCCGAGACCACTCAGCTGACCACCAAGGCCGCCACAACTGAAGCAGCCAGCACTCGAGTCACCACACCAGCTGAAACCATCGCCACTGGCAGCACGGCTGGCCAGACCACACCAATGACCACCCAGGGGCTGACCACCGCCGCAGCTAGCACCCAAGCCGATACCACGCAGGTCACAACTGGAAGACAGACCACCCAGCTCAGCACGGACTCGATGAGAACGGCCTCTGACGTCACCACGGTTGGCCAGACAACTCAGCTATCCACGAAGATCACCACGGAACTGGGCACCACTGCACCCGCTACCACGGCTCAGCCGACAACTCAGTCGACTACCCAAGCAGTTTCCACAGGGGCAACGACGGTCGCCGACACCACCGAGGTCACCACCGAGCCCAAAAGCACGGCAGCCGAGACCACTCAGCTGACCACCAAGGCCGCCACTACTGAATCAGCCAGCACTCGAGTCACCACACCAGCTGAAACCATCGCCACTGGCAGCACGGCTGGCCAGACCACACCAATGACCACCCGGGGGCTGACCACCACCGCGGGTAGCACCCAAGCCGATACTACGAAGGTCACAACTGGAAGACAGACCACCCAGCTCAGCACGGACTCGATGAGAACGGCCTCTGACGTCACCACGGTTGGCCAGACAACTCAGCTATCCACGAAGCTTACTACGGAACTGGGCACCACTGCACCCGACACCACGGCTCAGCCGACAACTCAGTCGACCACCCAAGCAGTTTCCACAGGGGCAACGACGGTCGCCGACACCACCGAAGTCACCACCGAGCCCAAAAGCACGGCAGCCGAGACCACTCAGCTGACCACCAAGGCCGCCACAACTGAATCAGCCAGCACTCGAGTCACCACACCAGCTGAAACCATCGCCACTGGCAGCACGGCTGGCCAGACCACACCAATGACCACCGAGGGCCTGACCATCGCCAAAGACAGCACCCAAGCCGATAGCACACGGGTCACAACTCAAAAACAGACCACCCAGCTCAGCACGGACTCGATGAGAACGGCCTCTGACGTCACCACGGTTGGCCAGACAACTCAGCTATCCACGAAGCTCACCACGGAACTGGGCACCACTGCACCCGCTACCACGGCTCAGCCGACAACTCAGTCGACCACCCAAGCAGTTTCCACAGGGGCAACGACGGTCGCCGACACCACCGAAGTCACCACCGAGCCCAAAAGCACGGCAGCCGAGACCACTCAGCTGACCACCAAGGCCGCCACAACTGAAGCAGCCAGCACTCGAGTCACCACACCAGCTGAAACCATCGCCACTGGCAGCACGGCTGGCCAGACCACACCAATGACCACCCAGGGGCTGACCACCGCCGCAGCTAGCACCCAAGCCGATACCACGCAGGTCACAACTGGAAGACAGACCACCCAGCTCAGCACGGACTCGATGAGAACGGCCTCTGACGTCACCACGGTTGGCCAGACAACTCAGCTATCCACGAAGATCACCACGGAACTGGGCACCACTGCAACCGCTACCACGGCTCAGCCGACAACTCAGTCGACCACCCAAGCAGTTTCCACAGGGGCAACGACGGTCGCCGACACCACCCAAGTCACCACCGAGCCCAAAAGCACGGCAGCCGAGACCACTCAGCTGACCACCATGGCCGCCACAACTGACGCAGCCAGCACTCGAGTCACCACACCAGCTGAAACCATCGCCACTGGCAGCACGGCTGGCCAGACCACACCAATGACCACCGCCGCAGCTAGCACCCAAGCCGATAGCACACGGGTCACAACTCAAAAACAGACCACCCAGCTCAGCACGGACTCGATGAGAACGGCCTCTGACGTCACCACGGTTGGCCAGACAACTCAGCTATCCACGAAGCTCACCACGGAACTGGGCACCACTGCACCCGCTACCACGGCTCAGCCGACAACTCAGTCGACCACCCAAGCAGTTTCCACAGGGGCAACGACGGTCGCCGACACCACCGAGGTCACCACCGAGCCCAAAAGCACGGCAGCCGAGACCACTCAGCTGACCACCAAGGCCGCCACAACTGAAGCAGCCAGCACTCGAGTCACCACACCAGCTGAAACCATCGCCACTGGCAGCACGGCTGGCCAGACCACACCAATGACCACCCAGGGGCTGACCACCGCCGCAGCTAGCACCCAAGCCGATACCACGCAGGGCACAACTCAAAAACAGACCACCCAGCTCAGCACGGACTCGATGAGAACGGCCTCTGACGTCACCACGGTTGGCCAGACAACTCAGCTATCCACGAAGCTCACCACGGAACTGGGCACCACTGCACCCGCTACCACGGCTCAGCCGACAACTCAGTCGACTACCCATGCAGTTTCCACAGGGGCAACGACGGTCGCCGACACCACCGAGGTCACCACCGAGCCCAAAAGCACGGCAGCCGAGACCACTCAGCTGACCACCAAGGCCGCCACAACTGAAGCAGCCAGCACTCGAGTCACCACACCAGCTGAAACCATTGCCACTGGCAGCACGGCTGGCCAGACCACACCAATGACCACCCAGGGCCTGACCACCGCCAAAGCCAGCACGCAAGCCGATAGCACACGAGTCACAACTCTAAAACAGACCACCCAGCTCAGCACGGACTCGATGAGAACGGCCTCTGACGTCACCACGGTTGGCCAGACAACTCAGCTATCCACGAAGCTCACCACGGAACTGGGCACCACTGCACCCGCTACCACGGCTCAGCCGACAACTCAGTCGACCACCCAAGCAGTTTCCACAGGGGCAACGACGGTCGCCGACACCACCGAGGTCACCACTGAGCCCAAAAGCACAGCAGCCGAGACCACTCAGCTGACCACCAAGGCCGCCACAACTGAAGCAGCCAGCACTCGAGTCACCACACCAGCTGAAACCATCGCCACTGGCAGCACGGCTGGCCAGACCACACCAATGACCACCCAGGGGCTGACCACCGCCGCAGCTAGCACCCAAGCCGATACCACGCAGGGCACAACTCAAAAACAGACCACCCAGCTCAGCACGGACTCGATGAGAACGGCCTCTGACGTCACCACGATTGGCCAGACAACTCAGCTATCCACGAAGCTCTCCACGGAACTGGGCACCACTGCACCCGCTACCACGGCTCAGCCGACAACTCAGTCGACCACCCAAGCAGTTTCCACAGGGGCAACGACGGTCGCCGACACCACCGAGGTCACCACCGAGCCCAAAAGCACGGCAGCCGAGACCACTCAGCTGACCACCAAGGCCGCCACAACTGAATCAGCCAGCACTCGAGTCACCACACCAGCTGAAACCATCGCCACTGGCAGCACGGCTGGCCAGACCACACCAATGACCACCCAGGGGCTGACCACCGCCGCAGCTAGCACCCAAGCCGATAGCACACGGGTCACAACTCAAAAACAGACCACCCAGCTCAGCACGGACTCGATGAGAACGGCCTCTGACGTCACCACGGTTGGCCAGACAACTCAGCTATCCACGAAGCTCACCACGGAACTGGGCACCCCCGAACCCGGTCCCCCGCCCCCCCGACCACCCCCCCCGGGGGCCCCCCCCCCCCCGGGGGGGGGGGGGGGGGGGGGGGGTGGGGGGGGGGGTGGGGCGGGGGGGGGGGGGGGGTGGTTGGGTGGGGGGGAGGGACTGGCTGGGGGGAGGGGGGTGGGGGGGGGGTAGGTGGGGGTGGGGGGGGGGGGGGGTTCCTTTACAAACCTTACCCCATCCAATATCGAAGTTACTTTTCATTCTTTGCATTAACATAGGACGAAGATATCTGTTTTGGTTGGTAGGCAAAGTCATTCTGGCTTTTTCTTTGGAAGACTACAACAAAAGCTTTGACTACTCTTTCGCGTTTTCTGTCACTAACGGAAGTGCCATCCGCTTGAACCGTACAAGGGATTGTTTGAACACGTACCCTGTAACATCTCTTCTGTTGTGAAATTTGTATGCGCATGTCAATTTTGAAGAAGGCCTGTCCATCATGGAGTTCTTGAATTTTCGTTTGTCGTTAATGATGAACTGAGAGAAACCTCACTCTTAAAATAACATGAACGTTATGACGATGTCTCTATTGGGGAATCGATCTATAGCTCTTACAGTTACTACTTTGTAACTAGTTTGATGTGTGATGCGTAAGACAACTCACAATTGGAACAGATACAACAATCGCCCACCTTATCATTATCATCCTTGGATATTTTTAATTTGATCTTTTGTCTGTCTTATTTTTAGCTCTCCGATTCTTTCCATCTTTTGTCATCCGCCTTCATCTTCATCAACAGTTTATTTTTACTATCGTGCTTCATGAACCTCTTAGCCGAAGCATTACACACAGATTCATGTCTTTGATAAGTTTGTGCTGGACAGGGGGCCACCTGTCGTGTGAAACAGTCGCGTTTTGTGTTCCGATAATTCTGAGAACGCGATGATCTTTCTTCCTGGTGGGCTGTGATACTTGAACACAAAACACATCCTCGCATTGCGAGAATTTTTTGTCGACAAACCTCGACAAGAAGAATGCTAACTTGCACATTAGTTATATGGGTGGCGTCCGAGCGTGTTAGCCATTCCTGAAATACTCGTTTGTCGATCTCATCCTGAGGTATATGAACAAAAGTGGTTCTTTATGTATTGTACAGTGTATCAGACAAACAATCTCCTCCATTCATGTCAAACTATCAGTGGCGGTAGAATATATTTTACCGTTTTCTCGTGTTGCTGATCGTATTGATACATGCATGGTATGTAAAATTGGCACTCCCAGTCTCCAGGAACCAAGAGGAGAGGAATCAATCGAAGGTTCGAATATGATCTCCGGTATCCATTTAGTTGACAGGCGCCCTCCGCTTGGGAAAGATTTCACTTTTCTTGGGTGTGCTTTTTCTTTGTCGCACGAGAATCCCCTACATATATCGTTATGTATTTTTTTGGGCCATTTTATCGTGCATCTGTTGTGGATACAGTTGTCGTGTTGGTTTATTATTCGAGGTAGGCGATCTTCGCAAAATTTGGTTATACCCTGTTTGGTTTCCCCACCGTTGTTATCCTCTTTTGTAGCCCCTCTCACAAAAAAGGGTTAAAGGAATGCACTACAGCGATACTCTCCCGACTGTCGGGAAGACGTGTAGGGAGAGGATTTGTTCTGGGAGTTGGGGAAGATGGCATGGAGGAACACGAACTTGAAGGAAACACAAAAATAAATGGTTAAAATGTTGCATCACTGCACTGAAACCCTTGACATATTTGGAGAAAACTTAGCCCAATATAATTTGACCATGCAAGGAGTGTATCTTATGTCACATCGCGGAACCATTGTAAACTTTGTTAACACTATACGGCCCTACACTTTCTGCACTGTGAGGTTATTCGACTAATGATGTATTTTCATTGGATAGCGAACGCGTCAGCTCCATGAGAAACCACAGCTACCCTCTGCGGACTATCCTTATGATGATCGCAGTTGCATTCAGATAGAACTGTTAAAGTGTGGTCAAGATAACTAGAGAGTCATCGGACTGTCTGGTGGCATTTGCTTTCGAAACCAGGCCGTGTTTCGAATATGCATGTGTTCACATGCAGTAAACAGCACGCATTTGGAAATAATGTTTTTAAGAGACCGTGACCTTCCACATGCAGAAGAGAGGTTAATCTGATAGAAATCTAGCTCGTGGTCTTTATGGTTAGCCGGCTCATGGTATTGATCCAGGGAACCCATCTTTATGATTCATTTACATGAACAATTTGATCACGTTCTGATGACGAGATCTTATTTGATGACTTATCTGAAGACTGACGCACACTTTATCCAATGTGTATACCATTTCAACATGCGACAGGTCTACACAGTTTAGAAGTAGCAATATTTTCATCTTAGATTCATGTTCGGTCTGTCGCCTGAACGGCGCACTCTTTCTAAAAACGATTGTTTATCGTGCAAAAAACATGGCTGAATTCCGTTGGTCTCACCGTACCTCAAAGTACATTTTTTTCTGTGTAAAATATAATAAAATTTGATATTTGTTGAAGGTTACACACATTCATGTACAGAAAATAAGTTGTAAATTTTGTTCTATCAATTTCAGTCATTTCTTGCTTGCACTATTGCAAGGTTGTTTAAGGGGTTGCCTTTTACTTGTCTCGTGTTAATTAAGGGTCTTAAATCCATCTGGGAGTTCTTGAGAACCAACCCATGTGAGGACAATTTATCAGCAGTTGTATGTAATATGACGACAGAAAAGGCATTGTACAGACTTGGTCTTGGTCCTCACTTCTATAAAGCTTGAACAGAACTTAAACCTCACCATAGCCTACCACAGGAAGTCACTGTTAAAACACTGTTTAAATTTTTTAAACAACCACATATTAACCAGTGAATCGCTCAATGTTGTTTAAATTTCAAACAAGGTTGTTTGAAATTTAAACAACATTGAGCGATTCACTGGTTAATATGTGGTTGTTTAAAAATTTTAAACAGTGTTTTAACAGTGATATTATGCTGAATGTGCTCAAAACCATTAGGGGTGTATATAGTGAGCTCGTGTTGACCTGGAAATCCATAGCTATGTCCCCACATTGCCATACATTGTCCTCACACTGACATCGAAATCTCGAATATTCATACACTTGAAGAAGTGGTTAATAAATGGATCCTCACATGAGCTGGTGATGTAGTTTCAAGTCTTTGCCTGCAGTGGAAGATAGCGCACAAGGGTTTTCGTGCAAAATGGGGGGGGGGGAACGTCTGCATTGACTTCCCTCTCTGTTTTGATATCAGTGAAAAGTTATACTTGATGAAAATGGGTGTGGAGCGGCCCTCAGCCCCATGGACACGAGCTTGTGATGGTCCACTGGAGTTTGAAAATGGGTGTGGAGCGGCCCTCAGCCCCATGGACACGAGCTTGTGATGGTCCACTGGAGTTTGTTAAAAGGTACAACTCATAAACTGACAGACAATGAGCATACATCACTCTAAACTGTACAAAATTTCAGTTGTGTAACTATCTGACAATAAGATGTAGTTTTTAAACTGACAGCATTACTAATATAATTTAAAAGAACCCTTGTACTTTTTAACTGCCAGAGTCTAAGTGCCAGCAGTAAGACAAATTTCATTCATTCTGTTATAAAGTTTACGATTAACTTGGATTTTATCCTCTTTCCTGTTCGTTTAATTCTACAACAAAATGTAGTTTTGTTTCCAAATGGCTCTTAAACGTAGTAAGCGTACAGAAGGCCACCAATGGTAGCTGAGTGGCGAGGTGTTGACCATGCATGACTAATTCTAATCAGGGAGATGGAAGACCCAGCTCCCCGTTCTAATCAAGGCGAAGCGCTTTAAGATCGCAGACTAGGGTCTCTACCTTGTTAGAGTTCAGCTTAACAGGTTGTATACATTTTCTTTTATCCTATGATAGAACCATCGGTAGGCCTACACTCCAAAAAGGTCTGGTCAAATTTGAACCGAATCTGATCAGAGGGACACCGAACAGGAATCTGGTCAATTATTTGACTAGATTTGGTTCAGAAATGATCAGAGTTGGTTCATTTTTAAACCGAATCTAATCAAATTTTTTACCAGATTCCTGTTCAGTGCCCTTCTGATCAGGCCTTTTTTAGAGTGTATATGGACATGTAAATGTCAGATCTTCCCATTTGATGTAAAAAGCATTAAAAACGGTTAAAATAGTCAAAATTCTCATCACAATCCATCAGATGTTGACCATTTTAGAAGACAGTTACTGTTTTGGACTTTCTGCCTCTACACAGGCACGTAGCCAAGGGGAGGGGGGGGGGGGGAGGGGCAGCCGCAGCCGCCCTCCCTTGAGTATACTTTTGGTTTTTTGTAATGTTTATTTTTACAATATTACTAGGGTTTCCCCTATTTATATGCGGCAACCTGGGAAGTGCCATTTCCAGCGATCTGGGAGGCATTTTGGACCCAAACTTCTTGCGCTTTGCGCCAACCCATGGTGTCGCGAAGCGCTGAGAGTCTGTCTATGGGCTTCTCTCCCTGACAAATTCCTGGCTACGCCCCTGCCTCTACATATGCAGATTTGGGACGTAGAAAGAGTTAGTGATGAGATATGGCTTATGTTATCCTTTGTTCGTTAGGACAGTTGTAATGTTGGTATGTCCTGAGGGGTTTATTTTGGAAGTAGGTATTGACTCATTTGAAATGTATACATTTAATACCAAATTAGAAAATAACTGGTAACTACTAATTAATAGATTATTAACAAAGGGTCAACATAAGAAACACAGACCCCTTGCAGCACTCCAGTTCACAATTTTTTCATAGCTAATGAGAAATCTCAGAAATAGTCAAACATTGAAGAGGTATATCTTTCGAACGGTAAAAGAGATTCAAATAATTTGAACGGATTTCTCATCGGGGGATTTTAATCTATCTTTGTGAAGTACAACAGCTGTTTTGGTTACATGTCCTCAGACCTTAATCCCAGACTGTACCAAGTTGTCAAACTAAAAAAAAACTGCCAGGTTTCGATGCTTGTATTCAGTATGCCATGTCAAATTGCGTTATTAATTTTTACATTTTCGGTAAATTTTAAATTTCTATAGATGTGGTAAGAAAATTCTTGTTTTTAATGGTTAAGTATAATCATGTTAAGTCCCTAAACATACTGCACACTTAAACTTCTTCTCACTCCTTTCTAGTGTTCGTCTCATTTACTTTATGGATATTTAATCTTATATTGCAGTTATGAAACATTTTTTGTTTATGTAACGGTATTTTTCAGAACATAGGCTGTTAATTAATTTTGCTGTGCTTCAAGTATTTGAAAATTCAATGGAATTAAGACGAATACAAAAATATTTGTAAAAATGGCTAAAACCTATTAGGTTCATCCGCTATAACCAGCAACCTAGGTGTCTTGCCAGAAATTGATTTTAAAAGTACACTTCGATCTTCATTACCTTTATATACTTAATGTAGAACAGTACATGCTGTGAAAAATAATGTACACCAAATAGGCAAACAGATCATTGTGGTAGCAATTAAAAGAAGTGTTCGGTAATGACAAGTCTGACGTTCGATTTTTTCGAGTTCGGGTTCTCAATCAACAGCGATAAACAACATTTGCATTCAATTTTCTAAGTAACAGCTTTTGAAGGTAAAGATGACTAGAACCTAAACGAGAAGTCCCAGCCTACTGACGGAAATCTGAAAGATGTATTCTCGGGATCTTTTACCCTTACAGCAACTTGATTAAAGTTGAATGGGATCGTGGTCACAGATTTGCCAAGCAATTCCTGGATAAAAATGTCCAGAATAACCGGGTCAAAAATTTTCATTTTTCCACTCAAATTAAGGATTTGTTAATTAACTTGATTAAATATACACATGCATTTTCTGGTAAAACTTAATCCTGGTGTTTTAGATTGTACGTGAACGGGCCATTGTGAGCTTCATTACTGGAGTCTAGAGTAAAGATAATCAATAGATTGCATTACGTGCTCATTAAGCACAAAAGGTTGTTTGTACTCCTTGTGACGCATGCGGAAGTGACGTATATCCGAACCGATAAGAAATCTGCAAAGTATTTAAAGAAGTTCTTTGGTTTGTTTGGTATCGAAATGTCAGCATTTAAAGACTATTCATGCAGACTTGAAGCATAAATATAATAATATAACCACTCAAGGATAATTCACAAAGTATTTCTTTGTCCTCTGTGATCAGCATTGATTTTTTTCGTCTATAAAAATACATCGATTTCTCCAGACCAGTTGAGCCTCGTGGATTTTCGTCTTACTTGCTTTTAATTTTTTGCCCAAGTTATCTTATGTATCTCGTTCAAACTATTATATAAAGAAGGGCTGATATGTAAGAGGGGTACTTATTCTAAGCATTCTGGTGAAATTTGCAAAAAGTCCGTTGTGTGATTCTCAAGATATTAGCAGTTAGAGTTGTCACATTTTCAACACAAAGTGAACTTGAAGCAAGCACATATAACGTCATTACCTCACATTAAAGAGCAATCTTTTCCTCTTTAAAGTTTACAGACAATTTTCTCCACCATAATCCCATACTATAGGAATGTGAATGCATGAGGGGCATGGGAATTTTACAAACTTCAAAATCTTCATGGGGAGCTTCTATCCCTATTTACTTAAGGTCAATACAAGAGACTGAAAAAAAAAAACAAACAAAGAAAACAAAGCATTTCTCATCAATGTGAGGAAGTGATATAACCCCTGTTTGCCTCAAGCACACTTTAGGGTCACAAATGAAGTAACCTCTTTTGCTGATATCTCGAGTACTACATGTCCGATTTGAATGGAGGTTTCACCAAATTATTACACTTAGTTCTTCTTTCACATATGAAAGTTAATGGTTTGCTTCAAACCTTCCTTTCCAAAGTTAAACTGAATGCGCTCCATGGCAATTAAAATTTATAAGTTTCTGCTCTTCATACCGCCCCTGGTCTCTAACATAAGCTTCTGATCCCCCACAGTTGCAGTTGCTTGGGAGTTTTGGTAAGATGCATTCTAGTGTCTGGAGAACCCACTCACGGAGTGCTTCTTCTTTACACAAAGATTCAACAATGTTGGCAATTCTATAATCTTTCCTGGGTAAGTGATGCGATTGTCTTATGTCGAAGGGATGTTGTGGTCCTCGCCAATGAACGTAACTGGTCAGTTATGCGTCATGATCTAGTGACGAGAATATGCTCGTCTGGCAGGGGTATTACTAGGGAGCTATCTCACAGCTCCATGGTATTACTTAGTGTTGTGAGAAAGAACCAGGTGTTCTCCAGAGAGTTGTTATTTGGATGGAGATATACCAAACAGTTTAATTTATGTTTATACTTTAAGACCTATTAAATCGAGGAGAAGTTACCAACGATAAGCCATTTATTTGGCGCAAAGAGATTTCTTTCCTTTGTTTGGTGGCTCCAATTTGATATCTTTCCCCGAGCAAAGTCATTCAAGTCACGTAATCCTTTAACAACAGACCTGCGCAGAACAGGTGAGCAGGTGATATTAAACTCGAACGACTGTTAAATTGAAATAAAAGAATACAGTTAGCCGTTTCCCTTACAAGATTACATCATGCAAATGAGTTGAAGAGGTATAACTTTTGTTACAACAAATATGAAAAGTTTCCTGAAATAACCAGACAAAGCTTCTTGTTCATACTTCGATGCAAAACCTAACTGATATACTGTCATGCGCGTCACCGAGCGTCGAAAGATGCAATAAGTTTTTATTGCCCTGGCGACTGGCAATGTTGTGGCAGTGCAAGAAAACCCCAGTCTTACTGTAGATGTAGCAGTGGCGTAGGAACCGAGGGGCCAGGGGGCCATGGCCCCAATGTGTTTTGAGGGGGGCAAAATGTCATTTCGCCCCCCCCCCCAAATCGCGATAGTTAACAGTTTCGTTTTACCCGTTTTTTGCTCTCATGAGAACAATTTATCTAATAAGAACCCAAAATTTTCGGCACGCTACGCGCGCTATAGAGCGACCCTAGTTTCTTCAATAGTTCCATTCTACATAGCAAGATAGCACAAGTCCTTCCCACCTTTCCAGGTAACATGTATAGGAAAAGTACATAGTTTATGCAGAGGTCGTAAAATTCATCTCATATCGCAAAGCCTAGTTACTATTCTCTTGTGTGTGTCATGCTGTACGTTCAGTTGGTGAGGGACTCACGGAGCAATGTTTTGCTACCGGTATTTCATCGGGTATAGTCGGGATGGTTTCAATACAATGTATATTATCTCCAATGTGGTCTACAACCTGTCAACCCCTAGAGATTTTCTTTCTTTCTTTTATTCTTGATGATTACATATGTTTTTTGTAAAAACCTACCAATAATTTCGCGCGCTTTGCAATTTTTCACTTTAGATTCCGGGAAAAACATTTAAAGAACGCGGAACTATGCTTTTCTAGTTTACACAAATTTGATGCAATATATGCCCCAAATGACATGGTCTAGTACACAGGTTTTCTTCAAATTCCACTTCACCAATACCCGACGGCACTGGGGCTGTCGGAGCCTGCTTCGGGTCGCTGCCCCCCCCCCCTTTTGAGCAAATCCTGGCGCCACCTCTACTCAACTTGATTATATACTCTGGCTGTGGAAAATCTCCAGTCCAATTAATCCACTAAAATCCATGGGGATAACTCCACCCTGTATAATTTTGAATAAATTCGGATAGATTGTGACAAACTTAATGTGTTTTAGAATAAATTCAAATCAACATTCACAAATTTTCTACAAAAATTGCACATCTTGATGGCTGCTATTAAGGCCGGCAAGTGCCATTTCCGGCGATCTGGGATGTAATAAATCTCAAATTTTCTTGGTACGCTCCGCGCCAAGTATGGTGGCGCTCCGCATAGATAGTACACGAGAGCCACCGCCGACAAAAATCCGCAGCCCTCCACCAAAAGAAAATATCTTAGCTACACCACTGATGATGTGCTGTTGTTGTTGTTGTTGTTGTCGTCCTTTTTCATTAAATATACTACTTTGAGCAAATATGAAGTTGGGGTGTGGAAAGGGTCGGGGTTCAAGGTCGAGAAATAGCATCTTGTCTGCCCCCTTCCCCCCTAATGTCAAACATCTTCCTACGTCGCTGAACATTCCAAAAACAATTTTCGGTTTGAAAAGGAAAACGTGCTTTTTGAAGGCGTGTGCCATATGTCAATTTTGGAGGCAGGACTTGTACAGCTCAGGATTCTAGCCAACCCGGCCAAGGGGGCGAATCCCTCTTTGAATTTTTTTCGAGTTTTCAAGTTGCCATTGGCTTAATGGCATTTGTAGACATTTGGCCCCCTTAAAAATTTGTTAACCCCTGGAAGCCATTTCGCCTCCCTTCAGTACCTTGACAGGCTAAGAGCCTGATGCAGTCACATGGACGTCGAAACTGCAAGAACCGCCTCAGTCTTGTTCTCCGTTGCCGAAAGCCCCACCAAGCTGGTGAAGTGGAAGCCATGGGGGATGATATTTCAATATCCTTAGACTTGGTATACGTGCGCATATTTTCCCAACGCTCTCTACGAACTGTAGTTACCCTCCGGCCAGTTGCGACACATTCACAGGTCCTAAAAGCGATCGACGATTTATACCTGGTAGATCCCAGTCATAAAAATGTTATGCCGTAAAATAATTATGTAGGGGAAAACGGCACTAAAGAGTACTCAGAATTAGGCGTGTAAAGAATTTAATTTAGAAATTATTCCTTTATATTGAGCAATTGAGCAGTTTGTTTTGGTTTTCCAAATTATAGTGGCAACACGCATTTGAACTTTTGTCAATGGACAAGTTCAAGGAATATCGTTGGGGCAAAATATCGCTTTTAAGACCTTTAACCATCTGTAAAATTTCTTTATCGGAAGTTACTATCCGAGTCCAGTTAAGGAAAACAAATGAGTTCTACACAGCAGCACACTCATAAACATTCATTATTTGTATGCTAACATCTGTGCAGTATATAAAGTTAACTTTGTGTACCAGATTTAGCCTTTCAGAGACTTCAGGAGTTCAATACTATTTCATTGCATTTATATTTATCTGTTTGTTTTCTAACGTACGTATAAACAACATGAGTTACAGACTCAACCGAAATATTGACTGCAGACTTTTAGGTCAACAGGAAAAGCTGAGCTTCGGTAACGTTGTTGCGTTTGTTTTCTCCTCCACATAGGACCCTTGTGAAAAGCCACTGGAAAATACCTTTTATTATTAGAAGAGCTAACCCGGGTATAAGTCTAAATGTGCTGGACCTTGGAGGTACCTATGAAAGACTGCCGCAACTGCTATCAGCTTTTCTTCCACTTGGCTGATGTCGAAAATCGATGACCCAAAATAAAGAAATTGCATTTTTATCGTTCCTCCGTTCAGTACAGTCACAAGAAGGACTATCAAATGGTTCAGTAGTATCACCCAGCACTACAGCTATGCAATTTTGAACATGGATACAGTTTGTCATTCCCAACAAATGTGACACGATCGATTCAAACGTATACATAGGACACACTATGAGGCGCCTCAAGTAGTGGTAAACAATCGTATTTATTTTTACTGCTACATACAAAAACTGGAATAAATATTTCAGAAAGGTTTACTTGCAGTTATATGAAGAACTGAAAACTAAACATCTCCGAGTACAAAGTTTACGCTAAAAAAGAACAAAAAATGTTCTGAGACTTAATACAAACAACTGCTTTTAATATACTGTACTACGGACCCGGTGGAGAAGCCTCCATTTAGACAGAAGCGCCCAGACGGATACAAATGGACTTTATACTTGCAACTCTCCATGGACTTGTAAGGGTTTTTTTCCGGCAATATAGGAGGCATTTTTTCCAATTGTTTGTCTGTAAGCTATGGGTGAACCCATACTAGCAGCCTGTGTATTGTTGCGGCATTGCTTACACATATATATCCTGCAAAGCGCAATATACACCGTCCTCTATACCTGAAAGAACGTTACTTCTGTTAATGTATGGGCCTAGATCACAACACAATGGGTACTTCACATCACTCGAGCTGATCTGGTTAAAAGAACAGGCGGTCGCTCTAACCGGTGCCCTTCACTGCAAATGGTATCCTTCATTACACATCTTGGGTTGTTACTTTGCAAAAGCAAGACTGGGCAAAGTCCTATACTGATTTAGACCGTACCCAGAGCAAAGGGGATCCAAATGTATTGTTATGCTCCTAATGAAGACACGTGCTAGAAAGTAATCACAGATTTGAAAATAAGTAGTTTCGCATTTTCCATAATGTAAATGTATTTTGTCAATCAACGGGCGTAATGCATTACTTGCATTTAATGTCGGTCTGGGAGAGCAGGTATATGCACCGCCAGCCGTGGCAGAAGGGCATAGAGCCACTGCCTTAGTTGCATCTTTGGACAGCTGTCTCACACACTCTATGTTAGCCTAAAAGTTAACTCAAGTTTATACATACATACATACATACAGTAACATGTGCGCTGGCTTACTTCAAGGTTATATATAGTGCTACTGTAACTTCAAAAGTTTCAAAAGTGACAAAGAAAAGGGAAAAGGGTTCCCACGCATACATTGTAATGCCTAGTAGACTTCTTGTAACCAGTATAGTCCCATTTTATGTGGCGTCATGTTTCCTTAACGCGGAAATATTGGAGGTAAACGTAAAACGCTTTTATGTGCTTTTTACAACTCGGTACCGATCGAAGCACGTCTAGTGGCGCCTATACCCCCAGATGATGGCTATCGTGTGTTGCCATTAGCGACGTGACGTAGATGATATGGGTCCGTGCACGGATATATTTCTGGTGAAATTGTGCTTGGTGATCTTCGTGTGGTAATGGTTGATAGTATCATTACTGTAGTTAGTTCCATTGTTAGAAGAGGGGAGGCCGAGGAGCTAAAGAGGAATATTTACAATTGATTGAAGGAGGCACTTCCTTCGTGACATTTTGAAAAATTTCATCCCTGAATAGGTAATACTCAGGTGAGGTAATACTAAGAATAATAGTCACTGTGAATCCCCCCCCCCCCAAAAAAAAAAAAACATTAATTTACAACCATTTCACCCTGATCATAGGAATTTTACATCCAAAGAAAGTTCATGTCAGAACACAGACGTTCTTGTCACAATCACTATACTTGCAATGAAGAGGTAGAGTAAACGTATTTTGTCTAAAAGGAGAGTTAGGTCACTTGGTTTGATATTTAAATCTTAAGTGAAATATACGTCAATTTTCATAAATACGCAGTACCAGTAACATTAAACTTTAATATATTAATATTCAAACTAATTTTCTAATGATACAATATTACAAATTTGCATTTTTTATTTGCATAAAAATGGTGGGATATTAAAATAAATTGCATATGTGACTGCTTTGCAATTTTTGCATTTTAACATGGAGATTAATGCCACTTCAGTAGACTCTTTTGGACACAAAATGTTTCAATCTACTGATTTTTTTTTCAAAATTGTAATGAAATGGGAGAAAGAACGTCGTTGTGATTTTCCTGGGTATTGTAGATATATTTTTGTGCACATATATTGCACACGATAAATGAAGCTTTATGGTTTTAAAATGATTGTCTTCGTAAAAACATGCTGTATTGACCGCGCTAAAAAAGATGTTTCTCACATCGAACCATTTTATTGTGTAAGTGGGGTATATTATGTTACCAACCCCATTACCTAGGGCCGTTGCAAATGCAAGCTCTGAAATGTATTTGCCTGGAAGATATTTATGTCTATTGTGTCGTCGAGGTCTCTACTTTGACCCACCTTTTCACACACAGATTAATCGAGGAAAGGAACCTGTCAGTTGAACATATTTAGGGAGGTTAATTCGTTCCGGAAACCCGTTTCTCGCTAAATACTTAAATGATCAGCTGCGAAACTTGAAACAATTACAAAACATTTGTACGTTTACTTAGCTAGCTTTAACAGAAAAATTAAAAAAGCAAACAATGAAAGGATTACCTTAAAAAATATAAATAGACAGTCAGTATCAGAAATGTCTTGTATCAGACTGAATGCAAACTCACGTGCCCCAGCCAAAAAGGCCATTACGCCCTCATTTTTGTCATGGCACTGCACTAAAAGAAACATGTGAAGCAAAAACGTGACCACAAAGACAAAGGCAATGACATTGAGTACTGTTAAGAAACGTTTTGCATAATTTTT
Source organism: Holothuria leucospilota (assembly GCA_029531755.1). NCBI lineage: Eukaryota > Metazoa > Echinodermata > Holothuroidea > Aspidochirotida > Holothuriidae > Holothuria > Holothuria leucospilota. The sequence goes on along the minus strand of CM055967.1, from coordinate 3,104,261 downwards.
CATGAAAGACAGAGACAGCTAATAGCTATAAGACACGAACTCTTTGAAAGTTTAAAAGACCTAAGCTCATACCTGTGCAGAGATTTTCTCCAAAGCAGACCTTCAAAGTTCAATATAATTCTTTAAAGGCACATCGGTATAAACCTGCTACCGACTGCAACATACGTAGTAACCATAATTTATATAAATATTTATTTTATAGGAATATAGTTTTATATAGTTACAAGTTAGTACTGTCACAATAATTCAGTCTGCTGGTTCACTTGGTATGACTATCTCCTAGTAAGATTTGAAAAGTTAATCTTTGCACGAGGAAGACGTACAGTTCTCTCTTCATCATCATCTCCTTCGGTTTTCATTCCTCCTTTCTTTTTAGACTCTGGTTTATTTATTGGTTTTCTTCGCCTCTGTAAAAGGAATTGAAACCACAAAAGTGCATTGAAATTGATGCTGATTCAAGAATTGATTAGCATTTAAAGTAGAGGATAGCTAAGGCACGTAACCGATTTCCTTGGTGTGCTTTTAAATATACTTAAGCATTTTCGTTCAAGTATAAGTACGTGTACAACGAAGATATGCGCATAATTACATGTACATGCTACATGCATGTATGATCGTCATTTGTGAAAAGGTACTTGGGCAAAGTCGATCCGTACTCATGAATATCAGCAAAACAAAACGGACTTTGAACAATAATTTCTTTCACAGCGGAAAAGAGGGGTGGTGGGTGGGGGGGGGCAGGCGCATTGCATCCTCCTGAACCGCATAGGTAGACAACAATGTGCTACAACGCCTTTACCACGTGATCATAACAAGTCATATGCCACTTTAACAAGAATAGAGTCTTCCATTTACCCGCCACCAGGGATCACCACTCCGGGAAAAGGGCTAAATCGTGGTAGAAAACCACGCGCGGAGTACAGTGAGCGGGGTCATTATTTTGTTGCCAATTGTTTGTTAATGGTGCCAAGCATTTAGTAAGTAAGCGCTTGCAAAGCCGGCTGAAAAGTACTTTTTCTTGAGCAGATTTGAGTTTGTGTAGCCTAGAATTCCCACCTTGCTCTCCCACTTTGGATATGCCACCGAGGAAGGAGGACTACCCCTTTCAAAATTGATACGATTAATTTTGATTCTCTTTCCTTTTCAACTGAGTAAGACTATCCAATATGTGCGTGTCTAAAAGATTAGTTTCGTCCTCATTAAATGACGCGTGAAATCCTTACTCTGGTAGCACGGAAATTGACGGCCGTGCTACTGTACTAGACACTTCGACATCTCAGTCGAAAAGTGGGTGGGGCTTCATCAAGCAACTTCATTAAGTGTAGATGGACAAAAACTTAGAAGAGTAGGTGGTTTGTTACAAACCTTCAAACGTGTCCCCCTACTCGTTCACCATTGACGTCCATGGATGTCATAATACCCAGGGGCGGCGCCACAGTGGGGGGGGGGGGGCAGGGCAGGCATTTGCCCCCCCCTATGGTTTTTGACCCAAAAATAAAATCGTCTAAATAACGTTTTAAGACACATAATTTTTGTAGGGGGTGGGGTGAGGTGTAACAGTATCATGGAATAAAGTATTGTGATACATTATCCGTCGCATATAGGACACTTTCGATTTGTAAATCCTCGAAAATTTTGCGTGCTTCGCGCGCGTTGTCTTCTCTGTCTAACTCATCGTACATCCGCCCCACACTGCAATAGTCCTTCGTGCAAATATTTGGAATGTTCGAGTATACACGCATTCATCATTTGCTATATAGCCTATCTTCATCCACCTCAGAGCTTACACTTAGGCCTCTTCTACATCCCAGAAGACCCATGATTGAATTTGTCTCTGAGTTTTTTTTTTTTTTTTTTTGTCGTTTAAGGGTTAATACCTAGTAGCGTAAACAATAGGGGGCTAAAATACAGTATATCCCCTGGCGAGATTCTGTGAAAATTGCTGTCTATTTGAAAACAAGAAAAACATAGTATTCAACACTAAACTGACTGATTTGATTGATTAAAAGTTAATTCAAATCCGTATTTGACTGACGTATTTATCAATATTCTGTAAATTCTCGGACTACGCGCGAATTTGGTATCTATTACGAATTCCATGGCCACCTTCACGACCGCGCCCCACGGAGAAGTAGGCCTACATCATATTTTAGTGTGTAAATCCAGTACGCTTGGACCTACCAGCTCTAGTTGTACACTTGCCCTACACATGCAGTGACGTGTCTGTAGTGCAGTATCGTATCCAACCAGGGGAGGAAGGGGGGGGGGTAGGATTTTCACTTCCGTGAACATTGTTCAATCATGTCACAACAATCACAAAATGGTTAAATTGGTACGCAGGGAAGGTTATACCAGAGGAAGAGTAACAGTTCCGTGAAAGTGGGAAAATATATATAAGGCGTGTAACATATCTAGATGTCTTCAGTGCAATTTGAAACATCTGGGAAAAGGCCATTTCTTGCGATCTGGGAGCTGTTTTGGCAAAAATTTTATCGACGCAGTCCGCGCCAGCCAATAGAAATCATGCCACATATCAAGATGGCTTCAGTGCAATTTGAAAGGTCTGAGAAGGACCATTTAATTGCGATATAAAAGCCATTTTGGCAACATTTTAACGGTACGCTCCGTGCCAACCGTTAGTGGCGCTCCGCTTCTATACCAACGCAACCAAACGCCGTTCACACGCTCATGCCTGTCAGTCGTCACGTATCAAGTATCGTACGGTTCAAAACTGCCTCCAAGATCCCGAGAAGTGCCATTTCATGCAGTCTGGGGGGTCTGTAGGGCGAAAATTCTCTTGTACGCCTTCGCACCAAACTATGATGGCGCTCCGCTTGGATGGCAACTTCCACTCTGCGCCCCTCCCTCAATAGCCAACACAAATCGCCGCCCTTGCCCGTTTGTTATGTAATCGTCGACAATAAGTGCAACAAAATTGGAAAACTGTAGTCGGCTAAAAGTAAAGAACTTTCGATTACTTACCTAGAAACTAGATTTCTCGAGAAAAAAAATATGACTTCAAAAGATGCAAAATATTGTACCAGATTGCGTCTAAGGCTTCCCGGTAGTCGAAAAATCTTTCACACCCCCTCCCCTTAACCCCTCCCTTAGAACCGCGATCACTCATCTCATGCCTGGGGCGGATGCAGGGGGAAGGATGCAGTCGCACCCAAAAACATTCAAGAAAAAAACGGCAAAAACGTTTGTTAAGCTATAGTATGAGGAGGGGACAGGATGCAAGTACGCTGCATCTTCGGTTTATGTCCGTACCCTATACGTTTCTTCGCCTGTGTTTTTTCGTTTCTTCAGTTAAACGTACGTTACCTGTCCGTGATTGTCAGTTCTATTCCTTTACGCTTCCGTTACTTATGCGTTAGTGTCCGTCGAACATTCGGTACAGGTACTGTACAGTACTTCTACGTTTTATCCGTTTGTTGTCCGGTAATGATCCGGTGAGCAAATAGCAATCACCGAAGACGATCGGATACTAACGGAGAAGTCCAGTATGAGAAACGCACGAGAAAATGATAAAACGGAAGCTTAACGGATAAGTAACGAATACGTAAGGGGGACCTTTTTCGGTCGACGTCCGGTCCAAGGTTTGTGCATGTTCAAAATCTCTCGCCGTTCATACCGGACATTCCCGGTCATGAAACGAAGTCGGCGGAGGAGAACAGGAGACTAAACGGATACTAACGTACATCAACGGAGTGCCATTTTGGGTCTTCGTTTCCTCTCCGTTATTGCAATCCGGTGAGCTGTGACAGGCGCTTAAAGACTGACGTGTGTTATGGTACTGTATCTCCCTCCCTCCTCCCTCTCCCTCCCTGGTGACGCCATCCCAACCAATTATTTATACCTCTGCCTGTGAATCCATTCTTAAGGTTTAAGTCCAAATTTTACATAAATAATACTGCAATAAAATAAATTTCAATCAGTTTTGTCTCTTATCCCATACATGCACATGTAGACGTTGGAAACGAATTTCACTCATCCAACTCTCATTTTCATAGCTCACCCTGTTGCTGAGATATGAAAAGTTCAAATTTATTCACTTTATTTGAAATAGTCGATTGCGCAATAATTTGTGATGATCATCATCAAACTCACATTACTTGCTTACTTGCTTTTGTTTCCTTTTGAAATTGAAATGTTTATATAACCTTGCAAAAATTACTGTTGTACGGAGAGGTTTTGTATAGTCAAGTCACCTATAACAGTGAGAAAGTGATCACATTTTGGCACAAGGTGCAGAGGCTTTCGAAAAAATAAAGAAAACAAAGAATGTAATTTGAGTAGTACAAGAATGACATTACAAATTATTGCGCCATCTACCATTTTAAATTGAATAAGCACCAACATTTTATATATCTCAGCTCAGGAATTCCTGTAAAGATGGCAGTTAGACCATTTGGATTCATTTTTCAAGCTTTGTAACATATGTTATTGAATTTTTAGCCTTTATGTACACTTTAAATTAAGCTAAAATTTGGCAGTTCTTTGTAGACCAAAAAAATGCATTTTCTATGCGCGTTTCTTTCAATATAAAAAGTTGATTTAACTTTATTTTCAAAGCAAAGTAAACTCAAAGCCAGCTGGAGTGATTTCACATTCTCACATTGATGAGCAGTTCTCCCTTTTCTGTGCCTTTCAATCGTTTTGACTTACAGACCCTTAAGGGTGCAATTTGCAAAATTTCAATATCTCCTATGCATATTACGTAATGATACCATACGATTTTGAAGGTCACTAAATCGGATTTAAATTTAATTATACATAAACAATTATACATAAATCAGTCTATTAATGTGAGGAAATGACGTCACTCCTGTTTGCGTAAAGTTTACTTAGCTTGCAAATTTGGTTACATCATTGGTTCAAAAACTCGAAAAACTATAGGTAAAAATTTAATGTTATCTCATAAGAGTTATGATTCCTCTCCCTTTTATAAAATTCAATTTTGCGTATAACCCTTCCTCAGTGATTCGGCTTTTCTATAAGCAAGAAAAAAATCACATGATGAGGATTAATTTTTTCTCATTAATTAAGAAATTGCAGACATGAGATCCATATTTCAAGGATGAATACATACAGTTTAGAACACTCGGGAAGTGCCGTTTCCGGCCATCTGGAGGGTTTGTAAAGTCAAAATTTTCTTGAACGCTCCGCGCCAACCGATGGTAGCACTCCGCTTAGAAATATGTATTACCATATTTCATAGATTTATTTTTTTCTCCTTAACTGAGAAATTGCAGGCATATGATCCATATTTCAAGGCTTGGTACAGCTTAGAACACTCGGGAAGTGCCATTTCCGACCATCTGGAGGGTTTGTGAAGCCAAAAATTTTTTTGTACGCTCCGCGCCAACCGGTCGTGGCGCTCCGCTTAGATAGTCTTGCTGCACTCAGCCCCCCCCCCCCATATTTTTTCTTTCCGCCGCGCCTGCTGCATAGTTGAAGCATCTCATTCAGTGAGGGGCCGACAACCAAACCTTCTCACAGTTGGTATTCATTTTAGAAAAAAAAAGGTTCTTGGAGAGAGAAAAATAAAGTTCAAGAAAACGAAAACGCCAAAAATGCAGGTTCTGACACGGGGGGGGGGGGGGTAGGGGGTAGGGTGAGGCTCGGAAGTCTTCAATGCCTGCACCCCCAAACAATAAAGCTGGGTCCGACCCAGCATGGTTTGCCCCCCCCCCCTATCGAAAAACCCTGGCGCCGCCCCTGATAATACCAGTTACCTAGCTCTGGATGAACATCAAGCAAAGACATACCTTTCTCCTATCTGCCTCTGACCCATCAGCTACAAATGGTTTTCTGGTGCTATACCCCGAGGGCCCTGCTAAATCGACCTCCAGCGTCTCCAGTTCCTTCTGCACGTGTAATGAAAGACGTTTTAGAGTTTAATTATATTTAAGAAGGATTTCACATCGCTCTTGTTCTATGTATTAATGAGTATTAGTGACTTCTCTTCTAAACTCCATAACACAATCATCCATACCATCGTTTGGGTTGGACGTTATATGTGCTTCACAAACTGGTGTTTTTAATTGAACTATATATTAACTGCTTCCCACCTTAAATATACCTGGTCGAGTGGTCAGACCATCCGACTTGCAGCCGGAAGGTCTAGGGTTCAAATCCTGGCCGGGTCATACCAAAGACTTTAAAAATGGAACCTACTGCCTCTGTGCGTGGTGCTCAGCATAAACAATGGAGTAGGGAAAACAAGCCAGTGAGCCACAACTGGAAAAAATGCCGTGGTCGTCTCGACTTGTACCAATTGGTTGGAAACTGGGACGTTAAACCTCATCTAACCTAACCTAACCTAAATATACCTGCTGCATTAAATGCACCGTAATTGGGAAACCTTCCTATCTACTGCTAATAATCCTCGCAATACTTTGTAATACAGAGAATATTTATAGTTAACATTTGTAAAACTCCTGTATGCGACCGTCGATATCAAACAATTTATAAATAATTACTAAAGGTATGAGGAGAAACTGTTCTTGACAAATGAAGAGTGTAATTGGTTTCATTACGTGTATCAGAGGAGCCCAATATGTGTGGTTTATCACTGTAAATGAATACAAATTCCAGGGACAACACATGTGGGCATACAATAAGTTAGGTTCTGTTACATCGCTACATCCTAATAAACTAATTCTTTATTGGTGTAAAAATGTGACCATCGTTTGGCCTTAACAATAGAATTGTGAAGAGCCATTCACACAGCCATGTACCTAACTGGGTAATTTAATTGATATTTTAAAGACGTTCATTGTCGGTTGATACAATTATAAAAACCTTTCATTTACCGTGCATCAAAGCCGCTCAGACTCTGTCAGTCTGTAGCACCTCTATTTCATTTGGACGAAAAAACTTATCCTCAGGACATATAATTTTAACAGATAAATTAAAATCCGTGTTAATGCTGACGTCCAGGAAAAATTACTTATTCTGTGAGAAAGAACTCACCTCAACATCTCCTATTCTACCAAGGAACCCTTCCATTTGCTTAAGTTTTTCTTCCCGGTCAAATGACGTTTCGCTGCTTGTGATGCTTTGGTTCTCGTCGTCAAAAAATCCTCTGCTCGTGTGACCAAAGTGAGAAATCGGAAAGTCACTGGACCCAGACAAGCTTCGTAAAGAACGTCTGCCAGTCAGACTTGGACCGGAGAGAGCAGCAAATGCCGACTGGGCAAACTGTATTGACCCCGATCTGTCAGATGAATCGGACGTAAAACTATGCTTTCTTCTTCTTCGTCTGCGTTTACCAGCTGCTGCAAGCCAGCAACACAAGCAAATGAGGAGAAGAGGATGGGGGGGGGGGGGTGGGGTGTGTGTGGGGGTGGGGGGGGGGGGGGGTGGGGTGGGGGTGTGGTGGGGGGTGGGTGTGGTGGCGCGGGGGGGGGGGGGGGGGGGGGGGGGGGGGGGGGGGGCGTGGGGGGGGGGGGGGGCGGGGGGGGGGGGGGGTGTGGGGGGGGGGGGGTGCGGGGGGGGGGGGGTTGGGGGGAGCTGAAACCACCGCCGCTGCCAGCACGGCTGGCCAGACGACGCCGCTGACCACCCGGGGCCTGACCACCGCCGCGGCCAGCACCCAGGCCGACACCACCCAGGTCACCACGGCCGGCCAGACCACCCAGCTCAGCACGGACTCGCCGACCTCCGACGTCACCACGGCTGGCCAGACAACTCAGCCAACCACGGAGCTCACCACCGACCTGGGCACCACCGCGCACGACACCACGGCTCAGCAGACGACTCAGTCGACCACCCAAGCCGACATCACCCCGGCCACGATGGTCCCTGGCACCACCGAGGTCACCACCGAGCCCAAGAGCACGGCAGCCGACACCACTCAGACAACTCAGCCAAACACGGAGCTTACCACCGACCTGAGCACCACTGCGTCCGACACCACTTCTCAGCAGACGACTCAGTCGACAACCCAAGCCGTTACCACCCGGCCCACTACTTTCGTCGCTTCCACTCAGGAAACAACTGAAAGCACCACTTTTTTTGAGACAACCATGTCTTCCCCTTTTCTGTATACCTATTCTGAATGTGTTTCATGTGGGTTACTGAACGAGCATACATTTGATGGTCGTTTGTATGATGTGGCAACCTTAGAAACATCTTCTTCTTATCAACTCATTGCTGGAGATACTATTCCGTTCTCGGCAGAGGTTCTAAGCAGCCTGGAAGAAGACTCTTCAGATAGCCAGTTGTCAATATCCGTTAGCTCTAGTAGTTCAGTGGTAAGTTTCATGGAGAGGAATCTATTTTAGTGTTCTAGAAATATGTGGCAGACCATGAAGGTTTGAGTATTTGCTGCCCCACCGACAGAGACTGTGCAGTAGTTCTTAGTATTACATACAATTGTAACCTTGCTTCCCGACATGAGGCACGAGTTAAAGAAATTGCTTTTGAAGAAGTATTGCATATGGAAATAAAAACAATTTAAAGTTAGAATAATTATAACGAATGGTTTAAAATTTTGTTGTTTAAAGGAAAAAAATTGGTCATTCGAAACCTCTCAATATTTGAGAAGAACACTGTGAAACCTAATTGTTAATAAAGCAACCGCTTTCTGCATTATCGAACTCTATTATGAAGACATTTTTTTTAATTCTACTCCAAACCATTTCAATCAATACATGATCCAATAGAAAATAAATAGTTCTGCTTTTCCAATTCATTTTACAATTTTACTGTAGATGAAGCTTGGATCTCATTTCCTTTTCTCTTCATTAGGCAGTCTATCTGGACCGCGGAGAAACAATAATCAACGATATTTTGATTTATTTACCTGTGCAAGTAGAAATAAATGATGGTTCCTCCTTGTACGTGCTTACTTCCGGAAGTCAAACAGTGAGTGTTTCTACATTTGTTATGACACCAACCATCAATTGCATTATTTATGTCTTTCCTCTAATTTATATAACTTAATTGTATTTACCACATATCATTTTGTGTCTCATTCTATTGGTGTGGTCTGTCTTACTGTGCCGTATTACGCAGGGATATCTTAGTCCAGGTCGGCGCCTGATGCTTCCCCCTTTCTTTAAAGCGCAGTCTCGCAGCAGCATCTACGTGCTAGTCTTTTCACTGTGGTAGTATTTTGCGACTGTTTACGTTTTCGTTGGCTGCGACAGACAAATATGGCCAAACTACATTATTTTCCTTCAGAAAGGTCATAGTCAGTTTTCAAACAATCCTTTTGTAATCGTGACAATTCGAAAATAATGCTCAGGTTAAGGTCACGGTCAGGACTATGCGTCAAGGACTGAACATCTTTCCAAGTTGCAAACCTAACGTAAAGAATGACGTTGACGACCGAAAGTGAGAAATATGTACGACAACTTATATGAAATGCGCTTATGTCTTGGTTAGCTCGTACAAAGGGTTTTGTTTTCATAGGCTCGTTTTTTAATACTTCGAAGGGACGTCATCCCTTCAAACTTCCTTTACAGAGATGTGTTACTTGTCTAACAAACAAGATGTGCTTTGCGGTGAGACACATTTAAAACCCTGTTATCGATTTGTGGAATCTCGCTGAGGACTGCCTTACGTAATTCAACACTAAGAGGGCATTCAAGTAAATTGCCGATGTTTCATGTGTCCTCTGCGAAAGCAGTGTTCTAATGTAAAAATCTGTATTTGTCTTCTCTCTTAAATTCTTTGGAATTAATCAAATTTTTTATTAACTCTTTGTCCTTGATGTTTAAAATTTAAAAATATATTATGTTCTTGACAATTTTGGGTAACGGTTTGAAGGGAAGAGCCTGCTTTGGAGATTATTTTCTTATCACATGGAGAGAAGAAAATGCTTTTACATCTGGTACCCCCCCCCCCGCTGACTAGGGGGTAAAGAAGTTTGATTATGCAAAGCCAGCAATTAAAAGCACTAGTTGTTATCAAATGACACTAGTATGCCAATTGGGGATAAACAAAATCTTGAAACTGTCTACATTATGTTCCATTTGCCAGAGTCTCTTGCTCTAGACCCATTTCAGCTATGTCAAGTACCTGCAATGTAATTTGAAACCGCCATGCCGGAGTAATACGCGAGTTGCAGTTGTACAGGGGCATACGTCGTCACCAATTAATCAAAGTTACAAAGTGGTACCATCATACACGTATAATAATGGAGCTACTACGGATTTACTATGTTTAGGTACTATACAAGTGCATAAAGTAGGGCCAATCTATCTTACAAGTTCCTCACGTGTGGCTCCAGCATGGCGTCGTATACATATATAAAACTACGTTATGTGAAATGAGTCTATAAATGCAAGTTCGGTTTAATTTTCATGTCTGGAGAAACTTAAGAAAAATGGTAAAGTTAATCCCTACTCATTTTTAAAAGAAATGGGCATTCTGTACACATTTTTAATGAATTTCAAAACGTCAATTACCTCCAAGCAATTTAATAACTTGAAAAAAGAGTGAGAGTTAGAAAAGGTTTTACGGCTCAGTTTCTATCCAATTGGTTTAAGTCGGGCCGGCGACGGCCTTTTTTCAGTTGTGGCCCACTGGCTTGTTTTCCCTACTGCAAAGAGCACTGAGCAGTACTATAAACATTTTTTACTAAAAGGCACTCAGTTTTCGCTGTCTTGCACCCAGCGTGCTGCATCATTAAAGGTACCACATGGAACCATCAGGTTTTCGACACTGTGTCCCTCTAGTATAATTATCCATCACATACCTCAGTATTTACCATTTATCGGCAGCTTTTAATTCCATGAATACTGACGTTGAGAGGCTTGAATATTGCACGTATTTCCTTCCCCTTAGCACACGTAGGTGCACTATAATGCACACAAGTATTAAGGACATTGAATATGAGACATCAAGTTTTTTTTATCCCACTGTGTTCATGTGAGTACCATATTAACTGCAAAATTCGTATATGGTACTATTCTCTTGTTTTTAGATCAAGTGATAAATAGAATTTCAGTTCCAAAATGAGACTTGTGTTCATTCAAATTCCATGAAACGTTTAACAAAATTATTTCATTTTCACAGAAGATCAAAATATAAAATAAAGTGAAGTAGATAAACCCCAAATTCAGAGATACTGGCAACTCCATTAGCACCCTTGGAATCGACAACTTCAGGCTGGCCTCTAGTTACAGTTGCAATATTAGTGGCAGTAGGCCTAGGTTTTAACTGCATACGTAGCAGGCTGTACGGTATATTCCTTGATCAGTTATATCCCCTGTTTGTGAAGCCTTAAGCCGGGGTCACACTACAACGAATTCGGATCGGATTCCGATCCGATTTTTGTGATTTTTTATTAAAATCTTCTCCATCTCTGGTCAGAAAGAGCCCAAAATTTGCCAACCAGTGTAAATATATGATCTGCATCAGAAGTATGAAAATAAAATGTTAACTGAATTTTTCGTGACGTCACACCGACAAACAGCTTTTATCGGACACGCGTAGTCCGATAAAAGCTGTCTGTCGATTTGACGTCGCGAAATAATTCGTATAAATTTAATTTTCTTAGTCCTGCGATAAAAATCATATAATTACACAGGCTGGCAAATTTTGGGTTCTTTTCGACCCGAAATGGAGAAGATTTGAATAAAAACTCTTAAAAATCGGATCGGAATCCGATCCGAATTCGTTGTAGTGTGACAGCGGCTTTAAAGAGGACTGAGCAAACAGAGTACGATCCTCGGGGTAAGGTTTTAATAGCTAGAGGGTATCCAGGGGATGTTAGCTAAGGCTATAACAAGAAAATGGTTTAACCGTTCATAACAAAGGAGCTTCAGACAATAAGTCCAATGAGAAATAGGACATAAGTGAAGTTACCTTTATTCGACAGTAACCGTTCTTTACCCGATTGCTAATGACGTTTACGGACATTTTGCAGTACAGCTAATTTTTAAAATAAGATTAAACGATTGCTGTTTCCCTTGTACTTTTGCGAAGCACATCTTTCTTTGTTTGGGGGCTCTAACTTGATTCCACTATTAAATGTTTCACATGCCGGTCACTAACAAACATGCAAAAGGTTATTGATGGAAATTTAGATTTGTTATAAAAATACATTTTATATACATTTAATTTTTGACACGAACATGCCAAATTTTAGGTAAAATTAACTTTTACTTACAGATACTCTTTTTCATTATGTTAAAACCATTGGAAGTCTCAGTGGGTTGCAATTACTGGGTGAGATGTGATTCAAGTGGTATCACTTTTCTCTTTTTGCAGATTATGTTTACAGACAAGAGGGAAACACTCTATTACGACCAAAATGGCGGCTGGATTGCTGCTGTTCTTCCCAAAAATGGTGCATCCTCCTATTTCAACAGTTCAACAGTTGGATTGTGTGGCACATTTAATGACAATGAACTAGATGAATTTACAACACCTTCTGGAGAAATTGTATGTATTTTATACTTCTGTGCTAATTTAAGGACACTGCAATTACTCTGTCACATTGAATTACCAAATTTCAACTTTTCAGTGTTAACCCCTTTAAACATTTTTGTCCCTCCAATAAGGTATTGTCAATATTATGAATAATACAGGGAGAGTAACTACAGCGTGTGGTGAAGTCTGAAATTTGGCTAGCTGAGACGATACTTTTGAGGTGGGGGGGGGACAATTGCGTATAGATTACATCGAGGCTTGTTTTCAAAAATCTTTTAAAATATTGAGGGCGTTCCTCCTTTGTAAACGAATAACGGTATTTTTTTCTTTAAATCCCTTCGTATATGACTTTTTACTTTAAATTCTTTCCACTGTAAGTTTTACACACCTTTATTACTAAAGACTGTACCTTGAAAGCTCCGATTATTTAACTATATTCTTGCACCATAGGATTCTTGATTGATTCTATAGTTGAACAAACTCAGACAGCAGCTCTGCTTTACGTCGACTTGCATATTTACCTGTAGAACAAAATGTCAGGTGGGAAAAACAGCTTTGCTGTGTCCTCCACTCGCCCTTTGATTCCTTGCGGAAGCTTGAAAGGAATCTACACAATCACGCTAGCGATTGCATATATGTCTGGTATGCATAGCTTGTAAGACGGTATCTTGGTAGTTACTTTTCATACTTAGTATTTAGCTTTTTCATACTTGGTATATGTATTTTCACACTAGGTATTAAGATTTTTCATACTTGGTATATAGATTTTTCATACTAAGAGGAAAGTTTCTATTGTTAACAAAATATATCAATTTGAAATAGGAATGATTATATTATATATTTTTTATGTGAAGAGAGAATAGTATTGTTTTGGTGGAGGCCAAAGTTATTTTGAAGTTGTCAGAGGTGAAACTACGAAACCCTTGTAAGCTGCTTGAAATAACGTATCTAAATGAGGGTAACAGTGAGCAATCTCATACTCAGTATGTGGATGTCATAAATTAAATACAAAAATCCTAGTGTTTTTGGTGGAGGTCAGATGGCATATGAGCTCACCAGAGGTCACACGGTGAAAGTCTTGTCAATACGATATTTCACGAACTTAAGCCTTGATAGATCTCCTAGTTAGTATGTGGATGTCCTAATCAAATTCCACAAGACTCCAGTTTTTATGAAGGTCAAAGATCATTTCTGGTCACCCGAAGTCTCCTAAACACTCTATTTCAAGAAGGGTAATCTTGAGGGATCCCATATTAAGAATGCAGGCGCCCTACTGTAAATTCGAGATCCTTATGGTTTCTGGCACAGGTTAAAGGTAAATTGAAGTCATCAATAGTCAATTTGTGAGAACTCATAAAAATATTTCGACAAGTGAAACTCTAAGGGATCTCACATTAAATAAAAAAGTATAGTAATTTTTGAGGAGGTAAAATATCATAATATGATATAATACGTAACGGACGTAGGCTTTACAAACCCTCTGTATTTGCATCAGCAGCAAAAACAATGTAACAAACTGAGTGCAACAAACCACCTACAAATAAATAATAGAAGGGTAGTTACTATCAGAATCAAATTTAACATCCTAGTTATACCTAAATTTGTCAAGCCTCCTTTCAAAAAGTAGCAGCTGAGTCAGATTTCACGACAGTTGCTTGAAGATTATTCCGTGAATCAACAACCCTGTGTTTAAACGCAAATATCTTAAAATCTGTGTAAAAATGATGTTTACCAAATTTCAAAGAATGACCTTGTCTTCTAGCAATAAAAATCGGAATATTAGAAGTAACCGTGCTGTCATAAATGCCTCGAACGAATTTGAAAACTGTCACATCTCCCTTAAGCCTTCTATATCGAATAATCGGAAACTTTAAGTTTTGCAGCCTCTCATAATAATATCAACCTTTCAAGGATGGATAGTCTTTCAGCACGCCTGTGAACTTTTTCTAATATCCCGTTTCAAATGGGAGTTCCATACATCAGCAGCATATCCCTAATGTGGTCTGACCAAAGCCTGACCACCAGAGTTCAAAATTAGAAAAAACTCGTGAACATAACAATCCAAGAAGAAATAGTTTGACGGATCTCATACTTCGAATCTAAATGATCCACATTAAGTTACAGAATTCCAGTGTCTGGTCAAGGTGAAAGGACGTTTGTGGTTACCAGAGATCAAACTTAAAATCTTGTTACCATATTATGCACTATAAATAGTACATGTAAAGGTCTTTCATTCTGCCTACGCCCTGTCCCGCTGGGCGCCGGACACAATGACAGAACTTGACATACGCTGTTTTATTCCGGACAGGAGTCATAGAAGGGACGGTCTGGGTATTAAACGTATGCAATAACGTTAAATTTGTCCAAGGCATGTTAAAACAGCAACGTTTTAGGACTTTAGTTATTTACGGCATGGCTGCAGCTGCAACAGTATCTCCCGTCTTGCCACAGATGCAGCTTCAGCTTTGCTGAGCCAGTTTAAACTTTGATGAGGCATGCCCAGCTTTGCTGAGGTAGCTGCAGTTTTGCTGTGTACGAAACTGCAGGTTGAAGTTTGCAACAGATGTTGACTACTTTCATACATGTTAATTTCCTTTGATTTGCAGCAATCGAAACAGGAATTTCTAAATTCTTGGGCAACGAGTCCTCTTACACGAGCACCTCGGCAATGTAGTGATGTCACCACAGAATTTCCTCAGTGTGATGTGATATCAGATTCTGCTGGTAAAGACTAATTTCAATTATTATGTGACTTACTGGTAAAGTTAAAGTTTCTTTTCGTTTCGGCTGCTACTACTGATATTCGTTTCACTGAACGAAACTTGAGGGGATATTTGCTTCATGCTTTAGACATCATACCTTTCAGACTAGTCTTTTACAGCCATGCAGGCACTGTTCCTGGTGGCTTTGTCATTTGCTGTCAGTATTATGTAAAGAATACGTCAGATTACAATACAAATATTGAAATTTTTAACATTTTCCAAAAGGAAATTATAACACTGACTGTAGTAGTAGGTACTCTGTAAGCGTCTAAACTTCAGCATAACTTAAGAATTTCAAAATCTTTAACAGGAAAGTCATATTGTAAAGCAAACAAAAATGCTTAGGTATAGTATTTTTGTACATGAAATTTTAATTACCAGTTCATTGTTATAACAGGTTACCTTTAATGAAACCTACACTCTTCATTATTTCTGGCATTCTTTACAGTTCTTAACATATTTAATGATCATCGACACAATTTTCATGATTATATTCACTCTTAACGATCACTTGTTCACGATAAATCACTTGCTTTGTTTACACTTTCTTCACGACACTTAAATGTTTTACCAGTGTTCTTTGACCCACGACCTTTATGAATAGGTACATTATTAATGATCACTTAAATCCATTGAACACCCCAGTCTTCATGACCACTAGGCCTATTACTCTTAAGGCTCACTGTTTCGTCATGACTGCCAACAAGACTAACAGTCTCTTCCACTCGTTATGAACACTCCCACACAGTTTTGTGACCACTTACATTATTTGTAGTCACGGACATTTTGCATGATAACTGACATTCCTTACAAACACTTGCACTCATTAATGAAGCCTTTTCATTATTTTATATTTTCAGGGCCGTTCCAAAACTGTGCAAACGTCTCGACTATAGACTACTATATAGAAGCTTGCTTGACAGAGGCAAGTTGCAACGCATCCGTCTGCGGCGTTATCTCTGCATTTGCCAATAAATGTCAACGAGAAGGATACCAGATTGAGAAATGGCGGACAGGAGACTTCTGTGGTAAGTACAAAGAGACCTAGCCTGCTATAAGCCGGCTATTGTTGAGTTTTATCAGCTACAAGTACAGTGCTTAAATTTTGCTTACTACAAATATACAGTATACTGACGAAGTTTAATACAATACAATAGCCTGCCAACCTTCTAGCCAATCTTATTTCCAAGACAAAAGTAACTTCATGATAATTAACACACACGTCATCAGCGTTGTTAAGGGGTGGAGTCAACATGAGCGACCGGTTGCTTCGCTACAGCAGACAACTCTTTTCACTTGCACACACTTTATGCAGTGCAGTGCGGCTAACTGTATAGTTACTGGCTTAGCTGCTACCGCCGTGTACATGTATACAGCTTAGCTAGCTTGCAACGAAGGAGCGTTGTCGATGCGAGGGCCATACACTACCAACGCCCTGCTAAATGCCCTATGAACACGTTGGGGGTATATGACCACCTTTAGTTAGTATTTTTTAACTGATATGACAACTAAGATGAGAATCATGCTGCATCCATCATCTACAGGCAATCTACTAGCTTTACTTGGCTTTATTTAAACTTCCGTTTACCGGCCAGGAAGTTACATCAGTTCTATATTGCCTAAAGAGAAACTAGATAGCAGATTTGCTTGTAATACGCCTAACGTTAGGCTTGACTTTTTACTGCACGGATTAGCTTGATCTTTAGCCCATACATGATAATTACATACCTTTATAAGGTGCATACGGAGCTTTTAAGGTGTCATGCAGATGATGAGATATTATGTGGTGCACCGTATCTTCGGAAGTATTTGTATACGTGCACCGTCGCAGGGCGTTGCTATATATGAATAGTCAGTAGTCATGAACACCATGTGTCCTTCTGATGTATAATAATCTATCCCACTTTTCCGAGATTTTGAGAAATGGAAACTGTACAAAGTTTGGCAGGCTCTGTATATTCACTAGTTACCCAGGGCGTATTATGCTTTGTGCCAGGGCGCCATCTTTCTGTAGAAAGATGTTCTGTTTTCGGCCACAGAGCCACAGAGCCTGCATTGCAAGCTAAAAAGACTGAGCACGAAACATGGCTATGTGATAAACCTTCCAGCATAGACCAGATGCCTCGTAAATGACATTTTTACTGTGATTTGTTTATTTTGGGGACAGTGAGACATTAAATTACCAGAGTGGATGACATTGACTCCTTTTCTATGCCCAATACGTAACAGTAACCTTTATCGTCTTTCATTACGAGCCATCCCTTCACCTTACAACCCCATTTCTTCTTTACTATCCGAATTTTCTCACCTCAAGCAAATAGCCTTTACCTTTGTGGTCAGCCACATAACAACGATGTAATATTCACGCTAACGTCCAACAAGGTCAGCAATTTACACCTCCGAGGGTCATGAATATTTTACTTGTATGGCATAAAGCTATAAGGAATAAAATAGTGGTTTGCAGTAAACGTTTGTACTAAATCCGAATATCGCAACACGAAAAAGATACATCTAGATCTATGCCGATAAAAAAGCAGTTACGTACATGGATATTCCAGAATCAGAAAGTATGCCTTTGCACCATACGAGTCTCCCCGCATACCTTCACAAGGATATGAAAACGTCTGGCTGGCAGCATATATTTTTACCCTGGCACAAATGCCTTGCATTTGTTAAACAAATTGATCATTTATGGTTACCTCTGTAGACATACGCCATGTTAGTTTCTGCGTTTAGAGTGTGTGGGTGAGGTTCTCCTAGAAATCTGTTTTTATGTTGTCATTCTAGAAATCCAGTGCCCTGATAACTTCGAATACAGGACCTGCGGACCTTATTGTCCACCATCGTGCCAAGAAAAACTGGGTATGAAACCACCGTTGATATGTGGAACAGACATATGCTCAGAGGGATGCTTCTGTAAAGATGGCTATGTTTTAAATGGAGATGAGTGTACCCCTGACGAAGAATGTGGTTGTTTATTTCAGGGCCTATATTTCAAGGTAGTGTATTTTTTATTTTAATCTCACTTTAATCCTTTAGTACAGATCGATGTGACTGTGGACGGATAAATTCGTCCAAATATGGTTGCGGGTAGTATTAATCAAAAGAAACTTTTTTCTGCCTACTGTGAGTTTAAGTGTCTACACATAAAACTTGCAGTCATTTTAATTTTTGCAAACATCAGATCATTTCAACTATTGTAGCCATTTTGCTTCACAGCCAGTAAATGTTACTCGAAGTTATTACCCTTGACCGTCGCTGATTATTAATGATGGATACTTAACAGTTTCTGTTCACTAATTTGAATATTTTTACATTTCTGTGTTGACTCATGATATGTTGTATTACTGGGTTGAGTTTTGCTGCTTCGTATTTACCAGTTGAAATGTTACTTTACAGACGCAATTCAATTTTAACTCTAAATCTTTTTGTTGCAAGAGGTAATTTTCGCATTTACTAATTATGTAACTTATTAAACTTTATCCTAATGTAAATCATGAGGGAGAGTACCTAAAAAAGCTTAAGTGCTCATGAATTAATTGGTTGGGAGGAAAACTCAAAAAGAACTTCACTTTTAGGGGTCTTTGAATTTCTGACTTCTGACAAAGATCGTCACAGTAGGAGCAGCTGCAAGGGAATAGCTGTGATTTCTTTACTGTTAGCTGTACTTACGAGCAGCTTGTTCATACGATAAAACTGGACTTTGCTTGAAGCAAGCTACATCTTGCTTGTAATTAATTATTCACACGGTTTTTTTTTTCTCTCTCTTAGGGAAAGCAAGTCAGATTGAAGTGCGGCTGCGACTTCAGTGCAAGTATTCTAGGCTTTCTTAATCTGTTTAGTAATAACATATCCGTAATCTTTTCTCAAACAGAAAAACGAAACCATCATTCCTAACTCGAATTGTGACGTAAGATGCACATGCCATGGAAACAATAATTATACGTGTGAATCTATTCAATGCGCTGAGAATACTGCTACCTGCACACCAGCCAGAAGAACTTACGAGTGTGTCTGTAATCCTGGATATGACGGAGACGGATTCACATGTATATGTAAGCTTAATATTTGTCATTATTTGTAATGTTTTGCAAACGATAAACCCCGAACAGATACAAAGGCAAAGTGGACCAACATCCAGAGCTAGCTCGTCATTAAATGATTCTCAGCAAATAGTAAGGAAAGCTAACCTTTTACAAGCAAATCTTTCAAAGTTTTTCTCTTCAATTATTATCATCGCTTACATAAAGTGATAATTTCACACAAGGTATTTTGTGGCACTGACAAGCAATACAAAACACATCATATCAAATGTCACGACAAGTTTTCCCGCTTTCCTTTCTAATATCCCTAAAATTTAACTTCAAGGATCTTTATGAAACTAAAGACGATTTCCGACAATTTTCCATCAAGTGTGGCTTAAAATGTAGATGTGTTTACTGTTCCTATGGTCTCTTCAGTGTTGCAAAAACATAGTGTACAGTCGCAAATTACGTCAATTGTTACCATTTTGTAAAATATATTCTATCCATTACTTTTATGGTTGCCATATAAGGTTTTCTACGGATTCCGTCGTTATGTCCGTATTAAAGAATGTAATCCCCTTCCGTTGTCATATTAGCAAAAATTTAATATGTCTCCAAAAGTGCTTTCTTTAACTGTTTGCTTTCACTACGAGCCTATCTTGCTGTAATGTAAATTAGCCTTTACGTTTCCGCTAACTTTTAAAATTGTAATAATTTGACTTATTAACTGAGAGTTAACTATTCCAAACTTATACAGAGGCAAAGAACCCTCTTATGTCGGTTAGATCGTAATTACATCGTCTTTACATCAAAAGATTTATGAAGCGCCACTCTCATTTAACTTGACAGCACCATGCGCAAATGGTGATCCTTTCATATGTAGTGACGGAAGTTGTATCTACGCAACTCGACGATGTGATAGAACATCCGACTGTCCCCAAGGAGAAGATGAATCCAAAGAACTTTGCTGTGGTGAGTAACCCTTACATGGAGGTCTTTAAATTTTCCTCAAAAGGTTTGTTCGTTAACGAAAGCTTTAGTTGTATTAGTTGCATATCTCCTATTCTTTAAACATCACCAATGAAGAGTTTGCCTAACTGTCATTTCACCTGACGGTGCATTATTCCCTTGAACCTAAAGAATGACCAAATTGCTTAATAGTCACAGACTAGCACGTTTGTATCCGTATTCACGAATTATATTTTAAGTGTGCTTCCTGTTAGTGTAAGTAACAATAACATTCTTTAGAGACAAAATATCTCAAACGACTAAGTGCATAAACACAGCTACGAATATATTTGTTAGCAGAGCTTTTTAATGAGAAGTAAATCCCAACAAATATAAGTTAGTAATTACTGGTTATTTTGGTTTTTGCATTTTATGCGTGGTGCTCGTCTAGCAACGGTAGAACAGAACTGTTACATCTGCTACAGTAAACTTTAAAAGTCAGTCTGTGCTCTCAAAGATGTACATACGAAACCTTTATTCCTAGTACACTACATAATCTCCTAGATTAAGGTATATTTGTTTTTCTACCTACAGATGAGCTCAACAGGAATGAGTACTGTCCTAAATCAGGTTATGAAGTTTGCCAAAATGGAGTATACATTCCCGAAGCACAGTTCTGTGACGGCTGGCAGGGAGACTGCCCAGAAAACTATGACGAATCAGAGGAAATTTGCGCTTGTAAGTTGTTAGAATAAACAATATATTGCAAATAAAAGACGGTACCATTGGTGTCTAATTTGTGCTCAATCAGTGTCCTGTTATTGTTAGCAGTGCTTTATAATAAGAAGTAATTTTTTTTGAAGCTTCATCACATGTTAAGCATGTTGGCTAGAACATGCGACTTTGTGCAAGACAAAACCAAAACAGCCTTATTGGTTGATAGCCTAGTCAGGAAGATGCCATGCAACATGCTGGGAAGCTGTTGTATTTTATACACACGTTTCCCTTGAGCAACCTAGCCCATTTAGCAGATAATCCTAATTTGAATGAGAAAACCTTGTCGACGCACTTAATGTGCTGGGGTGTGGAAATATGGGTACTCATCGAGACTAAAGACAAAGGAAGCCCGACGTTTGACATGTGGTCTAAGGCAATTTAGGCGGTTTTATTCAATTGCAATATAGCACGTCCTGTAACACAAATATCTGTCTCTGACTTAAATATCTGTCTAATTTGAACTGAGGTGTAATACGTCACCAGAATTTATAATCTCTGTTTTGTATACATCTAAAACTTTCAAGTTCGATTTTCTTGCGAATTAGTTATTCAAATATAATCTTATTTTATAAGAGTGCAATTAACACTCCAAGGTCATATATTCTGAACTAATAAATTCTATTGTTTGATTAGTTTTACTTGTTTTTTCTACATGGGATTATCAAAATGTATTAGCAAGAATTTCAGACTGAGAAAATATAAAAATGTCATCATATGATAAGTGATGTAAAATATATAAAAAAGATTACATTTGGGAAAATTACAGCTCGGTGTACCTTTGAACCATCTTCGGAAGAGCTGTTGATCGATCCAGTACGCGCCACTTACAAGGACGGGTCCAACATTTCCTTCAGTTGTCAAATGGGATACACTTTGGTGGGAGAGACGTACTTGGTCTGTTACAACCAATCATGGAGCGGAGAGGAACCTATTTGTTATGGTTGGTGTTTTATGTCAATTGGTTACGACTACTAAACCAATCAAATCTTTTTCTGCCATGGTTTCTTATTGTAAGCTGGCAACAGGTATGGATGCAGCATAAATAGTATTGTTCATGGCTTCATGATCTCCAATAACATTCGATAGATCGTTTGTACTAAAGCGTAGAGAATAAAATCAACATTGTAAAATGTCTGGTAATGTCAAATCATTTTAACAGAACGTGTATGTCCTAGAGCTTGAGGGTATCAGCCGTATACCTACATCATGTGTCATGGCTTTGTGAATAAAAATACTGTATGCAATACTTCTAACATAAATGCAACGTAAGAGAGAGAGGAGGAAAACGTGTTTATGCTTCTTCTAGTAAAAAGGGCTTTTTGGTGGTAATTGTTCCGATGTTCCATGTGGTGATGTTTTCCCATGTAATTTTCCTTGTCATACCAAGACTTGTTTATAATGTGGTTATTCTGTTTGTTAACCTTTTCTTCCTCTTAGAGGACTGTAAAAAGCCAAATCCCCCAAATAAAGGTGCCTGGAATGATACTTCTGATGATTTCCAACACGGAGAAGCACTATCAGCTGTGTGTAAACCTGGTTATGAACCAGTTCCTGATACTGCAGTAACATGCTATGATGGAAAGGTTGAAAAAAAGAAAATCAAATGTAAAGGTAACTCACATATTTTCTCATTGGCTGCATACAGATATAAATAAAAAGTACACACCATAATATGGCTATAGAACTTTTTGTGACAAGAATCCCTTCAATTAAGTCTAAGAAGGAATGAAATCTATATCATAAAAATCTAGACGGTCTGCACTTGCAGGCAAGCACAGATTGAAGCCACTGAAGATGGTAAGAAACAAAGCGGAAAGTCCAAACATTTGCGCCACTTGATTTCAAGCCTCGATCGAATAAATAATAAGTGCTGTACAGAAGGAGCAAACGGCATACCATGCTCACTTTTCGAGCCGAAAATGTTCTGCCGCCAACGCAACTTTACCCCTTGTGTAAAGAACGTATCTTCCAAGCAGGCAACAAAGGCCTTACCCCAGATTCGACCATTTGCGCATGCGCAGATAAAGCTGAGACGTGTTAGCGGATTTAAGCCGCAGTCACACTACAACGAATTCGGATCGGATTCCGATCCGATTTTTGTGAGTTTTTATTAAAATCTTCTCCATCTCTTGTCAGAAAGAGCCCAAAATTTGCCAACCAGTGTAAATATATGATTTGCATCAGCGGTCTATGAAAATAAAATGTTAACTGATTTTTTCGTGACGTCACACCGACAAACAGCTTTTATCGGACACGCGTAGTCTGTCGATGTGACGTCGCGAAATAATTCGTAAAAATCGAATTTTCGTAATCCTGCGATAAAAATCATATAATTGCAAAGGTTGGCAAATTTTGGGTTCTTTCCGACCCGAAATGGAGAAGATTTTAATAAAAACTCACAAAAATCGGATCGGAATCCGATCCAAATTCGTAGTAGTGTGACCGTGGCTTTAGGCGGCAGACGAGCTTGTTAACCGAGCGGGGTCTTTCGATTGTTCGATTGTGGAGTCAGTGCCAGAGTTAGTCTGCAAAGCGGCGTTCAAGTCCGGGACTATTTTATGAGTGATCAAACTAATAATTTGGCAAACTCTCAAGAAATTGAATAGAACTGCGTAACTGCTTATCGTTCTTGCAGCAGAAGACTTCCTTTTTACCTCAAATGGGCGGATTATTCATATTGGAACACGGTTAAGTAGTAAGTGAAATCGGGGAAATGGCCAAAATTTCCACTTCATGAAAAAGTCAAAATAACTGGCAGATGAAGAATGTTGGGTATGTTCGTAGTCGTCGTGTTCACATGGAGAAGTATCACACTGAAAAATTCATATGGCGAGCCATAAAAGAAGGCACAAATTCACGTGACAAACTGAACAAATACAATAACCAAAGCTGTAGGCTTCGATTAATAAGCTTGATTCTATTGTTACAGTTTACCTATAAGGGGTTTCACCGACATCACGTAATCGCGCATCTCTGGTTTTGAAGGCCAATCGTCCAATGTGTCAACACGTGCAGTAAGCGTATTTACAGGTATCTCAGTAGTATCTATGGTTATGTCGTGCGTGTATGCTGTAAGTACGTTTACTGGGCGTGTATTTTGCCCAATTCACTGCCGGCCAATCTCTCTATACTTGATCATGTTGTTTTATTGTTCATGAATCATTCCTACAATGCATGCAAAGGATACGATCAACCAAACAGGTACATACAAGTCTATTTAGCTTCTAGTTCTAGTGTGCTAGCATTCCTGCACTGAATAATGGAATATGCCAATTTTATGTCTAAAATGCGTACATGTCATTGTAAGATAAAGACCTTACCTCAACTTGAACTTGAACTTACTTGAACCCAACGAAGAGTGATATTTTAGCTGGCTTGATCAGTCAGCTGTATCAATAGACCTATAGTTGAGCATTCACAGTAATAGAGTATGTGTATTGGAAAAAAACGTAGACCCAAACTCTGCCCATGTAAAAGTTGGCCAAATTGCAATATTTCGCTTAACGGCAATGACAGTGGAAAAACTCTTCGTCTGTTACTTTTAGATATTGATGAATGTTCCAGTAATCCTTGTCAGAATGGTGAGTGCGTCAACAAGAAGGACGCTTTCCGATGTATATGTGATCCAGGATACGAGGGAACCTTATGTGACGAAGGTAAGTAAGCTCCCATAATCCTTGTGCTGCTCACTTAATGTTAATAGTATGTTCATCAACTCAACATTACACAAAACAGATTTGGTCGAAAATATCGCTGCTTTTTGTTTTTATTTTTATTTTATTCTTTATAGAGGGATATTGTATCTGGTCACATATTTTCACGAAGCTGCATTCAAAGATCACAATACTTGCTTTACTCTAAACTTTACTCAAGTTAGCAAAATTCGAGTTACAAAACGTCCATTACAGTATGAAGCTGATAATTCCGAAAGAATACTTTATATAATAGCCAGAAGATGCCATTATTTAATCAATACACATAAACGAATGTTTCATTTTCAATTCTTAGATATTAATGAATGTTTGCTGCCCTCAAATAATGACTGTGACATAGATGCAATTTGTCAAAACATCCCAAGGGGTTACTCTTGCGAATGCAAACCTGGATTTTCAGGGGATGGCCGATCATGTACCGGTAAAATTTCGTTCTCTATCATAGAATTTCTAATTTCAATATAATGGTTTCAAATAAAGTTCTAGCTATCCCTTATTTTTCCATTTTTCGTTTTCTTATACATATCACATCATAAATATTTGATCATATAATAAAGTTTTCAGTTAGTTACATGTCTTTCTTACAGTTGATACGTCTGATCATATGGCATCGAGTTTTGCCTTTTATTGTATTGTTTCCAACGGCTCACAGCTTATCAAAAGTGTCACTAATAGTGATAAACTTTCCTAGAAAACAGTGTTACATAAAATATGAGTATTCAAATTAAATGTTCCGTAAACCTATGATTAAGACATTGTTGGCTGTCCTTACTTATATACACCTCCTCTAAGTTATAAAATGTCACTTAATACCGCATTATTGTCTTTAATGAATTTGACAGTACCTCAAAGGCTAAATGCTTATTCCTCTTTAAATTTTGATCCCTTATTGTTTTTGTTTAACAGCCATTTTTGAGTCAGAATTAAATTAAAACACGACTGTTGGTACTCACAAAGTTGAAGCGCGATTTATGTGGATGTATTTTAGATACTGGAAAACAATAAAACAATAAATGACAGTCTAGATAATTTTAAATGTTAAGTTTGGCGTCAATGAACGTCTTTAAAATGGACTTTTTTTGAGTAAGTATGATACCTTCCTCACGCAATTTTCAGTACTATATAGGGCATATTTCACTTCGAGATCCCTCACACCTTCTTTCTGCAATACTGGCGGTTTCAATTGGCGGCTTTCTTGCCATGTCATAACCTAACAAAAGTCTCGTTAGTCTACCCTTTCTAAATACACTTTCTTCATGGATATGTTCTTTGGTGCAAGACAGATGTATTTAAGATAAGACTTTTAGATAAAATATGAATGGCTTCCACTCTCCCATTCCTAACGAAAAAAAGTTTCTTCCAGGCTTTCTGTACAAGGCAATTTCACGTTTGTTTTCTTTTTACATGAAAAAAGAGGACATATTTTTCCCGTACGGATTATCTCAAGGTGATGACCGACTTACTCGTACAGCAGAAATGGTAGACAGAAAAGGAAACTTATACCAAGACCTTGTCTCTCCAACCATCAAACCGAGAACAGGATTTCCAATGGGGGATGAGTTTTACTACAGCCTATATGTAAGTCATTTGTAGGATCAAAACTTACATAAATATGAGTCTGAAGAAAGTCACCGTCTCTCTAATTTGCACTTAGCAATTGTTTACAAAAGTTAGATGTTCTTAAGGGGGCCTTCATAGCTCACATTATTGAAGAGAATAACCTGAAATTATCAAAATTTGATAGTTTTCTCTTGAAGCGGCTGGTGTAAGAGTCGACGGAGAAGGAAAAAAAAGATGATTCTTTCTTGGAGGATTACAACAGAAATTCAAGAAACCCAAATATCGATCGTCATTAAAATTTTCACTGTTATGAGAGGAATATCATTTGTTAATATGATAACGATAAGTAGCTTCATTATACTACTATCCCACGCTTATTATTCATTAATAGATTTGAAATTTATAATCTCTGGTTTTATTTTAGATTGTGGACAATGGTTTAATCGTTTTTACCAAAGAAAATGAAAGGAAGTTCTTTTACAGTTACACATACGATAGATTTACGGGCTCAGAAGATATTCTCTGTGTAGCGCCATTTTGGTCTGATGCCATCATTAATAGAAATGTGGGCGAAGTCTATTATCAGGTAAACGTAATTGATTTGAGCTCACTGACAAGCTTCAGAGCAAACCAGTATTTGAATCTCTTAGAAATAATTTTGTTCTTTTTTAAATATAACCGTAAAGGAGGTGGAACTATATACGTGTTATCTTTGTACCTTTACAGACTACTGTAGCTGTTTTTTTAGAACAGACAAGCTTTAACAGCACAGAGGCGCCATAAAGTATCATCTGAAGTGATTTTTGTTTATTTCAAACTGCTTGACAGGTTTTAATTCATTGGTTTTATTGTACAGGTCGAGTTCAAAAGTTTAAGTTGTACATTAATACATGTTTAACCTTTCCTTCCAGACATGTCTAATTGTTATCATTATGTCAAACATGCCATTTAACCCTTAAAAGATCAAATCAAGCTCGTCATACACAAATCATTGAATGGTATCACAATCTTATAAAATGCAAATATTGATAAGATGTTGAAAGAATTGATTGACTTGAAGAGCAAACCCTCCTTAACCCCATAGCAAATATTGACAGTACAAATATTTAAATGAAATGTACTTCTTGAGATGCTAACCTTTTATCAATAACCACTTGAACTGTGCAACTAAAACCCTGTTTAGAATAGTGTCCAGAAGAGTGCCGAAATGTTTTTGCCATCTACAATTTTAGGAGCTACCCCTTGATATGGTTATCCTAAATAATATCTACTGGCCAAATTTGCTTTAAAATGAAGAAAAAATTCCGATTGCCAAAAGGCACTCATACCAGGGCTGCAGATCTGTAAGAGTGAGTCGTTTTACAGTATTGAAATCAGAGAAATGTGTTTTCCTTAGAGTTAAATCAGCAATAGGTTCCACTCTTTAGCAATAACAAACGAATAAATAGGACTCTTGGGGAACTAGTATAGAGAATAGACGACGTACTTCATCAAGATTGCGACAAGGTTGCAAATGTGTACACTGTCCCTTTCAGCTGGCATGTAAGGCGATCTGAGAGTGGCATCAGGTATGCAGAAAATTGATCTTAATTAAATATTTAACTATGATAGTAAAGAGTGATTAAAGTACCGCACGAAGGTTTATAGTGAGCCTTCATTAGAAGGTAGACTTAAATACCAGTTTGGTTGTAAATTTCATTGTATTTCCTATTAACACTGTTAAGTAAGTACTCATGGGGATACTTACATTACATCAAGATCACTTTGCGGAAAAGAATATCAACCTCTCTTACGATGTAAATTAAAAATTTACAGCATTAACAACCCAAGTACAACAAAATAAAATACAATAAATAAAAAGCATTAAAATAGAAATACTTAAAACAAAGAATGGTTACAAAGGGGAAAAATAGTAGCATAGGATGAGATCTTAGACAAAGAACATTTGAAAGAATACATATTTTAAGTACTTACTGAAGAAATGGGATTGAACATCCAATTTTCAACAACCAAACTTGGAATATTACAAAGTAATTTGCATTTCTCTTGCGTAGAGCATAAACGTAAAACGCCCAGCCCTTATAAACTTGCACTAACTCACATACGATGCGGGCTTTAATGCAGCAATAAGTAAAATAGTTTATTCGAGTTGACCTTTAATATGCTATACAAAGGTTTGAAAACGATAATTGTAAGTATAACGTGCCCTTGAATCCGGAGTCATTGAAAAGTTTTCTTTAGTGGCATAAATTTTGTATGTTGCTAAGTTCTTGTAATCAAACATGCTGTGGAACCTTTCTGGTAGATGAAGTTTACAAAAATTAATACTCAGGCAGATAAAAATTAAAACTGCTCAAAGATATTACGGATCTTACGAATTTAATACATGCAAAGTAATGTTGGCCTATAGAGATTCCATAGACCTTATGCATTTGATATCACGCTTGGAGGAAAATGGCGTATCATTGCAAGTTACACCAACAATGCAGCGGATGTACTAATTTGCAGACTGCAGACTGCAGACTGCAGACTGCAGACTGCAGACTCGGATTTTGCAGAATAGATGTTACAAAATGCAGAACGTAGTAATAGATAAAAATTACTAAAATTCCGTCGAGGAACCCTTCTGAATTAGATACAGAAATAAAAGTGATCAGAATCTTAAAAAGAAACTTAAACTTTATCGGCGAGTGTCTTTTATTGTCCAGACTTTAGCAATTTTCGAGTTGAACCTGATTTTTCTCTATGGTGGGTTCACAGTGAAATGCATTTCGCACTTTTGAATAAGCAAAAACATTCGATTAGTATACGTAAATCGCGACGGGTTATGTACTCCCAAGAGTCCCGTGGTAACTCTCTGCCCATTAGAGTCAAATACAGTAGCTAGTACAAAGTCTCGGCCACGATATGAACAACATTTTAGCAACGAAGATGCACGTACGCTGATCCTTCATTTCTGCCTGTAGAGCCACCGTAAATACCCTAATCTGACCGGGCGCAACTGCATAGTATCCTGGCCTACTATTATACATACTGCCGTGAATTCATTCATTTTACATTGAGTGGGAATAAGGTCCCCAATTTTCCGTCCAAAACTCAAAGTCGTATTTTTTGGCTATTTTATACACTCAGCATGCCGATTTATTCTCTCAAAATGAAGTGCTATAGCCTAGTGCGCTTCGAATTTCCAGACGAAAATCACCCGCGTAAAAATACCTCGGAGCTAAATCAACCAAGCTTTCTGCCACCTCCCCGGCCGCCCAATTTTTTTTCCCACGAGGTTATGGGCAAATCTGATTTTCAAAATTTTTTCAAATTTGTTTCTAAATCATGGTTGGGGTTATTTCTAAGGTTAGGGTTACGTGGACTGGGGTTATTTGGCCTGTTCTTTCATAATCTGGCGTCAGAATTACAAAAAAATGGTTCAAAAGCTGTCATTTTGGAATTAGGGGTGTGGCCTATTTCCAAGAAGCTGATTGGTCCATTGGCATGATTTGCCCATAACCTCGTGGGAAAAAAAATTGCGCTCCCCGGCCGGCTCCTCCCGCCTGCGGCCTGCAGGAATTGGCGCTACTACGACACGCCTTCGCAACTCAGTGCTACTGATTGCTAGTCATACCTTTTTTAAAGTGCAGAAAAAAAAATTTCGCACACATTCGGACGTGAAAGAGAATCGCTTCTTCATGATTGGTCATAATTTGAAATTCCCACATTTGATTGGGTCAATTTGAAAATGCCCCGCATGCGCTGAGCTGCAAATGGAATATTTTTTTCATATTTTAGACAGTCTCTATGCATTGTTTTGATATCGTAATTTATTCTTATAGATTCCCACACGTACTTTTCAAGAAGTGATTTTGAGCATCAAAATCCTTCAATTTATGTTGAGGGGTGACAATGAGAATACGAAAAACCTTGAGATTCGAAAATCAAGGATTATGACCAACCAAAATTCAACTAAGAAGGAACAATTTGTCTCGATTTGACTTAGCGATGCATGCGTCGTCTACGTTGGGCACACATACCTGAAGTGCAAGACTTTCGACAACCCAGACTTTCTAGTCTCAAAATTTGACTCATCGAAGCTTCGAGAATTCGATTGCAATGTTTTGTCCAGTACAATCTGGTTTTGATTTTAATTATCAATCACAGAAGTCCCTTGCTTAAACATTCCAACACAAGTACATGTTTCCGATATTTTAATATTTGTAAATTTATTAAGTCGAATTTTCCGAGATAGTACCCGGTGTATTGCATCTGGTTAACTTTATGCTTCATTGTGCGAAACATGTTCAGCTAACCAGGGCATATCAATGATGAAGTGCAATGGGGTCGAGTATGTCGAGCAGTGATAAATAGGGGCTAAATACAAGAGTAACGTGCACAACGTGGCGCAAGTCGCTGAATTTGGATTTAAACACCTCGTTCGAAGTGCATGTGGCGGCCAAGACAGGCTCAGGCTTACTGTATATGGTTAATTAGTGAGGGTTTTACGCAAACTGATCGAAGGCTTTGCTCGTTCATAAATGCAAAATGCATTTTATGAGGAAGGCACCTTAGAGAAAAATCCGGTTTAATTCGAAAATAGCTTAAGTCTGGACAAGAAAAGACACTCGCCGATTAACTTTGTGTTTATTTTAAGATTCTGATCAATTTTTATTTAGGTATTTTACTCAGAAGAATAACTTGATGGAATTTTCATTATTTTATCTAGTACAACATTCTGCATCTTGTAACATCCATTCTGCAAAATCCGAGTCTGCAGTCTGCAGTCTGCAAATTAGTACATCCGACAATGCAGTCGGCTGATTTGTACACCGGGGGATACGCGCGTAGGTCTACTACGCGCGCCTGCGAAATTTACGCCGTGAGTGCACGTGTGCTTCGTTGTTTTCCTCCAAAATGACGTCATCGTAATGTCAATTCATTAGGTCTATAGAAGACTTAGTACCATTATTGTCCATAGTAACACTAACATTACGAACCATACGAGATAGCAATAAATTTGATGTCTCTTATACGGAAATCACAAGTAGTAGAAGGGTAATCCATACGCAAAGTTAGGGTAAATTTTAGAATTTCGGTTTTGTCTTTTTGAAAACAAGAACATTCCTCCAGATAAAACTGAGTATCATTGGTGTATTAACCCTTGACGGAGAAACGTCTCTTACAAAGGCACCGTGTGGATATTGAAAAAATCACTCGGTCCTGATGAGACAAGAGCACTTAAAAAAGGTTTCAGCAAAAAATTAATTTTCATATGTAAAAGAGGAACTAAATATCAGCAATTTGGTGGAACCTTCATACAATTTGGACATTTAGTTCTCGAGATATCAGCAAATAAATTTACTACATTTGTGACCCAAGGTGAGCTTGCGACAAGCAGGAGTTATATCACCTCCTCACTTTGATGAGAAATGCTTTGTTTCCTTTGTTTTTTAGTCTGTTGTGTCGACCTTGAAGTTAAAAGGGATAGAAGCTTTCCATGGGAAATTCGAAGTTTGTAAAATTCCCATGCCTCTCAAGCATTCAGATTCCGATAGCATGGGATTATGGAGGAGAAAAGTGGTTGTAAAGTTTTGTGTTAAACTGGGAATTGCTTTTCTTTGTAAAACCACGAAATAATCGCAAACAAGTGTCCCAATGTCATACGTTGCCCTCCCGGTCCTCTTGGGTGAAAAACATAATATTGTCTCAATAGTCTCCCTCCACATATGAAGTAAACAGCAGATTGCGTACGGTAGACATTCATGGTGCTGGGAGATTCCATAGAAAGGGCACTGCTTTTGATAATATGAGCCTTAATTTTTATTCTGCAATGTGGATCTTCTTTTAAGGAATACCAAAAGTCGATGAGTGGTACCCCTCCTCCCACATTAGCTATGCTAGACGACATCTCCGGCCGGATAAACAACGAAAGTTCCTTGATAAATAAAGTATTCACAGCAACGTGGGCCCTTGTGGTCACCTGGGAAAATGTGCAAGCATTGGGAACTGTTACAGTAAGTTTTGGATATTTTTGTTTAGTTTTTTTCAATAATTCAAGAGTTATGAACTGCTTCAGTACTTTGCAATAGTTACAGGTACAAAAATAATCAATGAAGGTAAAGGAACATGATATTACCAACATAGCATTAAAGGAGCTGGGTAGTGGCGTACTTCCGAAATGAAAACGTCAAACCAAACGAGATGTTTACCCTCAGTGTGAAGCTAATATTGAAAATATTCCTCTCAATACGTTTTAAATTCTCATTTAAAATAATTTTTGCAGTGTAATTTAGTGATATCGTTCCTATGTGTTTTCTTAGGTTTTTGATTTTCCACTTGCAAGATATTAGGCAGTTTGTTTTTTGACTATCTTGTTTGTTACTTTTTTTCTTCTGGCACAGACATTTTTTAATCGTTTCCATTTGTAACGGTTTTGATCGATAGCAGTGCTAACGTTAGCCTAACTTAGGCTAGCGTTGGCACCTCAATCTACCACGAAAAACAAACTCATTGATTGGAAAAACAGTTTCAATTACCTGCCAAATGGATAATGTTGTCCATGAACCTCCAGCAGATGATGAGCGAAATAGTCGTGTGTCTTAATTCCTCTTAAGTTAAATTTATCGCACTGAAACACGCTACGCGAATATACTACACACGTACGTACGTCGTGAGTTCTATACTGTGCTAAACACAATGCATGGATGGCTTCATCGGTTTCGGATCAAATCTATAAACCAAGAATCATAACCGGATGTGACGTAACGAAGTCGGCGGGTCCGAGAATTTATTCTGTTTTAGTGGCTACCCAGCTCCTTTTAAGCTTCCATCATTAAGCAGGGCAGTACAATTTGTAAAATTTACTACGTGGGAGTTTGTGTTATCATTATGTTTGTAACAAAATCACCTTAATGATATTTTCTATTCGAAACAGTTCTAACTAACTGACTTCCCCATATTAATGTTTTTGGTACAAATTGATTTCATAAGTGCGGGTCAAGTTGTGGTGTTATTGTGTTCTTAGGTTAAAATAGTTGCAAAATTCCAAATTTTGAGGTTAGTAACAATCCCAAAAGGCGTTTGATACTCGGGTTTGTGTTATTTCGCTCATACTGTTTCCATCAACATTTTATGTGACCAGGTCGTGTCTCGTTTAACATGTTGTTGAATACTGAGATTTGTATGGTACGATAGATAAAAAGCCGACTATGAGATATCATAACATAATTTCAGATGTACCGGTTCGGTAGCAATCTTGCTATTCTATCATTTTGAAAAGTTGTATGTGCACAACATTAATTTATGTATACATTTTACTTTTTCTGATGTCTTATCGAATATTTGAGCAAGCTAGTTCTGATCAATTTGTTTTAAATTCATGATTCATGGTTAACACTTGTATTATTCAATATATCTTTATATTGCCTTCTTATATTGGGGAGGTTTGAGGTAGGATGCTATCATTTTTAACAACTTTGTTTCTTCATTCAGTCGAACACGTTTCAAGCAGCCATTGCCACAGATGGTACATACAGTTTTGCATTGTTCAACTTCCAAGAGGGTCTAATGAACTGGAACTACAATGCTCTACCTTATCAAAATGTCATCATCGGTTACAATACAGGAATAAACTATAGAAATGAACACTTGACCATGAAGAACGAATTCAGACCTGATTCAGAAACGGGAAACACAGGTTTACAAGGACGATGGATTTATCGTCTGGAAGATAACAATGATAATGTTGTCAACTCAAAACAGGTACTAATCCAGGACAGCCATATATCTAAGTATTTTTGATCCAAGTATTTTTCAATCCATTTTGGACATTTTATAGTAGAACCACATACATCGAATGTTAAATATAGCATTGTGTACCTAATACTACTTATGTTGAATGATGTCATATAAGGAAGACTCTAAAACCGGTGGTTGCATCTTCCAAACTCTTTTGTGTTTTATCTTATTTGATGTTACCCATTCACTAAATTCCACCAAACACTCTATTTTACGTTCAAAGTATTTCGTTTCCTCTAGTCAAGACGTACAGTCAATGGTGATCCTCATTGAGTGTATACAGAAAACCGACATCCTATTTTTTGAAGACTCACCAATTTCGGCTGATCAAAAACTACATGTTATTACAAAGCGTGATTAAGATTAAGTAAATAATACTTGTACAACTCATGTACGGCAACCAAATGTAAGAGGAAAAGTGACAAACTCGTTTTTCAAACATAAAAGGATGTTTGTGTCTCTGTTTAAAGGTACACTGAATGAACTTAAGAAGTCTCCATTATTTTCACATCACACGTGTTCATTTCTTTCTTTGTGATCAGAGTGCGCTTAACTGGATTTTGAAATGCCATGTGGTTACTGGGAATTAGGGACACAACATTCTGGAGGGGAATTTAGTGATACATTTTGAGGAAGGTGGCACATATTACTGCCAACGTTCCAGTTTTTTGCACCTTTTGTACCTTAAGAACGACCAAGCCTAACTTAAACCATCTATGTTAATTTAACATCAAAGGCCCCATTAACTGGCCTCAAAGAGTGAAAATTCTCCTTCTCACTTTTCGTCTAGCCTTTCTTTCAATTGAACAAATAAAAATCTGTTTAATTCACCTAGTAGGTGACAATATTACAGACGCTTACACTGAGTTTTAATGTCTGAGGCCATATACATACACTCTCTGTATGAGCAAGTGGGATCTCAAACGACTGAAAAGTCATCATTGACTAGTTGACCAGGGAGAGAGAAAGCTTTTTTGAATAAGTGTCAATCAAAATAGAGTCAACAGTTGTGTTTAGAGATATTATCATATTCCTGAATAAATTAAGGGCGATGATGTTAGGCCTTTAGCATATGTGTGCTGAATCTCGCAAGCAAAGTTTTACAATGCAACTTGTGAGAATGTTTACATATAACTTTCTGCATTTTTAATTCTCTGTCCATCAGCTTTGCTTAGACTGGTATGAAGACGAACCTGATCCCAGTCCTTGGGTTGATCGATTTGATCCTTGTCCATGCTCTTATTTCCAAGCTTTTCGTGATAGAAGGTTAATTTGGTCATATCGAGCCTACTCAGTTAAATACTACGGCATCCCCATTAAGTGGCGAGGCAAACTAGACCAAGAGTTCACAGATTATCTTCAAAATGCAGTGCGTAAGTATATCAGAAATGAAACTATCGAATGGATGTTTCGTTGTTGGTTGTGACTATTTCTAGTAGTTTCGATCTGTGTGACATACTTTCTAACAATTATGTAGCAGCGAAACCAAGAAAATACTAAATTTCCTAGTGTTATTTGGTGTTAACCTTAAACTTAGTATTGCCATAATGTCAAATGTTTCCTTAAGTTGCATATTTCACTTAGAGTCTCTTATATCTTTCATACAATTTTATCACCATAGATACTGAACTATGTATGCAACCAACCCTTCCGTTTCCTTCTTGGTGGCTATTTGACCCCAACCCAAAATACTGGTGGTGGTCTTGGGGTAATTACAAGGGCAACATGTGCTGTTACCGTTGGTGGGACTACTCTCTGATAGAGGGCTATTACAGAGAGGTGGAAAGTAGTGTGGCAGAACGTTATATGTTCAACTTGGATTATGGACAAGCACCAAATAATTATTATGCTTGGTTTGGTAAGGATATATTTGATAATTTTAAAATTAGCGATAATGGTTTTTTTTAATGCATATAAATCGAATTGGTATTTCATTTGATTTCAAAACGCTTTGAACCCACTTACGAGAAAAATTCGAACATAACCCTATTGTCTTAAGTCGTTTTGCCTCTCATTAACTTGTATTCATATCATCAAAGCAACTGGACTTTCTTAACTGTAAGAGAAAGATTTTTTATCTATATCATAGGCTGTTAGCTCGTATGTTATGGTGTTGTAGCCGGGTATGACTCGACTCAGTCGACCCTTCAAAATTACTAAAAACCACAAGCACCTAAAAGCTACAAATGACAATTAATTTCACGAAATGTAATAGTAACCCATTGCAACTTTAGTATTTGTTAATATCCATCCCTTCTGAGGATGTAGCGAGAATTTTTGGAAAACAAGTAAGGCTACGTAAGGGGCCTAATTAGGGGCCTAATTGAATATCCATAATGTTGAATCTTCTAATCCCTTAGAGAAGTTAGCCACAAATTTAATACCAAAGAGGGTTATGACTATTAAATGGCACATTGGGCATTGGAAGACATAGAATGGCGGGAAATTGTTCCCCCGCAAGCATCCTTAATTGAAAACCTATTGTAACATCAATGTCGCCATAAAAATGGCATTCTTTCACCCGCAAATCGACATATTTCTCAAGCGGCTGCAGACCCGCTTCTCACAAGCATGTGATGCGGCTAATCCTACTGTACTTTTGACACACTTTTTTGCTGTTGATAATTAAATTTGAAAGTACTTAATTTTATTAAGAAAATTACTCATGCTTAGTATATGGTATAGTCACAGATAGGAGATAATGTACTATAAGTACCTGTATCGTAAAACGCCCATTGACTTAAGATTTTTACACAGTAAATTTTTGACAGAAGTGGTCATGTCCCACCCACATTCGAGTAAAGATTGACGCCCATGAGTCATATGTGTTACAAGAAGACAAGTATGAGTTGAACCATTGGAATAATTTTCATCGCAGTTGTAGGACCATTCTGTGAATAGTCAATAAGTTCCGATATCGTTTTGTCGAGCTGAGAAAATTATTCCCCTAAGCAGTGATCTCTATGAACTCTAACCCATCATCCTACAGATAATGACCTTATGCCTAGACATCACTGTTGTGCAAAATCGAACGATGAAGCATTCTGCGACTTGTATCTGGAAAAAAGACCCGAAGTTCCTGACTGCAGAGGTTACCGTCCTCCACGATGGAGTAAGTGAGATGATCAGTAACACTAATACGCATAATTGCGCACTGCTGCGTTGATATGTAGGAAAATAAGTCCTTCAAAGTCGTTCCTTTAAGAAGCAAATAATACCATTACGAGGACTGATATTCTGGGATATATCTGCTATGTAAGTAGTGACATGCCAGCTACACTCGAAGATAGATCGTACACGGGAGTGATGGAGATGTGGGTATTTTTTATTGTTTATAGATGGTGACAGATGTGTATCCCTGTATTGTATGCTCATAATGTCCGTTATGAATAATTCTGAATTAGAGTTTTATTGAAAGTTGAAATATTTTATTATGTCAGTACTTATATTCCACCATTCTTGATCAGTATAAGCCAAATGTATTCCTCAAAAGAGTGAGTATAACTATCGCCCGGTATAATTGTTGAAACGGCTTATTCAACCAAAACTAAATAACGACAAAAAGAACCCGTCACTACAAGATTAATCTTTCCTTCCGCCATGTTACATCTCAAAATATTGCATTTCTAGCTTTTGAAGCCTTATACTTGAGACTTTATCAAAGATGCCTTTTTGATTTCTTGCCGAAGGCGAAAGGAGTGTATGCAATCACGCTGGTGAATGTATGTGTGCACGTGTGTGTATGTATATGTGTTTGTACTTTGTGACGCTTGGCTTGTAAACACGATGTCTCAAAATAGCAAGAACGGATACTTCTCATACTTGGAATATAGAATTATTACAATGAGAGAAAGAATCCTGTAGTTTTTTGAGGTCAACGGTCATGTGAGTTCACCAGAGGTCATAAGCCGAAAACGTTGCAGGTTTCTAAGTATAAAGCATGGATGATTTTCATACTTAACCCTATTGGTTTTGGTGGCGGTC
Source organism: Holothuria leucospilota (assembly GCA_029531755.1). Taxonomy (NCBI): domain Eukaryota; kingdom Metazoa; phylum Echinodermata; class Holothuroidea; order Aspidochirotida; family Holothuriidae; genus Holothuria; species Holothuria leucospilota. Next base: position 3,066,317 of record CM055967.1, on the reverse strand, counting down.
GAAGATTATCTGAGATCACCGGAGGTGAAAATACGAAATTCTTAAAAACTGCTTGTAAACACGAAATCACAAGACATCAGTGATGGACAATTTTCAGACTTGGCATATAACTTATCATATTGAGAAGAACAACCCTATTGTTTTCAGGGGAGTCTAAGATCAGTTCAGGTCATCTGAGGTCAAAAACGGAAACCCTTGAAAAACACCATATTTCAAGACAGGGATGATGGATGCTTTTCATACTGGTGTGCAGATTTGTTACTTTGAGGGAGAGAGAACCCTACGGGTTTGTTAGAGATCGAAGGTCTTCTAAGGTCATCAGAGTTGAAATACGAAAACCGTGTAAACTAAACAGACAGTGTAAACTAAACAGACGGTACCTCCAATTTCTGTTCGGCGTTTCGTGACCAACGAAAAGTTAGGGCTGAAGTTTTTTACCATTATAAAAATAAAATTATAGAGAACAACGTTTATTTTCTCACGAGCAAAACTGTTACAGTAATGATTCTCATTTGATTTACCTAATTATGAACACGTGTAAAGGATGCTGTGACTATGGTATGATTAGAAATACCATACGCTGATAACAAGTTCTTTGATGGCGTAGTGGAATACTGCTTGGTTTCTCACACAGACGGCCAGGGTCAGAATCCCTTCCAAGTCACTTTTTTTTGTTCATTTTTGTTATTCAATATTTGGTGGGGTTCAAATGTCGTGTGGGGTCAGCAGAGGTGAAGTTAAGAAAACATCGTAAAAATTGATATAGCCAAAAAGTATGAATTTGAAGGATTAACCTCAGTGCAACAATGCAACCCATTTCGGCCAGGAATCACTAAGCCTTTCGGCTTTCTGGTTTAGTAAGTACTCATTCAATGCAAATCCGTACACACCTCCAGGTTGGATGTATCGAGACCCTCACTTCACCACCCTGGATGGCTATCAGTACACCTTTAATGGCCTGGGAGAGTACATCATGTCTAGGTTTGTCTCTCCATCGGACAGTACAGAAGAAATCTTCAACCTCCAGGGAAGAACAGCTAAGCTGTTAAACAGCGATGGAGAACTGACAAATGCTACATTTTTTACTGCCTTTGCTGCCCAGTTTGTTAATTCTAGTAAGGTAAGCCAAGACAGACTCTTAACAATTATATTGAAATGTAAGATTCTGGTTCTTCTGTTTATTACTAACTTTGTATTTTATGTAGCGCTATAAAGGACAATACTCGTCATTACTTACCTCTCCTCTGATAGGGGTGAATTAAGTTTCAAAAAGATAGGCTCAAGTAAGCATGCACAGCTAGGTATCTGTTGTGAATACTGGAAGTTCGATTTTGTTTCCAATCATCATAAATTAGCATTAAAATGTAAAGGTTTCATAGTGTGAAAGTGTAGTTTTAGACATATACTGAGGACAAGCTTGATATTAGAGTTTCTTTCAAGTAAACGTTTACAATCGGGTGCCCGAGGAAGGCTGATAAATTTTCAATTTTATGAGAAGTAAGAATCAACTTTAAATCAAATTTAAAAGCAAACGCGAAACTAACACAAAGCGGTCGGCAAATAAAATGTAGGAAAAACTTATGTGATTATCGTTTCTCGTTCTGTTAATAGGTGGAGATGGTCTTATCAGATGACAAAGAAAATATCGAAGTCTATCTCAACGATGTGAAATTTAATACAAGTCTTTTATCCAATGGTGATTTTTTACAATTTCTAATTTAATAATTCTACTGTAAATACTTATGCTCTAGCAAATTGATCGAAGGAATTGTGATAAACAAGGCAACGTAAAGCGTAACCAAGATTTTTGTTTTTTAAATCAAGGATTGGAGAAAAAAGGAAGGCGATCATTAACAGAATAGGTTTTGATTACATTGTAATTAGGTTAAATTAAAACATAAAACAGACTAGTGCTCGTATACTTTGTAGAATGTTGATATCCGATTATTTAAAACTGATATGTATGTTTAGTATATATTTAGTAAACATAAAGATTAGGAATGTGTTGTGTAGATTAGCACTAACATAAGCAGAATTATAAGAAAATGTTTCCTTTCTTACAGCTTCGTCCTACAAGGATGGAGGAGAGAATGGAACATTCCAACTCTTTAAAGAGAACATGACTTCATCCCAGATTACAGGTTACTGGAGTTCTGGCTTCAGTATTTCAGTCGAGCTTGTTTCCGGAATGTTAGAGGTGGTTTTGTCTGCCCCTGAAGATTTTAGCATTGGAATATCTGCTGGTTTATTAGGTAATAGCTTTCAAGGATAAGACACTTAGCATTCCTTTTTCAGACCCTTAGTAGCTAGATATTAAGAAATTTTAAACGAACATTTCTGAGTAGATAACCATTAGCTGAGACCGTAAATAGACCTTATGCATAGGACGTCACATAACAAAACGTACGCTCTCCAATGGAGACAAGCGTGTATCATTGCACGTTACACCAATAGACTTTATGCATTGACATCACACTATCGTCATTTTGGGTGAAAACAATGAAGCACACGTGCACGAATGGCGTGGATTTCGCCCCACGTGTAGTAGACTTACGCGCGTATACGATTGGTTGACAAATCAGCTGTCTGCATTTATTGGTGTAACTTGCAATGATACGCGCTTTTTCGCCATCTTCTTCCAAAGGAGGGCGCACTTTCTCCTTTGTGACATCATATGCATAAGGTCTATAATGAAGACAGCTGACTTGTGCACCGGGGGAACGCGCGTAAGTCTACTACACGCGCGTGCGAAAATCTTCGCTGTGCATGCACGTGAGCCTCATTGTTTGCCTACAAACTGACGTCGCGTGACGTCAGTGCATAAGGTCTATTAATGAATAAATGGTTCTTATTAATATAAACACTCCGGGCTGTCTTTCCTTACTCGACTGTACCACAAATCAGCTTGATATGAAAAGACTGATAATTATAATCAAGGGAAAACGTGAATACTGTTTTAGTACACAGAGGTTAACAAAGTTAGTTGTTCATTATTCTGAAATTCGACCTTTATGGCGAGTTTTCTGGCTTTGTGTTAACTTTTTGTGGTTTCACTTAAAATACTCCAGGTGTTTGGAATGGAAATCAATCAGATGACCTATTGAGAGCCGATGGAACCCATCAACCGAAGGCAGACACAGAAGGGAATTACACAGAACGAGAAATATTTGAATTTGGAGAAACATGTTAGTATGATCTTATTTAATTACATAAGAGGAATAGTCCAACAAAGTAAAAGAGTAGCAGAAGAGTCAAAGAGTTACAATAGACGTGTTGGGAAATGTTTCCACGCAATGCATTATGGTAATGGGTCAAAGGTGAAGTGTACCACGCTTACAGTGTCCCAGCTCGGGTGTTGCATGCTGAGCACGCAGAGCTTAACACGTTGCCATTGTCATGGTACACTAAACCTTGTGACCCTACCGGAAGTACCGAATTTCCCAACTCGTCCATTATCCCTGTGCTCGCAGACCAATTTACTAGTTATGACATAATCCTCAAAATATTTCATGAGTGGAAGACAATATTGTTAATCATTCGCAACATAGAGAGATATCCTTTTCGTTATTGCCGTATTCTTTTCCAAGGTGTACTAACTCTAACAAGAAAAATTAGGACGTCAGCGGAGAATAAATTAAGCTCTGTTTGAAGAATGTGGGAATTAAGTAAACGTTAGTAATATATTTAAAGGATTACACAGATGTTTGCAATGATACTCGTATGCCTTTCGCTAGGTAATGAAATGAGAATCGTCATTAAAGAGAGATAAAGGAGACAGAAAAGACAAAAGAAATCTTTGAACACTAGGTAAGTATATCATTTTTTTCTTGTCATGTCTTTAAGACTCATTATAATAAGTTTTGTTCTTTGTATCTGCAGGGAGAATCCCAGAGACTGGGGGATCCCTGTTTCAATACCGAGACGGAACAACGTGGTCGGATTATAATGATGTCAATTTTGTGCCGTATTTACTGGATGAACTTATAAGTCAAACAGAAGTAGAAGATCCAGAGTTCTACAGCAACGTCACAGACACCTGCGGCAGCAGCAGAGTATGCACTTATGATGCCCTGGCTTCTAAAAACGTTGATGTTGGGGAAGGAACTAAAAATTCCGAAGAGAACCTAGCCTCTGGGAGCCAATCATTAGGTAAGATGGTGTTGTAATTTTGGGCAGTGTGATAAATTCATGTGCACTAATTCTAAAATACCCCAGACTCGACGGTGATTAGGATTTCATTATTACAAATTTATCAATCTTTCAACCTTACATGTTGTGTTTCGTAACTCATTTGATGCCTCCAAGTTGCAGTGAAGAAGATAGAAAGCGCGTTCTGGGAGAGACGTCTTCCTTAGTAGCTTAAATTTGGCCTAATCGTGACTGTCCATTCATCTTAGTATACATTATCATTCGGTAGGTTTGGTAGTTGTTAGTTTTCTCCTCAGTGTTAGGTTATTATAGAACTGTGTTGCTGGCTAGAATTTAAAAACGGAAATTTCGTATGACTTAAAAGAAGAATTAAGAATACGAATCCTTTAGTTTCTCAATTTTAATCTTTGAACTTTAGAAAACTTTCCACCCAATATTACTGGACCCAGCGTCATCGAATGTGTTGTTGGTGTTGAAGTTGTGTATCAAGTTTACGCAATAGATCCAGAGGGTGATGAAGTGGTGTATCGCCTGGAAGAACCTGTTCCTGATGGAGCAAAAATTGATCAGAGTAAGGCTAAAAACAGGCTGTATTTACATCTGTATTTAAGGCTGTATTTATGAGGCTGTATTCATGTGCAATGAATGTAATTTGAAATGATTATTCATCTGAGCTACGCTTTAGAAGTTCTAAATACCTAATCATGCCGTCATCTCAGTACTGGCAAAAGTTATACCATGATGCGATAAACAAAATTTTAATATAAATCATTTCCCTGTAACCTTGAGTGGATAAGCTCATATTTTCATGGGAGTGGTTTAGAGCTAGGGAAGAATTTAAAGAAAATGCAGAAAAGACGTTGCAATGCTCCCTTAATGATCTAAAAAAATATATACTTTTAGTTGCAAGAAAATTATTTGCTAAATTCGTCCACATTAATTTACTTCGTCCTTACTGATGTGGGTTTAACTGCTACCGCTATATCAAGGAAGAATTTATAAGGATCAGGTGTTCACATATTCTAAGTAATGAAAATTCCATTGTATTAGCCGGTGAATACATGAGTCAATTACATACAGCTTGACCTCGAAATTAGGCAACATTTTTGGATACGATACCCATATCTTGTGCAATCTGATACCTGCCAAACATTTGATCTATCCAAAAAAGGGTAGATTTTTATAACGAGAAGAAACATTGTTCATTCACAGATGGTCGAGTAACTTGGACTCCTACAAACGTGAATGAGAATAACCCTCCAGCTTTAGTCATTCAAGCGCGAGATGCTATGAATGCAAGTTCCGTCTTACAACCTACCATCAAGCTGTGTGCATGTAAAAATGGGACTTGTAATTTCCAGATCTATTTGTTTGATGCCAATGTAGTTGAGGATAAATTTGCAGTAAGTTCTACAATAGACAAGGTTATCTCTGTTATGTTGATCAACTAAGTGAGATGCATTCCATTTGTGATTGAGAGCTATTTAACTTTCCTTTAGTACTCATTTCATTTACAGTTTCCCGGGCTGAAATAATTTTGATTGTCATTCTTTTGGGTGCCGATTAAGATATTGCTCATATCCTGAAAGCAGATGATTAGTGTACGTTGACTGTATTTTTCCCAGTATGTGCCCAAAAAACAATGTGGAGCATGGAAACTACCCTCTCTTCCACAAGCGACATCTTTTTCAACTAAGAGACGTTTCCTGTCTTGGTTATAAGTTTTATGAAAGAAAAAAGAAAACAACGTTTTATGAATCTGGTACAACCAATGGTCCAGTCCTAATTTTATTTGAGTTTTGAGGTATGTAAGTAAACTAATTTGGATGACTTGCTCATTTGTGGTAATGTTGGATCACTTCTCAGGTGGTAGCATGTGACTGCTTTGACGGATACGATGGTGATTTCTGTGAAGACATGTACGACGCCTGTCAAAACACACCTTGCTTTGTAGATGTCCCTTGCTTTGATCAGTTGCCTCCTAGCGAGAATTTTACTTGCGGCATCTGTCCTTCCGGTCTGATAGGAGATGGAGTCAAATGTTACGGTATTTGAAACAAAGTTTACATACTTAAGTATAGCAAAGATATGCAATACAGTGCTGCCCAAAAATAACTTTTTCAAATAACAAACTTTACAAAACCGAATATACAACAAAACGTCTTATTAGGACACGTGGTTTGTCGTTATATTAACGCAATACCCCTGTTATACCTCTGTTATATTTTACCTGGAATATGATATATGACATTGACAGAGAAACCGCCAAGAAACCCCAGAGGGGTAGAACGGATTTTCATTGAAAGCGTCTAGATGGTGGACGACATTTGACAAACTACATAGTATCATTTCATAAATCCATAGTTTCACAATAGTTTTGTAGCAGTATGGCAATGACGTTGCACTCTGAACAATGAACCCAAGATAACTTGAAGCAAACCAAACGTTGTATTGAACAGCTAGGTGGATGCTTTCAGTCTTTTCATAAATTGCTCATCTGCTCCCAAATTTTAGGGACACTTCTTAATTACATCCTTGCTTTTAGTAAGAGCTAAGTTGTACATTCTTCAGCGATATGGCATTGCGGGTGCAATGTATTTTTAAAACAACTGTTTTGTTTGATCAAACAGTACCAGTATAGTATTTAAATAAATACCATTATTTGTTAAGCTTATTTCCGTAAATAATTCATAATTCCATCAGATGCAACGATCATTGTTAATTTTTACAGTGCCTGCACTTCCATCATTTGCCCCTAAAGGACCTTCCCGTCTCACAATTTAGCATTTATTGATAGGTTGTTTATAAATATGACGTTTTGCCATCAGTTCACCTTTTTTTCTCATTTTATTCTTAGACGAAGACGAGTGTTCAAGACCGGAGGAGGAAGGCGGCTCACCCTGTAACCATGACTGCGTTAACACATTTGGTAGCTTCCGGTGTGAATGCTTTGAAGGAGGATATGAACTTCAGGCTAATGAAAGGATCTGCTTAGGTAAGCTTATCATATATTTTAGTTGCAATCTTTCACCACATAAGTGGTAGAAAGTGTGTGATCTCTCTGTTTACATGAGAATGTTTCGTAGTTTATATGTGATCTTAATTAGGATAAATTTTCTCATTATTGACAAAGATAATCCCATGGAAGGCTACTTTGGTAGCCAACCTCTTATAAACATCGATTTACCATTCATATCCTCCCGCATCGAGGTTTATAGTTATCTTAAACTGACAGCATACTCCCTCAAACTTGAATCCTAGAGGTATGAAGGCCTACTATGGAGCATTATTATTAGGACATACTCCAGGGACGGTCTTTACATAAGAGGAACCAATGAAGGGTGATTGAGAGTGATGAAAACTTCTTGTTAAACATGTCACCATGTACGTATGCGATATATCATGATCCGAACAACCATGCTTTCACATGCTTCATGTAACTGTGGGACATTCTCCAGTTATAAAACCTGTATCTTTTAGTTTCTTCACTGGTTTCCACTGTAGTGATTATACTACGCTTAAGTTCTCCTGCTAGGATGCTGAATAATTATAGTGTCCAAACTTATGTTGGATGTAGCTGTTTGATGAAACTCTTACTGAAGATTCTCTCCTTACGCTGGAAAATTGCACTAGAATGTATACTTGCTATAATTTTTCCGCATAATTATTGTAAGAAGTACTCCAGTGGTTATTTTTTAAATGCATGTGTTTTGCATAGATTCTGATAAGTTGCATGAGCCATGTTGCCAAGGTCTTTTTCTCGCCCCTTCCTTTCATATGGTTTACCCTCCGTCCTATAGAGAAAGGTCCTTTACTGTCAGACTGCATGATTTCCTTATGACAATTTCATAAAGTAGTCGTAACTTTATTTTTGTTACAGTCAAAATGAAATTCATGTCATTTGATTTAGTTTTGTTACATCATAATGTATCAAAATTGATTTTTAAAGTACATCCACAATACATGTTAAGTTTGTAAACTAAACAACAATATGAAGTACTCTTAGAAACCTTGTAGGCTTATTTAGAAGCTACAATTTCATTTCCAGACATTGACGAATGCGAAACTTATACGCATGATTGTCACCAATATGCAACATGTACAAACACCGAAGGTTCATATAATTGTTCGTGTAATCCTGGTTTTCGTGGAGATGGCTTTGATTGTGAAGGTAACTAGTTGTATTCCGATCCATATGCATAATGTTTTCTTCCCGCATGTACCATTTCTGCTCTGCTTACCGCCAAAGCACAGTATGTAATGGCATGCTTAAAACTTCTCCTCTATATTCTGTGCTGTATTATGTACATCAAATTAAATCTGTATGCCAAAAGTATCGTGAAGGTGTAGTGATCGCATTAATTCGTTAGACTGCAGTATTGCTACACCAACTGTTAGTTTCCAGCTGAATAAAACAGCATACGACAATAAGACCAGGCTACCAGTCGTAGTGTGTTTGTCTTTTAGTTTGTTTGCCTTTTTACGGGTAACCAATATATTACTGATGTAGAAATTTCCGACTTATCTCACCAAACGTACTCTCATCATGACTTTAGAGCTACGAAGTTCCGATTAGTGATAAATCAAGATTGTGTATTTATAAAACAATGTATCTGGAGCATTATCCTTACAAATATAAGTAAAGTAAATCTATAACATTAGATACCTCAACCGTTAGGTCTAAGTCAAAGTCATCTGTGTGTTGAAACGAACATTTGAGAAAATAACTGTCAACTGCAATACTTCAGACTAATTATTTCAAGGAGCTATTCGGGAAATGCCCTACGTTTCGCACAAACGGGCACAATTGAACGTTTTGACATAAAACTGGTTACTATTCTAGAAACAGAATCTTCACACTATAACTTCGTACCGAGGTAACTCCCTGATTTTCTGCATACTCTATGTGTAATCGTTAGCTCCCAAGATATGATATAATAAAGTAGTGTAATAACTATTACTTAAGCTTGGCGACAGCATCGTGTATTTGTCATCCCCAGATATTGATGAGTGTGAAGAAAGCATTGACAACTGTGATGACAATGCTCTATGTGAAAACACTTTAAGTTCCTTCAGCTGTCTGTGCATTGCTGGATACGAAGGTGACGGGGAAAATTGTACAAGTAAGATCATGACTCGTCTGAGGCTGTTTTATGTACCCAATATACTTTCTCAGCTTAACGTGATTTCTATTGTGGTGTATTTTCCTAAATCTTTATATGAAAAATAAAATTTGAGTTTTACAGACTTAGAAGGAAATGGAATGAACAGACTCAGACATTAAACGTATTTCGTCGCTAAAATATTCAAGGGTAGGTGGATGGTCGCTTTTATCATTTTACGTTAATGATATCCATTAAAGCTTTCCCAAGAAGTAACGTTATGAAGCGGGAAGCCGGGAATCCTAGGCTGCCTTACTAAATATTAACTAGCCTACATTCAGTACGCACCTTGCACAAAGGTACGCCGCACCGTGGAATATATTAGACCGGTAATACTAATACCGCACTGTGTGTGTAGCCTCTCGTTGGCTGAAGAGCTGTACAGACAGCCGACCAAACTTACCGAGAAACTACACACAAAAATTAGATCGGAATCTAACAGTTATACTATGAAACCTCGTGTACTAGTAAAATTAAGCTAAAACAAGCAAGCTTGTGTGCACACGATGCCTAATATGGGAAAGCGATTACGCAGATAAATTTACGTAAAAAACTTGCCGTCAATACTTTTTGCTCCCAGCGTGCCTCGCTACCAGAAGAATGAGAGCAAAGGGCCAAAAAGTGGCTACCCATGCGCAACAATCAAGGCACTGTACCTACGGTGATAGCATACATAAATGGTTGGAAGGAGGAACGATGCTTCTACAACTATACCAACATACCAAAGATAGACTCCTTGTGAACGACATACACACTAGCCGTCAGTATAACATTATAACGTATAATTGTATCAGGAAAGTCTAAAACAGCACTTACTTGTGGTGTGCATATCCTCAATTCTTGCCTACAGAGTTTCCTATTTTCAGGTAAACTGGCCTTCTTCAAGTCACCTCCTAGTCCTCAGATCACTTGATGATTTACCTTTCTCTGGTCAAAGTCAACCTAGCTAAGAGAAAAGGCAAAATGTTACCACATTGCAAACCACACAATAACCGTTATATTGAATGTGCATAAGCAGACATACTGTGTGAATAATTTGAATACGCAAAGAACCTAATATGCATTATGGTCTTTTCTAGAAACCTAACCCTGCTCTGGTTCTCATGGTGCACATTCGTCGTTGTTCTTTTCCCATGTATTCCCGTTTTCTGTTTCCATAATTGTTTTCTAAAACTGTAAGAAAATTTGATAGACACAGTCACACAGCTGCTCTCTTTCCAAGTTGGCCAAACAGCAAAACTTGAGTAAATAAACTAATAGTTTTGGTTCCCATCCTTCACAAGGAAATTCTGAAGAAATGTGATATATTAGGTTAATAACTTTTGAAAAGAAAAATAGAAAAGAGGATCATCAATTTGACAACGATCAACTTAAGTGACTAGGCGCGGATTCGCAGGAGGGCCCCCCCCCCTCGCCACGAAGAAAAAGGAGAAAAAAAGGAAGAAAAAGAAAAAAAAAGAAAAGGAGGAAGAAAAATTAAGACCAAAAATGAATAAAATTGTCTAGGAATGTATTCAAAGTATATATTTCTGTAGGGGTTGGGTGGAGGTATAGCTGGATTATCTCTTTAGATATCTTTCAAAGTGGGTGGCGACGAAAGGAGAGCTACAATGTTCGAAAACAGGTGATCTAAATAAGTAAACATCATGACATATGCAGTAAGGGCCCGGCTAACTGCACTGAAATTTAGTAACAATTTTGTGTTAAAGAGTGAAATTCTTTGTAATCTGTAGAGGGATTGAGAGGCAAAGTTTTCGCCATACAGACCATGCAGAATGAATACAGAAGACAAGCTGTCAGGTGACGTGCTTTTGTGCAAGGTGGTACCAGCTGTTGTATATAGGCAAAGTAGCGGCGTGCATACCCTACTCGAATTCGAAACTGTCTGAAAAGTTTTAAAGTGAACTCAAAAGGCTTTATAGCTACAGACAGTGGCGTCGGCCCTCCCCCATCGATTCTTGAAAACTTTTAGAATGGTCCCAAAAGTTGTTTAAGCTACACATTTCTGTGGAAGGTGTAGTGTGAGATGTAATTTTGATGATTGGTTTATTTGTTCTAACCATTTTCTTTAACAAACTGTTCTCAAACTATCATAAGGTTTGGAAATTCCAATTTTTCTCACGCTCCGCTAGCGTCAAGCCTTGTGTCAGAGTTGTCCTTATTATTAATAGCTTTCGGTAACTACTCACGGGGGAACAAAGGAGCAAAAGTGCTTTTTAAGAATTCTCAGTCAGAAGATTCGTTTCTGAATAGCATAGGTTGGTGGGAAAGCGACAGTGTCCGATGCAGATTCTGAATGCAGGTTTTGTCATGGACTAATATTTTATTCAAAATTTCGGCGCGCTTCGCGCGCATGCGACAGGGTTTACACCCGATTTTATATACCATTGACAAAGCTATGACGCAAGAAATTATTCCAGTGCAAACATTTTTCTAAAAAGTACTTCTCCTTCTCTGTAGGGCTCTCATCATTATGGAATCTTTGACTAATGTAGTGTAGTACATGATTTGAAAGATTGAAAGTACGCTATTGCCGTTGCTTATTTTCCAAACATTTTACAGCGACGTTCAATAACGACGAAAATCTTTTCTGAAACGAATTTTGCCTGTCCACCATCCTTCTTGCTTCACTTAAAAAGAAGGTGATATATCATATCTCCTCCCATATGGATGTCGGGTAGTGAGAATCCCGTTGGTCCCTCTTTTGTATACTGTAACCAATTCAGAGCTCCCGGGAGGCTCTATACTGTTCTCTGTCAACCTTGGATATCCTTTCATATGTAAAAGAATAATTTTATTATAGTCCAAGAATGTTTCTGTGGACTCCACGCAAGTATAATTGCGTGTGCAATTTTCCCATGGGCGTGGATCATGGGGGACGGAGGGACGCGTCCCCCTCACTTTTTTGGAAGGAGCCGGGACATCGTCAAAAAGTCCCCCTCACTTTTATGCCGAGGAAAACGAAATTTTTAGAAGAATAATAACCTAAAAATCCTACACTTTTGTTGCACCAAATCGCATCTGAGGGCATTCATTTCTAGAAAAATTTCTCTTAGACACCTAGCTCCCCCATGCCGACGATCACAAAACTTATTGCCTCCCCGTGACGCAAATTCTGGCTACCACCACTGCTTCTTCCACCAGGACGGCGATTCACAAATGTGAAAAAGTCCCACCCCCTTTTGGAGATGGATCCACGCCCATGATTTTTTTTTTGGTACTTCAGGAGGTTTGAAGACAATATATTAATCGTATCTTACTCCCCTTTTTTACCCGAACAAAATTTAGAATCCACTAAATTGTGGACATTTTTTAAACATACAATCACTTTAGAATGGCCCAAAGATACCACCATTTTGCATATAGGCCCCCTAAAAGTAACCAAAATTTCTCAAAGGGGAGGATAAACCCCTTCCTGCGATTGCATTCTCATGTACTAACAAGGAAAGGCTCTCCCACTCTTGTGTATAGCGTATACAAAATCCCACTGCCTAAAAAGGCACGTTTTAGCAGTTATCTGCGTTTCCCCCAGTTACCAACTATCGGTCATAGATTTCCGAAGGGTATACCCTTCAGAAATCCATAAAGAAGGTAATATATCATCTCTCTTCCCATATGGATGTCAGGTTGTGAGAGTCCCCCTTTGGTCCCCCTTTTCAGTGTACAATTAATGCAGAGCTCCTGGGAGGCTCTATGCCGAAAATTTTCCGAGGTACGTTTTTATTGAGTGATGGATTTATTTTTATCACTTTTTACCAGGAATCATTTTAAATCTTTCACGATTTTGCAAAGTCTTCTCAGTATTTCTTGATTTTCGCTTGATCTACGCACTTTTAGCCTTAAATTGCTCCTTTTACTATCAATAAGGTCCCAGATATATTCGCATTACTCATCGGTGGGGTTCTACCATAAGCCAATTATTCATGTACATAAACGTGATTTCAGAGTAGCCAGAATTTTAAGGATGTAAAGCAACTGATATTCCTTTTTTTCACCCTCCTCTTCTTATGAGAACTGAAAACTTAGTATCGAACCCACCTTCAAATTGATAGACACACATAAAGGGAATTGACACCGTTAGTCATAGCAATGGTTTTAAATGTAAATTCAAATTTTCGGCCCGCTTCGCGCGCAATTGTTTCATCTGACGTCCTATACCCGAATACCGTATACAGAAAATAAAACACTCATTATGGCAAAAATCATTTCAAGTTACCTACACGGGCTCATAATGTTGGCGTGAAAGTTTTTAAGATAACTTACATTCTCCGGAACTTCTGCAGGTACATATAGTAACTTATACTGAGCCATACACATCAAATTCCATGCAACATGAAAAGGTGTAAAATCTCACTGGCATAAGAACTGGAGCCGATTTCTGTGCTCTTAAAATGCAATATTGCGAGAGCTTCACTGAGCTTCGCCCACTGGACCCCACCGGGGCTCCGCCCCTTGACCCCGCCAGGGCTCCTAACGCGGGTCCCTGGACCCCACGCGTAGGCACTCGTGCTTCGCGCTCGTGGTGCACCTTCGGTGCACATGACATTTTCCATCTTGGGCCCCTCCCCCCTCAAAATTTCTGGATCCGTGCCTGAGTCCAGCAACCTATTTCTTCTTTCAGATGTAAATGAATGCGAGCGCCAACAGAGTAATTGTGATGAGCGTGCTACCTGTACAGATGCAGAGGGTAGTTACACTTGCACATGTGATCTCGGTTGGCAAGGTAACGGAACCACCTGTGAAAACATCAACGAATGTGATGATTTTAACAACTGCCACGAGAGGGCATCTTGCGAGGATACGCCAGGAAGCTATATTTGTCTCTGTGAAGATGGATTCTTACAGGATACGATGTTTTCATGCAAAGGTAAGAAGATTTACGATGTGCGGAAATGATTGTTGTAATGTTTGTAATCTATTGGTGTTGTCGTGAATGAGTCTTTTGGAATTGGCGAAAGGTACAATCTTGTAAGTGTTCTGCGGAAGACACAAACAACGTGTCTAACTTTTACACAGAGAATTATTAAATTATTTACAAGTACCGATCTTGTCTTGCTTGAATACAGATTTCTTTATGTTCAAGAAGTTGGGTGTACTACGAAGTAGATTATTTCAGTTTTGAGATAACTAAACGTCAGGCCCGCAGCCAGGAATTGTGACATGTTGGGGGGGGGGGGCTAACGGCACCGAAAATGGAGGCATCAAAGCAGATTATTTTTGTAGCCAGTGGTGCCACCAGAGATGATGGCATTTCACCGAAACCACAGAGGACGATATCTTAGCTTTAAGAAATTGGTTCTACGTGTGCAAATGCACGCGAGGTGCGCAAAGATTTCCCTTCCCTGAAGGCAATTTTACTGTCCTCTTGCAATGGACAGACGTGGAAAGCCTCCATAAGCGAACAGTACAAAACTTTGGTCATGATGATGCTTCTTGAGCTCCGCAAGCGAAGGTGAAGAACTGAGTGTCCTGCAAACATTGAGGGGACCATCGACTGCCATATAATGTCGTGGTTCAGTATAGTTTGGTGGGATCCAGAGGAAAAATCCCCGAAAAGGCTGAGGCATTCACAAAGAGGCCACACTGATATTGGGCTCCGAATGACACTAGCAGCACATCACCAAGCTCTTCATAGTTCACACTTCAGTTCACAATTATCGTATTTTCACATTCAACAGAATAAACAAAATTTAAGGGGAAGATGACTAAATAAGTATGAGTCAGAATGAGTATTCTTTGTTAATGCGTTAAATGAAAATTAAGTCAGAGTAGGCCGTAAAAGACTGTTTTTCGAATACCTTTGTGGTACTAGTGAATGTAACTTTAGATTGTATAGTCAAAAGAGTCAGAATGAGTGTTCTTTGTTAATGCGTTAAATGAAAATGAAGTCAGAGTAGGCCGTAAAAGACTGTTTTTCGAATACATTTGTGGTACTAGTGAATGTAACTTTAGATTGTATAGTCAAAAGAGTTACATATTCGACACCTCCTAGAAAGGTAAAATGTCCGACCTCTAACTTTGAGTGTACAAATAGTTGTGGTAAGAATATTTCACTGGTCTTATTGTACTAATAATGTTCATAAGTGATGCAACTTTTGTAAGGACTGCGTTCGAAGCGTGCCGGACTTTTGAACGAACATTATTGAAAATGGTTAAGCCTGCATGCATGCTCAGCCAGGGGGAGTGCCAGGACTTGGGTTAAACTCCGCGACAACACCCAGCAACCTGAATCCCCGAGGGATGCAAAGGGTTGCCAAAGGATGGTGAACTCGAAAGTTTAGTCTGGCAAGCGGGCAAAAAATTTGGGAGATCTATTGAAGAAAATTTAAATTTGTGGTTTTAACGAAGAAAAGTTAGAAAATTTGGGTTTATATTGAAGACGCTGTCCTCTGTAAGAGCAAATGCAGTCAATTCGTCAGGTTGACTGGTCGTGCAAAGCCTTCTCAGATGAGGGACCATGCCCCCTGCTCCCCGTCCTCCACTTGGTGTCACCTCTGACCTCAAGATTGAGACACTAAGTTTTATTACAAAATATGTTTGCCACAATGCCGAGTCTGAATAAAGAATCTTCTAAAAGGTATAAAAAAAAGGACGAAATTTCGCATCAATGCAATTTCCTGTTTTTCCAGAATCACGCCTACCCGGGGGAATTAATCATTGCGGAACTTTGCCGTTGAATAAAACTAACCTGTTGGGAACGGAGGGTGTTAATGCAAAATAGAACCAAAGATGAAAGAGTGCGAAACGCGAAATGTTTGTAGTTATAGAAAAAAAGTATTACAGAAAAACAAAATACTTCCATATTAAACACCTTTTGGGATCGTTTTAAAGTTTATTGTCAATTATCACTTGAAGGCATGCCGAAGGTAGTAAACTTTTATTTCCCATCGATTTTCCAAATTGGGGCACAGTGTTTGCACAGGGGAGGGGGCACGACACGGCTAAACGTGCATACACGTTGTTCTCACCTCCTACAACTACCTAGCTGTAACTACTCATAACTACTTATAACAACTTAGAACTACCTATAACTATCTTTCATGAAAAATCTTTAACTTTAAAGGTTGTATTACGATTTTGTGTGCAATTCAAGAGGTGTTGGATAGACCCAAGCAATATATTGTTTTCTCTACAGATATTGACGAATGCCAGCTGGGTGATAATGATTGTGACGAATCAGCCGACTGCTTTAATACACAGGGATCATTCATTTGTCGATGTAAAGACGGATATTCAGGCGATGGGAGAAATTGCACTGGTATGAAATATTTGGGATAGATGCTATTGCTTAGCAGCATTGTGCACCACCTGAAATGAGATTAGGTGATACTAACCCTGCATTATAGTGAACGATGAAACTATGACACAGTTATTATGCATGTATGAAAATCCCAAAGCTTAACAGTTTTGGAGTTAAGGTTATTGATAAAGTAACTTGTAAGGTTTTTACAATGATCTCTTGCCTTTCCATCAAGATGTTTTATCTACTTCCCAATGCAGTGCATTTTTTCTGAAGTAAGTGTTATTTCATTTGAATGGTCTACTTTTAACTTCCTGCTGGTTTTTAGCTTTATTTATTCCAAATTTTTATCAGACATTAACGAATGTTCCATCCCTGACTTACCCTGCTCTCCCAATGCTGTATGCACAAACTCAGAAGGAGGATATATGTGTGTTTGTCAAGATGGCTTCGTGGGAGACGGCATCTCTTGCGTAGGTGAGAAAATACTTAGAAAGCATAAGTACCATATTTCTATATTTCGAATGGGTCAACCACCAGCTTCAGTGGTGTCAAGGTTTGTTCAAGGTATAAGGTTTGTAGATTATTATTATTAAGGTATGATATGGGACGTTAATTGTCTTTAAGAGGACTTTGCATCGTCGTTGCATCAGTACAATTAACATACATGATAAATTACTAACGCGAAATACTTAAAACATTTGGTTGTTTTAAATGTTGCAATTACAAGTACAATTATCATCAGAGTAATTGTATCACTATCTTGTGTTATTGTTGTTTGTATTTTGCAAGATTCCTTGAACGGCACAACAGGTGCTTGTGATTATAATATTTGAATCAAACATTGTTAACTGACTGTGTGGTACAAGCTCAGTTGCTATACCGGCCTACATTAATGCTCGAAGCTTAGAGCAAATACTCAAAGTTAAATTAAGTGCCCGTCAGAATTTGTGAGGCGTATACTTACTTGGGTGATCTCCAGGAAAAGATGCTACATGCTCTAGTCCTTACACATGGTCGTTTTAATTTAACAAATATTAACCGCCCATGGGAATCACTTTTCTTATGTTGTAGACTTTGATGAGTGTACTACTGGCAATGATGATTGTGACAGTACATTTGCCTATTGCACCAATACTGAGGGATCGTTTGACTGTGTTTGCAGCAGGGGCTACGAGGGAGATGGGTATAATTGCACAGGTAAGCAAAGGTTGTGTTGACTGTTTGGTGGCTTAAGGATGTTGCCATTGCGCAGCAGCAAGTGTGGTTGTCGACAGCTTGGCTGTTGTTGACAAACTTAAGGCCTGATGATCACAGAGGACTAAATTGATGACGGCGTAGTATATAATTAATGTTTATGTTGTCATTTTATAAGAACAATCTTGGAACTGACATAACATATAGAATTACCCTATGGTAATTTAGAGCATGCGCGAAAGTTGAGTTTAACTTCATATA
The DNA here is from genome assembly GCA_029531755.1 of Holothuria leucospilota. Taxonomy (NCBI): domain Eukaryota; kingdom Metazoa; phylum Echinodermata; class Holothuroidea; order Aspidochirotida; family Holothuriidae; genus Holothuria; species Holothuria leucospilota. The sequence goes on along the minus strand of CM055967.1, from coordinate 3,048,308 downwards.
CACAAGTATCTTCAACTTTGAATTTCCTTACGAATTTACTGTTATTGCTTTAGATTAATTTGACGTGAAACATGTACAAGTGTTGTAGAATTCGTGAAATCTGTCTGTCAAACTTTCTTTGACTAAGAATTTTGGGTGCTATTTGAAGTCTTTATTCCAATATTAAGTAAGAATGAATTATTTTCATTTTTTGAAATTCTTTCTTTGGTTGGTAGATATTGATGAGTGTTCCAGGAATACAGATGATTGTGCCCAGAACTGTGCTAACAATATTGGAGGGTTTGATTGCTCTTGTAGGAGTGGTTATAGGATCGTGGTTGATGATCCAAACTTATGCGAAGGTTTGTAAATGGAGTTAAAACGTTTAAAAAGGATTAGCTGAAGTTGCATAGGGAAGACCAACTTTGCTACAGTTTATGAGGGTATTTCCTTTGAAAATTACAACACGTATTATTTATAAATGACATGCGAACAGGCAAGTAAATGTAACAGAAGGAATTGGCGAATAATGTACATTGTACATTTTACCAGTTGAAGCTCTTTCTCAAACTACCCATTGATTTCAGAAGGTATAATTAAGTACTAAATCTGTTATGCTTCTATTAAAGACAAAACAACAACTACGTTAACTGTAGTTACTAACACTAAAGTAAAAAGCGACTGTCTCGTTTGTAACGTAACTTGTAAACCTACTTAAAATAAAATCACCTGGCTGCACTTTGGAGGGATAGATAAAAACAAATGTTGCGTCAACGTAGTTAGCTTAATCAGACCGTATTCTTTGGCGTACCTTTTTGTCGTGCTGGATTGTAATGCATTGTCGGAGATATACATAAGTTTATTTTTCATTTCTGACAAATTGCTTTTTCCTAATAGACATCAATGAATGTATCCTTGGTCTAAGTGACTGTTCCCAACTTTGTAACAACACAACCCCAGAAGAAAACTCTGCTGGATATGTATGTAGCTGCTTTGAGGGTTTTAATTTGACAGAATCAGGAGTCTGTACCGGTGAGTAAAATTTTCGATACCTGAAAAAGATCATTTAACATTCCGGCTATAATTATGCAACTTTAATCTTGAAAGTCGTTATGTTACTTAGGTACTTAGCTGTTTATTTTACTTTGTTTTGTTTAAAACAGCTGCTGAACATTGCAGTTCACTGAATTGCGTAAATGGTGAATGTTACAGTTTTCAAGGGACAGAATATTGTCAATGTTATCATGGCTACGAAAAAGAAAACGACACTGCATGCCAAGGTATGTGAAGAACCTAGTAACTTTACCCAGCTGCTGCAATCCACTCATCTAATACATTTTAACAGAATCGACATGTCATTTCATTGCAATTTTACAGCAATTTCTCTAGTTTTAACACAATATCTAAAAGCAACAATGTTAACAAAATGACCACAAATTTGGAAAAAAGCTATAACGTGTAACAGGGGTACATTTTTCAGCATCGTTTGAATCAGATGCACGAGATAATTTCTTTTGTAAACGTTCATCGTGTTATGAATTTTGAAACGTAAAAGGTTGTGCATCGTATCTTGATTAAGAGCTTATAGTTAGTACACATTCATAGCTTGATATTATTTTAGGATGCTAATGGACTAAAAAAATGATATGAATTTCTTCACATATGTTACTTGTGGGCAGATATTGATGAATGCACCAGCATAGATTTTCCACACCAGTGTAATTACAGAGAAACTGGAGAGAGAGCAACGTGTACCAATACAGAAGGAGATTACTTATGTGACTGCAGGTCAGGCTTTCAGCTAAATCCATCAGACAACAGAACCTGTATAGGTCAGTGAAAATATTTTTCTTGTAGCCATTTAAATGTGTTACTGAACTCATTCAACAAGAAGAGATTTTTTAATCTTCTTGCGCTAACAATTATTTAACAACACTGAGCTACCACGAGGTAAAAGAATGTCAGAAAATTCGAGGAAAAAAAGAAGTGCAGAAGTCCAGAAAAAGTGGGGGAACTCTAAAATCCATACGGGAAAGGGGAGAGGCTTTTCAAGTTTTCTTTTTACTGATTTTACGATTCCTGTTTAGCATTTGTCTATGATGTGTTACGTTCGGCATTATCAAATTTTAGTATAGAAATCCACGTCAGTCTCTACCAAAAATATAAATACTTATCTTGAACATTATTATAAGAAACATATAAAGGAAGCTACTAGCTAGAAAACAGATCACGAAATTTAAATTCACAAGAATACTAGAACAGGTGTGCATATAGAATGAGCACTTTTAATTTTCACCCAATCTTTCCGTTTGATATGTTAAAGGCCCGGCTTTGAAGATAACACATTTTCTGTGTACATGAAATCTGTATATTTCAACAAGGATATTACCTTAGGATAGGCTATTTATGAAATTTGCATAGGATATAGCGAGTAACAACAATTTTAAAGTCTTGTAGCGAACACATTACATTTTTTTTCAACTCCAAAGCAATTGACGATATTTCTTTTATATGTGTGTCTGTGTGCTGCTACGCAATTGTAAAGATAGCTTGAATATATTACAAATGGAAACGTAAAAAGATTGATGAATTAATTAAGATGACAAGTTAGCTGCTTAACAAAGTGAAATTAGTTCCTTAGTAAATGAAAACGCTTTCTAATTGGATTTCGTTTCAGATATCAATGAATGTCTAGATTCCATTGACAATTGCCCAACGTCTTCAACGTACTGCTTTAATTTGATTGGTAGTTTCGAATGCAAATGCCTGCCTGGATTTGAGCGCATTGGAGAACAATGTTCAGGTTAGTTGTGCCTCGAGTCAGGTAAAGTACATTTGTACATTAGAACCAGATAAACCTTACATATCCTAAGTTCAGGTGTATCTTTATGTATTTCCTTACGAACAAAGGAAACATTCTGCTCTACGTAAAATATAAAAACACTTTTCATCCATCTAAAACCATAATAAAGCGATATGGAATGATACATAATTCACAGTAAGATAGCTTTGTGTCTTTAATTTGAGAAAGCAAAGCTTTAATGAAAGTGAATTCTTTGCTTTTAAGCTCATGGATAGTTTATAAACCTGCACTTTGAAATTTTTAAATGATGCAACATAACTAATATCATATATAAAATGTTTGAGGAGTAAAGTGGTTATACCGAATGGGTTTGTACTGATGAAATCTAGTTTGTTTACAGCTCTATGTTCCCTGTAGGTGCAATGTAAACACAGTTTGTCCAATTTCTCATCCGTTGGCGTCGTCATACTTTTCATTATGTAATCATTTGCAGCAAGTTTTATATAAAGCTACATTTCAGCATGGAAATTGTTATAATGACAATGACTGAGTTTTTAAAGCAACCCTTTTTTCTTTTCGTTTCTGTAGACATAAATGAATGTAATGGTACAAACGAATGCAGTTCCTATGCTGTGTGCATAAATAGCATGGGAAGTTACTCATGTCTGTGCGAAGCAGGTTTCACAGGAAATGGGCGTATCTGTGCAGGTATGTATAAGAAACACATCACTACTTAAATACAGACTCCTAATTTTAGCTCGCGGGCATTTTAACGTGAAGTTATTTTAACGTCACTGTCAAATATTTCACAAGTCATATAGCTGTCTGTTCATCAAACGCACTGAAAATAAAATAGCTTGATGATCCTTACAGTGTCAAGTCAATTCTTTATCTCAGTACCAGGTGTTATCTGTTTAACGCAGGAATATTTAAAGTTAAGCGAATCGAAAATGTAATCTATCATTTTAAGATCATCTAACCCTCGTTTTTAACAAAATGTGCATATTCTTCTAAATGTAAAAAGCAAAGTCATTTTGATTTATTGTAGAAATGGAAAGAGTTGAAAGTATGGTAGATGAAGCTTCCATTGAATATAAAGAGAAAGTATCATTTTACTGTGTTCTTTTGCTTGCCGGATTTGAAGCTTTAACATATCTTATATTGATAGATATCAACGAGTGTACAATGAATGAGACTATTTGCACTACAAATTCAGAATGCAGTAACACCTTTGGTTCATACGACTGCAAATGTCTAGATGGATACTCTGGTGATGGGCGAGTATCTTGCTCAGGTACATGTTATTTATATATCTGTAATACTACATTAGATTCTATTCTAGCCATTCAGTATTTAACAACTTCTGATTGCAAGCGTGTAAAAGTGGGTCAATACAAAACTGATCTTTTTTAGGATTGAAGATCTTTTCAACTGTTATAACTTTGTACTGATGAACTGAATCTGATATTGAAACGATTACTTTCGAGGAAACAAATAAGTTCGGGACCTTCCTCATTTTATCTTCGCCAGCTTGTAACCTTTGAACGATCAACTATCCTGTACCAGTACCAGTAAATTATTTGAAAATGGAGTCATGTCCCCCCAATATTGAGAACAAATCGTCGCCCCTGTCTGTTAGCATCATTCGAATATCTTTCACCGTTCTCAAGACATACTTCTTCATCATGCAAAAATAATGATGTGAAGTGTAGCACAATATCCCTCTTCCTTTTGATAAGCCTTTATAAATTAACATGTTAATTCCTTAACAGCTAGCTTCTATAGTTTGTGTCTAATGTGAGTAGTGAGCAACTACTTCCAGAGTAAACTCCTCAGGAAATGCCAAAATTACAGGTTTCTTAGAAAAAGGCTACATACATAAAGGAAAATACAACTTTACATGAGTTGTCATTTTTATATTTATAATGAAAGCGCAAAAACATACATTATCCGATGAAACGGTCTATATTTGATATATAACAAGCAATGAAGAAAGCATTCTTATAGCTTACGTATGCGGAATGATTTTGGAAACGATGAAATTGTAAGGAGTAAACTTGACTCACGCATGAGACTCGAATCTACGAAAAGTGATGCTGTTAAAATTAATTCAATGATTTTTCAATGATTGAATTTTACTATTATGACACACTTCATTTATCGTTTTTCAGATGAAAATGAATGTGATGAGGACCCAAGCCCTTGTTCCCTATTCGCTACCTGTGATAATACTGACGGCTCATTCACGTGCCGTTGTTTCAGTGGTTTCGACGGAGATGGAAGGGAGTGCACTGGTTAGAAACTGGTTTTGATAATAAGTAACAAAATAATAACTTCATAAATTAAAGTGGTGTCCCTTATAAGTCTGGAAATTAGGAATAAATCTAATTGAGGTCTTGCCGACGACATAAAAGAAGCCATCTTCTGCAAGATAAAAGGTCTTATTTAGCGTTTGTATCTGAGTTTCAATATATTCTATAAAAGAGTCAGATTACGAAGATTTAAACACAGTGTATGAGGTGCATTAATGTACTACATTGGTAAGGGATATCAGTTTGACAGCTCCAAAGAAGAACATCCTTCAGTGCTTAAAATTGTAGTCACCACAGTATCCTTTCCAAGCATAGTTTTGTGCTCAACGTGCAAGTATGAATGAGACGCCGTGTAAGCTTGTTAATAGTAAATTTCTACCATTTGAATGTATCGACAGGTATTTTCGTTAGGTTGATTCCGCACCCTAAGGAAAAGAATTTCGCTTTTCATAGTGTAATATGCTTACCCATTCTATTCCTCCGTTTCCTTTCAGATATAAATGAGTGTATGATGGGCACCGCAAATTGTAGCCAAGATTCTTCTTGTATCAACCTTAATGGTTCTTACAGTTGTATATGCAATGAAGGATTCACTGGAAATGGTTTCGTTTGCAATGGTAAGGGAACATGTGCCATGATATCACTCCATAACTTAAGTGAATATTGCTTCTTACTAGTAACAGCTTCAGGTGATGGTCTTTTACAGTAAATTACACCTCAGCGAAGACAATTTCCCTCTTTTTGCTTCCTTTTTGCTTTATTTCAATGAACCGTTGTTGTACATACTGAGATTTTGTAGCATGCTTTTCAACTTGCAAAGGACTATTAGGGAGCATGGTTGTAATGTTTTGTGCAAGGCCTAACATGTCCCCAGTCTAAGATTCTTCAAGTGCTTCTTTTCCTCATTCACAAAGGTTCAAAGTTATTAATTGTCATTAGAAATATTTTCACACGTAAATTTTTCTCTCACACATGACGTAATATTTCTAGCTTAAGCAGGGGTCTTAACATTGAATTGTCTACTTCAGCTTGTGTTTGCTTTAATATTTAAAATTGTTTACGCAACAAGTCGTATGTTATGATACAGTGACAGACTAATCAGCAGTGTTTGTACCTTAATTTTGATTTTTACAGATATTAATGAGTGTTCATCAAACCCGTGTGTAATGAACAGCACTTGTACCAACATTGACGGATCTTTCCGATGTGAATGCAACGAAGGTTTCAGAGGCGATCCCTTGGAGGCTTGCATTGACATCGATGAATGCTCAAGTAACCTAGACGAATGTGCTCCAGACGCAAAATGCACCAATGTCATTGGCAATTACTCATGTGAATGCAATGCGGGATTTACGGGCACAGGAAGGGATTGCGAAGGTATATTTGAAGTATCTGGAATTCTTCTGATGTATTTTATGATATTATAACTGCCTTTAAACTCTATGAGTTTAATATGTTAATCAAATTTTTCCAGATATTGTACTTCATAGAAAATGGTGCAATAAAATGATGGAAGCCTTATTTTATCATTTTGCTGCAGCTGATAAAATAGCTATTGAAATTTCGTTGTTCATTGATTTCGCTCTTTGTTAGTTGTTGAGAAATGTTGTCCTAGCTTATGTTTGTATCATCCTGACGTTTGCCTAATTTGGACGCATGAATTGGTAAAGAGAGCATGTACACAGTGGGTAATTTTGTTCGGGACTTGGTTGCAAATGGTTAGTGATGTAGCTCAGCTTTTTGGAGTAAATCTTTGTCACTCTTGAAAAATTCATGTTCAGGATCTTAATTTCATACACCCGTCTACATTCATTTAAAGTTCTCGTAACATGCAAGTAAAAAGATGTGGGTTATTTGACGTTAAAGGCGTTAAAAACATACAAAATAGCAGCAATTTCTATCAAAATCCATCGAAAATGTGTTTCTCAGATCTCGACATGTTTCTGTAAATTAGTTGTGACGATAACTGTCCTTTTGTTTGTGTACTTCAGATGTGAATGAATGTGAAGAAGACCACGATTGCAGTGTCTTGGCAACTTGCGATAACACCCGGGGTAGCTTTACTTGTACCTGCAAAGATGGATACCAGACAATCCCAGGAGCTGAGACAGGACGAGTTTGTGAAGGTAAAACCTTTTTAAACTAAAATGTTGATATTGCTTTTATACACAGAGAATTACGTAACTTAATGAAAAATATGAAGGGAGAAGTTGAACTCAGCTCTGAGACGAACAAGAGATCTCAAGGACTTTACCGGGGTAAACTCTTGACTAATTGCAAACAAATTTTACTTCTTAAGACCCCAAGAGAGTATAGATTACAATTACAAATCTGACAGATTCTTCACATCAAATGCATGACTTTAGGCTTAAAAATTTCTATAAAATCCAATCAAAAAATGTTACGTTATCATCTCGTTCGTAAGTTCTAACAATTTATTGCCTGCAACGTTTGCCAGAAAACAAAAACCCTAAGTTTAATTTAGCTTTCTTTCTTTTTTAGATGTTGATGAATGTTCACTCCAAACAGACTCATGTGATGAAGAGTCACAAAACTGCATAAATTTAGATCCCTTCTTCACATGTAACTGTCGAGATGGATACCAGGGAGATGCAGACCTTTGCACAGGTGAAATAATTTTTCTTTGAATTTCGGTTACTTTCAGCTGAAAGGATATGAGGGTCAGAACCAGTATAGGAAGTCAAAACTCCAGTTATCAACTCTGTTCACCGACTTCAAACTCAGATCGCTATTGGGCCATTCAATTTTTTTAGTGCAATTTTTCCATTTTTGCATAATTTATCTCCTCTCTTCAACAGTATACGCGATTGATAATAAAGATCTGTACACAGGTATTGTTAACAGAGATTGGAGAGAGCAAATATAGGCACAGAAAACTCAAAACTCCTTGAAAGATCAATCTGGTTCAAAAGTCGCAGATGCGTGGGAACAAACATTTGGTCAATTACCTTACAGGATATCTGCATGGCAACAGAAATATCTGGTATTTAGTTTCCTTTCCACAGGACGTTACCATTTTGTATCTCTTCTGTACTTGTTTCTCAAGTGCCCTATGGTGACATCAAATGGATAAGGGCCTCACATAGATAAGAGTACCTTATGTCATTTGAAGATAAGGGAGATAGGAACAACATAATAGAAATTAACACCAACTTAAATCACACAATTGAACAAACCTCATTCTATACGAAACTTTCTAGAAGCATATTAGATGGCATTTAAATAATATCATCTACCGAAGCTCAAAGTGGTTAACTATCTATATCTGGTTCACAAACTGAAGTACCACTCATAGTGAGATTGGTTTATAATCTTTAATGACAGGGTATTTTCTGATTCGTGAAAATAAAAACTTTTTTCTTCATTTCCAAAGTCATAATTCAAGTTGCCCCGTGGCTACCAAAATATTTTTTGTATTGATTAAGATGGTGAATTTATATTTGTTGTGCTGTGTAAAAACTTTATGCGTTTGTCTTTTTGCAATTACAAATCCTTTAAAACTGTTCTTAATTACGTACATCCATTGCGACTGTCTGCAATATTTCGACCAGGCATCTGATCATCTCCTGCCTCCTACAAAAACTTGATGCGATTATTCCTGTATGTACCGTATTCATAGTTCCACACTTTTTTTATTGTAGATATTGATGAGTGTCTGGACAGGCCTTGCAAACAATTCAGTAATACTCGATGTGTAAACTCCAAGGGTAGCTACACATGTATCTGTAATACTGGTTACCAGAATATCAGCGGCAGCTGTCTAGGTAAGTGATAACGACTTAATATGTCAATGGCAAAATAAAAGGCAAATACAAGAGAAAGGTAGGAACGTTTTAAAATTGTTGATAAGACGAAGACGGTCTTTTTGTTTGACTCTGGCTCATAACTTGTTTAGACACTAAATTGTAACGTTACTTTACGGATCATTGAGGAAGAAAGTTGTTCATCTTGTACTGACTCTGCAAGCTTTTTACACGAAAAGAATCGGATTTTGGGGTTATAGGGAGCCTGCGTTTGATGTGAATGAGCTTTTAACTTTGTTCACACTTATTTGGATGAGCATTAGACAGCAGACCTATACATGCAATTATCGTTCATGGTTTTTATATTTGATACACTTTGCAGAAACAATCTACCAAAATCTGTACGGAAACATGACAGTCATTAAAGGAGTGTTGGTCGGTGGACAGTGGTTTGAAAGCGACAACTTAGAGGCGTACAGATCTGGCGTCTTAAATGATGTGAGTTCCAGACTTTTCAATTTTTTCTCATTTCTTGACCGTGACAGATACGGCTTTAATGGAATTATAATTGTAACATAAGATTCTGTAAATCACTGTTTAGCAAAGGCCTTGAATCCAAAAATATTACGCGAGAAGATACCAGAAAACATATCTTTTCTATTATACCCACCTACTGTATGCAGCTTTGTAATTTGCAAGCCGTTTTTTCCCTCTCGGAGAGATAAATGTAAATTAAAAAAGTTTTCTAAGAATCTGAAGGTCTTATTTTAAGTTCGATTTGATACTTGGGCTTTTTTTACCTTTCCAAGATCCCATTTGGCTTCGGTATTCTTGTCCTAAGAATAAATTTTGTTTACATGAAATATTTCTTTTCTTGCCTTCTCTTTTTAAAGATGGACACACTATTCAAAGACGCTAAGCTGACAAACTACACCGGAATATCTGTCACTGACCAATTATACATGATTGATGCCGTTTTCTATACATTTTCAATGGAATTCCTCCCTGGTACTACTGTAGCAAATGTTCCGATTGTTGAAACATTGAGAAGCAATTTAATTGGACCAGATAAAGACGTACTTCCTCCAGACAGCGTGGTGGATCCTCTATCATTTTCAGTTGGCTTATCAGGTAAAAGATATCTACATTACCTCTGCATTCTTAAATGCTTATGTCATAAACAGTAAGCACAATTCAGGCAAAGTGATATCTTATCATATTAAATTACAATATTTGAAAGCCTTTAATGATGGCACAAATGTTTGTTGCTTAGCCTACCTAAATGGTTTACAAAAAGTTGGTTTAAAAAAGTAAAACAAATAATTTGCTTTCTTTATTTTTTCAAAGAAAGTTCTTATCAAAAATTGGTTTACATTGGTTACATTTTGTTATTTGGAACGTCAATCTGCCATGAAATGCCAAATGAGCATGAAATAAAACAATATCTAACTCGGTATTGTCTGGATAAGTTCACAAGCTCATCAGTTGTTCTGTATTTTCTCAACTTGCAGTGAGAAATCCGTGTTCCGACCAGACTGACAACTGTGTGCCAAACTCGGTTTGTGAATTTGCCGAGAATGATCCTTTCTTTACCTGTACATGTCAGGACGGATGGAGTGGTAATGGGTTAATTGAGTGCCAAGGTTTGTGTCGCCAAATTACTTTTCGCCCACGTAATACGTTAAATTGCTCTTAAGAGGTCGAAGGTATATATGATGGATCGATCAATATCCACACGTTTATCTAATAGACAGAAAAAATCACTCAAACATGGAGAGAACATTTTAGTGCAGTTTTACTGACACGAAACGTTGAAAGTCGTACTCAATATGTTGCTAACAAGAGGTTTCGAAAGCCACGATAACAACGGCAAAACATTGTCACATGCATCACCAGAAATACTTTCTCAATTCAAGTCACATCGGGGTCCGCTGGAGTCAACTGGTAATCACAAACACCTTTCGTATACATTATTCTCTTTTTCACACATGAGCAGAAAGACTATAACTTTAGAGTCACTTTTCAATGGGGATGATACGAAGATGTGTGATTAGTGAGACCAAACATGTTTGCTTGATGCCATAGATACTAGTTGAAACAATTCCTAAGTTTCAATTTGTGGAAGTGTGTAAGAAGCTGGAGATTAAAAATGTTGACACTAAACGTTTCTAGACTTCCGCCAACAATGTGCCCTTACTTAAAATATTTTCCCACAAGCGTGGCTAGCAATGGAAACTTCTTTAAAGGCCAAATGGTTCCATCATTGTCTCGAGGTTAGAAAGGGCTGCAGATATAAAGAAAAACTGTCAATGTTTACTTTCAGGAAGTTACACATAAATATGTAGGTTTCTGTCATTATGTTATCAGTATATCTATGAAATTTGTCCATCCTATAGGTTACAGTGACACTAGAAATCTCGCCTAAAAGAATAGAAACCCTAATAAGCCACAACCTATCGGTTACTACCGTAAGCTGTTTTGAGTCCGGAGGGATAACTTAGATGTTTTGTCAGTGTGTCACTTAACCTCCTGCTGATTTGACGGTGTTTTTCGTTAACTAACAGATATTGATGAGTGTCAAGTAGATCCAAACCTCTGTGGTCAGAATGAAGTTTGTGTAAACGAACCAGGGAGCTGGACCTGTGAATGTGACATCGAAAATGGGTTTCTGGAGATGAACAACACATGTACTGGTGAGTGCTCTAATGAAGTAACGAGGGGTAGTGGTTAGTGTCATGACGTCATCAGACGGTAACGGCATTGTGATAATGACTCCTGTGACCATAGTGATGCAGGTTAATCATTTATGATTTTTATTTGTTATTTCTACGAGGTGAAGTAATTTTAGGATTTCGGTTTGATGCTCGACCAAAATATAGTTGAAATCCTATAGTCGCTCTTGATCTCACATCTTTGGAAATGTTAATTACTTTCTCTTTCTGAGTATCTGCATTGATTAGTTTCTTGATTGTTATTAAAATGAATTGTACTCACATCAACATTTACTAAGAAGATGTCATGTTAGGCTGAGCGTTTATAAAGGTCAGTTTAAGCTTGTGGACGACTTGAAGCTGATGTTTTTGTATATTTGTAAGTCGATAGGGTGACAGTCTTCTGCAATGGTTCCGGTGTGATTAAAATTGCACAGTGTGATCCCATGTCACCATTGAAAGGCAAACTAGGATACATTCTCCTACCTTTCAAATGAAGGGTCGAGTGCTGCTGATGGTTGGTAAAAATAAAAAATTTTAGGATCCAGTATTAAAACGTGAAAACAACACAACAGCAAACCTTTTATCACCGGAAAAATGATTCTCTGCATGTTTTTGACTGCACCTGAATAGATGCATGGTAGGAGTCGAAACGTGGAGTATAGCTACTCGACTCCCTGCTCGTAGTTACGGCTTTAGATCTGAGTGGAGTCGGATAAACTTGCCCATCCGGGGCTTTACCTAGCCTTGGATTATTACTAACTTTTATCTGAAACGTGTTCGAAACACTACCGGTATAAACCAGTAACACAATTTATACGCAAACTGATATCATGACTACCACAGTCATACTGGTAAAGCACTTTTACTTTAAGTTTACCTTTAGAAACTTAAACAGATTCACCGAGTAACAACTGCAAATAGCTATTATATATGTGCTATGTTGAGAACTTGTTACATACATAATACCTTTCTTCTCTGTAAGGTCAAGATCACCTTTTATCATCGTATTACACTCGTCGTTTTAAGTCGACCTTTCTTACATTTAAATGAACTTGAAAAGCTGGGGAGAGGGGGACTGACAATTACATGAATATTTTTAAACGAATATTTTTGACACCAACTTTTTTTCTTTCGTTCTTATAACAATAAAAAATGTGCAACAGAACTCAGAACTTTTGAAGGACTCTTAAACATCCTGAAGGTAAATGGCCAATCAGTTGAGTATGAGGAAGAGCTAAGCGATACAGGATCGGTTGAGTACATTTTGTTGGAAAACAGAGTCTGCACTTTGGTGAGTGTCGTATTTTGCTAGTTGTAAGAGAAAATGTAACTTATCGTTCTCAGACATCAGACTTATATATGGTTTGCAAAAATAAGACAAAACGAACTGTTAACATTTTTAGCTTAATTATGTTTGAAAGCATACTCTGATTTCATCTATGTCAATATGATCAATTGACAAGATGCAGTGCATTATGCCTCATTTACAGATTATGTGCTTAACACAACTGTAAGTTCATTTGAAAGTAGAGTTGTTCATGCACTTATTCAACCCATCTCCCACTGTTCTGGAAAATTTTTTATTATTTTGTTTACATTTGCACGAGCTGTGGAACTTAAAAGCAAACAAACAAAACAATTGTTCCACAATAACTTTTCCAGATCGCTGTAACATTAGAAGAAACTGATTTTGGTCAGGATCTAGTTGATTGTACAGTAAAAGAATTTCAACCTGGTGAGAACATATTGTCGATTGTATACCTGTCGTTTGGAATTGAATCGACTGTGACAAGTACAGAATTGGAGACACAGTTTGAAGATGTTGTCAGCTTAAACAACTATGTGATGGACAATAGCATTAACAACATAACTCTAAGAGAAAACGGAACTTCTTTCAACTGTAAGTCTAGTCTGCTATGGTAACATTGAACACCTGCAATTGAGCAGGATGTAAGGAATATTACCATAAAATCTTACATAAAGTGAGTCTGTATATGTGAAAAAACTTGGACTAAATGGGGAATATCAAACTTGTTCAGGGGAATATTTTAGAGCAACTGAAAGTAGGTTAAGCGTCATGTAATGGCAAGTTTTTCGGATAGTGTTTAAGCAGGAGGTGACCATGGTTTTATTAGTCTGGCACAAAGACCAGAATTACGGAATAATACGTTCATTCTATGGGAGCCAAGAGAATGTACCTGTTAAGTAGTAGTGTAGTTAACATTACGTTGTTAGCCCTCAGGTAAAACTGTACTTTTAATGCACCCTTCCCGCTGCAAATTGAAAGCAGTGCAGACGATTTATGGCATCATTTGTGACGACCCTGTATCTTTCGTCCCGAGGACAACCCCCCTTTACTACCCTAGGGCGGTAAGTTGAGCTCACCTACACATCTATGCTTCATCTTAACAAATGTTTGACAGATCTGGTTGAGAAAGCTGAAAGTACATTTTACGTCAAATTTTCTCAAATTGATTGTTGACTTTTCTCCACAGCCCTCAGTCACATTGAATGTGAGGAAATCACTTGCAACCTGAACGGTAATTGCACAGTCGTGGACAAAAACACCATAAGCTGCGAGTAAGTGTTGACTCTTGTTTTGTTCTTTGACGACAGTTGACATCTCTTGATACAAAACTACAGGCGACTCAAGAGTTGATTAACGATACATCTGAAGTTCCGTCCTGAACCACCTCATTACAGTTTTTTCGTATGCGTAATTTCATGGAAATTGATTAAATTCTATCTGAAAAGCTTTTTCGGTAAAGAAAGATCAAAACTAATATAGTCTTATCTAATGGATGGCGTTCGTCGCCCTAGGGTGTGGTAATTGTTCAAGACCGCCATCTATTTGTATGTACCTACTTAGTGCTCCCTTTGAACCATGTAATCTGTAAAAGTGTCTGTTCGTAGTTTGTAATGAAACAAGTGTTAAGTGTTCTTACAAATAGTTAAACAATTTTTTTTTATCAATTTTATGAAAGAATTTCGTTAGTGTGCTCAAATAAGCCAACCTGTACTTCAAGAACCAATCCTAGCAATACAATTTGCCAATATTTTCAGATGTAAAAATGGCTTTAGTGGAGACTTTTGTGAAGAATTTGTTACAACACTTACAACACCACTATCATCATCACCATTGTTGACAACGTTACAGACACTGACGCCAACACCTGCAACAGGTATGAATGTAATATAAAGGCTAAGTTAACTGTTATTAATCTATTTTAAATAATGAAATTTAAACTTATTTCTACTATATCTGTAATATTTATAGTGAATACGCTACCAGTGGTCGGCTAATGTCAATACCATATCGCATTATCTAGAAACCATTTTGTTCTCAAACGGAACTCTGGAAATTATGTGTAGACTAGAACTCTTTCAAGTCTCAAATTTAAATATCTTATAGATTTGCAAAGTTTCACAGCACATTATCCAGGTCGTTTCTAATTGAATCAGCACGTCTCTTGATGTGGCACAAAATAATTGACAAGCGAAATAAGTAGGTGTGGTCTATGGAGTTATATAATTAACAGAAGAAAAGATTGGCTGTCTTTGAAACTACCGAATGTATTCAGTTAACCATCACCGGCACAATGGAGAAACAAATAAACTTTTCCTCTACACACTATTCTAACTATTCCTCTCTGCAGGCACAGATCTGTTACTTGTCATCATTGTCTCGACTGTTGGGGTGTTCATTCTCCTCCTTCTCCTCATTTGCTTGTGTTGCTGGCTTGCAGCAGCTGGTAAACGCAGACGAAGAAGAAGAAAGCATAGTTTTACGTCCGATTCATCTGACAGATCGGGGTCAATACAGTTTGCCCAGTCGGCATTTGCTGCTCTCTCCGGTCCAAGTCTGACTGGCAGACGTTCTTTACGAAGCTTGTCTGGGTCCAGTGACTTTCCGATTTCTCACTTTGGTCACACGAGCAGAGGATTTTTTGACGACGAGAACCAAAGCATCACAAGCAGCGAAACGTCATTTGACCGGGAAGAAAAACTTAAGCAAATGGAAGGGTTCCTTGGTAGAATAGGAGATGTTGAGGTGAGTTCTTTCTCACAGAATAAGTAATTTTTCCTGGACGTCAGCATTAACAGGGATTTTAATTTATCTGCTAAAATTGTATGTCCTCAGGATAAGTTTTTCGTCCAAATGAAATAAAGGTGCTACAGAGTCTGAGCGGCCTTGAGCACGGTAAATGAAAGTTTTTATAATTGTATCAACCGACAATGAACGTCTTTAAAATATCAATTAAATTACCCAATTAGGTACATGGCTGTGTGAATGGCTCTTCACAATTCTATTGTTAAGGCCAAAAGATGGTCACATTTTTACACCAATAAAGAATTAGTTTATTAGGATGTAGCGATGTAACAGAACCTAACTTATTGTATGCCCACATGTGTTGTCCCTGGAATTTGTATTCATTTACAGTGATAAAACCACATATATTGGGCTCCTCGGATACACGTAATGAAACCAATTACACTATTCGTTTGTCAAGAACAGTTTCTCCTCATACCTTTAGTAATTATTTATAAATTGCTTGATATCGACGGTCGCATACAGGAGTGTTACAAATGTTAACTATAAATATTCTCTGTATTACAAAGTATTGCGAGGATTATTAGCAGTAGGTAGGAAGGTTTCCCAATTACGGTGCATTTAATGCAGCAGGTATATTTAGGTTAGGTTAGGTTAGATGAGGTTTAACGTCCCAGTTTCCAACCAATTGGTTCAAGTCGAGACGACCACGGCCTTTTTTCCAGTTGTGGCTCACTGGCTTGTTTTCCCTACTCCATTGTTTATGCTGAGCACCAAGCACAAAGGCAGTGGGTTCCATTTTTAAAGTCTTTGGTATGACCCGGCCAGGATTTGAACCCTAGACCTTCCGGCTGCAAGTCGAATGCTCTGACCACTTGACCAGGTATATTTAAGGTGGGAAGCAGTTAATATATAGTTCAATAAAAACACCAGTTTGTGAAGCACATATAACGTCCAACCCAAACGATGGTATGGATGATTGTGTTATGGACTTTAGAAGAGAAGTCACTAATACTCATTAATACATAGAACAGTAGCGATGTGAAATCCTTCTTAAATATAATCAAACTCTAAAACGTCTTTCATTACACGTGCAGAAGGAACTGGAGACGCTGGAGGTCGATTTAGCAGGGCCCTCGGGGTATAGCACCAGAAAACCATTTGTAGCTGATGGGTCAGAGGCAGATAGGAGAAAGGTATGTCTTTGCTTGATGTTCATCTAGAGCTAGGTAACTGGTATTATTACATCCATGGACGTCAATGGTGAGCGAGTAGGTGGGGCAGGTTTGAAGGTTTGTAACAAACCACCTACTCTTCTAAGTGTTTGTCCATCTACACTTAATGAAGCTGCTTCTCCGCCCACTTTTCGATTGAGATGTCGATGTTTCTAGTACAGTAGTATGGCCGTAAATTTCCGTGCTACAAGAGTAAGGATTTCACGCGTCATTTGATGAGGACGAAACTAATCTTTTAGACAGGCACATATTGGATAGTCTTACTCAATTGAAAACGAAAGAGAATCAAAAGTAATCGTATTAATTTTAAAAGGGGTAGTCCTCCTTCCTCGGTTGCATAGCCAAAGTGGAAGAGCAAGGTGGGAATTCAACCACTACAAAAAATTGGCAAAAAAACACGTCATAGCAAAAGGCAACACAAGCTCAAATCTGCTCATAAAAAGGTACTTTTCAGCGGGCTTTGCCAGCGCTTTCTTACCGAATACTTGGCACCATACATACACAAATTATTGGCAACAAAATATTGACCCCGCTAACTGTACTCCGCACGTGGTTTTCTACCACGATTTGGCCCTTTTCCAGGAGGGGTGATCCCTGGCGGCGGGTAAATGGAAGACTCTATTCTTGTTAAAGTGGCATATGACTTGTTATAATCACATGGTAAAGGCGTTGTAGCACATTGTTGTCTGCCTATGCGGTTCAGGAGGGTGCAATGCGCCTGCCCGCCCCCACCCCCTCTTTTCCGCTAATGTGAAAGAAATTATTGTTCAAAGTCCGTTTTGTTTTTGCTGATATTCATGAGTACGGATCGACTTTTCCCAAGTACCTTTTCACATACGACGATCATACATGCATGTAGCATATACATGTAATTATGCTTATATCTTCGTTGTACACGTACTTATACTTGAACGAAAAAGCTTAAGTATATTAAAAAGCACACCAAGGAAATGGGTTACGTGCCTTAGCTATCCTCTGTTTTAAATGCTAATCAATTCTTGAATCAGCATCATCAATTTCAATGCACTTTTGTGGTTTCAATTCCTTTTACAGAGGCGAAGAAAACCAATAAATAAACCAGAGTCTAAAAAGAAAGGAGGAATGAAAACCGAAGGAGATGATGATGAAGAGAGAACTGTGCGTCTTCCTCGTGCAAAAATTAACTTTTCAAATCTTACTAGGAGATAGTCATACCAAGTGAACCAGCAGACTGAATTATTGTGACAGTACTAACTTGTAACTATATAAAACTATATTCCTATAAAATAAATATTTATATAAATTATGGTTACTACGTATGTTGCAGTCGGTAGCAGGTTTATACCGATGTGCCTTTAAAGAATTATATTGAACTTTGAAGGCCTGCTTTGGAGAAAATCTCTGCACAGGTATGAGCTTAGGTCTTCTAAACTTTCAAAGAGTTCGTGTCTTATAGCTGTTAGCTGTCTCTGTCTTTCATGAAAAATTATGCAAAACGTTTCTTATCAGTACTCAATGTCATTGCCTTTGTCTTTGTGGTCACGTTTTTGCTTCACATGTTTCTTTTAGTGCAGTGAAATGACAAAAATGAGGGCGTAACGGCCTTTTTGGCTGGGGTACGTGAGTTTGCATTCAGTCTGATACAAGACGTTTCTGATACTGACTGTCTATTTATATTTTTTAATGTAATCCTTTCATTGTTTGATTTTTTAATTTTTCTGTTAAAGCTAGCTAAGTAAACGTACAAATGTTTTGTAATTGTTTCAAGTTTCGCAGCTGATCATTTAAGTATTTAGCGAGAAACGGGTTTCCGGAACGAATTAACCTCCCTAAATATGTTCAACTGACAGGTTCCTTTCCTCGATTAATCCATGTGCGTAAAGGTGCGTCAAAGTAGAGACCTCGACGACACAATAGACATAAATATCTTCCAGGCAAATACATTTCAGAGCTTGCATTTGCAACGGCCCTAGGTAATGGGGTTGGTAACATAATATACCCCACTTAGACAATAAAATGGTTCGATGTGAGAAACATCTTTTTTAGCGCGGTCAATACAGCATGTTTTTACGAAGACAATCATTTTAAAACCATAAAGCTTCATTTATCATGTGCAATTTATGTGCACAAAGATATATCTACAATAACCAGGAAAATCACAACGACGTTCTTTCTCCCATTTCATTACAATTTTGAAAAAAAAAATCAGTAGATTGAAACATTTTGTGTCCAAAAGAGTTTACTGAAGTGGCATTAATCTCCATTAATGTTAAAATGCAAAAATTGCAAAGCAGTCACATATGCAATTTATTCGAATATCCCGCCATTTTTATGCAAATAAAAATGCAAATTTGTAATATTGTATCATTAGGAAATTAGTTTGAATATAAATATATTAAAGTTTAATGTTACTGGTAATGCATATTTATGAAAAGTGACGTATATTTCATTTAAGATTTAAATATTCAAATAACAAACCAAATGACCTAACTCTCCTTTTAGACAAAATACGTTTACTCAACTTCTTCATTGCAAGTATAGTGATTGTAACAAGAACGTCTGTGTTCTGACATGAACTTTCTTTTGATGTAAAATTCCTATGATCAGGGTGAAATGGTTGTAAATTAATGTTTTTCTTTTTTTTTTGGGGGGGGGGGGATTCACAGTGACTATTATTCTTAGTATTACCTCACCTGAGCATTACCTATTCAGGGATGAAATTTTGCAAAATGTCACGAAGGAAGTGCCTCCTTCAATTAATTGGAAATATTCCTCTTTAGCTCCTCGGCCTCCCCTCTTCTAACAATGGAACTAACTACAGTAATGATACTATCAACCATTACCACACGAAGATCACCAAGCACAATTTCACCAGAAATATATCCGTGCACGGACCCATTTCATCTACGTCACATCGCTAATGGCAACACACGATAGCCATCATCTGGGGGTATAGGCGCCACTAGACGTGCTTCGATCGGTACCGAGTTGTAAAAAGCACATAAAAGCGTTTTACGTTTACCTCCAATATTTCCGCGTTAAGGAAACATGACGTCACATAAAATGGGACTATACTGGTTACAAGAGGTCTACTAGGCATTACAATGTATGCGTGGGAACCCTTTTCCTTTTCTTTGTCACTTTTATACTTTTGAAGTTACAGTAGCACTATATATAACCTTGAAGTAAGCCAGCGCACATACTACTGTATGTATGTATAAACTTGAGTTAACTTTCAGGCTAACATAGAGTGTGTGAGATAGCTGTCCAAAGATGCAACTAAGGCAGTGGCTCTATGCCCTTCTGCCACGGCTGGCGGTGCATATACCTGCTCTCCCAGACCGACATTAAATGCAAGTAATGCATTACGCCCGTTGATTGACAAAATACATTTACATTATGGAAAATGCGAAACTACTTATTTTCAAATCTGTGATTACTTTCTAGCACGTGTCTTCATTAGGAGCATAACAATACATTTGGATCCCCTTTGCTCTGGGTACGGTCTAAATCAGTATAGGACTTTGCCCAGTCTTGCTTTTGCAAAGTAACAACCCAAGATGTGTAATGAAGGATACCATTTGCAGTGAAGGGCACCGGTTAGAGCGACCGCCTGTTCTTTTAACCAGATCAGCTCGAGTGATGTGAAGTACCCATTGTGTTGTGATCTAGGCCCATACATTAACAGAAGTAACGTTCTTTCAGGTATAGAGGACGGTGTATATTGCGCTTTGCAGGATATATATGTGTAAGCAATGCCGCAACAATACACAGGCTGCTAGTATGGGTTCACCCATAGCTTACAGACAAACAATTGGAAAAAATGCCTCCTATATTGCCGGAAAAAAACCCTTACAAGTCCATGGAGAGTTGCAAGTATAAAGTCCATTTGTATCCGTCTGGGCGCTTCTGTCTAAATGGAGGCTTCTCCACCGGGTCCGTAGTACAGTATATTAAAAGCAGTTGTTTGTATTAAGTCTCAGAACATTTTTTGTTCTTTTTTAGCGTAAACTTTGTACTCGGAGATGTTTAGTTTTCAGTTCTTCATATAACTGCAAGTAAACCTTTCTGAAATATTTATTCCAGTTTTTGTATGTAGCAGTAAAAATAAATACGATTGTTTACCACTACTTGAGGCGCCTCATAGTGTGTCCTATGTATACGTTTGAATCGATCGTGTCACATTTGTTGGGAATGACAAACTGTATCCATGTTCAAAATTGCATAGCTGTAGTGCTGGGTGATACTACTGAACCATTTGATAGTCCTTCTTGTGACTGTACAGAACGGAGGAACGATAAAAATGCAATTTATTTATTTTGGGTCATCGATTTTGGACATCAGCCAAGTGGAAGAAAAGCTGATAGCAGTTGCGGCAGTCTTTCACAGGTAACTCCAAGGTCCAGCACACTTAGACTTATACCCGGGTTAGCTCCTCTAATAATTAAAGGTATTTTCCAGAGGTTTTTCACAAGGGTCCTATGTGGAGGAGAAAACAAACGCAACAATGTTACCGAAGCTCAGCTTTTCCTATTGACCGAGTGTTCTAAACTGTATGTATTCATCCTTGAAATATAGATCTCATGTCTGCAATTTCTTAATTAATGAGAAAAAATTAATCCTCATCATGTGATTTTTTTCTTGCTTATAGAAAAGCCGAATCACTGAGGAAGGTTATACGCAAAATTGAATTTTATAAAAGGGAGAGGAATCATAACTCTTATGAGATAACATTAAATTTTTACCTATAGTTTTTCGAGTTTTTGAACCAATGATGTAACCAAATTTGCAATCTAAAGTAAACTTTACGCAAACAGGAGTGACGTCATTTCCTCACATTAATAGACTGATTTATGTAAATCGTTAAATTTAAATCCGACTTAGTGTCCTTCATAAATTTGACTGTGGTTTTTGTCTTTCTCATCATGTGACTTTTTTTCTTGCTTATAGAAAAGCCGAATCACTGAGGAAGGTTATACGCAAAATTGAATTTTATAAAAGGGAGAGGAATCATAACTCTTATGAGATAACATTAAATTTTTACCTATAGTTTTTTGAGTTTTTGAACCAATGATGTAACCAGATTTGCAAGCTAAAGTAAACTTTACGCAAACAGGAGTGACGTCATTTCCTCACATTAATAGACTGATTCATGCATGTCGTTAAATTTAAACCCGATTTAGCAGGGGCGTCAATCCGTATTCAATGTGGGGGGGACGGGGGACATACATGACTTAGCACAAACCAATCCCTTTGGTTTTGAGAGGGGTGTCTTCCTATAGGCTCTTTCCTCCTCCCCCCCCCCCCCTTATGATGACTGACGCCTTATTCTAATAAGAATTATCATTTCACAGTTAACATGACCATCATAGATGATCTGCCAGGTGAAATACACGGAGTCCACGGAATTACTTCAAGATGTTATTTTCACCATGTCCCAAAATAGCTGAACCACGCTTCGCAGTATGGATCATTGTCGGAGATCATGGACCTGACCAGGCCCGTTGCTAGGGTGACATGTTTGGGGGTGTGAAGGTCCCCAATTCCGACTGGCTAGATGTTTTTCCAACTGAGTGGAGGGGTGTAAATTGTACTTTTATTTATGCGCTCTGCGTTTTGTATACAGCAGTGGGTATCGGTATCCTCCCTTGTCACCTATTAAATGTGTCGTCTTGGGGGAGGGGTCTAAGGGGAAGGGGAGTCCCCCTCCTCGTTGACAAATTTTTGTTAATTTAATGCTGCTTAGGTGCAAAACGGTGCTATCTTTGGGATATTTTTGGAGCTGATCGTGTATGGCCGGAAAATGTCCACAGGTTAGTGAATTCTAATTTTTCCGACTGACTGGATGTTTTTACTAACTGCAGTGGCGGCGGGTAAATTGTAACCTTTTTTATGCACCTTGCGTTTACAGCAGTGGGTATCCTTCTTTTGTCACTATATAAAGGTGTCATCCTGGGGGAGGGGTCTAAGGGGAGGGGGCGTCCCCCTCCCTTAGGTGCAAAATGGTGCTATCTTTGGGATATTTTTGGAGCTGATCGTAGTATAGCAAAGGTGTGAAGGACTAGCAGGGGAGTTTTCAGAATGCTTTTAGTCGTAAGTGTATTAACAGTCACCATAAATGTTAAACGGCAACAACGTATTTTCAGCCTTCCACAGCATGCTACAAATTAGACTGAATGCAGTGCGTACCCAGGATTTCTCTCAAGGGGGGTGGCTTGCAGTATGTTGTGTGACCTCCGGCGTGGGGGAGGGGTCTAAGGGGGAGGGGTTACCCCTCCCCTTTGAAATTTTTTGAAAAATTAGGTGTCCTTACATGCAATCTGGTGCCACATATGTTACCTTTTGGAGTAAAGTTTGTGTTAAAAAATTTACTTTTTCTAGGAACTAAAAAATAGGCATCAGTGATAGGGGATATGGCCCAATGGAGTGTCCCCCTCCTCTTTGAAAAATTTTGAAAAATTAGGTGTCCTTACATGCAATCTGGTGCCAAATATGCCACCTTTTGAAGTAAATTTGTGTTAAAAAAGTTACGTATTTTTAGGAACTTAAAAAAATAGGCATCAGTGAGGGGGCATAACCCAGTGGGGAATCCTCCTCTCCTTTGCAAAATTTTGAACAACTTGGTATCCTTACATGCAATCTGGTGCCAAATATGCTATCTTTTGAAGTAAATTTGTGTTAAAAAATTTACGTATTTTTAGGAACTTAAAAAAATCGGAATAAGAGGGAGGGCATGACCGAATGGTCCTCCCCTCTGCGTACGCCACTGATTGAATGATCCCATATTGATGCAAGGCCCCTTCAGATGTTTGGAGATGTATGTCTGTTTTCGGAGAGTGTTGTGATCAGAATAGTTCCATGTATAATTACCATTTTAATGGTCATGAGAAGGAGTGCAACCGTGACGCATGCGCGCCAAGCGCGCCGAAATTTAGATTTCCCTGACGAAATCTGCATTCAGAATCTGCATCGAGACACTTAACAATTGCCCAACAAACCTACATTCCACTCAAAAAGCCAGTGAAAGAGAGCCACGACACTACTCTTTCACGCAAATGTGGGGGGGGGGGGCATTTGATATTGTGTCCCCCACCGATCGAAATGTGGGGTACTTGTCCCCCCCCCCCCCCCAGCCAGGATTGACGCCCATGCGACTTAGTGTCCTTCATAATCGTATGGTATCATTTCGTAATATGCATAGGAGATATTGAAATTTTGCAAATTGCACCCTTAAGAGTCTGTAAGTCAAAACGATTGAAAGGCACAGAAAAAGGAGAACTGCTCATCAATGTGAGAATGTGAAATCACTTCAGCTTGCTTCAAGTTCACTTTGCTTTGAAAATACAGTTAAATCAACTTTTTATATTAAAAGAAACGCGCATAGAAAATGATTTTTTGGTCTACAAAGAACTGCCAAATTTTAGCTTAATTTAAAGTGTACCTAAAGGCTAAAAATTCATAAACATATGTTACAAAGCTTGAAAAATGAATCCAAATGGACTAACTGCCATCTTTACAGGAATTCCTGAGCTGAGATACATAAAATGTTGGTGCTTATTTAATTTAAAATGGTAGATGGCGCAATAATTTGTGGTGTCATTCTTGTACTACTCAAATTACATTCTTTGTTTTCTTTATTTTTTCGAAAGCCTCTGCACCTTGTGCGAAAAATGTGATCACCTTCTCACTGTTATAGACGAATCCGGAGAGCAAGTGATGGTCTGATTTCAGTCGGCCATACCTGGGGTCTATCACCTTTAATCTTTCAATTTCCTTGCTTACCTGTATGATGGATGGTTGGACATTAAATTGTATCTTGATTCGTTCAATTTCACTGAATATGTGGGTTTGAAATTCATGTAGAAAATAAATGAAGACGATTTAAGGCTGGTGGACCATATTAATGGCTGCCTACAGTCACTAAACACAAGCGCTGATCGGATTCGTCTATAGGGTGACTTGACTATACAAAACCTCTCCGTACAACAGTAATTTTTGCAAGGTTATATAAACATTTCAATTTCAAAAGGAAACAAAAGCAAGTAATGTGTCGAGTTTTACAAGAAGATCATCACAAATTATTGCGCAATCGACTATGTCAAATAAAGTGAATACATTTTAACTTTTCATATCTCAGCAACAGGGTGAGCTATGAAAACGAGAGTTGGATGAGTGAAATTCGTTTCCAACGTCTAAAATATATATTCTTATAATTCTACACTTTAGGTCCACTTTAAACTCCTAAAATGAAACGTGCATGTATGGGATAAGAGACAAAACTGATTGAAATTTATTTTATTGCAGTATTATTTATGTAAAATTTGGACTTGAACCTTAAGAATGGATTCACAGGCAGAGCTATAAATAATTGGTTGGGATGGCGTCACCAGGGAGGGAGAGGGAGGAGGGAGGGAGATACCGTACCATAACACTCGTCAGTCTTTAAGCCCCTTTCACACCTCACCGGATTGCAATAACGGAGAGGAAACGAAGACCCAAAATGGCACTCCGTTGATGTACGTTAGTATCCGTTTAGTCTCCTGTTCTCCTCCGCCGACTTCGTTTTATCATGACCGGGAACGTCCGGTATGAACGGCGAGAGATTTTGAACATGCACAAAACTTGGACCGGACGTCGACCGAAAAAGGTCCCCCTTACGTATTCGTTACTTATCCGTTAAGCTTCCGTTTTATCATTTTCTCGTGCTTTTCTCATACTGGACTTCTCCGTTAGTATCCGTTCGTCTCCGGTGATTGCTAATTGCTCACCGGATTATTACCGGACAACAAATGGATGAAACGTAGAAGTACAGTACCTGTACCGAATGTTCGACGGACACTAACGCATGAGTAACGGAAGCGTAAAGGAATAGAACTGACAATGAACGGATATGTAACGTACGTTTAACTGAAGAAACGAAAAAACACAGGCAAAGAAACGTATAGGGGACGGACATAGACCGAAGATGCAGCGTACTTGCATCCTGTCCCCTCCTCATACTATAGCTTAACAAACGTTTTTGGCGTTTTTCTTGAATTTTTTGGGTGCGACTGCATCCTTCCCCCTGTGTCCGCCCAGGCATGAGATGAGTGATCGCGGTTCTGAGGGAGGGGTTAAGGGGAGGGGGTGTGAAAGATTTTTCGACTACCGGGAAGCCTTAGAAGCAATCTGGTACAATATTTTGCATCTTTTGAAGTCAGTTTTTCTCGAGAAATCTAGTTTGTAGGTAAGTAATCCAACGTTCTTTACTTTTGGCCGACTACAGTTTTCCAATTTTGTTGCACTTGTTGTCGACGATTACATAACAAATGGGTAAGGGCGGCGATTTGTGTTGGCTATTGGGGGAGGGGCGCAGAATGGAAGTTGCCATCGAAATGGAACGCCATCATAGCTTGGTGCGAAGCGTACACTAATTTTCGCCCTACAGACCCCCCAGACTGCATGAAATGGCACTTCTCGGGATCTTGGAGGCACTTTTGAACCGTACGATACTTAGTACGTGATAACTGACAGGCATGAGCGTGTGAACGGCGTTTGGTTGCGTTGGTATAGAAGCGGAGCGCCACTAACGGTTGGCACGGAGCGTACCGTTTAAAATGTTGCCAAAATGGCTTCTATATCGCAATTAAATGGTCCTTCTTAGACCTTTTAAATTGCACTGAAGCCATCTTGATACGTTGCATGATTTCTATTTGCTGGTCCGGACTGCGCCGATAAAATTTTTGCCAAAACAGCTCCCAGATCGCAAGAAATGGCCCTTCCCAGATCTTTCAAACTGCACTGAAAACATCTCGATATGTTACACGCCTTATATATATTTTCCCACTTTCACGGAACTGTTACTCTTCCTCTGGTATAACCTTCCCTGCGTACCAATTTAACCATTTTGTGATTGCTGTGACATGATTGAACAATGTACACGGAAGTGAAAATCCTATCCCCCCCCCCCTCCTTCCCTGGTTGGATACGATACTGCACTACAGACATGTCACTGCATGTGTAAGGCAAGTGTACAACTAGAGCTGGTAGGTCCATGCGTACTGGATTTACACACTAAAATATGATGTAGGACTACTTCTCCGTGAACCACGGTCGTGAAGGTAGCCATAGAACTCGTAATAGATACCACATTCACGGGTAGTCCGAGAATTTGCAGAATATTGATAAATACGTCGGTCAAATACGGATTTGAATTAACCTTTAATCACTCAAATCAGTCAGTTTAGTGTTGAATACTATGTTTGCTCATTTTCAAATAGACAGCAATTTTCACAGAATCTCGCCAGGGGATATACTGTATTTTGGCCCCCCTATCGTTTACGCTACTAGGTATTAACCCTCAAACGCCAAAAAAAAAAAAAAAAAACTCAGAGAGAAATTCAATCATGGGTCTTCTGGGATGTAGAAGAGACCTAAGTGTAAGCTCTGAGGTGGATGAAGATAGGCTATATAGCAAATGATAAATGCGTGTATACTCGAACATTCCAAATATTTGCACGAAGGACTATTGCAGTATGGGGCGGATGTACAATGAGTTAGACAGAGAAGACAACGCGCGCGAAGCCTGCAAAATTTTCGAGGATTTTCACCGAAAATGTCCTATATGCGACGGATAATGTATCACAATACTTTATTCCATGATACTGTTACACCTCACCCCACCCCCTACAAAAATTATGTGTCTTAAAACGTTATTTAGACGATTTTAGTTTTTGGGTCAAAAACCATAGGGGGCAAATGCCTGCCCTGCCCCCCCCCCCCTGTGGCGCCGCCCCTGCTTAAAGTATAAACACAAATTAAACTTTTTGATATATCTCCATCCAAATAACAACTCTCTGGAGAACACCTGGTTCTTTCTCACAACACTAAGTAATACCATGGAGCTGTGAGATAGCTCCCTAGTAATACCCCTGCCAGACGAGCATATTCTCGTCACTAGATCATGACGAATAACTGACCAGTTACGTTCATTGGCGAGGACCACATTAG
This sequence comes from Holothuria leucospilota, assembly GCA_029531755.1. Taxonomy (NCBI): domain Eukaryota; kingdom Metazoa; phylum Echinodermata; class Holothuroidea; order Aspidochirotida; family Holothuriidae; genus Holothuria; species Holothuria leucospilota. The sequence goes on along the minus strand of CM055967.1, from coordinate 3,020,482 downwards.
TCTAGGGTACCTAGGCCTAGTTCTCACGTACACTTTGTTCCCTGAACTAGGCCTAGGCTATTGCAACACAAACTTTTGACCGCATATTACTGTGAGAGTAATATCGTCTGCGTGCCTTGCTGCAGTGATTGTTGCTATATACGCGTATGCGCGTGTATGAACGTAACTATAGCTATGGACTATGTCACAATTGAACAGCAATGCGTGCTATTTAGCATAAAATAGTGTGAGCGTCCTAGTTACACGATTTAGCAGTTTCACAGAATGTTTAAAAAACAAAACAGGATCGTTTGTGTAAATCAAAATTTTTGGTCTCTTTTTGGACACTAAGTGCAAATAATCTTAGAATGAAGGGTCTTAAACATATAAAGGACCCGTAGAGGTCAACTATGTAGGAGTATACGTGAATTTGACAAAGTTCGAGACTATTTAAAATTTTTGAAGGTGCGGTAGCCCAATATTGACAATGGGTATATTGCTGACCTAGTATGGGAAGCCCCAAAGCTTCCCAAATACTAGGTCAGCAGACTGCGGACTAGGACCACATCATCCCTTCGGCATACAACAATCGCATCATTTACCCAGAAATGATTAGAATTGCCAACACTGTTGAATATTTGTGTAAAGAAGAAGCAGTCCGTGAGTGGGTTCTCCAGACATTGGAATGCATCTTACCAAAACTCCCAAGCAACTGCAACTGTGGGGGACCAGAAGCTTATGTTAGAGACCAGGGGCCGGATTCACAAAGAATACTTACGCACAAAAATTTGCGTAAGTCAGACTTACGAAGCGTATCTTGCTTAGTCGGTATTCACGAAGAGAAAAGTTCTTAAATATTTTGCGTAACTTTACGCAAGCTTCAGAGTTGTCGTAAGTACAAAATAGCCATAGTAACACATACAGAAGCACGCGTTGTGTACAGTTGTGTAGATTGTAGGACCGCGCGTCTAGCCACAGAAGACCGTGTGCGTCGTTCTAACAATAACAGTCAATGTGATTGGTTCAAAATGTAACAAAGCAAGATTTAACCGCACACACGATTGGCTCATGCACATGTATTGCAGTTACGCTGCGTATCTTTACGAACTGCGTAAGTTGTTTTCGTGAATACCACTTAAGAAAGTACTAATTACGCAGTTCGTAAGTATTTTGACTTACGCAAGAACTTACGCAAATGTTAGTGAATACCGCCCCAGGGCCGGTATGAAGACTAGAAACTTATAAATTTTAATTGCCATGGCGCGCATTCAGTTTAACTTTGGAAAGGAAGGGTTGGAGCAAACCATTAACTTTCATATGTGAAAGAAGAACTAAGTGTAACAATTTGGTGAAACCTCCATTCAAATCGGACATGTAGTACTCGAGATATCAGCAAAAGAAGTTACTGCATTTGTGACCCTAAAGTGTGCTTGAGGCAAGCAGGGATTATATCACTTCCTCACATTGATGAGAAATGCTTTGTTTTCTTTGTTTGTTTGTTTTTTCAGTCTGTTTTATTGACCTTGAAGTAAATAGGGATAGAAGCTCCCCATGAAGATTTTGAAGTTTGTAAAATTCCCATGCCTCTCATGCATTCACATTCCTATGGTATGGGATTATGGTGGAGAAAATTGTCTCTAAACTTTAAAGAGGAAAAGATTGCTCTTTAATGTGAGGTAATGACGTCATATGTGCTTGCTTCATGTTCACTTTGTGTTGAAAATGTGACAACTCTAACTGCTAATATCTTGAGAATCACACATCGGACTTTTTGCAAATTTTACCAGAATGCTTAGAATAAGTACCGCTCTTACATATCAACCCTTCTTTACATAATAGTTTGAACGAGATACATAAGATAACTTGGGCAAAAAATTAAAAGCAAGTAAGACGAAAAATCCACGAGGCTCAACTGGTCTGGAGAAATCGATGTATTTTTATAGACGAAAAAAATCAATGCTGATCACAGAGGACAAAGAAATACTTTGTGAATTATCCTTGAGTGGTTATATTATGATATTTATGCTGCAAGTCTGCATGAATAATCTTTAAATGCTAACATTTCGATACCAAATAAACTAAAGAACTTCTTTAAAAACTTTGCAGATTTCTTATCGGTTCGGATATACGTCACTTCCGCATGCGTCACAAGGAGTACAAACAACCTTTTGTGCTATAATGAGCACGTAATGCAATCTATTGATAATCTTTACTCTAGACTCCAGTAATGAAGCTCACAATCGCCCGTTCACGTACAATCTAAAAACACCAGGATTAAGTTTTACCAGAAAATGCATGTGTATATTTAATCAAGTTAATTAACAAATCCTTAATTTGAGTGGAAAAATGAAAATTTTGACCCGGTTATTCTGGAGATTTTTATCCAGGAATTGCTTGGCAAATCTGTGACCACGATCCCATTCAATTTTAATCAAATTGCTGTAAGGTTAAAAGGTCACGGGTCCCGAGAATACATCTTTCAGATTTCCGTCAGTAGGCTGGGACTTTTCGTTTAGGTTCTAGTCATCTTTACCTTCAGAAGCTGTTACTTAGAAAATTAAATGCAAATGTTGTTTATCGCTGTTGATTGAGAACCCGAACCCGAAAAAAATCGAACGTCAGACTAGTAATTACTGAACACTTCTTTTAATTGCTACCACAATGATCTGTTTGCCCATTTGGTGTACATTATTTTTCACAGCATGTACTGTTCTACACTAAGTATATAAAGGTAATGAAGATCGAAGTGTACTTTTAAAATCAATTTCTGGCAAGACACCTAGGTTGCTGGTTATAGCGGATGAACCTAATAGGTTTTAGCCATTTTTACAAACATTTTTGTATTCGTGCAGGTTCCATTGAATTTTCAAATACTTGAAGCACAGCAAAATTAATTAACAGCCTATGTTCTGAAAAATACCGTTACATAAACAGAAAATGTTTCATAACTACAATATAAGATTAAATATTCATAAAGTAAATGAGACGAACACTAGAAAGGAGTGAGAAGAAGTTCAATTGTGCAGTACATCCTATTTTCAGATAGTTATACAACTGAAATTTCTTTCATTGGAAAAAAATTCTTAAAGTCTCTGATATCTTTGTATAATTTATGGTTTTCCTTTTCTGTTAGAACTACGTTCTGTAATTAAGCCTTCGTATTTGTTTGAAGGAAACACAATCGAAAATTACTTGACGGTTGGTATGATCCCTTCTTACCCTAGCAGTCTGGGATTACACTGCCCTATCTTATGTTCTTTGATATGCAACCAACAATACTGAATGTGGTAGAGTGATTGGGGAGAAACTTAAACTGTATTGAACAGTTTAGAGTAACGCATGCTCATTGTCTTTCAGTTTATGAGTTGTACCTTTTCAACAAACTCCAGTGGACCATCACAAGCTCGTGTCCATGGGGCTGAGGGCCGCTCCACACCCATTTTCAAACTCCAGTGGACCATCACAAGCTCGTGTCCATGGGGCTGAGGGCCGCTCCACACCCATTTTCAAACTCCAGTGGACCATCACAAGCTCGTGTCCATGGGGCTGAGGGCCGCTCCACACCCATTTTCATCAAGTATAACTTTTCACTGATATCAAAACAGAGAGGGAAGTCAATGCCTACGCTTCCCCCCCCCCCCCCCCCATTTTGCACGAAAACCCTTGTGCGCTATCTTCCACTGCAGGCAAAGGCTTGAAACTACATCCTTACTGGAGAACCAACTCATGTGAGGACCCATTTATTAACCACTTCTACAAGTGTATGAATATTCGAGATTTCGATATCAGTGTGAGGACAATGTATGGCAATGTGGGGACATAGCTATGGATTTCCAGGTCAACACGAGCTCACTATATACACCCCTAATGGTTTTGAGCACATTCAGCATAATACTTCCTATGGTAGGCTGTGGTGAGGTCTAAGTCCTGTTCAAGCTTTATAGAAGTGAGGACCAAGACCGAGTCTGTACATTGCCTTTTCTGTCCTCATATCACATACAACTGCTAATATATTGTCCTCACATGGGTTGGTTCTCAAGAACTCCCAGATGGATTTAAGACCCTTAATTAACACGAGACAAGTAAAAGGCAACCCCTTAAACAACCTTGCAATAGTGCAAGCAAGAACTGACTCAAATTGATAGAACAAAATTTACAACTTATTTTCTGTACATGAATGTGAGTAACCTTCAGCAAATATCGAATTTTATTATATTTTACACAGAAAAAATGTGCTTTGAGGTACGGTAAGACCAACGGAATTCGGCCATGTTTTTTGCACGATAAACAATCGTTTTTAGAAAGAGTGCGCCGTTCAGGCGACAGATCGAACATAAATCTAAGATGAAAATATTGCTACTTCTAAACTGTGTAGACCTGTCGCATGTTGAAATGGTACACATTGGATAAAGTGTGCGTCAGTCTTCAGATAAGTCATCAAATAAGATCTCGTCATCAGAACGTGATCAAACTGTTCATGTAAATGAATCATAAAGATGGGTTCCCTGGATCAATACCATGAGCCGGCTAACCATAAAGACCACGAGCTAGATTTCTATCAGATTAACCTCTCTTCTGCATGTGGAAGGTCACGGTCTCTTAAAAACATTATTTCCAAATGCGTGCTGTTTACTGCATGTGAACACATGCATATTCGAAACACGGCCTGGTTTCGAAAGCAAATGCCACCAGACAGTCCGATGACTCTCTAGTTATCTTGACCACACTTTAGCAGTTCTATCTGAATGCAACTGCGATCATCATAAGGATAGTCCGCAGAGGGTAGCTGTGGTTTCTCGTGAAGCTGACGCGTTCGCTATCCAATGAAAACACATCATTAGTCGAATAACCTCACAGTGCAGAAAGTGTAGGGCCGTATAGTGTTAACAAAGTTTACAATGGTTCCGCGATGTGACATAAGATACACTCCTTGCATGGTCAAATTATATTGGGCTAAGTTTTCTCCAAATATGTCAAGGGTTTCAGTGCAGTGCTGCAACATTTTAACCATTTATTTTTGTGTTTCCTTCAAGTTCGTGTTCCTCCATGCCATCTTCCCCAACTCCCAGAACAAATCCTCTCCCTACACGTCTTCCCGACAGTCGGGAGAGTATCGCTGTAGTGCATTCCTTTAACCCTTTTTTGTGAGAGGGGCTACAAAAGAGGATAACAACGGGGGAAACAACAGGTATAACCAAATTTGCGAAGATCGCTACCTCGAATAAAACCAACACGAACTGTCTCCACAACAGATGACGATAAAATGCCCAAAAAATCATAACGATATAGTAGGGGATTCTCGTGACAAAGAAAAGCACACCTAGGAAAAGTGAAACTTTTCCCAAGGGAGGGCGCCTGTCACTAATGGATACCGGAGATAAATTCGAACCTTCGTTGATTCTCTCCTCTGGTCCTGGAGACTGGGAGTGCAATTTTACATACCATGCATGTATCAATACGATCAGCAACACGAGAAACGGTAAAATATATTCTACCGCCACTGATAGTTTGACATGAATGGAGAGATGTTTGTCTGATACACTGTACATACATAAAGAACCACTTTTGTCATATACCTCGGAGAGATCGACAACGAGTATTTCAGGAATGGCTAACACGATCGACGCCACCCATATAACTAATGTGCAAGTTAGCATTCTCTTGTCGAGGTTTGTCGACAAAAATTCTCGAATGCGAGGATGGTTTTGTTCAAGTATCACAGCCACCAGGAAGAAGATCATCGCGTTCTCAGAATTATCGGACACAAACGCGACTGTTTCACACGACAGTTGGCCCCCAGTCCAGCACAAACTTATCAAAGACTGAATCTTGTGTAACCCTTCGGCTAAGAGGTTCATGAAGCACGATAGTAAAAAACTGTTGATGAAGATGAAGGCGGATGACAAAAGATGGAAGAATCGGAGAGCTAAAATAAGACAAAAGATCAAATTAAAAATTCCAAGGATGATAATGATAAGGTGGGCGATGTTGTATCTGTTCCAATTGTGAGTCTTCGCATCACACATCAAACTAGTTACAAAGTAGTAACTGTAAGAGCTATAGATCGATTCAATAGAGACATCGTCATAACGTTCATTTAAAGAGTGAGGTTCTCTCAGTTCATCATGACGCAAACGAAAATTCAAGAACTCCATGATGGACAGGCCTTCTTCAAAATTGACATGCGCTACAAATTTCACAACAGAAGAGATGTTCAGGACGTTTCAAACAATCCTTGTACGGTTCAAGCGATGGCACTTCCGTAGGACAGAACGCGAAAGAGGTCAAAGCTTTTGTGTAGTCTTCCAAAGAAAAAGCAGAATGACTTTGCTACCAACCAACAGATATCTTCGTCCTATGTTAAGCAAAGAATGAAATTACTTCCGATATTGTGGGGTAAGGTTTGTAAAGGAAACGCCCATCTTAATAAGTAGCCATTAAAGGCATTGTCTGGTGGCATTTTGTAGGGGTCTTATATGAAAGATAAAAAAATTTCATTACATGTCATCCAAACCCCATATCAAAACTCCATTCCTAACTCAAGATATCTCTTCCTAAAGATTGGTTACTTTTAATAAGAAATACCTCCAAGTTTCCTCAAGGTCACAAAACGTGATCCAAAGTGGGCAAATTGCCTCAGATTCCTTTTGTTATTCTTTATAATTGGCTACCTTGTTTGTCCTTGAAATTTGATACCGTTGGAATGTTTAGATGTTTTTCCGTGTAGTTATAGTGAAAAACTGTTCCATACTTATGGTACAGCAAATAAAGTTATGGAATATTCAATATAGTGATATCAACATTATAAAGAAATACATAAGCTACATCAAATCCATTTGCCCAGATGACATCACAGATTTCCCATCATGCACTGGGGAAACTGAAAATGTAGTATTTCTTCAAAAATTTGTATCTTCCGAATGCAAAATGCTATTGAGATGGGGTTTTCACTGCCTAACACAGAAAATTTTTCTGCTTTTTTTGAAAGTATCAAATTTGGTCACCAGACCATGCTTTTAACTTCAACAGGCGTTTGTTTTCGACATTGATTTTCATTATATGACCTGTTACTCTTCCACAATCCTTATTACTTCCTATCACAGAGATAATGTATACCGATTTAGTACTGACACCAAAACGTCATAGAAGCACAGGTAATGCGTTACTGAGCTCTATCGCTTTATAAGGCGAGGTAATGTCATAATCCCACGATACAAGACAGAGAAAGCACACAACTGCCATGAAGTATGCAGCTCGTACAATTTCCGTTTGGTCCCCTGTAGCCTCCTGTTTCATCCAGGTTCATCATTAAACCATACGGTAGCTAGTTTGAGACCTTGACAAATAAATAGCAGTAAGTACTTTGCTGCTTCTCTTGGATATTCAATAATCTAAAGAAGTTCAATCAACGGATTTTAGGGTGCTTTCAAACACACAAATAAGTTTTGTGTACAGATCGGGGGTACCGTCACTACCGTAAGCTAGACGGAGCCTTTTGAGGCGGTCAAAACCGGCGCTACGTTTTATGGACTAAGTGGCGATTTGTGGCTAGTTTGCAGAATATGAGGCCTTACATGGTCGTTTTTCTTCATATCATCTACTAGCGGCCCTTTGTAGGGACCTTCGCACTCAACTTTGAGTTTGGTAGACATGCAGGAATGGAAGCTCGAACAAATGTTGGCCGTAAAGAAAGTTCCAACATTCAAGCAAAGACCTGTACATGAAAAACGACGCTTCCCGTACTAACACATTCTTTCATTGCTCGAGACCAATAATGCCTCTAATAATTTCCTTCTGCACTATCTGCAGGTTCATAATTTGTCCTCTGTAACGTGTAGCTTCCGATTGTGGGGCTGTATTTTCCGGTAGACACATGAATGTTTCTATCTCAAAGTCAGCAGACGCACACGGCATACCTGTGTAAACGGACTGCAGAGGAGAGTGAAGATAATTTGAATCAACTTTGCCACGTTGCAGGTGTTCCAATTTGCGACTAGGTGAAGTCGAAAATAGTCGTTTGCTGATGATATTTTCGCTATTGAGGTTATGCAGGATTAAGAATATGCTTCAGGCGCTTCGCTAAATTAAGACTAAATATCCTTGAGAGGCTTGGCAAGTCGATGCCAAACCGACTAAACCATATAATGCAGTGATATACCAGCATTTACATTAGACATTTACAAATGGGAGAATCTTTCCTTCAGGACAGATATCAATTACACTCAATCAAATGGTTGTTTATTAATCATGTGATGCACTTTATGAAAATGATGTGATCTCGGATTATGGAAGACAACCCTTCATTCCTTGGCCATATAACTTTAACTAATTTCCTCATCTTGATTTTGAAACAAAGATTTAAATTGTTGCCTATCCGTCTTGAAAAAATCTGGCAGAGGTTTACCAATTTTGGTCAATTTTTTGATAGTTCACGAAGAGAATAAGACTGTTTTTCGAATCTTGTATCGTCGTCAGTCATGTACTCTTTCTCTCGTATTGGAGTCAGGGTAATCCTTAGGCGAAAGACGTGTTATCTTTTTAGCATTTTCTTTTGCCCCTCAAGTACGGAGACCAAACGAAGGCACCCCCCTCACGTAAACCTCGAAGAGCAAGTGAAAGACCAACTGACAAGACCAACTGATCGAGAGCACGCCCCTCCGGCAGGATGCACCTTGTCTAGTATTACCTAGTAGTAGAACTTGGGACCAAACTTTGCCCAGTTCCATTCACTGTCTGTTTTGCTACTCACAACCTAAGGGGGTTACGCTTTGAGGCCGGAAAGACATTATGTATCCTACTTAGATGGTGGTGAGAGAGGATAAGAGGAACTACGTATCGGCATGGCATTTGTTTTAAAGAAAAGATATTAGTAACATGAAGTATTATTATAAGGGATGGTGAAACGGCTGTCGTAATGGGCAGAGTTTTAATATAACTTGCCGAGTTTTCCCTCGATGCCAGGGAGCAGACTACACTGTGATCGGTTTCAAAGAAGGTGTGGCTTACAGAGTAAAGAACATTAATTTTCGTTAGTCCAAGCAAGTACTGTCACGGTGAATAAGTCAAACCCTGAGCCAGAGCCGTCAGAGGTTCCTACGGTTGGGGGCTGAATTAGCATTTAGCTCCCAGATTTTGGCCCTTTCTAAGGTGGCTTTTGCTCATGCTAGACACATCTGATAACATTTTTGCAAGAAGAACTTTAAACTGAAATTACTGCAGCTACAGCTACACAGTCACCCCAACCCCCCTTCTCCGCCCCCGGTTCCGACTACCCCTGTAAAAGTGATATGTAGGTATAGATGCGCCCGTACACATATAAGATATTACATCATCCTACAATCATTGTTCCAGATAATGTATGCCATCAAAACGTGCAAAAATGCAGGTCTCGATAGGAGTGTCTTGCTACAAAGATCATGTCGTTTTGATTCAAGCGTATGTAATCATCATTTCCATTTTCTCAGTGAATAATCGTAGTTCGTTTGTGCTCTTATCGCTTGTTGGCATTTCGATAGTCTACTTCCCTGACGATGAGACCTAGCGTACTTATCGGCTTCCGTACTGAGTACCGGGTGGACGCGATTTTTTCTCCCAGGACAAATGGCTCCAACTTCAGTTCTATTTTTTTTTTTATTTTACCTTAACCGTAACCGTAACTCTATCCCGGGTATTATTTTTCATTTTCATGATTTTTATGGAAATTTTCAAATACCGCCCCCATAATCCTGGGAAAAATCCGCTAACGGAAGGAACCTAATGACGGGCGCCCCATTTAAACTCTGACCACAGATGATAGTACTGTGGATGGAAGTTGTTACGTGTGCTGCACAGTCGCGTAACAAAGGGGGGCAGGGAGGCCCAGCCGCCCCTCCCTACACGGGCCAGGGGGCGCAGAATGAAGGTAGGTGAAAAAAAAAAGAAAAATAAAGAAAAAGGTAGGAAGAAAACGAATGAGAAAAAAATGAAAAAGGAGGAAAGTGAAACTGAAAACTTGTGTACTTTTAGCGCCCCTCCGTCTCCGGTAGACACTGCACTAGCTGTCTTTAAGTCCATAATTGTGTCAGGCCTATGTATGAGTTCCTTGCTAAATACTGTATGTTGACAATTAATGATGGTGTTGCCCATATTCAGCCTTCAGAATTCAAGCAAGTATTTCAGTCTTTATACTCCAAGCATGTTGTCGTGGATTCAAGTTTAGCTCGGGATTTAGAGCTGGGACTAGTTTTGGGCCGTATATTTTTTGCTTCCATATGTAAATCATAACTGCAAAAATGCTCTTTTGTCACAAGAGAATGACAGGTCTTAAATAAGAGTCTTGCTGAGTTCCCACATGGGATGATCGAACCAGTGGCGCCCGTACGGGGGGCATGGGGAAGCGTATCGACTTCTGATTTTTTTATTTGGAAATTTTTAAAATGATCCCAAAAGGTATTTAAAGGGAGAATACTGTTACCCCAATAAAGAATTGTATAGTAGACTATCCTATTTCCTGAGAATCATGTGACAGTATTTTTCTCACTCAATTGTAAAATTTACAAGGAGCATCTGCTTGATTTACCTTGAATATGCAATATTTGTGTTCTAAAATATCATGAAGGATACTTGGAAGCGAAATAAGAGAAATTTGTGACATTTAGCTATTGTTTCAAAATAAGTTTGTGGCAACTGCCTCTGACCTTTACGCTATAGTTTTCTGTAGGGGTAAGGGTGAGGTGTGTTTTCGACCGAGTGATAGATCTATTTTTATCATTTTCTATCACAAATAGTTCCCAAACTATCAGAATTTTCGCAAATCCTTCGCAAACTATCACACGCTCCGTGCGCTTCAAGCCTCTACTCAATGCTGTGCTTATTATCAACCCCTTCCGATAACGATTCCTGGAGAAGCAAAGCAGCAAGCGATGAAACCTTTTTACGAATTTGAAAGTGGAAGACTCACTTTCTGATGGGCAGATTGATTTGTTGGGGAATTGAAAGTGTCTCGATGTAGAGCCTGAATGCAGTCGTGGAAATTATATTTAAAGCAAAAATTTCGGAGTGCTTATAGCGCACTCATCACGGTCTGCACTCTATCTCCTAACCATTACAGTATCAAAGTAATGATAAAGGACTTATTCTGATATCAACAATTTTCAAAAAAAAAAAAAAAAAAAAAAACGATACATCTTTAACCTCTGCCAGTCTGTAGGGGCCTTTGACTAATCTAGTTTGTCGCATGATGTGAAAGAATGGTGTACTATTTTGCCGTTTTACACTTTTTTAAAAACAATTTTACCGTGCGTTTCGCGCGCACTTATTGCAGATGGTAAATGGCAATGCATTTATCACGGAAACGGGTTCTGAAATGCGTTTGTTCGCCCCCCCCCCCCTTGCTTTACCTATCAGTTAGTTAGATGAGGTTTAACGTCCCAGTTTCCAACCAACTGGTTCAAGTCGAGACGACCACGGCCTTTTTCCAGTTGTGGCTCACTGGCTTGTTTTCCCTACTCCATTGTTTATGCTGAGCACCAAGCACAAAGGCAGTAGGTTCCATTTTTAAAGTCTTTGGTATGACCCGGCCAGGATTTGAACCCTAGACCTTCCGGCTGCAAGTCGGATGCTCTAACCACTTGGCCACCTATCAGGGAGTTGATATATCCTGTACCTGTACTCTCTCTTTCGCACATTCCCCTTTGCTGGAATCTAATACTGGTTCACATTAAGTAAAATAAAGTCGCTGTAAAAGTGCTTGGTGTCATACTCTGTAGTGTTATTTGGATGCTAGGTAATAAGCATCATGTTGGTGCCCCCTTTCTTTGTGTAATTACTGTAATCCAAAGCTTCCAGGAGGCCCTATAGCGGTTTCTGACACCCTTGGATACCTATTTATAATGTACAATGAAGCAAAGAAAAATCAAGAATGTTTCTGTGGACTCCACTCAGCCTATTTTTGCGTGAAAATTGCCCCGGATTGAAGGTAGTAAAGTAGCCGCAGGGGGTGAGAGCTTGACGAGATTTGTTGACAACATACCCTTCTCTTAGACAAGATACCCTCCTATTCACTTCACCAAAAATTAGAATTCACTGATTATGGACATTTTTCATACATACCATCAGTTCCAAAAAAAAAAAATTCCCCAAAATAGCACCGTTTTACCATCTAAGCCAAATTTAATTCATAAAAATTTCTCTAAGGGGAGCTGGAACCCCCTCTATTTAAATCCCCCAGAACGGCGTATAAAATCGCATTAACATATAAAACGGTACAATTTACGCAGACTTGGGGGACTGAGGTTGCATTACAACATCATCTGTGGTGCCCCCAAATCACTAACTCCTGGCGGCGCCACTTGACCGAAAATATAGGTAGCCGGGGCCCCTGGCTCTGAGGGCGGGCATCGAATCACTTGCCCCCTCTGCAAACAGCCCTTGTGACGCCACTGCGTGTGCAGTAACAACACTGATACACTGACCTATAAGTAAAGTGGTGAATACGACATCAAGTGGAAACACATTCCTATAATTCCTATAGTAGTATAAGAGCAAAAGCATATATACAAGTAACGAACACACGAATCATGCAAGTCGGCTATGAAATGCCAAAGTTGGTAAAGACAGGTACCCATCATCCCAGACAGCTCCAGTTCTCCCACCTAGGTTACTTTTAGCCCCGCCCACAACTACCTATAACTTCTTCTTGTGGAGACACAAACCTAGTTTATTGCGATATCCTGGTGAGCCACAAGGTCCTAATATGTAATCAGTACACTCTCTGTGCATGCTGTGTGATATTAGCTACTCTGCATCTTTTAAATTCTGTAACTCTGATGTCAATCAAAAGCACTCATCAACTGAGATTTTTGCTTACCCTAAGTAAAAGTCATACTTGGGGTAACGAGTATCTCTCTTTAAGGGTAGTCTTCGTTTTTCTCCCCCTTTAATTTGCCATATTTTAGGTTTGGAGGTAAGAGATTGGTGCGGAGGACACATTTGCATTATAATGTACATGTCAGTCAATTATGGTACTCAATTAGTGCCATTACAGTATATTTGGATGACTTTTCACGTATATCTCAATTTTTAATTTGTACTGATGTTTGGTGGTTATGAAGAAGCATACGCCCCCTATCGAGGGATTTCATGTGACGTCACGTGACTGAGATTGTCCGGCAGTGAAGGTCAAAACGCACGCGTAGTAAGCGTATTTATAGCACACGCGCACGGCATAATATATGCTACTGTGACATAATGTACGCTTGCCCTTCAAAACCAAAGGGACGAACGATCACGTGACGTCGGTGAAACACCTATAAAATAGTTCATGTGGGGATGATTGAAGGTGGCTGAGATTATTTCCGGATTTCGTGAATTAAGTTTAGATTTTGGCTATCTGAGCTACGAGGAAGGTGCACAGTCTTAAAATTCTCTTCTTCTCTTCTAGTTTAAAATCTAAACGTTCATGGCATGGTTATTTGTTTATGCAATGATGGACCAAAACCTTAGCCTCACGTCGGTGGGTAGCATGTTATTATTTTGAAGTTATGTAATGCCATGAGGACCGTGGAACGAAACAGCTTTAGAAAGTTAGTCAGTTAGAAAGTTGATAGTGGTATGCCGCCAGAAGTTTGAAAATGTTCCACGTTCTGCGAGATTTTATAAAATAGGAGGTATACGAAAAGTGCCAATGTATTGTAAAACAGTTGCAGCCTAAAAATAAGCAAGACAGCCAATCATGAGGGACGACACATGTAAACCGACAGAGAGACAATCAGAAGACGCAACAAGGTAGCCCATAGTCAGGTAAAGATAAAAGATTTTAGGTACGTTTCGAGATGGAAATCATTTAGAATCATGAAAAGAACTGAATCATTATTTTGCCAATAAAGATTTTAAAATCTGAGTTTTAATAGTTCGACCGAATATATGCAACGTACGTGTACAGAAATAAATGTTGTTGACTTAAAACTTGTTGTTCTGTAACAAAAGTGTAAAGATTTCTTCAATGTATAACATATTTCATCAAAATGAATCTTGAACAGTAGGAGTGACATAGAAAAGTAAAATATCAATCATGGGCAAAACGACTGGGTAGATCACGTGACAGCTTGTGACCGGTTTCGCGCTTATTTGAAAGATATGCACCATATGACATTGCTCCAGAATTCCTCAGTTTTTTTTTTTGGAAACAGCTTTCAACGAAGGTGGTGTAGAATTAAGTGATTGATAAGAGAAAAACACTGTACAAATCCGAATGACAGTTATTAGCAAAGCATATTAAACGGAACTGTACATACAGAACTAGTCAAAGAGGACTGTATCAGAAGTGCAATATGAATGGCTTGCCGAAAGGAAAAGAAAGGAAAGGAACATTATTGTTTTACATTATATCTACATGGAAAAATATGGAAAATGAAACATAGACCGGATAACCCCCTCCTCTGGCCCGACAATTCTCACCTGGACAACCCCCTAGCACACTTCGCACCGGATATTTCTCAAACCAAGGAAAATCTCCCATCCCAGGACAATTTCCACGGATGACCATTACCCCTTTGACAACTTTTTCCACCAAAAGAATTAGAATTGTCCTGGGTGGGAGTTGTACGGGTGGGGATTTGTCCTAGTGGCAATTGTCCGAAGGGGTTGTCCAGGGTGGAATTTTCGAGGGGTTGTTGTCCGAGAACCGGAAAATACCTGCTGTAAGTCTACTCCCTTAAAGTATATTACACTGTACAAGAGTTAGAGAAACTTTGAAAGTTTGGGCTAACAAGAGATCCCTGTTTCTTGCATCTTTACAAATGCCCAGTTACCGAATTTGGAATTGCTTATCATTCTACACATATGACTAACCACGGTTTTAAACATTACAAGGAATGAAACGAAAATGTTTTGGACCACAAATGAAACCAACTCCTTTACTGCCCGCTGTTCCTTACTTAACGACCCTCGGGCCAGGGGCGTATGTACATGAATTAGCATGGGGTGTGAACTATTTTGGGACCAACTGCAACTTTCCCTATTTTTCCACGGGAACACACGAAAATCAGGGCGGTTAAAAGATCAATTAACTTTGTAACTAAGTGGATTTAATTCAGACCTACTTTTTGGCGCTGAGAGACCGACTTTCGATTTTCACGGGGGATGTCCCCCCCCCCCCCCCGTATTTACGCCCCTGCCTCGTGCTTGCAAGTATGAACGTGGACTTTCTGGTCGCTGTTGGCTATTCGTTGCAATATTATAACTTTCTGATAGCGAAATGAGTGAGGAAAGATTGCTAGTGGTTGCAAACTGTTTCAACAGCGATCACATAGGCCAATGAGTTGTAAGTCAGATCCGTTCAAGTGTATTTGTATATATTATACAGCGAATAGAAATGACAAGACATGCTAACCAGGGGAATAAGTGCTTGGCTTCCTTCATTTCAGCGATCATGAACCGCGCCGTCAAAGTGCTGGTTCATACTTCATATAGCACTAAATGCTGTATAGCGATCGTACCATACATCTGGCACGAGACAAGGATGCTTTACTGAAAAGTATTGTGCTACCGGTTGGCAGCTAGAAAGTAGACACGTCCATACAATATCGCATAGGTATTGTAATGGAATCGCAAACCATCTTTTACCTGCGCTTAAACATTCACTCCGCGGTATAACTGTTTAAAGCACAGGTTCTATACTGCTTAGATTGCCCTTAAAGCTGTTTTTTTTTCAAAACCCCACCATTCTCTTATCTTAATGAGGTACTTTATGTTACATTCCCATGCCATAAATCGTGCAAAGGCAAGAAGTTCGGAAATACACCTTTGTGGAACATGTCCATGTCAATCGTGCGGAATTCATTGCTTCACCTGAACTGTAAACCCCCATCGTTCTGTACTAATTCTAGCAGCAAGCCGGTGGTATTTCACCACTGGTGTTGTGGTATTTGGTATGCAGTAGCGTCCGTACTGTATGGATCTGGACTCAATCTTTAACCTATGCGTTTACCCCACGATGATTTTTCAACACTCAGTTCCTTGAGAAACAAAGCCGAGCCCCGTTTTCCATCAATTATCATTTACAAACTTAGATATAATATATAAGTCATCATGATTATTATACATTGTGATATCTTAAAACATTATTGTGTCAGTTTTTTGCGGTGCAGGAATCAAGGAGGATCTTGTCTGAGAAAAGTTCAGTTTTTTAAATACCCTCACGAAAGCAATGCTTTAGGGGCCAGAGTACAGGTGTACATGACTGAGGGTGGGTTGCCGTCATACTAACTCATTGTTCTACGAGGCGGGTAGGACAAGCCTTATCAACTCTCTTTGGGAAGAATGGTGAACCAATGCTCTTGCTATGTACAATCACCTCATAGAAATTTCCGGAATTGCTCTACGAAAGTCTCTTTAGATTTTATGCGTTGTGTCATACCAGGCGTGAACAAAGTTTGCCAAGCTTCTACATCGTGCATCCCGGAAGTCTGGTTCATTTTTCCTCCGTTTCCATTTTAATTTCTTCCAGTTTCTCCTCATCGTCCCCCGCACCCAGTGTAAACCCCCTCTGTACACGTCTTCCTGAAATGCATGACGCAATACACTGGTAGATTTCCGTCAGCCGTTTTTTGTGAAATGGACTACTGAACAGAACCAAAATAGGAGCGATGGTGGAAGGTATTGGATACAAGATCGGACTTATGTAAAAGAGAACTCTTAAAAATTGAGAATGTTTAAAACGATAAGATGAAATCAAACTCAGTGATAAGTAATGAGGCATTTTAGTCACAAAAAACGTTGCGCCTATGACAAGTGACGTCATTCGCATTCGGGGATATTCATTGGCTGATCCATCCGCTAGTTGGTTGTCGGATTCGTTCCTCGCGGCTTCCGAGTCGTTGCTAAAGGTATTTGATTTCCTCAACAAAACGGCGGCATGGATACATGTTACAACGAGTAGCACTAATGGAATGAAGTATTCGATCAGTGTTGCTTTGTGGTAGTATAATGGCCCATGCTTATGATATGAGAATTCAAATCCACAAGCACGTACTCCAGGATAAAGTGAATTAAGATCATACAAGAACATTTCAGGAAAAGAAAAAAGAAACGTCATGACCCACAAAACGAGTGTTGTCACCAGCTTCCTAGTTTGAACGTTATTGGAGTAGAACGAATAGACACGTGGATGATTCTGCTCAAGAATTAATGCAATTAGAAAAATTGTCATCGCATTTTCTGAGCTGTCTAAAACTGTGAATGAAGTCTTACATGCTAGCCTGCCTGCACTCCAACAAAAACTTCGATAAAAGTTAATTTTGAGAATCCCGTCTGTCATCAGGTTCATGAAACTGGCAAACAAAAAATTGTTAAGAAAGAGAAAGCTCGAATCCAGTAAATTAAAATCTCGAAATATCACAACGAGAAAGACCACTGAAGCCAGTAATCCTATGAATATTGTGATCAGAGCAATTACGGACGCCCATCCATAACCAGTAGGGAGACTACAAAGATCAAACTCTAAAGTAAAGTCAGTTATGTTAGTATTAAACGCATAAGAAACAGAGTAATCATAGTTACTTGAACTTTCTCTCACAAAACGATCCAAGTAGTCATCCGGTAGATACGGCAGCAGCATTGTGAACCGGAGGGAATTACCAATGATCCAAAGAATGAAACTGAAGTTTAACATACGCACGATTCTGCCCCACTATGAACAGAAGGCTAAAATGGGCCTCATTCAAAATGAACGATTTTTCTCGCTTATCTACCGCTTTTAGACTTTTTGTATTTCAATGTGTTCCATGTGAAGCACAAGACAATGGCTTGAACGATGCTTTTTCAGTCCTTGTAACGACCTATAGACTTCCTGCTACCAATAGCACCTGTATACGGAAGCCTTTACAGTACTTTAACAGAATAAATGCACTTATGCAATGTCATATAGGCCTACCTATAGGCTCAAACCAAGTAGTTGTATTAATACGCAAAAGGATGAGAAACCGGCATCAGGTGCCGTCAGACCATGATCTGTTCCTTCTATACAAGCTTAGTTGAACAGCATTAAAGTCGGAGACGTGGCCATGGCATTCTGAATGGGAGTTTGCATCGCGAAGCATGTGTATGCGGCAGGCCCGTAGTCGGGGGGGGGGGAGGCAAGGGTTCCCCCCAAAGATAAAAAATTAGCATTGCCGTAATGCATTTTAGTTTTTTCGCCCCCTCTGGAAAATTTTTCTACCCCCAAAGCTTTTTCGCTCCCCTTCAGCACCTTGTCTGGCTACGGGTCTGGTATGCGGGGTCCAGGGGCCCGCTCTAGGGCTCCAGGTCGGCCCACAGGCAATTCCCAGACCCAGACGGAAGGCCAAAGGTCGAAGACCGCAGAAATTTTGGACTATTTTCAAAATTATGGGCATTGGAATGAAGCATTTTACTTTCTACTTTACGTTTAAATGGACAGTAATGAACCACTAAACTCACAATTTGAACACTTTTTTTATAATTTCTCAACTCGGATGAACAACCGGTTGAGTTGTTGATTCAGGGAGTTATGATAGGGAGAACGGATCATTGAAGGAGTTGTATGTGGCTTTGGAAAAGTGTTATCACTCAAGCTGTCATTCAGGAAATTGACGATTAACATGCCAAGTACGAAGTAGCAGTGACAAATGCGCGCGAAGGAGGCCGAAAAAATTCTACTTCAAGCACTTGAGAAGTACAGTCCAATCAATTGCATAGGAGGTTTTTCTTGAACAAACGATTAGCCCATATTTTCAAGTGCCAATTTAGTTGGGAAAGTTAGGGAGGGGGGAAATATGGATGGGAAATTCCCCCTATAGCGCCACCAATTTATGCAGACCACTTTGAAAGCAATTGGATGAAATTATATTAGCATTGGCTGAACCAGGAATGTTCATTGGAAAGCTATTCATGATGTACATGGCCACTGTCGACCTCGGCCTCACTACGGTTAGAAACTTGAGGTTTTACGTATTGAAATTGAAACATGGAAGAAAGCTGACACAGTGCATCACTGTGTGTTTAATCATTGAAGCTACGAAAATTGTGAGGGCGCTTCCGATGTACGGCAAAAGGCCAAATGATAGCACATCAAAAAAGGTAGTTTTCTCATCTTGAACGAGATTCCAGATGTACGGCTTCCAATGTGGAATGAAGGAAGGGAGGTAAAGGTATATTAACAAAGTGATATAGAGGATTAAAACGTTGCATGTTTCATAACGTTTATTCTCTGAAAATGCACTTAATGACCTTTGAATAAGCTTGTGTGGTGAGTAATGTACTTCATATCATGAATAACACTCTACAAATGTGACCTCATAATACAAGATTGCCACAAAATCGCCCCTTAATGCAAGCCTTATAGAGTAATACGTTGGACTTATTTTCAGAAAATAATTTTCACCACAATTATTCCCTGCATTATCTTCCTAATAATGGTCATCAGGTACAGTATGGAGTGTAAACCGTGGCAAACACATGTGAAATTTTGTATTGTATTTGTTATAAACCCGTAAACCTACCTTTGAACAAATAGGTTGCCATGGTATTAAAGAAAAATAGAGTGTGAAGGGTAGAGCGCACGGCGCCCGAAAATTTGGGAAGGATTTACGAACTTTTGACAGTTTGCAAAAGAATTTGTGATAAAAAATATTTAAACAGATTCATTACTCAATCGAAAACACACGTCATCTAACCCCCTACGGAAATTTATAGCACGCCTTTTGGGTTCATTTAAAATATCGAAAATATTCAAAAATTGCTTGGGACATGCTCCCCTGTTCCTCACACGGCGCCATTCCTAATCTCAAACGTTGCACATTGCACAAAATTATTCTCTAAAACACAAATTTATCCCTGCAATTCAGAGTCTGCAGCACGCACGGGAAGCCAGGGGGTTGTAGCAAGTCATGACGCGAGTAGCTATTTCCCGCGATTCAGTTGACTCATGTAAGCCTCAGGGAGTTGCAAATAACAACTCCCTGTAGGCCCTTTCTAAAGATTCAATGGCTTTACTCGAGTTCAAACATAGGTTGTCCGAACAATTCTAGACCGCTCCAGTATGGAGGAAAGGGGTGCATAAAATTGCGCGCAAACCATACTCGGCTGCCGCTCTGTTAGTTTTGTCTTTCCCTGACTCTCTTCATATACGCCCTCCACCCCTCCCCCCATAATTCCTTCATTTTGCCGACTGAGCGTAAAATTTTGTCGTCTCACTGTGACACAATTTCACACTGCCATGAACAACTTTTGGCATCTCTGAGAAGCTTAATGTAGTGCAGTTTCGCCGAACAAATATGTTTACGTTTCGAGTGTTTTGACGTCGGGTTTTCTCAAATATTACGATGAGAGTTGTCTACAGCAGGGCCGTAGCCTGCGGGGACAACTGCCTCCCTGAGATTTCCAAATCGTCAATAAAAATTGGCCTACATGAGAAAAAATACTATGATATTAAGACACCCCAACCCAGAAAACCCCCTGGGAAATCGCATATATGGATTCCCTTTTCTTCCCAGATCTTCCCGGGGAGGTCCCCCGGACCCCTGTCGTGCATACGTTTTATGCGGGTTTGTCCTCCTGACGAATGAACAATCTTCCTCCTACAAGATACATCTCTTGAGTACACCATACTCTGGCTGAAGATAAAACGGCCTACCATTACCTTTAATTATTAGCTAAACTCAATGAGCTGGTAAAGAAGCTTTTAATTTTAAAGGAAATAAGCACTCGCCGCAACTTAATTTTCAAAAAATCTCACGAATGTCCTCTTATTTCACTTCAAGTATCATTCTTCATATGACAGAACAAAACTATTGCATATTCAAGGTTAAGCAAGGAGTTACTCTATACAAGAAGTTCACAACTCAATGAGAAACGTATTGTAACATAATCCTCAAAAGCCATTGATGAATTAGGATACACTTTTACACTCATTCAAAGTGGGGTGACTGCAATGTCCCTTTAAATGAAATCTAACTTTTCTTCTTGAAATCCAAACTTGTTTCTAAAGCATGTCATCTAAAAGTAAAGAATGTTTAGATGCAACTTTAGAAGGTCTAAAATGTGTCCTATCCCCCCTCCCCCGGCCATCCGGAAGTCGACCAAACATTCCTTCCAGGTTTACGCTACGGCTACGGGCCAACCGATGGTGATTCCCCCAGTGGCGTTCTAAGAGCGTCAAAGGAAGCCCGCACCTGCAACCTTGTAGGGATGCCATGTCACAGACGAAAAATCCAATAAATAATTAAAATTTCAGATCATGCTATCAGTCTAAACTCTAAGGCAAAGATGACCCCATTTTAGATCTAGCAAATTTTATAAAAAGAAAAACTTCTCAAAGAGTAAATGTGTCATCAACGCGTCTGGAAATATTTTGTCGTTTCTGGAAATTCAGAAAAAGTAAACTTTTGGAGCAAAAACTATTTCAGCATATCAAATTTATTTTTCATCGATAAAACACAACATTCAGTCAATTTTTGCAGTCCCAATAAACACTCGTCCTTTTATACAAAAGAACTTTGCACCAGCCATGTCTATGTGGTCAATTTTTGCAAGCCCGATAGAAGCATTACCAAATCAATTTAACGCTTTACGAAGCTTTACCAAAGATAGCACCATTTTGTATCCAAGCCACCTCACAAAAACAAAAGTTTCTCAAAGAATATAGAGTGGCATGCCCTTCTCTTAGAGAGCACCTCTTGACTTACAACCAGCCAAAAATAGGAAGAATATCAGTGAATAATGACAATTTGTAGGCATAAGATCAGCTAAAGGCTTTGCAAAGGAAAGCACAATTTTACACCTAAGTCAGACCTTACATGTACCCCTCCCCTTATAGCACCCTCCTCAAGGATAGCACTCATGTACACATGAAAAAGGAAGGGTCCTCCCGGGTGTCAACTATTTAGTCACACCACTTGATGCTCCGCTAAGCCAGTGTCATGAACTGCCCCCCCCCCCCCCGAGATTTCGCGCAGGTTACGGCCATGTACAGTCTACAGTAATTCCAATGTCTCCTCCCTGAACCCCCCTTCCACACACACACACACGCACACAAACACACATGCACGCATCTTTTCTCCTCGCTCTTTTCACTTTCCCCTCTCTCCTCTTCTTTCTTTCTTTGTCTGTCTGTCTGTCTTTCTGTCTGTCTGTCTGTCTTTCTTTCCGATTCTTTCTTTTTTCTGATTCTTTCTTTCTTTCCGATTCTTTCTTTCTTTCCGATTCTTTCTTTCTTTCCGATTCTTTCTTTCCGATTTTTTCTTTCCGATTCTTTCTTTCCGATTCTTTCTTCTCTTTCCTTTTCCTTCTTTCTCTTCCTCTCTCCTTACCTCTTCTTCCTCTTCCCCTTTCCTCTATTTTGTCGACTGTTACAAAATTTTTTCCGACTGAATCCGTGAATGAGGTGTCATACCCCTACCCCCTCAAACGGTGGTCATGACTGGAGCCCCTTGTAGGGTGACGGGATAGTGTTATCGTAGGACTTTACTGGCGCTCCTCTCCCCCTCCGAAACTTTGATTATATGCTGCACTTTTGGACATCACAATGATGCTTTTTGCATCTTTTCTTAGGTGCACACCAAAAAAAAAAAAAAACTAGAAAATGTCACAGCTGACGACTTCGTGCCCAAGAAGCCACACTGTTAAACGCAATATCATCAAAATATGGGTGTCATGGTCTTACCCAGCCGCCGTAGTTTCCTATGCGACCTATAACAGCTTTAAACCATGGGAGCATTACCTCTGATGATGTACTTTCAGCTTTATACAAACATAAAACTAAACCGTTTCATGGCCAGTTTCCGGCATTCGTTTCCGTTTATGTGATTCGAAATTGAGACAACATTATATTTCAAAATAAAAATTTGCTGGTTACACTAACATTTCTGAAAAAATAGACAGCAATTTGCCAGGGTATATATTATACTACCAGGCGTTTGAGAGGTTATGGGAGATTTTTCAGAGATATACATGCACTTTTGGGATGTTGCTATCAACACTGGTATCAAAGGGAAGTCACTTGTATTCCGGGTGAGTTAGTGATAACTCAAATAACTGAACCGGAATTTCTTTGGAACTAACAAAAAATACCGAAAGTGACTGACCTTACCATGATTCCAGCTGAGTGTTATCAGAATAAACGAGAGCAAAAGACCTGGTTATAGTTATGTTAGTCATGAGAACAAACTTCCTCCCAAATAGCACTCAGACTTGGTACAGTAAACATCCCCGGGCCCCGCAAAAAATAACTTCTAGCCCCTCCTCCAATTTAAAAAAAAAATCGTGTTTGACACCGGGTCGGACTCTTCTATACAAAGGACTGTATAATGTCCAAGACCGCTGAGCGCCCCTGTCTGCACAGCTGTAAATAACACTTCATGTCAATCTGAACGCAGTCGCCAATTGATGATTTAGTCACGGGTTTCTAAATGTGTTTGGGGCATTGTCATTAATGTGTGCAAGATGTACCTACCGATCAAAACTGCGAAGACTAACACCGCCCACGCTTCTCTGAGCTATTCTTTCATAAACGGCATTTACTGGTAATTGTCTAGCAGTTTTGAGTTATATAGCCCGTGTGAGGTAGCTGTAGTAACCCTGACGTAACTGCATGGTACGTTCACAGAGTAGGACATAGGAATAGAGTGCGCACTTCCCGAAATCGCTGTGATCGCATGGGGACTCGGCCGCCATACAGTTTGTACACACATGCTCGCACACAGCATAGCTTCTTGACTCCACCTATAATGGCGGACGGGTCCCCATCACTGATCTACATGTAGATAAGTGGTCCCCATGCAATCACAACAGATTTTCGTACGCGGTATTAGGAGTGATCACTCTAGTTCCTATATCCTACTCTATGGGTACGCTTCATCTCCGGGGGTAAGTGAAAGCACCAAATGAAGCATGTTCCCTCGCGTCACGGTTACTCCTATTATGATGACGATTTCCCTATGATGGAAAGGGGCAAGTACAATCGTTTCTTCTAAACCTGACTCCAAAATGAACACGATTTTTTAGTTTAAATGATATCTATGCAAATTTCTGAAAGTCTTCCCATTCGATAAAATTCCCAATTAGATAAAA
Organism: Holothuria leucospilota; assembly: GCA_029531755.1. Taxonomy (NCBI): domain Eukaryota; kingdom Metazoa; phylum Echinodermata; class Holothuroidea; order Aspidochirotida; family Holothuriidae; genus Holothuria; species Holothuria leucospilota. The sequence goes on along the minus strand of CM055967.1, from coordinate 2,996,440 downwards.
CTAATTACATTATTTTTAACGCGAAGAGTAATTCAAGTTATTTCCGTATTAAAATTAATGATTCATATTTGAAAAGAGTTGATTATGTTAAGTTCTTGGTGGGTTACATCGATCTAAAACTCATGGAATGAACATATCAATCATTTGTTAAGACAGGTAGCAACTGAGGGTGTAGGTAGTGTCCCAGTTAACACACATTTTAACAAGACATGTCCTAAGGTCTTTGTATCAAAGGCAAACTATGCCCCATCTGACTTATTGTTGTATAGTCTGGTCAGTCGCCAGTCGTCAGTATTTGAATAAGTTGATACGTAACTTTTCATTACTAATTCTGTAATACATGATCACTGTACTAGACAATCTGATTAATTACATATCTCTAGCTGTCGCACAAGCTTTTTAATGAGGGGATTACACTACCGTGCAGTTACCTTGTGGAATTCACTTCCAGATATTTTAAAACAGAAACCATCTATTTTCAGCTTTAAAAGGAACTTACACAAATATTTCATCGGAATGTATTAACTACTTTTTTTGTATTAACTACTTTTTTTTTATTATGAACCCTTTATGATTAGAGCTTGCTCCGTTGTATGGTTTAGAGGCACGGCTTAGGTTTTAAGTGGTGGGGTGGGTTCACGGTTGTTCTTTTTTAGGCAACTGTTTTGCAGTGCCTTCAGCGCTTAAAGTCACCTTGTTTTGTGTCATCTCCTATGGTACTCTATAATTTTTTTAGTACTTTACTCTATTTTTTCAAGGGAGTGTTATGCCTTTGATGTCAAGCCCAACAGGGTTTTGCAGTTAACTTCCTTCCTCTACTACTACGACGAATCAGTCTGTAACTGTATAACTGTAATTTCTATCATATTGTACATTGTCTGTGGAGAAACAAATAAATGAAATGAAAATTCGCCCTGGGAATGAAATGCCTAGTACTGGTGAACGCAAGTGGTCTTGTTGCTTTCCGTGATATGAGGTAATCTGATAGGGACAAGAGCGTCAACAGCTTCTCAAAATTGGGGGATATAACCTTGACGAAATAACTGAAGGGCAAATCGCGAAGAACTAGCAATGAGGGATTTGGGGCCCGCTTAAGGCCCCGGAAAATAATTGGATTTCAGAAGAGCTGAGGCATTTTCCTACCATTTTAATCCACTAATAAGAGCTTGATTTTATTGAAGTAGCTATTTCATGTTCGTAAGCTATGGAATTTAATTTGTACCGCTATTCTTGTTCGGGTTCTGGAAAAGTGGGGGCAAATGATTTTATATCCCCACCACTTTCAAAAGTGGGAGACATGTCCCCTTGTACCCCACCTGTTGACGGCTATGGGTAGGGACTGGGTTCCTGTCCAGTAGTCTGAATCAGTGTTGCCAAAAAGCATGTTCTTTGTTACAACTATCTCAGGGTTGATTAATATGTTGGAGGCATGGAGTAACAGGTGGTTTGGGGAAGTAAGAGTAACTCTGATGAGAGGGATATAGATTGAATTGTGTTCTTCACTACCCTTTGCCGAGACGCAAGTAAAAGGCCCAAATGACGCAGGCTAACTCTACAGGGGTTACCAAGACTAGTACGTCTAAGGTAGTATGCTGCGTAGATGAGAAGCCTTAATGCTCCGTCGCTGGGCTTCTCGCTTCCCGCCCTATCAGAGAAAATCGTGCTGTATGTCGGGTGACTGCTGTTATAGAAAGACGGCGCGGTTCGTCGCTTTTTTCATGTGACCAAACGCATTGGCGTACACTGTAACAGATTATACCATTTAGGTTCCTGGGTAGAAGCGTGGATTAGTTTGTGGCATGGGGGGGGGGGGGATGAAAAGTCATGATGATCCTGCACGGGAATCTAACTTTCAAGACTAATACACAAGGGCAAGAACATCTATCCATAAGAAGGAGAGGAGCCCTTGATCAGAACCAATGAGAGCAAGAAGCGCTAGCAGGGTGGAATCTGGATACTCTGTGGTGTAGTCAAAGGTATCTTCCCACCATTTCAATCACTACTTAGCTGTTTCATAATTTATGCACTTTATCATTTATTATGCTTTCATTGCATCAGCTCTTGTAAGCTATGGAATCGAACAAGTGCTCACCCTTTTTGTTTAGGTTCTTGAAAAAAGTGGAGAGTAAACGGTGTAATATTCCCCAACATTAAAAGCAGTTGTACATTACCCTCTCCCTGCCCCCTGTTAACTTTCATTTTTCTAAAACTTTGGGGGGTTCTTTCACAATCAGACGAGTTCTCAAACCATTGCGATAAAGGACAACACTTGTAAAATATGTTAAATACGTTTTCTTTGGCAGTGCGTCATCATGAGTAATCAAAGGCGAATACAAAAGTTTGATACGATTTTAACTCAATGTTCTCAAAGTTTTCCTTCTCAAAGTATGATCTGTGGAAAAACAACGCAACAAGCCACTGATAATTTTTGGTAACTAATTACTAGGAGAACAATGACTGAGTTAAAAGAGCAATGATTGTTTGGGCACTGTAAATGTAATATTTGGCATTAGATGTTTTCCCATGTCATCCATTTGAGGTTACCTGTCAAATATGGGTTGAAGAAACACACCGAAACATTTCCGGTGTCAATCCTATTCCAAAAGATTTTTTCACTGCAAAAAAGATGTAAACATTATTATATTAAGAACCGCGAATTCACATCCTTTAATCCTGTTTGCTTAATATAAAAAAACAAACACACAACAGGTAAGAAAGTTCTGGGAAAATGGTTTCTTCTGAGACGGAGTTATTTCATTTGTCTTCTTCCTCTGAGCATGGAAGGATTATTTCTGGTCGTCGCTCTAGGCCTGAGAATGGTTTCACCTTTCCAACGTGTTTCCGTAGTGCTTGAGACTTTTGAGTGCCTTTTAGTTTTCATTTGGAAGTTCAATCGAACTTAATCTGGCCTTAGATTTACACTCACATGTCATAATTTTCCGCTGATCAATGTCTGCACGGCCATTGACACGATGCTCAGAGTGCCAATAAGAAAACCAAGAAATCGGGATGGCTGTGGCAGAGGCAACAAGTAGGCAATGGTGTGAACGATTCGCGACAAGGTAAAGATTCGAAAATGTAGGCTGACAAGGTCCTCTCGAGGATTTGTAATGACGTAAAGAAGCCCTACCGCAAGGAATGCTGGGATGTTTTCCATGTCGTTACGATGGCAACTAAAGCAAACAAGAAACGAAGGAAGTGTAAGTCAATATTCAGTGATCTCTAGTTTTACAGAAAGGGTTTAAATTAAGTATAAAAAAGTCTGATATGTGAAAGGGGAACTAAATATAAGCAATTTGGTGAAACTTCCATTCAAATCAGATATGCAGTGATATCAGCAAATGCACTTACTAAATTTTGTGACCTAAAGTAAGCTTGAAGCAAGCAGGGGATATATCACTTCCTCACATTGATGAGCAATGATTTGTTTTCTTTGTTTTTCAGTCTGTTGTGTTGACCCTGAAGTTAAAAGGGACTTGAGCTCCCCACGGGTTACGGAGGAGAAAATTGGTTGTACAGTTTAGATAAAACGAAAGAGAGCTCATTAATGTTGGGTTATATGAATGATGTCATATATGAACTTGCAGTCTTGCGTTAAGTTCACTTCGAGTTGAAAATGATGTGATAACTTTTATCTTTTAATATCTTGAGAACCACACATTGGATTTCAATGCAAATTTTACAAGAATGCTTAGAATAAGTACCACAGTCTAACATATCAATCTCTGTTTAAGCCGAGACCTTTCTTTCAAGGAGTGGTCGGAACTTTTCTATCATTAATTGAAGTGCCGATAATCCGACGCCCTAAACGGATTGCGAAAACGGCACGTCACCTCCCCCCCCCCCATGGGCGTCCGGAGGGGGGGGCAAGGAAAATCAAAAACTTGAAAAAACGAAGAAAAAATAAAGAAAAAAACGAAGAAAATATAACATCAACATTTTTAACAGTTCAATCAGTGTGAATTTCTACTCTCAAAACAGGAATTGAATAAAAATATCAACACTCAGGCCCCAGCAGCCCCCGAGCATATTTTTGTTATTTTGTAAAGTTTATATTTATGATATTGCTAATGTTTCCCCTTTTTATATGCGGTAAATAGGCCCTGGAAGTGCCATTTCAGCGATCTGGGAAGCATTTTGGACCAAAATTTTCTTGCGCTCCGCGCCAACCCATGGTGGCGCGGAGCGCTGAGAGTCTGTCTATGCGCTTCGCCCCCCCCCCTCGCCCCCGCCTTGACAAATTCCTGGCTATGCCTTTGTCAACACTGTGATAAAAAGTAGCATCTAAACTCTTTCCTGGGAGTAAAATGGTTGGGCCCCTGAAAAATTTTGCCCCCCTTGAATTTTTTTCTGCGGACGCCCATGCCCCCCCCCCCCCGGTTCTGCTCCTCAAAAGACCTACGTTTACTGATGGGATACTATGACCTCCTCTAACCCAGTGACGTAGCCAGAATTTTTTTGTTAGGGGGCAAGACTTTTCTCAAGGGGTGCAACCAAAATAAGCTTTTTATGCACTTACTGTACTGTAGCCTGGTGCAGCGTGCAACATGCACAATCTACATTGTACATGACTATATACAGTACGGTATACCGCATACATGCGGTTAAGCTATGCTTTGACAAATTAGACCAGAGTGTCATCATTTCTTGTTATTGTTTTCAGTTTAGAACGTACCTGCTAACTGACCGAATTGATTATTTGCTAACCTGGTCATATTTATCAAACTTTGAATATTATGTAAATGTCGTATTTTTGTCTGCTAAGAAAACTCTTCCCGGTTTTTTCTTTTAAACACATCGCTTGAAATTAATTTGGGGGCAAGAATGTGTTAAAAATAATTTTAGGGGCAGTGCCCTTAGCCCCCCCCCCCCCCCGGCTACGCCACTACTCTAACCCGTCAGACTTTTAACATCAAGCGTGGCACTGAAAAGACTTGCGTTACATTAATGAAAGCAAGAACTGACTTACTTGAACAGAAGACATGCCTTTACAAAAAAATTGTGTGGCAAAAGTTCCAATACCACACTGGAAAAACCGTGTCATACTGTGTAAAACTATGGTTGGGTGTGAAAAATAGTGAGTTCTATGTGATTATTTGTAGGGCAATGTGTAATTTTAATAAAAATTTGACCCACTTTTTAAAGGTGCCATGCTTTTACCTGCATTACCGCAGTTTGGCCCGTGTGACAAAGAGTGGAGAACCAAAATACATTTTTACAAAGGCAAACATGTCGCAAAGTGGGGTAAAGTAGAATATTGTGTGTCAAATTGGTTCCAATCCCACATGTGTCACCACTCATTACCTCACTTTTCCAGTTATGTATTTTCCTATATGCCCTTCCACATGTGATTATGCATGTTCACATGTGGCATGCCCCACATTACTGCAGTATCCAACAATACGTATAATTTTAATGCTTCTGCGCATCCTACCTTTAAATGCAATGGGCTACACGTACCAAATCACATTTCACTGACCTATCAGAGTGAAACTATTGCTTGTATTTGTCAATTAAAGTGTAATCACTTCTTGTCAACTGAGGTACCTGGAATTCGTAAAATGTTTGGGGTGATAAACAGTTGAAGTCAACACACTTTGAATGCACATACCCACGAATAAGCTGATCAAGCCTCGTGTATGATATTAATGCCAATGGTTCAGTGAGAGTTTTCATTCTTTGCTGTTTTCGAGCTCTCAAACTACTTTGTCCTGTAAGTTTATACAAGTCAGAAATTCGAGCTATCATTCAGTTGACGGGTACCCTTCTTTTTGCAGCAAAGGCAACCTCGCAGAGTTCTCTTAGCCTGTGTACAGTACACATGCTAATTGTATTGTGTTTACTCACTATTAGTAACCTACACGGTAAAATGGTGGCGCTCTGCTCAATCAAGTGAATATACCCCTAAAAGATGGGATATACGACAGTTTTGTGGCAAGTATTTTGCTGCGTGCAAACCATGGTGGCATGGGAGTCAATCCCGGTTGTGTTATATTAAACCTACATACTTCGTATATTGACAGGGTCATCGGAACCGGGGCTGAGGGCTACGCCCTCACCCCCGATTATTTTCTGTTTAAAACTTTGGTCTGGTCTGAACTTGCCTGAGAGAATGTCAAACTCAGAACGTGAATCGTTCAGCGAACCCCCACCTCACCCGCCAACCTTAGAAAACTTTTAAGCACTTTATGGGGTCGTTAAAATAATTGCATATGGGTACAAGGGGTCGCTTATATTATAAGCAGGTTGCGAGCCAGGGGTTTAGATCTATACGAGTTAAATTCTTGTCTAACATGGGTTAAGCAAGATTTGATCATGGAAAATACTTGTAAGGAAAATAAGGGTTTTAATAGGTTTTACTGATATTTACATACGTATATTTATGACAAGGGCGCATGAACATGGGGATACGAACTTACATGGCCTTTTCTAAAGAGATTCTCGGGGGATTGAGGCAACTGAAACAAACGCTATCGATGGAATGGTGGCTTGGTTATGGTGGTTACTTTTTATCATTTCTTTCGTTCGTCCGTGCATTTCTTATTGACTCTGGCAGGTTTGGGTTACAAACATTTTTCAATATTTTGTTCTGGATGGTCTCGATTGCGACCTACCCATGTACAGTATATGCTGGTTGCATTTATCCAGCTTTTGGTAACCAGTATATGGTCTGTATAAACCCACTGATCGTATGAAGTTTTCGTTCAGCTCATGTTTCGCAAACCAAACAAAGCCACTACGCCTTCACTGCCGGGCAATCCCACTCGTATGACGTCACATGAAACCTTCTATAGATAGTTCGCAGTGACGTCACAGCTAGGGGTTAGCAACCGCCATGTCTGAGGGCAAGCCTATACACACATGCCGAGGTTGCCCTCAGACATGGCTGAAATAATACACGTGAAAAGCTCCTATGTCGTCACGTGAGAACTATCTATAGACCGTGTGCATTGACATCACGCGACGTTATTTTGGAGGCAAAACAATGCACATGGAATGCACGCAGTAGACTCCGCACGCGCGTGTTGTAAACTTACTGGCGTATCCGACTTGGTTGACAAACCATCTGTCTGCATTTGTTGGCGCAACTTGCAGTGTCTCCAAAATTGCAATGCCTCCAAACGAGGGAGCACTTTCTGCTCTGTGACGTCATATGCTTAAAGTTTTTGGGGGAGAGAGGTAGTCAGCTATGTATGTACTGAGCATACAAGTTACGTACAAACAACAGGAACTTCCCACAAAAGGCGAGGCTGAAGTTTTATCAAGACTGGTAAGGGGCAGTGGCATACGCAGGGAGGGGGGCAGCGATTCTTTTTTTTTTAGTTCCTAACAATACGTATGAATTTAAACACAAACTTTACTTCGAAAGGTAGCTCATGTGGCACCAGATTGTATGTAAGGACACCTTTTTTTTTCAAAAATTTTCAAAGGGGAGGGGGGCCTCCCCTTAGACCTCCCCCAGGCGGCGATTCTTTTTTCTTCCTTAAAAACACGTAAATATTTTAACAAAATTTCACTTCAAAAAGATAGCATATGTGGCACTAGATTGCATGTAAGGACACCTATTTTTTCAAAAATTTCCAAAAGGGAGGGGGACAACCCAACCATCCCCTTAGACCCCTCCCCCAAGTCGGCGATCGCACAACATACTACATGCCCCCCTTGAGAGAAATCCTGGGTACGCCACTGGTGTCGCGTGCTTCTTTTAGTCCTTTCACCAGTATCTCTTTAGGGATTAGTGACAAGCTCAAATTAAACACGGCCCTCGAAGCAGGATACCACCCACTAAACACGAAAAATCGATAACAAGTCATGATATCGTAAACAAAAAAGGGAGCAGGTAAGATTTTCCTCTCTCGGTCATTAATTTATCAGAAATTTTAACTTTGGAGGTTTCTAGCCATGAATCGTTGTTAGAAACTTTACGGCAATGCCTTGTTCGTCCTGAAATCCTGCTTAAGCCAATAACACTAGAGGGGTATAGGTAGAAATCCCAGGGGATGAAGATATATCCCCCACTGTTTGGAGATGCTTCACATCCTTCAACTTTCACTTCTTCACGCAGTTAATATTGGTTCAAGAACCCTTTATTCCACAACCCCTTCCGTTTTCACACAAATCTCTGCTCCTGAAGATGGAAGAGGAGAGAAATGCTAGGGGAAGGAAGCATAGGGGGAGGTAGAAATGGTAGGGGGAGGAGGTCCACGACCCTGATGGAAATGTCGCTGACTAAATTCTCGACCTGAGGCATCATAACGTGCCCCCTCCCCTTCTGATTCAATTATAGCACATTCGTTTGAGGGCCGGGTTAGCTTCTGGCAATTTCTCCAGAAGTGAAATTGTGGGGTTATAGGCCTAATCAATTACGTAGATTCCCCTTGCGCCAATGCTTCCGAAAAATGGACAGCCGACATTAACCTGTTTCGGCCTTAAAATATTTGAGGCAACGTGCTGAGCACAGTACTGGGCCCAAACCCAGTATCTCCATTGCCAAACAAGGTCTTGAAGGGGAGGAATGTATTTAAGGAGTTAAGATATGTTTGTGACAATTTCTTAACGTAGCGCCACCATCAGATGATGTGTAGTGTGCCAGGATTTTTTGGGAGGGGGGGGGATACTATCTAGATCGTCGGAAATGACGCTTTCCATGGTCAGCAAGTTGCATCTGACGATAGCATAATTCTAAGATCGCTTTCTCCGGGATTTGAACTTCTAATGAACAGTTTGTTAGGAAAAATTGGCAATTTTATTTTGTAAACATATGTAAACAGAAACAAAACAGTCCAAGAGCGCTGCACTCCTACAGCTGTGTCGGTAAGTGACGAAATGAAGGTCTCCTGATTGGCCCTCGCTCCAGTGTCAATGAAGGCCATATGGCCAATCAAGATGTGAACTTCGTTTTGCGTATACAAGGAAGTTACCGCTATAGAACAATCTACACAGTTACTTTTTTGCAAATTAAATCTTGGTCCCTGAAACTAGCGGCCCTCCGTAAATGCAACAGTATACACATGTAGTAAGCATTCTAAGGAAATTCACCCAAAGGCTGTGACGAAAGCCGTATCCTGATGAAGGCGGTATCAACGTTTCGTATATAGCCTTGAAATCTTTGATTTTATAAAAATTAATGTTAAAAAAAATAAAGTCAAGCTAAGGATACTATTAATCTCCACTAAGTTGGTTTTGGTACGCCAGCCGATAAAAATTGACAGGATGAGTTATATCAAAACAGGATAATGAATTCGAAATGATCGGGCTCAGAAATAGGTTCCTTCCTATGACGGAAGTGCACTGATCCATTTAAGAACATCCTTTTCGAAAGTGTTTCCTCACACTACAAATGTAATGTTTTCATTCCAAACCATTCGCTTCACCTCCGTATCAATCATACACGGGCAATTTAAAAGTGCGATTTTACCGGTCCAGTGAAAGTGGAAATTCTGGTTTCCGCCAAAATACATAAATCACTCATTTGTTGTAAAACACATGTAAGCAAGTGCCCATGGTTGGCGCAAACAGTGGTTGGACTGACTTCTTGGTTTGTCGAGTTCGTTGATCTGAAGATGGTAAAGCCGATGGTAGCCTTAGGTTTTCTGTTTATAGAAACATGCAGGGAAAACGATCTAGGCCAACGCGGGCTTGGATTTAGCGGATGTTCAAGTACAAAATGTACGTATAAACTTTCTGACATTATCAGGGAGAGAGTAAGAAAGTGTATGCGATCAAATACTTTTAAAGTGTAACTTAAAGAACACCTTATTCATAAACAACAATGATACATAGGTCACATTAATTTTCGCCCTTTCATATTTCCTTGTTTAGTCAACCTTGTTCCCTTTTCTCTCTTGTATTTGTTCTAATTTTATAAGGTGATTACCTCTATAAGGTTTTCCAAGCTTCCTGTAATCACTCCTCAGTATCTTCCTATTTTTCCTATTCGGTAAATTCATCTTTTTAAAATGTGAAATGGATTGAGTGTAAACTAAAGTTTTGGGAAACTGAAATGTACGTCACAAAATTCCTCACTCATAGTAAATTCGGAAAAACCGCAACGGTATTTAATTACTATATAGTACTGTATTATAAGAGAAACCCTCTGCTCCTGCCTAGAGCTATTTGATTGTGGCAATTAAGGGAGAGTTGTCACCCTGTACTTCTGCACTGAGGCAGATGTGGACCAAACTCGGCGGACCTATGGCGCTATTAAATGATATAAAGCGGAGGTTATTTCTTCCATTAAGTAAGTACATCAAAGGTGTGCAGGGTGGAGCTGGGACTGCAGTTCCCCTCCTCAAAATGTGCGCAAATGTTTGACATTTTCGGGCATAAATCCTATTTTGTGGGCAAACTTAAGACAAGTTCCGGACAGAAGTGTGCAGCCCCCCCCCCCCTCCATTGCCAGTATTCCCGTATGGTACAGTAATGATACTAGAGATTTAAAGTACTGGACTGGATTAAAGTTTAGCTAGGGGAAGGGTGTGGGATGGAGAATATAGTTTTCCGTACATTATATGTATACAAGTTGAAATAAAAGATTTACAAACCTTCTTATTCTTTCAATTTCTGGATCCTTGACTGACAATCTCCTTCTAATATCGTCGAGTTCAAGATCTCCTGAGAAGCCCACGTAGTCTTCTTTGGTCAAAAATACCTGTACGTGTCGATTAAAAACCAAGAAAATGCTAACAGTAACAAACATTTTTCCAAAGTGTGTGTGGAGGGGAGGGGGGAGTGCAGTTACCAGAACCATGGGCAGCGATCCCGCAGGGGGGGGGGGACAGGCGGGCATGTCCCCCAATATTTGAAAAATCGCCCATTAAGTTGACTTTGATTTTTCATACAGTAAATTATTTGAAAATGGGGTCATGTCTCCTCCCAAATATTGAAAACTTGCCCCCCCTAATATTGAGAATAAATCGCAGCTCTTGACCAGAACTATCAAGGGCGAATCGGGAAGCCCTAGCAGCATACTGTAAGATCTAGGGCTCCCTTCACGGCTCTGGAAAACTATGAATTCTAGGTGATCAATGGTATAATGTGAGTATTTTCCCACTACCTTTATCCATAACAGTAAATGGCTGTTTCCACGATTTTCGAGTTTGATTTCATTAAATCAGCTATTGTAAGTTATGTATTATACATGTCCCTACTATTTTAATTAGTTATGAAAAAGGGGGAGGAGAAACGAAATGGTTTCTCCCCAACTTTTATTAAAGTGGTGAGGATATGCCCTCCATTCCCCCATTTGATGACGCCAGTAACAAATTCGACTCGAGTCAAAAACGAAGGGAGAAGGAAGTCGCCCTACGTTTATTTTCAAAAATTTTCTAAAACTTACAGATCTCCTCTTATTTCTCTCACAAGTATTTTCATAATGTTCCTGTATAAAATCATTGAATATTGAGGGTAAACCAATGAGTTACTCTGCATAAATTCAGGAATCAAGTAATAAAAATATTGTCGCATGATTGATGGGAGCCAGATCTTGAACTAGTGTGACGGGGTACACTATAATTCAAACTGGGGGGGGGGGGGCTGTATTTCCCCCGACCACTTTATTAACTGACCAGCCAGGCGATTGATCGAGCCATCAAGCATATCACGCATATACGCGATGAGAAAAAATTATTTGCAGGCCTTACAGTAGTAGCATACCAACGTAGGCCTATTAAGACTTATTATTACTGCACATATGTACAAAATTTGGACTGTTTCGTGGCCTCGAGACATTAGGATAAGTTTTACAACAGGTAAAAACTGCTTTACCCCTCACATTGAAACTCATTACCCTGGGCAATTTGAGTCTGGTATATGTTATGCCCAATTTGCTTCCATATTAGCCTACTTACTTTTACAAGGACAATTTTCGAATCATTTCTAACCTTGAGAGGGGGCGTACCCTCCAAAACCAGTGGATTCTCAAACTTTTTAGGGGCAAGCAGGGGCGGCGCCAGGGTTTTTCGATAGGGGTGGCAAAGCATGCTGGGTCGGACCCAGCTTTATTGTTTGGGGGTGCAGGCATTGAAGACTTTCGAGCCTCACCCTACCCCCCCCCCCCCCCTCCCGTGTCAGAACCTGCATTTTTGGCGTTTTCATTTTCTTGGACTTTATTTTTCTCTCTCAAAAAAACTTTTTTTTCTAAAATAAGTACGAACTGTGAGAAGGGTTGGTTGTCTGTCAGTGAAAATCGGACCCTCACTGAATGAGACGCTTCAACTATGCAGCAGGCGCGGCGGAACGAAAAAATATTGTGGGGGGGGGGGGCTGAGTGCAGCAAGACTATCTAAGCGGAGTGCGACCATCAGTTGGCGCGGAGCGTACAAGAAAATTTTTGGCTTCACAAACCCTCCAGATCGCCGGAAATGGCACTTCCCGAGTGTTCTAAGCTGCATGTACCCAGCCTTGAAATATGGATCATATGTCTGCAATTTCTCAATTAAGGAGAAAAAATAAATCTATAAAAACTGGTAATACCACGGACTTCTTATATACATGGACAGAGCATATTGCACTAACGTCCTATGCGTAAATTGTCTCCACCGTACGTACACGAATAGGCTTACCAATATGGCTGCCTGCTATAGTCTTGTGTGTAAAAGTTTGGACTTGCTTAAGTGGCTCGGTATCGACAAATTGTGTGAGAAACTTGTAATATTTTCGAAAGAATGCAAGCTCAGGTCAAATTCAACAAATAGAATGGAGGACTGAGATATTGTTCTACCATTCATACTGATATTTTGTCTGAAATGTTGCCGATTCATCGTCAAATTGGGCAAATGGTAGTAGCCCGGCGGCCATCTTGGTTAGCCAAAATTTGTTCGAACGGTGGCGACCGTATTGATTGCGTAATCCTCTGTCCATGTATTGAAGTCCGTGGGTAATACATATTTCTAAGCGGAGCGCCACCATCAGTTGGCGCGGAGCGTTCAAGAAAATTTTTGACTTTGCAAACCCTCCAGATGGCCGGAAACGGCACTTCCCGAGTGTTCTAAACTGTATGTATTCATCTTTGAAATATGTCTCATGTCTGCAATTTCTTAATTAATGAGAAAAAATTAATCCACATTATGTGATTTTTTCTTGTTTACAGAAAAGCCGAATCGCTGAGGAAGGGTTATACGCAAAATTAAATTTTATAAAAGGGAGAGGAATCATAACTCTTATGAGATAACATTAAATTTTTACCTATAGTTTTTCAAGTTTTTGAACCAATTTTGTAACCAAATTTGCAAGCTAAAGTAAACTTTACGCAAACAGGAGTGACGTCATTTCCTCACATTAATAGACTGATTTATGTATATCGTTAAATTTAAATCCGATTTAGTGTCCTTCATAATCGTATGGTATCATTACGTATTATGCATAGGAGATATTGAAATTTTGCAAATTGCACCCTTAAGGGTCTGTTAGTCAAAACGATTGAAAGGCACAGAAAAGGGAGAACTGCTCATCAATGTGAGAATGTGAAATCACTCCAGCTTGCTTTGAGTTCACTTTGCTTTGAAAATACAGTTAAATCAACTTTTTATATTGAAAGAAACGCGCATAGAAAATGCATTTTCTTTTGGTCTACAAAGAAGTGCCAAATTTTAGCTAAGTTTAAAGTGTACCTATAAAGGCTAAAAATTTAAAAACATATGTTACAAAGCTTGAAAAATGAATCCAAATGATCTAACTGCCATCTTTACAGGAATTCCTGAACTGAGATATGTAAAATGTTGGTGCTTATTCAATTTAAAATGGTAGATGGCGCAATAATTTGTAGTGTCATTCTTGTACTACTCAAATTACATTCTTTGTTTTCTTTATTTTTTCGTAAGCCTCTGCACCTTGTGCCAAAATGTGATCACTTTCTCACGGTCATAGGGTGACTTGACTATACAAAACCTCTCCGTACAACAATAATTTTGCAAGGTTATATAAACATTTCAGTTTCAAAAGGGAACAAAAGCAAAATCGAGTTTTACAAGAAGGTCATCACAAATTATTGCGCAATCGACTATTTCAAATAAAGTGAATAAATTTTAACTTTTCATTTCTCAGCAACAGGGTGAGCTATGAAAATGAGAGTTGGATGAGTGAAATTCGTTTCCAACGTCTAAAATATATATTCTTATAATTCTACACTTTAGGTTCACTTTAAACTCCTAAAATGAAACGTGCATGTATGGGATAAGAGACAAAACTGATTGAAATTTATTTTATTGCAATATTATTTATGTAAAATTTGGACTTAAACCTTAAGAATGGATTCATAGGCAGAGGTATAAATAATTGGTTGGGATGGCGTCACCAGGGAGGGAGAGGGAGGAGAGAGAGAGATACCGTACCATAACACACGTCAGTCTTTACGTATTCGTTACTTATCCGTTAAGCTTCCGTTTTATCATTTTGTCGTGCGTTTCTCAGACTGGACTTCTCCGTTAGTATCCGTTCGTCTCCGGTGATTGCTATTTGCTCACCGGATCATTACCGGACAACAAACAGATGAAACGTAGAAGTACAGTACCTGTACCGAATGTTCGACGGACACTAACGCATAAGTAACGGAAGCGTAAAGGAATAGAACTGGCAATGAACGGATAGGTAACGTACGTTTCACTGAAAAAAACGAAAAAAAAAAAAAAACACAGGCAAAGAAACGTATAGGGGACGGACTTAGACCGAAGATGCAGCGTACTTTTATCCTGTCCCCTCCTCATACTATAGCTTAACAAACGTTTCAGCCGTTTTTTCTTGATTTTTTTGGGTGCGACTGCATCCTTCCCCCTGCATCCTCCCCAGGCATGAGATGAGTGATCGCGATTCTGAGGGAGGGGTTAAGTGGAGGGGGTGTGAAAGATTTTTCGACCACCGGGAAGCCTTAGACGCAATCTGGTACAATATTTTGCATCTCTTGAAGTCATATTTTTCTCGAGAAATCTAGTTTCTAGGTAAGTAATCCAACGTTCTTTACTTTTGGCCGACTACAGATTTCCAATTTTGTTGCACTTATTGTCGACGATTACATAACAAACGGGCAAGGGCGGCGATTTGTGTTGGCTATTGGGGGAGAGGCGCAGAATGGAAGTTGCCATCGAAGCGGAGCGCCATCATAGTTTGGTGCGAGGCGTACAAGAGAATTTTCGGACTACAGACCCCCCAGACTGCATGAAATGGCACTTCTCGGGATCTTGGAGGCAGTTTTAAACCGTACGATACTTGATACGTGACGACTGACAGGCATGAGCGTGTGAACGGCGTTTGGTTTCGTTGGTATAGAAGCGGAGCGCCACTAACGGTTGGCACGGAGCGTACCGTTTAAAATGTTGCCAAAATGGCTTCTATATCGCAATTAAATGGTCCTTCTCAGACCTTTCAAATTGCACTGAAGCCATCTTGATATGTGGCATGATTTCTATTGGATGGCGCGGACTGCGCCGATAAAATTTTTGACAAAACAGCTCCCAGATCGCAAGAAATGGCCCTTCCCAGATCTTTCAAATTGCACTGAAGACATCTAGATATGTTACACGCCTCATATATATTTTCCCACTTTCACGGAACTGTTACTCTTCGTCTGGTATAACCTTCCCTGCGTACCAATTTAACCATTTTGTGATTGTTGTGACATGGTTGAAGAATGTACACCGAAGTGAAAATCCTCCCCCCTCCCCTCCTCTGATTGGATACGATACTGCATTACAGACATGTCACTACATGTGTAGGGCAAGTGTACAACTAGAGCTGGTAGGTCCATGCGTACTAGATTTATACACTAAAATATGATGTAGGCCTACTTCTCCGTGAGCCACGGTCGTGAAGGTAGCCATGGAATTCGTAATAGATACCACATTCGCGCGTACGTAGTCCGAGAATTTACACAATATTGATAAATACGTCGGTCAAATACGGATTTGAATTAACTTAATCACTCAAATGAGTCAGTTTAGTGTTGAATACTATGTTTTGCTTGTTTTCAAATAGACAGCAATTTTCACAGAATCCCGCCAGAGGATAAACTGTATTTTGGCCCCCTATTGTTTACGCTACTAGGTATTAACCCTTAAACGACAAAAAAAAAAAAAAAACTCAGAGAGAAATTCAATCATGGGTCTTCTGGGATGTAGAAGAGGCTTAAGTGTAAGCTCTGAGATGGATGAAGATAGGCTATAAAGGAAATGGTGAATGCGTGTATACTCGAACATTCTAAATATTTGCACGAAGGACTATTGCAGTATGGGGTGGATGTACAATGAGTAAACAGAGAAGAGAAGACAACGCGCGCGAAGCGCGCAAAATTTTCCAGGATTTACACCGAAAATGTCCTATATGCGACGGATAAGGGGTCACAATACTTTATTCCATGATAATTTTACACCTCACCCCACCCCCTACAAAAATTATGTGTCTTAAAACTTTATTTAGACGATTTTATTTTTTGGGTCAAAAACCATAGGGGAGGCAAATGCCTGCCCTGCCCCCCCCCTGTGGCGCCGCCCCTGGGGGCAAGTGCCAACTAGTGAGGCAGAGCTAGTGGCCGAGAGCCGCATTAGAAAAAAAAACTGTAAAGCATCGATATGGGGATCATTAAGTTCAGAGGAAAAGAGTGGAAAGTATAGATCAAGTTTACAGCCTGGGGAGGCCGTAGGATTTACTGTGAGCAATGAGGCTATTTGCAAGTGCGTGTATGGGATTTTAGTGCTCGGGGCATTGACTCACGCAATATAGCCGTGAAAGCGCACAGCGCTTTTTTACACGCGGTAATTGGCCCAGTGATGACTTTCGATGGGATCAGGGGTAAGCCCCAATTGAAGACTGGTGGGAGAAGTTCCTGATCAAGCTCTGGAGTCCTAGGCTATTATGGGCATTAGATGAAGACTTGGAATATATTCACATCAGTGGCGTAGCTACGGGGGCACTCGGGGTCACGAACCTTTCCTGGGAGTAGTATGTAAAACTGTACATTCCAAGATTTTCCGTAGGGGGTACCTGCATGGTAACCTGGGGTGGCACATGCAACTTTGACGTGGGGACACGTGTCCCCCCCCCCCACCCCGCTCAAAAAATCCTGGCTTCGCCCTCTGATTCACGTGGCCATGGCATTAATGGTTACTGGACATACAGTAAGACAAAATCATCCTTTGACAATTTTTCTACAACCGGCTAAATTGGACTATCGGCCAGCCACTTCAAAGAAGCAGACAGACTACGGCCGGGGAGGATGGATAATTATACTTAATTAGGACAGTATATGGGGCTCTGAAGCAATGAAGCCCTGGTTGGTCACGATACTAAACTGGGATAATTGTAGCCTTCCTGGCCTGCACTCTGGATGCTGACGTACAACACGTAGCGGAGTTCAATAGCATGCATGTACACTACTCTCCTTTATTACTACACCTGTTTGTACGTCGTGCCCTTTTCATTCAGTGAATAGCTCGGTTGGCTAGCATTACCGTATACTGTGCAAACAACGGTGATTACGTAATCTCTGATCGTAATCAGTGATACCTGCACATGCATGTATGCAATGAAATCTATAGGGGACGTAACGATAAAGTAATTCCTAAAATGCAAGGAAAACACGCTTTTTAGCTTCTTACCGATTTTACAGTCCTCTTGAATGTTGTATAATAAGCCACAAAAATCATCTTCAAAATGTTTATGCTTGCATGTGCAATGTACAGCTGAAAGAGTTCATTCTCGGTCGAGAGAGCGTTTGCTTCCATCTTCGTTAAGGTGCTACTGAGTATATACACGTTTGTTCAAAGCTTGGATAACAAAACACACATTGATAACTTGCGCACATGGTGTATCAAGCCCAGTGATTACAAATGGTTTAGGAATGCTTTGGCGACAGCAGACGACGCCGGGTAAGATAAAACGGGTAACCATGAGACGCTCAAATTTTCTCATTCCACGGTAATCACGAGCACAACAGATACAATGGAACGATATGTGATACAGATCGACAAGAAAGTTGTAATTCCTAGCATGTTTTCATGGACTCGGATTGCACTAGAAAACCCAGCGAAAAGCATTTTAATAATTATTCAAAGAATGCGGTATCGCCGTATGACAAACATTCTAGTCGTCTAGTGACATAGGGGCTTTGGGATGAGCACAATTTATGAGTTTGCGTAGTATGATAATTAATGTGTTAGTATATACTACAGGAAGTTTCAGTCAGACCTCCAAGCAAATAGGAATGTTCAGGCTATTGGAGACTATCGACAAAGGTGTTCAGTGGAAGAAATTGATAAGATATTCATCGATGTCACGGTTCTATTGCTTGCAACATTTGTCCCTGCCCCTGAGGAAAGAGGTGACAGAACCGGCTGTACAGTAGGATTTGATCCTACTACAGGCCGGGTCAAAACTGCCTACATCAGTGCCATGATTGGGGGCGCTAACTTTTTCCAGGAAAATTATGATCATGATATAGATGTGCAGGACCATGCATCATTTGGCCGATCAAGACGTAATATCTGTAAGAAGTCATCTATTTGTTTTTGTATTTTCGTCAAATTGTAGGCCCCTTACGCACTCACCCCTTTTGTACGAACAGCTTCCAGCAATGAGGATTAGCCACCATAGTGCAATCAGCTACAGTATTAATACATCCAAGTAGACGGGGTGGTGTCCAATCTAATAGGCCCTAAGGGACAAGGTGCCATGACCACAAGTTGGGGAAAGCTGCCCTCTATAGGGTATTTTTTTGCTTTTAATAAATACCCCAAATTTGGGGGCTTCACTTTCTGCTGCAGTCTTTGTCCTTTACAGGGACTTTCGGTTTGCTGGACTCGCCGTTGAGCCTCCCCCCCCCCCCTCGGGAAAATGTTGGCCCCACGCACCGTGGATCACATTCACACTGTGACCATTGCGTCAGCGTGACGGTTATTGGCTATGATGAGCAGAGGTACTTTAAAGGCACCCCCACAACCAACCTACCTAATGGTTTTTGGAAACCTTATGGTCCTCTGGAAACGAAATCAAGGGGTAGCAGTAAATATTTGGGGCCTCAATCATTCAAAATGATTCTCAAAAACAAATTGATGGAAAAAAGTATGAACATTTTTATTAAAAAATTGTAAGAAAATAATCTTTAAAATATTTTTGACGTTACTCTTAATATTTGTTCATATTTTAGGGCAAATATTTAAAACTTAATTTTTGGAAAGTTTCTGCCGAGATCCAGGTCTACCAAGATGGCGGAAAAACAAAATGGCCCCCAAAATAAATGAAACATTTGCAAATTACTTTACAAAATTGGAAAAAGCCAAAATCGTCATTCATTGTGATGTTATGTAATGTTGTATAACCTCACTGGATTTAAAATACCTTCGCACAAGAATACAAGTTTTGAATATCCGTCGTAAATTGTGAACAAATTTATTCAGAGTAGCTGTGCAAAAAATAATTTTAAAGTGTCTTCATCGTTATTAAAAAGTATTCATAATTTTTACCGCCATTTCATTTTTGGCAGCCCCTGAGAATGATTTAGATACAAAATATTTACTGTTATCAATTGATTTGGGCTTCAGGAGCAGATTTTGTCTTCAAGAGCAGAATAGAGTTGACCTTTCGAGGAAAACACGTATTTCATATTTATCCACCCCATCTACCAGTTGAATTGGTCTGAACTCCAGACTCGTTTACCATACCATGGAGCTACCCGTAATAGCTCCATATATGACCCATACCTACAACATTATCAGGGGCTGCGAAGCCAATTTTGAAGTGGGGGAGGGGGCTAATCATCAAAGCGACCGAATATGATCAAGAAACTAAAAAGCCTTTTAAGGCGGCCCAAAATGCTCACGACAGAAAAGTGCAGGGGCTAAAGCCCCCGTAGCCCGCCCCGTCTCCGCGGTCCCTGATTATGCAAGAGAAAAAAGGGAGAAGAAATGAATTTAAAAGTCTTTGCAGTAAACCGTTTAGCGACTGGTTTCTAAATTGATGATGGGGGATGCGATTGTTTTATTTAGACTTATTTGCCCGACAGGAGAGCCAAGCTCCCCGAAGGGGTATGGGCAGCTACCCTAAGCCCCCACCGGGTTGACGAAAATTAAGGGTCTTTATTGAAGCAAATTTGAAAATTTGGGCTTTTTCAAAGACAATTTAGAAATTTCAGTTTTGGTTAGGAGGTTCTACCTGAGGTTAACCCTAATTTAGAGCAAAATCAAAGAAATCTTCCGGGCGACTGTCGTCGGGTCTATGATTTATCGTAATCATTACGGCATGTCCCCGAGGCCCCCACCTGGGGCCACCACCGTGACTGTTTATCAAGTCCTGTTTTGTCTTGTTTTATCATTGTTTTATGCTTTGTACTTTTTTACTTGACTATGCAGTCGTGTTTTGTATCATGACATTGTAGTTATGAGGGACCAAATCCCTGTTCAGGCTAAATGAGTTGCCGTCTAAAAATAAAGTCGAAGTAAAGATGAATAAATTAAATATATATGAAGAAGATTTTATATGGGCTTATAGAGTGTTACCCCTTCATTCTTTTATAGAAATGTAACATCAGTTAAGGTCTGAACAGACTGAACCTTTCCATCTCTTTAAACATGAAGCTAATACTTGGTCCAGGTAGTAGCTCCATGCTTTAAACATTTCTTCCTCCGACTTCACGAGACTCTCCGTACATAGAGTTACTTTACTTGGACCAAGAAGGACATTTATTAGGGTAGTTGTGGCCCATATTAGCTGAAATGTTGCGTACGTTGACCCTGTATAAATTATGCTTGCTTCCGCAGGTTTGAATAATGGTCTATTAAAGACGGTGAGGTCTCTCAAGGGGAGGGGAGAACTTGTCCCCCAACGTTTGCCTTGGCCAACCCCCGTGTGCCCCCGAAATGAGATGATTTTGGGTATTAAAAACTTATGCATCGTTTGGGTATCGACATAGAAACGAGGACCCACTGTCACATATATTATCCTTCAATCAGGGGCTTAGATTGCTTGACATCTTCTCAAAACTAGTACGTACATTTTTAGGGCGGGCTTCGCGCACTCATCTTTGTGACGTGTATGCAAACCGGAATATAAGGCTCCTATGTTTCTCAGCCACTAGATCGGTTTCGTTTGGTGTAGATTTTATTACGATTTATAGACCGGAGCAGTAGGCATTTTTCAATGAAGCAAAAAACGTCAATCCTTCACTCTATTATTTCCTCATCGGGGTGGGGAAATGCAGTACGTTTATGATCGCCGGCCCTACTAAAAAAGGGCATCAGTGGGGGGGGGGGGGCATGACCCAATGGCCTCCTAAATGCACCACTGATAATCAAAATATAAGTTTAAGCATTAAAAAACACACCGTGACTGGTGAATTAATACCGAATATGTGGTGCCTGGTACAATTCAAATCAGAACTTTATTTTAATTACCAAGGAAGTTTTTGAACTATTGATTACCTTTAGCTACATCATTGCATTATTTTTCTTTCAGTAGGTGCCCGAGAGGTTCTCAGCATATTGCCCGAATTTTCACAAAACTATTCCTTGGGGACTGCTGCCCCCAGCCCCCCCCCCAGCTCCCGCCTCCTGCGCCATGGCCACTGCTGTTTAATGTCTTCTTAGAATCGACTATAGTTCGCAACCATCTGGGTCACTCCACAGAGCTTAGTACGGTCAGAGAGTAAAGGTCATCACTAACAGTAATTAGGTCGTCGAAGAGCTCTGCGCGCTGGAAGAGAGACTCGAGGAGCGTTTTTAGCCTGTATATTCGCATATGAACTCTACCCTAGGCTACTGATGATATAGGCCTTTTAAAGAGTTATCGTTTCAACATCTATCTTCATGCAGTTATTTTGGACCACTGCGGCCATGTGTCCTGTCTATTCACTAAAATTCCTACGTCGAATATCCCAGCCCCAGGGCTTCCCTCCGGCTTGGACTACCACGGGGACATTGTCCCTGGACACCACGGTACCCGACATGCAGGAGCGCTATGGTAGACCCAGCAGGAGTGCCCCTGGACCCCAAGCCTTCAGGGGTGAGCCTCGCGGTCACCACACGTCCCCGCCAGCGTCATTCTTTCTATGTTGGTGGCGACGCCACTGTGCGCAACTTCATGAACACAACCAAAATGCAGGGAGTTACCCGCCCGAATTATCATCGACCCAGTACAATTAGTCATGATCGATGTAATGACGTCATATCATTGAGTCAACTATACTTCACAAATCGGAACGAAACGCAGTTTACAAAGCAAGCCGGATGCTGAGTGACAAGAAAACAAAATCACTTGATTGCGTTGTACATGAAGTGAGTTTCACCACGACAGAAAAACTCTTTGCATCCATTTTCATAGTACATTTTTTTATGTCGATTTTGTCAATAAATAGATGTTTTTATTTACCGTTGAGGTTAAAAGCCCACCTATTTTTTCGTTCCGTTACACTTTCACACTCTTTGTTACCGTTTGGAGATGTTGGTACCAGTTGCGCGATACTGTTAGTACAGCCAGTAACTGGACCGGTTTTTTTTGAACGTCAACGTTTATATTATTAAAATATAGAAATGTAAAAAAGATTTGTGATGTGGACATGATGATAATTTAACAATTCCCATCCTTAACTCTATATCAATTGGGGTAACTGCAGAATACCCCGGCCTCTTTGACAGAAAATTTGGAGTGGAGTTGCGGTCGTAGTGGCCTTTTGATGGTTTTATGAGAACAAGTCAACGTTACGTACATCCTCCATATACTTTTGCGAAAATTATTCTAAGTCCGCTAGCTGTGCCTCCATTCTGGAATGGAGTCGCAGTTGTGGTCCCGGTGGCTTTTTAATTCAACAGCCACCGGGACTCCATTCTGGGGCAGAGTGGCAGTTCCAGTCCTCAGTGTTCTTACGATTTCCACTTCAACTGCTACCGGGACTTCAATCTGGAGTGGAGTCACAGTCCCGGTCCTCAGTGAAGAGAAGATGTGACTCTCTGCAGTTTGTTAGATGATCATTGTGCTGACTGCGACCACGACTCCAGGAGTCTCGGTGAGAAGGGTTTTGGGGCAGGGTATTCTGCAGTTGTGGAGGTAGGAAAGACCTATTCAGTAGCCTACGTTAGGCCTAGCCTAGAAGACCTGGCTTTTTTATACGGTAATGTAGTGTAGCCATGAACTTCTTTTAATATGAGCAGAGCATGCTACGTACTATAATGTCCTATGGATAGAGTATCACCCCAGTAATATGGAAAGTATGGCAATTGCACACCCGAGATTTTTTCTAGATTTTTATTGCACACTTGAAAATTCACATTGCACACCTGATTTTTTAAGCCGACGGCGATTGCCTCGTATAACCCTTGGTATATGTTATTTTGACTTGGCCTGTTGGCCGTCTACATACTATGACTCGAGAGAGTGACCATTAACTTTCAATTTTCAGTCATTTAATTGTGACAGGCGCGTGTGGTACAGTATGTTAAGGAGGCCTTCAAGGGTTTTGTTTAAATTTCTCCCAAGTATTTATTTCACACTTGACTTTTTGTGTGCACACCTGAAGTGTGCATTTGACACCTTGTTGCACACTGCACACTTCGATTTTTTTTTGAGCACACCTGAGATCTCGGTGAAAAGTGCCATACTTTCCAATCTGGGTATCACCACCGTAAGTACACGATTAGGCTTATCAATACGGCTGTCTCCTAGTCTGGATCTGGAACTTCCAAAAAAAAATACTGCACAACACTCCTAAGTGGAGTCAAACGTGCAGGGTTTGGTGTGCACAAGAAGAGTTAGTCCTCCTGTCTGAGGAACCTCAAGGTGGAGTCCTTGAAATGCTTGGGGTCCTCAAGATCTGTTATATTCTGGGGGAGAAGGTTCCAGTCTCTGATGGTACAAGGAAAGAAGCTGTATTTGTAGCAGTCCTTGTTGGTTTGGATAATAGAGTAACTGTTTGCATGATGATGTCTAGAGGGCCGCTGAATCAGTTGTAGGAGGTTGACAGTTGGCAAGGCAAGGAGGCCCAGTCTAGCTTTATGGAGTGTAGCAAGCCTGTTAACAGACCTTCTGTCTTTGAGACTATCCCACCCTAGATCCTTCAACCTTTCAGGTACACTACTGTGGGCAGAGTAGTCATGTTACAAACAAACCTACACTAGCAGCCCTACATTGGATTTGTTGGATTTTATAAGGAGACTGTGAATGGATCCCAGACAGATGAAGAATGTATACTCCAATAAAGGCCGAATGAGTGAAAGATAGGCATTGGCTTTAATACTCCTGGGGCAGGACTTGCAGGAGTATAGATTCCTTTTAGTAAAACCTACGGACTTACTGTATTTGCTGACGAGGTAATATGGTTAATATGCTTGTTCCAGGTAAGGGTGTTGGAAATGCAAACTCCAAGGTAAGTATGGCAGTCAGTAGATTCCAGGATTTCATTACCTAGGGAGTACAGTCATAAAGTTCAGGATTCCTAGAGTGAGTAACCCTGGAGTGAGTAATGTCTTCTGTGTAATGTTTGGACTTAGACTTCTCAAGTGGTTCAGAATCAACAGATTATGCAAGAAACTTTGGAAATTTCAAATAAAATGAAAGGCTCAGTTAAAACCAACAAATAATGTGAAATATTTTGATGTTTTAAGTTGTGTTTGTTTTTTGCCTGAAATGTGGTAGATTCAGTGTCAAATTACTCAGACAACAGTAGCCCAGTGGCCATCTTGGTAAGCCTAAATGTGTACAAATTGTGGTTACTCATTTGGTCACATGATTCTCCATTTAATGTATCGGATGTCTGTGAGTAGCCCAATTGCCCATTGTGCTCTGCATGGTAGGCTTAGGTTAGCAATAGTATGACTAAGCTCAGTTACAGTTTACCAGACATTGCAAATTTCATCATTTTAGTACAGTAGGCTGGTAATGGAAAGCAGATTAGTCATTTTGGGGGAGGGGGAATTTGTTAGTTTAAGATCTGCTAAAAAACATTAGTTTTTAACACCCCAACCCCCCAAAAATGTTAGTTTCCTTCCCTATATTTCAGGTAAGAGTATAGTAGTACTAACAATTTTAGGGAGGAATCGTACGGTGTAAGTTGTCAAAGCAGGAACAAAGTCTAGATGAAATGAGTAGGAAATTAGGAATGTTTATTAGTGTGGGTGTACTAACAGGTCCAGAAAGTAATGGTATTCATTAGTGGGTATCAACAACAATAGTGTGAGCCATGAGCTTCATTGCAAACCCCAGAGTGCATTCTGTGCCCAAAATTCAGAAGATTTTCACCATAGATAAATGGATTTAGTATGGTTTTGAGGAGCTGTTTGGAGTGAAGTGGGTGTGCAGCTACTGTAACCTAATTAATCACAATATCATATCATCAAATACATTCAGGGGAGAACTATAGCATACCCCACCCTAATGATATTTACTCCTCATGATCCAGATTCGGGGTCATAGTCCTTGTAACTTTGACTACCACAATGGCTACAGTATGATTCAATATCAGTATTGATACCTAGTCAAATATATATACAGTACTGTATGGATTGTGACTTTGTCTGTGACTTATAAATTCAAGAATCAAGACACAACCCAAAATGGATATCTTGTTGAGTGGGGACTTTGTATGAATCCAATTCAAACTGGATATCTCATATCCAGTGTAAACTGTGACATCAGCTATTGTACTGTATGAATCTAACCCAAAAGGATTTACCTGGTCAAGCAGCTGCTTCAGCTATGGCTATAGATCCAGTTCAAAAGGTCAAAGTGTTCGAAGTGAACACCATGTAGAGTACTGGTAAGTGGTTTTAACTACTGTACTTTGTGACTGTGAATCCAGATGAATAGTCTACAGGTAGTACTGTAATGACTTTGACTAAGACTTCTGTAGGAATCCAACCCAAGGGATATGATATCTACAGCACAGACAGTACTGTACTGTACCTAGATGAGAAGTGCACCTACTGTATATATACTGTAGGCCTTGTTCACAATCGGTAGGTACTACTGTAGGTAGTGTGGGCTTTAATTCTTTTTTAATGAAAGATAATACATAAAATGTATCACACTATGTCATTCTCCAATATGCTCAAGGTTCATTCTGTATGTATGAAATCAATGAATGGCTTGGCTGGTCACAGGTCTGTTAAATTTGTCTGGGTTTTGGCTCATTTCTGCATTTTGCTTGCTTCAGGAGGAAGTTCCAGATATGAGCATTTTCTGCCATTGACTTTTTGAGGTAGGGCCATTCAAAGTTCATGTCGAATTCCCACCTTTGTGGCATGACAAACGTTATGTTCTGGGACACAAAGTTCTGTAAGTGCTACAAACTTTTTAGGAGAAGCTGGTACAGTACTGTAATGTTACTGTACTGTATGGTAAACCTTAAATTCACCCTCTGGTACAGTACAGTACCTTAAATAGGAGGTCAGCATGGTGATTTGATACAGGTTTTCAAGATTGCTAAGGTTGTAACAGACTTTATTTGGAGACTGCTTTATGTTTTCACAGGTTGCAAATAAATTAGAGAAAGTCCATGGAATTTAGAGGTTAAAAAATTTTGCATACAGAGAGTTGTAAATTGAGCAGAATTTATCAGCTCCTGAATCTGTTGTTTCACCGCAAATTGTCAGTGGGATTACAATTGCCTTAGATACCCATTTTGGTGTCTGCAATAGGACATATGCAGTAGCTTCTCCCTTTTGAGCAAAAGGGGTTTGTGGTTTACAGTCTCTACAGAAGGCCTTGGTGAGGATTTTTTATCCTTCCTGATCCTTTTTGTGCTAAGCTCAACTAAACTTGTAGTAGCCTAAGTGTTGCCAAGCTGGCTATCTTACAGTACATACTGCACACACAGTGTAATAAAGAATATCATGATCTCTCATACCCAGAGTAACAGTGTGGGCCATCCAGTTTGTAATATTCACAGTCCTTAATTGCCAAGATACATCTGGAAGAAATACAGATTCCTCTCCTTTTCCATTTGAAAACTTTTTCAAGATCCATTTGTCATAAAAGCAATGATGTTTGGATGAAATAAATATTGCTATGTATTGTAAACTTCTGTGTTAATTTCAATGTTTTTGCTCATGTGTGGGATCATGGGACTCCTGCAGCTGATTATCTCAGAAGGAAATTTTGTTTCTGGGAAGGTCACGCCATTTCTGGGTAATTATGAACAAAGCAGCCATAAAACAGAAGCACAGGACTACAGTAAAATGTAGAAAATCCTACAGGATATGAAAGTCCTTTTAAAAGTAGATTCTCCCACTTTAATTTCATTTTCTGTTGTGGACACTGGTATTAAAGCTGTATAAAACTTGTAAACAGCTCAATGAGAGAATTCAGTCCTGAACCTTGAATTTTGTATTTTCCCAGGTTTCATGATGTCACAGGAACCAATAACTGGGGTATGTATTGTTGAAGACAAGTCACGAGTACCTGCTGGCTTTGAAGTGGTGAGTGAATATATACTGTACTGTATAAATCAACAGATTGACCATGTTTATACTGTAAGGTGCTAAATGGTGTGTGGTGTAGTCAACTTAGAAAGTATAATTCTTAATAGCCTGGGGTGCCTAGTTCTTTGTTCCTTCAACTAGGCCTGGGCTAACAGCCACTAAATTTTTGACAGGTCAGTACTGTGGAGGTGCCACATCATCTCATGATGTGAAAACCATTGTGGTACTGATGGTTGCCATATGTGCATATGTACATACAGTATACTTTATGAAGCTAACCATAAAAGTGATGTGACATGAAAATAACATAGTTGGATATTTGATGTAAAAAGCATTAAAAATCCAGAAAATAGCTGCAATTTCCATTAAAATCCATCAAATATTGACCATTTTACAGGGAAATTTCTGTTTCACACTTGTATCATGAATAAACATGAGCTAAACATGCAAATATGTGACATTGAAAGATGGACATACCATATATGGCACATGTTAGCCTTTGTTTTTTCAACCTTAATTTCAAGGACACTGGTAGCATTGTTATAACCTGAGAGGTTTATTACAAAAGTTAAAATTTTTTCCATGAAAAGTATTGATATCACTCACAAACTGTAATCTATATGATCAGTAATTAAGAGATAATTTATGTAGGGTTAACAAAAGATCATAACACTGTGCAACACTCCACATCATTATTTTTGCAGAGGCAATTAGTAACTTCAGAAACCATCAAACTTTGAAGATGCATATTTTGAGAACGGTAAAAGATATTGAAATAATTTGAATAGATCTTTGATTGGAGGACTTAATTCTTTAACTGACAAGTGAAACAGCTTTTTTTGGTGGCATGTCACAGTCACACGACCTGTAACATTTAAATGTGCTATGATTGAATAATGCTGCATTCTATTTAGCATACTGCACATTGGTATGAACATCATAGCAATGTGGTGTTAGCAGTTTGAAAAAAATGTTGAAAGAAAGGATCTCTTGAGGAAATCATTTCGTTTGGATACAGGATACTGCAGTAAATGTGACTATTCTTAAAATAAATGTATTTTGATAACATATTGTGTGAAGCATCCTTATAGGATCAGTGATTTAGGAGTATGTGAATTGAGGCTAGCAAAATTTTTTGAAGACAATGTAGCCCACTGTTATAATGGCAGTTATTTAGGGCTGTGACCGTTTAGCGATTAATCGCTAAACGATCGCATGTGTAATAAACATTTAGTACAAAGCTACCAGCGATTAATCGCAAAACCCGTTTTTCCTTACTACATAAAAAACAATCTGCAGTCATTACAGAAAATTAGATGTTCACCTTAACTCTTTCTGAAAAAGTGAAATACATAATTATACAAATGGCACATCACACGTAAACATACGACATCAAAGTTAAGCTTCTATGAGGATCCGTGTTTGAGATTCATGGAAACTATGTCCCCTGGACGTCACTAACGCATTTTACATATTCATCATATTCAAGAGCACGTTTATTAAAGTCTCTACGTTGATCATAGGTACTTGCGATTAATCGCTAAACGATCGCAAAAGTTTGCGATTAAACATTTAGTAATTTTGCTAAACGTTCACAGCCCTACAGTTATTGCTGATCTACTGTAGTATGAGAAGCCAGAGTACGATCCAAATGCTAGGTCAGTAGACTTTGGACTAGACTCAAACAATTTGTAATTCAGGCCATGTTTTATGGTGCTACATAGGTGACTACAGATGTGGAGGACACCTATGGCTTGTAAATTGCAACTTTACCCAAGGTGGCTAACCAATTCAACAATTCAACAAATTTGGTTTCTTTTGAAAGGTCAGTTCAGATAAGAAAACAGTAGATTGCTTTTGGGTGAAAATGCAGCATACTTAGACCTGACTGGGGATCCCAAATCTGATTGCTAAGCTTCATTGTTTCGAATACCACTTTTTATTGGCTAAAACACCAGTTTGTAAGAGTAACTTACAGGGTATGGCTGTACAGTAAATACTAGCACCAAGCTTTCCAAATAAGAGTCATGAAATTTTGTAAAGGCTAACTTTTTTTTGAATGCATATAAAATGAATGCAGCATGTGTACACAGTTCTAGCTAATACTGGATTTCCCCTCTTTACCTAGATAAGTCTCACAACAGATAACTATGATGCTGATTTGTGGAAAGACAAAAAATTGAGAAAGAAGATAACGAGGTATCTGGCTTTTACTAGAATGAAGGATGTGAGTATTATCATACAGTACTGTAGATACAGAATAGTGACAATAGACTCTTTTCCCAATAGGAATTACAAAGGATTGTGGGATAGAATTTTGGTGGGCATCATTTTTTGCCACAGCAAAATGCCATTGACAACAACATTGCCTACCAGAACTCTATCCCACAATCCATTGCAGTTGCTATTTGGAAAAGGGTCTATGAAGTTGGTATTACAAAGTCTCATTAAGTTACATGTAAACTAGAAATTTACAAATTGTGTTTCATGCTTCCTAACTTTATATTTTCATTTGTAGGCTGAATTATAGATCTGTAAGATCATCTGGGCATACATGTTGTAATGCTACTGGATTATCCTGAAGTGGACTATGAACCTAAACAATACACTTTTGTGTTTTAAGTCCTGTCTCTCTTACTTTTTGACAGTTTCCAAATTCTAAGCTTTGTCAACATTGTTCAAGATCTTGGCCCTGAGCCTAGTCTCAAGGCCATTTCGTGCAAAGTTTGTCTTGTACCCTCTGGACTCTAAATGTTATCTGTGGCTGATTTGAGGCTGGCCATTAAATGTTGCCTTGTACAGTAATTCTCCAAAGAATCATTCTTGCAAAAATTCATATATTCTTTCTCCAAAATGCTAGAGAGTGTTTCTTATCAAGTCTGTAAGTTACAACACACTCACTGGAATGATACTGTAAGATGTACTGTATGATTGCATTTGAAGTCATATTTGTAAAGAGCTCTGGTCTTGGCCTCAGGAGGGTGTTTCTTCAGCTTCAGAAAGTGTGGCTTTGACCATTATCTGTAAGTCTGAGTTAGAAGCTTTCTCTTTGTAGGCTGGGATAGCTTGTTGCTGTCTTCCAAAGTATGAATGTATCACCATTCACCTAGTACAATAAGTACTTTTGTATGCCACTTGTAAAGGTAGCTTCCATACTGATGTTCATTTATGTCTCATAGTAATACTGTCTTTGAGTGAGGATGCTGCAGCCTGGGGCAAAACCAGTTCCTTGAGACAGAATACTGGAAAAAGTTGGACAAATTGGGACCCAAGACAGGACACTTTTGGGGATTTTCTTGGGCAAAAGCTACTTGTCCCTCTCCCCCATCTGTTAACAGGATTTTTTTAATGGAGTAATTACCTTCAGCCTTCATGATTGATGGAGGATACATGATGGTTCTTGGTTACGCCAAATGATGCCCTTCTAAAGGAAATTTGGTGCCTACTTTCTTCAAAATTGAGTTTTTGAAAAAAAAGGGAATATTCTTTTCACATCTACAGTAGAATGACAAATGAGAGATTCCTCTTTGCATATACAATTGTAGAATGCTGATTTAAAAAGAAATTGGTACCGTACAGTAGGCCTACGGTATATCTAACTGAATCATTTTTGTTACCCTACATTCAACATATGTGTATTCTGTAATTTGTTTTCATAGGCAGTGAGAGGAGACAGGGTTCTTGGAGATCTTACTGTTATGAAGGAAGATATCCCAACCCCCCATGGCTTTACCTGCATCACCCATACAGAGGATACCAGTGAGTAGTTTAAAAAATTAATCATGTTGGAAGGGGCATATTTTAAAGAGTTTTGACTGAGAACTTTTTGCAATGTCCAAATCATTCTTGTGCTGTTCTTCTAGTGCAAAGTAGACTCATGACATGAAAATTCTTCCCCCTTCCTCTTCCTCACATAAATGTGGGGGTCCTGACCATTGTTGGTATGGATCTGAAAACTGTCAAGAAATGAGGCATACAGACATACTGAACTGTAAGCATGTACTTAAACTCTGTTTGTAGCTCATCCTATATGTGTATTAGTAGGTCTGTAGGTGGCCTCAGGTTAGAGGTAAGTTATTGCAACTTCAGGTATGGTGGCCTTGGCTACAACTATATAGGGGTGAAGGACTCAAGACTGGCTTCAGTCTTGACCTTGAAGCCAGGTCTTGTAGCCTCAGTCTGGGTAAACATGGCCTTGTCTACAACACTTAGTGTATGTGTACAGTGACTTCAAATTTTGGAGCTTAACTACGTAGCAATAATGCCAATTAGCCTGAAAGCAATGCAGTGAATTGCATTTGAATACTTGTGCATACAAAAAGTTGAAGAAGGGAGGCTGGGTAAAGAGGGGAGAATGCTAGGGAGGGAGAGAGAGAATTGGTTTTCTTAGAGTTTGAATGCAAGGGTCTGGAAGCAAAGCATAGCATAGACACTCTGTAGGGTTTGAAGTTTAGAACTATTTAAAGCAATCAGAAGACACAAGTAACACAATACAATGGACAATTAAGAAGGTCTTGCATTTAGAAAATAGAAAAATAGTTTGAAATTGAATTAGCTTGGAAGTTGCATTAGAAAGAAATGTTGCATTAGAAAACAAGTTGGAATCAGCCTTTTCTGTCAAGAACTGGGTTAACATCCTCTGTTTTGTTTGTAGAGACCCTGGAACACTTGCCTGTATAACAAGAGTATTACAGTATATCCTGTGAGGTTTATGAGCTTCATATGGCTTGTTTTCATAAGTGATAAGCTTATTTTCTTAATGGCTGTGATACTGTATCAAGGGTTCCTGCTTAGGCATTCAGGTACCGAAGATTAGAAAAATAATGATGAGACTTGTATAATGTCACACGTTACCGACCATCCTAGAGTTCAGGCAAAACATAGAAAATAACTTTCTCTTTTTACAGTCAGGTAAAAGTCAATGAATTTAAGAAAAATGTATGACATAAGGGAAAATTCAGGTAAATTTGATTGAACAAAACAGAAATTTGTCAGTCTGTTATACTGTATTTTGTCACATAAACAAACAGCATTGATACCGAATGATTGGCAATGATGGCAGTTTGTACAGTACAAGTCAAACTAGAAAAGGTTGAAATAATAATCCTAGAATTTTGAAAATTCATTTGGAAAAATGTAAGGAAAAAAATCAGGGAATTTTGTTTCTATAAACTACAAGAAATTTTTAGTATGTATTCATGCTGGTGAGATGAATCTGTTTTCAAACTTGCTCTGACATTTTTGAAATAAGACATTGGTGCTATTGAACTTAATAGTTGTACTCCTTATTAATGAGAAAAGGCTTGTACTAATACTTGTGTACTCACAACAATAGATACAGTAGTGCTCTCATACTCATGACATTGTACTCACACCACAAGTCTCTATCTGCATACTAGTACTCCTAAAATATGTGTGGACTCATCATACTGTAGCCAGAAAAACCTCAATTGTACTCATACTCATGACATTGTACAGACTTAAACAACAAGGATGTTTACTAGAAGTCATAAAAAAAATGTGTACTCATACACACAACCAAAGATACTTCACTTGTACTCATGACATTGTACTTACACTACAAGTCTGTATACTAGTACTCATAAAACAGATGTGTGCTCATACTCATAACCAGAGATACTTCACTTTTATTGTAAACATTACTACTCACTCTACAAGTCTGTGTACTAATGCTTATAACAAAGATGTGTACTCAATTATTGTAAAATGGATACCACTCTTGTACTCATGGCATTGTACTTACACTACAAGTCTGTGTACTAGCACTCAAAAAAGATGTGTACTCATACTCACAGCCAGATATACTTCACTTTTATTGTGAACGTTACTACTCACTCTACAAGTCTGTGTACTAATGCTCATAAAAAAGATGTGTACTCAATTCTTGTAATTCGAGATACAGGTACCACACTTGTACTCATAACATTGTACTTTACACTACAAGTCTGTGTATTAGCACTCAAAAAAAGATGTGTATTCATACTCACAACCAGAGATACTTCACTTTTATTGTGAACATTACTACTCACACTACAAGTCTGTGTACTAATGCTCACAAAAAAGATGCTCACAACCATAGAGGGGGCATTTATTTTCTAGTATAATGGGGTGACCATTGAATACGCACTTAAGAAATCTATCATTCCAAGATTGTGATATGGAATGTTAGGCTAGATGCTCACTTGACGGACAACCTACTACACTCATAAAAAGTGTGTTCTCATACAGTACTCACAACCAGAGATACTGTACTTCACTTGTACTCACACTATTGACATTGTACTCACACTATATAAGTCTGTGTTGTAGTACTTATATTAAAAAATGTGTACTTATACTTACAACCCGAGATACCTCATTTGTACTCATAACCAAGGCATTGAACTCATACATACACTGTACTCTTCACTTTCTGTACAGTAACAGCATGCTATTAGGTTCACATGAAAAAAGGCCACAATGTAAACACTACTTGACAGGCTGGAGATAATATGTTTTATGGGCCATCGCATGCTGATGTGTGACACACTTGTGGGAGTGTGACAATTGTTGGTTTAATACCAGGGGTCAAAATAAGCCTTCAACCTTTGGGGGTCAACCGGGCCCCTAGCCCATGGAATCTAGGGGCCAAATGAGAAATTAAGGGGCCCAAAACTTAAATAAAGGACTGTTACAGTGTACAGGTGCTTTTTACGTGCTTGAAAATGTGTATTATAGGTATATTATAGGTATCTTAAAGGAATAAGTAGAGGCTGAAACTAGCCTGAAACCAATCTGTCCACACCCTCTTAGACCAGTACTTCACAGCTGTACATGTTGCATGTAATGTACATTTTCAAAATTTTTTCTTAACTGCGGAATTTATTCCCCGGTGAAATGAAGGGTACTGTTCAATTCCCGCCAACAAGTCCGTCATGAATGCTAAATATAGTGTTCGACCGATCATCTGTCAGATAATCGGCATCGGGCCGATTATCGCACAATCGGTAAATAATCGGCATCGGTAAAATTTTGTCATTCAACCGATTACCACCACCGATTATTTGAAAACTGGAAACAGGGCTAAAATACACTTCAAAGTTTCTGCAAAAATCATTATAATTCACCAAAAAACGCATTTCTTTAAGTTCCCGCCCAAAATATCAGCACTGATACTCACATAACTTGCAACATTTTAAGCTCTCCAATAAATGATAGCGATCATCGTAATTGGTGCCGTAACTCTAGTGCAGCACAGTTCAGGTGCGTGAAAGGGCACACAGTATTACCTACAAGGTGTGCATGCCACGGACCATGCCACAATCTGCATACAAATTGTACTACAGGAAGAAATGACTTCGCGCTACGTTTTTTCAAGTTTCAGTGGTAACCACATCATCTGTACACATTTGGTGCACATACGTACCGTAGCAACTTCGGAAATTCGAGGCTTATTATCCTGCATAAATTATGCCACTTCCCACATTCCGTTCGCTAAGTTTTAATTACCTATGACCCGCACATGCGCACACGTAATTGCCGTACAGTTCTTGCGAAGTTGAAGTTCACCTACGAAGCACACCAGTACAGTGTGTAATACATAATGCAAGCTAAGTGCATTGCCCGCGCTTTTTACGTATCACGTTGGTCATGAACTACTCCGTGATCCTAACTGATGAACGAAGGGAAACGGGCCCGTGTTAAATTCACGCTGGAACGGCAACAGTTTTTCGATCACGGGAATTTATCAGGAATTAGTTTTACATTTCATTTGGAGAATCTTTTACATAAGACGTAAGTGTTGGGCAAGACGCTTTAAAATATATATCCATATCGTTATGGAACCAAGGGATGAGTAAATCAAGTAAATTGAGTGGAATGTTTAGTGGCCCTTAAGTGCCAAGGTAGATAGTTTTGCGTAAAACTGGGGTGGATAGGCTACTATATAGCACTACTACAGTCCAGTACAGACCTTTACACGAAATCTTTCGACATGATATTTGCCTGAGCGGCCCACCCGTAGTGTATCAGGTTTTGCAAATCCCCTCAGTCACTCATATTATTTATTTTAATCTCATTGGATAAACCCTACATCATTCATATGTGCAGTCAATGATCTAGGCCTACAGTGTGTACGTAACAGTACAGAAGCCACATTGCGATATTAGAACTGTACGCTACTGCATTACATGTGATAGATTTTTGACTGCATGGCTTTCACTGTACAAATAGGTTACTACGTTCGCCGAGTTTTCTAATAGCTAATAGTCCCGAAAAAAGTTTGTTCGCAATCTTCCAAAAATCGAAAGACTTCGAAATTGTATGTAATGTACAGTACTATACGAAGTGCTTTACCTAAAAAAGATGTGCACAAGTGCACCACGAGTTTAATTTGACCCTTTCCTTCTTGAAATATTTAGGAGCCAACCGGGCCCCTTCCCCTGTAGAATCT
This sequence comes from Holothuria leucospilota, assembly GCA_029531755.1. Lineage (NCBI taxonomy): Eukaryota > Metazoa > Echinodermata > Holothuroidea > Aspidochirotida > Holothuriidae > Holothuria > Holothuria leucospilota. Next base: position 2,960,599 of record CM055967.1, on the reverse strand, counting down.
ACGGGCCCGAGCGAATTTCTAGGAGCATCGGGCCCACGGGCGCCTGTTATTTCGAGCCCTGAATACAATGGATAAAACTTTACAGACCTTGCAAAGCAAAAGTAAAACATCTTTGTTTCTTTGTTTTCTCAGAGGAGGTTGTACTGAAGAAAAAATGTGTTATCATCCGTTTGGTAGACAGGAAGGATACAAACGAAGCTGTAATGGATATATACATCACATCAGGAAAGTCTAGAAGTAGACCAGTAGAGTCAACTGCACGAGGCTGGTAAGATTCTATTAAATCTTGGGTGTCAGTTATGTAAAGATGTTTGTCATGTGACGTCAGGATGTTTATGATTGCCGCTCTGTCAGTGACAGTTTGTCTTGAGAAGGTGAGTTAATGGTATCCACACACACATCATGGTATGAGGCAAAGGTGGGGGATCTTGGAGGCAGCAGTGCTCCCCACGTTAGAAGAAAAATGTGAAATTCAAGGCAAAAATGTCACTTTTACTGCAAAATTCATGTCACAATTGCTTGCCAGTTACACAAAATCTCACAACAAGCATCTCCGGCCCCTGTGTGAAATGTCTTCCCATATATGCTTAGGCAGAGACAGCTGGACTGTAGATAAACTTGTGATGCAAAGAAAGCTTTGCAGTAAAAATGCAGAGATGCCAAGTATCCCGATTAAGATGGATTTATTACAATTTTTGAGCTTTTATCCTGCCATTAAGAAAATCCTTGCCAAATTCCACTTTTAACAATTTACAACTACTAGGTCTCATGATATTTTGTCAAGTTAAAACCAACCTCTTTATTCAAGACGCTGCATTTTGGAATAGCACTTTACTCCATATGTGCACGTTAAAATTCAGGAAACAAAAGGCCCACATACATTGCATTGTAGATCCACCATCTGTGTTACTTGCCTTACGTATATGTGCATATGGACAGTAAGTCTTGCAGTCCAAAGCTGGCTTCAGGTAGCTAGCCCAGTGTTGCTTGTATTTTGTAGCCTACTGTAGCCTAACCATGCTCACCTCACTACCACACTAGCACTGTACTACCGTAATTCAAACTTACTGTTTAGGCCTGTAGGCTAGTGTGAATGACATGCTGTCTAGGCTAGTACTGCTGGAACTTTCATTAGTGTAACTAAGGGACGCTGTGAACTTAACAGCCTCCAAGAGAACACTATCTAGTGACAGTACTGTAAGTCTGAGCTGGGAAAAATGTCCATCCCTGAGAAAGAAAAAGAAAGTTAAAATCTTCCAACTTTTCACAATTGATTGTACTAGCCAAAAGTGACAGTACTTTATGCAAGTCAGACACCAATGACAAACAAGCCGTATGGCCCCATAGCCTAAGTACTGTATGCAGTGTGTTAGGCTAGCTCTACCTAGACTACACATGAGGATTTGGCCCCATAGCCTAAGTACTGTATGCAGTGTGTTAGGCTAGCTCTACCTAGACTACACATGAGGATATGGCCCCATAGCCTAAGTATTGTATGCAGTGTGTTAGGCTAGCACTGCCTAGACTACACATGAGGATCTGGATGGATACTACACAATGACCTTAAATTTGGTGGAGTCAAACATGCAGGGTAAAATCCTATAAGATTAAAATACATTCACTACTCACTTGCCTTAAGGCTAGACTATAGTTAGTCAAAGGGTTACAACTCTATATTCCAACGTCTCTGTCTTCCGAAAATTTCATCTCTTTTTTCCAAAACTGCTCTGTATTCCAACAGCCCTATATTTTGCCATCTCTGTGTTCCAACATCTGTCCATTCTGACAATTTCATCTCTACATTCACATTCTTAGATCGTCCAACACTTCTTTGTTCCGAAACCCCTCTGTTCTGATGTCTCAGTATTCCATTGTCTCTGTCTTCCAACAGATATGTGTCCAGCAGTCTGTATGTCTGAACCATTCACTCACATGAAACCTTGTGAAACCTACATGTAGATGGTGACTCCTCTCCAACCCCCTATTTCCCTCGGAAATGAAAAGAGACATACAGTATCTATTGGTTGACTTCTACAAGGAAAACAGCCAAGTGCAACCTCATTTCTGGGACCAATAAAGATGTAACATGAGGGTGGGATCAGTTCTGTGTTGTTAGCTGGTTTCCTGTAGATTAGGTGTTTACCTATTTCAAACAAAGACCTCCAAAATGAAATCAAACTTTAAAATTTCTCAAAAACATGCACTGCAAAAGTGACTGTAGTCTACATTTGCAATGTACAGGACATGCATGGACGTAGGCCTGTGCCTGCACAAACCTACAGCCTACAGTATGTACAAGGGTATATGCTGAGCAGGCTTTGATACAGCTACGCAAACTCATAACATGCCACAACCCAGGCTATACAGATCTGTTTCATTGGCATTTCACGTGCTGCTACGTTGTTGAAAACAAATAAAGTTAGGCCAACGTTTGTCCTAGCCTTAACCTAGGCTACTAACTTATCGTTACGCTGTTTTCGAACGGTGAGTCAGTTCGAATTAGACTCGTACTAGACGAAGTCTCCTTACCCGAGTGTCACTTGCAAGCAATTTCCATCTTGCGATTTCGTGATACAAAGGAGACTTTTCAAATGTGATCTAAAACTGTTTAGGCCTAGCCTACATCTGTGCACTGACAATATTGATACTGTTTCGGATCAAAGTAAAACCAGCGTGCTTACCCAGAACAGTTATCATGTGCTAGGGCCTCACGTTAGTTGCTTGACTTGTGCTGTAGGTTAACGTTAGACCTAACGTTAGTGGTTGGAAATGTCATGGCAGAGAGCTTGTTCTTTACGAGTGGAACGTAAACCAGACAGGTTTCTTTACTGACGTTGAGCTTTTCTTACAAAAAGAATGTAGGATACTGCAATTTGGATAAGGTTTGTTGATGCAGTACTTTGTCATTAGGCCTGCAGGGCATATTGGACAGTAGCCCCCGGCCATCGTTTCCATAGCATATATTCTATTCTTCGATTGAAAATCCCCTTGATGATTTTGGAGCTATATTTCTTTGAAATATAGTGCACAGAATACGTGGGGCCAACGCTATCTTTCTGGAATATGAAAGATGAGTTTAAGGTTAGTGAGTGCTCATCACTCATTTTACAACTGTATTTATATTATTACCCATCCCAGATAAAGGTCTAATATTGAGGTAAGAAATGCTGTATAATTTCTTCTTATCGGCGATGTACCAAAATCAGGCGGACGCACGATAGTTTGACACGCTTTTAAAGCTAACGTTAGAGCCTAGGCCTGTAAATTAAACACCTTACTCAGCGTGAAATACTTTAATTTCTCTGAAAAGGCCTGAAATATCGTTTGTAGCCTAGAAGCTGATTATTTGTTTGGATGTGCAACATTGCTGTCAACCAAAATATATTATTTATAATTTGGACAGTTACTGAAAAAAAATATACAGTTGAAGGCCCAGGCCTACCTAGCCTATACAAACAAACTGTTTACTGTAGTGTTAGAGCTGTGTTTACAATCATGTTGATCAAAAAGTTGCTCTCCATACACCCTATGTCTCTACACTGGATTAGAACATGGGTAACTGACCAATCACAAGCCAGCATTCTCAAAAAGTATTTATGAATGAGGGTTGTAAAAGAACATTTAAAAAGCTTTAATTGTGAAGTCACAGTTGGTATGAGATCCAGCTATGATGTAATGTTCCAGATTTCTCAGGCTTTTGCCAAGGTCTTTTTGTAACAAGAAAAGCAATTTTCTTTGAACACCTGGTGTTGCACAATATTTTAGAGGGAAAAAATGTTGCACATGGACTGGTGTGGCATGGTTTAGAATCACTAGGGTTCAGAGACTTGAATGAAATGCATAAAGGAATGTGGTGGAGAGCGGTGGGAGAAGTGCAGTAAAGTGGGGGAATGTGCGTTAAGGTGGGACAAAGGTTAGGGCAGGGGGTGTTATTGTTATTAAACCTCTGTGAGTAAGTTAACTTGAGACACATTAAACTATTAAATGTGGTCATTCCTGTATTAAGGCTGGAGAGACTAGTAGAAGCTGAGAAGTTTTAAAATGAGACACCTTACCCTTCACAGGTGAGATTTAATTTCAACGCATTCAAAATTAAATGTGGTGCCAAGAACTTTACATATTGTAAATGTAGATATTAAGTTTAAATTACTTTGTCTTTGCTTGTATTTGAAAACCTTCTTTTTCTCTTTTCTTTCAGGGAAATCAAAGATCTTGCCCTCTTTCTGAGGTACGGTCCGGTTGTTCATTCTCCATCAAATGGTCCAACACCTGCTGACTTGCCTTATCAATACCCGGTCAGACAAAATACTATCGAGTACAGCAACGAACCGTAAGTGCAGTTTAGGCTAGTCATGTCTTGCATTTATGTATAAAGTGTGCTGCACAGGGTTTTCAGTAGCAGCATAAACTTAGGGCATACAAGGAAGACTCATGGTATGTCAGGGCCCTAGCCTTTTTGCAAATGGTCAAAACCTGCAAAATTAATTTCCCCTGGGAAAGTCAAGAAGATGAAAGTCAGGTAATTTGATTGGCCCAAAAGAGGAAGTGGCCACTAGGTTTGGGTTACTCTTTATTTTTGGAGTCAGATACACGTGGCCCTATAAGTCACAACTCTGAATGGAGTTATGGTAAGACTCCTACGATGTCGTAACTGACATGGGAACGAACGTACATCACAGCAGTTATAGACAGACAGTTACTTGCCCTCAAATGAGTTTTAATATACCAGTAGGCCTACACTATCGGTTTCTAAATGTCTGAAATCTGAAATACCAATGTCAGAGAATGATAGTGGCCTTTAAAACTTGTGATAGAAAAAAGAAGGAGATCAAAAGTGCATTTGTGTTGAATAGCTGCATTAGAACCTGTGAAAAAAGACAAATGGAAACTCCAAAATATGATTCTGTGCATATTTTGGACAATATTGAAAAATTCTGTAGGAGTCGTGATTCCAAGGAAAGTGGAAATGTACTCCAGGCCAGGAATCAGGACTCTGAAGAAGGGGCACGTTAATGGTCCAAGCCTAGTGGTCAGTCTGTTGTATTTTGTCTTATATCCAAAGAGTACATTCGCTAGATGCCTAGCTATGGTGGCATTTTAGTAGGGTCAAACTGGAAACAGGCTGATGTGTTTATCTTTGAACATTGAAAATTCATCCTGGCAAAATCAGAAAATTCTATTTTTGTGAACTACTGGGAGCCTTGTATGTTTTGGTGTTTGTAACATGTGCAGTTGCTGGTACTCAGCATACAGTTGGAATGTCCTCAAAAAGTATAGTTTTGATGCCAAGGTCAAAGTGTGCTTATTTTCAAGATTAAATGCTTCTTTTCTTACTTTTACTCATGACTAGATTTGACCAACTTGAACTCATACGCATCACTGGAGTTTAAATATTTGTACTCAAACAGTCTGGACTAGTAATAGTCATGACACTATTAAAGTAAGATACTGTACTTGTGAAAAGGGTTAATTCACATGTATTTGTGCTGAAGACAGTTCATACCTGTACATTTGAAGTATTATACTTATGATTGTGTTGATCACAATTGTAACTCATCACTGGTGTTACTACACTGCACTCATGACTAGAGTCAATGTACTTTGACAGGAATTAGTAAACTATATACTTGAACTTCTGCTCTTGAAGGGACTTAAAACAGACTTAAAACATACTTATATCCTACTTGAACTCACTTTAACTTGAGCATGTCATGGAAATTTGTGGAAGTTAATATACTTGTATTCACAAGATAGTACTGAAACTGTACATTTGCCTTAATGGCACCTCCATGGTTTGCATTAACATGAATTTTCTAATGTCTGTTGCTACAGTAAATAACTTGCCACACATTACACAGGTTTTGTCCTTGAGCTTTGTAATGTATACAGTTCAATGATATCAGAAAATGTTCAGCCGACCCTTGACATCTTGAAACCATATGTGCTCTGCATAGTTAAGTACCACCACTGTGTGATAATAGATCTATTTGTATAACTGTATTCCAAACTTTAGAATTTAAATCTTGAGTCATCAGGTCCTCCTCAGGGTTCTCCACTGGTATGTTTTCTGTCCGGGGGCTCTTGTGATCGCCGTCCTGGGGGAGGGGTTTAGGAGAGGGGGACATCCCGTCCCCTTTGAGAAAATTTTGACAATTTAGGAGGGCTTAGATCGCAAATGGTACAATCTACGGCCTTGTTCTTAGCCTTCCCTATGAGTTCAAATCTGGGCATTTTGAGGTCATTTTTTTTTTTGCAAATTGCATTTTCTAAATATATTTGACTTGCAGATCTGAAGCTCCAGTTTCAACTTGGAAGTATTCAAGAATGAAGTAGTTCACGTTAATGGAAATTTCGGGTGAAAATCGGGAAACCTAGGGGACAGTTCATTTGAATGATTTCGTTTAGTATATGAGTTTGATGGTAACGGATTCCTACTGTGGAAACATATGAAAGAAATGCAGTAGCCTAAGTGCATATTGAACGATAAGAGCTCAGGTGCAAGTGAGCTGGGTTTGCATCTCCGATGTTTTATTATACATTGCTTGTCATGAGTATTTGAATTCAAATATAAAAGGCAGTTAAACGACTAAGTTGTGGTGTTTGTGATTGAGAGTACAGACAACTTCTTGACCGGGCGGGTCAATTTTCTATGCGGGCGGCAAAGTTTTGTCAGGGCGCTAAAGTAGTGTGGAAGATTTTGTACGGGCGGAGCCCCCGGACAAAACAGCTAGTGGAGAACACTGCTCCTAATGTTCCATCGAAAGTTGTACACATTATAACTGTAACATATTCTTGTGTAATGTGTAAACCTTTCATAGCCTCCGCACCAGGGTTAGTGCTGAGCTCTAAATTTAGTGGGTCCCTGCCCGGTTTTTCGGAGCCCTTTAAACTCTTAAACACTGAATTTAAGGGGTCCACCTGGAATTTAAGGGGTGCAAAACTTTTGGAAAGGAAGCCCCTTGCACTTGGCGCATGGACTTTTTCAAGCCCGGGAATATGGATTCGCTGCCTGCAGCAAAATTTTCTCTGCGTCCAAGCTTACTCTTCCGGATGCGCAAGAGGAAGTCTAACTTACAAACTGCGTCCATAGACAAAACAATGTATCTATAACATGCAGACGCATGAAAACCCGAACCCTGCTCTGCACTAGTTACCTCAATCCTACTATCTATATGCAAATTATTGCTAAGTTAAATGTACATATCAGTATGCATAAATTGCCAAATCAATGCATGTTAAGCAACCACTCCGATATTCTAAGATCAGAATTCGCTTTGCTTATATGTACAACCAGAGGCTCTTTCAACTACAAAGCCAGGACCTTTGTGAAATAATTTAACTAAAATCATTTATTTATATGTATTGCTATGCTGCATATTGTAAGCCTCCAGTGCAAGTTTTTCATTCAGGGTAAACTCTCTATTTATGGCAGTGAATGTTTGTTTCTTTAGCAGTTCCTCTATAGTACAGTCAATGACATTTGCTTGTTATCACACATTTTTTGAGAATGTGTGTGTTCAGACATTAAACTCTCTCTCTTCATATTTAATGCAGAGCACCAAGTGCAGCCGTTCCTGTCAGTTCACCCCTTTATCATAGACCTACATTAACTAGGCAAAGTACCATGAGGTCTCCAGAACACAAAGCACACATGTCTGGTAAGTTCCATCTTCCGGTTGCTTGGAAGACTTGTGCTTAAATGAGTGGGATGGTGGGGGGGGGGGTGAATAGAGGCATTTGCAAAGGTTTTAGAGTTTGGGCAAATGGGTGGTACTGATAGTGTACCATTATAAGATGAAAGTTTATTTTACGCTTTTCTAACAAATGTCGTGTCTCTTCTTGTGCCCTGATCACTTGCTTAAAAACATGTGACATTACTCTGTAAGATATGCACGGATGGAAACTTGTTGTATCACTTGCTTAAAAACATGTGACATTACTCTGTAAGATATGCACGGATGGAAACTTGTTGTAAACCTTGCTTAAAAACATGTGACATTACTCTGTTAGATATGCATGGATGGAAACTTGTAAACTTTGCTTAAAAACATGTGACATTACTCTGCTAGATATGCATGGATGGAAACTTGTTGTAAACCTGCATAGGCCTACTGTATTTGGAATAACATAATGCTGTACAATCAAAAGTTTACACACAACTTCCTGCTTTCAATTTTGTAAGACAGATCTTTTTTCACAGAGTTCCATGTCAATGGTGTCTTTATTTTCCAAACTTTTTTCTGTTGTGAAACTTGAAGTAATCTATTACAATGTGTAAGAACGGCCAATATGTATCAATGACTAGGCGAAAACACACATTGTTATGTTAAGTACAACACATACACATGGTAATGTGTATTTGGGTATAAGTGAGGCAGGATTTTTAGAAAGGGTTGTTTGTATATCAGTGAGTTGAAGGAGCCTAGTCAAAAATGGAGGATTATCAGTATATTTTCATTTAATAACTATTCAAATTAAAAGATAAGTTACCTTGGCATCATAACCATTGAAGGTGTTTGATGGTTTAACTGAAATTATACCTCAACATATTGCTATGGTTTATTTCTACAATTACTGACATCTTGTGTGATTATTTCACTTCATTGAGAGGTTTATCAACCTCCGTTTCTTTGGGCCATATACCTGAAAGGTGGCAGGGAATATACAAGGCACATACTATCATTTCCAGTAATTTATTCCTGTAGAAAGACAGTTACTTTCAGTTTATTTTTAATGCCTATTGCACATCATGCTGGTTACTGCCATATGTGGTACTGCTATGATGGGTAAGCATTTCCCTAAATATCTTTGCAGATATTTCAGAATGTAAAATATTGGTTATAAAAGGTAAAATGAGGGTGTTATTCTGCATGATTCGATAATGTAGTAAAAAAGCATTAATTTGGTTGACAATAGTCAAATATGAATTAGAATACCAGGGTCTACTTATTCAAATTAGGTTGACAGCATTTGTTCTTGTAAAAGAAGGAAAAAATGACTACCCTTTGAACAGCATTGGAATATTTTATCAGTTTCAAAACTAAAATTAGTACTTAAGTTAGGGCAGTGAGGGTGGACCAGCTGGCATAGAATGTCAAATGTTATTCCAGCTTCTAAGGTTAGTTTTAACATCAGGAATAAGCCTAGGCCTGTCATGCAAATGTCCTCATTGGAGGATACATGTTTCAGTTGTAAACATTTTCTTAATTCTGCCAATTTGACAAGACTGTATGGTTGAGTGGTAAATGGTCTCTTCACCTTATCTGTGACATAGTTTGAACCTCAAGTAGGTTGTGGAAGGATTTTGGGTCACATCCATCTTATTTCCGTCATTTACAGGTATTGATGGTGTCCCATTTATTTTGAATCCAGTGCTTGTTGCTGCTTCTAACCCAGACAGAGTAAGTTTTTTTATTCACGATTTGTACAGTTTTAAAACTGTGAGTAACTTAATTTAAATGGGCCATTTTTAAGCATTGGAAGTTCTTGAATATTTCATATGATGATCATTTTAAATTACTTAAAATCCATTTAAGGATTACATATCTCATAATGTTGTAGTCTCCAGTTCACTTTCAACTTTTTGATCATCCAGAACTAGAGTAATGTTGTCAGAAGGGATGTGCTCAACAAGTGTTATCTGTCCTTGAAAAGTGTTCAATAAGTGTTTGATTTCTTTTTCCAGAAAACTGAATGAACCTTGTTTATATTTGGTCACTTAATTAAGAGGGTACAGTATTTTTGTTTATGTTAATGAGAGAAGGCATACAAAAAGAAAGGAAACTTCTGTGCATGATAAATATAAAATTTTACGAGTGTTTTGATGTGTTCTCTCAGTATTGTTAGAATCTGTACTCATATGTAAATAAATTCGTCACAAAGTGTTTGGTCAACCAGTTTGTTAAGGATCTACGACCTTTAACAGTTTGCCTCAGGGGAATTTCCTAATGCATAATATTGTAAGATTACCCTTGAGTATTTCCTAGTCGTATGTGGAGGGTGGTTGGTATTGTCCATGTTTATTATTGCCCAGAATGTGTTCAACATACTTACAACTTTGGACTGTTTCACTACATAATTACAGAAAATCATGTTATTTAAATAGGATGTAGATTTTCCTTCCATGGATTTTATTTTGGTATCCTGTTTTTAATGAAGTGAGAGACTTAAAGGTAGGGAGTAGCTTTAAAGAACCAATATGATCCTGTACTTTGCTATCTTCAAAAATTGCATTCAAGGAAAACATGTTAAAATTTTCCTTGTCTCCAAAATTTGTTTAATCCCTGCATGGGTTTTCAACACACTGAATCAAAATGCCGTAAATCAGGAAAAACTTGATGAAACAAGTGATCACAAAATTAAAAATACAAACAGGACCATGCAAAAGATTTCAATTTACATCTCAGTCAGCAAAAGTTTTTGATTTTTCCATTGTTTCAAATTTATTTAAAATTTATTATGTGGCTAAAAAGTGTGGTGATAATAGTGTAAAAGACATAGAGCAAGCATATATGGATGTAATGATGGGATGGGGGGGAGTAGGGTAAATGTAGTTATATGCGTAGAAATCTTTTGTACGGTAGGTAAATATTTTAGTGAATTGTAAGATATGACGATATTAAAGGTTGAAAACTGTTGAAACATTGTTGCTATGTATGAAGGGACTTTGAGAGATAGGGATCAAATAGTAAAGGAATGGAAAGACAGATTGGAAGAGGGGGTGGGGGATGTGAGGGTAGATTTGCTTCAACAGAATAGGGAGGGAGGAGTGGGTGACAGCAGAAAATGCATGCTTTGTAGGCAAAGTGAACTGGAAAGTTGTGTCGTACTTATATTGCAAGTAGCCTATGTTACTGCTACTGATAGTTATCAATATCAGCCGATACCGATCTGATACTTGGGAAATAAGCATTCTGGGTACTAACCATAGGCTAGGGGGCAAAACGATGAAGTGTCCTTTCATCTTGATGAGGTAAAATAGTGGATGTTGCATTCAGAAATACTCAAATAGTGTACCATTTTTATGACATATGGGACGGTAAATATCAGTTAGGTAATATCGGCATTTAAGGTAAATTTGCCAATACTGATACAGGATGGAAATAGGGAATATCGGCTGATATGTACCAATGGTGAATGCAGATAATTGTTCCAATACTACGTGAAAGCATTTATACTGTAAAGTAGGGCATAAATGGCTTCATAAAATAGCAGCAAATATGTTTATGGTATTGTGTTACTAAAATGTTCATTGCCTGTGATAATTGTCAAGTGGACATTAAAAATGTTTTCTAGAATCTTTTAATATCTTCAAGCAGAGTCTCTTCCAGTATCCTATCAGTAAGATTACTTTTTCATGTTTCTACTTATGTCTTGTTTTCCCTCTTTTCTTTAGATTTCTGTCCCACAACTAGAACTCAAGACTAGAGAAGAAATCTTAAGGTTGTATGAATATGACTTCTCAACGGAAAGGTCAGTCAAGAGGCAAGCAGCGTTAACATCATAGTTTGGAAACAAAGAATCATAGGCAACTCACAAATGTCACTGGTCGATTCAGAAACCAGTCATGAGGCAGAAAAGGATGTATTTGTAAAGTGTGGTTATTAATAAGAGCCAGATATACAATGCAGTTGTAACAGGAATTATATTTTTTGTTTTTATAGCTTTATGTTAAATGTTGGATCATTGTTAAGGTTAACATTCCAGAAGAGGACAAACCAGATGAGGGATTCCAAAGAAATCTTGTGTGCAAAGTTCATTATAATTTTCATGAACCATAAACTATTCAGTTCAGTTGAAATGCACCAATGAATTTAAAAATGCCATTGTTGTACGTGGAAAATATCCCTTTGTAACCACTTCTAAAGTTATTTGTAAGAGAAATATTCTGAAACTGTCAAACAGTCAAATTTTGTTTTTCAAACACATTTACGTGTTTAAAATTCAAACCACAGATTTTACTCACAACATTAGGCATTATACACATCTTTCAGATAGCTAGAGAGGCTTTTCGTAGGATCCCATTGTCAAACTTTGAAATGATCACCCGGCCACATTTCCTTGCAGGATAACATTTCAAGTAAGATTCAGTTTTCAGGGGATTTTACCTTCTGTGAAAATTTCATCCCGTCTTTTAGTGGTTTTAGTGTACAACTGGCAAAGCTGACCTCACTAAAACAGGGTCTATCTTTACACTCCTTGATATTGCAGTCCATTTTGAGTCCAAGCTCATTCATAAGACTAGTTCCATTAAATTCTTTCACTTTACTTAACCCCCTGAAAAATATCTTTACCCCCGTATTTTAAAGTTAGATATCAGAGAACTTGCTTGTGTGTTTGTACCGTAAGTCTCCAGACAACTCAGAATAACTTCCCATCAAAACATCACCACCCAGGACAATATCCTATCTAGAACATCCCCACCCTTGACAATTTCTAAATTTGCAGTTGTTTTGGGAGTTTCCTGGCAGGTGAGGGGGCAATAATCATCGGTCGTAATGTTTTGGATGGATGTTGTCCTTGTGTGATTTGTTCAGAGGAAGTTATCTGGTCATGGTACCATGTCATTATGGAATTATACAGAATCATCTCAGGTTAAAAAAGGGTGGTGACTGCATAGAAAAAGTTTGAGTCCTGTACCCTTACCATATCCTGTTGAAAATATCATTTAGAGGCCTTCCCATAACATTGCAATGTTCAAAAAGTTATATCTGTAATGAAAGAGTGCCCTCTATCATAAGTAATTGAATAAATTTTAGATTACGGCAACACTAAAGGAGAACTGAATGTTATTTTTTGTAAGAATTTTAGTGGCTGCGTCTGCAGGACTTTAATTAATTATAGATGAAGCACACCCTCTACATCATATAGTTGGATAAGGGTGTCTGTTCTGATTGGTATTTTCAACAAGGCCTGGTGCATGTATGTCTGCATTGTGTGGTTGCCATGTGTCAGCAAAAAGCAAAGTTTACTGGTCAGTAAGAATTGGTGCATCAGTTTAGTACAGAAAGAACTGTCGGCTTAGCAACTTTTGATGGCTTCCCACATGCCTGTTAAATAATGGAAGAGCCTGAAGGAAAAGACACTCACCTTGAACAGAATTAAAGCCTAGCATTGGTGAAAAAAACTTAAAAAATGTTTGCAAGAGAGAGTAATCCTTTCTGCCAGTCAAGGACCTGTCCCTGTAATAAGAATACCTTACTCATTTATAGTTTGTGCACAAAGACTGCAGTTGTATTCTACAGTCAAACCACACATTGTAGTGGATTGCTTAAGACATACCACACTAAGTCAGCAAAATAGTTCACAATAAGTTTGGTGTTGCTTGCCAAAATTACCCATATGAAGGTGTGTATGTACGTTCCAGGTTTAAGTATGGCTTAGGCTTTACCATATTTTTGTCTCTGTTTGTAATGCGTATGTAAATGAAATTCAGTATGCATCACTGTAGCAAATATATATGACACCAGTGAACACTTTCACAGTGCAGTTGGTACAAAATATAGGGAAATTTAGGTCTGGCCTAGTTCAGAGCAGCTTTGGCTAGTTAGATTCACACATTGAAAGCCAGTTGATAAAGGGGTCAGTTTACATGTTGTTGTATCTGAAAGTGAAATTTCATCTAAATGTGCTTACTCTTTCATACATTTGCTCAATTTTCTTCAAAAAATGTTTGTTAGGATTGTGATATGGTGCAGTTGTGCTCTTTCTAATGTTATGTACAGGTTACTTTTTCCAAAGTCCCCTCGACTCTTTGTCAAAGAACTAAAGGGCAAAAACCACACATTATTCCTGAAGAAGTGTCATGTACAGCAGGGGTCTCCAAACTTTTTTGCTTGGTGGCCCAACTTTCTACTCCGGAATCTTGGTGGCCCTCAAATTGATGAGTCAGTGAGAGGAGTTTGATTTTACTTGGTTAGGCAGTGGTAATAAAGCAGATCACTGGTTCTTAGATTAGAATCATTCCCATTGATTCTTTTTAATGAGAAATTTGGCAATTATTTTTCGCTCCGGAATCCTTTTTGCGACCCTCCGAAATATTTTGGCAACACTTTTGAGGGTCGCGACCCCTAGTTTTCCAACCCCTGATGTACAGGTTACTGTAAAGGTGATGTGATGGGTTGGATATTACCACTGTGACTACGCTGTATATGTTCAGGGGTGAGCACTTAAAGATAGCAGTTTATGTGGTATGTACATGAGTATCAGCAGTATATCCAGTGGGGGCTGGGGTGGGAAACAGGGGGAACAGTGTCCCTAGCACTGCAACAGAAGTTTTCAGGGATTCAACTGGGAGATGAAAGATCAAGTAAGCACAAGTAATAAAAATTGAATTTGTTGAGCCTTAAAACAGGGACAAACTTCCACACCCTCCCCCTCCCCTCTCACTCTTCCCAAATAAACAGGCTGGCTATGTACAGGGTTGGAATAAATGGTTTATCCTCGACTCCTTCCCATTCAAATAGAGATGAAGTTCACACCTAATAATGACAAAAAGTGACACATTGATGGCATTTTTATCCAACTTTCACCTGGACACTGGTCCATTGTAGCCTATATTGCAAGACAAGCTTTATACTCAATTCTTAATTGCCTCTTACATTTGCACTGGAGTGCAAACTGTGAAAAAAAAAAATTTCATGTTTTTTCACCAACAACTTGTATTTTTGAATATGCATGAACAGCAGGGTGACACTTTAACAGAGGGGCATAGAGGTAGGCATAACCTTTGACCTCTGCTTTAATTGGGGGTTTCGTGAAAAAGTTTGAGGCCTTTTGAACTTGTTACTGTTGTGAATTTGTACATATTTACTCAGTTTTTTATGGTAGTGTGGATAAAACTGAATAAAGAAAAATATATTATGGAATTGTATCATATTTGAAAACATCATTTTATAACCAAGATGACTTAATATTTTACATATATAGCAAACTGAAGATATTTTGTAGAAAAAAATGAGGCTTTAGTTATTTTGATGAAGTAGAGGTAGCAGAGAAGTAAATAAAAGTGTAAAGGAATAAATGCAGCAGAAATCTGATAAATATGCAGAAATAGGGAAAAATTGTGATAAAAAAGGGTGATGAGGTTGTAATATCTCTATTAAATGACAGAATCTCTTGCATCATGCCTGCTAGCCTGCATAGCTGCTGGCCATATGCTTTTCCCTAAATTAATGAGAATATAAAGCTAGTGTGTGAGGCTAGGAATGAGTGTGTAAATTATCTGTTCAGCAGGCTAAATGTTTCTGTGCAACTTGGCTTTAGGCATGTTACTATTAGCAATATTTTCTGTAAATAAATCAACTTTTCTTTTAAATGTTAATACTTTGTCATGGAATATCCTTGGTGCTATGAGCCAGCTTGATTACCATGTGTCAAAGCATCTACATTTCAGCATTGTAACATTTTCCAAAAAAGCAGGTTTCAGAAAGAAACAAAACACTGGTCAAGAAGCTACGAAATCACATGTCTCTTCGAGTTTTTTTTTTTCTTTTTTAAAGTATAATACCTTTAGCTGCCATTCTTTTGAGAAATGAACACAGGAATTTGATGAAAATTTCATTAGAATGCTTATAATAAGTTTCTCTTTTACGAAACAATTATAAATCTGGGTCAGAAGTTTTCTTCAGAATTGTCAACCATACTAACAGAAGTCACTGATTTCTTAACTATATTTGATACACCAGTTGCTGTAACAATGCATGTACTAGTGATGATAGGTTTCTAACTTAGGACATTTTATTGTATAAGGTTGATTCTGGTCATCTGTGTGATCAGAACATATGTTTTTGGTTTGAAATGTGCAATTGTATGTCAACATGGGACAACATTCTGGAATTACTGTTAAAAAATGTGGTTTGGGCAGAAGCTGAATTTAGACACTCTTTGAAATCCAAAATTGAAATAGACGTGGTAAGCAGTTTGGAAGTTATTCATCATCGGGTGCTGTTATTTTTCTTGAAGGAATTTCTTCTTTTTTTTTTACTTTCTGTACTGTTTCCACGTTATGTAATGTGAAGTCGTTATTTAAGGAAATGGTTCTCACACTTTTCCATGATGTAAAGCTAATTTTACTGAACTTTTAACTAATGAAATATAAGAAGATCAAAATATAAGGTTTAAGAAGGTATAAAAAATTTTATAAAACAAATCTGTTGACTGGAATCAGACTCGTAGTGTGAATACAATGTCATGAGTACAAGTATCGTGTTTCTAGTTTGGAGTGTGAGTACACAACTTTAAATAAGCATCAGTTCCGAGATCAGAAAGTTGGTGAGTATGAGTACAAAGCTATTCTCACCAGTAAATGTACAGATATATGTGCCAAAGTGTGAGTATTAATACATACTTACACAAGTCTAACCCTTAGTTTGAGGTGTTTTGATTTAAGGATTTATTGACCTTCAATGAAGTGGCTGGGGGTTATCAACAGTGTTGTAACGAGTCGTGACTTGAGTCACTTATTTCAAAAGGGAAATGACTGGAGCAATTGTATCATAATTTTCCTCATAGAAATAGTACAATGACTTGAGTCATGGACTCGACTCGAGTCACTTTGAAGTAGTAAATGGCTCGACTCAACTGCAAAATTGAGTGACTCCTTTCAACATTGGTTATCAAATGATGGTATCTCATGGAATTTTGTCTGAAATATTCTCGATTTTTGTATGAAACATGGGGGAAACTATTGAAGAAAGTATGTGCAGTCACCCCAATCAAAGAATAAGATTATGACTTTCCTTGTGGTAACATAAAGACATACTAAAACACTGTGGGAGTTTACTTACTTATGTGCATACACAATTAAGTGCAAATGTTGCCTTTCATATCCTTTTTGTCGATAGAGTTCCAAGTAGGAAATAGTTGTCTTAAATTTTGCAAAGTTAGGCATCAACATGACTGCTGAAAATCGTTAAGGCTTTGTAAGCATTTCCTGCGAGTTCAGTTACATTAAAGCCTATTGTAATCCCAAATATAAGACACTTTGCCTTTGTGCAAGGGACTGAAAAAGTGAATAAACAACAACAAAAAACCCTGTTTGTTGTAAAACTTGAAAAGTGGTGGACAGCAAAATGTATCTTCACTTTAAACGTTTCTCATGATCAGTTTTACCTGACCCTTTAACATAGCGCCACCTGTGTCCTTCAAGTTATTAACTTCTTTATTAGAAGAATAAAACACCCAGCTCGCCTTATTTTTTCTCAGATGCTTGAGACAAAAGTCTGTTTCACACGCCTAGACTTATTAAGTTGTAACAGTCGTGGAAGCGGAAACACAGGTTGAAGGGTTCCGTGGATTTTCATCCCCGGAGGGGGTAAAGCCCGTTGTTGAATCCGAGTAATCTTTCATTGTATCTTATAACGGAGAATATTGACATCGATAGAGTGTATTGATAGTTTTTGCTTGTTTGTAAACTACGCAGAAAAATCAATTCAAATGTTCCAGGAAACTGTGATCACCTGATGGTGCTGGTTTATGTAGGCTATTCCTGGGGGCAATACTAACTTTTGGCAGAGTTCTATGAAGTATCTCTTGAAATAAAAGCTCTTTCGTGAAATTAGAATAAATTGGAAGCAGGGCATAAATTCATAAGCAAAATTTCATGACTGAGTAATCGTACTGGTTATGTTTACTTTAGCTTTATTTTATTATATTATATTTTTAATTCTGTTTGTGGGTCAATAAGCTCTGGTGTCACATACTACGCTTTGTTCAAACGGATGATCCGGGAAATAGGAGATTGAACTACGGATGATAACCTGCAATATTCTTCCCTCTTGGGTTGGTCTTCGTGACACTACTGAAGACATACTAATCTTGTAGTTGTTCAGTTACCATGATAGAAAAGCTCTGGGTACATCTTTGTAGGGGTGAAGGTAATCATATATTAAATTCAAACCAATGTTTCGCAACCCCAATTAACTGCGGTTACATTCACCCTCTTCTGTTCTACTTTCATCAGTATCCCATATCTTTTACGATGAGCTGCAATTCTGTTGTTATAACCCCTCGGGCTGTCCCCAACACAAAGCATTCGAGTGGGCGGCGAGGGGTGCTGCTCATGGACTTGAGCGTGGCGAAACCAACTTGAAGAAGATGTTTGGAAAGAATCGAGTAATTCGCTGACGGAAAAGGATTCAGTTCAAGATTTCCTCCGTCAAAACGGTTCATCCCCCAGAGACAATCATCCCGTATCAGTAGTTTGCCTATGTCCCATACTGAAAAGAAATACCCTCATCCAAACTTTATATGCGCCGGCTGAGAGCGATTGCCGATATGGTGTTGCCTTTTCATGTGGAAGCTGAGTTCTTCTCATTTGAGAGGTGTTCAATGCCTGCAGAGGGACTTCTCAAAGAGCGGGCAGGTTCACAGTTAAAAATATTAGGACGGTTTAATCGAAGGAATTTATCAAGAAGGGATTAGTTACGAGGGAGAGCCATTGACAACGCACTGTTAACGTCCATAAATGCCATTCAAACTATTCAGGAAGAATCGCGCTGCACCCCGGTCCCCGGGTGTCACACTCCTCGAGGCCATGACCTCATTCAAGCTAACAAGATTTACAGAACTGGAAGGAGTAAGCGACTATTCCAGGCCATGGACACGGTTTTGAGGATCGATTTGTAACAGTAGGGATTCTACTTATAACGTTGATCTATATGGTGAAGATATCGATTAAAAGCTGAAAGAGATTTTATTTGCCTATTAGATGAATTGAATCACCATCTAGAAATAGTGTAGGAATCAAGTGTTTGTGAAATAGGCCTACTTCCAATAGGAGCACTGTTTCGAAGAGTTAATTGTTATTCTGTCTCAAGAACGACTAGAAAAACTTCTGGCCATTCCTTGGTATTCCGGGGAGATGCCTTATACAGTCTACTATTACTGGGAATTCAACTGAGGGCAACCACCTACTTCCAATGACTTTGCATGTTAGTCTATTAAAGTCAAGCAGTAAAAACACACTTGATCGAATTTACAAATACTATTTGCAGAAGTCGTCGTAAATTCCTAATCAAATAGCAATTGTTTGTAAAGTATGTACACGCTCGGAGGTTGTAAGTTTGAGAATACGTTCAATCTGCCTTTTGTTCGTAACTTTAGTTACTATGACAACGCCTGTCGATGACGCTTTGTATGAGGTAATTCGCGGCCACTGCTTCAGTGTTTCTTAGACTGCTGTCAAATGGTTTCACTCACTCAGGTATTTTTGTATTATAATCATTTGACAAGCGAGGTATCATGGGTATATTCGATACAAGAAAATCAACGAAGTAAATATTCGTTGCAATAACTTACAATTTAATTCGCCAAATATCCCAGCTGTTAAATGTATAAGTTGTTTTTCACGTGAATATTTTGGACAAGAGTTCATTGGACCAACTCAAAGTAGCCTCCTGTCATCAGCTGTTGAAAGGAATTCAGTTTCGTTGCGGACAGGCTTTGTGCAAGCTTAAACCCTTTTGATTAGTTGAATATTTTGATAAATCGCGAATCTGGACTTGGAATTACCTACAACAAAGACATCGACAAAGGTGACGGAAAACAGCTAGCTTTGTTTTTCGAGCTTATAAATGAAAGGTAAGGTTAGAGTTGTAGTGGGTGGACACAATATAGTGCACTTATAGTCGGGTTTGCATACGTTGAGGTTGCCTATCATAATTGATGGTGACATGACCCATTGTCTTAACCAGAATTTTCATACCAGCAGGTTATGTATGGTACTAATTATTTTATATAAGAAAAGATAACTTTTGGCTCCAGGCTTCTGACCAGTAGCGTAGCCCGACCTGTTTTTCTCAGTTCTCATCGTCCGGAGCTAAGGAGGCTGCACTCGCTGGGCTTTAACACAGGGGAGGGGACTGCGAGTGGTACATTACAAATTAGTTGGAATGAAGGTGAGCGCTGCTTTAATGCAGTTTTTCAAGTCAGATGAGGGGCGTGATTTGAGGAAATATGCAGGAGGCAGGGGCTTGTGGGAAACGAAGCTGACGGACAATGCCTCCATATCCCCCCTCCCAGGTAGCCCTCTGACATTCCCATTGTTACATAATGACTGGCGTGATGGCTGGTGAAGGTCTTTTAGTGGCAAATTGTCGGGTGTATTCAGGTTACATTTAACGATGCAGGTTGTTCGAATCGACTTGGCATCTTAAAATTAAAGTGATTAGTTGAGGCATGAAAGTAGAGACCTTGGAGGTACGAAAAAAGTGTGCAACTGTGCAGGGCATTTAATCATTTGCTACTACCACACGGGATGTGTTTTCGTTCACTTCCCCCTTTTTGAGACATTAATATTCATTTTATCTAGACTAATTACTGTTTAACCCCGTTTTCTCTGAAAAGAGGATCATCCAAGGACCTTAGACAGCTACGTCATGAATCGAGGTACCGGTCAGACACAGTGTCCCACAATGTAATAAATTGACAGTTTACAGGTCAAATTCCATAGTAAGGGTATTTACAGACTTGTATGTTCACACCTATAGAGCCACGATATCTTATCCTTGTTTAAATTTGCATTCCGTGACAGAAACGTATTGCCCTTGAAATGTTCCTTCTTCTATCATGGTAACAGATACTTGATTGTATAGTTGCCCTCATTTGGCCTTTCATAACCATATTACGTATGGTTACTTACCGGGTTTTTATTAGGAATGGACTATTTGATCTAGAAAATGGGTCATTGAGACTTCCTGTTTAAAACAATTTAGAAATCAGGGAATGACATTCGGTCTCAGCTGCAAAAACACAGTCATTCACCATGCATGGTCAGCCTGGTACCATCGTGCTGTTAAACATGTCCCTACATTTGTGACTGACCGGAGGCTATAGCTTATACATACGGTAAGTTCTCTTTCTCTTTCTAAGTTAAGAAAACATGGCTATAGCATTTCCGGCCTCCGACAACCCGAAGTGGATGACTTACTCTTTCGTGGCGTCACAAACGTGAGGTAGCGGTCTGATTTAAGGGAGAATGTGTAAGCTAGGCCAGCTGCGGAGGCGGTCACTACATATGAAGCAGCTGATTTACGAGAACTAAGTCTAATTTGTTATAGGGTGCATGGGCGGCGATCCCGGGGGGACAGGGGGACATGCATGTCCCCCAATATTTGAGAAATCGCCCATTGACTTTGATTTATCACACAGTAAATTATTTGAAATGGGGTCATGCCCCCCCCCCCCAATGTTGAGAACAAATCGCCGCCTTGATAGGGTGTGTAATTGAACACGTTTTATTACAACCGTATTCAAATCTAGTTCTTCGTGAAAAATTATCGCCAGCCTAGAAATGCCGCAGATTAATGTGTTATGACCTGCTGAGGTACTCCTTAAAATCTTTGGAGTGAAAAATTTCACTCTTTTAGAGTGAATGTTTAACCTTAATTTTAGAGTCATCCCTAATTTCACTCTTTGGAATTTAGAGAGTAAAGTACAACTCATTAGTGATAGTTCCATTGGAATTATTTAATATTTTTACCAGTTCTCAAAACTAAATCATGCCCGTAACCTGACCCCCCCCCCCCTTCCTCTAATATAGAACGGTTCCGGTCAGGCCGACTCCTAAACATAAATTAACTTCAACAATTGCAAAATGATGCATTACTTAGCTCCTCAGTATCCTTGATAATTCAAGCAGTCTCATGTATTATCGCCTCAGACAAGACCCCATCCCTAAGCGTTTTCACTCATAACTTATTTCTGATGTAACAAATTCTATATCAAGGTCCGTTCAAATGGAAAAGCATCCCCCTTTCGGCCAAACAAACTGGTTACAAACCTGTAAACCTCGTAAAAGTTTGGCCATTTCTGCAAGGAATAAGTCATAAAGGCATAATGATGTGCAACGCTGTATACGTAGTTGACCAGACAGTATTTCTTTGGTAACGCAATATAAATTACCTGATTTAATTATTCGACATGTTTTGATGCAGTAGTTTGGTCTACAATGACTCTTTTGTATGAAGTTAGTTAGATGAGTGTTAACGTCCCAGTTTCCAACAAATTGGTTCAAGTCGAGACGACCACGGCCTTTTTTCCAGTTGTGGCTCACTGGCTTGTTTTCCCTACTCCATTGCTTATGCTGAGCACCAAGCACAAAGGCAGTAGGTTCCATTTTGAAAGTCTTTGGTATGACCCGGCCAGGATTTGAACCCTAGACCTTTTGTATGGAGACAACTTAGGAAGCATATTGTAGGTCACATCAAAATTAAAACTGTCTTTAAAATGAAAGCTGAACAAATGGTCGAATAAAAATAATTTGTGATCAGTCACACCCTTCACTTCACATTTTGAGCTTATGTTTATCATGATGAAAAGGCATGTAAAATATGAATTGACGGGTCAAATCAGTGGCTTAGCTAGGGTGGGGGGGGGGGCAGGGGGCGGTCCCCCACACCACAAAGCCTCCGAAGGCCTCTGTCGAAAATTTCTAGTCTCTGTTGGAAATAAATAAAAACAATTCATTTGAAACACTTACAACACTTCTTATGTTTTTAAGCAGAATTACACATCGAAATGGTTACTAACAAGGCCTGAAAGTGTCTGATTTAAGGTAATCTCGGAGATATTTTAATCTATTTTTTCCGTCCCGCTACACGCCAGATGATGGTGGCGCTACGCTTAGATAGTACATCATTACTTCAAGATAATAATCTGTCGGAAATTTTTTGCTTTTGTCCCCCCCCCCCACACACACGCACACACACACACACACACACACACACACAAAACATCTAGCTACGCCACTAGGTCAAATCATCAATTTTGAAGTAAAATGTGGCGACTGTCCACGTTTATAGAGTTTTGTACATTTAAATCTATATATGACCTAAAAAGGTAAGGATTACACTAGTTTGCTGGTACGGTGCGTCTTGTCTAGGTGCTGTCATTGCCTAGGAAATTAGTTGTTGGACTTATCGGGAAGACACCTTTAGACATTTGTAATTACCACGTCGAGTGTTATCTATGATTCTTTTGATATCTATCAGAATAGCAGGACCCGCACGCAGGCGCGTAGCCAAGGGGGCGAAGGGGGCAGCCACCCCCGAGAATATATTTGGTATTTTTTAATGTTTATTTTTACAATATTGCTAGTGTTTCCCCTATTTATATGAGGTAAAGGCCTGGCAAGTGCCATTTCCAGCGATCTGGAAGACATTTTGGCCAAAATTTTCTTGCGCTTCGCGCCAACCCGTGGTGGCGCGGAGAGCTGAGAGTCTGTCTATGCTTCTCCCTCCCCCACCCCCTTGACAAATTCCTGGCTACTCTACACACACGGTGCGGTTTTGCCTTCGATTTCTTAAGACAAGACGTGAAGTGACGACCTTTCGTCATACCTTGTATATTTTACGCCACGATTAGCTACGATTTTGTCGCAGATTAGACTATCGTAGTTCGGGCCTATCGCAAAGCTTTGAACATCTTAACTTTACGACACGATTTGATACAGTTTTGTCGCAGCCTGAATACGGTAGGCTGTTGTGGGTTAACAGGGAAATAGGGCCGCAAAGCTTTACACATGTTCAAAGCTTTCTGCCTCGTGCGTAGTGAATCTAAAGTAAAGTAATTCTCTTACCATGTACCTCATATTCTATTGCCTGCAATACCACACGAGATCGTGTCGTGTCGTATCTGTAGGATCGTCGCATGGCGTGAAGTTGCACTGTTAAAAAACGCTTAGGGAAAACTGCATAGTGTGTGCGCATACCTGGCTTTATAGGAAGCGGGAGAAATCATCTTCGCTGTCAAGCAAAATGGTTTAACTTAAAGGTTTGTACAGGCTATTCGTAAAGCAGTGTCACAGCGCAGATGAATATTACAGTTAACTTTACTAAAGAAACAAAGTCATTTTAGACAAGTTTGCCAGGAAACATATAGATATTGATAGTGTTGATTTGTCTGCGCTTATTGTTATAATCTGGGGGTCGCTTGAGATTTTTTTAGGGGCCCGGCTTGGGGGAGGTCATGAACGAGTAAAGAGGAAACAAATCCACTTAAACTGTTGTTTCGGGAGTCACAACATTGACTGAGATGGCGTGATGGAATCGTCGGTCAGAAAGGGTGACCTCAAGAACTACTGATCTACCCGGTACTTTTTATTGTTCCTTTTCTTACACTAGTTTCAGAAAATGGCTTAACCAGTCAACAACAAACTTTCCTTAACAAATTACTCAGTACCCACTTTTTTATGTAAGCAAATAAGTATTTATTTTGTATACATCAAGTCATTCTTTTTGTCAGTCTGCTCGTGATAGCTGACACTGTGTTTTATTTTGTACTACACACATTCAATATTTCTGTTTATATAACACCTTATTAATTTCTCTACATTTGATTGGAGGACTGGTGGTCACATGCCATTGGTGATTCGGCACTATCATCAAGATTGTGGTGCTCGACCGTTGGTTAGTATATACTAACCCACGGTCGTTGGTTAGTATATACTAACCAACGGCAATGACGTCACCGATCATTGCAGTACGTACAAGCTATGCCGCGACTCAAATTGGGGACCGTACATTGCATATCGTACGTAATAGGCACGTAAACGCGTATCGAGCAAACGACAAACCATGGAGCTGCGCTACACGGACAAACACGAACCATCGTGGCCTCAAAAACACAACTTTAACCAACGACTAGATCAAGGTAGATAGTTATAAGGTGACATGAGTCTAGGGAGAGAACGTCATCCCTAAACCCCAAAATACGGTTAAATAGTACTCATTCGTATGATATCCTTGTTATATGTGATTCGGAGATTGCTTATTTTAGAGGCCACTTAACCCTAACCTAACCCCTAAACTGACTTAACCCTAACCTTATCCCTAACCAAACCCCAGGCAAAATCGAACCCCCAGGTGGAACCCCTGAAAAACCCCGTTTTAACAATAGGGTGACGTTCTCTCCTTAGTCGCATGTAATAAGGTGTTATATAAAACAAATAATGAATGTTTTTCATTCGTGCGATAGTATGAATTATATTTCATTCGTTGAAAGATTTAACATTCTATTCAACTCGGCTTCGCCTCGTTGAATAGAACGTTCAATCTTTCAACTCATGAAATATAATTCATACTATCGCACTCATAAACATTCATTATTTGTATATTAATACCGGTGATATGTTAGAAATAGCTGCTTATGTTACTGCCGTATCAAACCACCTGTATGTAATAAAATAATTGCAGACTCTTGGGAAATAACATTGCAAAGTAATCTGGGGACTTGACAAGCTCTTCGACCAAAAAAAAAAAAAAACAATCACAAAGTTTCATATGCACTTATGGAGTTAAATAACAAGAAAATGATGTAGGATCTATCGTATGTATTGAAAACCACACACGGTGGTTGCTACAAATCGAATTGGACATATTGAACGTTAATTAGCGTTCAATTGGTATAATATGATATACCGTGGGCAACTTCAGTAATTCTTACCTTCCCAGCAAACTTTAACGACTCGATGTTAGAATCCTAACATCGATGGAGTTTCAGTAGCCCGTAGCGCATGGGGAGGGGACTCACGAGAAGGCGATCTCCTCACTCAGGTCTCTTAGTGGTACTTTTAAATTGTTCAACATGAATTTAAGGTTTTCAAGGCGTAACAAGACCTGTAAGTGTCATTTCCAACCATCTAAAAGGTAAATTTTTGGTACGGTGCAGCTTTCTTACCTATATGGGCATCATATAACGGTGGCGCTAAAGAGATGGGGCCATGAAGTTTAAATTGCTGGCCCTCTCCCCGTCCAACGGAAAATCGTTGGTGCCCCTGGAGGTATTTACTATGTTAACAGACTCAGTGGCGCATAAAAGTACACAGACTCACGTGGCGCATAAAAGTACATAGCCAGTGAAACTGACATTTCAACTAATAGAGCTGTGGACTGCAACTGCCTTCTGGTAAGAGAGGAAGATAGACCCAATCCTAAAGATATTGTTTGTTTCAAAGAAGCTTCGGTGGCTAACATTTCTTCATTTGTCTCTGCCTGCTCCCGTTTCCATTTGATCCCGGCGATCAGTCCCACTTTTTAAGCCCCTGTCCTGTCCCTGCAGGGAATATAAAGATAACTTACATTATTAGGAAATAACAATCTTCGAAAGAAATCATCTGTTCTTGTATGATGCATCTTATTTGGGCAAATAAATTTACGCCAGTCTGGTAGAAGCGTTCCTGAGATGAAAATCTATTTGCGGGATTTTTACTGTTCTAGAGTAAAAATGAAACTTGCTGTTGGCACTTTAAATGCAGGGACTGTGAATTTGTGTTACCCTAATTCGTGACCTTTTTAATCGATCATGAGGCAGTAAATTTTATTTTTTCTCACTGACTATTGCAAGATAAAACTCTTGGCGTTTTAAAAATGTAGTAGTTTTGTTCTGGAACATCAAAAAGATACCTGTAAGAAAAGTAAGAGAGATGTGAAAAGAAACTGTTAAGTAGTTTTGGAGTAATCGCTTAGTCCCTCGCCTAAATATGCAGGCTGAGCCGGCAAGCTGTAACGCCGTATAGGGTATACTCTATGATTTGTCTGAGGATCAGGCTCGTCTTTACTGGGTCAGGAGCGCTGACCCCACCCATTCCACGTCAGAAAAAATTGTCCCTAGAAAAATTTAAGAAAAAACTTTGTTATTGCCTTAATCTATCTTAACATATTGCGCCCCCCCCCCAAATTAATTCACCCCATCCCGGAAGTTATATAATCGCCTCCATCAAAACCCTCTCTGGCTACTGGCCTGTTGAGGACGTTACCATGGTTACGTTTTCTATGAAAGAAAGAAAGACAGGTTACAATTTCCTTAAACAGGATAAACCAGACAATTTGTGTTAGTTGCGGTATGAAATTTTATCATTGAATAATTTTTAAGTTGTCTGAAGCCTACGTCTGCATAGCCTGCGGATTGGACGAGGATTTCGTTTCAGCTCATCGCTACGTGAAACTTTTTCAAAGGGCGGCAGTACCGTGTAGCGAAAGGCAACGAAAACCGCTATGGAGGCTAGCTAACGTGTGCCGATCAGATTTCTTACGGTGAATCATCAGGGAGCTTATTTACATTTCTAGTAAAATATGGTGCTATTTTTTTTTAAATAGTGAAGCAGGGAAGTCTTCTAAAAGATCTTATCGGTCTTTACATAACAGCCGGGAGGTGTTAGGTCCTAACACAAATTTGAGAGTGGTGAATAGCCATGGCATTGACGGTTGTCTGGTTTATTAAGATATTTCAGGATAAATTAAGTGACATGTTGTCACACCATTCATTTATAGGCTGCACTTAAATTTCTGGCTAATATAGCTGTTTATAATGTATTCTTATTTGTTGCAAAATCTGATTCGAGCAGTGAAAAGCTACAAACTAACTTCGTCACCTTTCGAATACTGTACCAAAATAGTTTAATATATCTTTATGGCTGGTGTATGCCATTTACGTTCAACAACATAGACGTCAAAGGGATCAAATTGCCAACTTGCATTTGGCAAATTGGTGAAACAAACATTCATTGTTACAACAAATAAATGAATTACAATGACGTGACCACTCAATCTAAAAAGATATTTTTCTTACGCTCCTAAAATACCTTTTACCTTGCGTCCTGAAAGAAGCTTCAGATAATTTAATTGCATCAATGCCACCATAAGAAGAGTGTTGATGGATGCGACCAATCTGCTTCTTTTTAAAATAATACAATTGGGCAATTTATAACTCAATCGACTTTGTGGAGTTGTATCAACGACGTTATTAAATGCGTCATGAGTTGACGCATAGCGCATTGGATGACGTCAGTGTCGGACCTCATCATAGATCTGTATACTGGCATTTAACCTTCAATTATTCAATGTATTATGAGTTTATTTATTTTTCTGCTGTGCGTACATACTGGTTACTACCTCAAGTTCTGCGCTTGAGCTGTAACTTACAATATGGCAATCTGTCTCTTGCTTACGTCAGGTAAAATCTCTCTATTTGCATCGATTAGAACCAGCACGGCAATCATTACATTTTTTTCATTACTTTTGTCCATATTATTGTAATGAGTATATTTATTTTCTCTGAAACAGGTCAATCCATTATCCGAACAGTTTGCATACCATCCCACTTCAAGAGAGTTTCGACCCAGTTTAATCGGAAAGCCAACCACAGAATACAGTTAACCTGACAGTATTTTCGTCACAGCGTGGACCCTGCGAAATAATGCTTGGGGAACAATCAAATGTATCGATCATTCATCGAGCGGAACGGAACCTCTCATTAGCAATCATTCGTGTGTTACTCCATACGTATACAAGACAGGGAGTAATCGATTAGTGATTGGCTGTTCCCAGATGTTAGTTTATAATACAGACTCTCAAAGGACTTCACGGAGACACATTATCGTTGTACTGAAGTCGAGCTCTTAACCATCCACATATCTAAATTATTTGGATAAATTGTGGAAAACACATTTAGATGGAATACCTAACTTCTAGCGCACTGACCAGGGTGACCAAATTAAAAGTGAACTCCACTACGTAATGTTACTTCAATGTAGCCAGCGGTACTTGACTTATGATAGCATTTACTTCTGATCAGTGGGGAGTTTAGCCTAACGAGCTTGGTCTACCTTTGGAAATATATATATTAGTCAGACCTATCCGCTTTTGGCAATCTGAAAGGAAATTTGTGTTAGCTTTGATCAAATTGATGCATCTGTAGGAAAGCCATTTCAGACAATAACAATGTGATCACTGAAATATATTTGATATTTTGTGTTTTGTTTGTCAAGTAACCATAGAAGCAGAAATTTTCGCAAAACGGAGACAAAGACGACAAAAACTACCGGATTTTAATGAAGTCTTAACATTTTCGTACCAAGTGAAGGTCATACATTTGGGCTTCATTATTACCTGCGATCGATTTGACGTCGTTAATTTACAAGTCGACCTATCGGTAATGTGGATTGCAACTAATGGTACCTTGTTGACAAACGAGACAGTGTTCTAACATGCAGCATTTGCATTGTACGAACTGAGAGACAGACGTTAAAGAAGAAGGTTTAGGAAATGAGTGAAAAGCTATTTTGCTCCATCTCTGGTTAGGACAGTATAACAGTAGCGTAACAATGTCAGTAAAAGCTGATTCCGAAGACAAGGCGCACAAACATAACGCTCGAGTGGGGCGAATGTTAACCAAGGAGCTTGATACTCAACGTGATATGGAGAGAATGCACCTGCAGACGATACGCAAAGAGAAAATTCGCCTTCAAAAGGAGTTAGAACGCGTTAGGACGAAAGGACAGTATATGGTACAACGCAAACCAACTTCCAAAAATAAGCGTCTGCTTCAAGCGCGCTTTAATTCTCAGTCGAGTGTAGAGTCCGGTTTAAATGTGGATGCAGAGCAGGATCTTTCAAGATCTCCATCTGGGGCTCAGAAAACATATACCGTTTCAACGAACACCGGCTTGCCACGGTTATCGGCGGGTCTTGATAGCGAAGCTTCTCCAATGGAAAGTGAATATCGCTCACGAGCAAACGGGTATGATAGTTATATTTATAGAAAACAACTCAATCAACAGAGACAAAGAATGGAATTAGTAGAGGAACAAAATTCTTTAAATGCAAGAATAGAGGAGTTTACAAGGTCATTGACCCCACAAAATTCGAAAACAACTTCCCCGCCGGATAGGTTAAAGAATGACGCGTCATATGAAGAGATAATTTCACTAGGGGATAAAGATACCGCTCAATCAATGTCCAGTTCCGTCTCAAATGGATCTTTTAAACAGCCACGAAAAAAATCTCGTCAAATGACGATTGCCGAGTATGACGTCAATCAAGCAAAACATTCGGTAGCGAAGCGATTACTTTCAGATGGAAAAGAGAGCGATGGCTTAAAAAGTGACCAACCCAAAGACGGTGTCGGGATACCGCCTCTTAGGACAAATAAAAAACTCTTCCGACGTTCAACTCAAGTTGCCTTGTTAGATCGAGATCAGGTAAATAAATATTCACAGCAAGGAAACAACGAAACCGAGGTCAAAGGTCTCGATGCTAACACAGAAACGAAGAACCAAGGAACGAAGGACAATTCAACAAGAGAAAACGAATTGCAAATGAATTTGAAGGGTGTAGGAGCGAACACCAGGCGACAAGTTTTAGAAATAATCGAAAATCCGGAATTTAAGTTTGACGAAGAAAAGTATGCGCCGGACGGAGAGTTACGTACTGTCCACATGCTGCCAGATTCGGACGAGGCTTTTGAGGAGGCTAAGCGCGCGAGATATTTACGTTGGCGAGATCCGAAAGAAATGTCAAAGGATCGAGAACTAAGTATTGGGGCCATCTTTGCTAAAGATGACAGCGGTAATTATGTGCCAGACATTCCTAGTGAGGACGAAGATCTTTCGAACGATGAGAAGTAACTAATTGATGATATAATCTGCATCAAATTTTGAAAATTTGAATTTAGTTTAAAAGGTGAACCTTCATTTTGTTTAAATTTTAGATAAATTCTAGAGAAAAATGTGCCTTACAAAGATTACCTGAATTTGACGTTCCTATATTAGCAATGAATAATTTATAGAAAGCACTTTTTTCAGACATCAGTTATTTGCAAGGATTTTCTTAGGACTAGCTTGAATCCCTGTATTGTTTATCCCATGGACGTGGATCATTTGGGGACGCGTCCCCCTCACTGTTTTGGAAGGGGGGACATTTCCAAAGATTCCCCCCCCCCACACTTTTGCAAAATGATGAAAACTAAACCTGTGAGGGTACAAAAATAGAGCGATTTGATCGTAGTACGAGTAGCAAGAAGGGAATGAATTGTGACATTTCTGTGCACACCGTGCGGCTTGGAGCTAAATGATCTCACCAATCAATATTTTCAGGCACATTTTGATAGTATTAACATATTTTTTTTCGATCAGAGGAGTATCTAAGCGCATATATGAAAAAATAACGTGGTATTTATTAGGTTGAACACCGCCAAAATGATAATTTTCATGGCGTTTTTCATGATCTTACGTTTTGAAGATACTTACTGAACATCAGCCAATACGATCTCTGATTTTGGATTAAAACATGACGATGGCAGGGTCCCGACGTTTTACGTAAAAGGTATAAATAATATAACATCGATTACGAATTGTCACTACGTTGTAAAAACTAAATTGCGCCCAAATATGGCACCATTTGCCACACAGACACCTTGCAATTTCCTCTTTTTTCAAAGGGGAAGAGGACACACCCTTCTCTTAAACCCCTCCCCAGCCAATAAAATCTCTGATTTTGGATTGAGACATGACGATGACAGGGTCAAAACTTAGGGTGTAAATAATATAACGTAGATTACGAATTGATACTACATTTTAAAAGCTAAATTGCGCCCAAATATGGAACCATTTGCCACATAGACATCTTCCAATTTCCTTAAAACTTAAAAAAAAAAAACGTAAAAAACAGTAGTCGCCCGAAAGTAAAAACATGTTGGATTACTTACCTGGAAACTAAGATTTCTCGAGGAAAAATATGACGTCATAAGATGCAAAATATTGCACCAGATTGCGTCTAAAGATACCTGGTGGTTGAAAACTTTTCAAAGCGGAGGGGGACACCCCTCCTCCTTAGACCCCTCCCCCAGGACGGCGGTTCACCAGTGTTGAAAAGTCACCCCCATATTTGGAGATGGGTCCACGCCCATGGTTTATCATCGGCAAAACTATGCTGCATATCATCGCTTAATTTTGAAATTTAAAATTTTAGTGACAAATTAATCCCTTCAGTCGAATGCAAGAATAGGTTTAAAATCGGATTATTTCGAAATTATCACTGGGGCTTAAATTGTAAGGTAACCGGTGGGTTTTATTAGGAAATATGCCATTTATTTACAGGATTACTTCAGCTCCCTGTAAAATATTTAGTCATATTCAAAAGTGTCCTATAGGATATTTCATAGACTTGTAGCAACCAATTCGTCACCATATTAATGATAATAAATTTAGGGGCTATATTTTTTGGGCACCACCCCTACCCCCATCCCCCCAAAATAATGCAAATAAATTTAGAGACTATATTTTCCAGCGCCTTTGACGGAGGAATTCTTTGAAATTGTGTAACTTACACAATGTGAAAGGGTATTGTTAATCACATGATGTTTTGCGAAAAACGAAAAGCGTAAAAATTTTAAAAATAAACCAGATGACTTCTTCACCCCTGTCAATGAGTTATGTTCGGTTCAACCGCACGCAGTGTGTATTTGAATTAATGTTTTTCCATTTCAGTAGGTAAATGATTCCACCGTCCTCAAGTTCAAAGTTGTGTTTATCTTAGGCACAGTCTTGTGTTCCTCAGCCTTGAGTAATGTAAATTATTGTGTTCCTGCAATGATGAATACGAAATGGGAGAAGTTTGTCTTATCGTAACCATGACATTTATAAGGGAACAGCGAAGAACAAACGGGAATTCTCTGACGTGCTATAATCGATGAAACTATAGAGGGTCTAAAGGTAACCATTTCAATAATTATTCAAACAAGCTTCAATTTTGTCACGACAGATTCCAAAATATTCTAATTTTAAATTATTTCGTTTTTATTAAAACATTACTCTGCTGTTCTCAATGTCAACAAGACTTTTGTTTAGAATAGTAACATGTTAGAATTCACTTCGAAAGATTTTTCTTACGGTATGACTACGTCATGATGTCGACATGTCGTAGAAAAATTCAACATATTATATTGACTTTTTGAAGGCTCTTCAAAAGAGATGAATCAATGCGAAAAACAAACGTTAAATGTGTGTTTCTTCCAGTCGATGTCTTCTTTATTGACCAAGAAATCCTGGAGATGATGTTATTTATTGCTAAAGCAGATTCGAAATATTTCAGCCACCCAGCTCATTAAGAATTTGGCGTACGAGCCAGTGGTACACTTTAAAATCACTTGAGTCAAGAGAGAACTTAACCAAATTTGGGGGTCAAATTTTAAACCAAATTGAGTCAATCTAACGCAAATTTTGGTCATGATTTGACTCAATACATAAAGTGAACACTCTTGACTCAAGTTTTTTGTAGAGTACACACCTTATCATACTTACTTATGCTCCCGTACGAATTGGAAAATTTCACCCACGAGCCCATTTCCAAGGAGCCATGACCCTCGTGTCTCCCACCTGGCGCCATCCCTAGTGCCAGTTCTTGAGCAGAAGCAGAAGTTTGATAAATATTATTGCATTTTCCATCTACACTGTCGTGCGCTGTTGGAACAGTGTATTATGTTGACTATTACTGTATCTTATCGTGCACTAGCTATTAGTACAGTGTATCTTCACTATCGCTGCATCCGTGCAGTCAGGCACTGTTGGGGCAGTATATCTGGACTATCAATATCATACCACTACATCTATACACTCGTTAAAAGGGCCGGATTAACACAGTAGCAAGAGTAGCATATGCTACGGGCCCCACGCTTTCGGGGACCCGCCCCAAAGCTATCAATTTCTTTTTAAAAAATCTTGCTTTATTCATCTTTAATATTCTCTGTAATTTTGACTATCGGCAGAAGATTGTTGAATAACATTTTTTTTTTCATAATTTCTTAGTTGGGTAGTGAGCGCTCAGATCCGCCGCGCTCACATTAATAGCCGTGCTTGTCAAGTTGGAGCAGTGAGTTTGAGATTGTGACGGGAACGGCGCGCCACAATAGTATCATAGAGGAATCCCCAAGTTGAGAGCGTACGTAGCTTTTATGACGTGTAGACTGGTGACTGCTCTCTGCCCTGTCAAAACGCCAGAAAGCTTATAAAAAGTTGAAGGGTGTAATTTGGGTTCCTTCGTCAGTTACAGTCGTTTACACCTAAAGAGATGGTAACGAGGTCATCAAATTTTATCAAATCATGTCCTGAAGATTTGGAAGAAAGTCATGGTGGAGAATTTGTGTAGTTTCCTGAACTGGTCTTGCTCCTTATATTGGCACCGCACAAGACCTTGTAGAGTTACAGTTTTACCGTTTGATAATTGACAATTCTTTGGAGTCTTGTTTTCAAAAAGGTAGAAATCGCCTTGCGCATCTATTTGTCACTGATGGTGACCAATTGAACTCAGTCAAGAACGATCATTTTCAAAACTGAAACGGATTAAAATTGAACTAAGGAGCACCATGGGTCAAAAGAGATTGAACAGCCTCACACTAATGAACTTGAACGTGAATTTCTTGAAGTACACTTCAAGTATCATCAACAAATTTTCTCAGATAAATTTAGAAAATGTAATATTTTAAACCGCAGCGTTGTTCCTTTTGATACTTATATAAGTAATACTATATGGACATATTTTTCAAATTGTCTGTCTCTTTAGCAAATGAGAAAAGTATAATTACTATGCAAGTTAAAAATGTATGTGTTTAAATATATTCATCTGTTTTTTTTTAAATGGGGCCCCTTTATAACATATGCTACAGGCCCGCACTAATCCGGCCCTGCTCCGTCGTGCCCTGCTGGTACAGTACATATTGACAACCAACCGTGTGCCTGGCCAGGAGGGGTATTCAAATAAGGGTTGTGGACACACCGTTTCTTGGGCTATAAGAACCCATCTCCGAATGTCTTATATTGCTAAAGGAACATTTTATTAATCAGCGCTTTCCGGTCCTCTTTGACAAAAGTGGGGACTATCCCCATTGCCCATCACTCTAGGCATGAGACTGACATATCTTTCAGCAGATGCGATCTACTATGTGCAACACTAAAGGTTCAAAAACATCGTGTCTTCAAACACAGATGATTGTGCAGTAAATAAATACGCTAGCTTTCGTGAAATTGACTTAATATAAATGTTTGCATAAGCAGTCGCATCGTCAGCGACTGTGTAAATTTTGTTTTTGGTTCCTTTCCGAAACCTTAATTATCTTTTGAAGAATGTCAATAGCTTCCAAGCTACTTAATGTGTTCAAGGTAGGTAATTTTTACAAAGGTAGGCTCTGCATTTACAGGCCTACATTGAACAAAGGCGTTGGGTGAAGGCTATTTATTGTACTGTAATGTATACTGCGCGAGTGTGTGACAAGTAAATTTTGAATGGTTTTCTTTGCGCCAATAAGCCCCGCGTTATTTTTCTTTGACACAGTATAACCAATGACACTGGCATAATGACCGCCACCAAGTGGTGGGATTGTCTTTCGAGCGACTTTAAGGAGTTGCTATAAACGGTGTCAGATAGCAATAGCAATTTCCTGTTGAAAACAAAACTTTAAAACTTTCACATTTACGAACGCATTGTTCCAGGTCCATCCATTTTTACATATTTTTCTTCAAGTTGGTAACCTTAACTGTGAAGCAGAACACCTATAAGAGAGTTGGACCACACTCATTCATTACCGCTGTCGGCCACTCCGGCGGTCCTCCAGAGAAATGTCCGGTGGTTCACCGGCGGTCCGCCTATGGCGGCGACGCTGATTTTTTCAAAAGCTTTATGACATCATGCAAGTTTTCGTCCAGCCAGCGGACCTCCGATCGCCCTCCGTCGGCCTTTTGGCCACTGGCGGATCGCCAGATTTTGTTATCAGGGCTATAGGTTGGGGGGGGGGGGGAGGACTGAGCACTTTGCCCGAAATTTAAGTACGCATGTCCGAAAAATAGCACACATTTTGACCCAGAAAAGAAGGGGGACACTGTCCTCGCCTCGTACCCCTATGGGAACACCCTTTACCAGAACCAACTATTCAATACACCAGATGGGTGGTCTGGGGTAGTCCTCCAAGGGTTCTTGAAACCAGTAATGTTAGGTGAGATGTTCTGCTATATATGGCAATCAACACAAAAACAAAACATTTTTGTGTGAATCGTGCATTAATATACAATATGTGTGACAACTCAACAATTTTGTAATAGGCAAGTCAATAATTATCATGTATCCGTCAAAATGGCGAAGACAAAGTAGGTTTGTAGGACGGTCCTCCTTTGGTAAATTTTAAAATTAAACTCTGTCAGACGCCACTTCTTCGCATCTGGCAATCCAGATTAGTACCCAAATTTTGTAGTGCACTTAGGATTGTCTCAAAAAGAAAGAGGTGGCGAAACTTGGGGATGGGGCCGGGAAAACCCTACCTCGGATATGCGCCTGTTTATTCATGTAGCCTATATCGCTTCCCCCGCAAAGACCTCGCTGTTAAGAAAAGTCTGTAGAAGTTTCTTCAATTGGGCTATTCTAATTAGCTGCAGGGAGATGACAGTTACATTGGCCTAGTAAGTACAGTGGTTCCCAACGGGATCGGTATCCCGCCCTGAAGGGGCGTTTTCTTAACTCAGGGGCGGTGAGAGCTAATAAGGCGGCAGGGGGCTTTTTGAAAAATATGAGATGTTAAATTTAGTAAACGGGAGCTTCACAAGATTTCAAAGGTTTCTCTAGCTGAACTCTCAAACTTGTTCGCAAAAAGGAGATAAAACGAAGTTACCAAGACGAGTTGGTCTAACATTCTCTCCTCGGGTGCACTTCAAGGTTACGGTAGTGCATTATCCTTACTGCTAGATGCCACGAAAGCGCACTCAAAGGCGTCAAGTTCATTTAAAACATTTTCTGACGAGGACCATCATGTTTCCAACAGTGGCAGAAAAATTACGCCAGGGGTCCATGGTTAAATTTATCCCTCCACTTTTTCCTCGAGTGTAGTTTTTTTCCTTGCTGTCCTTTTGAGACATGACATACTGACAGAAATGACAAGTGTAGACAACTGTGACATGATAGATAGCTTGTGCAATGTACTATGAAGTAGAACGTTAAAATGATTTCAGAAAACGACTTCAACTTGATTGTTTGAATATCTATAATCCTTGATTAATTTCTTATGCCCTTTGTTATGTGTATCCATGTTGTTTAAATATTCTTTTGATATTATTTGTGAAATATATTTGAATTAACACCTGGTCAAGAGATTGGTCAGTTAAGTTTGTTGTCCCCTCGGGGTCGTATCTCCTTTGGGGAAGAGAACTCCTTCTTGAGTAACGTCTGGTTTCGCTCCTAGGCCCTTCGCCAGAGACTCGCGCGGACTTTGGAAAAAGTACTGCTAACATATGTCAGTGAATTCAAAGGATAAAATGAATGCGTTTTTGAAAACATTTTTTAAAAGCTTGATCCCATGCCTTAACCACCAATCTTTCTTCAAGCCCTGTTGTCTTTAAGTAGGCCTTATAACTGTCAAATCCACTCCGTTGGACACTACCCTAAATATTCTTTACGATGTACTCAATGCGATGATACATACACACGTACATTGATTCAAATCCATTCTCAACATCAATCAGAAAGCGTTATCTATCACCATGGAGATTGCAATCTATCGATTAGTTTTTTCGCTTCAGTCGTTCTATTCAGTCACCTGCTCTCCCAGACGAACTGCACATAGCAACAATGGCAGTTAATGTATGATTGCCTGGATGTAGCCTACTTGCGACATAACATTGTACTTCTATACAGCTTCATAACGGTGTGTAGGTGGCGATAATTAAAGGCAAGGAAAACTCGTCAGTTATTCTTTTAAGCCGCATGGCAGTCAGTAAAGCGCCATGAATCAGGACTTTCTGGATTTATTTATTTTGCAAGAAGACCAGGGGCGTAGCGAAGGTGTTATCTTTGGGGGGGTGTAGAGATAATGTTTTGCCGACAGATCTGGTAATGCGTAGCCCGAAAACGAGCTTCAGCGAGTGGGGTCCAGGGCCCGCCTTGGGCCCCTGGTGGGGTCCAGGGGTAAAGCCCCCGGAAGCTCCGAGGTTTAAGCATATCTCTGGGTGAAAAATTAAGTCTCAGGATGGATATATTTTGGTTGATAATGCATCATCAAATGCAAAGATTCCAAAATAATTTTAATGTATTAGGCTATCCCTCTCGTCAGGGCGCTATAGTTTTAAACGGTTGGGATACAGAGCCCCGCCAGTGTTTTAGCTAGGACGTCTTTTCAATACGATATTTACTAATCTGTCGCCTGGGGGAAGGGTCTAAGGGGAGGGGGGCCCCTCCCCTTTGGAAAGTTTTAGAAATTGAAAGGTGCCTAGTCGCAAATAGTGCAATATTTGAATGGATTTCTGTCCTAATGAGGAATCTCAAAATTTACACCCGAGTAAAATTTTTATATGGAAGCAAGCTACTGACGTAAATGGAAACCACCTACGTTAATCTGTACAGGGCATTATTCGAAAAAGATAAACAAGGGAACTATGCACTTCTTCCTGTATAGGAAGATCCAGCAATAATAAGCTGTAAACATCTCTCTGTACCTACCACGACGGTTGCCCTTTGGTCACAGTTTTTTCCGTTACTTAAACTGTCACTGAGCTTTACAAGTATTAGGAGCTTACATGAAATTTCTTGCCGTGGACCAGGCACGTAGCCAGACAAGGTACTGTAGGGGGCGAGATAGCTTCCGGAGGAGCGGGAGAAATATACTGAAAGCAATAAGGCAATGGTAATTTTTGATCGTCTAGGGAGATTTTTTCAGGGGGCTTCGTCCCCTGCTCTCTCCCCCCTTGGCTACGAGCTTTTGGAAAGCGAAAACGAGCTTTAGCGGGTGGGGTCCAGGGGCCAGCCTTAGGACCACTGGTGGGGTCCAGGGTAAAGCTTCAGAAGCTCTGAGGTTTAAAAATATCTCTGGGTGTAAAATAAGTCTCAGGATGGATATATTTTGGTTCATAGTACATCATCAAATGCAAAGATTCCCAATAATTTTAATGTGTTAGGCTATTCCTCTCTTTATAGGGCGCTATAGTTTTAAGCGGTTGAGATCCAGAGGTCCACCAGTTTTCAGCTAGGATGTTTTCTCAATGCGACATTTACTGATCTGTGGCCTGGAGGAGGGGTCTAAGGGGAGGGGTATCCCC
This sequence comes from Holothuria leucospilota, assembly GCA_029531755.1. Classification (NCBI taxonomy): domain Eukaryota; kingdom Metazoa; phylum Echinodermata; class Holothuroidea; order Aspidochirotida; family Holothuriidae; genus Holothuria; species Holothuria leucospilota. Next base: position 2,921,754 of record CM055967.1, on the reverse strand, counting down.
TCCCCTCTGGATATTTTTGGAAATTGAAAGGTGCCTAGATCGCAAATGGTGCAATATTTGAGTGGATTTTTGCCCTAATGAGAAACCTCAAAATTTACAACCGGGTAGAAATTGCTTGTCAGATTTTTTTGCGACATTTGTCGCCGTTTATGCCACCTTGTAGCACAAATAGGGGCTGGCTAAAACACTGGGTCCGCCTTAGGGTCCCCTGGTAGGGGTCAAGGGGGCTTCGCCCCAGGAAGCTCTAAGGTTTCAGCGTAATCTCTGGGTAAAAAGTAAGTCTCATGCAGGATAGGTCTATTTTGGTTCATAATACATTATCCAATGCAAAGATTCCGGATGATCTTAATGACGTGTTTGGCTATTCCTCCTGTCATGCCACTATACTTCAGGAGCTGAACCTGTCGTTCAGAACTGGAACACTATGCGTTCAGCATTTGAACACTAGGCGCGTCAGGCGTCCAAATACGGTATTCAAATAGGTGTCGGGCGTTCAAAAAGGGAGAAAAACCGTTTAGAATTTTAACACAAGCGTTCAAAATATGCTTTGAACGCCAGGATGGATTCTGTATCTGTTTCATTTTGGTGTTCAAAGGTTAAATGCCTAGATTACAGTGAAGAGAAGACACGCGCATTATTTTTCCCAGGATGTTTGTGGGTAAACCGGATCCTCAGGAGGTTTGCACAATGTGTTTGAAGTCAATGTTAGGGTTTAGAAAACGGGCTAAGGATGCACTCTTCATGGGTAATCGAATGCTGCTCTCCATGGTGATGAGAAAGTGAGGAATAATGTGCAGAAAGTGGTTTCTCAAGAATGTCATATGACCCGAAATAGTGAGCCTATATGGAAGCCTTTAATTCCCTTTCTTTCCCCGAGTTGCCGACAGACCCAGTCGCTCGACCAATTACACCGACGGCCGTTGATACGGCCGTCACATATCAATTTGCCGAAGGGCCTTCAACTTGAATGGGCCAATTAGATGACAAGCCGAAAATCGAAATAGCCGATAACAGACTGGCCACGCGCTCCCGTTCTCTCTTTCTCTTTTTTCTTTTCATTCTCCGTCTTCCCTTTCACTCCCTGTCCTTTTCCTTTCCCTTTTTCTCTCTTCTTTTCCTCCTTTCCTCTTTTTTCCTAACCTTTCCCTCTCCCCTTTTTGCCGACAGATAGAAAATTTGCCGACGGCGACCAAATATTGGGGGGTGACACCCCCACACCCCCGCTCGCTACGGCCCTGAAGAACTACGTTTGTTGATTGTTATGAAAGCAAAAGTGAATGCACGACCGATTCTAGGGGGGGGGGGGGCAGCCAAGTTTCCTCATTCGTACTGTCGTCCCACTCAGAAGTCTGGTGACAGCAAAAACTTGCGTTAAGAGTACGCTTTGCAATCCATAGGGTATTTGGAATGGCAATTTTCCTTACCGTAGTAGGCTACCATGGTGGGTTGGAAGTCGACCTTGGTGTTATACGCCCCCTTTAGGGAGCGCCTCATGAAAAATTCCTGGGGTCCGCCTTGACTAAAGGATGAATCAGTGGCGTAGCCATAGGGCCAGGGGGCACTGACTCCTAAAATTATTTTGTAACACATTCTTGCCCCCAAATAATTTCAAGTCACTATTTAAAAAAAACAGGAAGAGTTTTTTGACAGACGAAAATACGACATTTACATTATATGCAAAATTTGATAAATATGACCAGCTTAGCAATTAATCAATTAGGCCAGTTGACAGGTACGATCTTAACTGAAAACAATAAAAAGAAATGATGGCACTCTGGTCTAATTTGTCAAAGCATAGCTTAACCGCATGAAAGCAGTATACCGTACTATCATGTGCACATTGTACATGCTGCTGCACGCTGCACCAGGCTTTAGTACAGTAAGTGCATATAAGCTTATTGTGGTTGCCCCCCCCCCCCTCCTTGAGAAGAGTCTTGCCCCCCTAACAAAGAATTCTGGCTACGCCACTGGTATGAATTAGAGTCTCATCACCAGACTCAGGGAACCCGCTCTAGAGGGTCTGGGACATATGCATTGCTCCTCGATCGAGGAAAAAATGAAACTAGGAGGTAAATATATCTGCATTCTCAATACAGATTATTCAAAATGGTTGTACGAATTACTTTACCTCAAGTGCTGAACTAGAACGTACTTTATGTCATGAGTGTGTGGTGGTTATACTGCAAGCACTATTGGGATCATTCTTTGATGTATGTTTCGTCGAGCCAACCGAAAGATAGAATAGTAGGTACTAATGATTGGTGTCCGAGTCGTCACTAGTGGTATTATTTTCCAGGGAGGCCGAGTCATCTTTGCTCAAGACAATCCTCGGAAAAATCTTTCCGAGAAATTGGTGTTGGAGGTCCGGGGATGCGAGTTACTTATTTTTGCTCTCAAGGAGGGAAGGAGGGAAGATTCTTCAGCAAACACCACAACTACTCAAATTTTCTTCAATCAATCAAAAAAGTTTCAATTGTCTTCAATTATTTTTTAGTTAGGCCTACTTCTTAATAAAAAGCCAAAATTTTTCCAAATTACTTCGATTATAACCTAAAATTTCGGCCCACTCCGCTCGCCGGAGAGTTTTGGTTAAACTGTCGTTCCGGTGTCCAGTCGCCATTGCCTGGTCCTCGGGTTGCACCCTACGGGGTGCTCCCCCTCCCACACCCGTCGTGCAAATTCTTGTGCCACCTGACTGGTGGAGCTTATTTTCATCAGTGGGCATGTAAGTCAAGGGTGTGCGGGGGAGGGGGGACTTATCAATCAGGAGGTTCGCCTTAAAAGTGTAAGCACTGCTTGAACTTATAATCCTTTCTGGTAATTTGTGTCACCATATGGAGGTTCGTAGTAGCCCCATGGTTCCACCCACCATTCTTGGGAAGGAGTAGGACTACACTGATACTGCTCTAAGAAGAAGATACACCATACTAACAAGATACAATTGTACGCATACAGTGATAGTATCAAAATACACTGATCACAACTCTTTTCCGAAAAACAGTGGTATATCACAACACTTTTCCGAACCTAAACAGTGGTATATCTACAACCTCTGTAGGGGCCTCGCATCAATATGGGATCTTTCAATCTAATTTGTAGCATAGATGTGGAAGGTTGAAAAGTACGTATTTGCCGTTATACATTTTTCAAAAATTTTGACCGAGCGCTTCGCGCCCAGCCATTTTCGGTATACTTAAGCCAGCCGTACACTACACGACTTTGCACACCGCAACTCAACTCGATCGTTGGATCTCCAACAGTCGTATATATAGTGTGCATGAGTTTATGACTGAGACTGAAAGTTTTAAGTTGCGCCGACTTCAGTTGGGAAGAACGAACATGTTGGTTCTTCCCGACTGAAGTCGGCGCGACTTAAAACTGATCTTAAAACTGCCAATCGCAGTCTTAAACTCTTGCACACCTCACGACTGTTGGCGACCCGACGATCGAGTTGGGTTGCGGTGTGCTTAGTCGTGTAGTGTACGGCTAGCTTTAGATCGTCATTGTTCACGCACTTACGACGAAAATACATTCTGCAACGCGCTTGTTAGTCCTACAACCCTTTTGCTATACCGACCTGCACCTATACTCTCACTCTCTCCCATTACCCAAATGCTGGAAGCTGTTCGTCTGGATTTTCGTTCAAACTTAGTAAAAATATGATAGTCGTAACGTGCTAAGCGTCATACTCTATAGTATCATTCATAGGAGTAGGAAGCGCGGGGGGTGGGGGTGGGGGGGTTGGCCCCAGTCAAAAATGTGGTGATCCGGAAGTTTGCTTCTGCCCCCCTCAATCCAAGGACGGAAACCCCTTATTTGTAGCCTCTGTGAAAAAATGTCAAAAATTTGCAGTAATTTTCCTTAAAATTTGCCCAACATGTTGCACCAAATTCAGTGCATCTAAGAACCCTCAAATATTCAACAATTTCCCAACACCCCCTCCCCAGAACGGCGGTCAGAAACAATGTTCAGTCCCCTAGTCTCGAACAGTTTCCTACGCCTATGGTATCATTTGAATATCAGGTAATAAGAAGCATCATGTCAGTGCCCGATTTTATATAATTAATTCAGAGCTTCCAGGAGGCCCTATATCGGTGTCTGCCAGCCTTAGATACCCAGGCGCGGATTCAGGTGGGGGCGCACCCGGTGCACTCCCTCCTTTTTTGATGACCAACGATTTTTTGAAAAAATCAGCAAATAGATATGGAAAATATGCTTCCCAGATGCTGGGAAATCGCATCTAGAATTCACATTTTCTTGGGGGATCGCAGGTCGTCCTTCGGCCGACGGTGTGTGCGCCCCCCCCCCCCCTTCTCAAAATCCTGATACCCTTTTATACTGCAAAATAAACCAAAGAAAAATTTTCTTAATATTCCATGAATGTTTCTGTGGACTCCACGCGGATGTTTTTGAGTTCACTCTCCCCGAATAGGCAGTAGCCAAAAGGGCTTGAGGAGGTTTGTTCACAACATACCTTTTTCTTAGACAATTAAATATGAGATCTCGCAACAGCATTCAAAAAGTACACAAAACAAGGTGGACTTTGTTCAAAAATTACAAATGTGAAAAAGCTAGTTGAATATTTTTATCAGGTGATGCCAATATATGCCACATAATATAAAAATCGTAATTTTTAAATTAACTAAGTTACAAGACACATTTCCCAATTTTGAAAAATATTGTTTCCGTTATTTACTGTTTTTTTTTTTTTTTTTTGGGGGGGGGGGGTTATTCCTTTGGATATTTGACATGTTTTGCGTATATCAAGTAAACATATCATAATGACACAGCTTTAAGCCGCGGTCACACTACAACGAATTCGGATCGGATTCCGATCCGATTTTTGTGAGTTTTTATTAAAATCTTCTCCATCTCTGGTCAGAAAGAGCCCAAAATTTGCCAACCAGTGTAAATATATGATTTGCATCAGAGGTCTATGAAAATAAAATGTTAACTGATTTTTTCGTGACGTCACACCGACAAACAGCTTTTATCGGACACGCGTAGTCCGATAAAAGCTGTCTGTCGATGTGACGTTACGAAATAATTCGTATAAATTTAATTTTCGTAGTCCTGCGATAAAAATCATATAATTACACAGGTTGGCAAATTTTGGGTTCTTTCCGACCCGAAATGGAGAAGATTTTAATAAAAACTCACAAAAATCGGATCAAAATCCGATCCGAATTCGTTGTAGTGTGACCGCGGCTTTAGGCTAAAGACAGTGCATTGAAGTCAAGCCGACGTCATGTTAGACGACGTGACAAACAATGAAGCTAGCTAGATAAAGGTACATGACTTTGGTACACAAACTGTACACACCACGTTGCCTTCGCACATGCACATAGACCTTGGCTCGTATCCGATCTGTACAAATATTAACTGTCTGCATTTGTGTTGGTGTAAGTTGTAATGTTCCACGCTAACCTCAAACGAGGGCGCACTGTCTGTTTTGTGATTTCATATAGATACGATCTATTTAACTCCATAGAAATCAAACTGTGTAATCAGTATATATTACAATGTTGTACACTAACAGTATGAAGTGTAAATGTTTTGTACTTCTTTCATATTACAGATATCCTACAAAAGCACATAACTTTTAGGAACCTATTATGGAAGTGAAACTAGTAATAACTTGTGTATGCATACAAATCTAACATACCATCCATGTGGGTTCCTGGACACCCCCAAATTGCCCCCACCCCACCCACCCACAATGCCCTCATAGAGGGTCGCAATCAAGTATCACTCGGACAATTCTTACCCAGCCAAGTACCACATTAGATGATTCCCAACCACTGTTGAGCTCTAGCTCACACACAGGTCTTCAAAAGATGTGCCCCTTGTCTTTCTGTACCCTTTCTAATAACACATACCCCATTAACCATTGGGCAGTTGTATACAGAAAAAATTAACAAAACAATGTGATGACTTGTACAAAAGGGATTGAATAAAAGTATTCCAACTGGAAAGAACCAACAAAAGGAACTGAATGAAATTATAGTCAGATCAACGTCCCCTCCAAAGTTTTTTCATGTCCCTTGTACCACCATAAAGTCTCACCTGTTTTGGTCATAGACTGGTACAAAACCTCATCAAACAGTTTTTTGAAGTATGAGGAAGTTGATGTAGATTAGGCCTATCTGCACCACTTTTGCATGTGTCTGTCAAGTGAATCAGTCTCATCCAAAAGGCACCAAGCATTGTACCCTTTAACAAATTTTTATGATGTTATGATCAATGTCACATGCTAGAAGATACACTACAATTTCTTATGACATCACAAGTAAGACTCAAAGTCTGGAAAAATCTCAATTGGACAAATGAGGATGAGTTGTTGTTTTTTGAATTTATTTGGTGTTCATTCCAGAAATTGTAAGTTTTACAGTACTATTTATGAGAAAGAAAAACTGGGGGATGGATTCTACCTTGAGACATTGTGTTAGCAATGATTTTAATGTTTGACCTTTGGTGACCTCAGATGACCTTTGACCGCCACCAAAAACAATAGGGTTCTTCTTTTTAATAAGATACATCCACATATCAAGTATGAGAACTTATGCATTTACATTGTTAAACAAGCTATAAAGTTTGTGCACCCACACATACATACACACACACACACACATCAGCACGATTGCATACATTTCTCTTATTATTATTAAAACCAAAACTTGAGCGCAGTCCTTTGGAATTATACTTTCCAAAACGATGGATTATTTTTACACTTTTTATCAATAGACTAACAAAGCAATTATATGGCGACAAGTATTACCCAATCAGGTGATACTATGGGATAATCACCAAGGTATAGCTGTTAACCTCCCATTGAAAGTAGTCATCACCATGTAACAAAATTGTAATTGCCGCAAATTTCATTTAATAATAATGCAATTGTTTTTGCTTTTGTTTCCTTTGGAGGGAGGAGGGGATTGTGGGGTAGGAGTGGAATTATTTTCACAGAATGCACTGCAGGGAGTGAAGTATAAGACACCATAAAGTAAGCTGGCTATCATTGATGGGAAATACTAATGGATATGATTTACATAGGACACAGAATTTAAGTCACTTCTGCAGCACTGAATGAAGTTCATGATTAGATTTATATTTAAATATGAGCTTAGTAGCTGTTTTCATGCATGAAAAAAGTAGACAAAACAAATATAAACCAGAAAGACTTCACACTTAAAGATTTACAGATAAAATAACTCAATATGAATTTTCTTCATAACTTTTCAAAGATATACTGTATATAAAGAGAACATATATTAAAAGGGATGTCACTGCAAAACTTCAACAAACATAAGTTTGTACTGCATTAACTGCTGAAGGAGAGAAAGGCAAAAAAGATAAGACTTGCATATTTTAGGTAACCAATCAAAGACACTTTGTATTCTAAGTCTGGGACTTGTCACTCTTCCATTACGACAATGCATTGAATGATATTGCTCACAACGCAACACCCATTGCACACTGACATACAGGTGTCTGGTGATGACTTCTCACTCCAGTGGTATAGTATGCAATGGGTTCCCAGAACTGGACACCAATTAAGGGGTTCTGATCGAAAAAAAGTTCATAAATAATAATAATAGCAGCAGATTATCATGACTATGCTAGTACTGTCACACAACTCATTCTGCTACTTCATTTGTCACTGATTTCATCTCTTGGTCGCCTTCGAGAAATTAAACTGTGGACGAGGAAACCTCACAGGTTTTTCATCAAGATCACTATCATCTTTCATGGTTTGTCTTTGTGATCTAAGAAGTGCTTTCCTTTGCTTCTGAAAAAGAAACCAAAACAATTGAAAAAACTCAGTTTTGATTCTTGACCATTCTGGTAATGATATAAAGTTTCACGTGCATTTAAGAAAATAAATCCCCCCCCCAATATTTCTAAGGTTTTTTAGCTTAAGAGTAAGAAATTATGTTGGAAAGAAAATTTTGGTACTTTTCTTTAGGATGTACAGTTTCTCTCATTATCCTACAAAAACATCCTTAATTGGTTCGGAATTTACAGGTTTTCATATGTGTCTGACATGGGCAATCACAGGTGTTATACATAAATATTTCGGGTTTCCTTAGACATTGACACAAGCTGGCCAGTTACTGCACTAGTTTGCCACAGGTTTTGCAAAAAATGTGGCAATTAAAGCCAAGATTAACAAAGAATTTTGAGACAAAACCTGTGGCAAGAAAAATGTGTGTCAAATCTGTGTCCAGATCAGTGGTTCTCAAACGCGGCCCTTAGGGTTGAATGCGGCCCCTGGGCCATGTCGGTGCGGCCCCTGAATTGATTTTAGGTTTTGAGAAAACTACTCAACAAGAACAAAAAGTAGCAAAGTAAGAAATTACTTTATGTAATATAAAGTCACTAGGCTATTTGACTCCTTCCAAGTTTGCTCTCTTGAAGGCCAGGTTGCCTACGTAACAAGCTGTCCGGTATATTCCTTGTTCAATCATATCTAGAGAAGGTTAATTTCGCATGCCTTGTTGTTGACAATCATGTTACATACACAGTGACATAAGGAAGTGCTTGTATTGTGACAAAGCTTGTAACAAAGTTACGTCCGAGAAATTTAATTGCTATGTGAGGTGACTGTACAATTGAAAAAACGTATCGTGTTGAATGTTTGTTATTAGTTTCCAGGTTACTGAAATTAAATTTTTTTGACTTTTGGGAATGCAGTCCTCGAACTCAGCAGACCCACTTCTCTATCCGACCGCGACTGAGAATAACTGATCAAGAGCTTCCTCACATACTGGCCACTAACGAAGGATAGGTCCAGAACTTTTGTGACTTCATCTGTTTCAGAGAGAGGTTTTTTGGCAACCTACTTAGACTGTTTCGAATACTAGATGTTTCTCCTATATCTCAAACCGACGCATGATAAACATCAAAATGAACATACTGATGACTCACGCATGCTTGACGCAGAATTGTAGACAGTTGGTGCCAGGTGGGGGAGGTGCAGGGGGCCATGACCCCTACTGTCGGGAAAACTCCATTTTTGTCAGAGAGCCTTAATGGGTATGATAAAGTATGTGATCCCCCAAAAAGGACCAGCCACAGCAACAAACTCTTTGATTTTGCCCTTAGTAGGACATATTGCCCATTAAACACCACTATTGTCATATTTTCTTTAATAGTAATCCCAAAATTTTCGGCACGCTTCGCGCACCTACATATCGCGTTTGCCATTCTTTTGGCAATGCAGCCGAACTGTCGGGAGCTTGGCCTCCACCTCTGATCAAAAAGGCAAATTTTTGGTGTAATTTCCTGCAGTCTAGAGCCCCTCGAAATCAAAATTTTCTCACCTCAGCCCCAACCATGGTGGGGCTGAGATCGGGTTGCTCCAGTTAGATACTGCAAAAGTGCAGATTGTCCTCTTAAGGAACCTCTTCCTATGAAAACTTTGTACCCCTGCCTCTGTTTGCCGTAGATACAACCTGAGGTTCTCCCCCTGCAGCCCTCGACCTCTTTCCAGCCTCTCCATTTGGCCCTTACCCTCAAAAAGTTTGAGAACCACTGGCCCAGATGGTTGCACTACTCCGGTTTTCCTCATGTTTTTGCCAAAGAAAACCTGTGATTTCTTTTGTTTTTAACTCATGATCCTGCTTGGTTAGGGGGAAAAAAGGCCACACATTTACTTGTAAGGCTATCCTTAAATTAATTTACACATCAGTATATTTGCTTCCATAAACAGTTAATACAGCCCTTGGCACATACAGTACACATGATTAGTCAAAGCCTATTTTTGTACACAGATTTTTCAATTTTTCTCCATGAGAGGTTTATACAGGCATATGCATTGCACAAACACTGAACAAAGTGATCTAAAAATACAGAAAATGTAACTCTACTGTTTCCAAACCACATGGCAAGTTTTTCAGAGTAGTAAAACACCAAAATCCAATTACTCTCAAGACCATACAAAATTCCAGACTTTTTCCTGTATTTACACCATTTCCCTTCAGCTTGATAACCCTGGAATAAGGTATTGGCTGAAAGTGTGCCATCACTCCCACCAAATGTCACACATACTTACAGGGTTCTGTTCAGGACTGCTGGAGTGCTGTCACTCTTATTTTAGGTCAGTAGCATGTTTGGGTCTAAATATAAACTTTGGCCAAGCTTGGTTGTCCCTTTAGTCAGCAGTCTGCTGACAGTATTAAGGTCCCTTTGTGGTTTCTCATACTAGGTCAGTAATACCTGCCACTATAAAATTGGGTTCCTTCATCTTCAAAAGTTTGACTGGTCTCATTCATTTCAGAATCAACAAATATTTCTTAATTATTGATCTGTATGAATCCTCAATATGTTAAAGGCATATGCATTTTTTAATACTTTGCATTTAGTGTCCTAATCACATTCAAATATAAAGACTTGATAAAGTGATCCTGATTGTTCCTCAATGTTCTAACAACTGCTACTAAATCCTGTTGTTATGATGTTCAATAATATTGTATGCTAAATATGCAGTATTGTTTAACTCTTTGAGGCCCAGAAGCGGGTTAACAGGCTCCGGAATAGCCCCCTCATTTTCTCACAATCAACTCGGGAGTCAAAGGATTAATAATGACATAGTCAAATGCTATGATTAGGTTTTCACATGTGCATATATTGTATGTGGCAATTACAATCACTGCACCAATGAATTCGCATGGCATGCTAATGTGTGGTTACTTCCACGGTCATGACCGGTCACTTAGAAATTCTCCATATAATCACAATGATATGGTACCCTTTAATATGTGTAAATGAATAGGCATAGTAAGGATATTCTGATACATCTGAAATTTCCTATTCATGCAAATTAAGTTTTTTTACAGAGAAGTAAAAGTAGTGGAAATGTAAAAGAGTGCATTTCGCAAAATCTTCCTATGCCAAAACTTGTCAAGAGTTGTTATCAATACCAATTAGGTGCTCATTCAAGCATTTGCCAATAGCCCTAAAGGTTGACATTTGATGGCATATTATCTCAGATAAAACTGAAAGGTGATCTAACCTTCAATGACCATAAGTAATTTGATCCCTGTTTGCCAGTACTAATTACAGGACAGGATTTGTTGTTTGTTGTAATGTAAACCCCACAGTGCTGGGCTACTGTTGTACCAGAATAGTCATCAAAGCTTTTAACAATGCTACTGCTCATTGGAGCAGCTAATTGAAGTAATGAACCAGTGGTCGGGTACTTTAATTGGGAACAGCAGTTTTCCCCTAAAAACTGTGATAGCTATGACTGATTCCAGCAAAGGCAAATGTTGCCTAATGCAGCTTGTTTCTAAGGGAGTTTACCTCGCCATTGTAACACCAAATTGACAGCAAATGATTTTTCCAACAGTATGGCCTTAATCATAAACCCACCTTGGTATTAAATGAACTTACCTTTTTTCTTGCAGCCTCAGACCCATCAGCCACGTATGGTCCCCTTGTGTTGTATTCAGATGGTTCTAATAGATAACTGCGATTCAGCACTGCCATTTCTTTCTGTCATTGGAAACATAAAACCCAATGGCCATCATAAATAAATAATTCTTTAAGTAATGACATAACAACAGTATTATTATGCTCACTGTGACTCCTTCAGTCTGGGCTGATGATGAAAATTTTATTTTTACAACTTTTTTGAAATTTTCTTGTTTAGGTGTTCCTACTGAATCTTATATTAAAAGGAACAAGTTAGTGTTGGGCAATATATAGAAAATTATCAAGAATTCAAAAATGATGATAAATTCTTGAAAAAAAAATGAAAAAAAAAAAAACTGCCTTGTAATTCTTTATTTCCTCTCATTGCTGTCTCCAAAATGTTGTTTGGATTGAAGACATTCTTTTTTTACATTGAACTGACGAAAAATTGATGAAAGTTCATCACTGAATATTCTAACATGCATGAGCACGGACGCAAACTTCAAGGGAAATTGACTTCATGAAAATTATCGTGGATATCGAATTATTGCGATAAATTTGGTTCTGTTATCGCGATGGTAAAAAAATCAATATCACCCAATACTAGAACAAGTTGTGCTATTAAATGTATCACTTCCAGCAAGGAAACAATCTGCAAGGTTTATGACCCCTTTTGGCCTGTTGATAATTTTCAGGGCCCATGACAAGATGTCAGAATGGTGGATAGTGCAAGATGGGGTGGAGTAAACGTGGATAGGGATGTGTATGATGCATGATTTCTAATTTCTGGAGTTAGCCACATCGATATGCTAAATCATTTTCTAGATGGATAAATATAGGCAGATTGTCATGGCAACAAGTGTTTCAGATCTGCCCAACTGATCCATCAGTCCTGCCTCCAATCTCATAAACTGCTATTGGTACCAAGCTCCCACACTGTAGTTCAATTTGCCTGTTTTGTGTCAAATTACTGTGACCAAGAGACTGAGGCCACACCACCATGGCCAGCTACCAGAAAACAGCTAGATCGATGATATGTCATTCAAAACATTGGTCAGCATATGCTGATATGAATTACAATGCAACTGACCAAGTCTAACCATGTCAGTTCGTGTTAACCTAATTAAAAGTGATGGATTACTGTACAACAGACTTGATGAAATACACTTTAACCATTTGCAAACATGAAAATGATCCTTGGAGAAAAATCTGCATTTTTTTTTTAATGGGCTCTTCCTAGGCAAAGTTTCTGAGTCCACTTTAGGGTAGGAGGAGCATTATACTTTATGAGACTGAGGCCACTAAATGTGTATTGAGAACTCCAATACTAATGTAAACCATCTACATGAATTACCAAATAAGCTGAGGTAAAAGCTTCTTTTAGTCCTACCCTTTCCAAAATGAAAAAAAAAACAATTTGTCTTCTGGTTTCAATACAAATCATCAGTTACAGTGATCTTGTGTGCTGAGGTAAAATATTTATGATTTACCAAAATGCTGATTTTAAAGATACCGTATATTCCCTAATACATGCTCCCCCTCTAATACTTAAATGCCCCCTGTAAAATTTTGAAAGGTGAAACAGTTGTTCATTGGTCAATTGCCGAGGGAGAAGTCTAAGGTGTTTTGATTTTTATAAAAAATGAAGGGACTATAGCAACAACAGCCACATGAAAATGGCAATACTGCAAGGGCACTAAGGATTAGAAGTGCCCTGCAAGTTAAGCTTCACCTCTACATCTAAGAAACTTGTAGCTCATTTGAAGACACTAACTAGTGAAGGCTTTAGGAGTAGTCTGAGTTATTTAATTTTTTAATTAAAATATACCCTCAAATAAATGTCCCTCCCCCTTTTCAAAAATGCAATGCCCCCGGGGTGTTTATTAAGGAATATACGGTAGGATGATGGTTCAATACCCCTGTAGTAACAGAGTTCACACACCTCAAGATTACCAAATCTGCTCAGAATCTCCTCCATCTGTGCAAGTCTCTCTTCTTCATCAAATGATGATTCACTATAGGTAAGGGTGTGATCCTTATCATCAGACAATCCTTGGTTTGTACGGCCAAAGTCAGATAAACGTAAATCAACAGAAAGTGGAGCCATTGCAAGCTGGGCAGAAGATATGGAACCTGTGCTGCTAGAAGTGTCAGAACCTCTGAGGTTTTTCTTTCCTTGTTGATTCTGTTTACGTCTTACACACCAGTAGCCCAGGAGGATCAAGAGAAGGAGGAGAATGAAGCCACTGATGGTGCAGATGATGATGAGAAGTAAACGATCTTCAGAAAGGAGTAAGGAGTAAAATGGCATGTACAAGAGTAATGATGGTAAAGACATACAAAAACAAAAATTAAAAACAACATTAAATCAAGAGAGAAAAGAATACCGAATAAAAACAATGGCAATTATTTGAAAAAAAAAAAACCAGAATGCAAAAATGCATTGAGGTTTCGATGATACATGTTCTATTCCAAATAATGCCATGATGTCCCATATCTTTCAGTCACTGGTCAAGTGCTATCTTAACATGTTGGAAAAATAATTTTAGGTTCATATTTGATCTTGGGAATTCTTGGGAAAATTTGCATTTTGACTTCTGGTGAACCCATGAGACGATCTTGGGAATTCTTAAAATTTTGCTTTTTGACCCCTGTGACCCCAGATGACCTTTGATCTCCACCAAAAACGAAAGCATTCATATTTTCACTACAACGCATCCACATACTGAGTATGAAATCTATCCAAGCTTCCTACCTGGCGATATAGTGTTAACAAGGTTTGCAGTGTTTGACCCCAGTGACCTCAGATGACCTCTGACCTCCACCAAAAAGTGAAAGGTTCATCTTCTTACCAAAACGCATCTACATACCACATATGAAATCTATCCAAGCTTCCTACCTTGAGATATCTGAATGTTAACAAGGTTTTCAGGGTTTGACCCCCAGTGACCCCAGATGACCTTTGACCTTCAGCAAAAACAATAGGGTTCTTCCTCGTACCATAACGCATCTACACACTACGTATGAAATTCATCCAAGCTTCCTATCTTGAGATATCGTGTTAACAAGGTTTTCAGGTTTTGACCCCCGGTGACCCCAGATGACCTTAGACCTCCATCAAAAACAATATGGTTCTCCCTCTTACCATAACACTTCTACACACTAAGTATGAAATTCATCCAAGCTTCCTATCTTGAGATATCATGTTAACAAGGTTTCAGGGTTTGACCCCCGGTGACCCCAGATGACCTTTGACATCCACCAAAAACAATAGGGTTCTTCCTCTTACCATAACACATCTACACACTAAGTATGAAATTCATCCAAGCTTCCTACCTTGAGATATCGTGCACACAAGGTTTTCAGGTTTTGACCCCCGGTGACCCTAGATGACCTTTGACCTCCACCAAAAACGATAAGGTACTTTCTCTTACCATAACACATCGACACACTAAGTATGAAATTCATCCAAGCTCCCTACCTTGAGATATCGTGCACACAAGGTTTTCAGGGTTTGACCCGCGGTGACCCCAGATGACCTTTGACCCCCACCAAAAACCCACACAAGCTAAGCGTCACAAACACACACACACACACATACTGGTATTCATCACAAACCGAGGACCTGCGCATGTTTTCATGTATGCATATTCACCTGCGGACCAGCACATACAACTATGAGATTGATGAATGAACACATGCATTGTATTACTACCCTCTAGAGGGCCCTATACACACCAATTGGGAAGCCACATATATCTCCTAAGTCCACTATATTGGCAATACAATATAAGTCCACCAGTTGTATCCTACACACCTGAGGACCTCTGAAATTTTCACACACCTGTTTCAAATTCATAGCCAGTAGAGGACTCTGCCCTTACCTATACCTAGATAATGGAAAACGTGAGTAGAATGCAATGGAACTAAATTTACTCGAGGACCTGGGTTTAGGTCCTCAGGTGGAAAAAATGTCCTCAGGTGGTAGGTGTGTATTCTGGTCAAGGTCCTCGGCTGGATATCAATACAAGTGCATAAACACACACACACATAAACACACATATACATACACACATATGCCATCATGACCGCATAGGTTTCTCTTTCATCGAAACAAAACATTGAAAAAAAAATGGAATTATTACAACATACTGGCTGATGAAATACTTGTATATTTTGGGAACTGAAACACGGGCAATATCCTGGAGTATATTTGTATGTCATATTTTTGTATATTTGTATTTTGTATGTCAGTTGAATGTTTTGGCTCAATCAGTATTTCTGTATGTTTATACGAGTGTTCCTTGATGCTTATTTACTACTTTATTTTTCACAGTTTTCAGGGAGGTTCACCAACAAATCGCACCTGCAGTAAGGCAACCCTTGGGTATTATGAGTTCTTTTTCATGCATCAATGAATACTTCCATTACAAAGGTATACAGAAGACGAATGTGTATCATTGTTGCTTGCATGAGAATATTTTCTAAACAACCATTTTAGGACTTTCCTAGGAAAGTATCTTTTGAGATCAACTGATTCTTAACTGTAAAGCATCACATTCCTTAATTAGCAATTATATTTCATGAAGTTTGGCAAGGACTGAACTTGCACTTGTAAAGTGTTACAAGAAAGTGTGACAAGAACTAATGCACATTAGTAAGCTAAGCAGCTCTTATCATGTCCTTCTGCCTGAATGTTATGTCTTCTGAGCAACATTTTCTGGTTTATCAGGCTCTGAACATTTAAAGATTTCAGATTCCTCACCCTGTACCAACCCTGATATTACCTGAACCTCGTTGACCTTGTTCACTCTAAACCCTAGATTCTCAAATGACAGCCTATGGGTCATGTAGGGCACAAAATGGGCAATAAAATATGCAGGAAGGAGCTTAAAACTTAAATAAGAAAACAAGCTACTTCATTAAATTCTGGCTACTACAATAGCAATAAAGTAAAAACTTAAATTAAAAAGGCTCATGGCTTACAACAATTGAGAACCTCTTACCATTGCAATAATGCATTTTAGAATATCTCACCCTGCCCCGCCCCCACCCCCGGAAGCCATTTAGCCACCCCCTTCACTACCTTGTCTGGCTATAAACCTGTGCCTAAATCAAATTGTGGAGTTGAGCTAGTCCAATATCTTGAGTCAGTTAGCAGGAAGGCATGGCCCACCTCTGCTGCATCATGGTTAAAGTTGAGGTGAAGAAAATTTCAAATTTTTGCTGCCTAAATAGCAAAAAATGAACTCAAATTCACATAAAAGACACAAATTTCCAATACATAGTTTATACTGCATGTTTTTTTTCAATGTTGATTCTACAAGTTTTTGGTATGAATTTCTTGAGACTCACAGAAAATCAGTGGAACCTGGCAGGTATGCCTTCCTTACAGTGAACAAAATTATTCAAGTTGTACCAGAGTTTAGATTTGACTTTACCTGGTGGTGGTTTCACTGTCAGTGTCACTAATGAAGTTGTTAACATTGTTGTCGAAGGTGTTAGCGATGACATCGATGTTGTTAGGGAGGGTGTTGTAATGTACCCATCACAGAGGTCTCCATTATAACCATCTTCACATCTAAAGGTTAAGGAAAAAAATACTCATTATATGGGAAGGTTTCTATTTACTTAACTCCATAATCACCTTAGACCACCATGTCAAAATCTCATGCTGCATATGATTTCAGCAAGGCTGCAGCTGCCTCATCATAGCTGCAGAGGCTGCAGCTATGTTTTGTTGCTTTACACATTACACTAGCACGATTTCAGAAAAATGGCAGGGACTGTAATCATAATTTGCTTCGATGCACATGCTTTACAACAGCAAGGTTCCTTTAATTATGCTATTGCATTATTTAATCCTCCTAATGTAATGGTTAAAGCAACAAAGTATGGCTGCAGAGCCTGCAGCTTGGCTGAAGCAGCTGCAGTGTTGCTACTTTAAGCCTACTAACATAATGGTTAAAGCAACAAGCATGGCTGCAGCACCTGCAGCTTTGCTGAGGCAACTGTAGCTTTGCTATTTTAAGATGGTGTCTTACATGAATTATTTACCCCTTATGGCTGAAAATCTCAGAACATAAGATATGCTCTGTCATGGATTCATGAAAACAGTGAACTTTGTACATCACTTGTTTTATTAGCATTACAAAAGGCTCTAAATGATCACATGTGCTTATAGGTAGGCATCGGCATTAGTAGAAAAATAGATACATTTTGTTATTCAAATTGCTGAAATATTTGAGACAGACCCCAGTGACAAATATATCAGAGTTGACTGTGATTTATACCAGAAATCAAAGCAATGGTGTATGCAATAAAACTCACTGGCAGCTGATTGTGTTCTTATCCAGGACTGTACAGTTACCGTTTAGGTTGCAACTGTTTTCCTCACATTCAATGTGACTGAGGACTGTGGAGAAATATATGGGTGGGTTTGAAAAAGTGTTGACACAGATGAAAACACTGAGGCTTTATAGTGAATACATCAATGTCAGGCTAACCTTGAAAACTGTGTTAACCATTACTTACTTTGGAAAATTGTGACTTTCAAACCAGCAGTTATCCAATTTTTTACTGTCTGCAAGGTTTATTTGCAAAGATACTTTCAGTTAACTACACAGTGTGACTGGTGTGACAAACTGGTCTTATTTACTTTTCTTCTACATTACACCCCATGGTCCAAGTCGGTATGTAAGGATATTTCTTACAACTGGTAGTTGAAACAACTTTGTCTTACACATTCAAGAAAATCACATTTAGTTACATGCATGACATTCAGAGGATGCAAATAAGTTCACATGTGTTTATTACCGTTACATTTATTACTTTACTCCCCCCCTTCCAGTAAAAGCAGCTTTCTTCAGATGTCACATTACCAAATTAGAAAGATGTTACGAGAGTATCTACAAATAGGAGCATACAATTCCAGATTTGTTCATTTTCGTGGGCTCTAGGAAGCATATCACTCACTGTTGACTGGTTTGTTTAAATTTAAGAGATTGTCCCAGTTTTTTACCATATCATTACTTGATTCAAGTCAATCTGGATGTCTACACAGGTCACCGATAGAGACATTAAGTACACAATGATACATAAAATTAGTAACTTACAGTCAAAGGAAGTTCCATTTTCACTCAGTGTTATGTTATTGATGCTGTTATCCATCACATAATCATTTTGACTGATGATTTCTTCAAACTGTGTCTCAAGCTCAGTACTTGTCACAGATGAATCAATTTTGAATGAAAGATACACAGTTGACAATATATTATTGCCAGGTTGAAAATCTTTGACATCACAGCCCACTAACTCCTCGCCAATATCAGTTTCTTGTAAGGTTACGTTGATCTGAAAAAGTTATAGAGTGAGGAGATACTGTTTATAACAAGAACATCAATGATGCTGTAGCTCAACTACAATTTCACTCAAACAATTTCTTTTGTGTAGCTTCATTAGTGATTCAAACCGAGGCGTCATGCATGGACAGCACTGTAGTACCTTCAGTGCTGTCCATGTACAGTAAATGGTCACAGCAATGGCATTTTAGAGTTGCCCAGCTTGGGACATTTTTTAGTGCTTGTGGGCACAATACAGTAGGTAATTGTGCCGATGAAAATGAAGTATTTATACCCAAATTTGTCAGGCCCATCTAATATTATTCCTTTGTCAATATATCATACAAAACCAAAACTCATATGGAAAAGCATTGGCATAAATGGCATTTAACATCAACACAAAGTACACCTATGATGAACCATCATCCATGGAACATGGACCAACTTTGATAAGATTCCAATGCAACCCCTAGTATTTAAAGGCTTTTGATTGATTCTACTGCTTGACCCCAAACAACCTTTGACCTTCAAAAGTATAACTTTAATGACCCACCATCTACTTGATTGTCTTGACAACTTTGACAAGATTCAGACACATACCTGTAAAGTTGAAGGCTGTTGCATGATTCCATTGTTCAACCATTTAATACCCTAAATGCAGGGTTGGGAAGTAACGAGTTACAAGTAACGCCCTTACTGTAACGAGTTACATTTTGTGTAACGGAACCCTGTAACGAGTTACATTTGCATTTTAGTAACGGAGCAAGTAACTAGTTACAATTCTGTGTAAAAGTAACTGTAACGGCGTTACATTTGGGTCCCGTTACTTTCCCGTTACAAATAGTCAAAATGACCACAAATTGCGAGTACTCGAAGTAGTAACAGAAAATTTTCAAATTGATGACACTTTGGTAGTAAAATTATTTTCGATATATTTATAATCCATCTCTATTATCGACGTCGCCCTCACCGACATCAAATTTTATTCACGTTTAGAATCAGCAGTTGATATTAGATGCACATACTGCAGGCTTAAAGGGTCACTTGATTGCCCACTAAACTAAGTTTAAAATTTGATTTGTGTGTCAATTTACTTATTAGACAGATCAATGCTTATTATCCGTGAGACCGAATCTTTGTGCGATTAGTTGAAAAATACGGAACGGTCCTCTGGCAAACAAAGGCCCAGCTGACTTGTTATAGCCTATTATATATACTAAATGAAGTCAGCTGGGCCTTAGTTTACTCATAGTGTCATTTAGAGGACATTTGGAGATAGTGCACCGTGAGAAACAGGCTGGCCCATAGGCATTCAAATACCAGG
Organism: Holothuria leucospilota; assembly: GCA_029531755.1. NCBI lineage: Eukaryota > Metazoa > Echinodermata > Holothuroidea > Aspidochirotida > Holothuriidae > Holothuria > Holothuria leucospilota. The sequence continues at coordinate 2,901,675 of CM055967.1, read as the reverse complement.
CTTACTTTGAAAGTTTAATAATTGGCTTTTGAGACGTTAGGGCTGCTAGTGGACCCGAGTCCACCCAATCTGAGTCGGAGCTAGCTGCCATTCTAGATTCCCTAATCTTTCCGAGCATGGTACGTACCCCTCAAGTTCCGGCAAGTTCTGATACCAATGACACCAATTCCGAGACCAGTCTTTTTGCAAGTGTGTAGCATATCAAACTTACAGATGTTTTAATTCTATTATACATGTCCACCATTAACAAGGTCATCATTTGTACTCACTTCCATAGCCTGGCCCCTCAGTAATTTAGTTGATCATTTGTGACAATACTTTACATCTGTACATTGTGCACAAATTACAATGGGAGTTTAAACACCTTTAATGTAACTTTCATATTTGAAAACACGGCTGGAATTAGCTCCGAGTGCATGTCCAGTTACATCACACTTCGGAAAAATTTCGATTCCGGAACCCCGGGCAATTTCCTAATCTAGAAAAACGCTCTCGAGACCCGCAGTAAGCTAGTCGAATCAGGACTCGTGCATAGAAGCCCAGTAAATTATACGGTGCCAATTGTCAGCAAACACCGTGCATCCATTTATGTATCTAATTTAACATGGTTGGTATCCTTATTTGATGAATCAAACGTATGAATTTAGGCTATATCATATTCTTTTCAATGTCCGTAACTCCTTACGCTGCACAGAATATAGTAAGGTTCATATAAAAACAGGCGAATATTGAGATGGTCATATGGCGTTAAAAGTATCCTAACAAAGCTAACTGAAAGAGGAGAAAAGTGTCCGACATAACGCTTCACCTATTTACTGTAAAAAGAAAGGGAATTATGGGTACATGGTCTGCATGTGTAAACTACATAGTCTCACCATTTCTATGCATTGTTTTATATCGACACAATGTGAAACTTGAAATTTATGCCGAAATATCACTTAGCCCAACCTTAGCAGTGAGGTTTTAAAAATTTACCTTTAACAAATATATAGAGAGCATCGTATTACCATATTTATGCCCTTGAGGGGTGAAGACTTTAATTACTGCTAAAACAATGCTTTCCCCCTTTAGGCTAATAGCCGCTAACCTTTCTAAATTGTGATGGGAGTAAAAAGATTTCCAACCACAAAGAAGTACTGTCGTAACTGGAAAAGTTTTGGTTACAACCATATTCGTCTAACAAATAGTTTGCGTAAGCTCCGACAAAGTATCATGATTTGATGCTTCATGATGAGCGTTAGGAGCCTCTTCCTGAATCCCCGGTGAAGATCAACTGGCACCATTGACTTTCTTTGGGGAATACCTTAGGATAACCGGCACAAATGAGGTTCGGTCCTCTCATGTGCCCATTCTTAATATCTAATTACACCCCCTTCCATTTCAGGTACCGAGGTACCGTATGTTCACCTTAAAGTAACTAGTTACTTTTGAAATGTAGCTAGTTACTTTTCAGTTAAAAGTAACTGTAACTAGTTACTTTTTCAACATTGTAACTAGTAACTGTAACGAGTTACAATTTTATAGAATTAACTGTAACTATAACGAGTTACTTTCAAAGTGTAACGGGAACAACCCTGCCTAAATGACCTTAAACCTTCTGCAAAAGAGCAACTATGCATGATGACCCATCATCTACTGAACATTCTGGCCAACTTTGATAAGATTTTCATATAACCAATGGGAGTTGAAAAAGCTTTTTAGTGATTCCAATGTTTGACCTCTCTATGACCCCAAATGACCTTTGACCTACTTTAAAATGCATCTTCAATGACCAATCATCTACTGAACACTGGCCAACTTTGACAACATTTGGATATAACCCCTAGGAGATGAAGACTTCTGTGATTCCAGCTTTCACCTCTCTGACCCCAAATGATCTTTGATGTATTTCAAAAATACATCTTTGATGACCCATTATCTACTGAACACTGGCCAACTTTTGATAAGATTTGGATATAACCCCTAGGAGATGAAGACTTGTGTGATTCCAACTTTAACCTCTCTATGACCCCCCAAATGACCTTTGACCTACTTCAAAATACATCATTGACGACCCATCATTTACTGAGCACTGGCCAATTTTGATGAGATTTGGATATAACCCCTAGGAGATGAAGACTTGTGTGATTCCACCTTTGACCTCACTAAGAGCCCAAATGACCTTTGACATACTTCAAAAGTACAACTGGCACATGCCATCATCCACTGAACATTCCAGCCACATTTGATAAAATTTGCAGATAACCCTTAGCACTTAAAGGTTTTTGCAAGATTTCACTGTTTTGACCTTTGCATGACCCCAAATGACCTTGACCTACTTCAAAAACACCCAGTTGATGACCCATCATCTACTGAACGCTCTTGCCAAATCTGACAAAATTCCAACACAACCCCTAGGAGTTCAAGGCTTTTGCATAATTATGCTCAGTTGGCCTTTTGTTTGACCTCTCTTTGACCCTAAATGACCCTTGCCCCACTTCAAAAGTATAAAAGTACATGGTCATGACCTCACAGGTAGTACACCATGCATGAAAATGACCACTGACCTTACAATTCTCAACACCAGTAATAAAACAAATACACAAAAGCCAAGTTACAATGACAAACACCCAATACTGTCACTGAATCTTTAAGACACAAAGTAACATTTGTTACAAATGACTCCAAACTGACCCATAAATCTGACCTTTGAGTCCATCCTTGACCACCACTGATAACCCTTTATCCTTGTATCACTGTGCCCAAGTTTCATTAAAATTTGTTCAAGCAAATGCTCATTTGGTGAGTCTGTATTTTTTAACACTCTCTCGTAACAGTAACATATATGGGTTATGTACTGTAGCTCAGCCTAAAATGTGTTAGAATGATGTAAGAAGTTTACACAAGTAAATATGTAGCCTAATCTTATCGATATAAATAAGACATTCCACACATAATAAACACAATACATCACAGAACAAGTACAACACATAAATTTCCCACCAAAAATTATCGGAAGGTTTAAATAAGCCCTGCAGTTCTAGGCCTAGAAGTAGCTGGGCTGTAGAGACACATTTGTAGCTAACAGGTTCATGGTGCACATAGCCTAACATTAGGCCTATACATTGGATACTGTATGTTTAGGTAATGCCAAAAGTGCCATGCTTCTCTGGAGAAAATTGCCCCGTACAAAACCCTTCCAACTGAAAGCTGCGAGTACATTTCAGGTTGTTGTATGAGGGTTTTTTGCACTTGCAGGATTCATTATTTGGGAGTTTTTCACCAATTTGGTAATTTACTTTGGCCATAACAACAGAACTTGCTTGTGTAATTGAGACATTGTCTAAAGTGTGCAGGGCGAAGGGCATCCAGTCGAAACGTCCCTTTAGCAAAACATCCCCACTTTAATTTTAGCTTTAATTGATACTTGTTCCACCATATATTTGCACTGCGTTTTGATCTCTTGTAAGATGGCCGCTCGGCGACTTCATCACTGATTATCCAATCAATGTGTCGAAGCCAATCCAATCCAGTTAGTATAGAGATCAGTGGTACATACACGGATAGGTTGCATATTGCGGAAGATTTCGTGCGTGCGTATTACACGTATTACACAGGCTAACACGTAACCACCAAAGTTGTATACGGATGCCTGTGCACAACACTGTAATCTCTAAAGCTTGAGCATCACGCATCTACATGGAAGCACAATATGCTGACAAACAATGCACCATGATGGTCAATGGGAGTAACCATAGAAAGTAGGTTTATAATTATATCTTTATTTTTCATAAGAAAATGGCCATGAATTTTCCACGCCATCACAAAGCGAGTGAAAACGTAATCAGAACAACTTTTATTGTAGGTTTCAAGATCAGCCACTGTTCACTTTTAGAGTTAATGCTGTTTACCCAAAAAAATCAATATTTGACCTCTGGTGACCTCAAATGACCTTTGACCTACTTCAAAAACACAACTTTGATGACCCATCATTTACTAAACACTCCTGTCAAATTTGAAAAGATTCCAACATAACCACAAGGAGTTGAAGGCTTTTGCGTGATTTCACTCTTTGACCTCTCACGACCCCAAATAACCTTTGACCTACTTCCTGTTACCATGACTATCAAGCCCTTGATATGTGTTATAGCCACACCAACTTTGACAAGGAACGGTCAAAGCACCTGCAGACAGCAGCTCTTTTTCCAATGTTGACGGACAGACAGACAGACAGACAGATGCATTGCCATGACAATAGCTCAACAAGTTGAGCTAATAACATCAGAAACCCAAAACATGCCAACTTGTTTTAATAATAAATCAATATCACATGTGTGAGCTGTAATGGTGCATATTCCATTATTGATGTTCATAAAATTTAATATTTAACTTGCATGTAATAAAATATAAGCTGCAATGACTAGCTTTATGTCTTTAAGGCACCAACTGTAACAATTTTGATATTACAAGTGCAAAAGCTCATACCAGATGAGATCAAAGGAGATGTCAGTCTCCACAAATGAACAAAATGATCCTAGAAGTGCAACCCTTTATATCATTACATGCATCAAAACTTATAGTGGCAAACCACTCTGTACTGTACCTGCACCAACTCAACCCTTAGATAACCTTTGACCTAAACTTTTTCACACCCCTCTGAAAGCCCCATAGCCCACAATAATTGTGACCAACTTTCAGATAAATTTTCATTGAGAACTGCACAAGAAATTTTTATGCAATTCTATGCAATTGTGGACAGACAGACAGGCAGGCAGGCAGGCAGGCTGGCAGACAGACAGACAGACAGACAGACAGATAGACAGACAGACAGACAGATAGATGCCAAATGATGGTATAATTAAGCTCAAAGCAACTTTGCGAGTGAGTGCTAAAAAGTGGCTTACTATGGTAGCAATGAATTACATGGCAAAAGTAGCACCTGAGAAATCAATTTTTGGCTCAGTTTGTACATAACAAATGTGGACTGTAAGGCAAATTACAGCAAGAGTAACTGAGACAACTTCTTGAGAACAAAGCACACTCCCTTTTAGTTACCTCAGCATTAAGAAGGGATGTCAGCCTTATCACTCGTTTCAATGAACACATTTCTCTACTGTCAAAAATAAACTTACCAAAGTGCACATTCGGCTTTCCAAAATGATGTAATCTTTAGACTCTGTGTCATTCAAGGATTCCTTAAACTCAACTGTTTGACCATTGACTTTTAAGATGTCCATGTAGCCTTCAAATACTCGTAGTTCTGTAAAAGAATATAAAGTACCATAAATAACCAACAAAATATAGTAACTTATTTGGATGAATTCTTCAAAGCAAGTTTTGTAAATAATTAAAGCAAGTTTACCAGGCTACCTTGAAGGTAAAAAAAAAACAATATTAGAAACTGTGTGTCAGTGGTTACCAGTACACACAGGATCACATGCTGATTATACAGATCTGTCAAATACATTTGGATAAAAATGTGCATTGGGTTCAAAGAGATTGATGGACCCTCAATTTGGCTCCCACCAGGAACTGGTCTTCCAAAAATGGTAGGTTCACCTACCTTCCTCCTCTGTCACATCAACTGTCTTCAGATCATGTACAAAATAATGTATAATACAGCTATAGAAGAGGACAGGTGATTAATGACACAAAGCCATTTGAGAGAGCTGCAGTCAATTCTCAAGATTGTAATAGTGTGCAGATGTACAACAGGAAGTTGACATCCCTGTCTCTATCAAAATGTAATTGCAACTTGCATTAGGCATAAGTTGCCTCTTTGCAACCTGGACACTGTTTGTTCACTCAATTCATCACGCTTCAGTGCCAGCACAACCAGAACATGTGTCCAGAAAGACACATAAGGTGAACATCTCGGCTAAAGTCTGAAGACCAACCTCTCCATGTCAATCACAGAACATAATCTCTGTGATCAACAATCTTGGACATGGCTAATTAGCCGATTATTCGCTTGACTTCTTCAGTGGAGAAGAACATGGCGACCACTAGCACCAGATCTGACTGCAGTCATTGTTAAATTGGTATTGCATGCTATTAGTAGCGTTAAGCATAGAAATTTGAGCAGCAAGTGGCCGGCTGAGCAAGCAAATCAATTAGCACGCTTGAAAGGAAGCAAGATGGATCACCCGGGCTTTCTTATCAAAGCCTGGGGAGGTATGTAACATTTCTTTAACGGACATGTGCGCGATATGAAGCCTATTGTCATGGTCTGTTGAGGCAGCTCTGGTTACAAACTTGGCTTGCACTGAATAAACAGTCTCTGCCTTTATGTCACTTCTGACCACAGTAAGGATTTTCAGATTGTGTGCACAAGTGAGGTTCTACAGTGGGACTCTTTGTTTGCATTGTGCTGGACATAGCAGCTACTATTGACAGAAAGCTGATAAAAGGAAGTCAGGTTCAACTTGTTGTAACATCACTTTTTCAACAAAAAATGGGGCATCGGGTTGAAATTGTATAGAGGCAACCTTCTGCATAATGTGAGTAAACAAAGGGTTCCCTATGGCACTACAATGTGGCCTCATTGCAGGCTTTGGAGTCTATAATCTGATCTACCCACATAGAATGTACCATTACTTGTGGTTGGAAAGACTGCTTGTTTAGCAGAGTACAATACAGCATTACTATCAAATCCTGGCAACTGATCTGCGAGTAATATCTGCCAGTGATAATTGCCAGACAGAACACAATCCATTTTGAATGTGGACCAGAGAGACCAAAAATGTCTCAAAATGGTAAAGCTATTTTTAAATTGTCCACTTGAAGTCAGATCAATGTTGAGCAATGATTCCCCAATCAGTGATAGCAAACAAATGTTGATCAAACCTCATGCCCAAGCATTCTTCACACAATACTGTTATTGGTCCTGTGTGAACTCTATTTTACACTCAAATGTTTATAGCAGAATTATAACCAGTTATGACTCGAATGATTTCATGAGGGTACTCACTAGTACATAATTTATCATTCACTTATATTTGTCCATTCCCTATGTCACATTCAAATGTTACCACAAGAGTTTTCATCTCTTACTACTGATGACTGTAATGACTCCATGGGAATAAATACCATTAATGTGTTTTGCATCTCCAGAAATCCATTCCCAATGTCACACTCAAATGTCAATGAGGAATAGTATCAACTGTAACTAGTAAAACCAGCTCTAGTGACTTTACAGGAGTACTCACCAGTACATGTATTGTTCATCTCCAGAAATCCATTCTCTATGTCGCATTCACAGGTCCAACTACCTGGTTGGTTTATGCAAACTTCATTTTCAGCACACAAGTTTCGATCATCTTGGCACTCATCAACATCTGTGAAAACAGTAAACCACAGGTCACAAATGTCAAAATTTTAATCTTGTAACAAAAGTCAGTACATTGCCTTATGTTGATTTGACTGCAATGAAAATACTGTTTTTCAAACTTTAACTCTTCCTGAGGTATCATCATGATACCAACCTTATTCCTTAACGCTGTTTTTCATCACCACACAGTCATTCCTTCCACTCAGGTTGTAGACAACAAAAAGAGAATTAGACAGAAATGTCAGCAGTACCAACTGACCACTGCTTATCTAGTCTTTACTTTCTTGAATTCTAATTAACATTTACATAACACTGCACTATGGAAAGAACAAAGTAAAATGGAAGTTGCCAGGACAACCTCCTGTTTTGTTTCTGTGTACAATTGCAAAATGCAGGGAACTTATGCACTGCTTAAATTTGGAGAATTTTGTATCAATCAGTTGCATATCACCCCAAGTGGATAAAGGTGGTTGCATTTGAAGCGATGAAGCTTAGCAACCGGGAGGTCGGGAGTTCAATCCCTGGCCGAGTCAAAGTAAGGTGGGTTTTTCATCCAAGTGCAATCTACGGTATTCCCATCTGAACTGGCCTTTCAAAAAGATACCAAATTTGATCTACATTGTTGAGTTGGTTAGCCACCCAACGTGAAGTTGTAATTCATAAGCCACAGGCTTCTCCCACATTAGTGATTGCTTAGCATCGTAAAGCAACTACCCTTCAAGGCCTAATTGTTGTTGTTGTTGTTGTTGTTGTTGCTGTTGTTGTTGTTATTATTATGATGGCTTGGATTATTACTGCATGCCCAAGGCTTTTACTATGGACAAGGCCAGCAGTAGAAGGCCTTTTTAAGGGAAGGCAGTCTCACAGGATATAAGGCTCAAATGCTTATAAAACTCAAAACTTTTATCACTTACTCTGTAGAGCACATATCAGCTTACTAATGAATTAATTTTATGGTAACAAACCTTGACATTCAATTAAACCATCACCACTCCACCCATCTTGACATGTACAGTTGAAGAAGGGTTCTTTGTCAGAAAATTCACACAATGAGTTTGGTACACAGTCATCAGTTTGCTCTATGCATGGGTTTGTAACTGCAAAAGTGACAAAGGGTAAATAAAGGATTTTATCATGAACCTGCATTAACAGGATTGAGACTCACTAATTTGATGGCAGCTGTGATGGATATGAATGGTGGATAATTGGCTATTGGAGTCAGACTTGCCATCCAAATGGTTGTCATCTCAATTCCTACCTAGTTCACAATTGAGTCCTTTGGGAAGATTCTTTACCTCAATTGCCCCTTTCTGCCCAGGGATGGGTGAGTACCTGTGAGGTAACTGGCCATTGGATAACTGCAATCACTTGAATCAAGGTATTGTCTCTGAGGCAAGTGATAATGACCATGAGGCGGTAATATACATAAAGGAGTTTGAAAGTTATCCCAGACATAAAGCAATAAATCCTTGGCATGCTGTTCGTCCTTCAAATTCGATGATGACCATGACAAAGACTTCACGGCGCTAATCACGGTGGGTGCGGTTGTGACTGATCAATCCAATTTGAGCTCTGAAGGTTCGTCCACACTTGGTACACATTAGATCAGGATCTGCAGGAGGGCTACGTATTGCTTTCGACTTGCGGAAGGAGAGTTTTTGCTCGGCTGCAGTAATTCTCCTCAATTCTTCAGTTGACACTCCAGCTCTGACCTTATTCCACCAAGCCATGCGGTTTGTGGCAAGGTTCTCCCAGGTACTCACATCTATGTCAAAGTCTTTCAGGGAGAGTTTCAAACAATCTTTGAATCTCTTTTTCTGTCCTCCAGCTGCCCTCTTTCTTCCAGAGTACAGTTCACCATACAGCAGTTGTTTAGGTAGGCGGTTGTCAGACATGCGAACTACATGACCAGCCCATCTGACTTGTGCTTTCTTCAGGAGGGTGTGAATGCTAGGGAGGCTAGTTTGCTGTAGAACTTCAGTGTCTGGGATTTTGTCCTGCCATTTGGTCTGGAGGAGTTTGCGCAGGCAGCTCAAATGGAAGCGATTGAGCTGTTTGGCATGTCTGCTGTAAATTGTCCAAGTCTCACATGCATAGAGAAGAGTTGATAGTATCACAGCACGGTAGACTTTTAACTTAGTGGTGAGTCGAATCCCCCTCCTGTCCCAGACATTCTTATGTAATCTCCCAAAAGCAGCACAGGCTTTGGCTATCCGATTATTTACTTCAACGTCGATGTTCACAGCATTTGTGAGGGTACTGCCAAGATAGGTAAATTTCTGGACTGCTTGTAGTGTCTGACCTTTGACGGTGATTACAGGGTTAGTGTAAGGCTTTCCGGGGGCTGGCTGATACATGACTTCGGTTTTCTTGGTGCTTATAGTAAGCCCAAAGTTGTCACATGCTGTGGAGAAGCGGTTCATCTCGAGCTGCATGATGTGCTCATTGGTGGCATTCAGAGCACAGTCATCAGCAAACAGAAGGTCTCTGATGCGGTTTTCCCTAACCTTGGTAGCAGCCTGCATGCGCCTGATGTTGAAGAGCTTGTTGTCAGTCCTGTATTTGATTTTGATGCCATCTTGACTATCATGGAAAGCATCAGTAAGCATGGCAGAAAACATCATGCTGAAAAGGGTCGGAGCTAAAACACATCCTTGTTTGACACCATTTGTTACTGGGAAGGTTTCAGATTCTTCTCCATCATCAAGGACACGGACCATCATACCATTGTGAAACTGCTGAACTAGTGTAATAAATTTCCTAGGGCACCCATACTTCTTCATTATCTTCCATAAGCTTTCTCTACTTACACTATCAAATGCTTTTGTGGGGTCCACGAAAGCAGTATAAAGATCCGAGCGCTACTCCTGTCACTCTTCCTGAAGCTGGCGGGCGGTGAAAATCATACCCACAGTCTCACGACCGGCACGGAATCCACACTGGCCCTCCGGGAGGAGGTCTTGTTCGAGGTGAGACAGGAGCCGATTTAGTAGGATCCGAGCAAAAATTTTGCCAGCAGTAGATAGAAGGGATATTCCTCCTTGGCATAAAGCACTAATGAAAACAATTATTCCTTATATCAAATGAATGCTACCTCTACTTATGGCTCATTTAACTTTACAAGAAAATTAGTGCAGGTGTAGGCTAAGACAGTGTTCATCAGAGTAATTAACCACTTAAGTAGCCCGCAGCCTCTTGTACTGGTGTAAGATTGGGATGTAAAGCAATTTGTTTTAGTCCTAAAAAAACATAAACTACAAGTATTGCCATATGTGCTGAACTCAAGAAGATGACATTACCCCTTGGCTCCAGTTTACTTTGCCGGGGTAAGCAACACAGTGACTTCACCTGCTGAAGTCTCAATATACAAACATGGAAATCGAATGAAAATTTTACCAAAATCCTTCAAAGTATCAATTAACCTTTGTTTAAACCCTTCCTTTCGGTCTAAAAACACTTTAATATAAACTTGAATAATTTCAGTCCCTCTGAATGGAAAATAATCTGATTTATGTGACATTTAAATTACCTTTATCACCAACAGTATACGAATCTGGGTCCACAATGTTGAAAGTTTCTTCTGTTGGTCCAGGAAGGCGATTCTTATCTGGTCCAATTAGACTGCTCTTAAACGTTTCAAGGACTGGAATATTTGATACTTTAGTACCAGGTTGAAACTCCATGGAGAAGGTATAGTAAACTGCATCCATCATGTAGACATGGTAAACCACTGATATTCCCGTGTAGTTTGTCAGATCAGCATCTGTGAATAGTTTGTCCATCTTGAAACAAAACAGACATTAAATGCCATTTGATATCAATTTACACAAATACCACAAGCTCTGACACTCCTGATGAAATATCTCACATTTCCACTGCACCCAGTAGATTGAAAACATCTGTGGGGTACATCAATTACAGTCCAGACCCTATTGATTGATGAATGTACCAATAGCACATGGATGGTAAGCATCTCCACACCTTTAATACATAGCTAGTTCCCAGGTAAGAGATAGGACTACTATCAACAGTCATGTACATTGCAAAGTGTTTCACTACAAAGAGCTGTCTGTCAATTAAGGGCACATATACGGTGAACAACTGGGTTAGAGTCTGAAGACCAACCTCTCCATGTCAATCACCGAACATAATCTCTGTAATCGGCGATCTTGGGCATGGCTGATTAGCCGATTATTTGCATGACTTCCTCAGTGGAGAAGGACACGGCAACCACTAGCACCAGGTAAATTTGTAAACAGCACACATTAAATTGCATCTAAGTTAAACTGTAAATTAGGATGCACCACATGCTGTTGTGAGTCCACATGCATATGTCAGGCATATATACATAGAAGGAGGGGTTCACTTGCACTTCAAGACTCCGTTTCCTATTACAGTTGGCTAGCCCACTTGAGCTTGCATGGCCCCTACATGATGACTATGTAGTGATGTGAAATCAGGCATTGCTAGAAAGGTAATTTCCTCCAAGCACAAAGTTCACATCATGATTTTTTAAATTTTTTTCCCTGTAAATAGTTTGCCTGCGTCACCAATGAAATTATGAAATATCTGAAATTTCCCTCAAACTCTAAGCAATGGATATGAACACATAATTTGAACAGGTATTTAAAATATCATGAAAAGGTGAATTTATTTGAAGTGGCAAATGTTTTGTGGTAAGGCTTTTGTTACAACAATCTACTTATTGCTACAATGTTTGTAATTCTTGGGTCAACCGATAATCGGATCTGATATCGGATCTGGCCGATGTTTAGGACTATCGGTAAAACATCGGATCAGTGAAATATAGCAAATTACACTTACCGATGTTTGCCGATGTTCCATGAGTCAAAAATTTCATTTAAGTACATTGGGGGACGTATAGTGATAGTGGTTTCTTACAACAAAGAAATGAACAGATAAATAGGATTAATCATTTTATTACGACCGACAATAGCCCTTGTGATCGACTAGGGCTGTCAATTTCCGTTTAATCTCCTAAATTCTGTATCAACAGTGTATTGCGTAAACTGGCTCTATTGACAAGCACTATGATATTCGCAATATGCACAAGCTTTTAAAATCTGTACGTAGAGTCTAGCGATCATGTCACCCACTTTTTTCAATTCACCGAAATTTATCAGTGAATGAAACAAAGTGTGGAATTCACAGTCATTAATTGTATGTTTGATATAGGGCCGAAATATACGCAAACACCGATACCTTAGGCATGTCCGTGTTCTGTACAGAGAAGTTCAAGTGAAATGCACCATGAAAGCACAGTAAAGCCAGTGCATGTGTAGGTCCGTGATTGTATGCAAACACCCATACATTAGGCTATGCACCTGCTCTGTAATGACGTTGACGTACATAGCAAGAACATGGGGCGTGGTCCGGGAAATAACAGCCTTGTACCACTAAGTTTCCAGTTGTTACTTCATAGTTTGTGGTAGTTACGGCTTTTTACGTAAGACATGCATGTTCACTTGTGTGAAATTAAGTGTAGTGCCATGTACTTTTATGGCTTTCGTAATAAACGATGTCTGCAACATCACCCCGATACCCAAAACTCATACTAGCTGTATAACTATGCACACAGCAAGCTCTCTAGCTAGCATGCATGGAACAAATATTCATGTACGGATATATAGTACATGCATGCATTCATTACATACTGCTATATGAATCACTCAACAAATTTACACTGATGTGTAAGCCTACACAATCTGTTTATGTGTAGGTAAAGCATGGTAGGATGGTATGAAATGGGCAAGTACATGCACTGAAATACCGCGGGCTTATTTCTGTTTTAACGTTCATTAGTGTGAGCGACTTGGGCTACGAACAGAGAACGTGTGAATCAATTTGTTAAGCCCTATTGTGTACAGTTTATAAGCAGATGTGGGCTACTGCTACGAACAGGATAACAAAGGTGCTGCATTTTGCTAGGGGAATAAGTAGGCTTACTGTGAGTATGTGAAAGTCAGTTCAATCACAGAAATATGTGCTATGAATGAAGAGTCACAGAGAGTCCACTGATTGCTTATTTTCGAAGCTTTATTTGGTCATTGAATTTTCATATAAACATCGTTTTGTGAATGAAAGGTATCAAAGCAAAACATGGAGGGGAAAAATACTAAACTTCCGTTTTTTTAAAGGGAAATTAATTTAAGCCGATGTGCATGCATAGGCATGGCTCACAAGGAATAAGGAATGTTTGATCACAGTGTGAAACAATGTAAAAGCATTGACAGCGAAAATATCGCATCGGATCGGATATCGGCCGATGTTGTGATAAAAACATCGGACATCAGTTGGGCAGCAAAAAACCACATCGGTTGAGCCCTAGTAATTCTACCCATAAATGACATGATCTCAACATAATCTTAACATCTTAGTAAAAGAATGGTGCCCTTGAATATTAATTTAATTTCATTCAGAAACAAATATTGGTGTCTCATTTTCAGACGACCAGTTCCCATGGCAACTTACATCTTCAATGACTCCAGGCCTGTAACTTTCCAAGTTGTCACTTTCAAACCAGGGTGAACCAACAGCCTGTCCTCGAATAACTGTCATGTTTCCAGAAAGATTTTCATAGCTTGTTTCTGAAAGGAATAATAGTACATAAAGTTAAGGAAAACAAGAGAAGGCTGCAGTAACCTGACCAATCCAGTGCTTACAAATTTGCTCTCATCTTTGTTCTGCGATTAAGACTTTCTGAAAGCAAACACGCCAGCTAGAAAAATTGCTTGAAAGTTGCTCATTTTGTTAGAAATTTAGTGCTAATCTTCAAATGTACATACACTGAACAATAACCTACAGACAGGTTCCATATAACGATAATCCTACTGAAAAGTCATCACATTTCATCAACCACATCCTAATGTACTCATGTGGCACTTGAGTAACTTGCTTTTTAATAGTTGGCAGCATTAAACAAACTACTAATGATATTGTCTTCCTGATGTATATTCAAATAAACTTCCAATGGGTGTATACCTCTAATGCATATTCAAGTAAACCACTAATGGAAGCACCCAATCTGTCACTTGATATCATGCAAGTAACAAGTCTCAAGACTTGTAACACTATACCTTTCCTGATGTCTTTAACCCTAACCTAACCCGGAGACATGATATCATGCATATTATGCATGTCTTGAGACACAAATGTGTCACCTTACAAAACAAAATGTACAGATTTGGTGAATGGGAGTGTATCCCTCATGTATATTCACACAAACCATGGGAGTGTATCTCTCCTGAATATTCAAAGAAACTACTAATGGTAGTGTATGCCTAATGAATATTAAAGGTTTCTTCAATAACATTCCATGTCATCATTCTTACACTATAACTTTATAAGTGAGTTTACAAAAGAAGCCTGGTAGCTGAAGTACCAACAAGAAAGCTTGTTCTTCCTGCCAACTACCACTTGAAATGCTAAATCCATATTTCCTATTACAAGGGCGGGTCACACTACAGCGTTTTTCAATCCGAAATCTGATCTGAATTTTTTTTAATTGGACCAATAGTTTTTCATTCAGACTTTGTTTGAAGGATGGTCATGCTATTATCGATAACTGATCCTAGTTTGTCTCACAATAAACTGTTCTACCAGCATTATATAACTTTAACCACTCAACAGAGTGGTATTTGCACGAAAATCAATCCCATTTTTGCAGGTGTTTCCAATAAATGCTGTTTCCTGATGTGACGTCACGAAATAATTAGTTAACATTCATTTTCGTAGTCCTCTGATGCAAATCGTATATGTGTACACAGGATGGCAAATATTTGCTCGGAATGGAGAAGATTTTAACTAAAACTCACAAAAATGGGACCGTAATCTTATCTGAAATTGCTCTAGTGTGACCTGCACATTATACAGCTTTTAAATTCTGCTATAAGTCACAACCTACCCAGGCAATCACCACTGATATTGTGGTAACCTGTATTACAGACACATGTGTAACTGCCCTTAGAGTTGACACATCTAGTGTTATCAAATTCTTTGCATGGCTTCTCTAGGCACTCGTCAATATCTAGAGCAAAGAAAACATAATGACTGAAAAAAAGCATTGACTGGAAAAATGGGACACTTAAACATGCTGGCATTTGCAAACAAAATGCATAAAAATGCTTTGCTCGATGGCTCGCATTTTCAAGCAGTTACAGCATTATCAGTAAACTATGAAACAAAAGAGGCATACCACCATAATCAATAAGTCTCTTAATAATGCATTCCAAGGTAAAATTAACTACAGATCAAGACTAATGATTATTATCAAAACCATAAATTTCACAAAGGGTTATGGAGCTGTGCATCTACAGGTGTTTTGGAATGGGCAATGTAACAACATGAGACACAACTGTTATACCTGTGCATTCTTCTGAATTGCCTTGAAATCCAGTCTTACAGTTGCATTTGAAGAATGGGTCTAGGTTAATGCAGTCTTGAGACTCCCTGTCACATGAGTCTATTTCGAGTGAACATTCATCAACATCTGATCAAAGAAGAAAAAGACAAGATTAGACTTTAATAGAGATTTCTTGAACATGTTGACAGACCACTATAAACAAATCACAGTACTAGGCCTTACTCCCTGTCAAATGAGTATATTTGGAGTGAATTAACATTCACAAACATTTGATGAAAGAGGAAAAGAAATAAATGATTAGACTTAAAGATACCCCAAATGTAGTGACAGACCATTGAACAGTCATAAACTCAAAAGCTGAGGATTATATAAACTTAATTAAGTAACCATCATAACTGGTATTTATGTATGGTTGGTGACCGATAAATGTTAATGGGAAGCCTTGCTATTATCAAAGTTTACGTTTTAAAGGTGTAAGCTAGGTTAAATCTAATTTTCTAACTTTTTGATGTATGGTAAATTTTGCACTTTCAAAATTTTATGAATTTTGTAAGTTTTCCATCATCATGGGAACTCTGTTTAGAACCCTGTCAAAGCTTTAAATTAACTAGCCAGGTCTTTGTACTGCACATGGGACTTTTTGTTGCTATGACCACATGACTGCAACTCATACAGCTATGGGTTGGAGGATAATTTTTCTCTGCTGAGTCGGCGATCCCTTTCAGTCCTTATTGAGAGCCATATTCAATGCTAACTACCACAGAGAGAGGTAACTGTGAATGCAGAGTTTACAGTTTACACAAAGAACTGAAAATAAATTTCAGGACTTTTTCTAGGCTTTCTATGACAAAATTTGGGGATTTGTTTTGTTTACATTTCCTTCTCTAAATGATGGGCTGATGCCAATTTCTTTTTTGTTCCTTTCTATTTGTTTCGCTTTCCACTTTGTACTTTTATGTTTGTTGATTTTGTTATTGACTTGTATACCTCTAAAGAGATGGAAAAAGAATAAAAGAACAGAAAAGAACAGAACAGGAGTGTAAATTGTCATACCTTTCATCATATTTAAAATAATAATAGCCGTTTGCATAACCATCAATAAGATTGCCTCAGCTTGGTTTACAGCTATCCAATCCATCTACTTGACCACATTACAATGTCACCATGCAACACTTTAAAACAATAAGCTGTTTAACATACTGGAATGCAAACTGTAAGAATACCTAATATAGTATGCATCACACCAGAGTGTTTTGTAGAAGATTCTTACACTTTTCTTTGACACTTTCTTAAAATATCAATTTCCTTGACCTCTTATAGATGACAAAATTCTATGACTTTCCACGACCATCTTAAAGTCCAGGAATTTCCATGATGGTTATGAACCTTGTGTGATACAAAGATTTGGTTAACGGCCCAACAATATCGCTCGAAACCATTATTTAGGAATAGGATCATATCTCTAAATACGTGACTGCACTTTGATTGACATTTATTCAAACAGTATCTTCACTCTGGTTGGTCACTGATGACTTGTGTAGTCATTTCAATTGCATTCCCAATTACTCAAACACAGTAGTGTGCAGATTTGGCCTTGAGCAATTTAATCTCATTGCAAGCTACTGTTGTAGCTTTGTGTACATGAAAGGTGCACTAGACAGGTGTTTTTGTTTAAATTGGGGGAGGGGCTAGAAATAAAATAAAATAGGGAGAATTTTTACTGTCTGGAGAAAGATTGTAGGCCTTTAAGTAAAATACTACCATAACATTCTCGTCCTGTTTCAGATCCTGGGCTTGTCTGGTATCCATCTTTACAGGTGCATGTGTAGCTACCCAAGGTATTATCACAAGTTGCCAACAGACTGCAATCGTGGCCTTCATCACATTCATTCACATCTGTAGTACAGAAGAAAATAGTACAAACTAGTAGGACTGGCTTCATAGAACCCAAAATGAGTCAAAGTTGAAATGTTTTTAAAACTTATTCCAAACTAAGTCCCTTTCCAAGGAAAGTAACTCAGAAGGCTACCTGAAGATGGCAATTAAAGAAGGTACTTGTATCACCAGCTATGAACCAACCTCCGAAACCTGGAACACTGTCAAAACATGAAAAACTGATAGAAATTTGACTGAAAACTTTGGGATACATCATTCATTAAGTATTTAGCATCAGGAAGCCATTTGAGCTCACTGGAAGCTATACCAGGCTGATCATGGAAAACACTTGCAAGTTTTGCTGTCCCTTTTTGTCTAGTTCTCACAGGGTAAAGAGGTAGGGGTGTACTAATTGCTTCCAACCTTCTCTCAGGACTTCCATTTAATGTTCAATACAACAGACAGAAAGTAACAGAGCATCTCAAGCCTTTTCCACTTTCCCAGTTACCAGTATGGATGGAGGACCCCTCCTCTGAAGCAGATGACTAGTTTGAAAATCAGACAACTTCCCGAATCCGACCACTTCCCATATCACTAATTTGAAACCCCTCGGCATTATTTCAAACAGCTATGCTGAACAAGCAATTATCAATCACCAGATAATTTAAATGTGGTTCCACTGGGATTTGATCCAGGGACCTCTCAAGTGCAAGGCGGATACTACAACCATCAAACCAGTTCCACCCACTAGCTACAATAGTAGTACCCACAGATAACAACTTCAAACATACCTTCACATTCGGATCCTGTGCCTGTAAATCCTTGGTTACATTCACATAAGTAACCACCAATGATATTTGTGCATGTTGCATCAGTATCACAGAGGTCAGGGTTACTTGAGCATTCATCAATGTCAGCACAGGCCTCCAATGCATTCCCTCTGAAGCCGTCATTGCATTCACATCGGAAAGATCCATCAGTGTTTGTACATGTGCTATTTACAACACAGGGGTTGGTATAACACTCATTAATATCTGTTAAAATCAAAATGAAGACATACCAACTGAATGGTCTAGCATTAGCATAGGCATATGGGAGAAGGTGAGGTGTTTGGCCTGAAATATTTTTCAAGTGGCAAACAATCCTGACATGTTTTGCCCTGTTATCAATTATTTTGTTGGCTCAGAGGGCTGCCTCCCCCACCCCACCTTATAACCTTTGAGGTATAGAGCACCCAACTTCCACCCCTGAGGCCAGGGATCAAATTCTGCTTTAATATATCAAAGACAGTAAAAAAAGGTTTCAACCTGCCTACCCCCCCCCCCCTTCACACCGTGACCAAAGAGTGAAAAAAAAATGGCTAAATTATTAAAAACATTCCTATGGTACTCCTTCTTCAATAACTGTGTGGATAATGTATGAATTACAAAATGAAGGAAAACATCTGTCTTTCAAAATGTCATTTTTGGCATCCATGCTATAAGATCGTTCATAATATAATTTTAAACGCCCTCTCCCAAACTGAATCCTGGCTATGAGATTGTCCAGTAGTAGGAGTCACATTTAAAACAAATTAATGCAACTTTGGTTTCAGGGTCCTTTTTTCAGATTTAGTAATCTTAACATTGGTGTTAGCATATAGAACGCTTAAAGAGAACACACATGCTCTTTTGAAAAAAAGTCTCCCAAAACTCTACAACACAGAAAAAATAAAACATCACACTTTAACCAAGATTTACACGCAAGCTTAAATATTTTTTAAAGATCTAATGAGAACATTTTAAAAATCATCATTGCTGATCCAAAAAATGGGCTTGCATGTCCTAAATGTTAGTTCGATTTTAAGGACTGATGTCATGTGATCATGTCACCTGACATATATATATTTACCATTGCAAATGGAACCATTTCCTGTGTATCCACTGTTACATGTACAGCTGTAGGTACCATTTAGGTTGGTACACAGGGCATGTTGACTGCAGACATTGGAGGGTAACAAACACTCATTGGTATCTTGGAAGAAAAGTGGAAAACCAAATAACACTCAACTGAGAAAAAAAACACATGACTTGCATGCGCCACATAAAACAAATTCTTATATGCTACCCTTATTGACATATATGAGAGCAGTCCTATGAATTCTGCAATAATTACATGACTGTGCTGCCATTGAACAGCCACCTGTTTCCTTGGTAACTAGCACAAGTATTGAGAGCCAAAGTAACTTAATCAGTAGTATCTCCTCTAAAAGATGTATGTCAGATGAAAACATGGAACATCTGAGATCTTACAGTATATAAGACAGAGAGACTGGTCTTGTCTTCCAAGCAATGATGTCCATGATGCATGTGATACTTTTTTTAAACTTTTCAAAGAACCTTGTAATCAATTTTGACCATGCAGAGAAAGAAAGAGGTAATAATGTGACTGAACCATTGCCTTATATTTGTCATCTATCTTGTACATGGGCATGGTTCCTGACAACCTAAATTTCACCAAACTTATTCCTGTTTTTCATCCAGTGATGCAAACTCTGCTCAAAATTATTGACCGCTTTCAATTTTGTTTTACTTTAAAATATATACAACTGGTTTTGAATGGACTTTACTCTTACCATCTATTAAGGAAACTTGCATTTTATACGACAATAAATACGGCTTCAGCCCAAACTGTTCTACTCAGCTTGCTATTTACAATTTTATTGATAAAGTTGTAAAATGCTTTTAGAGGTGAAACAGTACGATAAATGTTTCCTTCTTGATTTGTTGAAGGCCTTCAACACTGTAAATTACAGTATTTTACTCACTAAGCTTCACCATCACATCTTGTCTAATAACAGATTTTGCCTGGGCTTTGTTAATCAAACAGGCAGCTATAGATAAGAGACTGGACAGCTTCCCTACTCAAAATTTTTCTGCAATGAATATGCTCTTGTGACCAGTCTATGTTTTTAAACAGATGGTAATATCAAATCCAAGGACATTGAAAGAGAACTAAGTGATAGAATTTAAGGGAAGTTAGAAAAGAGTGCAATGCTTTCGATGTTAAATTTCCATGGTTTTTTCATGTTCTGATTGCATGTATTCTTTGTCCTAAAATGGAAAAAGTGCAATTTCTTTTCCTCAAAGTCCATATCCATCTTCCATGTTTTACTTTAATATGTTAATTGTCACATTCAGATGAAAGCAAAACAGTGTTTGGACATGTTCAATTTACAGTGCTGCCTTTACATTTGTTTCTATGATTTTTCTTTTTCTTGACTTCAGTTTTATGTGAAAATATCATTTTCCATGTTTGACATAATCTTTCTTGTTTCTGTTTGCTACTTTTCCATATCAAAGAGAAATTAGCTTAAAACAACATACACCTTTTCATTAAATGTTTCCTAATTCAATTAAACAAAATAAGGACTATGCACTTTGTATGTAAAGCCAAGAGCTCCCTAATTCATTCAAGACATAAACTGCCTTTTGAAAACATGGAATTCATTCATTTCACAGATTTTTTTGTTTTGACAACAAAAAAGTCTTAGTGGTTATCACCACACTAGGATTCTCTCCTACCATCAGGTTACAAACAACACCAGAGCAGTGCCCACTCCTTAATTACATTCACCCTAGTCAATAGTTACAAAAACAGACTTACCATGTTCATAGCTTCCTCCATATGTTAAGCTGGGAAACTATGATTACCAGAAAGCCAACAGGCTTCGTGATTCCTTGCCGAAAGGGGGGTGCTTTGTTACACTGTGGTTCAGCCATCAAATTTATACTTCTCTACTTCATCATTTTTTATGATGTGGTCACAATTTCACCCCTGCTCACATCAGCTCATGCCACATGACCTTTGAACCAAAACTTTAATAACCAAAAAAATTAAAAAAAAAAAAAAAAAAAAAAAGTTTTTGGACTTCCACCTCTGGTGAGCTTGAATGACCTTTTACCTCTGCCAAAAACAATAGGGTTATCCCCCTTGACATGACAAATCTAGATACCAACTATGAAAAGTGTCGGCCATTCCTAACTCGAGATACCAAGATTATAAGGTTTTTGGACTTTGACCTCTGGTGACCTCGAATGACCTTTGAGCTCTGCCAAAAACAAAAGGGTTCTTCCTCTCAATATGACATGTCTACATACCACCTATGAAAAGTATCGGTCATTCCTATCTCGAGATATTGCGATTACAGTAAAACCCTGTTTATCCGAACCCTGTTTATCCGAAACCCTGTTTATCCGAACTACCCGTTAGATTTAACAACAATAATATTCAACACAATTATGGTAGTATCCGTCAAGTTTTCAATACTTTACAAGGCATAATTCAACGTAAATTTTTGCAGAAATGCACTAATTTTTCTCGGGACTTTAAAAGTCATGGAAAGATGTCACAATGGCTAAAACAGCCGACATGTGGACATAGAAAACAATCTGTTATCTCTTTGTCAAATTTGGAAGAAATATTGTACGTATTTGCTTTGAAATTCTTGTTAGGAGCAATTTGTCGGTATAGGCTCAATATCCTCTTATACAAAAATACATTAGGCTAGCGTAAGTCCTAGTTTCACTAAATCTGAAAAGTTGGTAACGTAGTGAGCTTCATACCTACAAATAACGAAAGTAGACCTACAAAAACATTGCCAATTGCTATTTGAGAGTCTCCTGCACATGTGTCTCTAACATTTTTGGAAATTTATGCAGAATTTATACTCTAGATACCTCTCCAGATCGTTACAGCTTTTCTTCAGCCCACACACTCATTCAGTGTGTAGAAAGCAATGTTCATTTAGAAGAGCGAAAGCTCGAATTTTAGGAATAAAATTTCTCTGTTTTAGAGGTCTTAAAATTTGTTTGTCATATCATCGGTCTCTATAAAAATAGTAACGAAATATTTTGGGGGATTCTGTCTGCAATTTTTAGCCTTTTCGGAATTATTTTGGAAATGTGTTGTCACACTGTCTTATGGACCCAGTGTACCGTACTTGAGGCAAAAACTCGGAACCTCCTTTATCCGAATTTTTTTGTTATCCGAACTGCCTTCGGTCCCCATGTGTTCGAATAAACGGGGTTTTACTGTACAAGGTTTTTGTACTTTGACCTCTGGTGACCTCGAATGACCTTTGACCTCTGCCAAAAACAATAGGGTTCTTCCTCTCAACATGACAAATCTACATACCAACTATAAAAAGTATCGGTCATTCCTATCTTGAGATATCGCGATTACAAGGTTTTTGGACTTCCACCTATGGTGACCTCGAATGACCTTTGACCTGTCCCAAAAACAATAGGGTTCTCCCCCTTGACATGACATGTCTACATACCAACTATGAAAAGTATCGGTCATTCCTACCTCAAGATATCGCGATTACAAGGTTTTTGGACGTCGACCTCTGGTGACTTCGAATGACCTTTGACCTCTGCCAAAAACAATAGGGTTCTTCCTCTTGACATGACAAAGCTACATACCAACTATGAAAAGTATCGGTCATTCCTACCTTGAGATATTGCGATTACAAGGTTTTTGGACTTTGACCTCTGGTGACCTCGAATGAACTTTGAACTCTGCCAAAAACAATAGGGTTCTTCCTCTCAACATGGCATGTCTACATACCAACTATGAAAAGTATCGGTCATTCCTATCTCGAGATATCGCGATTACAAGGTTTTTGGACGTCGACCTCTGGTGACCTCGAATGACCTTTGACCTCTGCCAAAAACAATAGGGTTCTTCCTCTCAACATGACAAACCTACATACCAAATATGAAAAGTATCGGTGATTTCTATCTTGAGATATCGCGATTACAATGAGTGTCACAAACACACATACACGCACACACACACACGACATCACCATCGCATAGATTCCTTGCCTGCCTACGGCAAGGAATCAAAAATGAAAAAAATTCTTACCAGTACACACTCTCCCATCTCCATCATAACCACTGAGACATGTACAGGTGAATGATCCTTCAGTGTTATCACAGGTGGCCCAGACGGAACAAGGATCCTCATCACATTCATTAATATCTGGAAATGCCAAATCAAAAATAGCAAAGTGCACGTCTCTTTCAAACTACTCTTTTTTCAACATGCTGAAATGATTCTGCTAAAAAAACCCCTGTTTTTCAAACCTAACCTTTCTTTTATTGCACTGAGGTATACCATGCTACAAGTCCAATTGCCTAAGGTTATCTTCTGTCGCCACACAAGGGTTCTTTCCTACCATAAGGTTACAAACAACACCACAGCAGTGCCTACTCCTTAATTACGTTCACCCTAGTCAATAGCTACATAAAATGCAAGTTGCACAGAGCGCCTCCTGCTGTATGTCCATACACAATTGCAAGACGAGGAGGGAAAGATATTTTCTGAAACTAATTTTAATCAATTCAGTTGTCTTTAAATTTTGAAGCTGTATTGCATGACATTGCTACCATCATAGCTATTCACTTAGGCATTTGTTGCAATGGAGAGGGAAGAAAAAGAGCTGGCAATTTTAAGATCAATTCCCAACGAGTACACTTTCTATAAATATCCCTTTTCATCAAAGATCAGGAACTGACTAATTCTGAAATGCCTGTTAGATGATTAAAAAAAAGTTACATTTCAGACTTGCTTTCAATAAATTTACTAGGTGTTACATCATTTTTTTCTAAAAATTTCAGACCTAAGTTTTTATTTTATGTGAATACTATATTAATCAAGTTTGTTTGTTTTGGAGATCTGTCTTAACTTTGTACACCTTGATGAATATACACACCCTGTTCAATGCACGAATTGGACTTGCATCTATCCATGATATCAATTTTACCTCTAAGTTATGATTTTTTTATTATTAATTTTCTTTTTTGTTAATATTTTGTCAAGCAATATGCTTTTGTTTATTTTACATGAAATTTGATTATAATTTATTTTTAAAATGTTTAATGCACTTCACCAAACTTCTTGGAGTTCTTAACTTGATATCACCTAAGCAGTTTGTCAGATCAGGAATCATGTCTCGCTCAAGTTTAAACATGGCCCTTTTTGTTTGTGATTTTCATATCAAAAGAAAAGAATACCAAGCTAGATGCCACCTCAGTGTTTAAAATGTCCTAAGTATTGTTTCATTGCCTCCCCTTTATGAAATGAGAACCTGAACCACAGGCCTCATACAAGATTGCATATACTGAGTGACATAACGCATACCTGAGCAAAACCCTTGCCCATCATCAGAGTATCCATCCAGACACTTGCAGTCATATGAACCAAACGTATTGCTGCATTCTGAATTTTTCGGACAAACTGTCTGATTCATATTACATTCGTTGATATCTGTAAGTAGATGATGATCACTAGCTTGATTTTCGATGCACAATTTTTTTTTTTTTTTTTGTACTTACATAATGCTTCATGTAATATTTATATTTTCTTCATACATATTCATTTTTACATTTTCTTTAATAACACTATAGACCCTTTTCCAAATAATAATTACAAAGGATTGTGGGATAGAGTCTGGTATGCATCGTTTTTATCAGTGGTATATTACTGTGGCGAAAAACGACGCATACCAAACTCTATCCCACAATTCTTTGTAATTGCTATTTGGAAAAGGGTCTATGGAAGTAATCATGTTTCACAATCCTTAATCTATGTCTATTCTTAATGTGTACCTCTCTTATTCAAATATGCAGGGACGTGCCCATGCTGGGGTGCTCCCAAGGATTGGTAAATAACACTTTAGAATGCATTTTTCCTCACAACTGGGTAAAATTTGCCAGCTTTAACCCACCAATTTTCTATCATGTAACATAAAATACCCCCTTGCCATTATTAAACAAATTAGTTGACTATAATCCCCATCAAGCACTCAAAATTTTCTGGGCACCCCCCTGAATACAATACCTACAGAGCATTTCCAAAGGGATCAACATAGTACCATTTATCTTTGTTTCGATAAGATGGATCATAGAAAAGGGTTCCACTCTGAGGATGACAACAATTTAGGAAAAGCATTCATGAAAGTTTGAAAAGTATCAAAAAGGGCTTTTAAACAGGTTTTTGCTTGAAGGGCCAGGTTCTCCCACGGTTCCACAGTATATCAAGGAGACTCACTGTAGGTACAATATAAGCCGGGTTGGAAATTGACGATAAGCTGTATGCTGGCTTACTAATAATAAATTGTAGTGAAAAGACCACTTCCATGAGGGGCATATGATAAACACTACAACCAATGACGCATATGTTCAATGAAATGTTCAAAAACTTGTGGATAACAAGCTACCGAGTAAACATCAAGCTCATGACAACCTATGAACTAGATGTGTCTTTAAAAGGTATGACTCATGCAAGTGCTTACCAAAAAGTTAGGCTTACCAAACTTGGGAAACTGGTAAGCTCGTTAAATTGTTGGTAGGCAAGTCAATAATGCTTACTATAGATTTTCTTGCTAATTTCCAACCCTGATTACATGAAATTATTCCACACTTATTAAATGTTACAGCAGTGATTTATTAATCAAATATTTTACATCTTCTGTTGTGTGGAATAATCAAAATCACCTCAAATTAATGGGATTATTAAACTTTACATTAATTTAATGGCCCTTCAAAGGTCTCTTGACAGCCCCTTTAATAATAAAATCTCAACAGTAGAATTACATACCTGTACAAACACGCCCATTTCCTGTGAAACCTTTTTCACACTGGCATGAGTAACTGCCAATGCTGTTAATACACAAAGCATTGGGACTGCATTCATTGGTACCACTACATTCATCAATATCTACAAAACACAATAGATAAAGAACACATTAAACAATTCTTGTCAGAAACTACTTTCCCTGACATCTTTTCATAGGGCTCAAAATATGAACTGGAAAGGGCAAGGTCAAATGGCCTTTGGTTGGCAGAAATTTGTCACAGCATCACAGGCCAAATAAGAGGGAAAGTGATGCCAGAACTTGGAAACTAAAAACACCAAATAGAAATAACACAGAAGTGCATCAAGGCCATTATGGCCTTTAGTGTTGGTAATTTTTTGGGCATCAGACAAAATGAAGGGGCCCATGGCTATGGCCTCCAGTAAGGGGCCCAAGGCCATGGCCTCTAGTGCCTCCAGTTATTTTCAAGCCCTGTGTACACTTGCTATGAAACAGGAGTTGATTACATCCCATGAGCTCAGTCTGCATAAAATAGTGGATTGTTTCACCACCCTCTGAACATAGCTTCAATTGTCCTCTCTCCCCATCCTTCAAATACAATATGCACAACTGACTGACCAGGGCCCCATTGCACAAAGACTTACAATCGTTCTGAAGTCTGATTCACATAGGCCTGTTGCATGGTAAATCAAACTTAAGAACAAGCCTTCCGTGCAACAAGGCTAGGTGTACTGTGGTTGGAACTGCATCCAGTGGTATTTGCAATCTACACACCTCTATAGCAGTATACTCCAAGCTTTAAAAATGAGTTTGTTAGCTTAATTTTTAGGAAAATTTTAATCCGGGCTTGCAAGTGAACTTGCTGAAGTTTATGAAATTTTTCACCACAATATCCACACATAAATGCATGAAACACTAAGGCAATTCATTTACAGTACTGTACATATGGGCTAAATGTAACTTAGTGAAAGTTAGCAAAAAATTTTTTAGTAATTTTAAATTTAACAGGAGCCTGAGGAAGATGAAATAAACATTGTGTGTGGTGAAGTTGTTAGTAGTTCACTTAATGAGGCAAATACCTAGACATCCTAAACAAAGAATCATGTGACCAAAAGGATGCAGCCATATCAGTACACCTAAAGGTGTACGTACAGTGGCGAGGCTACCCATAGGTCATTAACAAATGATCCTTGGTCCATATTATAAGAAGTCGGTAAACAGATACTAATTAAATGACTGTATACATTTTTACCTTGAAAAAGCTAAAGTCACACTTGAGATAAACCTACCTTTACATTCTCCACTAGAATCATCAAAGCCTGACGAACATTTACATTCAAATCCACCAATTAGGTTAAAGCAGTAGGTTGAATTGGATGGACAGTTGTCAGTGGATTCTTGGCATTCGTTGATATCTGTTGGATGAAATTTGGGGGTTAGTGCTTTCAGTTTCTGGAAAATACTGATCTTGTATATGTACAATAGCTATCTGGCCTTTTTGTTGGTTAGAGTGGGTTGGCTAACCCCCAAATTCAGGCCATTCTGGTAACAGGTGGTTTGATCACCAAGCTTTGTTTTGCAGCCTCTGGGCCCTTGCAGAAGGTCCTAACACCTCAGATGGAAGCTCACAAGAAGGTCTTTATTACAGTTATGATATTTGTACTTCATGACCAGAGAAGTGTTTCCACTTTGATTCTTCACTTAAAACAATTTTACACAGCAAGTAGGATATAATGTGATAAATCCTTAAGACATCTTCAATTTTCCTGATTTTTGTATGATGAGCACTGCCAATCATGTTCCAAAAAATAGAAGATAAAAAAGAACAAAAACAGAAAAAAGGAAACTTAAGAAAAATCTTGTCTGGTAACCTTTTCAGCAAGGGATATCTCCCACATATCTCACTGGACATGCTTTTTATACAGTGATCTCTTCAAACTTTGGTCATATAACTTTTCATCAAACCTTCATCTACTTAGAATGGACCAAACAAGAAAGCTAAGTTACACCTTTACCTAAATTACATCAAAGCTGAAGGAAAACCTTTTTACAATTAACATTAAAACTTTCTCATTAATGTTTGACTGACCTATACAAGTTTTGTTGTCTGATGGGTCCAGCTGGAATCCTGATTTACAGTTACATAAATAGCTTCCTTCTGTATTGATACACATTGCTTGCTCTCCTGTCTGTCTGTAACTACAATGATGCGGTGAATCTATGCTGGTGCATTCATCAATGTCTGTATGTAAGGAAATAGTCAAAGAAACCTGTCATAGTGACACAATTTTAAAAAAAAAAAAAGGTAGAAAAATGTCATTATGAAAATAAAAAGGAAATGTTTGCATAATTTAATGCCACCTTTAAAATTTATTACCTTCTCCAGGTGTAGTATTCAGTTCTACATGGACATGTATTGCAGCCCACACTTGACAACATATCACGCATTTTATCACTGTAAATGCTGTGACACTCTTGTGAATACTTCCTTGTTTCCATGCCCCATTAGAACAAAAGCTCTGGTGGGGTGGTATCACTCACACAACAATTCAACCAAAAAACTAATTTTTCATGAGTTATGCAATACCCTACAAATTTGCTTGAATTTTCAGAATTCATTAATAATTCAATTTTTGAAGGTTGGGGGGGGGGGGTACTAGGTGGTTCACTATCTGATGTTACCAAGTTAGTGAACCGTTATCAAGATAAACATGAAATATCAAAATAAAAGGTTCAACATTTCCACTCTTTCTAAAGAATCTGAGTCATTCTCAAAATGACATTTATGTAGTTTTATAAAAACCAAGTAGACCTTCTCTAGACCAGTTCTTCACCCTTCAAGGCAGAACATCATCAGTAGTAGCCTTTGACATAGTGGCAGGGTTTGCAATAATTTGTAATGCAGATATTCATGCATTTAGCAAAGTATCATAAGTTCTTCTATTTTGTCCAAATTGTTATTGAAGGTAAACCTAGATTTTACAAGTACATTTTTAGCACATGGTGCACTTTTATAGTCAATAATAGGATGGCTGACATAGAAAAACAGAAGGGATAGTTGGTGGTCACCTGTAGTTAGTGACTGGTGCTCTTTTAAAGCTTGTTTCATAAGGTGAACAACTGGGTTAGAGTCTGAAGACCAACCTCTAAATGTCAATCACTGAATGTAATCTCTGTGATCAACCATCTTGGGCATGGCTAATTAGCTGATTATTCACATGACTTCTTCAGTCGAAAAGGACATGGTGACCACTAGCACCAAGTCTGACTGCAGTCATTGTTAAATTGGCATCGCATGTTATGAATAGCATTACCCAAAGAAACTTAAGCAGCCAAGTGGCCAGCCAAGCAAGCAAATCAATTTGCACACTTAGCAGGAAGCAAGTCCAGTCACCCAGGCTTTTATATGAAAGCAGGGAAGCAGGTAACAATTCCCTAATGGACTTGCATGTGATATGTAAGTGCTTTGTTTTGATATGGTGTAGGTTGTTTTAAATTTTGAAAGCAAGTAGTGGTGTTGTTGCTACATTCTTAGCCACAAGGAGATTTGCTCTTTCTTTTTAACAGATGGCACTGGTGACAGAGGCAATCTCTTCACATAAATAGTTTCTCATAAGACATATCCCTCTAAAGGAGTTCAATCCTTTTCTCTAGGATATCTTTCTCATTACTGGAGTTTAGGGTATCCTAGAACTTGAAAAAGTTCAGTCGGCTGGTAGAGACTTTAGTGTCAAGGATGCTGCTTAACTGAAAATTATCACCTTAAAGGTTTTTGGATTTAGATAGCTAAATCTCGCTGTCCAGAACTTCCATAGTAAATTTCAGTTAAGAATGAATTTTGTTCCTTTTATCCACTGAACTCAAAGTTTAACATATAAAGACTGATTTCCCTGGTTTCATTACAAAAAAGAATACAGATGCATAAATAATTCAGTGACATAAGTGTATTTTCTTAAAAAAGTTCTCAAATACTCAAGTTAAACTTTTGACACCAACGACTTGCATTTCCGTGTGTGGTGTCACGGAGTCTTACACTGACCTTTGCAAGTGGTACTGTTTTCTTTCTCATAACCTTGGTAACACTGACATTCTTCATTCCCTTCAAAAGTGTAACAGTCTCCATTCACACATTCCAAAGAAGTGCAAGGCTCTGCGGCTGTTTAATAAAGAGATGGAAGTTAAACTGGAGAATTGTGTCTCAATCTCACATGTAGATGAGGTTAGAATGCCACCTGAAGTACAGTCAGGGTTCCTGCACTTTACCAAAATTCTACGACTTTTTGATGACCTTTTTACAGCCAAATTATGAAAATTCCAAGACTAGATGTCTTTGCTCATATGCAACTGGAATGAAAAGGTCCCCTGAGGTTTTGATGAATTTTCTCATCAAACCTACAGTAAGGGTTTAAGCAAATTAATTTTCATATGTGAAAGAGGAACTAAATCTACGGAATTTGGTGAAACTTTGATTCAAATCGGACATGTAGTACTCGAGATATCAGCATATAAAGTTACTACATTTGTTACCCAAAGTGAGCTTGAGGCAAGCAGGGGTTATATCACTTCCTCACACTGGTGAGAAATGATTTTGTTCCCTTTGTTCTTTCAGTTTGTTTTGCTGATCTTGAAGTTAATAGGGATAGGACATCCCTATGGGGAATGTAAAGTTTGTAAAATTCCCATGCCTCTCATGCAATCACATTCTGATAACAAGGGATTGTGGAGGAGAAAACTGGTTGTAAAGTTTGAAGAAAAACAAGCTCATTAATGTGAGGCTATGATGTCATATGTGCTTGCTTCAAGTTCACTTGTGTTGCAAATGTGACGACTGTAACTGTTAATATCTTGAGAACCACACATCCGATTTCGATGCAAATTTCACCAGAATGCTTAGAATAAGTCACGCTAATTCAAAACTTGATTTGAGCTTAGACCCTTCTTTTAAGCTTTCGCCAGAACAGCAGTTGCTGATGCAATGTATATACCCTAGACCAATGTGAAGAATCCACACACAAAGTATGAGAAATACTCTTACCCCCAAGCAGTAAGTAATAAATAAACTCCACTGACTTCATCAGATTGTGTCCCTCCAAAAGTTACCAACCAATACAATTCCTTGCATAATTCTACCAGATCTATACCCAAATAAAACCAACCTATAATCCTTTCAAGCTATCAAATGAACCCTCTAAGAGTTTCATATGCTTTTACGCTACTTCAAAACCGTTTTGTAGTTACTCACCGATACACTGTCCTGTGTCAGACTGTAACCCTAACATACTTACTCAAAGACCACTTCCCTCAATTTTGTCAGACTGAAAGCCTCAAATAGTTGCTACCTGAGGCAGTCCTGATTCTGTAAGCATGAAATATTCAAACAGTTACTCACTGATACAATCTCCTGATTCTGTCAAATTGAAACCCTCAAAGCAGCTACATGTATACCCAGCAGGATTCTCTTCCGGAGTTGTGTTGTTACAGACCTGGCGACAGTCACTCAGACCAAGGGAACATTCATCGATATCTATCAGGAAGTAAAATTGTAGCTAAACTGTTTTTGAAAAATGGTATTTCGTCACCACAAGTATTAGTCAAATCATGCTGTCAATACTGAAAGTGTGCATACTGAAAGTGTGCATAGACCACCCAGAATGGGAACCAAACTGAAACAATCCAAAACTGACATCAGTTTTGGGGGGTCGATAGGGATGCTGATGCCAGAATTCAGTAAGAAATTTTAGCCAAACTCACCCTTAGGCGGCAAAAGAGCCTTTTCCTTGGACCTTGGATCCTTCCACCACTAGCATCTGATACTTTTACAATGGATTAAATCATTTTATATCTCATTCAATGGGAACACCTGATCTGTAGATTTTGATGTTTTCATTAGGCTATTTATATTACTTCACACTGGCAACACCATAGTCCCAGCTGAAACTTAGTCTGATAAAAAATAAGCATTAAAAGGTGTTGAGGATTATTGAAATGCCTGAAATATGTCTGTTAATTCAGGTAAAACTACTGGTTGTTACTTTTTTGAAGGGGAAAATTAGGAAAATTTCAACTTTTTATTTTACAGAGAAAGTATAGTTGATGTTGTTGATTGTACCACCTTTTATTGGTGTTTCCCCTTACCTTCACAAAGATTTGGCTCATCAACTGTAGATCTGTAACCACTCTCACAGGAGC
This sequence comes from Holothuria leucospilota, assembly GCA_029531755.1. Taxonomy (NCBI): domain Eukaryota; kingdom Metazoa; phylum Echinodermata; class Holothuroidea; order Aspidochirotida; family Holothuriidae; genus Holothuria; species Holothuria leucospilota. The sequence continues at coordinate 2,869,275 of CM055967.1, read as the reverse complement.
AGTCAAACCCTCCAATGTTGTTAGTACAGGTCTGAGCACAATCATCTGTACCGATGGTGCACTCATCAATATCTACATACAAACAAAAGAACAGAGAGTATTGTAAAATATTTCACCTAAACTTCATGTAAAAGGAAAATACTATCAGCCAGTGCAAAGAGAGGTAAACCAAAATCTTGTTTCTGTAAAAGGTTGCAGGTCAAATGCAATCTTTAAAACAAAATTTTAAAATAATTATGTGAGGTACCATGGCAGATTCCCCTGTGTGATGCCTTAGATGATGCAAGATTCAACCTGTATTTTCTCAACAATTCCATGAGATCAAGCTAATTTCTAGAGGGGTGATGTAAGGAAACTGTTCTTGATTGTCATCAAGGGCCTCATACTGATGAACACATTTTAATTTAAACTACCAATACATCCTTCCTTTTATCCTCCAAGGAAACCTGACTTCTGCTTACCTGTGCAACTGTACCCATCTCCTTGGTAACCCCTGTTGCAGGCACATTCAAACGATCCCTCAGTATTGATGCAATAAGCAAATGAACTGTCACAATCATCATTGCCAGCAGTACACTCATCCAAATCTAAAGTTAAAAGTAAGAATATGAAGTTAATAACACACAGTATGTATGATGCCTTATCAACAATTCAGTAAAAGTCTACTTCCCTTTTCTGAGGGAAGAAGCCCTAGCTGAGTAATCCACTAGTCAATTAAATGAATGCATCCAATTCTGATATGGGGTGACAATTGATCACAGCTGAGGAGAGTCAAGTTTCCTGAGTCATGAATGACTAAATGATAATAGTCCAAGGAGGTTTTACAACAGGCAAACACAGGAAACGCATATATCTGCAACATGATCTCTAAATAGCTAGGAGATAGATTGCATGTACACTTGGCCACCTCATGCATGAAACTAGTGGTTTGAGCAATTGGGAGGCATTTAAGATAGTCCTACAAACTGAGTGCTGTAAAGAAGTCAGGTATTAACAAAAATGCTATAAATTTGTGAAATGCAATGATCTTGTCAAGAAATATAACTGACATTAAAGAGATCTGGATACTTGCTACTTTTAAAAAAGGCAATGGCTACAAATATCTTTATGTTATGAAAACCACTGCAATACCCTAGTGCTGTATTAGTCAAACTTTTTTTACTCAGTGGCCCCAGTTTCTACCTTAGTCATATTGGGGACTCCCAGTGGGGGCCTTATATGGATATTATTACAGTGGTGCACCACCATCAGCTGGCACATAGTTAAAAAACTACAAGTTTTGACAAAATCTCTGCCAGTTTTCTGAAAATGGTACTTCCAAAGCTTTGCAAGTTGCATTCCTTTTCCCTTCTGATTTCTTGGGCAACCCTCTGAAATATTTTGGTTACCATAAAATGAGTACCATACATTGTAAGATGATGGCATTTACAGGACTTAATGAGATAAGTGATGTGCCCAGTGTTTCCTGAGCACACTGATTGCCATCATGGGGAAGGGGTCTGAGAGAAGGGAACACATTAGAGATTTTCTTGTTCTAGACGGAGATAATGCTGGGCATAATTCACAGTTTTGTTAATTAGTGAAGGGTGAACTTTATAGTGCAGGGTGGGGCTGCCCAGTGTAGGGGTACACTCTGGAAGTCCTGAATACAGGAGGTTGGGGATCAACTCCTGACCATGTTACAGTCATTACAGTATTTTTCATCCAAGAGCAATTAATCTACCATGGTTGCTTTAAACAGCACAAAATAACTGCATTTCAAGGCTAGCCATTATTCAATGATCCATTAATTCCAATATTAATGCTTGTCTCAGCTGTAAAAAAATGCACAATCTATTGATACATGATTGAGTTCTATTGAACACTACGTTCAAACTTCCTCACAGGTTGTGTATTTAACGGCTACCTGATTGGAAGTACTGAGATCTACTTTTACCTTTTACAGTCAGCAGTCATACTGCTCTTTCATTACATATACAACTTTGTCTAGGGAAGAGGATGGCATGGAAGTGTAATACGGCTTGAAATGGAGGTAATCCTTTTAAGCATAAAGTTCAAATCATGTAATACCTTTGCTATACACACCTCAACCCATATCAACATCAACCTTATCAGAATGGTGTCTTCACAACATTTCACATTGTTGAACTGATCTGTATATCTTACCTACACAGGAGATCCCATCTCCCACAAAACCATCTTCACAGACACACATATATCCTCCTTCTGAGTTTGAACACACAACATTCAGAGAGCATGGTATGTCAGGGATGGAGCACTCGTCGATATCTGATAAAACCATGTTGGAAAACTTCAAACATTAAACTTCCAATGGAAAACTCATAGAACAGTGATTTGTTGACCTCTTTGGCCCAATGACCCCACCAGATATTCTTGATCAGTACTGTTGCCCCAGAACAAAAAAAAGCAATTTATAGAATTTGCATATGTTTCACTTATGACTCCTTCGTGACCCCCATAAACCCCAAAATGACCCCTGGCTAAGAACAACTCTGAAAGAGAATAGAAGTAACTTCCAGCATCCATGTATTCATTAGTGAGCATAACTTTAATGAATAATTAGGGCAGTGTAGAGGTAGGAAATGTACCGGGAAAGCTGGAAGGTAAAGGGGATGTGAGAAGGGTGGAGGGGGTGGTAATGGAGGGGGTGGTAAGGGAAGCAGGCAGTGTGAAATACGTCACCAAGGGGAAAATTTACATTGTGGAGGCTTCACAGATTGAAACTGGAAGGTGCAGGGTGTAACTACAGGCATTAACTTGGTGAGTTCAAGATCATTCATGTTAATAAAAAGTGTTTCTCGCAACACAAATGTCATACCAGTGCAACTTTTCCCATTGCCTGTGTAGCCTTCTTTACATCGGCAGGTGAAATTTCCTGGAGTATTGAAGCAATCTGCAGCTTCATCACAGTCATCACTGCCCTGCAGGCATTCATCTATATCTGAAAAAAAAAAATAAAGCTGTTCTCTACATTACCTGATTAATCCTACACAACTTTACAGACTTACAGTAGAAGCAGATATTATACTTCAGCTTTCTTTTGTTTCTCAACACTTGAAACACAAGAACTGTTGCCTGAAAAGCCATATTTCTACTCCCCAGTAGATCAAAAGCTTAGCAGGGTGTTATATAACTCACAGTCAAGTGATGACAGATCACTGTACAAGTGTCCTGATTACACAGGTGTTGCACTGAATAGCACATGCACCCTAACATATTGTATAGAAGCTCCCATAGTCAATGTTGTGTTTGTGTGGATGTGGAGGGAAGGATCCCATACACACCTGGACATGCTGTACACGAAAATAATGCTTAAATTATCATACATCCACACCCCACTATATCAAAGACTCCATGGGGTGGTCTCACTCCCAGTCTAGCAGTAACTGAGGAATAAGCTAGTGCACACAATAAAGGATTGTGTGCATTCAATACAACAGCTACTTAACACAGCTACTTGATTGGCAGCTGGCCTAGTTAAAGTTTTTTAGTTAATGGTAATATGGGTCTTTAGTACAAAGTGTGCCTTAATGAACATGGTGTGCATCAGTTAACAGCTACTACCTTACACGTCAAAAAACAACTACCTAATCGGATGGAGGTCTATTTTATTTGTCTAACAATAAGCAGCAGCTACCTATCAGGTCGTGTAACAGCCACCCAGTTGGAAGGTATTTTATTATACAGTATTAAAGCACTATTTAACATGGTGTATATCAATTAGCAGCAACAACCTAACAGGTATAGGGTCGGTCGGTGACACGTCACTTCCCCAATACAACAATGTGTTGGAGTGAAAACAATGTATTGCGCGTATTCGGCACGTATTGTAGTCCAGGGGTTGTTTTCACCCCAGCAGTGTAGCGCGTGAATTGTTCCCATATGGTCATACTGCAGTCAGTTGTTTTCACTCCAAAGTTTCTAGGGTAGTGGAAAGACAGTGTACTGAGTATTGGAGCAGCAAGAGATTTTTTTAGCATCAAATTCACATCCTATTTTTTCTTCTGTAAACCTACCTTTGCATGAGGCTGCTGTATCCTGCACAAACCCTTCTTCACAGAGACAGATGTAACCTCCTACCGTGTCCACACAAGTTGCCCTTTCATGGCAGTCATTGAAACCAAGTTCGCATTCATTGATGTTTTCACAGGTGGTTCCGTTACCTTGCCAACCAAGATCACATGTGCAAGTGTAACTACCCTCTGTATCTGTACAGGTGGCACGCTCATCACAATCACTCTCTTGTCTCTCACATTCATTTATGTCTATGAGGCAACAATTGAAAATTGGAGAGAAAGGAAGCAAAAGTAGGGTTTAACATTCCCAATCATAAGAAATGTGATTATTCAAAGTATGGGGTTCTGAAGCTAACATTTAGTATTGCCTCATTACCATTTGCAAATAACAATAAAAGTTTACCTATGACACCCATGCCGTGTTCCTCCCGAAGCTCAAATCCACTGAAATTACCGCCGATCGGCGGTGTTTGAAAACCACAATACTAGATAGGATTCCTCACTTCGCTCGTGTAAACAAACACACTCAAGCGTAAATAAACTACTCTGTGGAAATACAATGGCTAGGCAAACGTCTGCTGCAAGACCATTTCATGGCTGAGTGAACAGTTTGCTGACCAGACAGGAGTAACTGACAGTTAGTTTATACTTGATTAAGCAGAAGTGTGGAGACAAACAAAAGGTGCAAACTCAGTCCCCTTCGGCAGAAACACCTCATGCCAAAGTCTAATAAAATGATAAAAATTGAGTTTAATGCACAATTCATTCAATTTTTGCTTTGCAACTTCCAGTTGAAGCTTGAGCCATTACACAGAATTTTAAAAATATTCACACACATTAAATATTGGGCATGCATTCTATGCATGCAAAATGAAATATGTGTGTGAATACGCTGGCTAAACAACACTTCAGGTTAAAAATAATGCATAAAAGAAACGTACACAGTATTTAACCAGAATGCAAAAATGCATTGAGGTTTCGATGATATGTTCTACTCCAAATAATGCCATGATGTCCCATAACTTTCAGTCACTGGTCAAATGCTATCTTAACATGTTGGAAAAAACAGTTTTTTGTTCCTATTTAATCTTAGGAATTCTTGGGAAATTTGCAGTTTGACCTCCACCAAAAATAATAGGATTCATCTTCTTACCATAATGCATCCACATACTATGTATGAATTCTATCCAAGCTTCCTAACTGGAGATATTGTGTTAACAAGATTTTCAGAGTTTGACCCCCAGTGACCCCAAATGACCTTTGAACTCCACCAAAAATAACAGGATATTTAGTCTTAATATAAGGATCTACATACTAAGTATGAAAGTTATCCAAGCTTCCTAACTTGATATATAGTGTTAACAAGGTTTTCAGAGTTTGACCCCTGGTGACCCCAGATGACCTCCAACCTCCTCCAAAAACAATAGGGTTCTTCCTCTCATCGTACCACATCTACATATTAAGCATGAAATTCATTCAAGCTTCCTACCTCAAGATATTGTGCTAACAAGGTTTTGAGAGTTGGACCCCCAATGACCCCAAATGACCTTTGAACCCCACCAAAAATGATAGGGTTCTTCCTCTTACTATAAAGCATCTACATACAAAGTATGAAATTTATCCAGGCTTCCTACCTCGAAATATCATGTTAACAAGGTTTTCAGAGTTTGACCTCTGGTGACCCCAGATGACCTTTGACCTCCTCCAAAAATGATAGGGTTCTTCCTCCTACCATAACACATCTACATACAAAGTATGAAATTCATCCAAGCTTCCTACCTTGAGATATCATGCATACAAGGTTTTCAGGTTTTGACCCCCAGTGACCCCAGATGACCTCTGACCAACACCAAAAACAATAGGGTTCTTTCTCTTAATATGGGGCATCTATGTACTTAGTTTGAAAACTGTCAGTTTCTCTTCTTGAGATATCGTGTTTACAAGGTTTTAGGGTTTGACCCCCGCTGACCCCAGATGACCTTTGACCTCAACCAAAAATTACAGGGTTCTTCCTCTTACCATAGCCCATCTACATACTACGCATGAAATTCATCCAAGCTTCCTACCTCAAGATATTGTGCTAAAAAGGTTTTCAAGGTTTGACCCCTGTGACCCCAGGTGACCTTTGACCCCCACCAAAAACAATAGGGTTCTTCCTCTCAATATGGGGCATCTATGTACCAAGTTTGACAACTGTTGCAGTTTTTGTTCTTGAGATATCATGCACACAAGGTTTTCAGGGTTTGACCCCCGCTGACCCCAGATGACCTTCGACCTCCACCAAAAATGATAGGGTTCTTCCTCTTACCATAACGCATCTACATACAAAGTATGAAATTCATCCAAGCTTCCTACCTTGAGATATCATGCACACAAGGTTTTCAGGTTTTGACCCCCGGTGACCCCAGGTGACCCTTGACCCCCACCAAAAACGATAGGGTTCTTCCTCTTAATATGGAGCATCTATGTATCAAGTTTGAAAACTGTCGGAGTTTCTCTTCTTTAGATATCGCGCACACAAGCTAAGCATCACAAACACACACACACACACCCACACTGGTATTCATCACAAACCGAGGACCTGCGCATGTTGTCATGTATGCATATTCACCTGCGGACCAGCACATACAACTATGAGATTGACGAATGAACACATGCATTGTATTACTACCCACTAGAGGGCACTATACACACCAATTGGGAAGCCACATATATCTCCTAAGTCCACTATATTGGCAATATAATATAAGTCCACCAGTTGTATCCTACACACCTGAGGACCTCTGAAATTTTCACACACCTGTTTCAAATTCATAGCCAGTAGAGGACTCTGCCCTTACCTATACCTAGATAATGGAAAACGTGTGTAGAATGCAATGGAACTAAATTTACCCGAGGACCTGGGTTTAGGTCCTCAGGTGGCAAAAATGTCCTCAGGTGTAGGTGTGTATTCTGGTCAAGGTCCTCGGCTGGATATCAATACAAGTGCACCCACACACACACACACGCATACACACATACATACACACATACGCCATCATGACCGCATAGGTTGCTCTTTCATAGAAACCAATAAATGGTCGTATCAATACAAATAGGTGGAAGCTCCTCTTAAATGTCAAAATACAGCCAAAACACCAGACGGATATGGATTGGTTTAATTAAGATACATGGAACTGCACGCAAGGCCATAGCCAGCGATATGTGTCTCCCCATCTTTGAAACATCTAAATTTGAAGGAGATACGGCCAGATTTGAGCAGTACTGCTTTCGAGATGCCGCCAATAAATGGCTTGGTCTAGCCTTCCAAACTGAGTGTGATTTGATATCACTTAGCTCAGACATAATTTCAACTCACTGATATTTCGATATTTCAGACCAAATTAGTACCCGCCAAAATCTATAGCGTACCCTTTTTGCTACAAACAAATTAATTCCTGTAATTTAAATTAGAACACTCCATTATAAAATGTCGTGAAAAATGTCACTAGGCACTATCCACATTGCCTGGTGAATCAGTAACAAGGGAGATATCCTACTATAAAATCCCAGCTAAGGCCCTGACTGTATGTTATGTGTTTCATGCATGCAAAATGAAACAAAACGTATGTGAAAATACAGCCAATAGGGGAACCAGAAATAAGTAAAACATTTCAGTTCTGGTAACTTTCTTGAGGTATAAAACAGATAACACAAAATTTGACAGAGAAAAGACTGTACTGGCACACCAAAGAATGGTTTAGCAGGAAAGTTTGCTTTTCTCTTAAACATATATCTTTTATACAGAATAATTGTTTAATAGATGTGTCACCCCCAAAATCCAAACATGTACTTTGTGACAGCATTGTGTACTAGGTGCTTAGGCATTGGATCAACTTGTCTGCAGTGATCAAACAATTGCTGATTCAAAGGCTGATCAATTCTTGCCTTGAGCAAGGACAGTGTCCCTTCCCCAGCTGAGAGTGATTCTATAAAGTAATTTCTCAACTAGGCATTGTACATTCACTGCTGCATACTCCAGAGCAGGCATTGGGTACTGTGAACTTGCAACAACTTTGATTTAATAGTACTTTCTGCATATTGACAGTAAATGAATTGCAAAAACTATTTTATTTATTATTTACTCACTTGTACAGTTTCTTCCATCACCTTCAAAGCCATCAATACATTCACAGATGAAGGAGCCAGTAGTATTTACACAGACAGCATTGTCACTACAGTCATCCAAGCTTTCTTCACACTCATTAATGTCTGCGGGAGAAGGGGAGAATGAAGATTGTTTAACAGCATATTCTGGTGACCAAATATGATGTTATCAAAACAATGTAGTAAAATATTTTGTACTTATAGCAGCAAAAACCCCATCTTAACAGCATGTTGTATTTGGAAGTACTAACTTTTGATGAAATTCTTATTTTTTAGCTTATGTAATGCATGATGGGAATTCTGTTATGTCATCTGGGCAAACTGACCAGGCAAAGCTGTTAAACTTCCTTATAATGTTAATATCACTATACTGAATATTTAATGACTTTGTTTGCAACAGTTTTACACTATATCTAAACAGAAAAATATCTTACCATTATTCAATTATTCAATTATACAATTATCTTACAATTGTGCATTCAAAAAGCTAGCAATTCCATAGTTACCTTCGCAAGAAATGCCATCTCCACGGAAACCAGCATCACATGTACAATTGTAGGAACCTTCAGTATTTGTACACGTTGCATATTCATGACAATTATCTGTGTAACTTTCACATTCATCGACATCTAGAAGGAAATGAAATCAAACCTTATAAATGCAGCAGAATATGCAAAACTGTCTGTATAAGTTCACACAATACCATAGCTTGATAGTATTAAAAGAACATTCATCCACTATGGCAACTAAAACACACACTCAAATCAATTTTATTAAACAACTGTGCTTCGGAAATATTATTTTCCTAAGTTCAAACTCAAAACTTTATACCATCCTTCATCTATGAATAGTTCATAATACCAATGAGGGCAATTGAGGCGTATTTCAAAACCTTTCACATTGATTTAACAGCAAATTTGACACAGATAGCACTAATCTTATAGTTTAATACTTTCGAAGTTTAGTTTCCTTATAATTACATTACTCCATACTCCATTTATTCATTATTTAACTATGCGATAACTAACAAAACGGGTTCTATACAGGTACCTTCCTCCCAAATCTGAGGCTTGCTGCAAGGACACCTACTACAGGGATTCAAAGGACCAGAGAAAAAAAATCTGGAAATTATGCAGCCAGCACAGAGAGACACTATTAAGTACACTGCAAGAGGCATATAACAGGGGCCCATTCAGAGAGCAAGCCATCTGACAGGAGTGTAAGGGGAAAGTCCTCCTGAAAATAAGAACTCTTAAGTAGATGCATATTGCAGGTGTTTGACCTGAATGATGGTATAAATACCCACAAGAGTGTAGATTCTAAGTAAAACTGATACATTTACTGTCCTTTCCACCATTGAAAAAATAATGAAACCTTACCAATAGACTGCTTTTCATTACAAAAGTTATGTCATATTACTTATTATTGCACCTTATTTAGGCCTAGGTCAAACATCCCAATACTATAGTCACACAGACCTAGTCACACAGTGGATACTTTTCCATTCAGGTTATAAACAATAACACAAAGTGCCACTGTATCCACTCTTTAATTGCCTGCCTCCAAGTTAATGGTTACATTAGAATGCAGGTTGCAGAGAAAACCTCCAGTTGTATGTCTGTGTACAACTACAAGATGCAGAAAGCAAGATGGATTTTGCTGAAAGCTAATTGTGTCAATTCAATTGTTTCTGTACACTTTGCTGTATTGTATGAAATACTAGGGTCATAAATGCTCACCCTGGGGATTTGCTGACATGTAGATGTGAAGTAGAAAAACTGCCAACTTGAACCAGATGAATTCATTGCGTGCATTTACATACAAAGCGTACTGGTCCTTACACAATGTTCCAGCCTGTATTATGTACAGAGAGAGACAGTAAGGTAAAACATTAAGTCAGATCTACCTGAGCAGGTCCTCTGATCAGCCTCAAGAACATATCCCCCTTCAAAACACTGACAACGAAAGCTGCCCTCTATGTTAATGCAATCATGGTTACAGGGTGAGCCTCCCTCCTCTTCAGATCTTGCACACTCGTTTTCATCTGAAAAGGTAAAGGAGAAAATACAAGCAATCACTTAGTGATAAAAAATTGATGCAAATTAAATAACTTAACCTGATACACTTATCTGTTGTATGGCTTTCTTCTCCCGGTGCACTTTAAGTCCAGCTTCTCATCAAGTATAACATTTTTGTATATAGTCATGACTGCCTAGTTGAGTTTCACTACTTTATTATAAATTCAAAAACTTTCCCAACTTCCATTTATCAAGTATGTCCTTTTCTGCTCAACTTAAATATTACTATCACAGCTGTAGGAGTAAAATTTTCATTATGTAATATAATTCTTCCCAATCTTTAATTTAATATTTATATTCATAATTTTGATGAAGTATACTAATACAGTCTACTACTATCTGCAATATTGATGAAAGTCCAAATGCCACTCAAATTTATGGAACTATCCATGAAAGCAAAATCCAGCGGTCTGCCTGTGGCCAAAAGCAATACTTTGTTTTTTCAATCTAGTGCTTTGACCTTGAATAAAATAGGGAAATGAGTTTTCCATGGGGAATGTAAATTTTGCAAAATTACCCTGCCTCTAATGCATTCACATTACAAAAGAGTGAAATAATGGGTGTGAAAAGTGGTTGTAAAGTTTAAAGGGAAAACACTGTTGACTAATATGAGGGCATGATGTCACATGTGCTTGCTTCAAGTTCACTTTGTCTTGAAAATTTGACAACTTAATACTGACAACATCTTGAAAACCACTGAATACAAATTTTACAGGTAAGTCTATAGATTGAGTACCCATCCAACATAAACAAAAACTTAAGGTTAGCTTAAATCCTTCTTTTAATATTAAAGAACAAAATGAATCCCCTCAATATCTCAAGAAAACAAAGCAAGAGATAGACTCAGATGACAATCATTAGACATAAAGGCTGGCTCAAGGTGTCATGAGGCTTTTTAAAACATTTTATACTGCTAGTTTTATCATAAAGTCGGTGGAAAACTGATGTTACACAAGATTTGAATTGTGTAGCAATATGACCATCTTGCATAGCAACGTGTTTACCACATAAATCATTCCAACTGCAATAAACAGAAAGGATAAAGACTTTCACTAATATTAATATTCAAGAACAATCATATTAATAAAATGATTTGATAATACCGTAACATTTGACTCCATTCCCAACCAAACCAGGAGGACAAACACCACATGTAAAATTGTCACTGGGAGGCAACTGGTCAAAGCAAGGAACGTCCACAAAACAGGGTGTGTTTTGACAGGCATCAAAGTTTTGGTCACAAAACTCCCCATCATATCCAGGATCACAATCACATGTCACCACCTAAAATGGGGCACAAAATTACAAATTGAGAGGTTTTCCAGATGGCTTTGATACGCAATTCTACCACCTCTAGCCATCCGTTATTGAGAATCGTGCATTGTGATTGGTTAAACACTGGCCTGTTATTCCACAACACGGGGTCAGTAAACGTAAAAACTCATAAAAATGAAGTTTTCACATATTTTCGGTGGTAGAATAGGAATATACCACACTTGTCAGACTACTATTGTTTCATAAACCGTCAAGACTCTAAATTTGACAAAATAATGGACTCGGCTTCACCTCGTCTGTTATTTTGCCTGATTTGGAGTCTTGATGGTCTATTCACCAATAATAGTCCGCCAAATGCAATTTTTCCTTAATTAAAATGCAGTCACATCAGAATTAAAAGTACTGCACTTATATGAATCAAACTGAGAATGGCACAGCCATAGCAGTGTTTAGACAATAGTGCTGTCATCAGCATTACATTTGACCATAAAACAGACTCAAGTGCAACTATACATATCACAGGTACCATCAGCTAGCAAGAATGCAACAAAACCTAGGAAGAATGAACCAGAAACAAATAGAAAATTTGACAATGGAGCAAATTGGCTCATTCATAGTTGTATTAATGTGAAAGCTGAAGAGGAAAATTTCATGTCAATGTTTCTATTACTTGATAATTTGACTTACTGCAAATTTATCTTCAACAATATTGGCATCATACAGATAAGTCTGAAAGTTGCAAGTTCCATTCTGGCATGCACATAGCTTGATGGTAGGTTGTAATACAGAACTGGCACCTTTTGTGTCTGTTGCTTGAATCACTAAAGCTAGGATATCATTCACAACTGCAGGAGTCCAAGTTACAAGACCATCTGTTAAAAGAAAATGACCTTGGCTAATTTAAACTTGCAGAAACAGCTTTCAAGATTGGTACATTTCATGAATTACTGCTTTTGAAAGCTTGAGAGTCAATCCCTTTGCACAAGACATAGGTACAGTATAGTTGTGTTGATATCTTACAAATATGAATTTCATCTTTCGCCCAACATTCCCTTTCCCCCAATTATCAAATAAAACCCTATAACAACTGGAACTCAGCAATCCCAATAAGAATATTTTACAGAACCATGGAAAGCTTGAGAGTTAATGTGTTTGTGTATGACATGGCTACAGAATAAACCAGAATGCAAAAATGCATTGAGGTTTCGATGATATATGTTCTATTCCAAATAATGCCATGATGTCCCATATCTTTCAGTCACTGGTCAAAATTTCCCAAGATCATCATCTGGGGTTACGAGAGGTCAAAAAGCAAAATTTCCCAAGAATTCCCAAGATAGTCATCAGGGTCACCAAAGGACAAAATGCAAAATATCCCAAGTATTCCCAAGGCCTAACGTTACAGTATAGCCTAGAGGCTATGCTAAATACTTGGCAAGGCCCTAAGTAACATTAGCCGAGGTCTAGCCTAGGCCTAGCTATAAGTATAAACCTAGCCTAGGCCTATGCACAGCTGGTCACAGAAATCTCTCTGTAAATACTAAAAACTTAGATGATGGGTACCAACATTTGACAGGCAATAACTGCTTTGACTAGCCCTAGCCTAGGCCACAGCTATTACAGTAACCTAGGCCTACCTCTAATAAGTAATATCAGCCCATACATACTGTACTACAATTAGGCTAGCCTGTACTGTGGCAGTTAGGCTAGGACTTAGTCACAGGACTAGGACTTTGAAGTTTGTCTAGGCCTAGCCCATAAACCTGGAACTCTGCATTAGATTTATGTACTGAGTCTAACGTTATTGTGTGTGTAGGCTAATGTAAAGTTGTTGGTTCTGTAACAACACTTAGGCTAGGCCTAGGCTAGGCCCTAACTGTTAGGCCTAGGCCTACGTTAAAACTTGATCTGCCTGGTAAATTTTCCACTAAAGTTACTCATACTACTCTGCTACTCTGAAGCGGAGCCATATTACAACATACTGTGATATTCCTGCTGTAATTTTTATTATTCGATTTCTTGGTGCTATTTTTCCAATTCAGTTACAGTCAAATCTAACATTAACGTTGGGCTACTCAGCCAGCTCAACAGACCTAGGCAGGAGTCTGTCACTGCACTCAGAAACTAGCTTTTAACACAGTTTTTGATTGGTTGAAAGTGGATCTGTTTACAACTGATCAACCAATGATATGGTAGCTTATGGAATGTCATGGATCTGCTGCAAACTATCTACTGATTGGTTTAACATCAACTTGTTGACAAAATTTAACCAATAACATAACAGCATAGATTACTGGGCTCAAATAAATACACTACAGTACTGTACAGAAAAGTGAAATACTGTAGTCTATTCTCAGTCTTTTGATATGTTGGCTAAAGAATAATAAAGTTCGTGAAAGGACCTATTTAGTCATTCAAAATTTGGATTATCAAGGAAAAATCCGTATTCCCATATTGACAATGATTTTCAGTACTGAATATGGAAAGTCCGTGCTGGTTGGGAGCTCTGTCTCAGGATTTGACCCCCCACCAAAAATGATAGAGTTCTTCCTCTTACTATAAGGTATCAAAATACAAGGTATGAAATTTGTCCAAGCTTCCTACCTCGAGATATCGTGTTAACAAGGTTTTCAGAGTTTGACCCCCGGTGACCCCAGAAGACCTTTGACCTCCAACAAAAATGATAGGGTTCTTCCTCTCACCATAACGCATCTACATAATAAGTATGAAATTCATCCAAGCTTCCTACCTCAAGATATTGTGTTAACAATGTTTTCAGGGTTTGACCCCCGGTGACCCCAGGTGACCTTTGACCTCCACCAAAACATTAGGGTTCTTCCTCTCAATATGGGGGATCCATGTACCAAGTTTGAGAACTGTCAGAGCTTCCCTTCTTGAGATATCGTGTTAACAAAGATTTCAGAGTTTGACCCCCGGAGACCCCAGATGACCTTTGACCTCCACCAAAAGTGAAAGCGTTCTTCCTCTTACCATAACGCATCTACATACAAAGTATGAAATTCACCCAAGCTTCCTACCTCAAGATATTGTGTTAACAATGTTTTCAGGTTTTGACCCCCGGTGACCCCAGGTGACCTTTGACCTCCACCAAAAACAATAGGGTTCTTCCTCTCAGTATGGAGCATCCATGTACCAAGTTTGAGAACTGTCAGAGCTTCCTTTCTTGAAATATCATGTTAACAAAGTTTTCAGGCTTTGACCCCCGGTGACCCCAGATGACCTTTGACCTCCACCAAAATGATAGGGTTCTTCCTCTTACCGTGACGCATCTACATACAAAGTATGAAACTCATCCAAGCTTCCTAACTCATGATATTGTGTTAACAATGTTTTCAGGGTTTGACCCCAGGTGACCCCAGGTGACCTTTGACCTCCACCAAAAACAATAGGTGCGTACTCACAAAATGGGGCATCCATGTACTACATTTGAGAACTGTCAGAGCTTTCTTTCTTGAGATATCACGTTAACATGGTTTTCAGAGTTTGACCCCCGGTGACCCCAGGTGACCTTTGACCTCCACCAAAAGTGAAAGGGTTCTTCCTCTTAATATGGGGCATCTATGTACTAAGTTTGAGAACTGTAAGAGCTTTCCTTCTTGAGATATCGTGTTAACAAAGTTTTCAGGGTTTGACCCCCGGAGACCCCAGATGACCTTTGACCTCCACCAAAAATGATAGGGTTCTTCCTCTTACCATAACGCATCTACATACTAAGTATGAAATTCATCCAAGCTTCCTACCTCAAGATATTGTGTTAACAATGTTTTCAGGTTTTGACCCCTGGTGACCCCAGGTGACCTTTGACCTCCACCAAAAACAATAGGGTTCTTCCTCTCAATATGGGGCATCTATGTACTAAGTTTGAGAACTGTCAGAGGTTCCCTTCTTGAGATATCGTGTTAACGAAGTTTTTAGGGTTTGACCCCCGGTGACCCCAGATGACCTTTGACCTCCACCAAAAATGATAGGGTTCTTCCTCTTACCATAACGCATCTACATACTAAGTATGAAATTCATCCAAGCTTCCTACCTCAAGATATTGTGTTAACAATGTTTTCAGGTTTTGACCCCTGGTGACCCCAGGTGACCTTTGACCTCCACCAAAAACAATAGGGTTCTTCCTCTTAATATGGGGCATCTATGTACTAAGTTTGAGAACTGTCAGAGGTTCCCTTCTTGAGATATCGTGTTAACGAAGTTTTTAGGGTTTGACCCCCGGTGACCCCAGATGACCTTTGACCTCCACCAAAAATGATAGGGTTCTTCCTCTTACCATAACGCATCTACATACAAAGTATGAAATTCATCCAAGCTTCCTACCTCGAGATATTGTGTTAACAAGGTTTTCAGGTTTTGACCCCTGGTGACCCCAGGTGACCTTTGACCCCCACCAAAAACAATAGGGTTCTTCCTCTCAATATGGGGCATCTATGTACCAAGTTTGAAAACTGTCAGAGTTTCCCTTCTTGAGATATCGTGTTAACGAGCAAAGTGTCACAAACACACACACACACACACACACATACACACATACACACATACACACATACACACACACACACATACACACATACACACATACACACACACGCACATACACACATACATACACACGCCATCATGACCGCATAGGTTTCTCTTTTCATCGAAACCAATAAAATCATTGTGCATTAGCAATTATAGTAATTTAATGCTTTTGACCCTTCTCCTTCTTATGTTTCTCAAATTTTGTATACAACTTATCAGAGTCAAACTTAATCACTAGAACATCATTCAGAGTGGATAGACCTATCAGATTAGTTTCATTTGTGCAACTTGACACTAAATACTGAAAGATCCTTTATTAGGCCTCTTAATCAAGAAAAAAGATTCCTAGCTTATAACCTAGTAAAAATAAGTTACAATTTCCAAATTACCTTCTTTTGAGATAATGAAATTTAACACTTTTTCAAGACTACATGACCATTTTCATGACCAAGGAATAGCGCAGAAAACAGATAGCACTTGTATTTAATATACAAGTGCAATAGCATGTATTAGTAGCAATGACTCAATGATAGTCAGAATAATGCAGCCCTATGCACTCTTTGGGTGTAAATGTGATATGAACTAAAATGTTTAAATGGGGAAAGCCCTAAGGTACGTAGACTCGGGTATAACACTGCCATATCAAACTGAGCTAGACCGACATTTAGGCCAAAGCTTACTATTAGTAATGGAATGAGGATAACAAGTAACTAATATTGCCAGCGGGTTATCAATGAGAGTGAAAATGATACTTTAACTGGTTCAGTAACTACACCTGTCATATCTCATCTAGTTATCATGTCATACCAGTTTTGTTAGAGGTGATGATAACCTGAACAAAGGTGGTTGTGGTTAAATGGTATACATTTGGATAATACGGGGCCAGGACATCGGCAGCCATGGACAATTCAGAGTTTAAAGGGTTGAGTCATTTAAATAATTTTTTGTTCACTGCCTTACTCTCGTCAATTGCTGCTCCATCAGGAACAGGTTCTTCCAGATGAAAGACCACTTCATCACCTTCTGGATCTACAGCATAAACTTGGTATAAAACTTCAACATCGACAAGACATTTGATGATGTCTCCCCCGGTAATGTTGGGAGGAAAGTTTTCTACATTCAAAATTGGAGAGAAGAATAACACAGTTCAAACATTACAATCAGTTGTACAAGCCAAAATTTATATCAAAGGTTTCGTTTCTTTCAATAGAGTCATTTTTGCAGTCAGTGGATTGGACAACTGTGTAGTACAATGCCATGTACCTAGTCAAATTAAGCAGATTCCTGAGACAGTTTGGAACCCAAAGTCAATATATGTATTCTCACTTTCTAAGTCTCACATTGGGTTACATCAGGTGGAAGACGTGTTGGGTCACAAGGATGGGGCATGTTGTTAGATATGTTGTTACTCACAACGTGCTAACCCCTATCAACTCTTGTCACAATCTACGTTAGAACAGAAAATAGTAGCTATGGACAAAAATTCTACCACTCACTAGGATTTTCTATGCCCATAAGGAATACCACCGAAGTTCCGTTTTTAACCAAAAACATGGGAGATTAAATATATACCCGAGTTTGTGACATTACCCTCACCAAATGCTTTACTGCACAAACTGGTTCTTAAATGACCACCAATTACCTTTCAAGAGTACATATAGACTATCGGAGTACGACAGTGCACAAATAGCATACATACTACATGACAGATAGCTGGTACAGTTGGTCAGTGTTAGTGCAGATGTATCTAAAATCATACAGTGGCTGGGTCAACTAATTATGTGCACTCAAGGGTAAATCCTACTACTGGCAATACTTTTGGTAGTTAGTTCAAGAATCAAATAATTACACTCCTCCAGTGAATTCTGGGACCATTCTTCAATGGGCTGGACTGGCTGTCATGCTGAAAAAGTCCTTTAAGTTCAAATGCTGTCATCACCCTGGCCCCCATCCCTAGCCCAATTTTGAATTAGAATTACATGGTATTTGATGTTATGTATGGCTCTTTTTAAACATTTGACAATACTTTCGTTCCTTAATTGTTAAGTGCATGCAAGATGACTCTGGTTAAACTTTATGGACAATATTTTTAAACATTCTGAAAAATGAAAAATACTTGTACAGGAAGTAAGAGGATATTTGTACCATTTATTAATGTTACAAAGTAAGGTATAGGCAACTGTAAATACCTTTTAAAAACTCATATTCCATTGAGGTAAATATTTCATCAACAGTAATATCTTGCATCTTTGACCTCAAAGAGGACACTTATGAGGACACTGCCTAGACACCAGCTGAGTCAGCTTTTACATTACACAGCAGCAAGTCAATGGCAGCACCAGATTTGTGTAACACTTTGTGGAAAATTTACAGTCTCTACCACATGGGGCAACAGAACACAATATTTTACACTACAAGTAACCGAAGGAGTGTAACAGTTACCTAAAACAAATAAATCTGTGTATGCATCTGAGAAATGCTCAGTTGAGCATGTGTTAATTAAATTTGTTCCACATGCATTATGAATGGAATAATCATCAAATTCCCAGAGGGTATTGTCCTAGGAAACTAAAGGCAATGAGGCTGGTTATATGACATACCCCAGTTTGTCAATAGAAAAGTGAGGTTTGAAAAAAAAATCATGGATAAAATTCAGTATGCCATGGAGTAAGTGATGAGCTGTTTTAGTCATAATTAAGCAAATACCATTCACACTACCTACTAACTGTAGTCCATGTGACAACCAGGCTGAGGTTTAAGTCTCCAAATAACTTTGCAGACCAATATTTTATGTGAAGCTGCTTCATTTTATACATACCGGGCTATCACTGCTATATGATACTACACACTCATTACTCTTCCATTTAAGCAGAATCACAACGGATACAGAACTTTACAATGACAATTCATCAGGAAGACATCCAGAATTGTAGTTCATGCATGGCTATACAATAGGTTTATTTATAGAATGTCAGTACCTTGTATGGTCACTGGGCCACCTATATGGCACTGGATGTGAGATGAGCCACCAAATTACATTATTCAGGAAGACTGAGCACTACCTGCGCAATCAGACAAATCTGCCAGTAACTGGACCACTGTCTTCTCCTCTTGGAGAAATAAACCTTATTATATGTCAGCCATAAGAGGCCCGTTATACTCTTGAAGACTCTGCCAGCACTTAAGTGTACAATACAGTTTAGTGATAATGTTTGCAGGGAGATAAACCCTTACCTTACATTACTAAAAACATAGCACAAAATCTTACCTAATGTTTGGCTGTCTAGCTCTAAAGTCTCTGCAGAAGTTTTCGTTCCTGCTCCAACCTCTACATTTTTTGAGGCCAGGGCATCAAATGTGCATTCTGTATTACTACCACAGGTCTCTGTAACATTGCTGTAGAGCTCCGGATCTTCTGTTATTGTTTGATCTATTAGCTCATCCAGAAAATATGGCACAAACTTGACATCGTTGTAATCAGACCATGTTTTACCATCTCGGTATCCAAACAGAGATACTCCGGTCTCTGGGACTCTCCCTGGAGATAAAGAACAGTCAAATTTTAATAACTTAATGCTTATAAGAACACAAGGAACTTTTACTTCTAAAGTTTTTCACATACTTGTTCTTTGCCTGATTACATCATATCACCTCAGAGGGGGGAGGGGGGATGAAACACATTTTACAGACACCTGACAAAGACAGCCCATCTGAGCAAGTTATGTAACAGAGAATCTGTTTAATAAAGCATGTGCACATTTACTCTTTCTGCACTATAAGTAGAATAAATGAAAGTTTGCCAGGAGTCTTGAATCTGACAAAAAGGTTTGAAACCTGATCTTACCCCACACAGTCTTTGAAGTGATGGGGTGCTCATGTGAAATTTTTAGAGGTCTAGTTGTGGCATGCATGTATTATAGCCTTGAAAAGTGACCTCATATGAAAAGGAAAGTAGATTTTCAATCTACATCTTAACAATGGGTAGCGAAACAGAGCATTCTGATTATGACCAGGACCTTCTCTGCTCTATATGTCATCATCCTTGACCACTTGACCACGTCCATATAAAATAGAATATGAATGGAATTTGAATGCTAGCAAAGAATGCTTACACACCCTCAGATGCACCTGACTTTAACAGACATGTTTATTTTCTATTAATTGTACCTGACCTCAATCTGCTTTTTGTTCTTTAGCTTTGAAAGCAAATTATCTTACAACTTCCTATACTAAAGGCATTCAATTATCAATGTAATACCTCCCAAACATTCAAAGTGTACTTGAAGTCTAAAATTTCAAAAATTCTTGCTATAGAGGTTTCAAATGAATCTCATTGGTTCAACTCCTATCTTCAAAGGACATTCCTGAGTTGAGATATAAAATTTTGAAGTTTATTCACTCAATTTAAAATGGTAGATTGTGCAATAATTTATGATGTCATTCTTGTACTACAGATACCAGTCCATCAGCTTTGTCCTTCAAGTTCTGTATTAAGCTACTGCGCCTTACTCCAAAATGTCAACCTTGTCTTATGTTGTTATATCGAGGACTTCACTATAGAGGCTTTTCATATGACGTCATAATACTCCCTGGCGCCATGTTGGAGTACATGTAACTTCGTAGTACACCACACTCGATGCGCTTGCTCAATGAATGTGTACAAACCGCGTATACCACAGGGCACACTGTGCGGCGCGTTCAGCATACCACTGCACAAAACCATGTGTTCTTGGCATGAGTGTCCTCCAGCATGGCGAATCCGTGACGTAATTGCAAAGCCTCTATACTTGCCCTCTTCTCACAACATGTTATGCAAGAAATGCCATACATACATTTTTATTTCAAAAAGACCCAAAAGGGAAACAATGCGA
The DNA here is from genome assembly GCA_029531755.1 of Holothuria leucospilota. Taxonomy (NCBI): domain Eukaryota; kingdom Metazoa; phylum Echinodermata; class Holothuroidea; order Aspidochirotida; family Holothuriidae; genus Holothuria; species Holothuria leucospilota. Next base: position 2,848,320 of record CM055967.1, on the reverse strand, counting down.
GTTATCCAAGAATGACATCATACATATAACTGACTTTCTCAAATTGAGTGAATGAATTTCAACATTTTACATCTCAGCAACTAAATAAACTATGAAGATGAAATTTGGCCCAATCAAATTTATTTTCTATCCTATGTTATACATATTCTTGTAACTGTAGACTTAATTAAGGTACAATTTAAGGTTTGGGGAGCACTCTTGGTTAATATGGGTTAAATTCTCTGAGGCAGGATGCATTTGAAGCTCCCTGTGTTAATCTACACCACAGCTCAGACTTTGAACTTCTTAAAGGGTGTCAGAAAGAAATGCCTTCAAATATACTCTCATTATAAAGAGATAAAATGTGTTAACTTAAAATATAGTAATTACAGCTAGTGAGGAAGCAAATTATACCTAAGTTTACTTCGTAGGTCTGAAATCTAAAGCAGATGTAACTGTGATGGAATACTTACATGTTTCTCCAAACTCAAATATTTCTCGTTCTGTGTAATTTCCCGTCACATCTTCCTTTGGTTGCAGAGTTCCATCAGACCTCATAAGATCATCTGACTGATTGCCATTCCACACACCTGATATATTTCAAAAACCATGCATCATATTTGTCACAAAAGCAACCATGTAACATGATAACAATACTTTCTTGATAAGTTTGAAATAAATCAGATGATTTGGTTCATTTATATTTTTCTTTGAAACTTTTTGCCTATTAAGTCATTGAATATCACTTAAAATCACAATATGAAATGTATTTCTTCAAAACAGAAACAATTTTTGCTCCATATATTCGTGACTGCTCTCTGTTCTGACTTTCTTTGTTTCGACATTTCTACATTCCAATAAGTCTACATGAAAATCAGTGTTAGGATAAGGCTAACATTAATACGATTTAGATACAGTGACATTATTGGGGTTATGTGTGTTGGAATATAGTGGTGTAACCCATATATTTTCTCTTTTTAATTTTGTTACATTTATCATTTTCTTCAGTGGCACCTGAAATTTTTTAGTTAAACCATAAAACTAATACATCGATGAAGTTTTGGGCAGATACAAGGAGCCATAGACAGGAAAAAGTATTCATGCGTTGACTCTATTATACTTCCGAGGACCACAACTTGATAACACACCTGCATCGCGAGAAAGAAACTGCATTAAAACGATACTACATACCCCCCACTATGCCTAGGAGGACGTCACAAGCATGTCCTCTTTAATACTGTGAAGTGTGTTTTTCCGGAAGAAAGGGGATGTCAAGTGTTACCATTTTTCCAAGGACATGCTACCGTGCTCGCGAGGACTTACAGCCACCTTCCGAGGACGTGTGTAACACACATTTCGGACTTAGTTTTTTTCACAAAATGGAGGTCAGGGTCCTCGAAGAGGCTTACAGGACTGTATGTGTGTGTGTGTGTGCGGGGGGGGGCACAAACATGCTATAGTCAGTAAGTATACTAAACTCTGAATGGTCATACAAGATCCCACACTATTTTTTATCCAAATGTTTGCTTCTAGCAACTTGAGTTCTTTACAGTAAAATTGTATTCTTTTTATAAACCTCAAAAAACTTTCTGTACTTACCAAGTAAACCAGCAGAGATTCCAGTACTAAAATCTTCGGGAGCAGAAAGAACCACTTCCAACATTCCAGAAGCAATCTCAACTGAAATGCTGAAACCAGAGCTCCAGTAACCTGTAATTTGGGATGAAGTAATGTTCTCCTTGAAGAGCTGGAAAGTTCCATTTTGTCCTCCATCCTTGTAAGATGTACCTAGGAGAAGATGCAGTAGGTATGGAAGAAAACACTGCTGAAAACAAGACCGACTCTCAATATCTCATATACACTCACATACAGTTCCAGCATCTTAACAACAATAAAATTCCATGCTGTTTTCATGGCCAAATCATGAAAAGTTCATGGCTTAATGTGTTTGCTCAGTTACCAAAATCCAGGATAAAAACTACAAATTGTACATGCATATAAAAGGAGTTAATGTATACATGTTCTCATGCCTTTCTCATGACTTCTGTCACATTTTACAACTTCCATGACTTTTCCAGGCCTTGTGAGAGAAAGTAAAATTCCATGACTTTTATATGACTTTACAGGCCACAGAAATCCTGCTCACAGCATAACATCCTTGAAATTTGTGTTTGGTCAATATACTTTGACTTTTGCCATTTTTTTGTTTTACAAAATTCCATGACTTTACCAGGTCTTGAAAAAGAAAGTAAAATTCCATGACTTTTACATTTTCCAGGCTGAGGGAAATCCTGCCCACAGTATTTACATCTTTGCAATCTGTGATTGGTCAATACTTTGATTTGATGTATAGGCTTCAATCTGTATATTCTACAGTGTGTTATGGATAGGTCACTTGTGTGAAACAAGCATTTGCTGTCTTCCTGATCGTAACCAGATTAGTTTATTGTTCTTGTTTTCAGCATAATTGCCCCACAAAAGACCTTATGCATTGCATCACATGACATCATTTTGGAGGCAAAACAATGATGCACACTGCATGCACAACATACTCTTCGCACCTCTGCATAGAATTACATGCATTTCCGATTGGTTCACAAATCAGCTTTCTTCATTTGTTGGTGTAAGTTGCATTGATACATGCTTGCCTTCAAACAAGGGAGCACTTTCTGCTCTGTAACATCATATGCATAAGGTCTATTGTCCAGTCTGACAGAAGAAGGTATTTTCCACTTTAAAATGTTAAATTTATTGTTAAAATCTGAAAAGAGTGACACAGCCCTATGATGTCACCATGGCCCAGGCATCCTTGGAATTTGCTCACGCTTGAAATGGAATTTCTTGCAATTTTGAACAAAATTTGTGATTTGTGAAGGGGAAAAACAGTAGCTTCATTAAGGGGAGTTCAAGGACATAAATTGAGATCATTGGAAAAGCTTGTAGGAAATTTTAACGAAAGAGTTGAATCATTTGGTGGGACATGGCAATTGACATGTTAAGTCTAAAACTGCATGAAGTGTATTTCTACTCTAGGACAGTGGAGCAGATGTTTCACCCAACCAAATATGCCTATGTAGTTGGACTGGAAGATATTTGAAACACATCCTAAACAACCATCTGCCCTGCCTGGCTTAGCTAAGATGATCCACTGTAATCTTTGAATTTTCATGGACGGTTAGGCCAAAGTAATTCTATCTCAAGTACACATGTAGAGCATTCCAATAGTCCAGTTAGTTGCACAGCTTCACAAAGTATCTATCCTTCAATGATTCCATACAATAGATGTAAATAGAACCAGCTGGACAGTCAATCCTGTGGTCAACAGGGAGAAATATCATGTAATGAACGGTTACAATCAGCAGCCAGAGTGGGCAAATTAGAGGGATGTTAGCTTTGGCAAACTAATATGCCCCTGACATCCTAGGGCCCGTAATTTACCATGCGCATATCACATACAAAACAAAGCTGTGAATCTCTGTCAATCATAGAAGGATAAATGAGAAATTAGCACTCCACAAATTATATTATCCTGACAATATCTTTCACCCAGAGCCTGATGGTTAATGCAGTATTTTTTTTTTTTTATTCCTTGCTGAAGAAATCTATGCAATCCCACTTGTGAGTGTGTGGTGTGTTTGTGTATGTGTATAGCTTGTAAACATGATATCTCAAAATAGGAATGATTGTTGGTATTTACATACTTGGTGTGCAAATTGATCATATTGAGAGGAAGAATTTACTGTTTTTAAAACATACCTAATGCCACAATATTTGTGATATCATAGCCTACCAGATGATTTCAATTTCACTATTAATGTAACTGTCTTCAAAATGCACTGTTTCAAATCTTCGCTTTTAAATTGACTTCAGTATTTGTGATCAGAAATTTTCTGAAGACAATGTTATAAGGTATATTAACATGGTAAGGATATGACAAGATAAACTATAAAGAACACTCACCATTAGCCAAAAGAGTTGTATCAAACACCTCATTGTTCAGATACACATCAATGTTTTCCATGTCAATTGACAAGACCATCTCAACCTATTAACAGAAAATATCAAAAGATTGCCCCATAATAAACTTAAATAACACCTTTTTTTGTTGCTACAGTTGCTGAAATTCCAGTAATTTAATACTTATGAAATTGCAGCAAATTTGTTGGCCTATATCAGCAGGTTAAGTTTGAACAGTTTAATACCTTCCCTGTGATTCAATAGTCAGACCTTATGCATATCATGTCACAAAGCACAAAACACTCCCTCGTTTGGAGGAAAATGGCATATCATTGCAAGTTACACCAACAAATGCAGACAGCTGATTTGTGCACCAGGGGGCACACGCGTAAGTCTACTACACATGCTTGCGAAATCTATGCCATGAGTGCACATGTGCTTCATTGTTTTTCTCCAAAATGATGTCAGTGTGATGTCAATGCATAAGGTCTATAACAATACTTCCATTCATCCACTAGCAGATGTCGTCAATAATATAACAGTCTATTCGAAGGTACGAGCTGGATGACAAGCAGTGCTCCTAGCTTAACACTCTATAGTAGATGAGCTTTCACAGAGAACTAGACTGAGCACCTGTCTTTACGCTGTGCTTAGCCTCAACTGCACTATAAAAGAAGCTGCTTCACACACACCACAAAATGAATTTGTCACTGAGGTATTCGTAATTCATGTTACCATGGCAACCCCATCACCTCAATATAGGTTTTATCATGCTGCAAAAGCAGAAACTATCCAGTTCATACAACCTGGTACTGGCATCATTGTTTATATCATACTCTGCACTGACCAACAACGTGCACATCGTTATGTCATCTTTCAGTTTTGCATCTCTCTGGAAATAGTTTGTGCCAGTCAATTGCCTATTGTCACCTCAGCTGTATTGTATGCCATACAACATGAGTGACCCACTGTCCACCTCTACTTAATTGGGTTACTGCATGGAGATGTATAAAAGTAAGCAAACAGACTATTTGGGTCAGATCTATGACACTATTTAAAATGTACTTTGTTCTTTCTTTCTTTATCTATATTGCAGTGTTTTGTTTTATACTTGTTTGATTTTTCTGTAATCTATTAAACTGTATTTTTTCTGTTGTAGGGGACACAAGTTTATAAGCTTTGCAAGCTTCCTGTGGATACTCCCCGGTCTGTCACCTGTATTTATGTATGTACATATTGAACTTATTCTGTATGCAAAATGACTGACCGAAATAAAGTTGGCGAAACTTAAACTTAACTTAGATACATTTCTTGTGAGACTTGTTCAAGGCATTCTCAGTTTAGTTCGAGAAAAATGTCCATTACATGACAACAACTTTTTTCATACATTTCACAAATGAGGATAGCATTATTAAGCAATGCTTTAAGCTGGTGAATAAAAATATACAAATGCAAATATTTGCCATGTTCCAAAAGTTCTCTAGTGATATGACAGACACAGATTCACAAAGGGTGAGAAAGGGGAAGGAAGTTACATCTGGCATGTTTTGTTGCTCAGATAAAACTGGATGCATGCAGTAGTAATTTACTATAAACTGCCTACCTCCTTCCCATGTGTTATCCCAATGCAGAGCAATTCGATCTGCCCCTGCATGAAGTCACATGCAAACTCATATCAGACTAGAAGATAAGATCCACAATTGTATAGCAAGATGTTTGGTGTAAACAGGTTATCTTGTCATACCTTACTAGAATTAACAAACTGAGCAGCAAACGCACTGAAGTATGTTGCATTGGTCATTTCTCCATCGCTGTTTAACAGCTTAGCTGTTCTTCCTTGTAGGTTGAAGATTTCTTCTGTACTGTCCGATGGAGAGACAAACCTAGACATGATATACTCTCCCAGGCCATTGAAGGTGTATTGATATCCATCCAGGGTGGTGAAATGAGGGTCTCGATACATCCAACCTGGAACGTATAAAGGTATCTAGCTAGTGAATATTTACTGGCATAGGTGTCTCTGATGAAGACAGACTAATACAATACTGAAAACTACAAACCTAAGAGATAATTTGTCCAGATGAGAAAGAGAAATAATTATCACACAGTCCAAAAGTTTAAATGTGATGTTAAGTATATCTAGGGGATGGTTAGAACTCAGGCTAAAGGATTATACATATTTTCTCACAATATTCTCCTCCAAGAGTCATATACTGGGGTTTCTCTTGTCCCTTGCACTGGGATTGATAGTTTACCCTGATAGTTTAATATCAAAACACCTAGTCAAGTTTACAAGCATCCTAAAGTACAACACTGTTTGACCTCTGGTGACCCCAAATGACATTTGACCTGGGCATAAAACCAACAGGGATCATCTCCTCAATATGGAGTATCTTTATGCCAACAATGACTTTCAATAAATCTCCCTCCTTTTGAGATACTGTTTACAGGGTTTTGACTTTTTTACTTCTGGTGACCCCAAATGACCTTGACCTCCACCAAAAACAACAGCCATTACTTACATTATATGGGTCATCTACATGTCACGTATGAGGTCAGCTCACCACCTTTTTGGATGCATTTTGCTTTTTTGGTTACATTTCATAACTCCTTGCCTATGGTGAAAGACAAGTAATTGTGACTTTATCTCATGAAACCAAATAACTGTCTTAACTTACTCCATCTTGGAGGGCGGTAACCCCCACAGTCTTGGACTGCAGGTCTTTTTTCCAGATATAAGTCACAGAATGCTTCATCATTTGATTGTGCACAGCAGTGGTGTCTTGGCATAAGGTCATTATCTGTAACATAATAGGTTATGGAAGTGATTCACCATCATAAACTATTGAGAGCATCTTAACCTTATAGTCAACACAGCACATCCTGCTGTGACAGTCCTGCTAAAATACAATACATTTACAACACAGTATTAAATAAAAGAGCCCAATGCAGTGCATGGTATCCCTTGCAGTCTAGCAATAATTAATGAAAGAACCACAAAGTATACTAAATAACATGTGCATGGAATAACACCGAGGCATGGATTTAGGGGGCTTAGAGAAAGGGAGAAAGAAGAGAAAAAGAAAGAGAGAAGCAGAGAGAAAGCAAACAGGAAAAATTTTAAAAAAAGTTTCTAAAATATGTTTCTGAAGGGGATGGATGGGACTTCTATAGTTGGAATCATCTCTTTTAAAAATCCATTTGTGTGACTGATGACAAGAGAAAGGTGGACAATGTGAAAAAACTGAATGACTGAGCAATGTTGCTTATCTACAGACCTATGAACATGAACATAATGATATATGTAGTGGGGATTAGGGAAGGGGCATGGGGAGTGGGGCTTGCTAACATTAAACTGCTGTAATAAGTAGGTGTCATAGAGTGAAATTTTCTGCAATCTAGGGAATTTGAGAAACCAAATTTCCACCACAGAGGTGTTTTAGTATGATCAGGCTGGCAAGAGGAGAAGCTTTTGTGCAGACTACTGTGCCCCTTCCTGGATTTAGCAAATCCTTTCAAAAGTATACTAGTAACAAACATTGACAACAGCATGCAGTACACGGGAGTAAGTACATGCCTATCAGTTTTCAATCAAAATTTAAAATGATCCAAAAGAGGTTTATTAATGCAAAAGATTACTACAAGAGGTGAAATGTCTTTAGGGAAGAATGATTGACATTTTTCACTTGTCTTCTGTCACAAATCTTTCACAAACAACTTATATTTTTGCACCTTCACATTCAGTTCAATTCTTTTCCATTTTTTTCTTCAAAACCATTTCAAATGGTTTTACTTCCTCCAAAAGTTCATGTCTTACATTTAATATCTTCTGCATAGGCCTGATTATGCAAGAGCAAAGTGTGTGACATGTGAAGAAGGGGAATTCATTCCGTCTTCCATTGGTTTTGACAAAATAAACATATTTGAGGGAAACTCAATGCACTTCTTTAGCAGCTTGCGTAGCATGGATAATTCAGACTTATCATCTTGACAAACCCATATTTTAGGAAATTGAAGTGTCTAGCTTTAAGCACTGCCTAATGCAAGTTTCACCATGAAAATAACGTTTTAAATGGAAAATTTTAGTGGGCTTCACATGCTACTGTCGCCCTTCACACCCAACACGCGGACCAACCTTATAATGAAAATAAAACGCTTTATGTTCTGGCAAAAACCAATTTCTGAAGAGTTCTTGTACAAGTCGGACTTCATGCATTAAATTTTGAAATAACATCAGATTCATCCGAGACCTCACCAGGTGCACTTATAACACACTGAATTTCATAAAACATGAAACAATATAAAACCTCCTTAAAGTGGCCATGACACGTAAATTGGAGTAACGGGAGACTAATTTAGCCTAAAGTACACAAAAAGCTCTTTCTACAACTGTTTTCATCACCCGTAGAGCCTTGAGCATTAAAAAGAAATTAATGTTTCAAAAAATTGCACCAAAAAATAGACTGTTGAAAATGAGATTTCAAACCAACACAATAATGACGTCATTTTAGGAACACCAGCCTCCGTATATACCGAACCTGGCGTACAGCATAGCCTATACATACGTAAGGGATAGTAATGATTGTTGTTCGCAGTATGTCTTGAATTTGAACTTTTTTCTGTCAGTTTGGAGAGTGGTGTCGGCCTGTTATATTTTGGGGCTGCAGTAGGCTATTACTAATAATTACAAATACTCTTGATTCATAACCGAAGAACGAAAAAACTCGGCAGTGTACTGTTCGGTTCAGTCTGCAGTAATACGTACAGTGAGTGGACTGGCAGCAGCCAACGAAATACTGTGCACACTCGACCATAGGCTAGTTCCACGATTTCCACTGACACTTACACGAAAGTAACCTAAAGTTCATATTTTGACTGCCTACATAAAACTTTCCAGCTTAAGTCCCTTTTAATTGCTCCAAATGCTTCTCATGCTCGGATTGTTGTGGTGTTGTACTTTCACCTCACCTAACAGTCTCAAATCGATACGGTTCTATGCACCATAACGACTTACTCACCCCATCTGCACCACTGATGTCTTGTTCAGTATCGCCTTCGCTTTTCTGATTTCAAATCCAAGAAAATTCACTTTACCGACAGTCCAACATTCCTGTCCGATCAGGGAGTTGTCATTAGATGGCAACTCCCTGGCTCAGATCAGCCATTCCAAAGAAAGTATTAAACTTCATTTCACATAGTACCTACTACGAAACAGTGCTGGTGATACATTGTGTAATATGTTGTGCACTGTACCCATGGACGTGATACTTCCATGCTGTACCTATGCTGTTGCATTGTGAATGTTTGTACATGCAGCTACTTTTCATCACACCAAGAGGAAAAACCTGCGTGAAATGCATTTAATTGACTGAAACAACTGGTAAGCACGAGAAAAGGGATAACAATTCCAAAATTTACAACTTTTCACGCAGGTTTTACATTGTATCGACCTTGGTAACCGGTACAATGGAATGCAAACACTGTATCAAATGTCTGAAGGATACCACGGCAAACAACGATCAGTTCCTAAAGTGACGTCACATGACGTAACAAGATTTTGAAAATTTTCGGGAAGACTAACTTTTGAAGGCTGGAAGAGGGTGTATTTTTTCTCAATTTTCGAGCGGAAAAACAAGTTGTAAACAAACTGAATGGTTGATTTTTGTTGTAGGAAACGTATTCCTAAAGATACTAAAGGGTTTAAACCGTTAATTTACACGTGGCATAGCCACCTTAACGTTAGAAATATATAATACTACTAAAGACGTTCTTAATACATGATACTGAAGCGACCAGTAACTTCACCCACTGGACCCCTCCAGGGATCTCAACATTAGTCCCCTGGATCCCATGTGTGTAAACTCATGCTTTGTGCACTTAAGGTTACCAAACCACAACCCCCTTCCTCCCCCCCCCCCCTCCCCTCTGAACTCAAATTTGAGGTATATGTTTGGTGCTAAAAAGAAAACTGTCCTCTCACATCAAGCTTTACACTGTACATACTTTATCTGCTATATGCAGAGAGAGTACAGTGTAAGGCTTGAAGTGGAAGAGCAATTCTTTCTTCTACCCTTCATCTTCATTTCTCTCTTTTTTCTCTTTCCCAATTTCTCCCTCTTTATTTTTCTTTGCTTTCTCCTGTCTGCTAGTTTCTTTGGAGATTTCCCATTTCCTTTTTTTTTCTGATTATTGATTATACTGTCCTTTTTTTTTTTTTTTTTGATGGTTGTTTGTTTGTTGCTATTAGTTTCTCTGTTTTTCTAGTATCCTTAAAACTTCCTTATTACTTGCTGTGTAACTTTTATATAGTGCAAAGTTGTACAAATGAATATAGTAAATCTGATATGAATCTACATTAAAATATTACACCTTTAAAGACAGGTCTAATTAATCCATCAGACCAACATTGATTGATATACAAAAACAATGCTTATTCCAGTCACAAAGTGGTCACAATATATGTTAGGAAGCTGCTGCTATTTCAACACACCCAATGTTTAAGCAGACACACTGACCTGTCATCACTGTATGTGAGTATAGGCCTTTCAAGTCACCCAACCAGGCCCTTTTCATATAGCTTAGTTTCAAGACATGGCTTTTAGTGAGACTGTCACAGCATGAGATAGTTAGTCACAGCAGTTTCTTGACCCAGACTTCAAAAAAATATTATTTTAACAGCTCGCAACCTTTTTGCAAGTATTATTCTTGTCATGTCAATTTTGAATATGAAAGAACCACAGACCATAAGGATGGGATCAACTCTAACTTCGACACAACTACAAAAACTTTTATTATTCAAACAAATGACTTCATTTTATTTATCAAAAAATGAAAACCCTTCAAAGACTCCTCTGCAGCATGATAGAAAATATTAAAGAACTTTCCTTACCAAACCAAGCATCATAATTATCAGGCTTTTGAGTATAGTCCAGGTTGAACATATAACGTTCTGCCACACTGCTTTCCACCTCTCCGTAATAGCCCTCTATAAGAGAGTAGTCCCACCAACGGTAACAGCACATGTTGCCCTTGTAACTACCCCACGACCACCACCAGCTTTTGGGGTTGGTGTCAAAGAGCCACCAGGAAGGGAACGGCAGGGTAGGCTGCATGCACAGTTCATTATCTGTATAATGAAAAGTTAAACCAACCATGTAATGATATTCTCAGTTAAAGGAAAAATGCAGTCACCCCAATTTAGATTAGTGTAGTAGTCTACCCTATTTCATGAATGGCTCTTGAGAATCATTTGACAACATTTTTCTCCCTGAATTGTGAAATTTACGAGGAGTAACTCCTTGGTTACCTTGAATATGCAATAGTTATTATGAAAGATATTTGTAAGAGAAATAAGAAGATTTGTGAAATCTAGCTGTTGTTTCAAAATAAGTTTGGGGCAACTGCTTATGCGCATGCCCTTTAAACACTTAACATGCAAAAAATATGAGATTCTTTCAATGTACTGAATTAAGGATTCATCCTAAATACTTTGAGAAAATTGATTTTGCCCAGTTTAATAATAAAATTTACTTACAGCCCAACTTAATAAAGCATATCACACAGGCAGAAACAACTAGAAGTATTCACTCTCAAAACACTCATCATTCAGTAAAAGGTTTCATTACTAAATAAGTGAAACTTACACATTGCATCCTGCATATAATCCGTAAATTCTGAGCCTAGTTTGCCTTGCCACTTCAAAGGGATTCCATAGTAATAAACTGAGTAGGCTCGCTCGGACCAAATAAGTCTTCTGTCACGGAAAGCTTGATTGTAAGAGCAGGGACAAGGGTCAAATCGATCAGTCCAAGGAGAGGGATCAGGTTCGTCATCATACCAGTCTAGACAAAGCTGAAGATGAAGTCAAATAAAAAATCTCAAAATTTACATGATAATACGGGCAGGGTCAAGGGTCAAATCTATCAGTCCAAGGAGTGGGATCAGGTTCGTCATCATACCAGTCTAGACAAAGCTGAAGATGAGACAAATCAAAAACATCAAAATTTACAAGATAATATTACAACAAAATTATTTTCATATCATATAGAGTATTGATCTTACATGTATTGTTTTATCCTCCCCGGGTAAGACCAACTTGACTCAGGTATTACATGACCAGATTATGATGTGTATACTGACTTGGGTATCACACCACCAGTTTATGATACCAGCTTGGGTATCACATTACCATATCATGATGTATATACTGGAGTGCTATAGATGTGCACAATAACACAGCGTTTGGCTGTTGGCACTGGTCTCTGATAGAGTAATGTTCACTGCTGGTCAATTTTTGTTTTCATAATCATGAGTATTAGTGCCGGTTGGCAGACATATTACCAACAAAAGCCACAGTCACACTATTGATACCACTAGTGGCTAACATCAGAGCAACACTGGAGATACCACTAGTCAGCCATAGCTAACACCACAGTCTGGTCAGTGATGGCTAATACCATTGGTCACAAGTTGGTTGCCAGATCAAAGTCATACAAGGCTTTAGTAGGTCCTCAAAACATTTTCAGTCATCTTCAACTGGTTGTAACATCCTTTTTGTCACTAGAAGGTTTCAACTTTTGCAAGCTAAGTGGGTGCAGAGAGAGTTTTTTTTTTTTTTTGTCTTAAATAGGTTGTGTAAGTGTTGGAGACTGGTCTTGAACTTGTGCATGAATGGAGGTAATCAGTTCAAACATTCAGGAACTGATTGCCATCCATGTAACAATTGATGAGAAATAAACAAGGGATTGACTGCTGACCATTCACTGATCATTGAAAACCAGCAGCAATCACTCAGGGAGTGGTTGGCATTCTTTGCCTACCTTTTGACAACTGATTGGCAAACACATCACAACCTGTCTTAGGTCACTAACAGATCACCACACCATAAAGTGTAAATACATGTACAACAGTCAGAAACCATTCTTTTACTGATCAGTGGGCACAGTCTGCAGATTGCAACTTTCCTTCCCAGTAGCAGTTTGTAATTGCCATGCCACCAGATATGACCACAGATTATAATTACCAACCAGTTATTAATTATCAATAAGTTGCATCCTACTTTCCAACTAGATCCCAGTCAGTCACCCTCTGAATCTCCAGCAATTAGACAACTATGGTGTGATACTCAGCATCAGGTTGCCAACCAGTTGCACAATCAATTATTATAACAAGTTACCAACTTAAGTTTCTTCATAATTTGGGGTTTGGACACTGCTGTATATGGTTATTGTTAGTTGCAGGTTTTTTTGTTTTTGTTTCAGTCTGGTCAACCATGTTTTATTTATTCTGCTATAAAAGAAGCTGTCTTTCAAACCTCACTTTCCTTTGTTCTGCAGTTGTATCATCATTTTATAAACCCTTTTGCCTGCAAAGGCCATTTTATTTTGTCACAGAAGGATTCTTTGCCACTTATGTATCAAACAAGAAAGCAATATTGCTGATATGTGTATCCTAGTTAATGTTTAATGTAAAATGCAGGTTGTGCAGAAGATCACCTGTTGTAAGTGCAACTGCAAAATGTTGAGAGGGAGATACTTTTTCTTTTTTAAAAGTAGTGTGTATAAAGTGTCAATTCAATTGTTTCTATACACTTTAGCTGTACTGAATACATTATGAGGATCATAATTATACTGTCCAGCCTTGGGAATTTGTGATAAAGACAGGATCAGTAAAAAAAACTGGCATTTTTACGAGATCAATTTATTGTTAAGGTGAATATCATACATGGAGATGATAGGTATATACAGTATGAGTGTTACTGGCAGCTACCCTTCATTTGAGACCTAATCTATAGATATCTACCTGTTTTGAATTCACTACATTTTCACTGTTGTCTTCCAGACGATAAATCCACCGTCCCTTTAATCCTGTATTTCCCGTGACTGAGTCTGGTCTGAATTTTTCTTCTGTCGTCATGGTCAAGTGTTCATTTGTGTAGCGTGTTCCTACATTATATCCAATGATCACGTTTTGATAAGGCAGGGCGTAATAGTTCCAGTTCATTAGACCCTCTTGGAAGTTGAACAATGCAAAACTGTATGTACCATCTGTGGTGATGACCGCTTGATATGTATTTGACTGCAAAAGAAACACACTAAGTAAAAGCAGAATTTGGTTCCAAAATGCATTTATCCAATCTCTATCTGGAGAAAAATCAATTTATCTGGTGTACAGAAATTAAAAAAGATATTTGTTTTTTTTTTAAAAAAACTGTATTGGATGCCTTTTAAAATATAAACAGCAACAAATTTCAAATCCTCAACCCTTTTTTCTATTTTTAATTATGAAGAACAGCTGAAGTTTTTCCAAACTGTGATAAAGTCATACTTTCCCAATTTGTATTCATATTGAAAGCACCTGCTAATTATCATTCCTTTAATATGTCCAGGAGTTCAGAATACTAAACAGGATAGAGATTATGAATTACTACTAATTGGTTGTAATGGCCTTCAAAATTACTTGGCTGCAGTGCATTATTATAACTTTAAATATGACACTGGCTATTGAGAATGGATCACCTCTGTCTGAGACCAAAGACATCACCAAAATTGCAGCCAACAAAATGTAAGGATTGTGACACCTGAAGCCAGGGCCATTTGAAGTAGGTGGTAGAAGGGTGCTTTAACACCCCTCCCATCTACCGTCCCCCCATTGTTCAATTTTCAGGTTTACTTCCTAAACTCTTAAAACTGTGCTGTAGTATGTCTACCACTAAATAATAAATGCCGATAAATTCCACAAAATAAAAAAATTCAGCCCCAAGAGCCCATCTTCAAAACTTTCCAATGGTCCTAGTTGGGAGCGGACTGATCAGCATGAAATTTGCGTGTATGCTTCTACGGACTATGCTTTCATACATGCAATGCAAGGCACTACAGTGAGGTACTAGCAAAATGATAAAACTTCTCTCTAGATCTCTCTTTTCTCAGTTGAAATGGTCCCACCAGACAAACAATTCTTAGGTCCTCTGTTCAATCAAATCTGTTCATTATTTACAGCTATCCACAGACATAGTACACATAAGAATATTCAATTCCAGTTCCTAAACCATGGGTGAAGTCAAAATGGAAAATGATGGTCATGACACCGCTGTGGGCTGCAACTGGTCAAGAGGATATATTACTTTTTGAGAAAAACGACACATAGCATATTTAATATTGCACTTTTTAAAAACAACGCACACTGCAAAGCATACGTCTGTAGAGGTTATTGTTTTGAAAAGAGTAAAGGAGGGATATAATAAAGCTGAGTAACACTGATATATTACTGGTGGAAATGTGAATTTGTTGAATTTGACATTTATCTCAATTTGGAGGTAAACTCTTTTAATGATGAAACTTAACAAAACCACAGCCTAGTATATCAGTTTGTGGCATATCCAGGATTTCTCAAAAAGGGAGGGTGCATAGAGCGCATTAGGAGAACTATGGCTACGAACTGATTTTTGAAATGCTGGTTAGTGTGATGTGCTTTGCAATAAAATATCCAAATGGGTCCCAACCTCCACCAGTCTAACCTTCCCAACATTCCCTTTCTGCTTGCCCTAATTTGCATATCAGTCTACCCTACCACAGGAAACAGTACAATATGAGGCACAAGGTTAAGGATTCACACTTTTGGTCACTTTAAATGTAACTGTGTAGTGTGGTCCAAGGGAATTCCTGGTGGGTGGATGGGGATTCAGGAGCATTTTATTGTATGCATGGTGTTTCAATTTTACCTAGAGCCAAAATAAGATGCTCCAGTGTTACGTTTTCCAATGAGAAACAATTACTTGACTTACGACATGTAACCAATAATAATGCTATATAAAAGGAGTAATTCACTGGACAAGGGATATATAATTAGGAAATTCCTAACCATCCCCTAGCTACATCCTAAAATATCAGACTGGTTTACCATCTACCTGTATCCATAATCTGTCTGTCAGTATGTTTTACAAAATATCTTTTAAATGTTAAACCTTACCGTTGAAGTTCCCAATGCTTGCATATTTTCCCAGGTGACTACAAGGGCCCACACTGCTGAGAAGGTCTCATCCAATAAGGAGCTTTCAGTGTTTATCCTATTAGAAATTTCATCCAGAATAGCTGATGTGGCAGGGGGAGTGCCAACCTTTGACCTTTGGTATTCCTTTGAATTAAATCCAAAATTAAAATACAGATTGATGATAGTTTAATGCAGCTTGCTGGTTGTCATTTTTATGAGAATCACATTTAATTTTATCAAATTTGGAAAAATCAAAGAACAATGAAATGATCCAACAGTACCCAGTATGGTCAACTAATGAAGCATTTTGTAAGATGTAACATTTTATCAACCTGCAACTAATATTGGAGTGTGTCATCAAAAACTTATTTCATAATATTCATGGAAAAACTATTTATATCCTTGCAAACAACATATTTAATTCCTTATACTGGTTAAGCTTCAAAACACTTAAGGTCTGATTTAATCAAGATTCCTACTTCACTAGTTTGTTGTGCTTATTTTGCAAAATTTGAAAAATGAAATGTAAAATGAATCTGGTCAAAACACTACAAGCTGTGCAAGCATAAATGCAATGCAAGTATGACTACAATTCAAGTATAAATGGCATACAAGTACTGTATAACTGCAATGCAAGTTAAGCCAATATGCATGAGAGATATTTACAGACATAAAGCAAAGTCTGAAGGCTCCTGTTGTCTCACAAGACAACAGGGCAATGGTGCATTTGACCATAGGTTATCTGCACTTAAGCTTGGCAAGCTCCGTGCTACCATAAGCATGGTGCCTTTCCGCCATACAGCAATAATGTATATTCTCTGTTATAAACCTCTTCATTTCATGGTACCTATACTCCAACACACATAACCCCAAAATAATTCACCCTAACCTAATCATTATCCTAACACTGATCTTCATGTAGACTTATCAAAATACAGGGGCATCAAAACAAAGAGACATTAAACAGAGAGCAGTCACCCTCTGATACTTGCAACAGAGAATTTTTAACATTTGTTGTGTATTGGTGTGCACTCTTGTAATAAATATGTACACAACAGAGGCTTGAGCTGGTCTTTTAAGAAGCTTTTCATACAAAACTGCAGTTTACAGGTCATGAAGACACTTGAGGAATCTTGATGAAACTTGAAGAAACAGATCCCTTAGCAATGAAAAGGAAAACATTTTGTGTACCAATGTATAATCATATATTACAAGTCCAAACATTTGTGGCGTGAACTGAAATCCACCGTGACTATGTCATTTTCACACAAAAGCATCATCCAAGTGGTTTCTGTATTAATGCATATACCTGTATGCCACTAAATAAAAAGATGTCCTACCTTGGGGCTCTTGACTTATTGAGTCGGCCATGGTCTGTAGCTGTGCTAATCTTAGAACCTTTTCATTTAAAGAGTGAATACAGCTCAAATAGTTTGTAAAGATTTGAAGAACATTCTGTTCATGAGCAATTTGCACTCCTGCCTTCGTATTTACTATAACCAATAGCATGATGAAAGTCATATTTGTTTACCTGATAATAGACTTCACCAAAACTCTTGTCAATGTAGGCATCAGACCAGAATGGTGCTACACAAAGGATATCTTCTGAGCCAGTGAATCTTTCGTATGCATAGCTGTAAAAAAACTTCCCTTCATTCTCTTTGGTAAAGATGATTAAACCATTGTCAACAATCTGAAACAATGAAATCGTAGCATCTCGTTAAAATGAAACAATAACACCATGATATGTGAATAATATGAAACATAAAACCATAGAATGTAGTTTCTTTGAAACACTGAACTGAACAAAGTGTGGTTTATATGAAACAAAGACAAGAAAATGTGTTTTATCCTGTATATGAAACAACACAAAACAGGGGTAATATGAAACAACACCACACAAAGTGGTAATATGAAACATACTTCAACATGGTAAAACATAATTAAATGAAATATGAAACCAAAATAATAAACAGGCATTAAAGATTAGCTAACTTTCTGGAATCATGTGCTCATCTGCAGAATATGCTGAAATTTCCTGCTCATACTGTATGAGAAAATATCAAAGGTAATTAATTACCTTACAAATATTCTCTAAGTGATAGAAACATGCCTAATACTCAGCTGTCCTTGAAAACATCAAGTAGTATAAATACCCCAGCAACAGCACAGTAGCTTACCTACTATACCTGTGGATGCGGTTTGAACTGTTTTAACTTACTGTATAGCGGGAAATTTCCGCGATGCTAATTTTTGGCAAATCTGTACCTTGTTCACATATTTGCGGAGTGAAGAGTTCGCTGTTACAGGCAACCAACATAATCTTGTACAAACTAAAGAAACTGCTTTCACTGGTCTTAAATTTGCAATTAGATACTTCGTCGCCAAAAGCGTGAAAATTTACACCCCTGTGAAAATTTCCCACTATACAGTTTCTTGTGCTTCCAAATAACAATAATCATAACCTACTGACCCAGCACTTTTGTCAAATGAGTGTATAGCTTTGGAAAATGTGAACCTGTTTGCTTGAACAGGTACACAAGCTTTACAAATCTGCCTGTCAGTAAAAATTCAGGATCAGTTTTTATTCAGTTCGTTTACAGAATGAGTTAAACATTCCCTATAGGCTGTACAGAAGGGTAATACTCCCACCATGTGAGTTACATACAATATCAAGTGAAAATCAACCTCAAGATGACTTACATAGAGACTGTAATAAAACTCATCACCCAGGGGAAATCCTGTTCTAGGCCTGATGGTTGGTGAGGCCAGGTCTAGGTAATTGTTGAAGTTTCTGTATACCATGTCGGCTGTTTGGGTCAACAGATTGTCACCTTCAGATACACCATACGGGAAAAATATGTCTTCTACATTTAAAGAAAGAAACATCAAAATCGCTTGTGCAGAACCTTCTGAGAAATATCTTTGTAGTTAAGTTCATGTGAAAAGGAAAATGAATACTGGCAGAATACAAATAAAAAATAAAAAAAAAATGAATGATACAACATGATGAATTGGTTAGTATGTTAAAATGTACAGTTGAGTTGGATTTGGAACCATCCTTGCCCAGTTACACATTTTGCTAATAGGCAGACAATAATATCCCAAGCATTGACATTTAATCCAGTTCCAGGAAACCCTAGCCAGTTGACTGACACACTGGAAATACTTTCAAAGAAAAAGCAGCCAGGTGCATGGATGAGTTTTGTTTGCAATCCTGTACGTCTAATCCATCATGTTATTGTTTGCAACGTGAGTGGAATAGACCCTTGGTGTAGTGATAATAAATGACCTCCCGCAATAGGGTTTGAAATGTGATATACAACACTTAGACAACAGGAAAGTGAGGTTTGGAATTCAACATTTTAAGCATCTTGTAGTCAGCATGAAACACTGGTTTAATCTTGAACAAAACTGATTTTCATAGTTTGCTAAATGAATACTTTAATACACAGGGAATAACTAATCCTGTGTTGCATAAAAATTTGCCATGAAAAATTACTGCCACGACATTATGGTACAATTTAATGGCATACGGCAGAAAAAATAAGGACTGACTAAAATAAAGATAGATAGGGAAATATTGAACACCCAGAGGATAGATATTTTACCTGTACATGAGCGGCCATCCCCTGAAAATCCAGAGTTACACTCGCAAGTGAACCCTCCTAGGATCTCAGTGCACGTGGCATCTGCATCACAATCATTACTTGTGGAAGACAAACATTCACTTACATCTGTCAGCAAGATCAGATCAGAACATTCATTATATATCTTGTTGAAATCAATGTGTAATTAATATCTGTTACTGAAATCAACACATTATTTACACGTGAAGGGGCGATCATCATTAGGGGTGAACATCATTATCTATTGGTGACATCATAACTTAATCAGCTTTGACACATACTTAATATTCATGATCTGGTTCTATTCATCAACAATTAGCAAAAGTAAATTATGATAGGCAGGAATAGACAGCATGATGCTCCTAAGTCAAAATACACATAATATTTATTGAAGACACTTTCAAAACGTGAAGAAAAAATGGATTTCCTGAAAAACAGCCCGAGACTGTAAGCTCCTCCTAATGTTACATTTTGTCATCCATCAGATGAGGCATTACACTTAATATTAAAATTTGAATCAGCCTCAGAAAAAAATCAGTATCAAAAACTTTATCCAAAGGCATATGAAAGGGGGTTGGGGGCTATACACACAAAAAAACAAGTCAATTTCAGGGCAAAACAAATTCAACTTTTGAACAAACAATGGTAGATTTCAGGGCACCAACACTTTATTTTCAGGCCAAATTAATGTCATGTTTGTTAGCCAATGTGGAAAATTTTCAGGGCAAACAGCTTCTCCCTCCGCAACTCTCCCTGCCCCCTTCCCGCCCCAACTTGTGGAATGTTTTCCTTATGTGTAAACATTTCCAGCTTTGTTTCATCATTCTTTGAATTCAACTCAAACAGATTGAGAACACAATCACAACGGTTCATTTATGATAAACTTAACAATTAGCTTCTCAAAGAATATGTGGTTGTCTTCTGATTAGCCATTGACAATAACTGTAATGTATTAATTGGTTCAGTATTGTACTACAGTTTATATGGCTTGAACCTAAATTCTAACCACAAGCAAACATGGATAGTTTCAATGTGACATCTCATTACCAAATAGTATCTTCCAAATGTAATTAAACAGAAAATTTAAATTAGATATTTTGCAAGGGAATTACTCTATAGAGAAGGGTTGTTAACTTACCTTCATCACAAAGGGTGCCCTGGTATCCTTTGTCACATATACATCTGAAAGCATTCTTGTTGTTGATACACTCACCATTCTCACAAGGATTACTTGAACATTCATCAATATCTAAAAGTAACAAACAATCAAAATTTTTAATATGTCACTGATGTAAGTGATGAGGAGAGAATTCTGGGTTTTGCCCATGATTCCACCAAGAAATTAAAACAGAGATTCTAAAATGCTATACAAGCTGTTTTAGACTCCACTTTACCACAAAGTTTGGTCTCTTATTTTATGTGTACAATTGATATACAGTCCAAAAACCCTAAACTCATCTTATGTTGCATCTACCTATATCTGGGTCTTGTCAGAGTTACTGACGTGAAAAGACATTTATTTAGTGGAAGGTACATAAACCACATGAAAGGACACACATCACTTTTAGTGGAAGCTACATTTACCACATGAAAGAATGACACACATAACCTCAAGTGGGATAAGTATTTTACAGCATGAGAAGACACACATCATCTGTAGAGGTAGTTTCACTCACATCACCTTTTGTAGTAGCAACATTTACCACATGGAAGGCCACATATCATCTTTTGTAGGAGACACATTTACCACAAGACTTGTCACAATCAATTTTGACAGTCAAAGAGCCAGAACTTCTAGATTATGACTCCCTCTATTCATTACACAACATTAACCCTTGTTGCCCACTATTGCATCGTAGAAAATTTTAGCAAAAAACATACAGTATGAGGACGGTTTCAAAGGAAATAGATGGCTGGGACAGTTACCAGACAACTTTTCCAGACAATTTCCAATTTCCACCCTGATGATTTTCTCACTAACAACTCCCCCAGGACAATTCCTGCCAGACAATCCCTTCCTCGGACAATTCCCGCCCTTGACCCTTTATCCCTCAGACAACTTCCAGGCTCCAATTGTCCTGGTTGAGAAATGTCCAGATGGTTATTGTCCGGGTGGGAATTGTCCAGATGGTTATTGTCCGGCTGGGAATTGTTCAGATGTTTATTGTCCGGCTGAGAATTGTCCAGATGGTTATTGTCCCGCTGGAAATTGTCCAGATGGTTATTGTCTGGCTGGGAATGATCCAGATGGTTACTGTCCAGCTGGGAATCGTCCAGATGGTCATTGTCCGGGTGGGAATTGTCCAGGTGGTTATTTTCCACGTGTGAATTGTCCAGATGGTTATTGTCTGGGTGGAAATTGTCTGTGGGAAATTTTAGAAAAAAATTGTAATTTACCTTTACATTTCACATTTTTATTGTACACTTTGCCATCATAGCATGTTACAGGAGAATCAGGAACTGGCTCATACCCCAGGTTGCACACAGCTGCTAATGCTTCTCCATGTTTAAAATCATCAGCAGTATCATTCCAGGCACCTTTATTTGGGGGATTTGGCTTCTTACAGTCCTCTGTTAAAAGAAATAGAATTAACATGGAACTGAAGTCACCAGCAACCACTTATTTACTCAAGCAAACCACATAATTCAAACTGACTACCAAGTTTTTACATCACATTTTTCAAAACATCATCCAAAATGGATTTTCAAATCTTGAATCTTTCAAACAGATAGCTTTAGATATTCTACAGTAGTAATATACTACTGAAGCAAATATTCACTGTGTACAAGTGAAAATGAAGTTGCTTAATACAAAAAAAAAAGAAAAAAAAAAAAAAGAAAAGAAAAAAAAAAAAAAGAAGAAGTTGCTTAATACAGTGGTGTACAAGTCAGGGCCAAGGCAATACTGCAGCATGCATTTTCTAGTCACTTGTGCAAAGTAAAGTAATAGAACCCTCAGCCCCTAATATGAACCTTAAGTTTTATTTTTCTACTTAATTCTCCATTCCTCTAAAATTGCAGAAGCCCTGACAACTGCCCTGATGTGCCCATGTAGTAAGATGGTCCTAAATCAAGTTTTGTGAATATTTCCTGAATAAAGATTCCATGGTAATATATTTTCATGACTTATAAATGACCAGATCATAAAATTTAATCTTATTCTAAAACAAATGGTATTAAGTACACCTTATTCCATAACAAAATGTTGATGAGAACACAAACTTTGTTGGATGTGGTGTGTAACATGCTAATAAAATTTTGATGGATATGATGTTTGTCTGAAGTGAGGTATAAACCTCCATTCTCCTTCATAATGAAGTTACGTTTTTTATCTATAACATGTCATGACTTTTAGTCTTTGAAACTATAAAATAATTGTGTTTCTAGTTGGGAATTGACATTTCCAACTAACAGGATTTTTAGTATTCAATATGAACAAAATGTGTGTCAACACCTAGGATGCATGATGGTAGAAGTTGCATGGGGCTTTTGGGCAATAACTGCAAACAAGCTTTTCTACTGGAAGTAATTCTGAGATATTAATCACAATGAGTTCACATGAAGCTTGCTGAAAAATAACATATGAAGCACATTTTAGTTACGTTTTGATTACCCTGTACAAAAGTTATCTAAAAGCCTTCATTATAAAAATGCCACGCATAAGATTAATGATGATTGCTGGGCTAGCTCTTTGTAACCTCTTTTTTTTTTTATCTCAATTTGCTTTGCAGGTCGGACTGCATTGCCTGGCAGGAGGACATGACCCGAGGGCTGCTATTTAAGAACCCTGGCCATGGGTCTGTATAGCAGATTGCTCCTTCAGGTTTGCTGTCCAGCTAATATTGGACTTTGTACCTCTGGACAAAGTGATTCAGGTATAAGTCTTGCCAATTGACAGACATGTATTACTCTTTCACCTATGTTGGCTGCACTCTTAATATCAACATAAAAGAATTTCCACAAGAATTCCTTGTCACTTTATGTACGGTAAGTTCATATGCTATAAAAATTCATATATGCCATGACAACAAGCCTAAATTATAAATATTCAAAGAAAAATCAACTAAAGCAAGTCTTCTTGGTACACATTTCACACCACCAAAATTGGTACGATTTTAGAGTGTGATTTCCCTCCCTTTAAACTAAGCCGATGAAGAAGTCACATTGACTTACTATATTAAAGTGAGAAGGTCGTAGGACAATGTTACAGTTCAAATTCAGCTGATATCAAAGCCAATCAAAAGTCAAGAAGTAAATTCAAATTAGGCTCATGAATATAGTGAAATTGGACAATCTCTCATTGTTTGCAGGTGTCAGAATATGTACCTGCAAAAGTGTTACATATTCAACACCTGATGCAAAAAGTTAGAAAACGTCATGACAAGTACTTTGCCATTAGCTTGGTTACAATTTTCAGCTGTCTTCAGGGATGTCACTACGCCGGGCGGCCCCGCCCGGGCTGTTGAATTGCACCCGCCACTCATGTTTAAATAAAACATTCCGCCCAGAATTTTTCCCAATAATGGTCATACAAGTTTATAATTTTTGAAAGAAATTTGGATGAAACATTAATCTCAGAATGAGTCGGCCAATTGGAGCATTAATTTAGAGTGTAGAAAAATATCCACACCTTCTCTAAATCCCAGCACAGTGATTACTACAAGGGTCAGAGTCAAGAATTACCCAGCACTAAGTTTGGCCTGGTGACAACCCTGACTGTCTTAGACCTTAACTAACTGAAAATTAATTTCTCCTCTAAAGCACACTGAGCTCAGTAAGCTGGAAGTCTAAATTTATTTGTACACACCTTGTATGTCCACTTGTACAACTGCCTATCCAATAGAATGCTATATGATTAGTTTGATATAAATCAATAGACCAGCCCTCGGGGACTTACCGGTTACGAAAGCTGCACACTAGGCCTACACGGCTTGAAATGCAGCTTCGAGTAGCAACTTGAAAAGAAATTGTTTTCTGATAAAATTTCCACCACGATCGTAACATGAGCAAATATATTCAGTATTATTGCTTTATATACAAAACATAGTTGCAATTTTTCAAGTTTTAACGGAAAATCTTGATTTAAAAAGTTCGTTACGATGGGTATTTACTGTATGTACAAAACTCACTGTCTGCTGTCAAGAAAGTGATCACTGTACACACATGTACACATGAGTATGACACGACAGTGTGACCTTTAGATTTCAGTACCAGCCGTTTTATCTTTTTTAATGTGTAATAAAGTGGGAAAAATTCCCAAAGCGGCTGTATTGGTTTTATCAATGGAATTCCGGAGCTTAAACAAACAAATTACGTTAACATACTGTGGTAGAAGTTTGTAAACAAGTAGCATCGGACAGTTACCTAATGCCGAGGTAAAGTGTATTTTTGCCGAAGTAAATCCTTTTTACTTCAGCAATTTTTTTGCCGTAGCCAATATCTTATTTGGAAGGGCTGATAGACACACAGTTCAATTGACTGACTGAGGGGCAAAAGTCACTCTGCCAACCAACTGGAAATACCCATTCAGTATTTGGAAAACACAGCAAGTTTGTGATGCTACCTACAGTAAAGCTAATGGACAATCATGGCATAAAAAGAAACAAACCATAACAGACAGGTTCCTCTCCACTCCATGACTGGTTGTGACAGACCAAGTATGTCTCTCCTACCAGAGTGTATCCCATCTGACAGCTGAAGGAAACACTGGATCCGTCCTTGTAGGTAGCTCGTACTGGATGAATCAATAACTCTTCCATGGATGGTTCCAAGGTACATCGTGCTGAAACAGGTCCAACAAATTTCCCATAAATTCTACTGACACACATAAAAAGATCTCCTGTTTGTGCAACAGTTTTTATATTGTACCTTTTTCTGTTTTAGCTGGTTTCTATGCAGCTAAAATTGTATGGAAATTTAGA
This sequence comes from Holothuria leucospilota, assembly GCA_029531755.1. Lineage (NCBI taxonomy): Eukaryota > Metazoa > Echinodermata > Holothuroidea > Aspidochirotida > Holothuriidae > Holothuria > Holothuria leucospilota. The sequence goes on along the minus strand of CM055967.1, from coordinate 2,822,846 downwards.
CAGTAACTTTCCTTGGGAAATGACTCGGCTCAGGAGCAGGAATCCCATGCAATTAGTGGCAACACTGATCCCTGTAACTGCTGTAGCAAAGCAGTAAACTTCACAAAGCATTAATACATAAACACTGCTAAGGACAAAATACCCAACACTGGAATGGTTTACCTATACTGTCATCTTAAGTAGGGGTGTACCGGATATCCGGTCCGGCCGGACTATCCGGCCGGATAATGAAAAATTATCCGGTTCTGGTTCCAGCCGGACATTTTTAAAAATCCGGCCGGAACCGGATTTTTTTGTGAATCATTAGTAAAAGGCTCTACAAGTACATTTAAATAATATCATGCATGATGAAAATAGATTATTTAAACCAGTGTTGTCACCTACTGTAGTTGGTGGGAGGAGGATACAAGGAATTCTCTTGCAAACCGAGTCCCTCTCAAGGAAGGGAGGACATCCCATCCATAAAAAGTTGTATTTTACTGTGACTAGAATGCTATCTGAGAACTGGATCAATATTTCATTGAGGGGGCTTCCCACAAAGTTTAAAAACCTAGTACCAACTCTGGTCAAAACTAAAAATTTAACATTTCAGTGATTCTTTTGCTTGCAAATAAAAAAAAATTGTACAGTATGAAAGATATCTTTTGCATTTGGTCCCACTGGGTGTGGCAAACTCAGCAGAAACTTTAAGCTCAGTTGATCTTTTCGACCAAAATGTGAAAGATATGACTTCATAGATTTGTTTAGTATATCAAACTAAAGAATATATTTAAAAAGTACTTTATTAAACAAGTAACAACCAGACTCCAATGAAAAACATGGTCTTGCAAAGCTGAACTCAGAAACATGATATTATAAGATGACTGAAGCTAAATTAAATCAAATATGAGGATTTCTCTGAAGAACAGGCCACATAACAACTGTTAACATCAGTATAAATCAGTGTTCAGCAGATCTTTTCTCAGTGGAATGCCAATACTGACTTTCTCACATATAGCACTAACAGATAATTGTAATTTTTCATTCTTCAACAGAGGTCAAATTGCAAGATCTGACTTCCAAATAAGCAATAAACTGATACATATCATCCCTTTTTAAAGCAAAGTAAGAATAATAGGTTTTTCATTGCGCCCAACCTTTTTTGAGTGCCTCATTTATAATCACTTAATTATTTTAGTAGAACTATCAAGTGTCATAAAAAATGTGCCATATTACCAAGGGCGTGTTGCTATGGCCAGCAATGGTAGAGGATTTTTTGTCTGGGTGGAATCATTTAACTTGGACCCTGATTTTAGTTACAAGATTCCTAATGAAAAAATCCGGTCCGGCCGGATTTTATCCGGCCGGATACAGTAGTTCGTACTGTCCGGTTAAATCCTGTCCGGCCGGATCTTAAAATTCCAGATCCGGTACATCCCTAATCTTAAGTGCTGCAATACACGACTACTATATGCCATTTTACACATTTTAAATTATGCATCCCACGTACTGCACGAAAAAGAAAATGAACAATGGAAGAATGCAGACAGTGCCAGAGCTTGACATAAGAATTACAAGGACATGCAAAGTGATCCAACAGCCAATAAATAAAGAACTCGAAATAAAGAACAGAAATAAACTGAAAAGGTTGAAGGTCAAACAGCCGATGCTGGAAGGGCTAGGGAATAATAGCAAAAAGGAACCATGGCTAAAATTTGGGCATATTTAAAGCTATTGAAGTCGGCAGGCAGCCACTGCCTCCCATGCTTTTTGTCATTTTAATGGCCTCACACGGACTTGGTCTTGGTGAAGACTATGTTAAGTTTGATTTCTCATATATGTTCTATCCAAAATGAGGGCACTGTCAACTAAACTGTGCATTGGTCTTGAGCAACAATACAGTACACACAGACTGAACTTACAGGCACAAATCTCTTCTGACTCATCATAATTATCTGGACAGTCTCCTGACCAACCATCACAGAATTGTTCTTCTGGAATGTATACTCCATTCTGGCAAACTTCGTATCCTGATTTGGGGCAATAATCATCAATCTGGAGTACATCTGTAGGTTAACAACATACATTGGGCTAAGATAAATAATTCTGACTAGCACTACTAGCTACTGTAGCACAATGATAATATAAAAAATGAAAGTGTCTTTTTTCATGAGTACAACTATGACATTTTGCATTAGCATCAATGCTTAACTTTCAAAATCAAGGGACAAAATAGTCGGGTTCGCATAGCAAACTGCGATCCAAGAAATTCCAGTTGAGAGGCAATTCCAATTCAGCTTCGCAAATATTGTGAAGCAATATTTTTCACACTCTGCCTAAGTTCTTACTATTCTGATAAGCGCAGCTGGTAATAATTGCTGTATTATTTGAAGCCGAAGCATATGTAATACAAATGAGCCAAATAATACAGCTCATTTGAAATAAACATGTTGATTCATTAGTTGCTAGGCTAATTGCGATTGGACAATTGCTCATCAATTCAAACATTGATTAGCAATTACTGTTAACCAATTTTCTCGCACTGTTTCGTCCCCAGAAAATCTGTTAAGTATGAGTATGTATAAGTACAAAATTTTTTCTCACAAGTAGGAGAACTGAGTATGGCAAAGTACGAGTACAAGCACATACAATATGCAGCAAGGCCTAGCACAGCCTGCTAGCCTAGGCCTACGTTAAGCCCTAGGCCTAGGCCTAGGCTAGACCTTTATGATTTATCAGACCCAGTGAGTCATCATACTGTTTTGATTGGCATGACTTTTTAAAGTTTCCTAGGCACTCATTCCCTAGAGTGAGGGACCAGGGTGTGTTTTGCTTTTCGAAGCCGTCAAAACCAAATGATGTAAATACGTGCAGATCTTTGTTGGTAGCCTAGCTAGACTTTCTGTATTCCTTTGTGAAAGAACCTGTTCTACGACATTGCAGTATATATATGCACAGTACTGTACGAACTGGCTACGATAGGCCACTGTTAGGCGGTCATTTCTGAAACAAAGGGATAGGGGGCCTACTAATTGCGTTGACATGATTTCCGGTCGCTGATCCCAAACTGGCACGAAATATTTTGGAGTATTTACTTCAAGATGAAGAGATTACTCCATTCAAATTAGGTAAAGGCGAGGGAAAATTCAAGCTGGAACTGCAACGCCTTGACCACTTCGATCCATTTTACCTGTAACGGTATAGTATGCTATTAAATGAAAAGTAGTTTCCCCTTACATAATTATACTTTGACATACTACGAACGGAGGGTCATTTCGAGGTATTCATTTCGATTTCACATTGTCAAACATATCGTAGAGGTAATGTTTGTGTTATGCGCCGGTGTTTTCTTTTCGTACAAACAGCTAGATTAGTGGCTTCAGTCCGGGACGCCGGACGTCACCCCCCCCCCCCCCCCTCAATTTCTATGTATACTGCAAACATTCTTGTGTTATGATGTTGGCTAATCTAAGTTCCTAATTAGGTGTCAGTCCAAAAATTGTTTACTTTCAAAAAATAACAAAACTACTAACGTGGAACCTTTTATCTCTTATGAAGTCATATTTTTCCGGCAATGACCAATGAGGACTGCAAAACCAATTCGTAAATTTTATAGGCGGAAAGAAACATGGCGTCAATCATCACATTTGACTCTAATTAATCTACACACACATGAATAGTACACCATGGCATCCACAGGGATCCCTGTTCCTCAAGTTCGCTCTTCCATTGGGAAATCAGTAATACTCTCAAACTCATAGTTTATCCAATAATTCTTCGTGTATTACTGTTTTTAATAGGAATTGTTAGAACTGTTTATGTGATTATTTTAAAGTAGCAACATTCTGATCAAGAATTCTGACGGCTTTAAAACGGTTAAAAATACTGCAATTGTTAATTACTGTAAATTTAACTTCGTTGACAGTGCTATCTTGATTTAATACTACGTTTCACCGATATTCTTCGAGTTTGCAAGATAATAATTTCAATTTTGTAAATTGCTTTCAAATATCGCCTTGTTCTGTTCCAGGGCATCACTTAAAATTTTGCAATCCATGTTCGTCCAGAAAAAAGGTGAAGAGGGACGGTCTTCCTTGGGCAAAATCATGCGTTATCAGGCGACATAAGGTACTGAAGGGGGCGAAATAGCTAAAAAGGGGGGGGGAGGATAAATATTTTTTATAGAGGTCGAGACATACTAAATTTGCATTAAGGCAATGGTATAATTCTGAATCTTAATTCTTGAGGGAGAAGAAAATTTAAGGGACGCCCGCCCCACCCCTTTAATTTCTTTTTTTTTTCATTTATTTTTTTCTAAATTATACCACATACACGTGTTAATACAGACTGAAGAACAAACAATTAAGGAACGTACGCAATTAAAAGAACAAGGAGCTAGATGAAGCTAAAAGCTTTTCTAGTCTGGTCCCATCCAAAGGTTTTCGTTTGGACAACAAAGAAGTTGTCGGTGTAAGTTTGGGAGGAATTACCCCCTTAACAAGACACTGTAAGTAGCTGAGAGAATACTAGATAATTGTTAATAGTTAATAAGAGTTTGCTAGGAAGATAATATTTTAACCTATACGTATAGCACCAAACATTCTAGAAAAGGACGTGTATTATTCCTGTTCCTATGCTGGCTGCACTCGTTAATTGTACCAACATAGGAGAATTTCTACATGAATTCCTTGTCGATTTACGTACGTTTGTAAGCCATTTAAATTCATACATGCAATGACAACAAGCAGAAATTATTGCACTACATACACGTGCTAATACAGAATGAAGAACAGACAATTAAGTAACGTACGCAATTAAAAGAACAAATTAACCAAATGAAGCTAAAAGCTTTTCTAGTCTGGTCCTATCTACACGTTTTCGTTTTAAATACTACTAAAAAGTAAAAAATGATATTATGCAGCTATGTACAGATAAGTGCAGAAATGAATCGACGGACAGAAATGACTCAAAGGTTGCAGTTTGAAGTACAAAGGTGCCTTAATTAATGACATATCTGAGGAACAAAGACCCAGAAAGAGTACATCTTATATTGGCTTAGTCTTTGCAATAAATTCTCCTAAAAGGTTGTACCAGGAAAAATTCGAACAAACATACGTGTATGATTCTTAATGGGATCAACCCACTTTCCCCCCAAGGTTCCCTATACAAAGAATTCTAGTAACGTTTAGTTACCGTTTAACTGTATATGTACACCTTAAAAGTGTGTTCATTTGAAAGACAAAAATGCATGTAATTTCGTAGTCTGAAGGCAAAGAACGGGTCTTGTAGTTGTCTCCGACGAAATATCTAGTCATCTTATACGTACTATCCTTAAAGTTTGTCCTTGCCTTTGTAAGCATTAAAAAGTACATTGCGTATCATGTAAAATTTAAATTCAGTGCACTGCTGTACATTGGTAATGTCAATTTCGTGCTCAAAATAGCGTATTAAATATAGGTTTGAATTGGCTTAGCTTACCCATGAGGGTTACATTTGGACTAAACCCTTCTCTGGGTTCTGAAATACTAAAACCAATGGGGTAGCTGGACATTTTTGTGCGGGGACAAAGGGTGACTAAAATTTTCCGACAGATTACTATCTTCCAATAATAATTAAAGAAGTCTCCTTGTTTTGAAAGCGTGTGAGGAATTTTGGCTTGAATCTCAAGTGCTGACTTAGGCAGGGGTTTATTCGGGTGGACCCACCCCGTCCCCTTTTTAGAAAATTTTGGGAAAAAATTAGAACTTAGATGCAAATTGATTCTATACGTTTCAATGTTTTATGGTAACATGAACCGTTAGAAACACGTATGCTATTAATTTTCGAAGGTCAGGTATAGAGGGATTTCAAGTGACGTCACGCGCAATGGATTCCCAGGCACTGAAGGGCAAAACACACGCAGTAAGCGAACTTACAGCTCACGCGCACGGTATAACCATAGATACTACTGTGACACAATGGACGCGTGCCCGTCAAAACCAAAGAGACGCGCGATTTTGTCCTTCAAAATTGCGTCTAGTTGGTTAAAGTCACGTGACTGAAATCCCTCTATTATACCTTTCAAAATCAATGACATGCTGTACATATGGGTAGTTTATGTACAGAAAAGACAATGGGCCTCGCCAGGAAAAAATCGGGTGTGGTCGACAAAGCCTTTTAGAGTGAGTTCGAAGACTCAAGTCCAGAAGCCAAGTGTCCATATAGAAGTCTTCTCGAGGATTTTGCTTAAATCATATGGCTTTTCCGGGTAAACTGAACTTATTTCTAAAACATATTCTCCTTGTGTAATATTTTGGCTGACGTCGATTGCAAATTAGGTATTAACAGAATATTTCCAATTTGCAAGTTGCCGCTGGAGATCTAGGTGCAGTAAGCTCCCTGAGAGTGTGCGATCCCTGCAGGATCCACCTTAGGACCGGCTAATACTTTCAATTTTTCAAGCTGTAAGAACCGTACTCATGGTCATCCCTTGCTCTTTCTGGCGAATTGCGGACATTGCTCAGAGTTGAACAGTGTTCATCTTTCATATCTTTATAGCGCTACACTGAAGTATGAATCGGCCTACATGGCTCTTTTAGCTTTATAGCTCGTGAAAAATTGGAAGCATAAACCGGCCTGTAAAGGTCAATTCATGCTTAGGTATAGCACTATAAAACTATGAAAGTTGACAATTGTCAAATCTGAACTATGCCCCGTGATCTGTCAGAAAGAGCAAGAAATAACCATATATGGTTCTTATAGCTTTATAGCGCGTGAAAATTTGGAAGTATAAACCGGCCTGTAAAGGTCGATTCATGCTTAGGTATAGCACTATAAAGCTATGAAAGTTGATAACTGTTCAACTCTGAACTATGCCCGTGATCTGTCAGGAAGAGCAAGATATGACCATATGTGGTTCTTATAGCTTTATAGCGCGTGAAAAGTTGGAAGTATTAATCAGCCTTACTCACCACAGCATAATTCTTTTGATTCATCCTCTCCCAGGGGACAGTCGGATGTCCTATCACAGCGTCTACTTGCGTAGATACAACTTCCGTCGCTACACCTGTAACGATCATCACCAGTGCATGGAACTGTAAATTTGAAACAAATAGAAGGTGTGTAGAAGATAACTAAATTCAAGAAAGAAATAGTTACTGCATTCAAAGATTCTTGAAATATTCTTATTTAAGAAGAGCAGTGTTTCCAGGTGGATTAAATCAAATTATAGAAATCTACCAAAATTTGTTATTAGGAAAAATAGCATTGGCTGCAGTAGATCATCCTTGGAATAAAATGTGTATTACTTTCAAACCATGACTAGCAAGGGGGTTTCACAAGCAGTTTATATAGCTGCCTGCACAAAATCTGGGAAGGTTTTCGTAAGGAGGGAGGTGGGAGGGGGAGAAGGTGTTTGGCCTGAAAAATTGTGATTGGCTAAAAATCATGAAATGAATTTTGTCCTGCAAATAAAGTGTCAGTACTCTGACATTGATCACATCTTTGCCCTTGAGGCTGCCGGCCTAGACTCTCCGTTTCATCGCTAAGGCCAAAAAGAGCGGTAGAATGATTGTTGATAATTTATGAAAGAAACTTTACTTACATTTTTTTCAGCAATAAAGCCAAACTTGGAATAAATAAGAAGAACACACTCATAAAAGGTACAGTGCACAATTTCTTTTCGTTGTTTAGCACAAAGGTGAATGGAGCCAATGTAAATCTCTCTTTTCTGTACAGGAATTCCGATACAACACACTTGATTGATATTTTGGCTTTACTTTGGCAGGAATCAAGGTTTCTTTAGAGAACAAGCTCTAAGCGGAAGAACAGACAAACGGACAAACTTTGTTATGAGATAATTACTTGTACACGTGATCCCATCCCCTTCGTATCCAGAGTTACAGACACACTGGTAACTTCTGCCATCAGGTGTACAGGTAGCTGTATTCTCAGCACATTGAATAGGTTCACACGTGTAATTGTTGTAACTATGGCATTTACATCGGACGTCACAATTCCGGCTAGGAACGATGATCTCGTTTTTCTGTTTGAAGAAAGATTTGAAATACGTTATGACCGAAAAAAGATCGTGCATTATATTGCCTTCAAACAGGACGCTTGTTGGTATAAGCTAGGCTCACTGTAACTCCATTTGGGAGACTCAGGTTTTCGCCTGCATTGGGAAATTAATGTCGAATATGTATTCCTCTTAAGGCGTAACATACTCTAACACCTGCGAAAAATGACAGAGATCATCCAGTTTCGGTATATTCATAAGCCTCATTTGAAGTAACCTCTCGACTGCTGATTGGTTTCGACATATGAATATTCATATTACAGGACAAAATTTCAACTGTAACGTTGTTTTACGGCATTTTCACTTTTACACGGTAAGTCAATGGGACTTCTTCCTTGAGTGAGTTTTAAGCTGGAGGAATCACACACTAAAACCCCATTGACTTTCGTCGTGAAAACTGCATGGTTATCAGACTTGCTTTAGTCGATTTTTCGTTTATTATTTAAGATTTGTATTTGTTGTGATCGTATATATGACTGGTTAATTGTGTACAGTTTTTACGCAGTTCGACGAAGAATTCCTGGGAAAAGTTCGTGAACATTGGTATTACGAGAGCAGCCAATGTAGGTGCAGGGGAATACATGTCAGCCAGGGGGGGAGGAGTGGGAGATAGCCTGAGGGAAAAGTACCCTAGCGTAGGCCTACCTTGAAATATAAACCTTCATGTAAACAGCCACACTCGTCTGGTAGAGTGCATTCGTCGCCATTCAAAACAAAGCCGTCTTGACAGAAACATCCCTCAGAGCAGATGTCTGCACCACATTCCATCGGTGGCACCATACCGAGTTCTTCTTGGCACGATGGTGGACAATAAGGTCCACAGGTCCTGTATTCGTAGTTAGCAGGACATTGAACATCTGCGATTGTAATACAGAAAACAGGTGAAAAGTGAGCCTTGAGAAATTGGTGTGAGAAATACCACTACAACCACAAAAAGACAGGAGGGGATGGGTCAACTGTGAGGTGGGGTATGGAGGTGGTGAAAGAGTGGTATCGAAATGAGTGAACTCAGCACTAGAGAGGGGTTCCTATCAATATGGTTTACGTAACTGGTTACATACCTGGTACACTAAGATCAAGAAATTTTGTATACTAAGAATATCTAGAAGGTGGAACATGGCTTAATATGTGAAGGTACCGGTATTGCTTGATCAAGATCAAGAAAAAAGAATTATAAAGCCTTAATTTCCTAAATAATGTTGTTAAGAACTCTGTTTGTTCCCAATATACCCCTGCTCGGTCTCTTGCACTTACCACAGAAGGTAGTTGTTCGCCAGTTGTCGATCTGATGTCCATCTCGCTGACATTTTTGGGCAAATGCAGAGATAATTCCACATACCGATGCGTTGCAACGTTCTTCTGTTAAGCATGCTTCGATGAAGTAATTTATGTTGAAAACGTTTGCACAATCTTGAAAGGGTCCTAAAATACAACAAGAAAATATCAGCAACTTTTATAATGAATTTAAGAAGAAAAAAGGATGTAAGTTATAATAAAGAATGTATGTTATGATGAAAGTGTAAGTGACCGTAATGAAATTAAATAATAAAGAATGAAAATGGTCATAAAATTGAAGTGATCATAAAGAATGTAAGTGAGCATAAAGAATGTAAGCTGTAATGAATAATGTAAGTGAACATAAAGAAAGTAAGCTGTCATAAATAATCTGAGTGAACATGAAAAATGTAAGTGATCATAAAGAATGTAAGATGTGATAAATAATGTAAGTGAACATGAAAAATGTTAGTGATCATAAAGAATGTAAGCTGTGATAAATAATGTAAGTGAACATAAAGAATGTAAGTGATTAAAAAGAATGTAAGCTGTGATAAATAATGCCAGTGAACATAAAGAACGTAAGTGATCATAAAGAATGTAAATAACCTTGAAGAATAGAGAATGTAAGTGGTCAAAAAGGAGGTAAATGATCATAATGTCAGTAAACAGAAAGAATGTCAGTGATCATAAAGAATGTAAGCTGCAATAAATAATGTAAGTGAACAGAAAAAATGTAAGTGTTGTTAAAAAAAGGGAGGTGATGATAAAGGAGTCAAGTCTTCTTAAAGAATACAATGCAAGTGATTATGACAACGAATGTAAGCTATAATAAAGGATGTCAGTGGTCAAACAGAGAGGGAGACATTTGTCTTTTGTTTTTTATGCAAGGTAGTTATTGCCTAATAGGTAAAGGAAATAATGAAGCCAGAGTAAAGACCGATTCATACTCAGTACACCGCTATAAAACTATAAAACTTGAAAGCTGTTCATCTCTGAGCTATATGTCCGTGACTGACCCGGAAGAGCCAGGAATGACCATGCTTTGTTCTAATAACTTTATAGAGGGCGAAAATTTGGAAGTAAACAGGCCTTTAGAAGGTCAATGTTTCTTCCATTTGAAATTTTACATCATGGCGATAACAGGTCTATGCTGTAAATTTTAAAGTGTACATTAAGCCTCGCCTGCGTATCATGTGCATGGTACTGACAAATTCTATCAAATGTTTTGCCATTCTTCCGGGGCTGTAACGCAAGAGTCGGATTGGGACCTACTTCGTGACTCGAGCTGGAATTGGCCCGGAATGGGCTATTACTGGGCTCGGACTCGGAGCCAACCCAGTCAAGTCCACAAAATTAAAGTTACATGAGGGTAACTTTAAGGCCCCATTGTTTGCCCTACTGTTGCACAGTGTTTATTTATGAATGGTCATATATAGTTATCTTAATTACTGCGTGAGCTACAATATAAAATTAACTCCTAAAATGACCTTATTGGTTAATTTAATATTGAGTGGAAAACAGTATAAAAACCACACGTATGATATGCAACATTGTTTAATGTCCACACTCGGAACTGGTTCTGGAATTGGAATTGGCTTGGATACAGCCCTGCCAATCCGACGTGAAAGAAAAATATACGACACTAGTAAAGATGATGAACAGATGATGTTGCTGCGTGATTGGAACCAAAGAACATATACTAAATTTATCCATCTAAAAATTAAACGAGTCATTACCTGCGGAATCTGATATAATATCGCACTGTGACAACTCTTCGTTCACGTCATTGCACTGTCGAGGAGCTTGTGTAACCGAACTCGTCGCCCAGGAGTTTAAAAATTCCTGTTTTGATTGCTAAAAATGAATAAAAACTACCAAATATACTCTAGGACGACTTTTAAAATACTTTGGAACAGGAAGTAATTGGCTTTAGCTGTTTAGAGAGAAGTATTCGAAGTAGTTAACGGTAGTGTAAAGTAAAGGAAATTTTCATAATCATTCTTCTGATTTATGTTTAAAAAGCGCATCAATGTCGGTTTTGTTGCTATCCTTTTTCTCGGCTATGAAAGGTTTTTCTCTAAACAGCTTCTAAAGTTGATTCAGAAAGGATACATGTTGTGTGAGGAAGAACTTTTGAAGGAAGGTCAAAAATTTAAATAAATTGCTGTGCGAAAAACTTCAGACAAAACATATTAGGATATTTTATGAGAAACAAAGCCCTTTATTCTCTGACCCTAAAAAGGGGTAAGACAGGGTAAGCTTTTACCTTCCTCACCCCACAAAGTTTAACGTTATGTCGCAGGCAGTCTTTGTATTGCCTGAAATCGTCCTAATATTAAACACATCTCAGTGGAGGGACCACTGTGAATATTGCTTATCCCAACACCACCATAAGTAAAACATTTATTGTGATATGACAAGGGAGTTGTTATCCGAATGCTGATAGCTCGCCAAAATTCTTTTAAAGTGAACTTTGCACCATAGGCGTAGGAAGCTTTTCCAGACTGGGGGAGAGGGGATGAAAGTTGTTTCAGACCGCAGTTCGGGGGAAGCGTCTAAGGGGGGTTGGACCCTCCGGTTTGGGAAATTTTCGAATCTTTGATTCTTTGCAATTTTGTGACATTTTTTCAGAGGAAACAAATAAGGGGTTTTCGTCCTTGGATTGAGGGAGGCGGAAGCATACCTCCACCCAACCACATTTTTGACCGGGAGGCTAAATCCCCCCAGCTCCCGCTTCCTACGCCTATGCTTTGCACATTCATGGTCAGGTAGTAATATTTCGATTTTCTTGCTCTTTAGATTGTTGTAACATTTTATGTTTTTATGTGTCTTTGTGTCTTTTGCTCATTTGCGTATGGCCTCTTAATATGAGAAGGGGTATTTTGTATTGATATATTTCTATTAAACAGTCGTTTTGTGTTTAAGATCCCTGTCATTATAAAGTTGGCGACCCCAACCAGTATTACTAGTGGTAATTGATATCGCTAGGAGATGAAAATCAAATTGAAACTATCAGATACTCCCTTTAGCTTTAGCTTTATCACCAGCTAATATACTTGTAATCGCTTCACACTTTAAAAGCTCTTAAAGTCAGGTCCGTAACCAGACAAGATACTGAAGAGGGGAGAAAAGCTTGCAGGGGGACAAAAAATTTTCAGGGAGTGGGTGAAGACATACTAAAATTCATAAGGGAATGGCAATTTTTAGTTTTCTAGGGGGATCCTTCCAGGAGACCCCTGCCCCCACACCTTGGCTACGGGCTTGATTAAAGTATTATACTAAATTAAACTGTCCCTGCAAATTCCATTCGGATAACCACCCCCTGATATGACGGTGTCGGTACACTGCTTTACAATTATAATTAAAGTCTAAACCACGTACTATTTCTCCAGACGGTGTAGTAAATTCGTCCAGTTCATTGTCATTAAATGTACCACACAGTCCGACTGCTGAAGTGTTGAAGTAGGAGGAAGGACCATTCTTAGGTAAAACAACAGCAATCCAGCCACCATTTCGATCGTAATACAGTGATTCGTACTTGTCTGTGAACAAAATCTGAAAAAGGCACTGTAGTATTAATTCAGGACCATTCGAGATAAGACTGTTACGCCCTATGTGAGTAGCCATTGAAGAAAGTCTGTTAATAAAATGTATACGAGTGCGCTAATATCATGCACCTTTCGAAACTTCAGATGAAGATGTGGTATACAGATGATATGGGCAGCTCCGTGAATAGACGAGTTGGATAATTTAGTACTTCCGGTGGGGTCACAAGGTCAGCTGTGTCATGACAACAGTTTGTCTAGGTAAGTGGTTCACTTGACCTTTGACCCATCCCCGATGTATTGCGTAAAAAGCATTTTCCCAACTCGTCTATTGCCCTCTTACTCTACTACGAAGAAGTTCTTTTACGGAAAGTCCTAGGGGCTATTTCTACTGCAGGCGAAAATGTGATACTGCTCCCTTAAAAGCTGACGTCTCTTCCATCCGTTACCAGAATGTCCAGGGGAAACTTTGAGCGATACTCGGGTAAAATCTGCAAGCGTTTTTGAATAAACTTACAAATGAGACGCAGAGGAGTGGAGTCTTAGTTTAGTGGGAGGTTGCATTGCGAAATCAAAGGGCTTTATATGCTTTTGCAAGTTTTTGAGAAAGGTTATGTCCAAGACTTTGTATAAGCGGTGCTCTTCATTATGGTGAGGGGGCGGAACCACTCTTTCGACCACCCCTTGGTTATGGGCCTGCCTGTTTAAGTACAACCCGAACTGTATTTTACCTCTTTTTTATATACAACGGAAAATCCACGACGTGAAGCGTTCAATTTGTACATTATCAGTTCTGGGGCTAAGATGTTGGGCAGCTGAATTATGTGTCCCTTCAGGAAATTTTACACTTCTTACACAACTTGAAGAATATGTGCATCGTAAAAAGCTGAGAAGGAATGGGGAAATCTATGTGAGACAAATTGCAATAAAAGCCCTTGAAAAGCACAAGTGATGCTTCGTTTAACGGTACCTAAGACGAATTTTCTCCGATTCGCTGGCATGTGACATATAACTATCTCAATAAAAATGCACTTCCCATAATGTACATGGTATTTTTCAATTTGCTTTGCCACAAACGAAACATACACATGCATGTCCTGAGCAAACATCGTGATGATTCACTGATTTAGAGCAGAATAAGCCGTAAATAATTTGCAGATATTCCTTAGCAGACATAGTCTATCTGCAACGTTGAGATCAGATACTTGTAGCTGACGGTTTCCAATGCTAATTGAGCATTTTTTGCAAATGCAACTTTTGTTTTTATTAGGGAGTTGTTATTGGAAAATGTGAGGAGGATTGAAGAGGACACAGGAGTTTAATTATGAGGAAGGTTTGTTTCTAAAACATGTTGCACGCTCATACCTGCTTAGTTTCATATTATCACATAAGGGCGAAAATGAAGCATTCTGCATACACACCCTACGCACCCTCTTACCGGGACACGAGAAATGTCCCGGTAGGGAAAGGACTGGAATTGCCCAGCAGCGGAGCTGCCAGAGATCTCGGCGATCAGAAGTGGCCGCTTGAGGGCGGGCTGCATTAGCTTGTTCTTTCCTCGCTGTAAGTAAACTGAGTACCATATTGCTAAGAAGCATAAAGCTGTTGATAAGGTATGCAACCTCATCATACCCCATACCGCCACAGAAGTGATGGGGTATCCATGTGGAACTTTAGAAGGGTGATATTACAACAGTAAGAGACAAACAAGAACTGAAATTCATTATTAGTGCTTGTAATGGCGAGAGAAAGGAAAACTCACGGTTTGACTTCCGGAACGATACAGGTATAAGTTGGAGCCATCATCAAGCTCGATTGCGAAAGGCAAGTAAATTAATACATCGTTCAAGACTGTTTCTCCGCTTTCCAAATAAACTTTCTAATATTGGAAATATGAAACAGATGTTAGGACGTACAGTGTGATGTGTGATATTATTGGTAGCTTACTTGAAAGATTACACGACACTAATTGTCAGCTGAGTTGTGGTTTTATTACTGAGTCTATGTCAAGATGGAGATTACCGAGTAATGCACAAAGATTTGCCAGTACCTTAATACATTACGTGAAAAGGGGAGATAGTGAGGGTGTCATTCCTAAATTACTGACCATGACAACAAGGAGGCAAGGATAAATAGAGAAGTACGGAAAGCCTTAAAATGAGAAGAAGATCTATGTTGCAATGTAGGCTTGGATATTCTTAAAAGGATTTTGGGGATAAAAAGGGAAGAAAGAAAATTGTATAACCCGTATATCTTACCATGGTATCACCAGAGATGACAGATATTGATAACTGGACATCAGAAGAGCCTTCAACCAACCAGTTCTGAATCTCTGCCGAGAACGGAATACTATCCCCAGCTATAAGTTGATAGGACGACGCTAATTCTAATGACGTAACGTCGTATTTCCTTTTGTCAAATGTCTGCTTATTCAGTAAACCACTTGAAATACAATCCGAAAAGAGTGAAACTGTCGGGTAAAAGGCTGTCGTTTCCAGATCGGTGGTGAGATGGAGGGACGGCTGAGTTGTTTGACTAGCCGTTGTGAGTTCTGAGGCCGTGGAATGCGAGTCTGTGCTGATCTGAAAGGACTCGCCCGGTGACGTGAACTGTGTGGTATCGGCTTGTGTGCTGATAACATCGGTGGTAAAGCCCTGGGTGGTCAATGGCGTGGTCTTGCCAACTGTGCTGGCAACGGGGTTGGTTGCAGAGGGTGTTATGACTCGAGAAATCTGCGAGACAGTTTTGGTGATGTCTGTGGTGTATTTGGTGGTACCTACTGTGGTTGTTGGAAGCTCTGTGGTGATGTCCGAGGTAGACCGAGTCGTGCCGGTCACCGTAGTTGTAGCAGCTTCAGTTGTGACCATGTGGGTACCGAGTTCGGAAGTTTGATGCTCGCTTGTAACCTCAGTTGTGGCCTGTGTCGTTCGGGATTCTTTACCTAGAGTTGAATGGGTGCCGTCAGTTAGGGTTGTCAACGCAGTTGACTGGTCAACAGTAGTGAATTCAGACCCCAGGGTGTGGAACTCAGTGGTGACCACCATGGTCTCTCCCGGGGTTCTGAATTGTGTAGTATCGGTGTCCGTTGCTAGGCCAAGTGTTGTAAAACTGTCGGAGGTAGGTGTACCTGTCTCGCCAATTGTACTACCAGAGGATATGGTTTTGTCCTTTGTTGTGACTGAATTGGTTGTAACAGACGTTGTGGCCGAGTCTCCACCTGTCACCATAGTTGTTACGGTTAAAGTTGTGTGAGGATCACCAATATTCTCTGTGGTTACTTCTTGTGTGGTTTCGCCGTCTTTAGTTGTAGCTGACTGGGTTCCGCCAGTTAATGTCTTCAACGAAGTTGTCCCCTCAGATATTGTCATTGGTGTGATTGTTTCCACTTCGGTGGTGCGCTGTGTTTTTATTTCAGTTGACTGGTCACCAGTTGTGACGTCAGGTTCGAGGGTGTGGGAATCAGTGGTGACCAGCGTGGTTGCGCTGTCTGTTCTGAATTGTGTAGTATCGGCGTCTGTTGCTTGGTCAGCTGTTGTAAAGCCTTCGGAGGTAGGTTGATGTGTCTCACCAATTGTGCTCCCAGAGGATATGGTTTTGTCCTGTGTTGTGACTAGACTAGTGGCAAAAGAGGTTGTTAGTGAGTCTCCTCCTGTTGCCATGGTTGTCACGGTTGTTGTTGTATCAGGATCACTATTTATACCTGTGGTTACTTCTTGTGTGGTTTCGCTTTCTTTAGTTGTAGCTGATTGGGTTCCCTCAGTTAGGCTCGTCAACGGAGGTGTCTCCTCAGACACTGTCAGTGGTGTGGTTGTTTCCACTTCGGTGGTGCGCTGTGTGTTTAACTCAGTTGACTGTTCAACAGTTGTGACGTCAGGTTCGAGGGTGTGGGAATCAGTGGTGACCTGCGTGGTCTCGCCCCGTGTTCTGAATTGTGTAGTATCGGCGTCTGCTGCTGTGCCACCTGTTGTAAAGCTTTGTGAAGTAGTTATATCTGTCTCGCCAATCGTCCTACCAGAGGATATGGTTTTGTCTTGTGTTGTGACTGGATTGGTGGCATAAGAGGTTGTTGCTGAGTCTCCTCCTGTTACCATGGTTGTTACGGCATTAGTTGTGTGAGGATCACCAATATGCTCTGTGGTTACTTCTTGTGTGGTTTCGACATCCTTAGTTGTAGCTGATTGGGTTCCTCCAGTTAATGTCTTCAACGGAGATGTCGTCTCAGACACTGTCATTGGTGTGGATGTTTCCACTTCGGTGGTATGCTGTGTGTTTAACTCAGTTGACTGGTCAACAGTTGTGACGTCAGGTTCGAGGGTGTGGGAATCAGTGGTGACCAGCGTGGTTGCGCTGTCTGTTCTGAATTGTGTAGTATCGGCGTCTGTTGCTTGGTCAGCTGTTGTAAAGCTTTCGGAGGTAGGTTGATGTGTCTCACCAATTGTGCTACCGGAGGATATGGTTTTGACCTGTGTTGTGATCATATTTGTTTGAATGGAGGTTGTTGCTGAGTCTCCTCCTGTTGCCATGGTTGTTACGGCAACAGTTGTGTGATGATCACTTATATGCTCTGTGGTTACTTCTTGTGTGGTTTCGACATCTTTAGTTGTAGGTGACTGGGTTCCGCCAGTTAATGTCTTCAACGGAGTTGTCTCATCAGACACTGTCATGCGTGTGGTTGTTTCCACATCGGTGGTGTGCTGTGTGTTTAACTCAGTTGACTGGTCAACAGTTGTGACGTCTGGTTCCCGGGTGTGGGAATCAGTGGTGGCCTGCGTGGTCTCGCCCCGTGTTCTGAATTGTGTAGTATCGGCGTCTGCTGCTGTGCCACCTGTTGTAAAGCTTTGTGAAGTAGTTATATCTGTCTCGCCGATCGTACTACCAGAGGATATGGTTTTGTCTTGTCTTGTGACTGGATTGGTGGCAAAAGAGGTTGTTACTGATTTTCCACCTGTCATCATGCTTGTTACGGCAACAGTTGTGTGAGGATCACTAATATGCTCTGTGGTTACTTCTTGCGTGGTTTCGCCGTCTTTAGTTGTAGCTGATTGGGTTCCGCCAGTTAATATCTTCAACGAAGTTGTCCCCTCAGATATTGTAATTGGTGTGATTGTTCCTACTTCGGTGGTGTGATGTGTTTTTATTTCAGTTGACTGGTCACCAGTTGTGACGTCTGGTTCGAGGGTGTGGGAATCAGTGGTGACCAGCGTTGTTGCGCTGTCTGTTCTGAATTGTGTAGTATCGGCGTCTGTTGCTTGGTCAGCTGTTGTAAAACTATCGGAGTTAGGTTGATGTGTCTCACCAATTGTACTACCGGAGGATATGGTTTTGTCCTGTGTTGTGACTAGACTAGTGGCAAAAGAGGTTGTTGCTGAGTCTTCTCCTGTTGCCATGGTTGTTACGGCAACAGTTGTGTGAGGATCACCAATATGCTCTGTGGTTACTTCTTGAGTGGTTTCGACATCTTTAGTTGTAGCTGATTGGGTTCCGCCAGTTAATGTCTTCAACGGAGTTGTCCCCTCAGACACTGTCATGGGTGTGGATGTTTCCACTTCGGTGGTGTGCTGTGTGTTTAACTCAGTTGACTGGTCACCAGTTGTGACGTCTGGTTCCCGGGTGTGGGAATCAGTGGTGACCAGCGTGGTTGCGCTGTCTGTTCTGAATTGTGTAGCATCGGCGTCTGTAGCTGTTCCAACTGTTGTAAAGCTTTCGGAGATAGGTCGATCTGTATCTCCAATTGTTCTACCAGAGGATATGGTTTTGTCCTGTGTTGTGACTGGACTAGTGGCAGAAGAGGTTGTTAGTGAGTCTCCTCCTGTTGCCATGGTTGTCACGGTTGTTGTTGTATCAGGATCACTATTTATACCTGTGGTTACTTCTTGTGTGGTTTCACCTTCTTTAGTTGTAGCTGACTGGGTTCCGCCAGTTAATGTCTTCAACGGAGTTGTCTCATCAGACACTGTCATGCGTGTGGTTGTTTCCACATCGGTGGTGTGCTGTGTGTTTAACTCAGTTGACTGGTCAACAGTTGTGACGTCAGGTTCGAGGGTGTGGGAATCAGTGGTGACCAGCGTGGTTGCGCTGTCTGTTCTGAATTGTGTAGTATCGGCGTCTGTTGCTTGGTCAGCTGTTGTAAAGCTTTCGGAGGTAGGTTGATGTGTCTCACCAATTGTGCTACCGGAGGATATGGTTTTGTCCTGTGTTGTGATCATATTTGTTTGAATGGAGGTTGTTGCTGAGTCTCCTCCTGTTGCCATGGTTGTTACGGCAACAGTTGTGTGATGATCACTTATATGCTCTGTGGTTACTTCTTGTGTGGTTTCGACATCTTTAGTTGTAGGTGACTGGGTTCCGCCAGTTAATGTCTTCAACGGAGTTGTCTCATCAGACACTGTCATGCGTGTGGTTGTTTCCACATCGGTGGTGTGCTGTGTGTTTAACTCAGTTGACTGGTCAACAGTTGTGACGTCAGGTTCGAGGGTGTGGGAATCAGTGGTGACCAGCGTGGTTGCGCTGTCTGTTCTGAATTGTGTAGTATCGGCGTCTGTTGCTTGGTCAGCTGTTGTAAAGCTTTCGGAGGTAGGTTGATGTGTCTCACCAATTGTGCTACCAGAGGATATGGTTTTGTCCTGTGTTGTGATCATATTTGTTGGAATCGAGGTTGTTGCTGAGTCTCCACCTGTCACCATGGTTGGAACGGGAGCAGTTGTGTGAGGATCACTTATATGATCTGTGGTTACTTCTTGTGTGGTTTCGACATCTTTAGTTGTAGGTGACTGGGTTCCGCCAGTTAATGTCTTCAACGGAGTTGTCCCCTCAGACACTGTCATGGGTGTGATTCTTTCCACTTCGGTGGTGTGCTGTGTGTTTAACTCAGTTGACTGGTCACCAGTTGTGACGTCTGGTTCGAGGGTGTGGGAATCAGTGGTGTCCAGCGTGGTTGCGCTATCTGTTCTGAATTGTGTAGTATCGGCGCCTGTTGCTTGATCAGCTGTTGTAAAGGTTTCGGAGGTAGGTTGATGTGTCTCACCAATTGTGCTACCAGAGGATATGGTTTTGTCCTGTGTTGTGATCATATTTGTTGGAATCGAGGTTGTTGCTGAGTCTCCACCTGTCACCATGGTTGGAACGGGAGCAGTTGTTTGAAGACCAGCATTAATCTTTGTGGTCACTTCTTGTGTGGTTTTACTTTCTTTAGTTGTAGCTGATTGGGTTCCCTCAGTTAGGCTCGTCAACGGGGCTGTCCCCTGAGACACTGTCATGGGTGTGGTTGTTTCCACTTCTGTGGTGCGCTGGGTGTTTAACTCAGTTGACTGGTCACCAGTTGTGACGTCTGGTTCGAGGGTGTGGGAATCAGTGGTGACCTGCGTGGTCTCGCCCCGTGTTCTGAATTGTGTAGTATCGGCGTATGCTGCTGTGCCACCTGTTGTAAAGCTTTGTGAAGTAGTTATATCTGTCTCGCCAATCGTACTACCAGAGGATATGGTTTTGTCTTTTGTTGTGACTGAATTGGTGGCAAAAGAGGTTGTTACTGATTCTCCACCTGTCATCTTGCTTGTTACGGCAACAGTTGTGTGAGAATCACCAATAGGCTCTGTGGTTACTTCTTGTGTGGTTTCGTTTTCTTTAGTTGTAGCCGATTGGGTTCCGCCAGTTAATATCTTCAACGAAGTTGTCCCCACAGATATTGTAATTGGTGTGATTGTTCCTGCTTCGGTGGTGCGCTGTGTTTTTATTTCAGTTGACTGGTCACCAGTTGTGACGTCAGGTTCGAGGGTGTGGGAATCAGTGGTGACCAGCGTGGTTGCGCTGTCTGTTCTGAATTGTGTAGTATCGGCGTCTGTTGCTTGGTCAGCTGTTGTAAAGCCTTCGGAGGTAGGTTGATGTGTCTCACCAATTGTGCTACCAGAGGATATGGTTTTGTCCTGTGTTGTGACTAGACTAGTGGCAAAATAGGTTGTTGCTGAGTCTTCTCCTGTTCCCATGGTTGTCACGGTTATAGTTGTATCAGGATCACTATTTATACCTGTGGTTACTTCTTGTGTGGTTTCGCCTTCCTTAGTTGTAGCTGATTGGGTTCCGCCAGTTAATTTCTTCAACGAAGTTGTCCTCTCAGACACTGTCATGGGTGTGGATGTTTCCACTTCGGTGGTATGCTGTGTGTTTAACTCAGTTGACTGGTCACCAGTTGTGACGTCAGGTTCGAGGGTGTGGGAATCAGTGGTGACCAGCGTGGTTGCGCTGTCTGTTCTGAATTGTGTAGTATCGGCGTCTGTTGCTTGGTCAGCTGTTGTAAAGCTTTCGGAGGTAGGTTGATGTGTCTCACCAATTGTGCTACCGGAGGATATGGTTTTGTCCTGTGTTGTGATCATATTTGTTTGAATGGAGGTTGTTGCTGAGTCTCCTCCTGTTGCCATGGTTGTTACGGCAACAGTTGTGTGATGATCACTTATATGCTCTGTGGTTACTTCTTGTGTGGTTTCGACATCTTTAGTTGTAGCTGATTGGGTTCCGCCAATTAATGTCTTCAACGAAGTTGTCCTCTCAGACTCTGTCATGCGTGTGGTTGTTTCCACATCGGTGGTGTGCTGTGTGTTTAACTCAGTTGACTGGTCAACAGTTGTGACGTCAGGTTCGAGGGTGTGGGAATCAGTGGTGACCAGCGTGGTTGCGCTGTCTGTTCTGAATTGTGTAGTATCGGCGTCTGTTGCTTGGTCAGCTGTTGTAAAGCCTTCGGAGGTAGGTTGATGTGTCTCACCAATTGTACTACCGGAGGATATGGTTTTGTCCTGTGTTGTGACGAAACTAGTGGCAAAAGAGGTTGTTAGTGAGTCTCCTCCTGTTGCCATGGTTGTCACGGTTATAGTTGTATCAGGATGACTATTTATACCTGTGGTTACTTCTTGTGTGGTTTCACCTTCTTTAGTTGTAGCTGATTGGGTTCCGCCAGTTAATATCTTCAACGAAGTTGTCCCCTCAGATATTGTAATTGGTGTGATTGTTCCTACTTCGGTGGTGTGATGTGTTTTTATTTCAGTTGACTGGTCACCAGTTGTGACGTCTGGTTCGAGGGTGTGGGAATCAGTGGTGACCAGCGTTGTTGCGCTGTCTGTTCTGAATTGTGTAGTATCGGCGTCTGTTGCTTGGTCAGCTGTTGTAAAACTATCGGAGTTAGGTTGATGTGTCTCACCAATTGTACTACCGGAGGATATGGTTTTGTCCTGTGTTGTGACGAGACTAGTGGCAAAAGAGGTTGTTAGTGAGTCTCCTCCTGTTGCCATGGTTGTCACGGTTGTAGTTGTATCAGGATCACTATTTATACCTGTGGTTACTTCTTGTGTGGTTTCACCTTCTTTAGTTGTAGCTGATTGGGTTCCGCCAGTTAATGTCTTCAACGGAGTTGTCCTCGCAGACACTGTCATTGGTGTGGATATTTCGACTTCGGTGGTGTGCTGTGTGTTTAACTCAGTTGACTTGTCACCAGTTGTGACGTCTGGTTCGAGGGTGTGGGAATCAGTGGTGACCAGCGTGGTTGCGCTGTCTGTTCTGAATTGTGTAGTATCGGCGCCTGTTGCTTGGTCAGCTGTTGTAAAGCTTTCGGAGGTAGGTTGATGTGTCTCACCAATTGTGCTACCGGAGGATATGGTTTTGTCCTGTGTTGTGACTAGACTAGTGGCAAAAGAGGTTGTTGCTGAGTCTCCGCCTGTTGCCATGGTTGTTACGGCAACAGTTGTGTGAGGATCACTTATATGCTCTGTGGTTATTTCTTGTGTGGTTTCGACATCTTTAGTTGTAGCTGATTGGGTTCCGATAGTTAATGTCTTCAACGGAGTTGTCCCCTCAGACACTGTCATGGGTGTGGATGTTTCCACTTCGGTGGTGTGCTGTGTGTTTAACTCAGTTGACTGGTCACCAGTTGTGACGTCAGATTCGAGGGTGTGGGAATCAGTGGTGACCAGCGTGGTTGCCCTATGTGTTCTGAATTGTGTAGTATCGGCGCCTGTTGCTTGGTCAGCTGTTGTAAAGCTTTCGGAGGTAGGTTGATGTGTCTCACCAATTGTGCTCCCAGAGGATATGGTTTTGTCCTGTGTTGTGACTAGACTAGTGGCAGAAGAGGTTGTTAGTGAGTCTCCTCCTGTTGCCATGGTTGTCACGGTTGTTGTTGTATCAGGATCACTATTTATACCTGTGGTTACTTCTTGTGTGGTTTCACCTTCTTTAGTTGTAGCTGACTGGGTTCCGACAGTTAATGTCTTCAACGGAGTTGTCCTCGCAGACACTGTCATTGGTGTGGATGTTTCCACTTCGGTGGTGTGCTGTGTGTTTAACTCAGTTGACTGGTCACCAGTTGTGACCTCTGGTTCGAGGGTGTGGGAATCAGTGGTGACCAGCGTGGTTGCGCTGTCTGTTCTGAATTGTGTAGTATCGGCGTCTGTTGCTGTGTCACCTATTTAATAGAATTTTATAAAGGTAAACAGCTGCAATTAGTCTGTTTGTTTAGTGAATCTCGCCCCTCCCTCTTGATGAGCCAATTTTTTTTATATTTAGCACTCACATGGGTATGCGAATTTTTTCCTTGTGCATTTTAATTCATCCTGACTTTTCGTGAAATAATCATGTTTGCCCAGTTTTATTTGCAATGTTTAGGATCATTGGTTTTGTGTATATCTCTTTATTGGTTTCTCTCTTTAACTGGTTATGCCACGATTAAATCTTGACAACTTACTCTGTAAAGTTACTCCAACATTTGTTCATCACAATGGTGCTTAAAGATTCTGAGAAAGGGAAATTTGAAGCAACGGTGGCTCTTGGTCTAAATATTTGGTGAGAAAATGACAAAGGGAACAGCAGGAAAAAAGAAATATCAACTTTACAAGACTTGACTAGCTGGAAGCACTTAAGTGTGATTGAAGACTAGATGGGATAAAGCCGCTTCAAACAAATGCTACCAATTGACACAAGGCAAATAAAATTCGATCAGCAATTTGGAAGACTGCTGAAAGACTTTAAAGAAGCCATCTACAACCAGTCTGAGTAGAAGGAATACAAGAGTTCACTGGATTTTAATACAAGTTGATATTTACTCCTAATTATAGTCTTTTCTTTTCATGTTTACTTATTTTCTTGGATTTTCTATGGAGGACTGTCCATATGCATGTATGCAATCTCCAATAACTAATCCCAACTTGACGACAAAATAATTAAGAACAGTTAAGTATACATAATTTGCCACAACGTTTTTTGTATGGTTTATAATAAATGGCACTAAAATTAACGCTCTACACCACACCATAAAGCACAAACGAAAGGTTGTTTGCGACCACACAGCCATAACACCATTTGATTAGTTAATCAAACTGGCACTTGACTTGCACTGGAAAACACGGAGCTTAAAATAAAAAGACTGAAGTTCAGTACTAACTAAATAAACCCTGCGTATGACTTCTCACGCTTTTTTATTTGAATAGGAGTATCTTGGAACATTTAATTCTATAATCATTGGGTAAATAGTTATTTAATATTGATAAAAGTTCCTGCATAGGCAAAGTTACCTTAAAAGGGACATACAACGGCACGTTTCAAAGAACGAAACTTTAGAGTCTTAAATTCTTAAAGTTTGTTTTAAATTCTTTAATCTCCTAATAAACTACATTTACTTTATTAATTTTGCTTGTGTGTGACCCATAATTGGAAATGGAAATTAAAAAATTGCCTGAAAGTCGGTCTTAGGCAGTAAGTGATTCCATTTAGCATGTGTTGCATTTTAAGGACTTCCTTAGCACTCGTTTTTACTTCTGTTCCAGGTGTTGCAAATCTCTAACAGCCCAGGTCTCTCTCTCTCAGGCAAAATTAAAAGCTGAAACTTCTCCCAAAAGAGTAGAAACCAACCCTGAGTTGAGACAATAATTGTTGAGAATCCATCAATG
The DNA here is from genome assembly GCA_029531755.1 of Holothuria leucospilota. Lineage (NCBI taxonomy): Eukaryota > Metazoa > Echinodermata > Holothuroidea > Aspidochirotida > Holothuriidae > Holothuria > Holothuria leucospilota. Next base: position 2,798,067 of record CM055967.1, on the reverse strand, counting down.
AGCCGTGCAATAGTGAGAGGAATAACTGACTTAAATCGCTTCAGCAAAGTTGAGCATCTTCACCAAAAGCAAACAAAATCAGCTATAACTGATCCGCATAAGGATACTTTAGACGAGTGCAACAAACGTCAACCGCGTAACTGATTTTGATGGTAAAGTATACCCTGACAGATGTTAGACAAGCCACCTTTAAGATCTATCAAGGTTACCCTTCATGAAATACCATACTTATGAAGCTTATACCATTTGACCTCATGGTAACCCCAAATGACCTTTGACCTCCACAAAAGCAATGCAGTTCTTTTACTCAATGTGGGGCATCCTTATGCTAAGTATATGCCTCATCATTGTTATCCCTGTTAAGATCATGTTTGTGAGTAGTTTACAAGGTTTTCACCACTTAATCCCCAATGATCTCAGATAACCTTTGACCTCTCTGAAACAACAAATATGAAAAGTATCCATGCTTCGTACCTCATAATATTGTGTTTATAGTGTAGTTAGCCTGTCCATAACACATATAATACCCGTAGGCCCTCTAACCTCTCTATCCTATAACAACTCAAACGGGGAAATCCTAGGCTTTCGTTGGGCATGTGGTAGGACTAGGCTAGCTTCCACCAAATCCCGAAAGGTAAAAGTAGTGCAACAGACATCAATACCTGATACCAAGAAACAGCTTTAATTTTTTTCTTGGACTAGCGAACTACTATCGAAAGTTCATACCGAACTTCTCGGCAATTGCTGTCTCGCTGACTGACAAAACTAAGCTAAGGGAACCCAAATAGTTTACCTGGGGCATGGAAGTACTACCTCGGAGGTAGTACTGCCTGGGGTAAGAGCAAAGAGCTTGCATTTAATTCACTGAAGGCAAAATGTGTAATGCATAGGCATAGTGAGCGGAAGGCTGAGGGCTGAGGACGAAAACCCCTTATTTGTTTCCTCTGTAAGAATTGTCAAAATTTTTGCCATAATTTAACTTAAGATTGGTTCAATATGTTGCACCAAATTGCATCTAAGGATCCTCAAATATTCACAAATTTTCCAAAGGGGAGTTGCCCTCCCTTAGACCCCTCCCCAGGACGGCAATTCGAAACAACGTTCAGCTCTCCCCAGTCTCGAACAGCTTCCTACGCTGGTGTAATGCACCATTTCTCCGTCCCCCAAATTTAGATTTACGTCTTGTTCTGCAAACAGACACTTCAGACATAGGTCTAATGTCAGTACTACTTTAAGAGTATTAGAATGGAAATTTCCCAGTCGCATATATGCCAGTCGTAAGTTACAGAAAAGAGAAAGAGGGCTTTTACTATTAAAAGAGAGTGTCTGACAATTTGGGGGCCTATCTGAACTTATGCGCAAGATGTGATGGATAATATTGAACGGAAAGACGTAGGGTGCATTCTGAGACGCTGGTTTAGGGCGGGCCCTAGAAAGCCACCCTCCCCCCCCCCTCAGCCGTTAAAAAATTAAGGGGAAAAGAAGAAAGAAAAAAAGGAAAGGAGAAAAATGAAAAGAACAGAGAAATTAAAATCGTTGTCTGAAACGTACATTTTTCTGTAAGGGTTGGGTGGAGTTTCTAGTTGAAATTCACCGCTCTAAAACTCTATGTAAGTGGTTGGCGACCATTGGAGGGTTACAATGTGCCAAAACAGGTGAATGGCTGGGCAATGATGCTAGTCTACAGATCTGTGGACTTGAGAGTAATCATGTTATATGCGCTAGGGACACGTCTCGTTGCACTGAGCTGTAGTACCAAACTAGCATTTAAGAGCAAAAATTTCTGCAATCAAGGGGGATTCAGATGCCAGATTTTTGCCACACAGGCCTTCTAGGATGATTAAGACGCCAGGCTGCCAAGGGGACGTGATATCGTGCCCAGTGACGCCGGTTCGTGGGTACGGGAGGAGCTTACTCTCTCCAATCGATTTTCGTAAATTTTCAAAAACTTTTATAATGAATTCAAAAATGGCGTTTAAGTTATAGATTTCTACCGGGGAGGAAGGGATGTGCTCCCAGTGATGGATTTGTTTAAGTACACTCTATTGCAAATCAGTTGAAACATAAACTATCAAAATTTTCGGGCACTCTGCGGGCTTTTAGCTTACGTTTTTTGCGCTTGCAATCAATACAGTCTCAATTGTATGTTTGGATTATTTTTCGTGAGGGTTCTACAATAAACCAATTCTCAGTGTGCACTCTGTATAGGCGTGATTACAGTAGAGCACACCATTGTAAGAATTTGAGGCAATTTCTTTTTGCTTTCCTAGTCTACTCTTGAGAAGATGTATTTTACAAAAAATTGAAATCTTCAACTAAACTATCAGGTAGCAGACTCGCATTACAATTGGCAGACACATTTTTGGTAGCCTCTCTGCGCAGAGTCTGTGTGTAACTAGTTTGTCATAGAAATGATTTTCAATGGGAAGTTTCATTCGGTATGGTTGGCGTTCTTTATCCTATGACCGTAATTGAGGCAATAACACCCTGGAACAGTAGTCTGGTCCAACAAGTTTCCGAAAATTAGAGGTACATCTCCAAACTCTGTAGAGACCTCCCATCAGGGAGTTGCAACTCCCTGCTCCCATCAAGAGGGGGTCTCGGCGCGCCACAGGGACACCTGTTATGGGATGATACTGAATATCACGTAATTTTATTAACGTATACTTCTAAATCCGCGACCCTTAGATACTTGTCTACTCCCTTCTCGCTTGATCTCCATTGCGGGCTGACGTCTGAATTCTCATTGCTCACCTGAGCATTGCCATTTTGTAATTACCCCTGAGCTTCCCTATGTAGATCTCATGGTACCAGCATTTTAGGGGTGCAATGCCACAGCCAAAATATCGGAGTGGTTTTTAACATGTTATCAATTCCACGTTTTGCCAAAGATAGCACCATTTTGCATCTAAGAAATCTTAAATGAACAAAAGAAATTTCAAAGAGGAGGGAGATACCCTCCCCTTAACCCTTCCCCAAGAGTCTGCACGAAGTGACAAAGAATGGATCCGTGCCTCTTGCAAGTTATCGTTGGTGAGCATATGTACGCTTAACACCTACTCTCTGGGTTAATGTGGGGCTGGGACTACTTCTGCGGTACGTCCTTAATCACAACCCCTTGCGGCACCACTGATCGTGCGGACTACTGTGCCCATCCTCCAATAGCAAATTCTCATGCGAAAAGTGTACTGGCGACAAACAGTTACGCTAACAGGCATTGTATGACATCGTGTGAACGTCAAACGGTTTCCAATAGAAATTAAAAATGATCCAAAAAAGGTTTCAGCAGATTTCTACAGGAGGTGGGGTAAAATGTCTTTAAGGATGAATGATTGACGTATTTTAACTGTTTTCCTCTACAAAATCTTTTCATACTACCTAAATTTTCACGTCTTTATCTTCAGTTCATTTTTTCCATTTTCTTCTCCAATATCATCTTAAATGTTTCCGTTGCATTCAACAGTGAATGTGTTACAAAATTTTTTTCTACACACTCATGATTATGTAAGAACAAAGTTTAAAACTAACTTGTGAAGGAAAGGAATTCTTCTTTCTATGTTTTGAAAAGATAAACGTATTTGAAGCAAAGTAGTGTTCTCTAGCTAAATACAGAGCATTGCTAAATCAGCCTTATCTTCCTGACAGAATCATTTTGGTAAGGGAATTGAAGTGTCTCACAGTACTGCCTGAGTGAAAAGTTTAACATGAAAAAATATGTTTTAACAGGAAAATCGTCGTCTCTCTTCGCGCTCAAGTGCTGCTTTTCATATCTCGTACCCGACTTACCTTATAACACTCATTGATGAAAAAGTCATTTCTAAATAACTAAATGTATATATCGGGCCTAATGCTAGCGTCGGAATTTTGGAATTCGCCCTAGACCTCACCAGTTGCCCTTTTAGTAACATGTACTGAGCCATCAACATCGAATTTCATAAAATATGAAATGATAAAAAAATTTCTCGACAGGATAACTGGAGCCGATTTCTGCGCTCTTAATACGCAATATTGCGCGAACTTCCGGGGGCTTCAAGGAAGAAGAAGTATGATTTCTTTATTATCCGATACTATTTCAACTTGTTCATTTTATTATGTCATACTTTTAGATTTTATTATGTCATACTTTTAGATTCCTGCTGCATACACACCTTTCTCAGGTCACTTCAGTGACGTTTCATTTTTCTACCACTCTAAACTAAAAACGAACTGATGTAAATTTCAGAAATGCAACTTTGCAATGACGTTAGGTTTCAGGTATTACATGGTTGTTATCGCTAAATAAGATGTGTGTATTGTAACTGATATTCAGCCCTTTGAGTCAGTCCTGGCAACATTTTACTGCAGTTTTTTTTAGTAAACTTTACTTACCTGTGCTAATTTCTAGCCTAAGTGTTGAAGATTCCGTGATACCAGTGGTGGATTCGGACTGTGCATCTGAAAGAAAAAAAGGAAAGCTTTGTTGTCCAGTAGAGTAGTTACTGGGGTGAAGGGAAGCTCACCCGCTCCTCCTCGAGTGAATTCTTTACTGTACTTTTGCGCAATTATGACACTGTTTTCAATTTACATGGTTTAATCGTGTTATTTTTAGGCGGTAGAAAACACCGTATCAGCGGTGGCCATTATCTGCACTATACGCCAGTGAGAAGGGTCATATTCTGTGGTCTAGGGGGGAGGTTTAGCCAAACATTGGCTACACGCCAATCGCCACTGAACATCGGTGCAGGAAATAAGCGTACAAAATACATAGGAGTTATGATCGATTCGTCATCGCAGACAGATGCAATTATCCATACCTTTGATTCACTTACTCAATTGAGGAACATTAAAGAACATATCGAATGAACTTTGAACTTATTCCCCAAAAACTTAAGACAACAGAATGACTCAAAGCAGGCCATTAATTCGTTTAGACTTTACCCTGTCAATTGGTTTGAGATGAATTTCAGGCAGATACAGATGCATTTAGTGAAGGAGCAATACCAATACAATCGTTACAGCTTCAACAATCCAGGCGATTCTCCCGTTTGAAGGCAAAAACCAAATTCTCCTGAATGAGGGACAACTTACACACCACATTGAATAGGCTTCTAGCCTAACAAAGACAAGGCTAAGCAAGAACAAAAACCCCTCAAAAACCTTTTTCCTCAAAAAAGGCATGGTATGTCACCGATTAGGACCTGGCTTTTCGGTAGCTATGACAATACACCTACCGAATATACATTTAATCTCATTTAATTCTAGGGAGAAAGAGAAGTTTGAAGGGGTGTTCCAAAACCCATTCGCCAGGTATAATGTACACAAGAAGCGCGTGGAATTGTGCGAAGCATAGAAAAATGGTTCGCCCATGACTAATTTTTCTCCCGATCGGGGGAAAAGTAGATTCTCCTAAAAAGGGGAATTTCCCAAACTGTTCAATGCCGTGAACAGAGGGGGAGGAGCTGGACCATCCCCTTACTCATGTGAAAGGGGTGAGTCGAGAGAAATGCCACCACCTCCCGGCCCACTTTCCCTCAGAGAAAAATCTGTAATTCTCCATATTGTACGGAAGAACCTGAAGTTTGGTTTATATACTCTTGGGAAGCCTCCCATATGACAGTCTTGAAGTCTTCATTGTAAGATTTATTATTAATTTCTCCTTGTCTCTGATGATGTATGAACTCTTAATCGTATTATCGAACATAGGCATATATAAATTGAACTATGCTCTCCAACAACTGCATATCGTGAATAAACCTGTTATCATGGTTCCTTATCTCTAAAGTAATTTTAATGTCATTAACATTGCTGTACAGTGAACTGAAGGTATATGCAGAAAGTTGCTACTGATATACTCAGTCTAAGGTACAATGAGGGCTGAGGTATGAATAATTCTTAACTGTGACCACTTTTGTACTTTTGTCATCTTCAAATGTCCTGGTGACACATTTGTTAACTACAGTGATCTCACACTAGCTTTACATATAGGTGTAGAAGATTGTGTCGTCTATGTTGTAAAAATAAGGTGAATTTGAAGATCACGTGATGAAAAGAGTTATATTTGTCAGGAATGAGAGCAAGAAGAGCCAACATTCTGAAATCCATCCACGAAAACCACTTTTGGTACTCTCGTTTCCTTTTTGAAATATAGCTATTTTTTTTATTATTATTTTACAAGGAAACTGTCGTTTTTAAAGAAATTTACTGATAGCATATCTATTCTAACAATTCAAGCTCACTTCAAAGTGTACGTATTCTTACTTTTCTTTGAAGCTTGATTTATATTTTCTTTCCACTCAAGAAGAGCAAGTACTTGTCAGTAAAACATTTTAAGCAGATTGAGTTCATTATAATAATTTGTGAAGTTCTGTTGTAAATGGTAGTTGCACCATCCAGTGGAAATTAAATATGAGAAAAACTGCCATAACACAGTTAAAAACAGGTGAACCCATGACACTATAATCAGTGGCGGATTCTGAGATTTCTCTAAAGGGGCCTATAACAGCCAAATACGGCCATTTACCAAAATATGGGTATGATGTAAGTATGTTATGCATTGGCCGATTTTACCAAAGGGAGAGGAGTGGGGTCAACTTCATGGGGGCAAAGTTTGACCCTATGAGCGACAAAATGTAGGATGTTCAAATGGGGGAGGGTAGGTGTGGGGACAAATTGAAATTAAATACTGCTTCATAGTATTTCCTGGCGTCTGATAATCAAAATAATTATACGCAAACTACCTAGTATAGCTTACAGATCGTCTCAAAAATAGTAAATGGTGCCGAGACTGGTAAGTGATTGCAAAACAAAATCCCACTCCCGCCTCTCCTGGATTGGCCCAGCCCCTCCTAGATAGTAGACTTGAAATGCGTCCGTTTGTATATATGAAAACTATCAGCTTCAAGCGCTTTGAGAATAATAAAAATGGTAATATCGTGACAATCAAACAAGGTATATGGAGAAGCAGTATGTAACGGGGAGGGGGCTGGGCTTTAAGTTTTGTTCACCTTCCTTTTCTATTTTGCCGAAAATCTTCTCAATAAGCAAGTCATTGGAACTGATACGGCTTATTATCTTTCAACAAACATGAGTTCCTGTCACCTACATGCAGCCAGAAAATAAATGATGTTGACTTTCAGTTAACAAGTCTTATCCTACAAAACACACTAACTGTTCAAACAACATCCCAAGGGGGTATCTGATATCAAGTCTTTTGAATTGTTCCAAGCTTTAACACATTGTGTAACTATGGAGGAAACTAAGAGGAAACTAATCACACTGTATGCTTATCATTATAAGTAGCTTGAATGAAATGTTTGCCTATCAATGTTCACGGGAACGCCTTAGGCTTGTTGCCTTCCATGCATGAGTTCAACAACCAAACAGAAGTGACGTGGATCATCAGAGGAGAGAAGGGCACAGAGAAAAAAAATCTTGAATGAAATAGATTGGGACTTAGTTCCGTTGTTAAAAGGGTCATTTGGGAATTAATGACGTATTATCCTCTCAAATCTAAGACAATAATCGTCAAACTTTGGTCGGTCATGAATCACACGTGTGGCACTAAGGGTATTAAACTATATGGTATTACAGGTAGGTATTATTAAAAATTATTCAAATGATTAAAATTATCTTTTTGGCGAAGTTATCGCTAATCAATAATTGTTTCCATTATTGATTAATTACTGGAGGTGAATTTTTGTACAGGTTTTAATACTACCAAACCATATAATTCGGCCTATACTTTTCACAAAGGTTACTTCCTTTTTAACGTTTGGCTACACGTGCGAACGTTTTACGCAATATAAAAGAAGTTCAAAAACTCAATTGCTTTGTGGCTGTCCAGTACGCTTATTTCTAACATATTTGAATGGAATCGTTAATCTCAGAAAGAAAAAATTGAAATAGCCTATCGGATGTCAGTAATATCGGTGATTAGTGAGAGCGGCACACCACTAATAAATTTATATCTACTTAAAGTCTGAAAATTCAGTCGCTAATAATTGCTTGGCCACTAAAGCGTCAAATATGATGACTCTTAGTCGCCATTTTGAAATCTGAGATCGCCATTGCTACCTTGACGACCGTACTGTTCAGACTGTACTGTCCGTGAAGAAAAGTCAACTAAACACTGTGAAAGTAGAAAAATATTTTGGAAAAATGAAAATGAAAATGATTTTGTTGCTTCTTTAAATTCTATTGATACAGAGGGCCTGTTAAATGTTATTGAGTCTGTTGATTACAAAGCTATTACGCAGGAGAGTATGGATGAAATTGTTGATATGTTAAAGAATGTTTATCTTGATGCTGCTTTGAGTGTTGGAATGATGTCCTATAGGACAAAGAGTACATTCAAAAAGAAAGTTAGAAATTGTAACCCTTGGTTCGATGAGAATTGTAAAGTCATGAAATCTCAGTAATGTAAAACAGAAGCGTTTGCATAAAGTTAGTAATAATAGCAGTTCTAGACTTAGACTTCGTATGTATTCGAGACAGTATAAAGTGACCCTGAAGAAAGCTAAACGTAACTACTATGACAACCTACATAAAAAAAAATCAGGAACTTGAAAAAGGCTAACCCTAAGGATTATTGGAATGTTATCAACGAGGCAAATCCAAAGAAAGCACCGTCATGTTCTATTACAACTAACGATTTTAAGACGTACTTTGAGAAGTTGTGTAAAAGTGACTGTGAGGAAGTTAATTTTGAGCCCCCTAAACCATTTTTTCTGATTCAGCAATTAACGATGATCTCAATGTAGATATTACTGAAAATGAAGTTATTGAGCAAATTAAGACTTTAAAAAGGAATAAATCACCGGGTATTGATCTTATTATAAATGAGTGTTTAAAGTGTAGTACTGGTCCAATCATTCGAGCTATTACGAAATTACTTAACTTGGTAGTCTCTTCGAGTATTCTTCCTACAGATTGGACCGTAGGCTTTATTAAGCCTATCTTTAAAGGGAAGGGATCGCCAGATGATGTAGACAATTACCGTGGAATAACCCTGCTTAGTTGTGTTGGAAAACTTTTTACTTCTGTTCTAAATAAACGAATAAAAACCTATCTTGAAAGTACTGGATTGCTGGGTGACGAACAAGCTGGATTTAGAAAAATCATTCCACAATTGACCATGTTTTCGTGCTTCACTCTATTGTTGATTACTATCTTCATTGTAAAAAACGTATTTATTGCGCATTTATTGATTACAAAAATGCTTTCGATCTGGTAGATAGGACCTCTCTCTGGGCAAAATAAATTTCTCATAATATAAACGGTAAAGTCCTGGAAGTAATTTATACTTTGTACAGAAATGCGAAGTCTTGTGTTATTAAAAATGGAGACAAGTCAAGTCTTTTTAATTGTAATTTAGGGCTAAGGTAAGGGGAGAACCTGTCGCCAGTATTATTCTCTATTTTCCCTAATGATTTCGGGGAGTTTATAAGTCGGTACTATAAAGGATTAGACCATTTATCCCATTCAATTTGTGAAAATTTAAGTAACGAAGATTTTGATGTTTTTATTAGGTTATTTACTTTACTTTATGCCAATGACACTATTGTTCTAGCTGAGACTGAGTCGGATATGAAATTAGCGTTAAAGGGGGTTGAAGATTATTGTAAAGCCTGGCATATGTCTGTTAATCCAAGTAAAACTAAGATTATTATTTTTTCGAGAGGGAAGTTAGGAAAGTTCCAACTTTCTATTTTGCGGGAAAAGTAGTTAATGTTGAAGATTACAATTATTTAGGTGTAACCTTTAATTACAATAATAAATTTACCAAGGCTAAATGTAAGCAAGTAAATTCAGCTAGAAAAACACTCTACAGTTTACTTATCAAGTCTCACAATTTGAATTTGCCTCTGGATTTTTTGTTACAGTTATTTGATCAAATTGTTATGCCAGTGTTGTTATATGGTTGTGAAACCTGGGGTTACGAAGATATTAAACAATTAGAAACATTTCATCTCAGTTTTTGTAAACAGGTCTTAAGGTTAAGAAAAGTACTCCAAATTGTATGGTTATCAGTGAGCTAGGGAGATAGGGCCTACAAAGTTGCAAATACAGTTGATCTAAGAATGATTGAATTCTGGGGTCAGTCAATAGTAACGATCACAAGTTAGCTCATATTATGTATAAATTTTTGAGAATTCTCCATGACAAAGGTATGTATAGCTCTCCCTGGATACCTAAATCCACGATTTATTTAACAGAATTGGAATGTCATTTGTATGGAACAACCACATTCATAATTTCTTAATCGAAGATCCACGATGTCCCATAGTTAACTACTCATGGTTGAAAAAAACCGCAAAACTTATGTTAAGTGACATTTCTAAGCAAGAATGGTCCATCGAAGTACACAACAATACCCAATGTAAAAATTATAGCATATTTAAAACTGATTTGAAATTCGAAAAGTACCTCACCACCCTCTCATTTCCTAATCCTTAAACTTATGTAGATTTCGTTGCAGTACCAGTAAAATTCCTTCAGTTACTGGAAGATATCAGGACATTTTATTTGATGAAAGAATTTGTACCCTTTGTTCGCAGTCTATGTTAGGTGATGAATTCCATTACATTTCTGAATGCCCAAAATTTTCAGTTGAGAGACGTAATTTTATTAAACCCTATTATAGAAGAAATGCCAGTGCTTTAAAGATGAAAGAGCTTTTTCAAATAGGTAATATTAAGTCATTAGTTAACTTAAGTTTATTTTGTAGTAAAATTATTAAAAGTTTTTAATTTGTTCACCTTCATGTTACCAGTTTAAGTTGTAAGGTTGGAGCCAAAAGTATTTTCTGTGTTATTTTGTCGTATATACTTTTTTGAACTATTACTCGCTTCATTGAGTCTGAAGGTATTTCCAAGTTTGTTTTATGATGTACCAATTTATTTATTTTTTCCTTCATTTTTCTTTTTTCAATTCGTTATTTTTCTTTCTTTTCGCATTCCTTTATGTACCTAACTGTTGTAATTATAGATCTCTTACACCTCAAGACGAGGATATAAAGAGAATAAAACTGAAACTGAAACTGTTCAAGTGGTGATCTCCGCATACATTTATAATACTTTACATAAGAGATTGGAACCTAAGTCGAGAACTCGATAACATTCTCAACAGTCCATCTCAACTGTTTTCATTCATATCATGGCGTGGATCATGGGGAGGGTGGAGGTCACGTATCCCTCACTTTTCAGATGGAGAGGACAATTCCTCAAATGATCTCCTTCCCCCCTTTTCTTAAAAATATAAAACTAAAAAAATTACAAACACAAAGTAAAGGAAAGGATGACAGAAAATAGTAGGGAATACTGTCTCTGTTATAAACTAACTCTCTCATGTCAAATAAAGTAGATCGTTACTAAAACTTACAAGGTACAAATGTTTTGGCACTCTTGGTGCCCACCGTCGATACGAACTTCCTTAACTACTGTCTGTAAGCTTGCTTAATTGGAATGATATTTTCAAATCCGTCAGCAACCCATTCATTTCATCGTCCACGTTTCCCGCATTAGTCCCTGCATCATCAAACAGGCACGCCTTTACTATTCTATTACCAGGCGCGGTGCCACGGGGGGGGGGGGGCAGGGCAGGCATTTGCCCCCCTATGGTTTTTTCAACCCAAAAAATAAAATCGTCTCAAAAACGATTTAAGACACATAATTTTGTAGGGGGTGGGGTGAGGTGTTACAGTATGTCACCCACCTATCACAATATTAGTTAAATTGTTCGTTACAAAATACCTGAAAGTTGCAATCCCCGCACGGATAACGTTTTCTGTTTTCTCCATTGTTTACGTGAATGCAGATTAAGTATTACATAAACACTAAGGCCATTATACATAACGCGCAAACAAGAAGGGCATAGGAACCGAGAGTAAAGCTAAAACAAAACAGTAGTATACCCTAAAGCTAAGTTATTGTGAGACCTTACACATATGGTGTCACAGAGCAAAAAGTTTTCCCTCTCTTGGAGAAAAGGTGCGTATCATTGCAAGTTACACCAAAAAATACAGACAGCTAATTTGTGCATCAGGGGATACGTCTGATCCATGAATCTGTGTCTAACCAAAACCCCAACCCTACCCGTAACTCGGAATATATTTTCGTCCGGGGGAATCTTCGGTCTTTAGTGAACCTTCGACCAAGTGAACCTTTCGTCTATGGGTATTCCCCCCTGTCCGGATTACGTAATGTTTGACAATCTCAAACATTTACTGTCTCTCCATTCCCAGCATGTGACCATTTAAAATTTAGAACGTGAACATATATACTGGGGGTATCATGAGTCAATCACTTAACGAACAATTTGACAATAAAAATATAAAAAATATTTAATAAAATGAATTAAATTTTGAAGTAGTATTATATGTCTCCCTTATTGCATACGCGTAGGAAGCTGGGGCTGGGGGCTAAAGCCCCAGTCAAAAATCTGGGGGCAGAAGCATACTTCTGCCCCCAATATCCAAGGTCAAAAACCCCTTATTTGTCTCTTCAGTAAAAACTTTAAAAAATTTGCAGTAATTTTCCTTAACATTTGTCCAAAATGTTGCACCAAATTGCATCTGAGGACCCTCAAATACCCAAAAATTTTCCAAAAGGGGAGGGGGAACCCCCTCCCCTTAGACCCCTCGCCAAGACAGCGATCCGAACAAGGTTCAGCCCCCAGTCTCGAAAAGTTACCTACGCCTATGCCTTATTATTCTTTATTTTGGTGTTGTCTCGACTGAGTAATCCATAGAAAACAAATTTTAAATAGTAGGTGCATGGCCGTACACAACACAATCTTTACTGTATGAAGAAATTTTGAGTCAATCAGAAAAAGAGCAAAGAAAAACAGGGCGATGCCACATGGGGCAGGGGGCAACCGCCTCCTATCATTTGCAAGAACAGGGGAAAGAGAGAAGGAAAAGAACAGGAAAAAAAGAAAAGGAGAAAACGAAAGAGAAGAAGGGGAAGCGAAGGAGAAAGAAGAAAGGAGGAGGGTGGGGTAGGCATATATTTTGATCCATGTAATTAGTCCAGAGCTTATAGGAGGCCCTCTTCCGGTGTCTGCCAGCCTTTAGATACCTTGTATAATGCATATATGAAGCAACGAAAATATTCGTAATATTTCGTGTTTTTGTCGACTCAACGCACGTATTTTTGAGTGAAAACATACCCATACATAAAAGGGGGGTGGCTTGAGGAGGTTTGTTGACTACATACCCTCCTCTTAGACAACAAAGGCTGCTCTCCTCTTTCACTAAACCAAAAATTAAAATTCAATAAAATTATTAACACTTTTCAGCCATATATGATAGCTCAAAAAATACCAAAGACATCACCATTTTGCATCTAAGCAATCTTAAACTGACAAAAATTTCTCAAAGGGGAGGGGACACCCCTACCCATAGACCCCTCCCCAAAAAAGCATCTTTTCCCCACCAAAAATTAAAATTCAATAAATTATGAACACTTTCTTACATATATGATCAGTTCAAAAATATACCAAAGATATCACCATTTTGCATCTAAGCAATCTTAAATTAATAAATAATTTCTCAAAGGGGAGGGGACACCCCTCCCCAGAAAAGCATCTTTCCCAAAACAAAAATTAAAATTACTAAATTATAAACTTTCCAGCCATATATGATCAGTTCAAAATATGTACCAAAGACATCATCATTTTGCATCTGAGCAGCCTTAAATTAACAAAAAATTTCCCCCAGGACGGCGATCACTCATCTCACGCTTTGCCCCCCCCCCCCCCTCTTATCGAAATACCCTGGCGCCGTCCCTGTCTATTACATTAACAAAAACAAATTGTCAAATTGTCATTTTTCGTGGTTTTTTAGGGACCATCGAATAACATTTGAAGACAGATAAATACATCATTCTGTTCCCTCAAGTTTGTAAATGTTCTCTAGATGGGAGGCTGCCCATGATCTCTTTTCTACTGACTTGCGAAGCAGCATGAAACCTCTGATGAGGTGGTATCATGGCCAATGTTTAATGGAGAATTTCACTTCGCTGGCAACTCGCTGGCAACCTATGACAACAACCACAATACAATAATAGGGGAACCGATCGAACGGCACAAGCAGCTCCTTCGGAATTTGGCCTATTATAGTAACCGGTATACATATATACAAGCGTTAAAACAGTAAGGGTGATAAATTTACATTTTTTTAATCAGGACAGTTTGAATAGAGCACTAGAGGCAGTAGTAGAGTGACCCAGACTTATAGACAGGAAGCTCGTTAATTAAAGGCAAGTAGCAATATTTGGCCAAGGAGGTCTAGGAGGGGCAGTTTACTTGGCCTGGATAAACCCCGGGATGTTCAACTAAATTAGCCTAATAAAAAAGATCCCACCACCGACTGCACCGTTGCCTGCAAAACCAGGACATACACTCTAGAAAGAAAAGAGCAAAATTCACTCCAAAAAGAGTGTGCTCAGTGACCACTCCTAGAAAGAGTGAATTTCTCCCGCAGTAGAGTGAAAATTCACTCCAAATAGGGCTATATTTCCTTCCATGTGTGTGAAGTATCGCTCTCTTTGAGTGAATTGTCACTCTGCTTGGGAAGAAATTCACTCATAAGGAGTGGTCACTGGGCACACTCTTTTTGGAGTGAATTTTACTCTTTCGTTTTTAGAGTGAAATTCACAGGCACTCATGCCTGTGGTATCTAACCTATTAGGGACCCCTTACCCCCTTCCTCTGCCAAATTTTCCACCTCCTCCCATTTTGTATAGTTTATTATGTCCAAGGGAGTTTTTCACATTGTTTTTATGAGTTGCAAGAAGAAGGTTTAGAATAGTTTTCGTTATTAACGACGGGTCTGTGTTAAAAAGGGAAATGGACAGGTCAATATAGTATTAAGATCAAAAAACCTATTAGACAGGGGGTTTAGATTTAGAGGTATCTAAAACATGCTTAGTGGAAATATGAGTGAATTTTAAAAGCTAATCTGTTTGGTTTTGTTTTCATCCCCGGTTATACACCTAGGTATACCCTTCAACATTTCGTTTCTTCGTGTAGACTTCCATGGTCGAGAACGACCTTCTCTCGCGGCATGTCATAATACTATCAGTGGCGGATTTAGGCGGGGGCGCACCCGGCGCGCGCCCCCCTAAAATTTTCCAAAGCTTATTTTTTACTTTCACTAAATAGATCATTTAGCCTACTTGTTTCTACATAATGTTGTATTATCTTATAATTTTCAAACTATGTAATTATAATTGTTACAAACTAATAGCAATTTAGAGCACACAGTTTCAAGTTTTCCGATAAAATTTCAATAGAGTGATATCGAAGGTCTCAACCCTATTTCGGACCACGCTTTATGTAGAACACTAAACTTTTTCTTACAATCCATCTGCTATTTGGGTTCATCAGATGTGGAGTTTTTTAATCAACAGAAATCCTCGTTAATGTTATCACACACTCGTCATGGAGAAACAAAAGAACCGTGAAAACGTCCATAGGCTACGCATCATCGATAATGGAAGTTCAAATTGTATGTAAATGTAAATTATGCTATCAGTTGCAATCCCATTCCTTTCAAGGTAATTACGAGGAATTCGGGAAAATTGGTCAATTTCGGGAAATGTAGAATAGTGACAAAATTTCCGGAAATTCTCTGTATAAGCTCAAGACATAGTGATATAAACTACTCGAATTAAACTGTGTTTGTTGTGTTGAGCTCAGCTCGAAATATGTTTGAAAAATATTTGTTCTTTGTGACTTTACATTTGTCAGAAATGTGTTCCATGTTTGACCTCTTTCTACCAGAAATGTATCCTTTGAGTCTGATTATGAGTTCTACAGGAATGTTTGGCTTGCATTAATGTTTGTATTCTCTAAGTCGGTAATCTCTTTTCTGTCAGTCTCTCAGAGAAGAAAGAGTATAAAAAAGATTAATTTTCATAAACATTAGAAATAAATTACGCCTCCATGCAGTTTTGAGATATTTGAGAATGAAAATTCAATCGACATTTGTACCTAACAGTTGTGAACATCAGCTGGATTGGATCCAGCCTAACTTTTTACAATTACTTTAGTGTACTGATTATAGCATCGATCAAAACTTGGGATTGATTTCTTTTTTGCGGTAAAGGCTATGCCATATTATCCACATACACGTTCATTCTAAAAACCATTCAACACATAATAAGACTTTGAAAGATGAAAATTACGTTACTGGTCACGGTGTATAGAATGTATGAAAAGCGCTTGGCCAAACTTCACATGAGCTTAATGTCTATGTTCACTTATTTTATACAATCTGTGATCCCGTTTCTTCCTTTTTCATGAACTAGAGAGTATTTTATATAAATTTATTTGGACACACAAACCAGACAATTAGGGGAAACTTTCTGTTCTAATATGTGCAAAATGTGAAGGTGGTTTAGGAATGGTCAAATTATGCTCTTTTGCTTATAGCTTAAAGTGTAAATGAGGGAAAAATTATTTTCAGGATGGCTTTGCTTTTTGGGAAGTTTTGTTTGATAGTAAGCTCAAGAAATATGGCGGAATATATGTGTTTTAATGTAACCTTTCCAATGAATATGTTATCATTGAAAACAAGTATTTATGATGTCTGTCGCACTTGATCTTATTTTACGCCCTCCGGATGTGTATGCTAATCAATATATTTTGAATAATTCTTATTAAAATTGACAATAAACTTATCTATGCCAGAGCTCTCATGGTCACTAAAACTTACAAAGTAATTTTTTTTAATGAGAGAGTCGACTGAGTCCTTAATTAGAATGATTTCTGCCATAAATGTAATTTTACTAGTATTTTTCCTTTTACATTGTATTATGGAAAAATTCTGCTATCCCGAGGGAATGGAGACTAAATCTACATGCCACCAATGAAATCAATGATAATTCAAAGCGTTTAACAATGTTCATCTCTCATGCACATGACAATAAAGTGGTATATTTCATCAAGCAAAAGACTTTAAAAGCTACTGCTATCTCAAATATGAATCTTACAGCAGTGCATCGTATTCTTGGTCAGATATTTTCACCATCGTCTTTGAAGCTGTTGGAGACCCCAAAATTCAATTCTTTCAGTTTTTTTTTTTTTTTTACGTTCATAGAATTATAGGTTTTAACGAATTTTTATTCAAAATTAAAAAGGAAAGATTCTCCTCTCTGTACCTTGTGTGAGGATCCCCCTTATCTTTAGACGACTTTTTCCGGACCTATAACATTACGACATATTTTTGGAAAGATATGTCATCAAAAGTGTTTAAAGAGTGATCCTAGCTTAAATCAAGATCAAGTAAATTTTGGTTTAGTTCATGAAGCAAGTTTTGTAATTTTCTCACTTTTAATTGAAGGGAACATTTTTTTGGCAAACAAAAGCTCAAAGTAACGACTGCTTAGGTTCTACTTACAAGCCTGGGAAATGCCATTTCCGGCTATCTGAGGGGTCGCGATTTTTCAAAAATTTCTGTACGCTCCGCGCCAACTGATGGTGGCTCTCCGCTTAGATATTCGTTCGGGCAGATGATCGACCGTCAGCGCGCCCCCCCCCCCCCAACGAAAAATCCTAGATCCGCCCCTGACTATTAGGGTACTCATTAATACCACTTCAGAAATACGTTATTTACAAACTAGGTTCAAAAGTAGCGGTAAACCACGTGCATAAAAATAGCCCACGAATTTTCAAGTAGCCTACAATTTTAGTAAGAACCAAAGCTATAAAACGAACCCTGAGCTACTACAATATCTTTCAAGCCAAAGCATTTGAGAACCCCCGATCTATACGAGAAAAAAGAGATGTTCCTTATTCCCACAGATCAGGTAAGCGATCGTATACTTGTTTTTCCTAAAGTGTGTGAGCAAACTAAACTCTGCTCCGCTAGATTGCTCACGGTTTTGTACAAGAAGTTGCTTCTTGAACATTTTGAAACTATAACTCCTCAATTTCGCAATCAAATGAGATAAAATCTTCAACGTGGATATGTAATAAGTATGTAAAGCAACTGAGATCAGCAATTTTTTTAGTTTGAGTAGAATTTCTTCAAAGCCGGAAAGGTCAATTCTAGATTCAAAATAGCCCCATAAAACATTGTTCGTCGTGATATCGGCTATTTCCCAAATTTTGTTTGTAAATGAAAACCCCGTGGACGACTACAGTATATGCAAAGTTTCGATCACAAATATCAAAATCTGTCAGAGGTGAAGGGTATTTAAGCCAAAATTTGGAAAATAGTCTCTAGCAAGTAAAAATATCCATCGATCTTCAAGTAAAAATTGTGGACAGGTTCAACATCCTCATTAAATTTAAGATCAGATTTTCTGCAGATCAGTATCTTTTAAGACTGTCGAAAATGCAATCGAAAGGCCAAAATTCTCGAAAGCTTCGCGTTGCCTTCTATTACGATCTAGTCTAGTATCTAGTCAATCTCTCCGAAATACAAATGACTCCGAGATTCTAATTAATTTAATGATATATTCGTCATTTCAAGTAATGGATCCAATATTTTCGCCATATGTTGACTTTTAATTTTGTGATCTAATTGTTTTATTTTATACCTGACATGATAGGTTTCAGTAACACGATAAGATCTTGTTGCTCCGTTAAGTCTCTGAATCAAACTTCTACATTTAGACATTTAGACTAATGAGGTGGCACCCGACCCGGCAGTGGAGTCGCCAGACTTTTCAAAGTGAGGGAGGGGCACTGTGGAGCCAAGAATTTCTCCGAAAGGGCACACACAAAAAAGAACCAGGGAGTTGCTATTTAGATGGCAGATCCCTGGAAGGACTGAATGTAACTGGGAGCATCGTAGTGACGGGCAGGGCTCCCCTGTAGGAATTAAGCCCTAAGGTCCCACTTAGGGCCCCTTGTTGGGTCCAGGGACAATGCTCCATTGAGGTCCGAAGCAAAGCCCCAGTGGCTATAAGGTATTTATAAATTTTCACCATTAGAATGAAGCATTTGACTATCTCCAAAATGGCATTGGATGCACACTTTACCTGTTAACAGGCCCAAAATGTAGAAATTACAATTTAACCATTCTTTGTTAGCCTTACTCGCACTTACGATTTAATGATGGGGGGGGGGGTGAGTGGGGACGACGGATCACGTTAAGGTTTGCATTGGGCCTTAATTTATAAAACCACTCTTGATGCCCAGTAGGAATCAATGTTGAGACAACTACCTTACAGGTAGGCAACTGAAGGGAATCCTTCACGTAAGAGCATCGAAGGTGCCTCTACGGCTTCGGATCCGGGGTTAGTCGGGGATATTTGGCAAAAGAAACCCTTAAATGTGGTTTAATGGGTTTTGGGTGCCTTCAGATTATAATTATGAAAGATATATTTCCTGCATTTCTTCAACAATTAATGCAAAAAGGGTGTTTAGTGCCGGTTGAGACCACCCCGGGTGCACGTGCGAAGCAAGCAGAAAATTCTGGTATTAAGTAGCTATGAAAATTTGCGAGTTCTTATACTCCTTTCGGAGCTGTCACCACTTTACGATCCCTGGTGTGGTGCTTGGATCCGCCTTGGAGAGGACTCTGGAGAACAAAGTTCCCCCATGCAAATTTGAAGGCACCGGTATTGAAATAAACGGATATGGCCTATGAGAGTGAAGTTATTCAATTGATCTCACAATTATTGAACGCGAGTTGAACAAGGCAACGAAAATCGCAATTTTTACAGTTTTCGAACATAAAACCTGGGTGAAAGATAATCGATGTGTATTTAAGGGAGAGGACTCGCGACCGCAGTATTCCCATTGCTGTTAAAGATAAATGTTGAAACTATAGCTGTGGATTACGTCTCCCTTCAAAAAGGTTTACAAATAGATGTGGGCAAAATTGTAGTTTTGAGGACATTTTGTGCAATTTTAGTCACGTGGAATGATTGGCTGATAAAGTAACAGTGCGTCCTCCTGATTATATCGATATATGCGTGAACGGTGTGTTTGTGCATAGCTATTTTTTCATACCCAAAATTTTATTGGGAGGGGACACTGGGCAAGGGTGGATCCAGCAATTGCTACAGTAAGGGGGGCGAACGAAGTGCACCAAAGGTGCACCGCGAGCGCGAAGCGCGAGTATTATCGCTTGGGGTCCAGGGGCCCGCGTTAGGTTCCCTGGCGGGGTCCAGGGGCGGAGCCCCGGTGGGGCCCAGGATGTAAAGCCCCCGGAAGCTCTTGCAAAATGAGACAATTTGAACACAGAAAATTAGTTTCAAGTGCCCCAAGAGTCGAGGAGAAATGAATAGCTATCCCTTCAGTTTTGT
The DNA here is from genome assembly GCA_029531755.1 of Holothuria leucospilota. Lineage (NCBI taxonomy): Eukaryota > Metazoa > Echinodermata > Holothuroidea > Aspidochirotida > Holothuriidae > Holothuria > Holothuria leucospilota. The sequence goes on along the minus strand of CM055967.1, from coordinate 2,777,827 downwards.
ATTTTAATGATCCGGGAGGCTCTTTGCAAGACAGCGAGGGGTGTTTTCCAGTCAGTGGACAGAGGTTTACGATTATTGAAAACTCAGCTGAGGGGAAGGATGTTTCTCGAATTTATACAAAAGTTATTTACAGAATCATTTAAAAAATGTCAGTGTGGTGCAAAAATAAAAAGTAAAAGTATTTTGTTTACAAACATCTATAGATATCTGTAAAAAAAAATAACTTTTACTTTTCATTAAGGAAATTAAAAATATGACATCTATTTTCCATGAGTAGTTTTAATTATGCTGTTCAGTTGTCCCCGCTAAAGACATCTGCATTCTAAAAGTATTTCAAAACTTGTTTTTACCATATGTGTCAATGAAGTAGGTACATGTTCAAACACCTGTACCTGCTTCGGACAAGGAAAAATCACCTTTTTTGCCTTTTCGCCAAAGTGTGGTAAAAGATCTCATATCGCCACCTTTTTGCATTATTGTTGTTGGTCCCTACCTAAACCCGTATGGTAAAGCTTGCGCATTCCTTCCCTGGCTCAGGGAGTGTCTTCGAGCCATCTACATGGCTCAGGATCACGAACGTAAAGTCACAATAAAAGATTCTACTGGAACTGAGTGTATTTCAACATGGTACTTTCTCTCAAACAAGATGTTTTTCAAGAATTGTATAGACAAAAACTGACTGCTATAGAAAATTTACCCCTGAAACGATATAAATAAAAGATTCTACTGGAACTGAGTGTATTTCAACATGGTACTTTCTCTCAAACAAGATGTTTTTCAAGAATTGTATAGACAAAAACTGACTGCTATAGAAAATTTACCCCTGAAACGATATAAATTTTGTTAAAATGAAGCCTCCAATAGGTTATAAAATTTGTATTACAGATAGTACCAACAGCCTGAAAGCGAGCTCTGATTTATGACTTTTGAGATGATAACTCAAGGACTTTTAGTAAATCCTCTGACCTTGTTCTGTGGAATCAGCCTCTCATGTAGACAGGTTGGCATACTTTTGGACCTAACTTAAGTAATTTACCTTAAAGATCCCCATTTTGATTTGATCTGATTTATTTATATCTCCAATTGATTTATTTTACAAGAATAGTTTCCAAATGACGATAAACAAGCTAAAATCCACAATAAAATAACAGTGAACATACAACAACGACATTTGAAATATTAGCTAAGCATGAATAATAAGCAAGAGAAGATAAAGGACCAGAAAAAGTACCGTAATCTTTTCAAGTCTGGCCCTTGCCCATAAGTAAGGAAACAACACAGAAAAAAAACCATAGAAAATACAAAACGACAAGCGGGTACAAAAGAGGGTTAAGTACATGAACTTGCCTATGACATTGGATGAATTACGGCAACATATCAATCAAGTAATTTTTAAGTTTTTTTTTGAATGATGCTAAGGACAAGGGGGGGGGGAAGGGAATGCCATAATTTAACACCGGCACAACGAACATGGGATTGCTTAACACGGGTTATAGACAAAGGGGGATACAACTGATTTCTTGCCCGAGTATAATAGGAATGAAAGTCAGAATTAAAGTTGAAATAAGTTGCAAAAACATTTGGAAGGAGACCGTGATAGTAGCCAGGGGCGGATTTGGGGGGGGGCCGGAGGGCCCGGCCCACCCCCTTCCAAAAAATTTTGAAAGTTTTTTTCAACTTCATAAAACAAAGGACAAGGCCCTATTCCAATGAAATAGGCCTATGAGATGTGTCAGAGTGAAACTCAAACTTGTTCATTATTTTCTACCTCAGAAAATAAGTGTTATGTTAATAACTCTGCTACTAACTTTCAGCTGATAATATTTTGGCTTATATTGGCCTCAGTAATTTTCTCTGGGCATTGCAAGGAGTTACTCACGAGAGCTGTATTAATGGATTACTAACTCTAGTCTATTACCGACTAGGCCCACAATATTGGGAGCGCTGCTTCTACTTTCAAGGAAATTTCAGAATTCTTTAATATTTAGAGGAATATTTTCAACAACATCAGGCTTTTAACTATAACTTGCTGCAATATTACCCTGCAGTGTCTTATTTAAGCCTTGTAATTTATTTTAATAAAATGCACTGTGAATTTAGGGTAAAATTTAAAATTCACTAAATTATGGACATTTTCCAGCGATATATGATCAGTTCAAAAATATACTAAAGGCATCACCATTTTGCATCTAAGCAATCTTAAATTAACAAAAATTTCACAAAGGGGAGGGGACACCCCTCCTCTTAGACCCCTCCCCAGAAAAGCATCTTTTACCCAACCAAAAATTAAAATCACTGAATTATGAACGCTTCCAGCCATATATGATCAGTTCAAAAAACACACCACAGACATCACATTTTGCATCTGAGCAACCTTAAATTAACAAAAATTTCTCAAAGGGGAGGGGACACCCCTCCCCTTAGACCCCTCCCCAGAAAGGCATCTTTCACCTACTCAAAAATTAAAATTCACTGAATTATGAACGCTTTCAAGCCATTTAAGATCAGTTCAAAAAATACACCACAGACATCACCATTTTGCATCTGAGCATCCTTAAATTAACAAAAATTTCTCAAAGGGGAGGGGGAACCCTCATCACATGATTTCCCCCTATCAAAATACCCTGGCACTGCCCCGCTGGGGAACATCCCCTCTCCTTAGAACCCTCCCCCAGTCGGACTTTTATACAAACCACTTTGACCTGCCCCCCCCCCTTTGCGAAATCCTGGATCCGCCACTGGTAGCGATACATAAATATGCCTAACTGGTAAGTATAAAGGTCGAAAATGGAGAGAATGTGTAGCTCCTTAAAATTGCTGTTGTGTGAGCCCGATACGACACGTTACATTTAGCCTCAAGTCAGCCAGCTAGGCCTATCTGCAGCTCTTGCAGTTAAATTGAAGCCTATGCGAAGAATCTTGTAAACACAGAATTTAGACATTTAAATGAACGTCTAGTTCTTACAGTCGGTTCGCCAGAGATGATTCAGTTTCTATTGAACTGAGGTACGTCATTACATGCCTCCCTACACAACATATACCGGAAATGTCGCACAAAATGTGTTTTAGATCTGATCTTTTTTATTTTTTTTTTCCATTATATATTTTTTATATTTTTTCTCGGTCGACCGAAGGGTGTTCGCCCCTCCGAACCCTCTGGATTCGCCTTTGGTACACGGGGGCACAGCCAGCGTTGGAGGCACAGCAGCAAGTGTCGAATATGTACCTCTTTTCAAGTACGTATTCTGTTGCGAGTGAAGTCAAGGTATGTGCAGGAGAAATACCACCTCCGCTATGCCGGAAAATATCCTTCCTGTCATCACGACGAAATATTCAAACTCTTTTCAATACCAAACAAAAGGGCAGTCCATGGAGTTGTAGATCTCATCTCCCAGTTTGAAGTTTATCGAACGCACGTTTTAGGATGAGTTTGAAACGCACCTTTTAGCAAATTTGACCTTTGACCGACATTTTGATCTCTAACCCCACCCAAAGCAAAAACGTTCACGACACACTTTTCTGCAAGGTTTAGGAAAATTAGACCTTTGACCTACATTTTGACCTTTTAACCCATCCTTAGCAACCACCAAGTACTATTTTAAAAATTACCTTATCATGATGTTAGCCTATCATGTGGTTTTATTACTTTTTCTAATGTACTGATAGTCAAATAATGGCAAAAAAACAATTTATAGTAATTTTACCTTTGACCTATGACGTCATCATTTACGGATGCACAACTTTTTATGACCAGGTACCAATGGCGTAGCTAGGATTTTTTGTTTGGGGGGCTCTGGGGGTAGAGATTTTGTGGGGGCTCCCGTTTACTATCTAAGAGGAGCGCCATCATGGATTGACGCGGAGCGTACCAAGATTTTTATACATCCCAGATCGCCGGAAATGGCACTTGCCAGGCTTGATAGCAGCCATCAAGAAGTGCAATTGTTGTGAACAAAATTTAAAGTATGATTTTGTTTTATTTTATTAGACATTTCTGTGAGGACGGATTAGCTCAGCTGTCGGACTTTTTGTTCCATGTTTTGCAAGTTTGAATCCCGTTTTACTCAGTGGTGTACCCAGGATTTTTCTCACTAGGGGGTACGCAGTATGTTGTGTGATCGCCGGCCTGGGGGAGGGGTAGTCCCCCTCCCCCTTTAAAAATTTTTGAAAAATTAGGTGTCCTTACATGCAATCTGGTGCCACATATGCTACCTTTTGAAGTAAAATTTGTGTTAAAAAATTTACGTATTTTTAGGAACTAAAAAAAAAAAAAATCGGCATCAGTGAGGGGGACATGGCCCAATGGCCTCCCCCCCTGTGTAAGCTAGTGAGTTTACTATCTAGTTAGTTAGTTAGATGAGGTTTAACGTCCCAGTTTCCAACCAATTGGTTCAAGTCGAGACGACCACAGTCTTTTTTGCAGTTGTGGCTCACTGGCTTATTTGCCCTACTCCATTGCTTATGCTGAGCACCAAGCACAAAGGCAGTAGGTTCCATTTTTAAAGTCTTTTGTATGACCCGGCCAGGATTTGAACCCTAGAGTTTACTATCTACGCCGAGCGCCACCATAGGTTGGCGCGGAGCGTCCCCCCCCCCCTCCCACCTTCCAAATGAGATTTTAATACATCCCAGATCGCCGGAAATGGCACTTACAAGGCTTTATAGCAGGCATTAAGTATGTGCAATTTTGCTGGAAAAACGTAAACTTTGATTTTATTTTATTCTCAGACACATTGAGTTTGTCACAATCAATCCGAATCTATTCAAAATTATTCCCGGGTGAATTTTTTTGCCCAGATCGCCAGCGGGGGCTCCTGGGGGCGGCGATTTTGTGGGGGGCTCGCGCCCTCAAGCCCCCCTTAGCCACGCCACTGCCAAGTACCTACCTACCAAGTTTGACTTTGATCGGACTTACGGCTTATGAGGAGTTTGCGACACACTTTATGTTCACACACACGCACACACACACACACACACATTTCTAATGTTAGGTGAAGTAAAATACTCCTAATACATTTCATGTACGGTGATGAGAAAATGAAAACTACCGCGAGAGAACACCTATGCGTTTGAGGATTCATTTACCGACCTTTAGAGGAAATAGCGTCCTCTAATTTAATCTAGGTTACTTGGTAAGAGGGGGGTTTGGTACACCATTTAGCTTTATTAAACCGACCTGTGATAGGAAAACAATGAAATTCTAAATCGCGATTCATCGAACATTCCGAGGTTATATTGGGAATTTACCCTCCTTCAAAAACCGATATACAGTCGGTAGGCTCATGGGCAGCGTCGGTGTTTACACTTATTATCTTCCCGCTATAGCTTCTCGACGAAATCGAAAAAAAAAATAGAGCTGGCGGGCATTGAGGACCGTGCTCTCTGACGCTGGGCATGCTCCTTCGAATTGGTCACCCCTGGACTTTCAGAACAATTAAATGAAAGCTTCCATTGCTATTACCGTTCTAAAATCTTTGCGACCGTGTATATAGACCTTTAAGTACGGAGCGTATCTGTTCCACAAAAATCTGTCTTAATATCGGAGACTTAAACCGAAAAGATGCACGCTTTTTCGCAATGCTTTTGGCGGTTTCTTTTTTTTTATTATTGTTTTGTTTTGTTTTTTGTTTTGATGCGGGTTCCCTGGCGCTGCAGTCCGTCGGTCCCGCTTTTATTCGGCCCTGTTAAGATGAAAATCCTGCTTGATCCTTTTTACTACTTGACTTACCAGCAGGCATGATTGAGTGACCACAGAATAAAGAAAATAAATCCTTCTATTGTAAAACGTATCCAAAACAGTAAAAGGGAATAAAAATTTGTCTTTGAAGTTAACTGGGTTATTAACAACTTATTAGGTAAATTGTTTTGTGCATTTTGTGTTTGATATTTATTTACATTAATAAATACATACGTTACTTACAAATATAAGTAAACTTACGTTGTTCCTTCAGTTTTGCTATCGTCACCGACAGAAATACTTCTGCAACATGCTTCAGTTTCACCAAAATGGTTAAAAACAGTAACAGCGAAAAGAAGTGTGTTAATTTTTTTCATTATTTAAGGGTTCGATTGGGTAAAATATTCCTAACTCGCTGGTACTTCTTAAAACACTTCTAGCTCAAAGTCAAGTAAATTCTTAACTAAAATAGTGGATATTCTACTAGATATCACTAACTGAATTTACAGACATGATTGGAAGTATGAAACACTCAAAGGAATCGATTAAGGTTAAAAGAAATAAGAAACATATTTACTTGTAAGGAGGACGGTAGCGAGCAAAAGTGTCAATAAAATTGTTCGATGAAGAAATGTGAATCTTGGACCACCCTCCATCTTCCAGCAAAGTAAAATGATTCCAATACGTTCGATTTTATCTCAGCTGTTTGAACCCATTGTTTAGCTGCAGTAATCCAAGACTAATATATACTCCCCTGTCAAGCTCACTGATATAAAAAAGTATTCACTTAAGTCAGAGCAACTGGGAATAGAATTAAAACCTTTTTAATTGTTTCAATATCAAAACGTTTATGAAGCTATGATAACCGATGCCCACTTTGAGTTCTTCAAGTTCAAAACATGTCATGTGAGCAACTAATGGTTGGAGTTTGTACCCCGGATACAGAATGACAATGTAACAAGTCTTTTTTTTACCTTGGATCTAAAGTTAATAGGTAATTAAGATCGCTATCTCATCAAGTTGAATTTCGGTAGCTAGAGTGAGATTAGCAATCAATTTACATTTGATACTGGCTTCTGGATCTGCTGACAAGCCGTTAAGTAAACCTGTATGTTTCTTGAATATGATCAGCTTCCCTTCAGTATAACAAAAAGGTCGTATTGATATTTTTATAATGTAGCACACTCTCAACTGCAGGTCTATACCCTAGAGGAGGTGGGGAATGCTGTAATGAAAAATCCTCTTCACTGATTCCTTTTTAATTGCCACCTCTTCCCCATGTCAGTATTCCTGCCTACGAACTTGACCGACAGTTCTCTAATGCGCTGCATTAGATCATATCAGTCTTTCCAGGAAGCTGTCACTCCTGGTGCTACCTTTCGCAGCTCCCTGGTCTGTCAGTGCTACAAGTACCTCGCGGAGCGGACAGTGTTTTCGTCGCTGTAGCCCCCGTGGCGGCAGCCACAGAGTGACGTAGCCACAAGGAGCTGCTACGCAGGCTATGCTAAAAGCTTATCTTATCGTTTTTCTTTCTTAATTTGCCTTACTATTTCTTGTTTATGTGTTATGGTAATGTCATGTTTATTTTTCATTTTAGGAGGCCAGGCAACGGAAAGCCATACATCTGTCAAGTCATATTCAGTTTTGAATGATTTGCCATACTGTACTTTTAATATTGTGATATGCTTTGTTTGTGCCACTGAATGTAGACATACAGAACTTGAAACTTCAAACTGTGGACAGACGGTGGGTTACGGTACAGGAGTAACACAAGGATTTGCCAGAAGGGGTGAGGGAGAGACAAGCTACCCGACGAGCGACCAGCAGTCCAAATCCTTGCCAAGGGCGACGGGTTGCAGGGAGAACGGCGAAGTCGTAATGACGTGCCATAAATTAAGGTTTTCAGTGTAAAACAAATAAAAATTTTGAGTCTCAACTGTAGAAAATTCAACAATTTGGGGTATTTATTGAAAAAAATGACATTTTGGGGTTTTCACTGAAGAATGCCTTCCTAGAGCAAGAACAAGTAAACCATTAATGCGACTGGTCGCCGTCAGGGATCATACCTAGTAAGTCACCTCAACGAAACTAGAAAATTTCCCTGACGGGGAAGGATGGCAGCCTTCCCTATGGGGAGGGGGAACCTTCTCCAAAGGGGTCCATACCCCTTTCCCCGCCCGGCAACTCCTCTTGCGATATCAGTGCAGCACATCAGGACTTCAGATACCGTTACCATTCAAATGCATGGAGCTCTCGATAGCCAAAATGCTCAATTACCAGCAGCGATGCGTGGGACGCAGTGAAGTTTGTGAAGACCTTATGCATTTATTGATGATGCTATACGTGTGAGTTAAGAAAACCTTTCAGGAGTGGAAGCAACTAGACGCCCTACTGCCCCAAGCAAAACATAAGCGGGAACAAACTTCATGTGACTCAAGTTAGCTATACCTCTGAATATTGAACATGATGTTATTGTCAAGGGATTCAGCTACGGTCCTTCCTTTATGGCCCAACAAATTTCATAATTATTGGGGCTTTGAGCTCAAAATATTAAAACGTGTGTTATGATTCAATATGTTGATACACACAAAAGGTTTATTTGCTTTTATCAAACTTAATGAATTCTGTCTTCAATCTGTGACGTCAATTTAGGTCTGTCACAAATTATTAGGCTATACATTTCTTGAAAATAATATCCCCATTTTAAAAAGTGAAAAAAGTGGCATCTCAGCTAAGCAAAATGCGTCTTTAGTTGGGATTGAACATCTCGTTTACTTTGTTAAAATCGTTCACACATATCCTGTCCCTTTCACAACTTGGAAGGGACAGATGGATGCTTTAATAAGTTTAGATGTGGAGCTGCAGACATTAGTCTATTTAAGTACTCTACATAACGTTCCTTTTAATTAAAATGGTGACAATATCTTCAATATCAAAAGAACGTAAGCTTTTCAAAATGATGCAAGTAGGAAGCTGAAACACAGCTTCTTAATGCGCAGTAACAAGGGCTTTAAACTGATACGGGAGGTTAATTAACACAAACTGAAAATGGTAAGGAGGTAAACCTGTCGTTTTCTGTTTTTAGACCGTACATAAGATGGGCGTTATCTGTCTATCTAGTCTGTCAGATTATGTTCTAATTGTTCGAATGATCATTGTGTCCAAATGCATCCTTGACGTACCTATGAACAGGGGTGTAGCTATAGGGATGGGCAAGATGGCCGACTTGCCCACCGTATGTTCACCATGTACTTCTTGTGGGCACGCCATTTCGATATTTCGTCATTCCATTCTCCCTGGATGAGGGAAGCTTTCAACCTTGCCCACCGCCTATTATGAATAAGGAGGGTTGGCCTGAAATTAGTCCAGGGCTTTAATGCTCGGGTCCGCGGGACTCGGACTATTTCGAACCCGAGTCCGTATTTCGTCGGACTTGGAAATGGCCAAGAATGGGAGGTCCTGTATTCGAAATTGGCTCTGAATCATTAGGCAGCGTCTGAGCTAGGCCTTGGAACCGATTAAAGGCGAGTCCACACAAATGAAAGTTAAATTCATAAATGTTACTTAAGGATATACATTTTTTTATTGATGCACATCTCAACACATAAATGGTCACATTTACAGTCAACTAAACTACAGGGCGAGTCAGGGTATGAAACTACTAACTCCTAAAAAGTACCCGTTCTGATTGAGTGTAATTGCAAAATAGTACAGCGAGACGCTACTTTGGCAAATGGCAGAACTCGGAATTGGACCCGAATTGGGAGACCTGGAATCGGAATTCCTCGATATCGGTGAGTATTGGACTAGAGCTGGCCTTGAATGTTGGCCACTGGAATTGAAATTGATCCCGAATCGGATTGGAAGGACTCGGATACAGCCCTGAATTAGTCGGTGTCATATCGAAGAAGACGAACTTTGCTCTCCTCTGATCTCTTTATACTTTTACAAATACGTCAGCTGAAAAGTTTTGTTATCAACCATTGGTCACGGTGCTAATTTATACACATACTCTACCTTTGAGGTTTAGTCATTAGAACGACAAAATAACAAACAAAATTAAGAAAACCAATTGCGCATAAAACTATGATAAATTTACATGAAATGAGACCAGCGGATATTTCTCTGTATTATGTTAAAAAAAACTGTGCCATGGGCTAGTTTAATAGCATAGAGTAAGATATAGGAATAGAGTGCGCACTCCTATAATACCGCGTACGTAAATCCGCTCTGATTGCATGGGGACCACTGATCTACATGTCATTATATATAGGTGGAGGCAAGAAGCTATGCTGTGTGCGAGCATGTGTGTACAAACTGTATTGCGGCCGAGTCTCATGCGATCACAGCTGTTTCGGGGAGTGAGCACTCTAGTTCCTATATCCTACTATATGTAATAGTGAAATTTTAACAATTAAGTCCCTGTCTGGCAAGAAGATATAGCCTACTCCAGTCGTCAGTCGTTGCATTTCAGGTCAAGTCGCACCAAGTCGAGTTGCGTATCTCTCTAAGGCAAGTCAATGTGAAGTCCCTAGTCTTAATATATGCGACTCGAGTCCGCAATTCTGCGTTAACTTGTTTAAGATTAGATGTAAAAAGGAGTTCATAAAATTTGAAAATACATTTTAGTTTAGACGTTTTGTTTTTATTTTTCTTTGCATGTCTGTACGATTTTATTTCCCACCGCGCAATATCGCAATTTCTTCTCGACGACAAAAAGGCTATAACGAGCTTCAACTATTGCTGTGAACCATATTTGTTAGTTGAGTAGCTTTTACGTAACTTGGCAGCCAATTTTCATAGCATGTACAGTAAATACTGTACATGGTGGAAAACCGTTTCCAGTTTTAAACTGTGCCATGTTATAATTTTGTAACACGAGGAACGTTTAAATATCACCAGCCAATTTTCATAGCATGTACAGTAAGTACTGTACACAGATCAGTTTAAACTGGACATGCTATGTGTATTGGGTAAACTTGGTTGTTTAGGCAATTGTTCCATTCGAATTGTGGCTCTTCTCCCAAAGATGATGAGATTCCCCATTTTATCAAAACTAGTTCATAAGCCACAATAGTACATAACGGCACAGGCCTATATTCGATGTGACATTATCTTTTCAAGTTGTCATAGATCAGCCTGTAGCTTTGAGATAACGAGTACGGTACATAAATGAGTAGTCATGTGCTAAGGAATTGGTACAGTTAATCTATCGTTAATTAGTAATCTTACAAAAAAGTGTGTTGATTGCTAATTAAAATATTTTTTATCAAAGAAAACAAAGCAAATGTATTGTAAAACACTTTTGTAAACACTCCACTGTCGGTGACAAATGTCACTCACTGATAATTTTGTTTTACATGGCAACATGGCGCACTAAATACTACGTACAACCAGCCAGGGCATTCAGGGGGTTCGCGGTAACCCCATTTCCCACAGACCCCCTGTGGCTTTAACGGAACCCATCCGCTTTCCCATCCAGTTGTACTGTGATCGTATACTATCCCGAGAGGATACTTCATTTGGGGCTTCTCACCTGAAAAATGAAGCACATATACTGTCAAAAAAGGAGCAAACAAGCTTCACGACGAAAGACCCCTCAAACTGGCCGGAAAGCCAATCTACTTAAACGGTACAAAGCAAAATTTAGAAGTACGTCCTTACTTATCTCCCCGTAACCCTCCAGAGAACTACCCTTTCTCTTGAGCACCCCCTTAGACTTCCACCAAACTGTACTAAGACTGAATGATATCCACGCAGGAAAGTCTTCGGGGATTCTCAACTGAAAAATAGTATGTATGACTTGTCCCCGAGTTAAAGGAATTTACGTTAAGGTAATTAAGTTGTTTAAATAATCTTCAAGACTGCGGTAATTTGGGCAATAAACTTCCACAATAAGCAAAAAGAACCTATGCCGAAAACGGGTATTGAAGAAAGGGGGAGTTCAGGGTTCATGCGACCTACTCTTTTAGAGAACCTCCTTGTCACAGGGGCAATCTCACCCTCCGGCCTGTCCGCCATGTTACCTACCTTAACTGAGTATGGCTATCTTTGTCTAACACCAAAAGTCGGTTACAGGGTTTCTCCTAAAATGTTTGCGCTTGAACACGCAATTGCCCTAACTTTCAAGTTGCTCCAAGATCCACCTATTCATGTACCATAATGCAAATTTGTCCACTCGCTTACAAATTTTTAAGGGGAATGATCCGTTAGAGGTCCTACCGTCGGGCCTGGACCTAGCAACCAAGTAGGGGAACATTTTCTCCACAAAGCAGTTGATAGTTGACCTGTGTTTGCTCTCTAGGTTGTCAGGTTATTCAATACGATCCCAACCTTAAGGCGCCATTTGCGTGCACGTTGCAGGGTTGTTTCGTTATTCTTTCATACTATTTTGTATACAGGTAGCTAAAAAATGTCTGTATTCAGGGTCACCGAGAGGGAGGCGATGTGGTTAAAATGGCACGGGCCCTAGAAATTTTGGGGTCCCGGAAAATTAATCCATGCAAAATTTAATTTCCTTAATTGAAAAATATGGAAGAGACACAAGAATACAAATTTAGTATGTCTTTACAAATTTGTGATGAGCCAATTTTGCATCAAATTTTGTAGATACTCATCGCTCTTTCATGTAATCGGCACCCCTGCTAGTGACTATATTCTTCAAGATGTCTGCAGGATGGCAGTGGTAGTTTTGGCGAAAGCGTATCTGCTCATGGGGGGAGGGGGGCAAGGGAGTAAGAGTGTCCCTTCCGGGATCATGGCTTTGACCAGGAAGGCCTGCTCAAGCAACCGGGCTAATAAAGGTAAAGTATACATGATAACGAGAAGGCGAAGGGAGAGAGAACTTAAACGTTATGAATAACGTGCCTTGCAAAACGAAATGAAAAAATACGAATGTATCACAAATTTCATTTTTCCCGTGTTTCCTTCCCAACCACACATCGTTGATAAGTTTAACCAGTGGCGTAGCCAGCAGGGAGGTAGGGGGCAGAGATCCCCCTACAGAAATTTTGGGGACGCGATGGGCTACGGGATGGTATTGTGAGTGGGAGGAAGAAGGATGGCATCATGAGGTCTCATGACGCACTGTAAAAGATTTCTGCCACTCAAGCTGCCCTACAGGTCGTAATAATGAGAAAGACGGAAATAGCTCATTAAACTTGCGTTTTTGAAAACATTTGAAATTTTCTTTCATAGTACATTTCAAAAGTTATCTATAATGTTACAATTATTTACCATTGTCTCCTCTGTCAGTATGTCATGTCTATGGACAGCAAAGACAAAACTACATTCGAGGAAAAAGTGACGAGATAATATTTAGCCATGGTCCCTCCGCTTACAGTTTTCGTCGACACTGATGAGAATATGAGGGTCGTCGCCAGGAAATTTTTAAAGAGATAAACACTGTTAAATGTGATTTTCTAGCATCTGGCTTTAAAATAATTTACAAACTTTATATCGCACCCGAAGAGCGAATGTTAGACCTACGCGCCCGGTTGACTTCATTTCATCGCCTATTTAGGCTAATTTGGGAGCTCAGTTAGAGGAAACCTTTTGGAATCATGTGAATTCCCCGGTTAAATTTAACAGACCTCTTATGAATTCGCGAATCGAGTCACATCTGGCCAACACTATTTGACTTAAAAAATTCTGGGCAATTTTGCCCTACTGAAATAACACAGGGACTAGAGTATTGACTCGAGTAGTGACTCGAGTCCCTAAAATAGCTCCAGTTGACCTGACTGCAAAGAAAAGAGTGACTTGGTTACATCTCTGAAATTTAATATCTCATCTTTTTTCCAAAACACCCCCTGTCTCGACCTTAGAGGTCATCCCCCCGAGTTGCTCAAACACCCCCATAGGACGATAACGCCCCCGTTGGGAACCACTGACTTAGATTATCTGGTAATGGAATCTTGGGATTTTTATCCTATATGAAACAAAATTTATAAAATGCAACGAAAATATGCGGCCCGGTCGTCGAAGAATTTTGTTTTGTCCACATGTACTGGGAAATTTCTCCTCAAGTTTGAGGCAAACCATTGAGGCGACTGACTACCATTGGCGATTCACACATTTTCATTTATTCGTTTCATCTCTTCCACTTAATAAGGGAGTAATAGCCGTCGAAATCACAGGCGTAGCCAGGTTTTTGGTGTAGCTGGCAAAGTCGACTCAGTTCCCATTCTTGACGGCCGTCCTGGGAAGGGGTGTCCCCCTCCACTTTTGAATTTTTTTTTTCTGTCTCGAAGGGCTTAGATGCAAAATGGTGCTATAGTTTACTTCTTTGTTCACCAGATCACAGTGTTCTCCACAGGGTCTTTTAGAGGGGCAGCCCCATCTCCGAGTGAAAATGTTTGCAGTCCTCCAAAAAATTTATCCGCCCCTCTTAAAACCCACCCTCAAATTTTTTCTCATAATATTTTTAGCAATTAAATTCTATTGTTAACGAATGCCCACACGGTTCGCATATATTTATTTATGGCTATAGCCTCTGGTGGCATTGACAACCAATAAGTTTTCGGGATTTGTTCATTTTGTTTCAAAATCAGGATAAGGGTTCGAAAACAAGGTTATAGGGTTCAGTCCCCAAGGCATAATCTGTTGTAAAAAGGAGAAAAAACCGGCCGGAACACTGTTTCAAGAAGCTATGACACATTAACATCCGAGGTTTTGATTGACTTTTCGGAGGCCTATTGCCAATGCGTCAGCACATACAAGCGAACAACTCGCCGATGCAATCGAAGATGAAATTACCGGCCTTAATCAACAGTAAACCGTACAGCCACGTTTGCATAGATTAGTGGTTCTTCGCCCCCTTTCACCGAATTGGGTTGGCAAAAGCTTTCCCGATCTATAACATAGCATTGCTAGGCATGAAACGACAAAAATAAAATCACATGTTGAACGAAAGGGTACGCCTAGCCTACACATACATCGTTTGTACGTGTAGGTCCAATCCAGGGTAGCAAAACAATGGTGTGGGACTCAAAAGGCTGGGGCGCTCTTGTGATGGCGAATACTTAAACCGCGATTAACGCAAGCGTGAATGCTTGATCGTGGTCATAGTAGGAGAAACGCTTTGAAATTGGACGTCAGGGCCTCACGGAAGTGTGGAGCGCCTCGAGCCTGTAATGGGAGTCCACGGGCAACGTTTCAGTGGGGGAACCAAGGGGAAAAGCCCCCGGAAGTTCTCGGGTTTTTAAGAAATTGTCGAATCAAGAATAAAGCACTGTAAGTCAAATTTTGATTATCTTCCGATTACCTAATGACCTTAAATGCGCAGTGAAGAGATTACAAAAATTCCACCTTCTACCATTTGGTATTTCAATAGTTAATAGCTTTTGAAATGACAACCGGATCAATCGGGAACCGACAGTCGCACTTGATTGATTCCAACCGGATTTATATTATATAGCCTATTATATTCGTTCAAACCGTATGCCGCATTGCACAATTTAGTAACTTAAAGGTTGTGTTCATGATCGACGAACGAAAGTAGCGTAGGAAACAAGGGTATTCCTTTCGATTTTTACTACAATATTTTAAATTTTTTAATCGTTTAGATTTTTTTACAATATTTTAAAGTGTTCCTAACGTCTAAAATTTCAAAAACATGTTACAAAGCTTGAAAATGAATCCAAATGGTCCAGTTTTCATCTTCACAGGACTTTCCTAAGTTACGATATAAAATGTAGCTTATTTATTTACTTAATTTAGAATGGTGGTTTGCACAATAATTTGTGACGTCATTCTTGCACTACTCAAATTACTGTCTTTGTTTTTTGAGTCACCTTGTGCCACAGTATGACCACTGTCTTACTGTTATAGTGTGACTTGACTATGCAAGCCGTCTTCGTACGACATGCTATGCAAGAATACAGTCAATTTTTCAAGGTCATATACGTATTTTTATTTTAAAAATGGAAACAAAAGCAGGTAATTTGAGTTGTCCAAGAAGGACATCACAAATTATTGCACAATCGACTCACATTTCATATCTAAGCAACGCAGTAAGCTATGAAAATGGGAATTGGATGAATGAAATTTATTTCCCAACCTCTAAAATATATATTCTTGTAATTCTAGACTTGAGGTACACTTCAAAGTTTATTATTTTTTAGATCTTTCTTCGAGAAGTTATCGTATGGATTCGTATACTAGTTATACCCGCCGTTGCGTTCACTCTACATACGGGCACTTTCCCTTCTGCATATAATTTGCACACTTTACTTTTGTTAAGACTCGTTAATTTTCCTAACTTATAAAGGGTAACTAAACTAATCAATATTGCCGCTGTAATTTTCAACGGGCCACTTTACGTGCTGCCAAGTTTGAAGGCCAAACCAACAAGCAAAAAAAAAAAAATTATTTTATTGGAAATCGCAAAGAAAGTAAACGAGTTACATATATACAATAGACTTCTCCATGTATTTCAGTATTTACAACAGAAAAGGAATAAAAGATTTGCAGTTGACTTAGAGCCAAGAACTTAAGAATAGTTTTTTCTAGTTTAACTAGCTTCATTCAGTTTGTACAATAGCTTTAATTCAAATTTATAAAGACCAAAGTAATATAAACCTTCACCCTCTAGAAATAAAATTTCAGAAGATCAAAACTCTTTACTGTTTTCCTGTTCCACACATCTGTAAGAAATATTTACTGAATTTTTTTCCCCTTTTCTTCCATAAAGTCATTTCAAGAAGTAAAAAGTACCATAGTTTCCATAAAATCATGTTTTCAAAACTCAGTTTTAACCATATGTACTATAAAAATCCGTCTATTTGTAATCCCGATTCAAAATAGTCCATTTTTAGTCCATTCTAGTTACACAAACCTCTGATATAAATTCATTTCAATATTAAAGCAGACACATGCCAAGCTTGACTCTTTAGATTGTTTCTTGTTCACTGATCGACCAATCAATCGATTAATCAATCAATTAATCAGTGTGTTCCTTTCTGGAATTCATACTGTTATCATGTGTACACATATGCTGTAAATATGTCCCAAACTTCACCAAGCTGTTGACATGTAATTAAAACACATACCAGAATACATCTCTACATCCACTTTTGGTTTCATCACTCTGTAAATAGCTGAACTCCACCACGAATAGCACTTTCAAATAACCAACTTATCCTTCTTAACTGGACAGTTCCTCTCCAGCCCCCAATAAGTGAGAAAATAGGCTTCTTCAATATGTAATCCCATACTCTAATCGAGGAAACACATTATCTTTACAATTTCTGGGAGGACCCATCCCTTTTTTACCATGATTACCAAACAGTATCCAGATACCTGAAAGACATCTATCACCCTTCTGCCATCAAATTAAAACCAATTAACACCTAAATTGTCATCGATAGCAATTCTCACTTGATTATTTAACTTATAACATCACTGCAGAATATGTAGCACATGGTACACCTTCAGTGGTGCCACCCATGGCCTTTACCCCCCCCCCCTCCCCCGCAACCTTGAACTCCAGTCCACTCTGGTACAAAAGTATACAGCTCAGAGGGGAAGTATGTGTACACATTCTCCCAATGTTCCCCCACTCCCCCTCTCCCCTCCCCACTCCTCCTCTCCATCCCTCCTCACCTCTCTCTCCATCCCCTCCCCCTCCCCACCACTTTTGAAATCCTGGTGGCACCACTAACTTACCTTTCAGTAACATTACTTCCATGATAATTTTGTCACGTCTTTTGCTAGCAGTGTCTCAGTAAAGGCTGGTTACTGCATACCTTTAATGACAAGAAATCTCAGAACCCTGAACTTTGATATTTATGTATAACTGTAAAAAGTATCCCAGGGTATTTACACTTCCCTTGTAACAGCATGAAAACCCTCCATTGTCGAAATTTAATTTTCTTTCATTTTAAGATGTTGTGCAAAAATCAATACATGAAATGAAATGGAAATAATCTCTTTCAAGAATATTCCTTACAAAAATCTGATCATGGTTTATACATAATTCATATCCATACATTTGTTTTCAGGTAACCAAGGCATTTTGGCAAAACATTCACACATCCACATTTTAAATTCCATTACACACATAACTTCAAAGCAAGTGTTACATTAAAATTACATAGTAGCTGCTACATAGTGTAATTATCATAGGTATCTTTCCAGTAAAATGTTTTTCTTTGGCAAATCCATTTTTTTAAAGTTTTTCTTAAAAAAAAAAAGGAAAAAATAAAAACACACACACACAAAGCTGCTTACAAAGGAATTTTTTCTGAGCCCCATGAGAGCGCTACGGAAAGAAAAAAACTGGCATACCAGAAACATATTTGTACATCCAATAGTTTTAAATAGAAGAAAGGATGTTGCTGTAAATCAATATCAATAAAATCAACTTTCACCAATATACATAGCATCTTTTATCAGAACATACGAAAGACCTGCCTCTCGTAACTGTGGGAGTCGAGCCATAAATAAAAAGCCCAGATACTCCTATTCCATTTACACGTATAGCACAAGAGACCTGAGTAAAGAGTCTAATTTAAAGGTTACATTGTCATGAATACTAAAAAGCATCTCCTCTCACATATCCCATTATAGTTATGCACTTAACAATTGACAACTCATCCCACCTACCCTTAACATCATCAGTCGAAGGTGGGTAAGTGACAAACAACATAGTAGTTACTCACATTTAAGTCAATAAACAAATACTGACATTTACTAGAGGGTGAGTCATTTTACCTCCGAATGTCAGTCACTTTTGATGACCCATGGGTCAGTCATTGTTGGTCAATTGTTCCACTGAGTACAGTAGTGTATGGATACTGTAAGTCACTTCTATGACTGACATGTCTGTTAAAAATGCATGCTGAGCTTAACATCTGTGACTGAGAGGTGAGTCATTCTGCACCAGACTTCAGGCCAGAACTGTGTCAATGTGTATGGACTGCTGATACACCAGTCAACAAAGACTTACCTTCATTAAGGGGTGAGTCATTCACCTGATAAGTATATCAGTACACTGTAAATGTTACTTAATCATCACTCTTGGCAAATGCACACTGCACTACATACTGTACAAAAGACTGAACCTACAACATTCTTCCATTCCCTTGACATGACTAAAAGGAAAAACTGATTTTCCAAAAAATATGCACAAAAGACTTTTGGACAAATTCTGAAAAGTAGCAGAAGTTTTGTGATCATGAGTCTGAGTAACAGAGGAGAGAAAGGAAGCCAAGTATGGTAAGAGAACTCCATGACACAGAAAGTACATTCCCATGCTACTAGCTATTTTGCAGAAAGAAAATTATCCACTTAACATAAACTAGCAGAAGACAAGGTGTAGATATTCAGAAAAATGAGAAAACTGATCAAAATTTACTAATTATTTTACTTCATCATACCCTCACCAAGGAATAACATCTCACACAAATGGCAATGAAACCATGACCCTTGCTTCAAGTTTCCCAAGTATATATATACACACAAAATGGCTACACCTCACGTGACCATCACTTGTCAAAAACATCTATGAAAAACCATTAATAAACAAATGTTCCCTGATGTCCAAAGCTGCTCCTATATATTACCTGTATGGGTTACAAGCATACCCTTTCATCAATAAAGGCACAATTCTTATGGTACACAATTACAAGTCACATCCAAACAGTCCTCTTCAAGTCAACACATAAAAGTGTCGGCACCCATGTTACTGTCTTCGGTACCATTTACCAGTCATCTTTTCCAGGAAGCCCTGATCTTTCTGCATGAATGGTTGGGTTTGATTTAGCCAGTGGCCTGAGGCCAGAAAGTTTTCATGCCGGAAAGTAAGAATTCTAAGAGGTACACCCAGTGGGCCAGTTCATTTTTAGGCTAGGCCTAATATACATTAAGAAGTTCAGCCAGTTAAGTGTCTGGATGGGCCAGTAGCTATGCACCTATTCCAACCATAATATCAATAATATTTGCATTTTTATATGCGCCAATATCTAGGCAATCCTAATCAACGGTGCAGCACAACACTACCCCTGCTCAACGATAAATCATCCTGGAGACAATCCCTCCAGTGCAGTAGCAGCTCTAACGGTGTGCCCGAAGACAATTTACCTCACAGGTACCCATTCAACCCCTGGGTGGAGGGAGGCAACTAAGATAAAGCATCTTGTCCAAGGACACAAAGTAATGACCCAGCAGGAGTGGAACCAGCAATCCTTGGATCACAAGTCCACTACTTCAACCAATAGGCCACCACACTCTCTCACCACCATACTGGCCCCGCTGGCTAGCATAAAGAAAATTCCAAGGTCATATTCTGGCGGGTGGTGGTGGTGGGGACGGGGTATTAGTGGGACTGACATGGGTAGCATCAGTAATATATTTTCTCTCCTTAAGGGCTAAACATGTTCTCTCCCGTGCATCTACCACAGCTAAAATAAACGCTGAATTTTTTTTTATCTTAACCCACTACATGTTTAATACAAATGTTTCGTCCTTTCAAAGTAATTGCAGTGATAATTAATGAAGAAGATACCATAAAGACACCTCTGATTTTATGTTGCTTACATAAATGATTCTGATCCACACTACTTTCTAACATACCAATAATTACACACTACCATTTTGCTATATCCATGGTAACTGTGCTGCCCCCCCCCCTCCCCCCGGTTGTGGATTTCAAATCCCTTGTTTTAAGATGACTATATTTCATCTTTACCTTTGAAACTCCCTGGTCTTGCAAGATTAACAAATTAATGTTTCAAACTTTTATGAATTTCTACATTTTTAGTACAACAGGAATCTAGCCCTGTGAGCATATTTGGTTCCATGATATGTAGAAGATTATGGAATGAACATACCAACTTAATTATTTAAATCACTATTTCATTGAATTAAAATAATGTCTGCTTTCAGCAAACTCCATAAATGATTCCTTTGAGGAAATATCTGCCTTTTCAATTAAAATCTATTTCATAAAAATCTCCTCACCAATTGTAAAATCTTTTTTGTTTAAAAATGATACTATCTTTAATAAACAAAGAACTTTTTCTCACAGTTTACCTAAATGTATACCATTCATATAGCATGGCCACACTTTTAACTCTGAAAGTTCTCTGCTTCCGCTTCCCCTCCCCACAAAAAATATTTCAAAATTTACATTCTCAAAACAATTCTTTCTAAATTTATATATTTTTTTAATTTCAAATAAAGTATCTAACTTAATAAACAAGACAATGAACTACATAATCACTGTATACATTCTGTTGAGTGCATTATTTAAATTATGTATAGAGAAGTCTTAC
Organism: Holothuria leucospilota; assembly: GCA_029531755.1. Lineage (NCBI taxonomy): Eukaryota > Metazoa > Echinodermata > Holothuroidea > Aspidochirotida > Holothuriidae > Holothuria > Holothuria leucospilota. The sequence continues at coordinate 2,756,875 of CM055967.1, read as the reverse complement.
TTTTACTTTTTGACGTTACCTTGTATACTTCAGAAAATTCAGTATAAAATCCGACCACACAAGTACATAAAATATATGAACACAAGACAGTGTGTAATATTTTAATAAACATTTTATCTCTATGTTACAACCAATGCTAGGAGGTTTATGCAATTTTATTAAGAACTATGCAACCACATAGCAATTTAAAGGAAACATTTCATAGCCTATCAGAAAATCAACAAAATTAAGAACAGTTTTTTATTTTGCCAGATATTTTTTTTCATCATTTGTGCACAACTGAATTCTTACTAGGAAAATTTTCAAAACCCCTTGTCATACTTTAAGATCTAGTTACTTCCAAGCATGACATTTGGTCCACTTTTTTCTTCTTGACTAATTCCTTGATGAGCAAAAACATTACTGACCAGGAGCTTCTCCAAACAGCGGTAGTCCAGATCCCTTCCCAATTGCTGCCATGCACCCCTTATTTACCAGTGTTGTTAAGAGTCATGACTTGAATCACTGATTTTCAAAAGGGAAATGACTCGAGCAATTGTATCATAATTTTCCTCATAGAAATAATACAATGACTCGAGTCAAATTGAAAGTAGTAAATGACTCGACTTGACTGCAAAAGTGAGTGACTCATTACAACACGGCCCCTTACTAATAGTCGTGCCTGATTGGAATTTTATCTCCCAAAAACAATTCATTAAAACAAGCCAAAGGTTCTGATGAAGACAACACATCAATTGACAAAAGTATAACATAACTGACAAAGAACAAACATCGACCTGGAGGTCACAGAACACAAATTCATTCTCACAAAGCCTCCTACTGATCAATACAAAGCAGATGTATACATATGTTTTATGTTGTAGAATACTAATAATAACAATACCCATCAAAAGAATCCCTCCTCTGGTGGGCTAGCTCTCCATATCACTTCTTCCTTCAGATAATCAGAAAGACTTCCTGCTCGGTATGTGAAAGAGACTTTGCAAGTCATCTATACAAAAAAAAAAAGTACACTCACATCAGCCATCTCACCTGTCCCTATTTGTAGGATACGGTGCCAAAACAAAATGTCTTGCCAAAAATTCTGATGAGCAATTTATGCATAGCTTTAATTTCAAAGAAAACACTACAATTTTACCAAAGTCTAATCATGATAGCTTATGTATTTCAGCACACTTGCACTATTCAATATGTCATTCCTATTCAAAATAATTAAAATAAAGCTAATTTGTGCTCAAACATTGCACCACTTGAGCGATGCATATGCTATTCTACAATTTAAATTGTTTCACGCACCCTTCCCCTTACACCATTCTGCAGCCCAACCATCCAGAATGTTGCAATGAACAATTGACCTGATTAAATAACTTACACCATTCATGCATTACAAAATAACATTTAACATGATTAGGACACAGGAAAACAGAGTAACTTGTTTCCTATGGCCAAAAAAAAAAAAAAAAAGAATCTTCTCAAGAAGTATACTATACCCATTACAATGATCAGATAGACTTGATAAATTTGCATGTAAATGGCCTTCAAGATAAACATTACAGAGACAAACCGAGGACTTACTCAAGCCCCGTGTACACCGTCAACATTTTAGGACACGTGTCGACAAATGTTGCTGACACACCTGGACACATAAATTTTGACCTTGTATACACTAGACACACGTCGTGGACACATGTTGCGACACACTTGAGCAACATGTTGTCAAAAAAGGCGGGAAAGCAAGATTTTGGAAGGAAGATGGAGGAGGATTCAGAAAGAAAAAAGATCTGTTTTGGGAGTAGCTGAAATAATATTGGCAATTGTACATGGGGTCCACGTTCCCCAAGGGGGTCCAGCAGTTTCCCGCCCTGATGTGCGCCCCACCTACCCCCTACACCAACCAGGGGTGGCACCAGGATTTGCTCGAGAGGGAGGCAAAGCTCCCCGACGCGGGGGGGGGGCAGTAACCCGAAGCCTCCATGAGGACGATAGAGTGCCGAAACGATGTTTGAAGCTAAATTTGGATGCTCGAAGTGCCCCGAAAATTTCGGGCCCGAATTGCAAAAATTTGAAGAAAGTTGAGCTTTTACCCATAAGAAATTTTTGAAAACATTTGAGTTTTCAACCAAGAAAATTACAAAAATTTGGTTTCATATTGAAGAATTTGCCCTAATTTGGACCAAAATTAAGTCAATCGTAGGGCAACTGGCTAATGGCGGGAACTACATATTTTATCGTATTCCCCACCACCACTTGGCGTTACCACTGACATCACCACGTACATTTTTTACGTTTTCTTTCTTCCCTCTCTCCCTGTTCTTATTTTTACTCTTTGAATGTTTCCATCACAAAGGGAGGGAGCTAGCCACCTGGGTCTGCAACTAAGGAGGAGGGTTCTGACAGGTGGTTCGGAGGGGGGGCCTTTCGATGGATTTGATGGAGAGGGCATGGTGGGGGAGGAGGAGGGGTAGTCGACATGGGAGCCACAAAATGGCAGTTAACACTGGGGAAAATTCCATATATCCCATCGGGCACTCCTCAATTTCTCGACGAGAACGACAAACTTCACCAAAGGGGGGAAGGCTTCCCCGACTGAGCATAGCCCCCAGGGCTCTCTGGCACCACCCCTGATTTTTAGATGGCTGGTTCAGGCCTGCGGATTTCACGCGAATGATCGTTCGCGGTCGCGTGTTGGTTACGTGACCGCCAAACCACGTAACCGAAAAATCGGTTACGATGTCCCATTTGGCACTCAAATTCAACTTTTCTGTGACCTAAACTTTGAACATTCATTAAGAGGCATTTTAAATTCGATTAGGAGATATTATCTGATAAAATACAGACTACCAATTGCGACATTTTTCTCACATTGCTCTTGCCTCATACCACAAACCATAAAATAGATCGCATGAGGCTCGCACCTTGCAGCACGTGCTATCGCAAATTGCAATAGAATCTTTTCCCAATAGGAATTACAAAGGATTGCGGGACAGAACTTTGGTGTGCATCGTTTTTTGCCACAGCAAGATGCCATTGACAACAACATCGCCTACCAGAACTCCATTCCACAATCCATTGCAATTGCTATTTGGAAAAGGGTCTATTGCCGAGTCCACACTAGCTGACTGGTATCACGCACTACGGCGACGACCTGTCCAGCCATGATTCCCAGTTGTACACAATGCAGATACACTGCACAAGCTGTGATTTCAGTCCCACTGCATTGACTTCGCACATAGCGCGATATCATGAAAGAGATAGGAGGGCTAAAATAGCCAACATGTAGGCATAGGAAACAATTTGTTATCTCTTTGTCAAATCTGGAAGAAAAATCGTACGTATTTGTTTTTAAATTCTTGCTAGGATCCATGAGTCGGTATAGGCTCAATTTCTACTTATACTAAAATATGTTAGGCTAGCGTAAGTCCTAGTTTCAATAAATCTGAATAGTTAGTTTCGTAGTGAGCTTCATCTCTAAAAATAACGAGAGTAGACCTTACAAAAACATTGCGAATTTCTGTTTGGGAGTCTCCTACGCATGTGTCTCTAATACTTTTGAAAATTTATGGCGAATTTATACGCTAGATACCTCTCCACATCATTATAGCTTCTCTTCAGCAAATACACTCATTTAGTGTGTGAAAAGCATCGGTCATTCAGAAGGGCGTAGGCTCAAATTTTGGGAATAAAATCCAGGTGTTTTAGAAGTTTAAAAATTTATTTGTCATATGATCGGTCACAAAAAATAGTAACCAAGCATTTTGGGGGATTTTGTCTGCAATTTTGCCAGCCTTTTCGGAGTTATTTGGGGAATGTGTTCACACTCTTTCTTATGGACCCTGTGTACTGTACTTGAGGCAAAAAGTTGAAACCGTGTACATCCAAATTTTACCAATATCCGAAATACATACGGTCAAGATGTGTTCCGATAAATGGGGTTTTACTGTACTCCAAACCATATGCTGTTACCTCATGACATGGCATCAGCACACACATTTACAGCATCATGTCATTTTGAAATATTGTTTTTCATATAAGTTGAACACATGTTGTGCACTGTGGCATTGACAGTGCAAGTGATCGCTCGTACACCTACATACTATACAAAACTCACTGTGGTAAACTGTCACAGAGTCATGTTTTCTTTATATTGGGAATACGCAAAAATGGGTTTTTGAGACTCAACAAAATGGGTTACGTTAGGTTACCTGTATCAAAAACCACGTAACCTAAAAAATGGTTACCATGAAATCTGAAATCCTCAGGCCTGCTGGTTGTATACAGATTATAGTTGGGTGGACTTTTCATAGCAGGGGGAAAAAGACTAACTTTGAAATTAGCTGGGGCCCGCCATGCTATTACACCAACTGGAGAACACTGATACATACTCTTGCCCAAAAGTAGAATATTTCCAAACCGGTATCAGGATCCCCCTGAACAATTGCCCACCTCCCTCGTCAATTCCCCTTTGGCAATTACCCTGGTCATATTTCCCCATCCCTTAAAATAGCCCCCATGACAACCACCCACTCGAGTGACTTGCCGGGGGCTAATTTCATAGGCCTACAAGAAAGCTCACGAGAGAGCCTGAAATGTCTTCAAGTTTCTCTATTTTTGCAGGATGAATACTTCAGTTCCTTTCCTACCGGATACACATCACAATTGGAACACATCTTTTCAGCAACATGATCTAAACTGCCCCCCCTCCCCCCAAAAGAAAAAATTCTAACGTGTTAAATTTGTAGGGTGACATCCTCCACGGATATTCCCCTTGAATTAGTGGTGTGCTACCTACAGGTGGCTCAGCTGCTGATTCAAATACGATTTCTGATTGGTCAGAGCTTGGACACATGCTGCCGGAAAATTGATTTTGAATTATTTGACAACATGTGCTGACACATGTTGGGACACATGTTGTCAACTTTTTTTGCTCTGTACACACTTTCAACATTTACGGTAACAAGGTGTTGTAGCAACTTGTGTCGACACGTGTCCTGAAATGTTGAAAGTGTACACAGGCCTTCAATCTTCACCTCTATTGACAAGTACTGTAAACTTCTAAAGAAGGGTTTTAACACCTCAAAGCCCTGCTTGAGGGATATTTCTTAAATACCTTGGGATAACATCCTCTAGATAGCACATCACACTTAGGTTTTTTTGTCCACAGGCCACAGCTTTGGCAAAGAGATAGCACCTTTCAATCCATCTTACATAAACAAAACACAAAAATGTTTTCCAATGGTAGGCATTCCTTTCTTTTTTTAGATCTCTTCAGGACAGACTACTATTCAAAGAAACACCTGACACAAACCTTGTTTTACAAGATTAACCAAATTGCATGAATGCCCAAAAAACAAGATAACCATCTTTAACAACTGGAAACAGAGCTGTAATTAGATGTGATTGTATCTTGCAACTCTCAGTTTGCTAAGGTAAGTGTCTAATCTCTGACAAATGCAGATTACACCATTATACTCAAAGGCTTCAGTCACAGAGGCCTACCACAAGCAATGTCTCCATAACAGAGGCTCACAGAGAGTCAGATACAGCACATGAAGCAAGAGACATTTCAGGCCAAACTATTCCCCCATAGAGGTATAAATCTAGCAGCCATTCCCAAGCCATGCAGGGAAGGATATGTGACTCGAATCGGGAGTCACCACTCCTGGCCAATAACAGAGTATACAACTCCACAACTCCCTTTGAAAAGCAACTCAAGTGAAACTATAGCTATTTTCAAACCTTGAAGTCATACATATGTATGTTTTACAAGCCTGACAATTTGTGTTTCTTTCCTACGTTTAGTCGGGTACTGAGAGGAGGATACAACTAGGTTCAAAACAAATCCTTATTGCAACTATAAACTTACTTTTACTGTTCTCAACTTGGTCCTGGAAGCAAAGAAAGAAACATCAAAAAAAGTTCTTCAACTCAAACTCCTCAACTGGAAAGAAAGTAGCTAGGATGGTATGGCCTGAGAAACTGTTACCGTTAACAGCGGCATGACTCTCTTGACAGTCTCTGGCAACTTGGAATTCAATATATGCCTGAAGAAAGAAAATGGTAGACGGTAGACAATTAAACATTTGTCCTCTCCTAATTTAGGCATGACTTTGAAACATTTTAATCTCTTCCTAACAAATGTAACAGAATTTATTTATTTATCGTAAGCCAAAGTGTGAGTGCATACTGTTTAAGCATTATATCATAATGGTACTCCACATTTGTACAAAAATGCCCCTCTCAAAGGGTTTACAATAAGCTATAAGGGGGTAAAATGTTTAGGTGATCTACAAACAAACAACTTTAGGCAACAGGCACCTACAGCCAGATTTACACACAACTGATTAAGCTGTTGCCTAAGTAAGAATATTTACAAGTTGAATGTACCCCTGCTGCAACTCTGACATCATCTGCTACGTACCTTACCCTTCCCTGGTCCAGCCTTTGGCACTTCAATACTTGACAATGGTCCATACATTTCACACTCTTCCTTGATTTCATTAAAAACCTCTGTATTGTGCAAAAACAGACAAAATTATCTCTAAACATTAGCAATGTACAACAAAAAAAGACATACAATAACATGGAAGTATTTAAAATACAATGTACTTGAATTTTTCAACAATCTAGGTCTAAGATACGGTGGCCGAATAGATTAAAACCCTTGTGTCAATTCCAAAAAGGGTTCCCCTCAAAGGTGGGTAACATTTAGCCCAAAGCCTGTTTTCATGCCACCTGACAAACTGTCAATTGCACTGACAGTAAAGATAGGTGTAAAAATCCTCTGTTCCTTCTTTCAAACTGGAGAAATTCCAGCAGCAGATTTATTTATACACATATGATAAACCAACCTATACCATAACACTGCAATTACTCAAACAAATCCTTCCAATGACAAATTCTACATTTCACATCTGCAGTCAGTTACGTGTGCAACAACATTTTTGCGATCCTTCCCGACACTTTGAAGCCTACCCCTGATATCAGTCCTACTGAAGGCAAGACAACAAGTATATGTGGAGACATTTCACCAGAAGTGTGGGAGGTCTTTGCCCTGAATGTTTACCTTATTGGCAAATACTAAAGACATGAAGTTTGCTCTGAAAAAACTTCATTTTTGTATTCTGATGCTGATAAAATGTTTACTCAGGTGAGGGGGATGCTCCCACGTAGACCCCCTTCCTGCCCCACATCATAACATACTCCATGGGTAAAACATTTATAAGAGAGACATAAGCGCACAACTTCCTAGTCAACAACACTAGAGCAGTGCTACTGTATATATCTTATGATTAACCAAATCTCCTGCCATGCCGATGATCACTGTTCATGTACAGTACTTTGTATGAGCACTAGCACAAACCTTCAAATTCAGCTGCATCATAACTGTCCACATCATCAGGGACATGATGAAGACGAAGTACTCTTGTAGGCAGGAGAACGTCTCCTTCACCTGGTTTCAGTTTGTGGGTAAAGAACCTGTGTTTGAGGCACTGGGCTGAAGTCAGCCGGTTCCTTGGATTACACTGTAATACCCTGTAACAAGAATCAACAAATTTATTTTCACAAGATATTAACTTTGGTTTCAGCCATCTTGACTCCAATAATCAGAAATAAGAAATACAAAAAGAGTTGTAGTTTCATCTTGTATTCTTCAAAAATATTTTCGATCCTCATCTAGATTATCCTCAGTTAGACTGACAGTCAGAAGCACTGACATACAAACTCTGTTACTACACCACGTGGACTGTATCATTTAGTCAAGATGGCTGAAACCAAAGTTAATATCACTGGAACGACTCTGTCTACAATTAACAGAATTCTGTGGAATTCCAAAATAATATTTTCACAAGAAACTTCCTTTTAGACTGAGGACCACATCCAGTATTAACACAGATCTTCACCTAGCCCTACACTTCACTGCTTTGCAGTCCCAACTCAACTCGACTGTCCTGATCTAGTTTCTGAGAGCCAATGTAACTTTCATGATTGAGCATGCCCACTACAAGTCTGGCTACCCTGTTTGAATGTGGTTGCACAATGATATTTGAGAACCTTCCTGCCACTTCTTACCTGAATGGTCAAATTGTACCAACCTTATGAATGTTAAAGACCCTATTCTGGGAAAACACACATACAGTATTCCTTTTTCCCAACCAAAGGTGACATAACTAAAACTTGCTTAAACTGGTGATAAAACTGGCAGTCACCATCATAGACCAACCCATACCATGCAACTACTGACAACATTACAACAGAGTTAAGCTGTGTCATCCAAAATCCCATAGTGTGCAACTAGCTAAACTTGTGAGGATGATGTTAGGCAGGAGAAGCAAATTAAAAATACCCTTTTGACCATTATGGTTTGTTTTCCATTGTAATTTTGTGTTTTGTTTAACAATGTTATCTTCCTTACTACTACATTTCATTCCCTAATATACAGTACCTTAAACTCTTCAGAACATAAACAGTATAACATTTAAACTTTTTCATACTTACTGCTTGAGAAGGTCCCTCAAATCCGCCAAAACCTTACGGAATTTGGGTGATTTATCTTGTTCCCTTGTTTTGATCACTGTATCAATCAGCGGCTCGCACTCACACTTCTCCTCTACACCATCCTGCTGTGGAATGTTCAAGGAGAAGAAACGTAAACACAATTATCATGACCATAGCTCCAAGTTTACACATCAAAACTTGCAAACAGCAAGTGAAATTTTATGACTGGGAGTACAAATGTATGCAAGCTTCAAAGTGCTCCATCACAGAAATACAGGTTTTACAGAAAGTATGCGGATAAATATAAAGGAGTTTAGAGGCTGGTGCCAAGAAAATACAGCTTGAATATAGACATGACCCACAGTACAGGGTATAAAGTGTTCTACTTCAAGTCATTCACAAGGTACAGTGCTTCAAAGTCTATGAATAAGCTATGACCTGTACCTGCCTTGGAAAACTGTTCTGTTCATTAATTTTGAATAAATAAAAGAGATGTGGTTTACAGTATCACATGTGGGGTTTACGTAAGTGGAACAGCAGTTTAAAGGTAGTATCATGCTACTAAAAGCATGAGACCAGGGGAACCACTTAATTGCTCTTAGGGAACCCCAGGGGTAGAGAGCCCTCAGCTTTGTTGTATTTACCATTTTCCATCCTAGGATGAAGTGTCCTTTACTAAAGTGTTATAAATTTTTGAATCCAAGTCCTCCTGACAAATGGCTACATGAATGAGCAACAGACACCAGAAACAGCTACAGTAATCATTATCTAAGATATCTGCATTCAAATATTGATCCATGGCAGAAGACTTACAAGTCTAAATGATATTCTGACATTTCATGATTACTTCATGGCTGAGATTTTCTGTTTTTCTTGGTATTTTATTTTGTGACTTTGTACTACTGTACAGTATACTGTACTGTACGTCTCAGAATCAGAATGCAAAAATGACAATTTTCAGTGTCCAGAGTTTTAAGCAAATTTGAAGTGGATCACTGTTCACTGGAGTATATGAAAGCAGACTGTAAAGAATAACACTTAAAATGGTGAAATTAAGAGAGATCATGACATAATAGTCTTGTCAAAAGTCAGTGTGTTTGGAAAATGGCAGATGTACTGATAACAAGTACATAAAAAGATGTGAATTTTGGCATACACTTGCTAATTTTGCTCTGCTTTGCAACATCTTCAATAAAATCACACCCTACCTCTTTTAAACCTCAGCACTATTAATGCAAGTAATTAGCTAGGCAATTAGTTCCAGGGGGTAGGCAGTGGAGGGATGGGTCGGGGAAAGACATTTTTCAAAAGATAGAAATGTGTTAAGATAATACTAATTTCTCTCTCAAACAATTTCTAAGATAAGTATAAATTTTTTTTTAGGGACATCACCCCCTGACCACATACCCCTTACTTTGAATACTGGCCCGACCACACTAAAAGCATACCTGCCCCCTCCTCCCCCCCCCCCACCCAACCACCTTCAATACTGGCCTGACCATACTACTGTAATAGCACTAGCTTGAAATAAAAAAAAAAACAACAACTGTAGCACCCTCAAGTTTTGTATGAAATAAACAACTTTCAACACAAAATGGCTTAAGTAAGGAATATGAAAGTGCCAGTATAAGTTTCTACTGCTGTGTACATGATGTGAGTTTTACACTGTAACTTGCAAAAGATATTGTAAATCACAAAGTATCAAGTCAAGTAGCAGATGGGACAAAGATTGGTTTCACTTTCAAAAACAATAGCCACAATTAGTGTTTATATGACATGTGGGCAGAATTTTAGTCAAAGTGACAGATTACTTTTAAAACCTTTGCTTTCAGTGGAGTTATTTCCTTGTTACAAAGTATATTTCCTTTCTTTTTTTTTTTTTTAGAAGAAGGAAACAAAGCACTCAATTGCAGCCTACAGATGACCTCTGCAAACCACAGGTACTGTACATATGAACATATTACTGACAACAGTTTTGACATTTTTAATAATACTTCCAATGTTTATGTTAATTCAATAGGAAGAGTCAATAACTGACCATAGTTCACTTTACACAACATATCATCAATGAAATTTTTTCACAAATGGAGAACTATTTTTACATGGGACTCAGCCGGTCAGAATATGCTGCTGTCTGGAGAGAAAATTACTGACAATATTTGATACTGTCCAAGCATCCACATGGCACAATAAATGTAAGCTTGATACAGTAGGCATGCAATGAAAATACAAAGCTTTACAGAAATTCCACAAACAACTTGCCCAATCAGACAAGTCACTCCTAGAAGTAACTTTCACAGGTTCTTTTAAACCTTTTCTTGCCTGAACCATGGAATGGAAAATTATGTTCATATTTATAAATAAAGTTATTTCAGAGACTTAATGTTGAAGAAGAATCTAGCTTTGTGCTAATGAAAATATGTTTTGATTCAGAAATATGTCACAGTATTTAACAGGCATACAATTCACTTCCTGTAATCTCAACCTTTTATTTTTATTTCAATTTCAATTTTCAGATCAGAACTGTCACTTGCTAGGTTGGGCAACCTGAGGTTAGAGTAAAGCTTGCCCATTACCTACACCTGGGCAACAGGGCAAGTATGTGCTGATGTACACACAGGCAGTACAGGACACATATGTTTTTCTAGGGACTGTGCCATTTTGCTTCAGATTATTACCTGATTAAACTGTCTCAATTCTTCCAATATCTGCCCAAAAAGTAGGTTTTTCCCAAACACCAGGGAATGCAGCTCCCCAGCACCCCACCCCGTGCCCTCCCAGCTCTTAAACCTACTGTATGCCACGAGGAATTTTCAAAATGTATAGTAAATACACATTGATATGATCATTACCCGACATTGCTTGCAACCTCCTGATTTCACATCATCTGGTCCATAAAGCTTCCTCCCAAGAAATGCTCCGGCTACAATACATCCTAAACTCCAAACATCAACTGCAGATGTACACTCTTGCTGCAGTGATACTGATTGCACTAATGGACGGCTACTGAATTCCCTCTGACAGATAAAGCTATTCCAACTTCTTGCTTCAGGTGACTGGTAGCCGATGCTTTGAATTTGACTTAGATCCTTTATAACATAAAGTGAAAAACAAAAACCAACAGACAGATGTAACCTTATGTGCTTAGCAACATGTATGATATATAGAACCTTAGTACATTTCTGAATTTAAGAATGTTGCCTGTTTTGCAACGTAGGTACCAACACAACACCAAAGCAAATTTATAAAAGTGTAGTGAAAGAGTATACTGCTTTATTACAATTTGTAAATAACTTAAAATAAATCTGGTATTTATGTAATACTGAGTTACTTTTTCTTTTTTTTTCTTTTTTTGTTGGGGGTGGGGGGTGGGGGTTGAGACAATACCCCTACATGGTGAAGATGTCCACAAGTGGTCCAAAAGAATAAATGTACAACACATACTACTAAAAGTGACTTGTTTGCAAATAATAAAAAAAATTGTCACTGTTTTCAAGATAAGATGGTATTTTAACTATTTTAGTAAATTTCTAGTTGAAATGGCTTCAGATTGGAGAATTACAAAAAACATCTTCTGACATCTTTATGACTACATTCTGTCCATCTATGTATGGACTACCTTCTGTAGTATAGCTATTGCACCTCTAACACATTTTCAATCCCATGTGTACAATACAAGTCAACGTCTTTTTAAATATCACCTCTGAATATAAAGAAATGTCACTTGACAAATAGGACAATTACTTTTGCAGACATGTAAAAACAGAAAACTTCCTTTTTGCCTTTAAAAGTATTATTTGTTTAAACATTGGCCTGAATATAAAGTACAATCCATTGGCAAGGTTTAGTTTGACATTACTTAACATTCGATCTACTTCACATGACTTCATGTTTTGTTCATGCTAACATTTTGAGTAGATATTGGCTAGCTCGTAAAGTATGAGTTGAGCATGCTACGGGCATACTCATGAAGTAATGCCTATAAATGGTACAGTACATTGTGCACCCAGTACTGCCTGACTGGTTGAATGGTCAGTTTGTGTACAAGCATGCACAACCCTTTATATGTCCACCATGACAGTTTTTTGACATTTTTATTGGAAAGATATCAAGGGTGAAATGAGTATATGACACAGGGCTTGATTTTAACAGCTGTACCAGTGCTGATAGCTACCACAAGCAGATGGACATCTGATGAGCAATCAAATTTCATGAAAGAAGAAAATAGATGACACCTAGGGCAGCTCCAAAATTTGCTTTCCAAACTACTAAATATTCTTTTGGACAACCAAAAAAGGCAGACAGGTTGTTCCATAAACAACCACAAAATACTCTAGTATCTAAGCCTGTGCTGTCACAAAAAAAGGATACATGTGGGAATCATGCAAAAACATCTACACTAGTGAAAGTTTTAAACCAAGATGGACACTTCTCGTTCATACCTGATTGTTCTCCTCAAAACTGTGACCAAAGTCAACGACCTTCCAAACACCTTCCTGAGCACTCCACATCACATTGGCTGGTTTGAGATCAGCATGCACCCAGCCACACTGATGAATATGTTGTAGGCACTTAAGCAAGTCTCTGTACAATGACTGGATAAGAAACAATGAAAGCCCTTTACTTGATTCCTGATTGGCCGCAGAACTAGATTCTGCCTTCTTATTGGTCGACTTTGAGTGTGCCAGATCTGTCTGATTGTTATTGTTGTTGCTTCCCAACAGCACTTCCAACTGGTCAAACCTGTATTGCAACTCCTTGAGGCTGAAGTCTAACAGTTCATAGATCAGACAGGGGTGACCTTTGTGGGTAAAGGTACCATACACTGACACTATAAAAAAAATTAAGGCAAATTTGTCAGAATGTTTACAGTGCTGTATCTTGTAGAGGAGTGTGGTGGACATACAAAATGTATACAGTATGACACTTTCACAGTACTCGGGGGTTGATTTTAGAGTTGTATGGTTGCCCATAATGTATGCAGGCTACCGTTTGGTATAGTGCTACTGCTGATGATATTCAGATGAAACTTTGACAATCTTAATTGAACTTACCTACTGTACCTGAATATCACTACAGTCATGATCACCATCTTGTTTCAACTACATATCACTATAACAAGCACAAGGGATGAACCCATGTATTTGAAGTTCAAACTTTCTGAAAGGTGCACTGATTGCCACTCTTGAATTTGTGTCAGGTGGAAATATGCATTACGGTTTGACCTAGAACTAATTGCTACAGTAATAAAGGTTTTTCTACACAATGCATTTCTTTGAAGTACCCTGAACATAGTGACGTACTAAAAGTCCGAGAGAATCCAAGTTACGGAAATATGTCTAATATGCATAAATTCAACATGGCTGCCACTGAGATAGATTATTGTCCATATCTCAAGATCTGAGACTCGTAGAAGAATTATTTTGGTGTCTATACCCACGTTTTGAAGGTCTAGAAACACAGTTATAGAAGTGAAATTAACATGTGACATTTTGTTCTGCCCTAAGTTGCATAAATTCAAATGGACACCATTTTGAAAGACTATTGCCCATATCTGGAAATACTGTATGCAGCTGTGTGGGTTCATGATTGCTAAGTGCCAGGTAGGTTTCAGTGCTGGGTGGTCCACCTGGGGTCACCCCATGTGGGCACATCCCTAAGGTACTACTTTATTTCCAGGTTCTGTACCTATCAAGCGATGACAACCACGATCACTGTCTTTACTTACCTATCTGGCTATGTCCTGCCACCCCATCCAGATTTCGAATCTCCTTGATGAAGACCAACTTATATTTATCTTCTTTTCTAAACACCTTAGCTGCTGCATCGACGCTACCATCCACAGTAGTAATATGATACACCTTTGCGCATCGTCCCATTCCTAACAAATTTCCAACGATCCATGTCTGCCCAAGGCCTGTCATGCGAGTACCCTCTTCAAAATCTGGAAATAATTCTTGGGTACTCATAAGGATTGAATCACCTCAACATTCTCATGACCTCACATTACCTTTTGAAAGATACTTACCTGGAGGAGAAATGAAAGAAAAACATAACTTTAAACTGACATACTCTAACAAGCGGTCACCCCAAATATATATTTAGCTACAATACATCTTACAAATCTCCTTTATTTCCCTTACAAGTATCTTTCCTGTTGTTTCTGAGCATACATATTGACTATAAAATGTATTAGAAGCAAGAAGCTGTTCTGCATGAATTTTTACTTCACAACACTGACCGTATCTATTTTGTAACATGTAAAACGAATGATTTATAAAGTAGGATAGCAGGATACACTGTATAGTATTAATTCAAACATGGTGGCTCCACATTCCCTTCCAAGGCCTTAACTTCCTCTTTCCACACAGTTATTAAAATTTTTCCACTTTAATATACAGTTAAAGTATGAAGTGGATGCATGGATGCTCTGGTGTGTTGTAAAATTTTGGAATGCTAGATAATAGGGCTGTCAATTTCCAATTAATCTCCTACATTTGAACTGTAGGAATAACAGTTCATTTACTGTTCAAACTGCATCCATATTTAGTATCAACTGTTGACCATGCCAACGATGTTCACAATATGCACAAGCTTTTAAAACCTGTATCTAGCGATCATTTCACTGAATTTTTATTTCACCCAAAATATGAAAGAAATGGATGTCGAATTTGCAGCCATTAATAGTATGTTTGGTATAGGGCTGAAATGTACACAAACACTGATACCTTGGGCAATGTGCGTGTTCTGTACAAAAGTTCAAGTGAAACGCACAGTGAAAGTACAGGAAAGTCAGTACAGGAAAGTCAGTGCATGTGTAGGTCCATAACTGCATGCAAACACCCATAGATTAAGCTAAACCTGCTCTGTAGAGAAGCTGAAGTACAGTACATCACAAGAACATTAGGCATGGTAGGGGGAAGTACTATACAGTTTTTTTTTTGATCGCTGCTATAACCGCTAATTTCCAAGTGTCAACTCACAGTTTGAGTAACTGTGGGTACTTTTATGTAAAAAATACATGTTAATTTGTGTGATACACAAGTGAGCCTTGTACTGTATTTACACAATTATGATTCATGACTGAAATGTGGCCCCCATGAGTTGTGTCCAGAAGTCTGACAAACTCGATTCTGAATTTGACTCATACTTCAAATGGTACAGTATACTAGCTCCACTGATTTGGGCTAGACATCGAACAGACATTTAGGTAGGGATATATAGTGCATGCATGCATTGGGTACTGCTTTATGAAACTATGTAACTTTATATAAATGCATGTGAGCCTACACCTTCTACTTATGTATTGGTAATACATGGTAGGATGGTGTGGAATAGCCAAGTAACAGCATTGAAATGTTGAGGGCTTCTAAGTATTTCTGTTTTATCGTCTGTAAGAAACTTGGGCTATGATTACGGTCTAAACTGAGAAACTGAATCAATTTGTGAAGCCCTATTGTGAAGTAATACTGTAAGCAGATTTGGGCTATTGCTACAAATTGGGTAACAAAGGCATTGTATCTTGTTTAGGGAATTAGTAGGCCTACATAGGCCTATTATGAGTCGCTGAGAATCAAGGAAAATGCTAACATTGCTATGAATGAAGAGTCACCACCTTACGACAGTTTATTATTGAAGCTTTACATCATTTTAATGAAAAGATATCAAAGCAAAACACAGGATAGAAAACTTGCTAACCTTCCGTCATTTTTTTAAAACTTAATCCATTTACTGTAAACTTTTTATTGAATTAGGCACCGTTTAAACAGCTGATTGTTAATTTAAAAAACTTAAACAGGACAACCCCACTACTGTATAGTGGGAAATTTTCGGGGGGTTAAATTTTCGTGCTCTTCGTGACCAAGTATCTAATCGCGAATTTAAGACCAGTGGAAGTACTGTCTTTAGTTTGTACAGTACAAGACTATGTTGGTTGCCTGCAACAGCAAATTCTTCACTCCGCAAATATGTGAACAAGGTACAGATTCACGAATAATTAGTCTCGCGGAAATTTCCCGCTATTTGGTAATTAAATGGGTATAAAATACTGTAAAACATGAAAGATTTAAATAGTAAAAAAATGGGTATAAATTAGGTAAGTTTAATTTTGAGAACAACTCATTGTTGTCCATATCTTACTAAGACAACAACAAATATTCCTTGAGTGTATGCATTGAGGCTTGGATGCTGGGTCAATGATTTCCCAGTATGAAGCTTGGAGTGGATGCGCGGATGCTTAGCGCTAGAGTTAGATGAGGTTTTACGGCTCAGTTTCTAACCAACTGGTTTAAGTCGGGCCCGCCACTTGTGGCTCACTGGCTTGTTTTCCTACTCCACTGCATATGCTGAGCACCAAGCACAAGGGCAGTAGGTTCCATTTTTGAAGTCTTCAGTATGACCCGGCACGGATGCTTAGATGCGGATACTGTAGGAGTCAAGTTAAGGGTGCTAATGTAGGCTATAGGGCTGTGACATTTAAACAGTTAACAGACCGTTAAACGTCCACCACATGCCATACAGGGGTATCTTACCACCGCTTTTGTATCCTCACTTCTCAGTTGCTGTGGTTCTGCATATACCTAAGCAATACAGTAAGCCACAAAAGGGTTGCATGCCAAAAATAATGTAACACCGGCTTGACTTCTCACTCAAATTATAAGAGGTTTAACTGTTTAAAGAAGTTCCTACTGTAAGCTTTCAAAAATACCAGTTACGCAGTCTTTGTTACAAAGCTTTGTTTGGTATATCGATCTATTTGCACAATGACCTGTGATTCTCTTGCTGAAA
This sequence comes from Holothuria leucospilota, assembly GCA_029531755.1. Taxonomy (NCBI): domain Eukaryota; kingdom Metazoa; phylum Echinodermata; class Holothuroidea; order Aspidochirotida; family Holothuriidae; genus Holothuria; species Holothuria leucospilota. Next base: position 2,739,592 of record CM055967.1, on the reverse strand, counting down.
ATCAGATACAGGTAACAATAAATTCTTTCAAGCAGCCTTTGAAAAGGATTAATATGGAAGGTATGGTAAAGCAGATACTCCACGCAACAATTCACCATGCCGTCAAAGTATGGAACTCTTCTGGAAACTCCATACGAATAAACAGTTACTTCTAGTCTGCAGAAATATATGCTATCCCAACAGATGATGTCTTATTATATAAATATAGTGTATAGCATATGAACGTAATGTTTTGAACACCTGTGGTCATACTCTAGGCTAGTACACCTCTAGGCTAGGCTAGTAATTACTCTGGTACAACTGCAGAATACCCTGTCCCTTCAAATACCTCACTTCATCCCCTGGACGCAGTCGTAGTCAATACCTCACTTCGTATACAATACAATACAATAAACACGGTACAAGTACGTACACGTATATTCTTCACAAGGAGGAATGAAGTCATCCACTGCGGACTACAACTGCGTCCAGGCCTTAGTGGAAACTGTATTTACGGTTAGGGTTAAGGTTAAGGTTAGACTTTCTAGTCGTTCAAACTTGCTTCTCGTGATAGTAATAGATATTTTGAGAAATGACGTCATGACTGTTGATCGTCCACTGGGACTACGACTGCATACAAGCCTTAGCCGAAGTTCTAGTCGCTCACACTTGCTTCCCATGATAGAAATGATGTCATCACCTTTCAATCGTCCACTGCGACTACGACTACATCCAAGCCTTAGTCGAAAATCTAGTCGTTCAAACTTGCTTCTCATGACAGAAGTAGATATTTTGAGAAATGACGTCATCACCTTTCGATCGTTCACTGCGACTACGACTGCGTCCAAGCCTTAGTCCAAGTTCTAGTCGCTTAAACTTGCTTCTCGTGATAGAAATAGATATTGTGAGAAATGACATTATCCGTTTCGATTATTCACTGTGACTACAACTGCGTCCAAGCCTTACTCGAACAAAGTTCTAGTCGTTCTTGGTAAAACAGTGAAGCATGGCAGTTGACCCTATGCCAAGTACTGTAACTGCAATACTGCATTCTGGGATTATTCCGTGTACAGCACATCTGTGGTCCTGTACACAGAATAACCCTTCCCAGGCTTCAGTTTTGAAGCATCCTCTTTCAAATTGGCATAAGGTCTTGCCTATGCGCTGCTTGCTTGCTACAATCTTGCTTTTTAAGGTCTCTCACTACAACGGCGTCCAATGGTCAAAGTGGAGTATTTCCTGGGATGGGGCATTCTGCAGTTACTCCATTACTCCTTGTAGCCTACTGTGTTACTAATTAGGCGTAGGCTAGGCCTAGCATACTACTACCCATATTGGGAAGTATGGCACTTTTCGCCGAGATCTCGGGTGTGCACGAAAAAAATTGAAGTGTGCATTGTGCAACAAGGTGTCAAATGCACGCTTGAAGTGTGAACAAGAAAAGTCAAGCGTGATATACATACTTGGGAGAAATTTAAACAAAACTCTTGAAGGCCTCCATAACATCCAGAGTGGAAGTATGGGTTTGTTACTGGATCATAAGTTCCAAATATGCCTCACTCCAGGGAACTTGGCTGAGTGATGGCCGACACTGCATACATCATTCAGTCATTACCAAGTCATCAGCACGTCATGATCACGACTTGTGATCGTCCAATTGGCCAAGTCAATATAACATATAGGCCTACCTAGGGTTATACCAGGCAATCGCCGCCTGCTTAAAAAAATCAGGTGTGCAATGTGAATTTTCAAGTGTGCAATAAAAATCTAGAAAATAATCTCGGGTGTGCAATTGCCATACTTTCCATACTGGAGTGGACTACTACAATGCCAAGGCCAGGCTAGATGTAGGCCTAGGCCACCTACACTTAAAGGCCCTCTAAGCTCACCCCAGACAGTAACAATTCTCGCAACTGACCTAACTTCTAGCCCCGCCTCCAATTTAAATGCAAACAACTAGTAGTAGAACGCTTCCAAGACATAGCTACAGTACAGCAGCCAGCACGGAGTTTCAATTGCTCAGGGCAATATTGAAAAACAAACTGTGTGTGACCGGGAGCCTAATTAGGAACACGGTACTAATTTAGAATCCATGCCCGGAAGTGACGTAAATTACAACTTAAAACTTACAAAATATCAGTGACAAGTTAAGTTCTAAAAGAACCAACATAAACATGACAAGACAAGCTATAGAAAGAAAGGCGTCAGTCATGGGCGTCCGCAGAAAAAAATCCAGGGGGGGGCAAAAATTTCTAGGGGTGGGCAAAACCTCCGCGTGACCATGAGTTGGCGCGAAGCGCAAGAAAATTTCGGCCCGAAATGCCTTCCAGATCGCTGGAAATGGCATTTCTTAAGCCTATTTACCGAATAGAAACAGGAAAAACACGTTTTGTTTGGTTTTTTCTTTTATTTTTACTCGTTTTTTCAAATTTTTGATTTTCCAGGGGGGGCAAGTGCCCCCCCTTGACCATGCCTGCGGACGCCCATGGTGTCAGTAGCATTTGAACGCGGATCATTGCAAGAATACGAATGCGGTATACATCTCACTATAGCGATTCCATGCCCTAACCGATAGCGCTGTGAGCCGAGCTGCCGGCAAACGATTTTAAATATTATAAGTACTTACAAATGTATACGTAGGCTATAATTATACATGTATACCTATTCTATACGTATACATATATCCCTACGGGTATAACCCTAACCTTATCTCTATGCGTACCATGTGTATAACCCTATCCCTGTCCGTATGCGTACCCTATCCGTATGCCTACTACGTTTATAACCCTAACCCTATCCCTATGTGTATGCGTACCCTATCCGTACTAACGTATATAACCCTAACCCTATCCCTATCTGTACTAACGTATATAACCCTAACCCTATACCCCCGTCTGGAAAACATGTATGTTACGCCGAAGATCTTCGGCGTGCAGTAAAGACCTTATACACCAATTTCATGGCGTGATTTTCTTGCCTTTTACATACACACTGTACTTAAAACACAGTACAACAATTTGGCGTGGCGTAAAAGTTGAGAGAACAGGTGACTGGCGTAAAAATTCGGTGTAGCAAATACGAACTTTCCAGACTGGCCTATACCTGTGCGTACCACGTACGTCACTTCCGGGCACGGATTCTAAATTTGAGCCAGGAACACAACTGACTGTCCAAGTCATCATTACCAGAGTAGGCTAGGCCTAGCCCACAGGCGCCCCTTAACATTGTATAGTATACCATATACTATGTAGTATATATAGACGGAAAGGTATGTCACAAATCTCCTAGCTCGAACAAACAACTTACGTTTCTGGCACAATTACTGCACTTTTCTCGCCAAATTTGTCTGTGTGGAGACTTTTGATCATAAGGTACCTCAAGGCAGCTCTTTTTCCCGAATAATTTCACTTGGCATTGTCTGAAGGATGAAATTTCGATGGAGTAACAGTATGAGGATGGTAGCTGCTGATAGAGAGCATTCAGCACTTCCACACTATATAATAAAATACTCCTAAAATATTCTCTAAAGTTCTCTTAACTTTCTGAATTTCTTCCAAAATTTGTCAGTTATGTTTTGCTTTGATTATTACAAATCTTAAAGATACATATTAGCATTACTATGCAAGATTTTTGAACACAGAAATTCATAAAATTTGAAAACCTTTTGAAAAGTGGAAGGGCTTGCATTTACTATGAGCATTTGTGGCAGTTGAAGACTGTACAACAGTTACAGTTCAAGGGTCACAAGTGCTTGTAGAAAATGCCAGCCCTTCCACTTTTCAAAAGGTTTTCAAATTTTATGAAATTTAATGTTCAAAAATTGTTCATATTGATGCAAATATGTATCTGCAAGATTTGCAATAATAAAAAGTGAACCATAATTAAACAAATTTTGGAAGAAATTTAGAAAGTTAAAAGAACTTTAGAGAATATTTTAGGAGTATTTTATTATATAGTGTGGAAGTGCAAAATGCTCTCCTATCAGCAGCTACCATCCTCATACTGTTACTCCATCAAAATTTCATCCTTCAGACAATGCCAAGTGAAATTATTCGGGAAAAGAGCTGCCTTGAGGTACCTTATGATCAAAAGTCTCGACACAGACAAATTTGGCGAGAAAAGTGCAGTAATTGTGCCAGAAACGTAAGTTGTTTGTTCGAGCTAGGAGATTTTTGACATACCTTTCCGTCTATATAATACATAGTACACGCTATACTATACAATGTTAAGGGGCGCCTGTGGCCTAGCCTAGGCCTAGTGCTATTATTGTTTGAATGAATGTCAAAGTAGCCTACAGTTACCAACTGGATTTTGAACTACGGGGATAGGCCTAGCCTATGTCTTAATAAATTTGGGGGGATGCCATAGCTCCTTTCAAGTATTTAGCGTAGGCTAGGCCTAGCCTCGGCTTACTTACTGTAGCCAGAGAGTCAGACCAGTAAGTAGATGCAGGTGGTGTTACGTTACAACACGTTTGTAATGACCGTTACGAGTTAGCTAGCCTTATAACATTAGGCTTTGCCAAATCTAACGTTAGCCTACGTGTTCCCATATTGTTTCCAGCTAGCCTAACGAAAGACATGTTGTAGTTGCTACCAACATGACTATCGCGGCTACTTTATTTCGTACAATTACTCACTCAACTTACTGAAAACTACGGTCCTTTTTTTATGATGTTTATGTTCTACCAGAAGCTTTTATTATGCCCTCGTTTCAAATGCTAGTTTGAAGTCGTTTCCAGTTCCAACACCTGTACGTTTGGCGTGCGATACGCGTAGCTGTGAGTGTGACATGCACCGATATTTCATGATACAGTGGAAAACAACTAATTGTAGCCTGGTCCGCCCGACATAACCATACCTAAATGGAGCCCGACATCACCGAGACGTACCATTCATAATCGAGTAGGCTAAAGTAAGCTAAGCAATTGTTTAGCAAACCCCGAGACGAATTTGGAGGTCTCGCGGCCAGGCTTATCTACTCGAGGCCAATTTTTGAGGCATTGGCCTAGGCCTCAGGGGTGATATATCACGCAGGTCCATAGCCAGGCAAGGTACTGAACAGCTGAAAGGAAGGGGGGGCGAACAAATTTTCAGGGGGGCGAGATATATTATGCATTAATCGGGCAATGATAATTTTGCATATCTTGGGGGAGGGGCGAAAATTTTCCAGGAAGATTCCCCCACTGCCCTCTGACTCTCCCTCCCGGTGGCTACGGGCTTGATGTCACGCCATCGGCCGTGGCGATCGTACCCCTGGCTTCGGACTATAGTAGCCGTGGCCTTTTCGAGGTCTCAGCCTCAACGAGGCTATAGCTGCCAGTGTCAGTTCAATGATGCGAAATAATTGCTCAATTAAAAATAGTTTCCCTGTGTTAAATGTTTAAGAGTGTTCCGGCCACTTAGTCTTCCGTGGAATTGATATATAGCAGGGGTGACCTGCTAGGGGAGGATGTGTTTTTATTAGGAGGAAGACAGGATGGCCACCGACAGCCAATGCCCATCGATCGGGCCGGGAAGGTCTCAGCTGGCACAACGTTCGACTGACGTTGGGGAAGATGTGAAATCACTGATCAGCCAAGTATTGATATCATTAAAATAACACTAGCTTATGACTGCGGATGGCAAATCTTTTATTATAACCTTCTGGCAGACTGTTTTTTTTTTCTGTCTGCAGTCAAGTTAAAATACACCAGGGATCACCGGGAACCCCGCGGACCCAACGACGCATGTGCGCCAGGCGCGCCATGACGCTTCAGTAGTAAGTTGGCGCTGTTAGGCCGTAATTCAGTTCCATTAACAATTTCATATAGCATTTCAAACTGAGAATTGTACTCTTGGTTGAAGATGTGAAGTAACAAATTTTCTCCCATGGGCTAGCAAATCCACTCATATAGCCTGAGACATAGGAAAATGTAATTCGTGTTTAAACTGGCAGTAGGCAGTCGCTCCATTTGCTTTGAGACATCAGCAAATTCTGGCAAATCTCCTCTTATTGCATTACAAGCACCTCTGAAGACATTTTGAACATAACTATTACAAACAATAGGTAAAGTAAGGAGAAATTCTCCTTGAATTTCACAATTCACTAACAAAAGCATTATCACATGATCAAAATAGGCCATTCATGAACTAGATCATGAACCATCTCTATAGCATCTTGCATCTGGAAGATATGAATTTTTGAAGAAATGCTTTATTTATATCCCTCAGTGCATCATGGGAAATCTGTGATGTCATCTGGGCAAATTGATTAGATTTAGCTTTTGTATTTCATTATAATTTTGATATCACTAAATTGATTATTTCATAACTTTGGTTGCTGTACGATAAGTATGGCACAGTTTTACACTATATCTACACGGAAAAGCATCTAAACATTCCAACGGTATCAAATTTCAAGGACAAACAAGGTATCCAATTATAAAGAATAACAAAAGGAATCTGAGACAATTTGCCCACTTTGCTTCATGTTCTGTGACCTTGAGGAAATCTGGAGGTATTTCTTGTCAAACAGTCAAAAGTAACCAGTCTTTTGGAAGGGATATCTTGAGTTAGGAATGAAGTTTTGGTATGGGGTTTGGATGACATGTAGTGAACATTTTTTTCCTATAAGACTCCTACAAAATGCCGCCAGACAATGCCTTTGATTATGAGTGCGAGTTCCTCCATTCTAGTGCGTCGGAATTTCAGTACTGGCTATAAGACACATCGTAAAGGCAAGCCAGTAGCCGAGTGGGGCAGGGGGGTACTACACCCTAGAAAATGTTTTTGACCCCTGAAAAAATCGAAATTACCGTTACTTTAATGCTCATTAAGTATGTGTGTCGCCCCTTAAGAGTCCCCCTCCCCTCTCGCGTTGTCTGGCTACGGTACTGCGAAAGTGGAGAAACTGTGGTGAGCACTTTGAGCTTTGGGCGCCATTTTGTGCAATGTCGTTAGTTCGGGTGTTTAATGCCAAAATTTCTCACTACTTCTCCAGTCACGAGTGGCTCTAAGGTCGACTTTAGTCCTGTAAAATCCCAGATTCATCCAATCGCCAAGTCTTTCTTTACACGTTATTTGTTTTCCCGACTTGTTTGAAAAAATGGTCACCCTTAAAACTCATGGATATATCGCGCATTTTAGAAAAGCCCTAGGTCTTCTATGAAAGACATTTGATGAAATTGCAAATGCAAGTAGATTATACATTATACCAGGGCCGTTGGAACCTGCATGGGCGATATAGGAGGAGGGGATGGTGGGGGTTGCCACCACTTGATTACTTTCAGATTGAAAGTATTTTGTCTCATAAAGTCCAAAATTACCTTAGTAAATAACAAAACTTGGGAGTTGAATGGTTCACTGTTTGCAAACTTGTGGTCAGTCAGACTCAAACTGATTCGACTTGAATAAGTACTCATGCAGCAAGGAAGATGAACAATTTAGCCACATGATGTCCCGCACTCGTTCTGTGGGCTCAACTTGTCATGAGCCACATAACTTACTTCATTTGCATTCCAAATCACAAATGGAAGACGAGGAATTTTCTAAAGAAATGGTTCGAAATAGCCACAAAATTCGTTTAAAAAATCTCTGGTAAGTAGGGCCCGTAGAAACCCCCTACTGGCTTGGCGCCTTCGGCGAGCGCTCTCTTTGTAACACTCTATATGTCACGCCCTAAGAGGATGCAGCCTACGTTGAAAATCGTTTGTCAATATCGTTATGATTCTACGAGTGCCCAGTACATATAATTATGTGTATGTATTAACTACCCACAATAACAGCAGCCCATTTATTTAGTATACCTGAATCTCACTCACAGTCACAAGAAACGTATTTTGAAAGATTCACAGTAAACTAAAATACGGAATACATAGCACCATTTTAAATCTAAGCCCTACGTTTTTCTTAAAAATTTTCAAAGGGAAATCCCTCTATCCCCTTAACTCTATTTCACGACAGCATTGAAGGTAAGTTAAACGCCAAAACGCTTGCAGAGCAATATTGAAGACTTGTCACAACTGAGGTAAGAGCAAAATTGTTATTTTAAAATAGTTATCTGCCAATTTTGGTATTTGACCCGCACAGATATGGCCAGCTACGCCATTAGAAACCATCCGACGGCACGACACGGACATGCTGAAGTGACCATCAACTATTACCACATTCGGGGACTATTGTTGTAAAATGTTTCATCTTCCACCCTGCTAGCTCGTTGGGGAAGCTATACCTCATCCCCGTCGGGCAAATCCTCCAGTACCACCCGGGTCATATAGGCTATAACAAACTGAATATAAGTTACGCTATAGGGCTTTGGCATTGTAATATTTAGTAAGCTTGCCTCGGAACCTGTGGCCTCGACTACAACACTGCCTCGCAATACAGCAAAGGGGTATACAGGTATACCAATAAATTCGTCGGAACAAAAGTCCGTTACTGGAGTCAACGGCGGCGATCTGTTCTCAATATGGGGGGGGGGGGAATCAAAGTCAATGGGCGATTTCTCAAATATTGGGGGGGACATGTCCTCCCGGGATCGCCACCCATGACTGGAGTCACAAAGTTGTCCGAGCTAACGTTCGCAGACAAGAAATTAATTCTTAGCCAAAGAGGGCCTACTCACAGTCGTAGAGTATCTACTTTAAGTGCTGAGCCTAGGCAAGACTAAATGGTCGCGGAGCCCCTTCCTCGGACTTTATGTTTGTGGCTAATAATATTCTTTATCTGAAATATAATGTTTCAAAAACACTTTTTCTTTACAAAAGTACACAACATGTGTCCTTCGTAACTTCTACCTGCCCCCCTCCCTTCACACAGTTATAAAGGGTAACCGAACCGACAATCCTCACCCCTAAAAGTAAATTTCTCCCGAGAAAGTTTACCTCCAGCCCCTCCTCCAATTTCAAAAAAGAACACCCAGACCCGTAGTCAAGGGGGGCCAAGGGGGTGAAGCCCCCCTTGGAAAATTTTCGCCCCCCCAGAGGATAAAAAAATACTATTGCCGTAATACATTTTAGTATGTTTCGCCCCTTCTGGAAAATTTTTCGCCCCCTAGAAGCTTTTTCGCCCCCCTTCAGCACCTTGTCTGGCTACGGGCCTGAGAACACCTGTTCAGTGCACCTCCCAGACAAAGAAAAAATACTCAGCCTGTATACTGAGTTTAAGTTGCCCAAGGTCAATTGGTCATATCAACAAAAAGCTGTGTGTGAGCTGTCTGGGTACACTACTGAGTGGTATGCACCGGTCATCAGTGACAGGCCAATCAGAGTGATAAACTATTGCTTAACTCTATGTCAATCAGAGTGCAGTCACCAATTGGTTTTAGAACAATAGGATATTCCTAGTAAATATGTTTGGGGATGCCAAAAGGCCCTTTAAAGGCAGTCGCCCCGAAATTTCTTTGAAAAATCAGCAAGCCCTTGCAAAGGCTCTTGTTCATTACACGAACATCTGAAGATGTTTTTAAAAATAGCTTTTACAAACTAATATGTTCAAGAAAATAAAAGCCTATCTCAGGCTTCTAATTAAGGCGGCCCAAAATGCCGACCAACAGAAAAATTGCGTGGATAAAGCCGCCCTAATTCCCTTCTTCGCGGTCCCTGGGGTCAAGGACGTGGATCCATCTCCAAAGGTGGGCGGGAGCCTTTTCACCATTTGCGAATCGCCGCCCTGGGGAGCCTCTATAAGGGACACCCCCTCCCCTTTGAATCAGTTAGATGAGGTTTTACGGCTCAGTTTCTAACCAATTGGTTTAAGTTGGACCGGCCACGGTCTTTTTTTCCAGTTGTGCCCTCCCGTTTGAAAAAAAAAAGAAATTGGGAGGTGCCTATGTAGCAAATGGTGCCATATTTGGTCCAATTTAGCTTTCAAAATGCAATGTCAATTCGTAATCTATGTTATATTACTGAAGAAGTGGGGGACCTGTTGGAGACGTACCTCCTTCCAAAAAAGTGAGGGGGAGGCGTCCCCTGTCCCCCCATGATCCGCGCCTATGCCTGGGGGAGGACACATCAGGCACACAAACCTTTCTCAGGGGGGCGTTCCCCCTGGCCCCCATGGCGAAGTCACTGTTTGAATATGACGCCGCAAAATGTCAAAGGATTGACGTTTGTCCCCCACCCACCCACTCCTCAGCCCCTAACTCTTACATTTTTACAATGTGCCAAGATCCCGCAAGCAATAAACTGCAAAACTTGAAAAAGGAAACCAGTGTACTCAGGCTTGACCATACAACTCTTATGTAAAGAAAATGGCGTACGGTAACCTGTAGAAACTTTCTAGAAATATAGGCAACAATCACACTTTCTATTAAAAATGACATATTGAACCATAGAGCAGGATATCGGAACGTTCCTTTAATATCCTGCCCTAAGCAGTACAGTTCCTGTCACTCGGACGGAAGTTTACTGCTATTACTACGCTTACAGAAGATTTGTACGTACCTGGGTGAGCGTGCGGGTCAACATTTAGATAACAAGGCGATCCGGGCGGGTCGGGCGGACCGGGCTAGATTTAGTGGGACCGCTACAATATAGTGTTATATACTACAAATTTCCCTGCCCACTCCACAGTATGTCTGTATGTATACCATGCCAAAGCATACTTGGCGCGCGCGCACTAGAGATCTAAAGCCGAAGTTTGCCTCGCCAGTCACGGAGTTTGCCTGCGCCCTCTATTGGTGTCGCAACAGTTCACACATTACTGTACTGTTCTTTCCGCAAAAATCCTCGTACGACCGTCGGTCAGGGCCATAACATGGAAGATAGGCCTGCAGCCTAGGTGATGTTAATTTAACTTCGGTGAAATAATACATCTTACGGTTTCAGATACCAGAAAACTCAATATATTTAACATATCATGATATAAATGTTTTTAATGTAAAGGTGGATACTTTGACTCCCCGTACAAACGTATGGTGCCCCTATATCCCATTGCCAAGAAACAAAACATTCACTCAGTTCAAAATAAAACATTGTTGCCTCTCTATGCCTTTGCTCCCCAAGGAAGATAAGACCTCTTTCACTACACTTCTGCCCTTCCATGTGATGACATCCCCCCCTTTTTTTCTTCCTTTTTTTTTTTGTCGGAAATACTTGAGGTTTAGATTTAAATGGGGTTTTACGGCTCAGTTTCTAACCAATTGATTTAAGTCGGGCCGGCCACGGCCTTTTTTCCAGTTGTGGCTCACTGGCTTGTTTTCCCTTCTCCATTGCTTGAAGGTTATGGGGAGGGTTAGTACGATATTTGTAAATATGACGGAAATTTTCAACGTAAACATTTTGAAGAAATAAGTGCAATATTTCCTTCGAATTTCCAAACATTGTATTCTTAGTATAAAGTTCTTGATATTTTTTGAACATTCTGTTGTGTTTAATGATAATTGACCCTTTACTATACCATCGCACTAATGTGAGTGCTTCTCCTGCACGGGGGGGGGGGGGATGTGGAAGGGGGCGCTTTCCCTTAATTGATTTCCTTAAATTCTTAAAATGAGCCCAAAAGGGGTTTAGGCTATAGATTTCTGTATGGGATAGGGTGACGTGTGTTTCTGACTTAGTAATAATTTGCTTTAATCATGTTTTATCGCAAGTCTTTCTCAAACTTTCAAAAACTAATATTTTTGCGCTCTTATCCTTAAGGCATCGTTGTTTTTTTTTTATCAATACCGTTTCAAATATATATTCGCATCATTCGTCGGTGGGAGTTTTACAGTTACACCGATTGTTCGTGTCAGTGCTTAGGATTCATTACGGAGGGGCACAGCATTGCAAGGATGCAAAGCAGGGGAATTCAGGGGAAGATATATTTTATGAAAATTGAAAATTTCTACGAATTACCTGGCAGAAGACTGGCCCTTTAATTATCGGATACATATTGTTAGGGAATTTAAAGTGGCTCGTTGCATAGTCTGTACGCAACTTTTGTTCTAGAAATAATTTTTAATACAAAATTTCTGGGCGCTTTGCGCACATCCGTCACGTTTCAGACTCCATATGTCATGACCATTATGAGGGCAATAATACTTTATTCTGACCAAAACAGTTTTCCGAAAAATAGGGGTGCATTTCCAACCTCTGTAGGTACCCTGCATAGCCAGAGGATCTTAGACCATCTAATATCATGAGTAGCGTATACGGTAACATTCGTAGCATGTATTTGTCGTTATACATTTTTGAATAAGAGGTGCCATGTCACAGCCAAAATATCACTAAATGATGGGAAATCAAAGCGTGCAATCATAGGCGTACAGGGGTCAATATTTCTAGGGGGTCAGGGATAATGTTTGCCCAAATTTAGAATTTGGGCCAAGTTGCCCGAATTTTGATGACGATGTGTCAGTTGCAAAAGGGTATATTTATTTTCTTGGCTGTCTCATTTGACAGAATGCCCCACTATTTTTGCCCAAATTGGGAGGGCATATGCCCTCCTTTCCCAGCTCCTTCGTCTCGTACGCTTATGCAAGCAATTTATCAAAAGATTTTGTCAAATATACCACGTTTTTATATGCCACAGTGCCTTATGTAAATAAACAGTTTTCAAGGGGAGGAGATGCTACTCTCCATTATAGACAACACACCCTTTGCTTACACTCAACCAGAAATAAGAACTCTCTAAATTGTGAGAGATTTTTAATATATAATCAGATCGAAAACTTGCCAGAGATAGTATCATTTCGCATTCTAGCCACCTTTCGTTAACAAAAATTTCTCAAGTAGAGAAAGTAGTCACCCCTCCACTTAGACAACACACGCTTCCTTTACACTCAACCAAAATTAAGAACTTGCTAAATTTTGAAAGTTTTAAAATTTATGATCCGTTTAAAATTTGTCAAAGATAGCACCACTTTTCAGTCTAAACTACCATACATGGGAAAAATCTAAAGGGGGAGAGAAAACACCATTCCCTTACACCCTTCCCCCAAGGACGCCATCTTCACAAGGTGGCAGAGCATTAGCTTCGGCCCCGGATGCGAACTACCACAGATTCGCATATGCATAGTTTTACCGACTTTCTGGGTTCATCTAGGGTGGGTTTACGGCATCATCTTCTATGGTGCCCCCTCTCCCAATCACTAACCTCTGGCGGCGCCACTGGATGCGAGGTAGCCTAGATTCAAAAGAAGAAAAAGAGCAAAATGAGACTAAGATAGGGAGGATGAAGGGGTGAAGAGGAAAGAACGAGGTAAGACTGGAGATAAAGCATTCTTAGTTTGGCTACATTATTCTTTCATCTCGCTCAGACCCCCCATTTGCAAAAATAAAACATTTTCCCCTCTGAAATGTATTAAACTGTATCAATAATACATCAAACTTTATCAATAAATATATTCCATAACTAAACAAAATGTAGCACCAAATTGCATCTAAGAACACTCAGATATTCAAAACTTTTCTGAGGAGAAATCCTAGGGTAGGCGTCTAAAGGGGAGGAGAGACCCCATCCCCAGGACGAATATCGAACACGTTTTGTACCCACCCACCCCCTACATCCAGCCAAGACTAACAGTTTACTACTCCTAAGTGATTAATGCAAAGCGCTTACAGCAGTGATCTTGCGCTATGTAAATAACAGTTATTTTTATTGTGGTACCCCCATAGAGTTACTAACCGGTGCACACTACGGTAAATTAACGAGACACTTTGATTATATTTTAACAACAACAAGCAATTACCTGATTCGCAAAGTCACCTTAGCCTCAGGTAAAAGCTGCCACACTAGGTAAACAAACTTAACTGCACACCTGAACAATGAATATTAATATTGCAGGAGGAAAATATCCAATCAGATCAAGGGTAGGACTTTGTCAACTTCTCATTGGTTATCTGTGAAACGCGCGGCTGGTTCTGGTGTCAAACTCTTCGCTTTAACAGCTAAACTGTGGTCCGCTTTACGCTGGCCTTGTTATCATTTAGTGTGAACAGTTAAGCCTAGAGCGAGATCGAACAATAATATCAGAAAGAGGTCTATGTTAGAGTTTGGAAGTCAGTGTGTGTCGCAAACCATCCTTTCGTAGAGAACTGAATCTCGGAAAAGAACCAGTTTGGACAGAACTATACATTAAAATACTCTCAGAGAAAAAGTCCTGTCGTTATATTCACGGAATCAAAAGGGAGATTTCATATTTTTTGATTATGCACTTGACGATTTGTCGAATTTAGAAGTTAGAATGGTTCTTGGTTTTTATTAAGATTCATCCAAAATACTGTAAAATTGTCGAAAGAAGACAAATAAAACCGTCGTGTGATTAAACGTGAAAATGTGTTGAAAAGGACTATTTTAATTCTACGCCAATTTCAAGGCTAGTTTTTTTTAAACTTTGGGAAAAAAGTATATTTTTCATAAACCTGTATGAATATGGATGGCGGTACTCGGGATCATCATAAATTTGTGAGCGAAAATGTTTTGTGTTTTCCTGATCAACACGATACTCAGACCGATGAGAACAAACCGTGGAAGAATAAAAATAACGAGACCAACAATATTGCCAATGATTTAAAGGATGAATCAAATACTTCTCGATTTGGTGATGTTTTTATTTCTAAGAAGAGATCAACTTTTCACTCATTCCTTATCAGGGACATTTTAGCAGATGACCAGGTGGACCTCAAGGAAGATAATAATAATGGTTTGGTAAGCCCAAGATCTGTTGAAGAAGATTTTTCAAAAGCAACAAAGTCATCAACAGAAATACATTGTTTGCCTTCAAAAAAGACAATTAAGAGAAGTAAAACCAAGGATGAAATTAACGATATACAGAGTACCAAATCAACGATCAAAGGTAAGTTTTCTTTCCTGATTTCAAGCGTAGTTTCTATTTGAGAAGGGGCCAAGCCAGTAGACAGAGAGGGAAGGGAGATTGGGCTCCCTGTCAATGACCCACAAATAAATGACGAAACAGCGTAATTGGTCAACGAACAACCCCCATTTTAAGTTAATCTCATCTCGCACCACACCCCACCCCATGCGGTCAGTGACTACAGCGCTACTGACGGGGATGGGGATGCGCAAGCAGAGGGGTATAGAAACAGGAGGTCAGGTTCGGAGGGCATGTTGCCCCAGTTTTTCCCAAACGGCACAAATATTTTCAGAAACTCGCTCTGAATAAAGGTATCCTTCCGAGTTTGCCCCTCTCTTTTCTTTAAACTATCCCCGTGACGCTACACCCAGTGGCGTACGCAGGATTTCTCTCGCGGGGGGGGGGGGCGCAGTATGTGATCGCCGTCCTGGGGGAGAGGTGTCCATACATGCAATCTGGTGGCACATATGCTACTTTTTGAAGTAAAATTTGTGTTAAAAAATTAACGTATTTTTAGGAAATAAAAAAGCAAAATCGGCATCAGTGAGGGGGGCCATGGTCCAATGGCCTCCCCCTGTGTACGCCAGTGGCTACATCCCCGAGAAATACTGCAAGAAAACAGCTAGGAAGGGTCGAAAAAAGGGTTTGATGTAAACTTGTGTGTAGGCTTTGTGACTACTGACTAGATATAAATGTGTGTTTCCAAAATTGTTGAGTGTTACCAATATACCAAAACTACCCGGCAAGCGTGTTGTGAATGGAATTCGAAAAGATCAATTTTATTACATACAATTTACTCAAATCTTTAATAGCCACACTGGTTTCCCACTTTGACGACGGCAAACTTCATATAGAGCAGCTTACAAATAAACTTTTCTATGTCCAAGCAACGATTTCATTGATAAATTTGTAAAAAGCTAAGGTAAAGGAAGTGTATTGAGGTTTGGTACCCTGACCACCAATTCAAGTTGCCCTGCTCACGGCCGACGTGTATTTACTCCCGCACCAGTGAGTCCTGCACATTTTAGCTGAATTCGTATGTCTGATCTGTTCATTCACAATGCTACGAGCATTAACCATCCAGTCTAGGAAAACTTGGTTTGGAGAAGACACTTTGCATTTATTATCTTATATCATAGGTTTGTTATCTTTTGTTTATCAGATAATGAATATGAGGAGATTGGTAAATCAAAGAAACCACGTAAGACCAGGACAGCATTCACTGACCATCAGCTCAATCTATTGGAGAGAAGCTTTGAAGGTCAGAAGTATTTATCGGTACAGGATAGACTAGAGTTAGCGACAAAGCTTGGCCTAACGGACACACAGGTGAAGACGTGGTATCAAAACAGAAGGTAAGGACTCACCTTGAGGAAAATAATGGCCGAGGGAAATTTGTTTAAGGTTTGTAAGGGGCGGAAAGTGGCGGGGTGACGGAAAGGGAAGGGGCGGGAAGGGGTGGAAAGGACAGGAAGAGGTGGAAAGGGGAAAGTGGTGGCACTTGAGTAAGGAAGGGGAATTAGGACAGAAGAAACCATTGCTGGTGACCAATATGCTAGCTGCATAAATCCTTAACGAGTTCGGAGAATGACAGGGGCATATTGGGGGTGCAAGATATTTCACCAAGGGAATCCCGCGGTGCGGTTGTTTCTAGGGTAGAAAGAGCAGGACGGTGACGGGAAGTAATTAAACATATCGATAAAAGTGTTGTCATTCTACTAACGTAGTATGAGCATGTCCAGTTGCCCAACCATCCATTTAAAATTAGTTAAAGCGATCAATTCTTCCCTTGTTTCCCACTTATATTCCTTAATGTTACACCACACGCAAAACATCTCGGATAAATCAAATTGGATTCATTTAAAATAGCGTTTAAAATATTTATAGGCTAAAAATGTCATTTAAAGAAAATTTCCACTCCTAATCTGCAGCATTCTTGGAAAATTAAAAATTTAAATTGAAACTACATGGAATAACAGTCACACCAACCAATTTTAACGCATTGTCTAACTTCCACAAATTTTTCCTAATTTCTCTCTTTCATAGTGTTTCAGAAAACAATTTTGCATGTAAACCGTAAACGAAGGAGATATTCGTCATGAATTTACATTCAGTAACAAAACTATTCTTTAGAAAAATCCGCCCCTTGAAACTGGGCGTCACGATTTGGCCGATTTTTTAATGATAGAGGACCGCAAATAATTAATTTAGCTACTGAATCCGATTCTAGTCACATCATAGGTGGAAATACAAATCGATCCTTAGAAATGTTTTGAAGATGGATGCCTAGTATCTTAAGGTTAACCTCAAAAATACGTCATTACACTGCTGCGGATTCGAAAAGCAAGGTCAAAGTACCAATGTCCAGGGCTCAAGCCGACGAAATCTATAATGTGTCAAATGATAAAGAAAAAAGTCATTCATTAATTTTAGGATATTAGCGTAAATTAATTCAATTTCGGGGTGTCAGAATGTTCCCAGGGTTAGGACATCTCTTTCATCGGGCTTCGCTAAACACGGAACATGCATGACGAAAATTCTTGAATGGTATGCATGCACATAGCTCCCCCCCCCCTCCCTAAATTATTGGTAATTTATGAAACGCTTAGTGCCGCAGGCAACTGAGGCATTTGTCTGTTTATCGTTGCATTGTAGTCTGTAGTGGCATAACTTAATTAACAATACATCACGGATCCCTCATTTCGAGGTGCTTCTCATAGGATTAAGCCAAGATTTCAGGAAATTCATTTTAGTTTCTTCCAGAACAGAGCAGGTATAGAGGTAGGCCTTTTTGACAAAGTATGTCTTTAGCATATTTGAAATGTATATAAGTCATAAGGTATTTGCCAAAAGTGATCTATTTTGTAATATTTCCTAAATTCGGTGCCTTACACAGCAAACCTAAGTAAGTCGATAATACTCCGACAATACGATGTTGGTGCAATTTTACCTTTTGTAAACCATTCATAGACGAATTTTTGTGCCACGTAAATATACATTCATCCGTGATATTTCTAATCGTCATTTGGCACAAACTCGACCTACAATACCCTAAAAGAATCATTGAATCGTAACGCTCTTCAATCATTCCATTTGAAGTACTGCTTTGAGGAAGGGGTCTTGTTGTTATACCATGCAACCGATTTGTTTTCTTTGTTGCTAGCTATGCACCAGCTTATTGAAACATACGAGAATAAAAATTTCGCGATTGATTCACCAAATTTCTACGTGACAACTCGTTGGCAATTTATTGCCGACTTTACCCTACCGCTACTGATGAGACCTGGTACTTATCTTCTACGGTCAAAAGGCGTCTAGCAATAGCATACCAGCTATGGCTTACTCCCAAGTAAGGTCACTCTATGCCATTTAAACTAGACCCATCCCTGTTTTCCTGATTTCCTATTTATTTACCATAATACGGTAATTTGACGGTTCTATGATACATTGTCGTTATCTCGCATATCCTGACATATCATCACTTCAGTCACGTCACTGAGTTCTGGAAAGTCGACCACTCGTTTTAATTCCATAATTGAAAACCAAGTGTTGTAACAAAAATGTAAGATACACTTACAATCCCCCAATAAATCTGTCCTGGACGATAAAAATATTAATAATTACAAAAAAAAACTTGTATTAGACATTTCCTTTTTCAATACTTTAGATTATATGTTTTGGTGGCTTTGAAAAAACCTTTGGTATTCAAAAGTGGAGTCCTACCTAGCCTATATAACGCTCTCATTGTTTTACTTTGGTACTGGGTTTATAATGGTTAGATACGTTTTGCGGTAACACTAGGGTTTGTGTTTGTGAAATGGCCATGCAAGGAGTCTTTTTGTGTTCGGAGAAGCGTGCTACAACGTTTTACTCTGGGTCCCTATCCACTCACACTGTACGCTGTAATGTACTCTGACAATAGTGAGCTATTTAGCTGTTTTGGCGTGTCGTTATCGAAGGTAAGAAAAAACAATTTGGTTTATTCCAGTCAAAAACATATAACCAATCTTTAACCTAGCAGCAATGACCTTTTCAACAATACTACAACTTGTATTTAACAAAGTTATTGGATAGTAAACAAAGTGCTTTCTTTATCATTACACAAAAGCTTCCCAACATATTTTTCTTTTTTATTACCCAGAACGAAATGGAAGCGCCAGTCTTCTTTAGGATTAGATTTCCTCCAAGAAGCAATGAGACTGGGGGAAGTGTCACCCCACCAATTGTTCCCGCCCTTCTATCCTTATACCTGTCCAACACAGCGCCCTCTATCGGTACAACCTTTACCAGAGATCTACGATCGTCTCTGTTTCGATCATCCTACAACAGGCCTACCTACTACAGACTTCACTACCGATTTCAGATCACCATCTTCTACGAATTTCCAGAGCATAATTCGAAGACCACGCCCTCTTTTGCCAGATGTAAGGAAGGCAGGACTCGTTTCCCCGCCGACTGTGCTAACACTAATGCCTCCGTCTTCGGATTTGTCGGTAGGCTCCTCGATGCAGCTTAAACAACTTTACTGAAAGATGAAAATTTTTATTGGAAATGAAAAATATTATATGTTTTAATTTTCTCAAGTGGTCACACCTCATGGCCTTCATTTTAATCCATTCCTGACTTTCTCAGACTAAATGAAAGAAATGAAAAAAATAAAAAAACTTCAATATTTTCCACGAGTCCATGATAAACAAGTGTTCCTATACCTTGTAGTACACCACCTCCGACGGAGGAGGGTCGTTCTACACAAGTAATATATGTTGCAATATGTTCATTTAAGTATGTAAGTAATCGTAACCATGCAATTATTACTTTGTAAACAGATACCGCCATTTTGTTTTTATTTCAAGGTGGTTACAAACAAAGTTATGTATCTAGGTCTACAGGAAACATTTGTATCACTGGAGAGGACTGGGAAAGGAGGGGTGGGGGCGATAGAACAAGGGAAGATATATATCATAATGATATAAGTAATTGTGTATATATACAAATAAACATACCTTAAAGGCAAATCTTCGTAAGGTGAATGTTAGGTAAAGACTTCTACCAGAAACAACTGTCTTTGGAACGGACGGGGGAATGGAGGGGGCTATAACAAAATGCCGTGGTTTGGTTTTGTATAAAGCGGTTAATATAATTCATGTAGAAATCAATGAAAAGAATTTGACTAAGTCCTGTCAGTCTGATCTTGAAAGTGTTCTAAAGAGCTAGGACACCAAACGGATAACAAATATTACCGGATATCAACTCTCGGATTTTTACATTCATGTCCAGTGAGTTACCCTGGTGTTTGCAAAAGTCTGCCAGAAAAATAGTTTTTCCCGTACCTAGGGGTAACAGCCCCCCCCCCCCACGTATCCCTGGCTCGTGCGCCTACGGCAACAAGATGAAGTCCATCTTTTAAATAATGAGATCAAGCAGAAGTAATCTGTAAAGATTGACACTTTGTATTTTACACCTCTGCCCCGGCTGATCGCTTATTATAAATTATGGAAGTACTACCTAACAGTTACAGTCTTTCCATGATCACAGCAGGGAAACTAGTTTTTGAAACGAAAACTTGGAAGTATATCCTAAGTTGTCATGGTCCCTGAAAAAACTGAGTTCAGGTAAATAGGTCTAAATGTTCTTTGAGGGGTTTTTTTTTTTAATTTTTACCACATTGAATCCTTCGTTAATATGTTGCATTTTTCTATCCAATTGTATGGGGGGCATTTCCACAAAACGGAGGTGTGTGGCACAGGAGCATACCAACATTATGGACGCGTTTAATTCCGTTAATGGTTTACGGGTTCTTTTGCAAACGTATTTGTTAATGAGAAGAGTTTTGTTTGCAAATCCCTCATGTTCAAAGCTTTGGAATATTTAATCTTATTTTGATCGAAAATGCGAGAAGCATCAGAAAAATTTTAATAATAATTTATTCACTATTTTCTTAAGATTCCAGGTGTCAAACACCTTTTGTTATCGGATCAAAACAAAATGTGTACATATAGATAACAGAAATGAAAGTCAAATTCTAAGTACGCTCTTACGCATTCTTCATATGTATATATAATTTTATTTATTGAACATATTTGGGCGTTCTTCAACAGATAATTTAAATTAAGGATGTTTTAACCACAGTTTGTTGTCATGTTCGTTTAATATTAATAAACACTAATTAATTTGATTTTTGATTCGGTTTTAAGTTTTTACCTCTTTTCAAAGGACAGGTTCAGCTTTATTTAATTTATAGACGTTAATAAGCGACATAACCCGGACTCCCACTCCGTCACCACCCCACCCCCAATCTCCGAGGAGTTCAGGCTGCTCTGGTGCCATGCGGTTGCCTAAAGTCTGCTTTGAAATACTATTTTGGCCCACTAAAGAAGTTGTACTTTCCTTTGTCACCCCAATCAGGCTTCAACAACATATGAGGCAAGCAGTGTGAGCTATCCCATGAAAAATTTCACAGACACGTAGGCCTGCAGTGTCCTAATATTTAATAGGACTGGTTGTTTAATTTAACGTGGATGACTGCCCTTCAACTTTAACATTTTATGACTCTCTTTTTTACAATCGTTTCGAAACATTGATGCATCGGTTGATTCTATTATTTAAAATAGGCTGTGATAGAAGTTGTGTCCAAATCAGATGATTTGCATGCAGTTACACCCATATGTTCCAACGTCTGTAAGTTACAACATATCAATGTTCCGACACTCTATACATGCACACATGTGGCTTTGAGCATGGAGCTACTAGCGCCATGCTTTGAGTGACGGTCCACAGTTTTATTTTTACTGAACGAAGGTGTCGAAATATTTGAATGGCTTTTGTTTCTATCCTATCCCAGACCATAAATGTAAGCTAACTTCTAGCCTTTACTCCCTTACCTTAAGCCGTACGGTGTCAAATGATAGCAACATCGTTGGGAACTAACAACAGTCACCGATGCACATCCCAGACTATTTCATATAATTTTCTTGAATTCAACTGGAACGGTATTGGAATTTCTTTTTCTTACAGTCATTTGTTCCCTGTTTCGTGTCCCTCTAAAAATACACGAATCCGTAATGCCTAGCGGTTTCGCGACCGTTGTATCGCGGTTTATGATACCGGTGTCCATAAGCACGAGAAAGCAGGGTCAGGACCAAGTGCCACTCGGTTAGAAGACTGAGCGACAAAGAAGCAGTTCACTCCCTATTCAGGAAACCCCTCGACATATTCGTCATCTGTATTTCCCATTCCAGGGGAGGTGAAGTATTTGTAAATGAGAGAGCCAACCGAACAGCTAATACGCCTAGCTGCCACGGGCGCAAGAAAATACGTTTCACAAGGGAGGGGCCCCAGAAGGTGCATGTGTGTCCTGAAATTCTCCCTGATTGGCAAAAACTCATGAGTTGAAACATTGTCCTATAAAATCGTAAACAGCTAAAATCACATATTTTTACCAGATGGATGACTGCCACCGAGAACCCCGTCTCATATATCTATAGTTTACAAATAATGAATATTTATGAGTGTGATAGTATGAATAATTTCATGAGTTGAAAGACTGAACGTGCTATTCAACGAGGCGAAGCCAGGTTGAATACAATGTTCATCTTTCAACGAATATAAAACAAATAATGAATGTTTTCCATTCATGGAAATGGAAACATTCATTAGTTGCTTTATAGAACACCTAACTTCCCATAAATAGGCCAGATTTTTGTCAAAATTTGATTCAAGGAGCGGGTAGCATAAATTTTTTCCCAGGACGAATGAGGGCATATCGATTTTTCAGAATAGTTTAAATTTGTTTCTAAATCAAGGTCAGGTTCATGATCTTAGGTTAGGGTTACGTGGACAAGTGTTATTTGGCCTGTTCTTTCATAATCCGCTGTCAGAATTTCAAAAAAGGGTCGAGAAGCTGAGATTTTGGAATTAGGGGTGTGGCCTATTTCCAAGAAGCTGATTCGTCCATTTGCATGATTTGCCCTCATTCGTCCTGGGAAAAATAATTAGCGGGTAGGGCCGAACACCGAGTGTAATTCTAGACTAACCCACGATGGATAGCACACGGCCGTGTGATAGTGTCAAATAGCCCGTGGCATGTGACCACCAATCCTCCAATCAGATTTAGAGGAATTGATGTGTTATATAATAGCTGTTTTTACAAAACAGCACTCTGAGCTAATTAGTTCTTCGAAACTATTACATTCCAGCCAACTTTTTTCTTTATGGGGAGTAATGTTTAAACATGGAGGTGTTCCCCATCGTCATCACCCCTCTCCACCCCTCCGTTTAGGCGGACACTCCCACATATCATAGATTTTAAGCTAACATTACCACACTCATTTAACCACAAATAAAAACT
Organism: Holothuria leucospilota; assembly: GCA_029531755.1. Taxonomy (NCBI): domain Eukaryota; kingdom Metazoa; phylum Echinodermata; class Holothuroidea; order Aspidochirotida; family Holothuriidae; genus Holothuria; species Holothuria leucospilota. The sequence continues at coordinate 2,716,488 of CM055967.1, read as the reverse complement.
GAGTTTCAACGTTTTTAACTTTAAGCCTGCATCAGTTGAGACCATTTCTCCTAGTTACTATAACGGTGACCCTAAACCAGAATACTGTTTATCAAAAGATTTTAAGGCAAATTTTGTGACCTGGTATGACATGTGAGCGGAAAAACAAGACTGGCTTCAAAATTCACAGTAATTATGTGTTCAAATATTTTAGAGCTCACTTCGGTATGGCAGAAGAGTGGGTAGTATCTGTGGCGCTCTCAGCCACTGGCGTTGCAAGCGGGTTGATTGGGTGGACAACGTCCAGGGGCCCCGAGTGTTCAGGGGGCCCCCAACCTGATGGGCAGAAAAACTCAAAAATCGTCACAGTAACTCTGCCTACCATCTAACCACCTAGTACAGACCCGAAAGGAACCACAAAGTTATCAACAAGTGCAGAACTGCTTTTGAAGAACCAGGCAAGAACTGAACACGAGACTGAATCCGGTCTGGTGCGTGCAAGTTCTCTCTCGTACCCCGTACCTCCCCGTGGAGATTGGAGGAAAATGCATTTATGCGTTTGTGATGCTATTGGTTTGGAGGCCCCTCGATTTCTTTTGACCATTGACCCCCGAAGGTCTTGCTACGCCGCTGCTTTCAGCGTCAGTTTGATGAGGGGGATTTCATACTTCATGACCCTAGGGATGTTATAGGTCTGTAACAACTTCCTGGTGACGCCATCTTAACATAGCTCCTAAATCGCCGGATATGAAACTTCCAAGATCTTATCACATAGTACGTCCAAAGAAATAAATTCCTCCTAACCTTGCAGTTTAAAGAACTTAGCTTCACCGTTTTCGAGCAATTCTTAAATTTTGACGAACAACCCTTGGGGAAGGTTCGAACCCCATAAGCCCCCTCCTAGTGCGCCACCGGGCATTTCACGAGAATGTTTAACCAGGCTAAAAGTCTTTTAATCTAATTGGTAGGATTTTCTGCAGTTTACTCTTTGATAGCCTATTCCCTGCACTCAGTGTTTTTCAAGAAGTTCTTACCACCCAGGCTATACAGAATCACTGAATGGAATCTCAGTGTTACACAAGTTATGATAACGCCACGCTGAAAAATGAACCTTTAGTGCCCGAAGTAAAAGTTTGTATTTCGCACCTTACCTGACATGTAAAACAACATTAAATTCAAAGAGAAATACATGAAATTACTTAGCAACTTATTGTGTGCACATTATAGAGAGCTTCGGGGATGAAATTTAGAAATAAAAGTCACAGAAGTACATTTGTCCAGGTTCCCGCTTGTCAGAAAGGTAAAAATACTTCTGCAAACGTAAACTGGCGTTTATTGAATGCACACCTGGACTTGGCCTACACAAAATACGATTAAACATCAAAGCGGTAGGGTGGTACAAAAAAATCAATTAATCTAGCGGTAATTTATATTGTAATGTTATTTTCATAGCCGGGAACCTATTAGTCGCTCTGTTGAGCCTTTTCAAGTGGTATTTGCACCTGAGCATTGTCGCCCGATGATTTCAACTAACGTCAGGGGCAACAACCTGGATCTGTTAACAGACCATAATGCATACACAAAATCCACTTGGCCGACACAACCGTCTTTTCAGGTACCACTATTCACTGCAATTTTCCATTTAAAATAAATTTTATGGCCTTTTACCATTTCAATAATAAGGATAACAAGATTGTTGAAATCTGCCGCAGGCAAATGACGCCTGTTAGTACAGAGGTAGAGCGAACAACACCTCTTAACGATTAGACTTGTTTTCGGTACAGCTATAGGCTATGGAAGTATTACCTGATAAATGGAAATGGTTTAATTCTGAGCTAGACGTTTCTCTTCATAGCACTTTTTTCGCATTCACCCCGATCTCCTTTTTACATCATCCATCATGTTTAAAGGTGACAGACACACGTTGTCAACAGTACACGCTGTAAGTCACACAGTGCATTGCCATAATCTGCCTGCCATAATCTGTTGAAATCTTATCGCTTTACTTGTTTATGGTGATGATTACTTTATGAAATATTTATGTCAAAGCTCCCTCTTATCCGTATTATAATAATTCATTAGTGGATGTCGTCATCAATATGCAAATGAACCACGCCGTCCCCCTTACACCTCAAATATTGAAAAGTAAATATGATGTTATTTTGTTCATATTACCCAGCAATGTACGACTCCAACTTGTAGAGCTGAAGAATCGCGACTCTGAAAGGAGTCGCGATTCTCAATACGTTCGCGAATGCTAATGGCGTCATGCTTCTGTATGGAACTGTCAGGGCTAACAACATGAAGGTAACACATCACTAGTTCAAGGGGTAATCCCCGCGGATGACGATATTGCCCTACGAATTTAACACTTTAGAAAGAGGTTTGGGGGCAGTGTAGGTCATGTTGCTGGAATGATGTGTTCAATTTGTGATTTGTATATGGTAGGATGGGAATTGAAGTACTTATCATGCAAAAATAAAGACAGTTGAAGGTATTTCGGACACGTTTTTGAAATATAACCTTCCACGGTGCAAAATGGCATTTTGAATGACGTAAAAAAGGAACCACCGCCCTATTGTACAAGCTCTCCATAGCTCAAAATATCAACAGTTATGATGGCACACAAATCAGAAATTATTGTGAAAGACCTACTCGTGAGCTTTCACTTAATGTGAGGGGTGTTTGTGCCAGTTGAAAACTTTTACAAGGGTCCAGATGCCATGAAACGGACCAAAATTAGTGTGTAAGTCAATAGAGGAATACTTAGTTGTGCGTTACCTGAACATATAAGCCACCGGTGTGAGTTCAGCTGCTAATAAAAATGGGGGCGCTACTTAAAGATGTTTACTCTGCTCCCACTATTAGTCGCTTTTGGTAATTTGTTCCACGCACTTACGGTTCTTGGGAAATGATTACTCATAACCAACTATATCATAGATTAGCATTTATACTTTTTGGCAAAATATTGTTAAATGACGATAAAATACCACTTTTGCCAAAAAAAAAAAATCTTGCCATTTTTAAATAATCGTTGATTGCTTTGTTTGGTCTGTAACATGGTGCTAAGCCAGAAAAGTGTTATTCTCCAAAGTTGGGAAGTTATTGCACCGTTTCAAAGTTTATTACCATAAGTTTAATAGACAGAAATAAATTTACCGGATACTAGTTTTATCATTGTAAAAAAAAATGAATTGACCAGGAGCATTGGTGGGATTGCAGGGGCAAGGGGGTGGCACCTACCACAGGCTCCATCCACCTACCCCCACTTTTTGTCAGAACCTACAAAAAATAATTAAAAGAATAAAAAATGAAAGGGAGGAAGAAAACTAGAGGAATTGTGAGAAAATGTTTAATATAATAGATAACTTTTAATGTGTAAACTTAAGTAAAACATTATAATACAAAAGGTCCCAAAAATGCTAGCGTACTTTTTTCGGTGCACTTCGCGCATGGCTACTTCAATGGAATTATCGTGTCCAAAACCCTGCAATACTCTCAGCTATCGACTTTACCTACCAACTACCACCCACTATACTCATCATGATCAACTTAACCAACAGTAACTATTCTTGCAACCATCACTGGCCAGAATATTCTTTATTATTTCAATTAATATAAGGATGACAAGGCGAGGAATTTTTTTCTGGAGATGGTCCAGAACGGCAGCAAAAGGCACCAACTTGAAATTTAAGAGGAAATTTCGGGAGGACACTAAGTCCCAGCTTCTGGCTTCGTACCTTCCGTCCTCGGGGTTAAGGGCCGGTCAAACTTTTCAGGGATGAAAGGGACACAGCTTCCTTTAAAGATTGCCAGCGTGACATTTTTCTGCTGATGCCTATAGGCATTTAAATGTTTTTCTCATAGTCATGCTTTTCTCAGTTGTTCTCAGTTTTTTTTTCCATTTTGTGTACAGTGCAGATATAAACTGTAGGTAATGTTCCGTGTCCTACGACCAATGCTCGGTCAAAACACATTTTGGCAAAGCATAATCATATTTAAATTAGACCGACGACAGACCCGCTCATGATTTTATCGTTCAGCTCATAGCTACGAAAAAGATTCGTGAAACGGAAAGTATAACGAGCCGTAACGCAGGCTAAATTTAAATGGTTGCAGCTTGAGACCGATCTTTTCACAGGAGGCAGAAGTTGCAAGAGACCGAATGTGCACGAGATCCAGGGTCCCGGATACTAGAGAGCGGGGAGAATATCTCCAATAAAAATGTATATTCGTGCCTGTTAGATATATAGTAGTTTTTTCCTGATTTCTTGGTTTAAACCTCAAATGGAAACCAAGCTGCTTTTAAAATGGACATTAATGTATAAACTAGAATTTCGCATGCTGAAGTCAAAATTGGTTTAATGGATTTTTCAAGTAAACAACGAAGTCCAGTTTGCGTGACTCTATTAGAAAATCTTGGTGAACCCTAATTCACGTCGGCCTCACGTTAATTCAATATCGGTCTTGTGCAAGAGCGCTAATTTGCTTTCGGTCTAGTAAACCTTCGATCTCGCGGGAAACCCCCATTGAAATTAACTTTACCACGAAAATGCAAAGCACCACATTTGGTACACCTGGAAGAAACATAAAACTTACAGCGTGATAAATACAAGCAATAAATTTAGTACAAATAGGTTGTGTACAATGATGTATAAGAGGTCGGACCCTAGTCTATATATATAGACCTTATGCATTGACGTCACGCAACGCCGTCATTTTGGCCGCAAAACAATGAAGCACATGGCATACACGAAGTAGACTTCGCACGCAAGGGTAGAAGACTATTTCTCTCACGGGGGCATGTAGTATGTTGTGTGATTATCGGCCTGGGTATAGGGGTATAGGGAGAGGGGGTGTCCCCTCCCCTTTGAAAATTTTTGAAAAATTAGGTGTCCTTACATGCAATATGGAGCCACATATGCTATCTTTTGAAGTAAAATTTGTGTTAAAAATTTACGTATTTTTAGGAACGAAATAAAAGAAAAATTGGCATTAGTGAGGGGGCATGGCCCAATGGCATCCCCATGTGTACCCCACTGTCCTCGCGTATCCGACCGGTACCCTTATCAGCTGTCTGCATATGTTTGTGTAAGTTGCAATGATACGCGCTTACCTCTATTAGGGGCGCGCTTTCTGTTTTGTGACGTTATATGCATAAGGTCTCTGAATATACAGACCTTACAGAGAGTTGGTACACTCGCAAACGTATTTTTTCACCCAAACAATCATGACCATTGACTAAGTGTTGCAAAAAAGGGAAGTAGGCTAGATCCCTCATCCTCCTACCTCCTACCTCTTATCTCTATAACTGCACCATGTGCTTTTCATGACGTTAATAATTTGATTAAAATTATCACTTTGACAAAGAAAGATTCATTCTCGTATTTATTTTCATTCAAACGTTTGGAGCATCAAGCCTCCTTTTGTCCATCTTCCATATTTATCCCGACATAATTACTCTTCAGCCTAACGCATGGACTGAAACCTCTTATCTCACAAAATAAACGATTTATAACTGATCTCGCCACGTAGACAAAAAGAAAAAAAAACTCACAACTTAGTTTACAAATGTTTCAATTATTACACTCCAGTGAATATTTTACTTTTGCTAAATTTGCGGTTTAATATAGACGGCTGTATGTCCATGTCCGCAAAATAATGACTAAGAAGAACAAACTACCCTCATTATTTAGCCTATGACTGGAGCAAATATTCATTATAAGCCTATCCGGCCTAGTGAAAATAGATCTTTTATCAGAATTGAATGCATTGTTAATTTCAAAACTGTCCCTTTAGATGGTATCTTGTAACATCCTTCACAAATCAATCATGTATCCTAAAGAGTTCATTTCTTTTAAAGTTCCTCACAGCGGGCTTCCTGATTGAGCCCCATGGCTCGCTACTAAGGACGAGTGCACGCATGATATCAATTTAGTACTACACGGCACCGCCGTTCGATACCAGCCTTTTTGCATTCATAATAAGATAATAATAAACAAGAAATTGTTTAAGATTGGATTGTTTTAACAGGTGCTTGAAGTAGGCCATAGTTAAGGTTCGCCCCGGTCCGTTCTGAGACTTGTAAAACGCACAAAGGCTGATGACGGACTCCCCCGTCTTTTTCAGCCGTGAAGAAACGGCGAACGTATCCCGGCACGTGGCAAGCGATAAAACACCACTTTTAGTCGAGTCACATCGAGACGCAATTAAAGGATAATAAATAATTTATAACAAGCAGTTGTACTAAGACAGGAGATCAAGTTCTATAGAATTTTGTCTAAAAGAGCGTGGAATAGTTTGCTGAATATATTAAACGGCTCAGAGCACGCTCTTACAATTTGCTAGAAGGGTTCGTCTTTTGATTAAGCAAACACGGGAGTAAGAGTTGAAGCCAACAGTAAAGGTTTACTATATTTTATTAAGTAAACTCAAGTACTGTATTAAGTGACACAATTTAATAAACTGCAGAATAATTGTTGTTTTAGACCATACTGATAATGACAGGGTAAAGTGGACGAAAGCAAATAAAACTTGTCTGTATAATATTAAAAATGTAAACATCTCCATAGAAACTATTCTCGGGCTGCACTTGACCAAAGACAAACGAAGACTACGAGAAAAGCGGGAAAACTGACGGTTAGCCTGAAGCACCTGAACAACAGAAGAGACAGATCAAGCTCTCCTTATTTGAACTCTTTTGAGTTGCCTTACTAGTTTTTAGGAAGAAATCAAATGCAATTTAATCTAATTTCCCAAAATTTTAAATGGTTTAGGAAAAGTTTTATCAATCAAACTGCTGATGGGGTAGCCGTCAAAATGTAATTATGTAATCACACACTACATCAGATGAAGCTGTCAAAATGTGATTAAGACATTCAGATGAGACATTGTCGGTATGGTCTTTAGAATGTTAAGGGTGTTATCCGACTGTCTGATGTAAGGAGAGCAGGTATTTATCCATATCAACCCAAACAAGGTGTGTTTCATTTTGAGCATATCTGGGCAGTTCCATAAATATGTGGGCCATCTTGTGACATTTGGATAAAAATTCCATGTCAAAGATTAAGTTCAACAACGAATGCTCATATTTCAGATTATACGTTCACTGGGAACATGCAAATCGTATCAAAAAGGGGAAAAAAGTAGAAAGAAAAAAAAAACACGGAAGTTGCTATTGTTCGAAACAAGATTCATTGTCAAAGTGTAAACGTGATAACATACACACAATAGAATAATACTAAAAATATTATTTTACTAAAAAGAGTGTGCAACATTTTTAGATAATACGATGGATGATCTTTTGTGAAACAGAAATGCAGTTTCAGTGAAAAGGTCGGGTTATACATGAAAAATGTACTTCTTAAAAGAAGGATGTCATTTTTTTCGAGCGTTGTCCAGTTTACAATGTGGATCTTTGCTTGTTGAACGATGAACAACTTTTTGAGTTTGAATAATTAAGAAATTTTTAATATTGCCTATATAGTACAATGGAAACACAACAAAATTACTTGAATAAAAGATAAATTGTGGTAAAGAGACAAATTATTTTTTGCAATAGGACATCAAAAATACACTTATGTTTATAAGAGGAATATGTAGGCCTACTTGGTTTACAGTGCTTTTACTTCTTGTAGATACAGAATCAGTGGAGCTGTATGATAAATTGCTGTTTACTAAGCGAATCCTTCCTAACATACATCTTGCAACTTACTCGGGGAAACCATGCATCTACCATGTTTATTGGCGATTATTTCAAAACCTTTTCCACAAATTAGCATTTTGGTACCGATATCCTATTAAGAATACCAGAGGTACCTATATCCGGTATTTCAATTTTCAATAGTGATCCATACTGATATTGAATGCCGATAATCGGTCCTATACTACTTTGTCAAAAGTCCTCTCGACTCTCTGGCGAAGAGCCAAGGGACCAAACCAAACATTACTCCCGAAGGAGTTCTGCTCCCCAAAGGAGCCACGTCCTCAAGGGACAACAATCGGTCCAATACTACAAACTGGTCCCCAGTTTATTTTTGTTTGTAGTTGCAATAAGAACTCTATTGTTTACAGATGTACCCTGCTATTTTTACTCTCAGTATGATCATTGACATTTTTTGTCATTCAGAGGGTGGGTAATTTATGGTCGTCCAAAGTATAGTTTCAAATTGACACAAGGTTCCAATCTCCACCTGGGGCAGCAACCCGAAGCTCCGACAAGGACGATGGGTTGCGGAAAGGATGTCAGAAAAAAATAGGTGGGAAAAGAGAGCGCCAAAAATTTTGGGTTTCTTTTGAAGAACATTTGATAATTATGGGTTTTTATTGAGGAAAATTGAAAAATTTAGGTTTTAGTGAGGGAAATTGGGAAACTGGGTTTTTTTTATTGAGGTATTTGACCTAACCTACAGCAAAATCAAGTAAATCGTCGAGGCGACTGGCCGTCGTCTGGGATGGCATATTTTATGGTACACATTGCCGCGGCACCCCAACGTAAGCGGAATATTTCCCCGACGGGGCCAGCCTTCCCCAGACAGGGGCCATACCCCTTTACCCACCTGGCGCCCAGCCTAGTTTGAACGCTCTCACAGCTCCCATATTTCCAGTCCAACATCTGTTAAGCGCATTACATATCAATCCTTGGATTTTGCGCTTTACCATGCTATTACCGTACTGTAATATTATTCGGCGAACCTAGTTTTCTCAGTGTGAGGCAGCCTATTATCAGGTATGTTAATTGGATATACTTGAATCATCTCAACTACGATCCCTGGTTCAAATGTGAGTGAAATGTTTTAAAGTGCCCATTTTGTTGTTCCTATAATCGAACAATGATCATTTCTGCTTGCAATTGACCAAACATAATTTTCGGCATTCGCTCTGCTGTTAATGTGAGTTTATCTTGCAACGACTTCCTGGCTTACGCCAACTATTCGTCATTTACAGAAACACTTTGTAGGAAGGATTTCTGATTTTGTGTATTCAGTGGTTACTTTGTGCCAACCCAACACGATCCTAGTTAGCATAGTTTGTCTAAGGCACATTAAGGGCCTTTCTCACATCATCTGCATGTGTGTTCGGGTATATCTAGGCACGGAGTCACTCGGTTGCTAGTCAAATAGCAACTCCCTGATGTCAGCTTGCATTCTTTATACACACCCCTAGCTAACAAATACAACATTGCTACCGCCTTAACGTAAATCATTGACTGAGACTTAGGTGGAATTGAGATCTAATTTGTTTTAATATGTAACATTAACCTTCCCAAAAAACAAAACAAGGCCTCCTGCATGTTTTGCGGTTCATTCCAGTGGCGTCACCAGGCTATTTAAAGTGGCTGAGAAGAATGGGGAGGTCAGGAAGAAATTAATAGGGGAATAGGTTGTCAGCTTTAAGTTGAAAACAAATATAAAAGTCAGTAAAGAATAATACAATAGTTGGAGATGATTATATGATGGTTAACATCCACACTAACAGATATCCGCCAGTTGCAAAAAAAAAAAAGCCAAATTTGATGTAATTGTTAAGTTGGTGAGCCATTTGATGAGAAGCTATAATTTGAAAGGTCGTAATTTCCGTCACAGCATTTCTTGTCGCTCAGCTTCGTGAAATGATTGTTCATCATGCAGTGGCGGAGCTGGGAATTTGGTCACAGGGGGAGAAAATGGCATATAGGGGCGCTTTGAAGAAGGTAGAGACCCTATGCCTTGATACGGTAAAAACCTAAAAAGGGCGCCGACAGGCGATTTGAGTCCCTAGGACCTCTGACAATATGTACGCTTTGCCACTGCCTTCATGGCCGTAGCAATATTAGTATTGTTGAGGCTGATATCCAGACAGGTCATATTGTTTATGGCGTTACACCAGGCCCGTAGTCAAGGTGGGGCCAGGGGGCGAAGTCCCCCAATTTTTTTGCCCCCCCCAGAGAGTTTGAATCTTACCATTGACTTTATACATTTGTATACACATTTGCCCCCTGAAAAAATTTTCGCGCCCCGGAAAAATTCTGGCCCCCCTCCAAAACCTTGTCTGGCTACGGGCCTGCGTTACACGTGTGTGTATGTTTTCTAATCTACAAATGGGTTACTAATAATGACATTTAAAGGAGCTGGGTAGTCCCCAAAACAGAATAAATTGTTGGACCCGCCTTCTTCGTTACGTCACATCCGGTTATGCTTCTTGGTTTATCGATTCGATCCGAAATGCATTGTGTCTAGTATACACAACTCACAATGTACGTACGTGTGTAGTACATTAGTGTTGAATGTTTTAATACGATACTGCTTACTTTTAGGCCTAACGTAATATTGGTTAGGCCTATGATTTTCTTAGTTAGCCTATAATTAGTTTGATGGTAGTTAGTAAAAGCGAATCTATTATGGGGAAGAAATGGAAACTCATTGTTTGCAAAAACAAGTTTAGGGCTTTATGGAGGCGAGTTGATTCAAGCATTTTCGTTTCCTGGTCGCACATTTACACAGAGCTACAGGCGGAGCTTGCTCATGCTTTTACACGGACAGCCTCCGCTACGAGACTCCTTACACTGACACGTTGATTTGAAAATGCAAACAGACGGTTCTGTGCAGTATAACCACTAGCATCTGCTTCTGTTGAGCTTTTCACTAGCTCGAAAGGAAAACTTTCTCCCTCCAACATTTTGAAACTGGTTATATTACTCGAAATGAAACCAAAATAATGCCCAGAAGCACTAGTACAGCAAAATGAATGCTAACGCAACCAGATGATCAGTTTTTTTTCGGGGAAACGGTTACCGTATCAGAATTGTCCAACGTAGCTGCCATGATAACTCGATGTATTGACTAATTGATCCATCGATCAGAACCGTTACAAGTTGAAGCGATACAAAATTGCCCGTGCCAGAAGAAAAAGTAACGAAATATAAACTCAAAAAACAAATTATTAAATATGTAGCAAGTGAAAAAATAAAAAATGTGAGAAATAAAACACGACCGTAATTACTGAATTATATTGCAAAAATTATTTTAACTGAGAATACAAAACGTATTAAGAGGAATATTTTCAGTATTAGTATTACACTGAGGGCAAACATCTCGTTTAGTATGACGTATGTATTTCCAAAGTACGCCACTATCCAGCTTCCTTAACCAGCCAACGGCTACGAGTCAATCAGTCTTCCTTTAATCGGTGATGAAAATATACTTTTGCAAATTTTCGTTTAGGTTGAAGGGAGTGTCTGGGTGGACTGATTGACCAATCAAGTATCCATTCCCGCCCTCCTTCGAGTTAGTAAATCCATTAACGGTAAACGGTATCTATGCATTGATTTAACTGTTCAAGAGAATAAAGCAGTGGCCTACATTTGTTTTGAAACATCAATTAAATCTTAAATATCTGTTCTTATTTCTTTACAATTATCTTTTATGATGTTCACAACACGGATATTGAACATTAAAGGTAAACTAAGGAGTTTCTAACATCAGTATTGTAATTAGTTTACAAAAAATATCGCGACATGGTTAAAATCTATCATTCATGAACAACGATATCAGGGTATAATCAATCAAATTAGGTAACTACTGTATTTTTCTTTAATTCAAGTTTCATACTTTTTCCATGTTGCTCAAATGAAAGATTAATTCCATCGTTCAAATCTTTTTCGATTCAGTTTGATATAGTATCACATGATTTCTATACAGGCTGACACCATTTGGCTTTCTTTAAAGTGAAGCATTAGAGAGACATTTTACGTAAACCTTCCTCAAAGTGAGGTGAATGGACATGTCACCTCAAAGGTAATAAAACTGGTAAATATCCTGGAGTGAATAAAATTTGAGGTGTCAATTCACTTCAGTTAAAGATCAGCTCATTAATTAATATACACAGAGAATTACGCCATATTTTCTGCGTCTAGTACGTGCATTATCTTTCTTGAACTGTGCCGACGTCCGCTTATTAAGACGCTTCACCACAATCAAGGGCACGCATATTAACTCCAACAAGATGTAGCCCTATCATACTATTCAAATAGTTATTATATATGAAACTAAACGGATTTCTCCGATTCATATCAAGTTGCATTTTCAAAATCTGCAGAGAATAAGTTGCTCCCAAACGGAGACGGGACAAAAGCTATAGTCTTGAACTGGGTGAATTGAACGGGAAGATGGCTCTCTGTTGGTTTCTTAACTTTTTGCGCCCTATTGTGTGAGCCTAATTAAACATAATGACACCTGCACTGCGATCAATATAGAGCCTGTCTAGAACAGTTGACCAAGTGTGGTTCACTGCGGTAGAGTGTGATATCAGAGTGGAAGTATGCCAGGCGCGTGCCCCTCGCTTAGACGATGGTTAATGAATTTCTTATTGCTGATTATGAACGACAGGGCAAATATTGATTGGACTTTGACATAAAAGAAGGCTTAACCGTTTTACAAAGACAGACAACGGGGAACTTTTATTCTTAGTCTACGCTGAGACCGTTTTGTGACAGGAGTACACGGTCGCTATTTGCATAAACATATTAAATGAATCATTGTTGTCAGCATTTTTATGGAAAGGTGCGAATGGGGTATTCACTTTGGTTACTGAAAGTTGTTCATGATAGTAACCGGTATGCTAGACGGTGTAATTCAAGGGACTAGACTCTTAGGCCACTCGTGTAACGAAGCTTGAGGAGAGTTGTTAACCCTTGCTTGACATATTAAACAAAGCAAATAAAGCTTAATATGATGAAGGAAATAAAATTTATGAGCACAAAGGGATAATTGACTCATTAGTAACTGAGTATTTCACCTGAATGTATTTCTATTCAAATGTGTAATTAGGGGTGCAGGTGTTTCTATTGCGTGATAGGCCTGCATTTTACGTGACCTGTCACGGCTTCGTTCGAGCAGAATTTGAGTTTTTAATGTAAGTTTATCTTTGTGGATAAGTTCCATGTTTCATCGAGTATTTATTGTATGCCGCACTCAAAATAGGGTTAAGAGTGAAACTGACGGAAATGTTTGTTACAAAGAGTTTAAAAGGACTACATTAAGACATTATTTAAATTATTTTGGAAATTTTCATAAAAAGAAAGACTTTTGCAAAGCCACATTACTAATTTAGGGCGACTCCTTTATTATAATTCGCATACCGCACTCAAAACAGGGGTAAGAGGGTAAGACCAGTGTATACTACATATGTATCGATCCTCATATTTATTATATTAAAAAATATCAAGGTGTACTTTTCAGTAAGAAAGAAGGGTTTTGCGCCAATGTCACTTATATTAGCAGTGACGTCATCAAGAGGAGGTGATACCTCCTTATTGAGTCATTTGCAAACAAAAGTAGGTGCACTCGTAATATGAATAGAGTCAAAACAACTTTGACCATTTAATTAGTCACATGAATCACTCTTTTGACTAAAAGTAGTCAAAATGATGTTTTTAGTGACTTATTCACTTGATTTAACTAACAGTAATTGACCCTTTGTGCAGTTTAAGCAAGCCTTTTCCCGCTCATTTTTTTATGAAGAAAGTAACAAATGCATTAAATTTACGGACCAATCGGTAATTTTGATTGAACTACTCAATCATTGAGAATAAATCTAAAGGTAAACAATACTTCAATTTAATAGCGCCCCCATTTATTTCTTATAGTCTCACATCAAAAGTAGAAATAACTCCATCCCACAAAACCCTACCCTCAAGAAATTTTCTTAGCTATAAATGTGTGCAAGCGTGTTTAGAGTTAAGTTGCAATATACTATACCAGAGGGACCATACAAATGGAGATGTATATAGAAGAGTATAGGTTTTACTGAGACATAAAAGTGCAAGGTTTTTTGAGAATAACTTTAAATTTAGGAACTGGTGAAACTTGGAAGAAAACAACCGGATGGCATTCACATGGAAGAGGGGTAATTATACGACTATGTTACCCGAAACCTGTTCTGTGTCTTAACTAAACTGTTTATCAAAAAGGAAAAGAACAGTTAAATGGATCTTCTGATGCTGTTTCGTACATTTTATGATCGGAATATGACTGTGAACCTTTGATAGCTGTGAATAACTATTAAGAAGTGTTCATCAAAAATTACAATACACGACACATAAAATAAGGTTCATCTTTGTTCGATGTCGAATGGTAAGAAGTGGAACTAGTTAATATCCTTTTCGTACACACTTGGATTTAAAGTTTGTGAAGTTTTGAAAGTTGACGTCTGTTAACCTGATTATATTTTGTATAATGCAGCATGATTATGTTATGCCGAGTACAAAAAATAATAACAATAATAATAATATCCATCGCTAATAAATTCAGAAAAGAATGGAGAAGTCATTTCAAGGATTAATGGTTCATTATTTAGGGTACAGACTATGGGTTACTTTTCTAAAATTTATATTACAAACCGGAAGAAGACCTTTTAAACAATGCTTACATATGTATGACGACGGAGCTTTCCTTATACGCTAGCAGTTTGCCAATTGCTGGTCTTATTTCGAATAGATTCATTAAATATTTATTACACGTTTGTAAAGGGTGACCTTTGGTCTCAATTACTAGGATTATCACAACCGGCGTTAGTAATTAACTTGAAAACAGATACTTTGCGAGATGGTTCGACTTCATTACCCCATTATGTCTCGGACACGCCCTTGGCTGACTGCAAATAAAGGTACTCAGATCTCCCGGAGTGTGCCTTGTGGTAATTATCTGATTGCACATATGTCGTTTCTCTCTCTTAGCCAAGAGTACATAAACTATTAAACTAACCCGCATTGATTCGTGCGTTAGCTATTAATTTTTCATACTGGATTGGGCTGAGGGTAGGGCGTATGAAATCTGTCGTTACACTTTAGGTGTATAGTACTTTTAACTTTACTAGAGAAAATGTGGTTCGAGGTATATAGGGGTAGGGATAGGGGTAAAGGTAGGTTTAGAAAATCTGATATCTGCTGAAACGAGTTAGGTCTGTACTTTGGAACTAAACAGAGGTAAAAAATGCGGTCTGGTATGTGGGAGGGGTGCTAGGGTTAAGGTATATGACATTTGCCCTCTCAAGAGTAAGGCCCAATACTTAAATTTAGATGAGGTAATACTGTAATATGTGGTTATCTCATCTGGTAATACCGGTATCTAAAAACCAAAGTTAAGCCAGAAACGAAATGGAGATTTCACCAGAATGCTTGAAATAAGTTCATTCTCGAAAAAATAGATTGGCAAATTCGGCCTAAGACATTCTTTTAACCAATCTTTGTACCTATCAGTTCGATCGGGCGAGGAAACTTGAAGTAATGAAACTGAAGTGGTCTGGTTTTCGTAGCCTACTGTACTTCATGATTTGAAAGTTAAGATTACAGGGAATGCTTTTATTATGTTCAAGCACCTACACGTTAAAAGCCAGTGAGAATGTATAGTGACAAATTTTTGCTTTCAGTAAAAAGTGCTGTTGAGTTTCCAGTGGAGAAAAAGTTGCTCTTATTTTGTTGCAAAACAGTTTAGCCATTTCCTGAATGTTAATACGATAGAACGGATCTAGTTATGCATCTCATGATGTTTCATGTATGGAGGTAAGGCTGAAGGGTATATCCTGATAATAAACTTAAAACAGACCCACTTAAGCTCGGATTCAATGGACCAGTTCGAGTCCCCTTCCCCCGTTAAGCTGACCATTGTTTATAGCACATAGGCATGATAAAAATGCTGAAAATACATTTGTCCTGTGTAATGAAGGCCCTCAGATCCCCGGAAATGACATATGAAGGGCTTTGTTTTTTATGTTTTCAGGGCATAATTCATGTCATAATTGTTTGTCTATAAGGAAACTTTCCGAGCAAGCACCTTCTACTCCCCCTCCACCTCTCCTCTTTATGAAATGTCTTCCAAGACGCATGACAGAGGAAGCCACCCCGTGCCCTTGAAGTGAGAACTTTAGGAGCAACTGAAATGTTTTTCTGTGATGGCTGCGGCCTTTCCATGGGATACACAACAATCACTGGAAACGATATAACAGTTCAGGTAATTTAGCCGCCTCAAGGCACGACCTTACCCGATTGCCAGAAGCAATCTTGCAGCAAAATATCACACAGTTACAAGGTGAATACATGTATTATGTCATTTTAGCGGGGGAATCCAGCAATATTGAACGCTGGATTTTACGTGACGTTACGGTGTTTCCTTTTCTCAAAGGCGATTGAGAACTATTATGCCCCGTAGGTGTAGGAAGCGGGGAGGGGGCTGGAGGACCTAAACCCCAGTCAGAAATGTTGTGGTGCTGAAGTATGCCTCTGCACCCCCTCAATTCAAGGACGAAAGCACCTTATTTGTTCCCTCTGTAAAAAATGTCAAAAATTTGCAGTAATTTTCCTTAAAAATTGCCCAATATGTTAGTGCCATAGAAATAAAAGTAAGGGAGAACGCTGTCACAATGCATCCCTGCATGTTGTACCGGTGAAGCCACGAAAATTGTGAGGGCGCTTTCGTTGTACGGCAAAAGACCGGTTGATTGGTGTGTGTCCGTACGTACAGTGTGCATTCTGCTGCAGAAGTTATAGCTTATTTTATCCGTTTTTCGAAAGATTAGGAGTAATTTTTACAACAGGAATAAGTCATGGTGCCTAAAGTATTTTGTTCAATACTCCTAACTTGAAAACTTGTAGTTTCTTTGCCAATACTTGGGGCAAAAGCAATGACGTGATATTTGTATAACGCGCCAGTGCTCTGTTGCCGTACAGTCTAGCCAAATCAATTGCTTCACTCCAGATCGGCAGACGTCATTCTCCCTTACTTTAACTTCTATGGTTAGTGCACCAAATTGCATCTGAGGACCCCCAAATATCAAAAAAATTTTCAAAGAGGAGGGGGGATACCCCTTTCTCTCCCCTGATTCGAAACAACGTTCAGCTCACTTGTCGAGAACCGCTTCCTACGCATATTCTATGCCCTCAAGCAGACTTCTGAAAAGTGGCTAGTTAATTGTGACGTTACTTTACCAAGTCCCCCCCCCCCCCCATTTTCTGGTGTAGAACCGGAGGGAGAAACCAAGGAGTTTTGCTCCCCCCCCCCCAAAGGAGCTAAATACCCGAAGGGACACGAGACTGAATATGACCAAGCTCTTGACCTCAGACATCTTGGGTCTGTCATACGTGGTCCCGTTCTAGACTGGCTAAAAAGAAAAAATACTGCATATGATCTTAGCCAAAGAGTTGAGGGACTTTGGAAAAAGTAATGTTGAAGAAGATTCACTCAATTAAAAAAAAAATATTTTGCGATAGATTATGATGTCTCCCTTGTACTATACTGAGTTTATAATCTCTGTTTTACGTTGTTTTCATGTTCTAAAATGTTATCACTACTTTACCGTAGAGTGACTTGACTAAAATTCATCTTTGCTTATAGCTTATAACATGCTACTTAAGAATATGATAGGTCATATATATATATATATATATATATATATATATATATATATATATATATATATATATATATATATATATATATATATATATATATATATATATATATATGATCTGAAAAGGAAAGGAAAAGCTGGCAATATGAGTTGTAAAAAGGACATCATCAAATATTGCACCACTGACGATTTCAAATTGAGTGAATAATTTCAACATTTTATGTCTCAGCAATGGAATCAGAAGATTGGATCTGAACGACTGAAAGTCATTTTCCAACCAGTCTGTATCCTTTATTATATTTTCACATAAGCGTAGGAAGATTTGTGAAAGTGGGGGGCGAAAGTGAATGTTAGTGAACAGTGCCCTGGGAAAGGGGTCTAAGGGAAGGGTGTCCCACTCCACTCTGGAACTTTTTTGAATATTCAAAGTGCCCTAAATGCAAAATGTTGCAATATTTGACAAACTTTGAAGCAATTTCATCCTATTCAATGCCATATTTTGGCAGCATGTCATCCAGAGTGGGAGACCGCAACGAGGTTTCCGCCCCCACCAGTGGGCGGTCTCCCCCTGCCCCTTGTTCCTACGCCTATGTTTTAGACTTTTGGTAAAATTTACTTGACGCGAACCGATAAAAGCATGCATGTAGACATACTACAACTTAGAGAAGGGTATCGACCAGTATTTTAGTGGGGAGGGGGAAAAAGAGTTCTGGGCGACCTAAAAGGAAGGGCCAAAGTCTGCTAGAGGGAAAACAGCGCTTTAGTACCGATCTCGCCTGTGGTAACCGGAATTATTGGGGGAAATCATTGGGGGAAGAGTACTAGGTGGCGATGTAGCCTCACTCCATTTTGCTGCGTAGTGTGTACCTGCATAACGTATCCCGTTTGACTTACAGTGTCTGGTAAATTGGTATTACGTGCATGCAGTCTGCACGGCATATAAGTTCCGTTCTGAAAGGGGCTGGGCAAACAGATACCAGGGGGATATATTAGAGCCTTGCCCACCCACTCTTACCTCGGCAAGAAGAACCTTTCTGCAATATGTCACACTATGTTGGCTATTGAAGGTCAGCTGTACTTTTCAAAGGTGATTAACTTACAAGTTCTGTTAAATCATACCCTCTACTGGTTAATTTTGCAATGTTGAGTCAAGCGAGCCTCCCTACCGCTACAAACAAGTTGTCACTATTGTTATGGATTCAAATATAGTAAGGTTATGATACTATTACAGGTGAACGACCCGCCTTGCTTAACACATCTGAAAAGGAGATCAGTTTCCGACAAATCTTAGAGCTAATGTAGCGGAATAATTCATTTAAAATAAAAACAGCTAGAACGGATCCAATTAACTTTTGTAAGTCAAGACAATTGTCACGAAAATTGTTTTGCCAACTCAGATCACAAACCGTGAAAAATCTAGACCGACAGTTATTGTCACAGAGCCCTAACCTGTGCTGAGCTTCGATTTACTGAAGCCTTTTGAAGTCCCGACACCGTGTTATTTTTATAGCAGGTAAATAAATAGTTCCACTTATAACGTAACCTCTAAACGAAATCTATTGAAGTAAGGCAATGAATACAGCAAAAAAGTTCATAGCTTCCCTTTTCTTCACTAAACCAGAGATTTGACACGTGGCTGACTTCACAAAGGGGAGCGTGAATTAACCAGACTGAAAACTGAACTAAATGCGATCAAATCGAAGTTATATTGCTATGGGAACATTTATGAAGCGAATTCGAGAATTGTAAGGGTGAAAGCTTTCAACATAAGTGTTGTGAAAGATTTGGTAAAAAGCAGAGTTGGTGTTGTTTGCATCATATACTCTTGCTTTGCCCATTGGATCACCACCGGGGCGTTGCCAATGGTGGGAGCGCTTCGCGCCCCTGGGGTTGTCGTATAAATTATGCTGTGCCACTTCGCTGGCTAAGTTTTCCTGTTCATTATATAAACCGGTATCAAAAAGTGGTAAGAGGTTGAAAGGGCCTTGCACCATTTCACTACGGGCCCGCCAGTTTGGTGGCCTGGGGCTTAGTTTTACACCAGTTCTATGGTCATTTTGGAGGTATAATTACATAAATCATATGCCTTTTAGTTTTCTCACAATATTGACCTAATTTATCTTACCTACCTAGTTTGATAGAAGACAGCATATAGCACAATTAGTTCACGTAAGTGTGATGAAACGGTGTGGTTATCGTACATGACGGTTCTCACACCTACCAGGCACAGATGTAGAAAGCGGTGGGGGTAGGGCGGGAGGGGAAGGGCTAAAGTGCCCGCCTACACTTTTCAAGGACGAAAACCCCTTATATATCCCCTCTGTAATAATGTTATTTTTGCAATAAATGTTCTTCAAAAACTACAAAAAGAGAGCATCAAATTATATCGGGGGACACTCATGTATTCAAACATTATCGCAAAGATGAGGGGACCTAGAATCGCTGTCCAAATCATTCAGCCTACAGCTAAGAAAAGCGTTCTACGCCTATCCTAACAAGTAATCCAATTTGGGCAGTATCGTGGTGTTGATATCGTTAATGCGCCAGCTCCAGCATTCTATAAATTTATGATTAAATGCATGGCCGCATAAGTATGGCCGCATGATGTATATATTGAGGATATCCAGTATCCGTCAACACTCACATATAGTACCACAGTATTTCGAACCGAAGGTAGTTTTAAAACGGCTGAGCGTCCCCTATTGACATTGTTGTGTTAAATTGTCTTTAAAACGTCTACACATTTTTGAAAACATATAAAGAATGCAACAACATAAAGTTGTCAAACGTGAAAATTTTTCGAGTTGCACTTTTTGTTATTTGGTTCAGTTGTTATCGCGTATCTCCCATACTACAGAAAAACTGCAATGTTTTGAACTACTTGTTGATCCTGATTAATATTATTTCCTTACTTAGTTGCTCATTAATCCTTCCATTAGATCAACTTGAATGCCTACACTCCTTTGGCTTATTTAATGTTTTTAGAAACGAAAAGTTAGATAAATCATAAACCTAACATGTCACATTTACTCGTCACAACTTAAGGCCCCCCCCCCCGATACTTTCGAAACTGACTTGTCGGAGTCACAATATTCACGAATCAAGAAAATCAGTTCTCAATCTGCCAGTGACCCTAAACCGTGCGTAACAGGAAAAAGAGGGCAACATAACGGTATAGGAACCTCATCAAAATAAACTCATTCAACTGTTCAGCATCATCCCATTCATATCTGCATAGTTGCAACGACACAAAAAAGATGGATTATAAGAGAAATGATTTTTATATAAAGATCAAAAGAAAAAAGGAAGTTAAACGTCAGAGAAATTGACGAAAACTTCCCTTGTCTAATTGCCATATTCATCTTCCAGTGTTAGAACCTGGTAAAAGCAAGAAGAAGGATTGATATTTGTTGGTGTATATCTATGAGTATTATTGTATTCTTTTTGTCATTTTCTGAATCTTTTGTTAAATTTTATTACATGAAGTGAGTGTACGTACGTACGTTAGTACATAACAAACCTCTTTTCTTGTAGTTATGTACACTTCATTTCAGTCCTTGTTATAATTTTGTAAAGTTTACATTGGAAAATCTACATTCATACTTTTGATCAATCGTGGGGCTAGAGAGCTGCAGCTCTCTGGAGTTTGTCATAAATCAATATCTCGAGCAAATTACGGATTAATCTGGTAAATTTCTCGATTTTTGTAAGTTTTCCCCTCACAAAGAAGTCCCAGCCCTCTAGAAAATAATTTTCTATGTTCGCCTGTTGTCAAATTGAAATAATTGAAGGAGATACAGTAAGAATCAACTGAATGAAATGAAATTAAAAGACGGTGAACACAGGAGTCTTTGAGTATACTGTGTGCTGAGTACCTGCACTGAAGCACACATTGGCATTTCTTGTAATGTCCACTAAAATTTGTCTAACTTTTGATTTCATTCTGGGACGACTATAGAACACAAACAAGGATCGCTAGACTTTAAAAATTTCTAAACCTTTCGCTGCTTATCAGTCATCAAAACAGTCGCACAACACGTAAACACGTGTATCCAAAGTTACGTCTCTAATATCTGTTTTTGCATAAAAGAATATGGAGATAATTGGGCAAACAAGATTCCATTAGAAACAAATATTTAAGTTCATCTTTAAACTACTTTCATTAAGGTTTTTCGATTTTGCTCAAGTGTAAAACAATCGTAAATAGCGCCACCGGCGGCAAAAACCTTCTTCTCGAGCCGTCAGTCATCCTAAGGCTTTGTATTACCTATGCGTACACGTATATGTAAACGTATCCGAATCCGTGCCTTTATGTTAAACCTATATGCACTCTAAAGATAAATTATCCAAAATATGGAGCTACTCAGTGGCAGCTCCATATGGTCAAACACAACGTTAATCAGTCTTATTCCTGTATGGGTTGGTCAAAATAATATCTAAAATGATCAGTGTTTCACATTTACATTAGCCTAAAGCTGTGTTTCCACGAGGCGGACGCGGACGCGGGCGGGCGCGGACGCGGTTTTTCAAATCGCTCATGTAGCGATTTTACCCGCGCCCGCAAGTGCCCGCGTGGTATTTCGCAATCATTTCCGGGAATTTCTCCGTTATCACACGAGCTTGTAGTAACTGCAAAGTACACTGAAGAATAGGCTAATCGCATGTGCGCACTTGTTGAATCGCACAGAGTTGTATAGCAGTAGGCTACTGTTTACACAGCGAGGTCAGTAGTTCAACTCTTCAGCAGTCGTAATCACTATGGCCCCCAAACCGCGGTTATGAAGAGAGCAAACCGAAGAGCTTATCGAGCTGGTGCGTCAAAAACCGTACCTGTATGATGTGACTGACGTCGACGATAGTACAACGCGAGGATCAGGACTTCCTCGTCAAGTAAATGAATATGACGCCGTAATGTTGAGAGGACAACCATTTTGACGATGTGGCCTGAAAGGAAATGCGCGGGAAGCAATGGTTAGGCTCAACACCTGTGCCCGCCTCCGCGCCCGCCCGCGTCCGCGTCCGCCTCGTGGAAACAGGTGACCCGCGCCCGCGCCCGCACCCGCGCCCGCACCCGCGCCCGCGCCCGCGCCCGCCCGCGTCCGCCTCGTGGAAACACAGCTTAAGTGTGTATAATCGTCGTGTTGGTGATTGATTCAAATTATCACTGCAGATGTTGGCTCACAAAACTGAGGGCGCACAAAGCCTAGAACTTTTCATGATCAGTCAACAAACTTAAATGAGTTATTTCAAAGAGAAGACATTAAAGCCGAAGCGGGGGGGGGGGGGGGGGCTTTATCCCTCAGTCAAAAATACAGGTAGCTTGAACTTCCGACCCCATGTTTATTTGTCCCTTCTGTGAAAGTATCAAACATTTCTGATAAGATATCGTTTTTTGGTTTCGATGATAAGAGAAACCTATGCATTCATGATGGCGTGTGTGTGTATGTATGTGTGTATGTGCGTGTGTGTGTGTATGGGTGAACTTGTCTTCCTATCAGACCGAGGACCTGACCAATGGATTTGAGGTCCTCTGAAGGAAATTCAATAGATTTGTCAAGTCCTCGAAAGTTTGAACAATAGAGAGTCTATTGTCAAGGTTAGGGTTAAGGAAGTAAACACAAAGGAAATAACAATGAGGTCCTCGGATTGTATGTAAAATCGACTTGTGTGTGTATGTGTGTGTGTGTATGTGTGTGTGTTTGTGACACTTTGCTTGTTAACACGATATCTCAAGAAGGGAAACTCTGACAGTTCTCAAACTTGGTACATAGATGCCCCATATTAAGAGGAAGAACCCTATTGTTTTTGGTGGGGGTCAAAGGTCACCTGGGGTCACCGGGGGTCAAACTCTGAAAACTTTGTTAACACAATATCTTGAGGTAGGAAGCTTGGATGAATTTCATACTTTGTATGTAGATGCGTTATGGTATGAGGAAGAACCCTATCATTTTTGGTGGAGGTGAAAGGTCATCTGGGGTCACCGGGGGTCAATCCCTGAAAACTTCGTTAACACGATATCCCAAGAAGGGAAACTCTGACAGTTCTCAAACTTGGTACATAGATGCCCCATATTGAGGGAAAGAACCCTATTATTTTTGGTGGGGGTCAAAGGTCACCTGGGGTCACCGGGGGTCAAACTCTGAAAACTTTGTTAACACAATATCTTGAGGTAGGAAGCTTGGATGAATTTCATACTTAGCATGTAGATGCGTTATGGTATGAGGAAGAACCCTATCATTTTTGGTGGAGGTGAAAGGTCATCTGGGGTCACCGGGGTCAATCCCTGAAAACTTTGTTAACACGATATCTCAAGAAGGGAAGCTCTGACAGTTCTCAAACTTGGTACATAGATGCTTCATATTGAGAGAAAGAACCCTATTGTTTTTGGTGGGGGTCAAAGGTCACCTGGGGTCACCCGGGGTCAAACTCTGAAAACCGCGTTAACACAATATCTTGAAGCAGGAAGCTTGGATGAATTTCATACTTTGTATGTAGATGCATTATGGTATGAGGAAGAACCCTATCATTTTTGGTGGAGGTGAAAGGTCATCTGGGGTCACCTGGGGTCAAACCCCGAAAATCTTGTTAACACAATAACTTCAGTTACAAAGCTTGGATGAATTTTGTACTCTGTATGTAAATGCGTTATGGTAAGAGGAAGAACCCTATCTTTTTTGGTGGAGGTCAAAGGTCATTTGGGGTCACCAGGGGTCAGACCCTAAAAACCTTGTTAACCTGATATCTTCAGGTAGGAAGCTTGGATAAATTTCATACTTTGTATGTAGATGCCTTATAGGTAGAGAAAGAACCCTATTATTTTTGGTGGGGTTCAAAGGCCATCTGGGGTCACCGGGGGTGAAATCCTGAAAACATGGTTAACACGATATCTCAAGGTAGGAAGCTTGAATAAGTTTCATATTTCGTATGTAGATGCGTTATAGTAAGAGGAAGAATCCTATCATTTTTGGTGGAGGTCAAAGTTCATTTGGGGTCACTGGGGGTTAATCTCTGAAAATCTTGTTAACACGATATCTCCAGGTAGGAAGCTTGGATAGATTTCATACGTAGTATGTAGATGCGTTATAGTGAGAAGATGAATCCTATTATTTTTGGTGGAGGTCAAAGGTCATCTGGAGTCACCAGAGGTCAATGTCTGAAAACCTTGTCAAGAGAATATCTCCAGGTAGGAAGTTTGAATAGATTTCATACTTGTAAATTGATGTGTAATAGTGAGAAGATGTACCCCATTGTTTTTGGTGGAGTTGAAAGGTCATCTAGGGTCACCAGGGGTCAAACACTGAAAACCTTGTTAACACAATTTCTCAAGGGAGAAAGCTTAGATAGATTTTATGCATAGTATGTGGATGTGTTATGGTGAAAAGATGGACCGTATTATTTTTGATGGAGGTCAAAAGGCATCTGGGGTCACCAGAGGCCAAATTGCAAATTTCCCAAGAATTCCCAAGACTAAATAGGAATACAAAACTGTATTTTTCCAACATGTTAAGATAGCATTTGACCATTGACTGAAAGAGATGGGACATCATGGCTTTATTTGGAATAGAATATATATCATCGAAACCTCAATGCATTTTTGCATTCTGGTTTAATTAATAAACTTTAAACCTACCTGCAATGTAGTTCTATTGCATCAAATTGCATCTAAGAGAAGGGTGAAGTTTCTCCCATTACATTCTTCCCAAGGACAATCGTCTAAAATGTACACCCCAAGCTAAAAACTAATGCGATTCCTACGCCTATGTTGCGAAGCTATTTCATGCTCGCAAATATCGGCAAAATATGACTGTCTTTGAACAAATATTGAAATATTAGGCCAAAGTGGTCTTCCCCTTAACAAAATTATTAGAGCAACATTGTATGCTCCATGCCTTATCACCCCCATTACCACCATTACCCCCATCACCGCGGTCGCCTCCACCTCCCACAAGATCTTAGTCTTGGCTCCCAGGAGAATTTTGTTGCTCGGTTATATTGTAGAACCAGAAAGCCCAAAGGCTAAGTAATTCCTTGCCGAAAGGAAACGTTTTGTCACACTGAGGTCAGGGCCGTAGCCTGGACGAAATCTCTAGGGGGCAGTTCATGACACTATCTAAGTGGAACACCAAGTGACGTGTTCACAGATAGTTGACACCTGGGCGGATCCTTTTTTTCACCTGTGCTGGCAGTGTCATTCTAGGGGAGGGTGCTGAGAGGAGGGGTACAAGTAAGTCTTGGCTTAGGTGCAAAATTATGCTACAGGTGGCAAAGCTTGGAACTGAGTATATGTTTCCAAATTGTCATTATTTGGTGGAAGTCTTCCGATTTTTTAGTTGGGCGTAAGTCAAGAGGTACTGTGATAAAGAGAAGTGAATGAGACTATACTCTTGAGAAATTTTTGTCAATGTGAGGTGGCCTGGATCCCAAATGTTGCTATCTTTGGTGAAGTTTCGACGGTACAGCGTTGACTTGATTATATGTTTAGAAATCCTCATTATTTAGTGATTTCTTTCCGTGTTGGGTAGGGTGTAATTGGAGGGGATGTTACCTGGGGGTGACATCTCTACTTTATGAGAAATATTATCTTGTTCTAAGTTTTCCTAGACCCCAAACTGATAATTTGACCCGAAACTGTACTGGATATTTCGGCTGTGACATGGCACCCTTACAAGGCTGGTACCCAGTTCGGACGTCTTCCTTCTTCCTCTTTGTGCGCCACTGGGGGACTTACCATCGGTTGGCGCGTAGCTGTAGCGTAGGCGAGAAGGCAAGGCAAGAAAAGAGGACCTCCCCAGGAAAATTCGGGCAAAATAGGAACTCTTATATGCAATTTCCTAGGATTTTGAGCCTTGAAATCATAATTTAGACCATGAAATTTTCAGCCTTTCAGTTTTTTCTCAGTTAGGCCAACTTTCATTAACGATCAACGGTCCCATTGGTTTACCTTACATATGCAATATTTATGTTCTGACATATCAGGAAAGGTACTTGAAGTAAAATAAGAAGATGTTTGTGAGATTGAGGTGTTGTTTCAAACTAAGTTTGCGGGAACTGCTTATGCCCTTTAAATAAAAAGTTTCTTTCCAGCTCATTAAGTGTAGCTAATAATTAAAGGTAATGTTGGGGTAACTCATCTTTAGTCAGCGCATTTGTTAGTGGATTCAAGCTCTCTCTTTTTTTTATAGGAAGCTAGTTCATTCGTCAGAAGGAAAATCCGCATAACAATGCATCCACGGCGGGAGTCCGGGGACCTCCCCGGGAAAATTTTGAAAGAAAGGGCCCTTAGGTGCGATTTCCCAGGCTTTGGGGACCATAAAATGATAATTTGGATGGTAAAATTTTAAGGATTTCAGCATTTTTTCTCAAGTAGGCCAACATTCATTTTCGGTTTGGAAATCTAGGGGGGCAGTAGCCCCCCTTGCCCCCCGCAGGCTACGGCCCTGAATCCACATTCCAAGTAAGAAAAACTTTCAGATTCTTCACTTGAAACATGGTATTTCAGAGGTTCTCAGTTTTTTACCTCTGGTGACCTCTGAACTCCACAACTCATATTTATTCACGGCGTATATCTAAGGCCCCGATGTAACTAACCGGTAAATGGGAGTCCACACAAGTTTCCCGAGAAAGAGTTACGTTGTAAGAATGTTATGTCTCACGACACAAAATTACAAATTAAAATTACACAAGACACAATCCGGTTGGAGTTTTAGCGTCAATAAACGGTTATATATAAAGCAATATGTTCCCTCGCAGAAATCTTTTGTTAAAAATAAGTAAAACTACAACGGTAATCACTCGAATATGGTGTATTATCCGACTTTCCAAAATCAAATTTTAGAAAATTAGCTTGACACAAAAGGGATAGATCAGCCTTTTTTTTCTCGGAGGTAACATTAAGAGTTAACAATATCAGAGCTGATTCAGTTTACATGCGATGAACTGACCAGGGAGCTAGAAGGCTTAATGCCTTCCAACTTTCTAAGTGGCCTTTTGTGTAGGTGTGAGTGCTAAATAGACTCTGAAAAGGATAAAGGGTGAACAATTCGGTGATTTACAAATCAGCGCGGCGCGAACACAGTATAGGCCTAACACTAAAATTCAATGGTGAAATTTCATCTATGTCACATATAAATAGACTTGCATTCCTTCCGATGCTTTTCCAAACTTGAAGTCCCCTTGCCAAACCCAAACATTTACTCTCGACGGAAGGAGTTCTGCTCCCCAGAGGAGCTACCGCCCGAAGGGACAACTTAGACTGAACATGACCAACCTCTTGACCTTCAGACCTCTACATTATGGGTTGTCATGCAGACGCGTGGTTCTTTTCTAGACTGGCTGAAAAGAACAGATACTGCATGATCTTAGCCAAAAGGTCAAGAGTGCATTCCTTCCGATATGACGCACCTTGCAGCTGCTCCCTAAGGAGGAATAATTTTAATATTCGTCCTTGACTTTAGTTTCTTTACCCGGACAGTACATTGCACTATATAGGCTACTCGACTTAACTGCCCAGTATGGACTTCAGTGGTATATAGCCTTATGATATGTGATTATGACAGCCGTACATATATACCACGCTTATGTACGTTTATCCTGGTTAGTACAGTCAGTAAAGTACCCAATATATTGCCAGGGCAGCCTGCAGTGACTGGAGAAGAGACTTATTGGACATGAAACATCTTTGGACGGTCATTTTTATGGTATGTACTATAATACATATTGCGTTGTTTTCCAAAGGGCCTAGCTAGACCTACACGTAGGCCTACATAAACAATATTTCATCAAGTCTTTTAGGTCCATACGAGGGAGGAATGAATTGAACAGTGCTTTATAAATGTTATTTTCTTTATAGCCTACTTTTTATTTATAGAATGCCTGTCTTCCACTAGTTAGGCAACACTTCGGCGGGGCCTAAATTGGAGACTTCTTTGTATTTTCATGGTCAATGTGTGACGTCATGTTCTTGGATTTACATCACAATGCCAGCTTGATGACGTATAACTGCAATGCACTTTTTATTTTGTCGACACATCTCTTGGATTATTTTTATCATGCCTTTCACTATAGGCCTGAGTAGTTCTCAGACATGTCCTATGGGCCCCATGAGGTCCCCGACCACCTCTCGATGCGGCCCGAACTGATTTGCTTTAGCAAAAATAAATAAAAGACTAAACCAGGCCACTACCCAGAAAAGGTACTGAAGGGGGGGGGATAGCTTTCAGGGGGACATTTTCAGGTGGGCAGTTATACTGTTCATACTGCCGCTACCACCTTCTACCCTCCCCACCCACAAGCCCAGAATAACAAAACTTCCAGTCATTCAGTACTGTCGGAAGGTCTTCAAGATTGCTGGGGGAGAGGGTGGGGCGGCTGAGCCATTCAGCTAAAGAGATGTGGGCATTTCCTAGGGAAATTTGGACAAAATAGCATTCAAACTGAAAATAATTGGAGGATGTGGCCCCCAACTCCCCTCCCCTTCCCAAGGCTCCGGCGGCCCTGTCATTAATCAGAGTTATGCTCACAACCTTACGGGAATTTTTTTCTAGAAGGCTGAACCCTCTTTCCCCGAGAAATCTTCCGGCAAACCGAGAAAACTGCCTAAGCTTTTTCAAATAATATGCCAGAGAAATTGGTTTTACCCCAACTCAAGTTAGTTACAGCGCCCCCATCCCGCTGGCCTGTACGCTATAACAATGGTTAGTGTGATTTTTGCGGTAGTGTGTTGAATGCCCATTGAATTCTGTTTTAATGTTCTTTATTCTAACGCCATGTTTGTAGGTACTCCACAGTTCCCTACAGAGGCTATGTCCCTGGATCCCACCAAGGGCCGTAACACGAGTCGCCTACTCCATAGCCTCTGGAAAAGGTTTCTTATCTCCCAAGGCCCCTTCAGTGCTGTTGGGTCAATTACACCTTAAAATAAGGTCAGAACTACGCTGTTGTGAAAAGCCTCATTTTCTCCAAACCCTGGGAGCCGCCCTGTTACCGGTACTTCTTCTGTTCTCTTCCACGTCGCTCCCCTGACAGGGCCTCGTCTTGATATCTGTTGTTTTTTTTTCAAATTCTGCTCTCCCCCTCGGTCCTGCCCCACTTTTAGGTTTTTACCCTGAAAATGTTTGAAAGTCACTGCATTAGATTTGATGCTTCCCAAATGAAGGAGGCCACATTAAGGCTGATTTATGGTACTGTCAGATCGACTGTAATAATTCTCGAATGTAACGGAGGCCTACTAATAATATTGTCCATACGCTATTGGCTAACTCATCGGAGATTGTATTTAACCTTCGACCTTTACAGGTGCGACTTTTGAGAGAAATATATGGTTCGTATTTACAATATGAGATATAGTTAATGACCTTTGTCACTAATGGATCTGTCATCCGTTCGAACAATACCGACTAGCAATAAATGAAGAGCTAATTCCCACTCATTTTTGACAATATTGTCATTTTCCTCGCTGTAAAAAAAAAAAAAAAAAAAAAAAAACTACAAGGATAGCGTGCATGATCACTGTCGTGGAATGAAATTGATATCACTGGAGTATACAGCACATTTTTTTCCTTTGGGGCTGAGCCGTCTTAGCCCGAGAAATAACAAGTACGTATCATGACCCCAGGAAATTGCCCGACTTTTCCGCAAAAGCTGCCCTCCAGTAAAAGGTTTGCCCAAACGTACTCCAAGGGCGCAGGCACTAGTAGTCCCCTGGTTCTACGTACACCATGGGTAAAACGTGGTCGTACCCATGGAGGAGGAATGTAGTTTGGTTGCATACAGGATTGAGCTCTGCAGTGTACGTAGGCCTATATATAGCTCATCTGTAGCTGAACTCTTGCATAATTATCAGTCCTGTGGGTCCTATATCCTGGCCACTCTCATTATAGGTTTTGGAAAGTAGTGGCTGGTTAAAAATTCAGATAACATCCTCGTCTGTCTGAAAAGGGACGTTTGAATATGGAAATTATCAAGCTACAAGGACTTTGATGGGATGGCGTGAGTGTTGTAAACTGACCTCGTTATCCTATAAATGCCGACGTCCTAAGTAAAAAAGAGGAAAAAGGTGAATTTGGGTGGGTTTGCGATAGGACTGACAGACTGAGTTAGTACGCAGCCTAAATATCTTATCTGGAGTTGAAAAAGTGTAAACAAGGTATGCCTGTATGTCTAGCTAATAAGCTAGACCTGTAACTACAACTATACGTAACAGGCGTCGATGTAGTACTCGTGCAAAATAGAACTCTTTGCCAAGTTTGCCAACTCTGGTCCCTACGGGAACAAATATTTTTATATTGTTAGAACCTGGATTATTTCATTTTTTACAAAAGAAAACATGACTGACTAGGGGAATTGGTTCATGACCTGTGGTATTCACATATTGACCCCTCGCTAGGTGGTGCCAAGGTTAATATTCTGTTATAGTGTTATTTGTGGGGGCGGGCCGGTAGTAATGCGTAACGTTGCTATCATTTACAAACTTGTACGATATATCTACCGTGTTTGCACTCGTATCATAAACCCTGTCCTATGCAAATTTCAAATGGCTGTACGTAGGCCAAAAAAAGTTGGATCATTCGAGTCACCAGTCTACCGTCCGTTCGGAAAGATTCTTTGGCTAAATAATTAAACGTTTCAGAAACTTTCTTCTAAATGTAAGTCCGACTTTCTAATTTTTTTTCCTTTCCTCGAACAATTCAAAAGGAAAATAGAATAAGTTTCATGTTAAAGTACTGAAGTCCATATTGGGAACTTTTCATCAGTTGACGCTAGAGAGGGGGAAGGGGGCCATTCTCCCCGTCGGGGAAGCCTGGCCCCCACCCCCATCAGAGACGTTGTTTACTGAGCCTTACTGGGTACGATAAAGTATTATGTAACCCTAACGATGACGAGCTGCGGCGGCCGCGATACTTTGCCTATTTTTGTTCTCAAGGGAGTAGATTCTTCGACAAGAATGCCAAATTTTCAAATTTTGTTTAAAAGCCAAAGTTTCCAATTTTCTTCATTGAAGCACCAAAGAATTCAAATTTTCTTCAATTTAATCCCCAAAGTTTAAATTTTTCTCAATTAAAACCCACAACTGGCTTCCCCGTCCTTTTTTACAACCCGATCGTTGTAAGAGCTCCGGGTTGATGCCCTCCTCTTCGGGGAGCTTGGTATCCCGTTTGTTAATCCTGGCGTCACCACTGATATTGAAGCTTTTAAATAAATCTGTCATTAGACTCCCCACTTCTGTGTCCCTGACTTGGTATCGATTTGTTCTCATTCCTTTGGTGTAAGCTGTTTTCTACTTTTAGCCAGATAACTTTGTTTGAATACTCATGATCTTGGTAGTTACAATTCCCTGTTTGGATTTGCAAAGCAGTATTTCCATTAAACGCAGCGAGGAATTTCGAATTTTCGATCATAGGCCTATATAAATATGCCCATGCATAATCTTTCTACTAGCTCAATTTCTCAAGTAAGATAAAAGAACGTGATATGATAAATTAGTTCTTGCAGTGTTTCCACAACTCAAAAACCACATGGTCCTCAAATTTGATGGTTATGTCCTGGAAGTTTCAAGGACTTAACTCTGCCATGCATGCTGTTTGTCGGCGAACCTAACAGCAAAGGACGTAAAACGAAGGTCCACCGTACGAATCAAAAGAAGGGGAACAGAAAAAAGTCGGACTTGTCTTTATGACCTTAAAAAAACATTACTCCTTCAATTTCTTTAATTTCCCCAAATTGTTCTATTTCCCCAAAAGTACTCGAACAACACCGAAACTTGTCGAATCTCGGGAAATATAGGGAAAAGTGGGAGAAATGAGTTTACGATTATTTCATGCATGTTTTCGGTATATCGCACCGCTCATGAGCACTGAACCGGAATTTACGGTTTATTGCTAATTACCTTTACTTTAATTGGTTACAAACCATAACACACCAGTTGTTCTTTGTCTATTTTCCGCATCCATTACAATTTTGCGAAAGTTGCACTTAGTGACCTGGATGATTTGACATGGTTAACTTGAGTCTAACCGTATCTCATGGATCGGAATCAAATTGTTTAAGTGTAGGGCAGGAGTGACCAACCAGTCGATCGCGGTCTGGTAGACCGCGGACCGATCCCAAATCGACCGCGAGGGGTGTAGGAAAAAATAAAAAAAATAAAGTTTTTCTACGTGTAACTGTATGACAGTGTATGTTTTGTAGATCTCTGGAGGGTGGCTACTTGAAAAGTAGATCTTGGGTCAAAAAGGTTGGGCACCCCTGGTGTAGGATGTAGGTCATAGCAGGATCGAGGCAGGCAGTGCTGGCTTAACGATGAACCTCCCTCCCGCAGGTCATCCGGACATGCTCTACGCAGGGAATATGTTAACTGTTACACCAGATTAAAACACAGTGTTTAGGGTGGCTGGCTCCACAGTACAGGCGCCGCCCTTTTGGGGGCCACCTTAAAGAGCAGCGATTACTTACGATGATTGAGAGCCTAGTATCCCTATTGGTTGGGGCGATGGTCTCCCTTCCTCCTCTTACTTTCGTCTCCTGCGATATCCATAACATTTGCTGATATGTATATTGTATGGCTATTAAAAGGCTTTACGATTATGGAAACCATTTTTCAGACGGTCTTCACAAGCACCCTCTCCCTATTAAATTCATTTTGTTATTGCTTGACTATGTGCCAAGAACCCTAGAATTTGTAAATAATAATTTTTCTTAAACTAAATGGTAAGATAGGCCGCTTTAAATCATTGATGAGCTATAGACCTATCACACATTTACATATTTACTTGCAGATCTGGGAAGATTTTGTTCTTTGTAGAAACAGAGGACAATTTTACCTTACGATGTGATAGTAAAATTAATTATTTCAAAATGACTGATCAGCTTGTATATCAAGGCAATGTTACCAACGAGACAACGAGTGATCCACAAAACCAAGAATGGAACGCTTCAAGGAAAGCATACCAGGTACAGCAGGCGATATTTAGTTGATTTTTACAGAAGAGCCCCCCCCCCCCCGTCTTCATATGTTTAATTCATGCAGAACAAATATCTCAGTTACCTTACTTAACGTTATATCCACATAGGCGTCAGCGGAAGGAGGTGGGGGGGGGGTACCAGCGCGAGCATGTCTCCCCCACTCTTGAAAGTGGAGGGGATTGTCATCGTACATTTTCCAGAACTAGAACGAAAATAGTAGGCACACGGTTGATCCCAGAGCTTACAATTTATCTGATTGAATGAAATCAAACTCGAAAATGGTGGAATCAGCCATGTAATAAATGCCTCAGATTACATCACCGATCGTCAGCCTTCATTTTTTCCAAGACCTTAAGTGAGCCCGAATCCCTCGATTCTAGGGTTTCGGTATTCGCGCTTCGTTTTGGTCAACGGTCCCCCCCCCCTCCCCCCGCACACACATAGACTACACTTTTGGAAAGCTGTTGAAAGCTCTTGAATATCCACTGAATTGTGTAGAAGCAACATTAATTTTCCTACTGCCGAACTCAGATTGAAGTTTATTTCTCTGTGCACCTCAAACCCCTCCTGTAAAAACCTACTTGGGTCCTATTTTCCGTACCTCAACTTACTTTCGGAATTTTGAATTACAGCTACTACAAACCATGTGTACCCTTCTCATTTTGTTTCATTTAAGCAATGCAGGGGGTAAGCTAGTTGAGCCAAAGCAGGAATATAAGTTTAGCCAATGTTGGGGGTTAAGTTAAATTTGCCCGAACTCTGGTAATGTTCACTACTCCACTTAATAGACCAATGCCGTTTGGTTTTTGTTTCAGATGTGTATTGAAAAGTTAAACTCTCTACAACCTCTAACAAGAGAACTTCCTGAAGCTGGAGTTATAACACGCTCAACTGATGTTACCCGTGTTAAGTCTATGGTACAATATTTAACAAGATGTGGTGTCAGTGTAAGTACCATTTCAGAAATATGAAAATACTTACGTAGGTCCTACCCCGTCACCTATAAATGACATTTTCCTCAAACGAGGAAATACAGTAAAACCGAATGTGGCCAAATTCACTTTATCAGTTTCTTTTGGTCTTGCTCCATACGAGTGGCGTGGGGTGGGGGAGTCATTAAGGCCTGGACTCGACTTGCAACAACCTTTAAAATGTGAAAAAAAGAAAAGTGCTATGATAAGTATTCGTCTTAGTCTCAGACAGAAAGTACTTTTCCACTAAGTATTGACGTTATCTTGAAACATGACAGTGAAAACTAATTAATTTTAAGTCGTCCTGATTTATTTTTTGATTTTTGATCTACCCGGGCGATTAGCCATAATTTTGTAAAGATGTGTCCTGGAGGGGAGGAATAATACTAGTAATTACTAAAAAAGACAGTCAACTATCCACTGGTCATCGCGCGAAACGCGACTAGAGAAGCATTTCATCAGGCATTTTAATTTAATGTTTCTCTTAATTTAAATTGTTAAGTTTTCCATGAAATTAAATCTCCTGAAAATCCCTCTCCTTTCCTTTTTCACTTTTATATCTATTATTTTTATATTATGTTCGACGCACTCATGGTACCTTGTGGGGCAGTGGTCCTGATCTTGGCAACTACCACCCTACCGAGATAGGGCCCTGTCTTTTTTATGTATACTTCATTGAAGTCCATTACATATTTTTCATGCGTTTAAGCGGTTGAAGTAAATACCTTACCTAAAACAGTGAGGGAATCTTTTGATCGAAAGTCAAAATGTTCACATTCCCTTCCCCCAATGAATATTCATATTAAAATTGACGGATTTACATAAATTGCTGAAGCAAATTTTAAATTTTACAAGAAATTTCTTATTTATTCTTTCTTTTACAGATGGAAGATATTAATCGAATACCAATAATCCATGTGGCGGGAACAAAAGGAAAAGGCTCTGTATGTGTTTTTTCCGAGAGTGTGCTCAGGAAATATGGCCTTAAAACAGGTCTTTTTACGTGAGTGGTAATACGAGTCTCAGGAATCCACAATCGAGATTTAATCAAATATTTGACTAGTATGCGTTTAAATTTCATTCCTTAGTCAAAATGAACCAAATTATGTCAAATATTTGACCAGATTTCGTTTCAGTTCGTTATTGCTGCCTTGACGGATCATTGTACTTCTGAATCCTTAATCGTTACTGAGCAGTCGCAATTATGAACAAGCTAATTATGTACTTTTGTGAACCAAATGTTGATGTGAGAACAATGCTTTAACTTTATTCATAATACGATAATTCTGTTGTTTCAATTTCTTCCCCAGTTCTCCACACTTAATTGAAGTTCGAGAAAGATTTCCCATCGACGGGAAACCGATCGACTACAACAAATTTGTTCGTTACTTCTCTGAAGTCTTTTATAAATTAGAGGACAGTAAAGAAGAATTTGGACAAGAAATGCCTGTTTACAAACAGATTCTTTGTGTCATGGGATTTTATGTATTTTTAAAAGAAAAAGTATGTACGCTGTTATCATTTTGCGTAGTTTCATTGTTACTTAATATATGCAAGAAAAAGTCCACCTACCAAATATTGTTTAAATCTTTGTGTATGCCCTACAGTTGTGTTAGCATTTTTAGGGTTTTCTATGTGTTCAATATGGTTTTTTAAAAAAATAGAAAACAGGCTCGAAGCCAGTATCATAGGGCAAAATGAGGAGGGTCCATCAAACTCTATATAATGGGACAGTGGGGCCCACAGGCCCGTTGAAGAAACCTCGCAAGGCTCGCATATGTACGCTAGCTACTTACGCTACTGACTTACGAGCGACTGGCAGGATCGCAGTCAAGGGGGGGGGGTATTATATTTTGAATTACTATTGCATTAATATTTCTTTACATATTTCGCCCCCTGAAAAACTATTCGCTTCGCGAAGCTAACAGCCCTTCGGTAACGTTTCTGGTTGCAGGCCTGGCGACTGGACTGTGAGGCCTACTTTCCTCAAGCAATACTAGTTGGATAGTTGTTCAATTTACAATCGGAAGTAGTTACACAGAATGTTGCTTAACGTAGAAGCTCTGCTAAAAATATACTTTGTAAAATTACGACACCATGCACTAAATGTCAGTTCTACATTTCTCTTTTTTAGGTGGATGTTGCGGTAATTGAAGTTGGTTTAGGAGGGCAATATGATGTTACGAATTTCATACGTGAACCTATCGTCACTGGTATATCGTCTCTTGGGCTGGATCACGTGGAACTTTTGGGAAACACAATTGCTGAAATCGCCTGGCACAAAGCTGGCATTTTAAAGGTGAAGTTATGACAGATGCTTATGAAAAATGTTCTTCTCTAAACAGTTTTCACACCTGGGACGACGATCACGGAAAAGGAAGGCAGGGGAATATGTCTCCCATTTTTCAATATGGATTAAGGCTCCTGTTTCACACCATACTTTGATGTGAATAAATTTATAGTAAAGACTTATCCAAACAGGAGATGGAATTAAAATTTGCCGAAAGGTGCCAAGCTCCCCGACATGGGAGGGGTAGAAAACCGATGCGAAAAATGGTACGGAAAGGATGTAATTAATGATACAAATGATTGCTTTCGGATCAATTTCCTAATTCCGTGCAATATATGAACAATTCAATATTTACAAATTTACAGGAATTTATCTACGATTGGTTAACATATATATAATTCACACGTCAATGCATTCTGACACTACCCTTATTCAAGTATCCATCAAAAATCACTAGCAAATGCAAGGTAACAAACACAGTAAATCGAAATCAATACCATTCCACGACAGGGCATATTTTGCATAATATGCCGGTATACTGAGTTTAGTGCTGGTTTAATGGTGGGTTGGTTGTGTTTTTATAGAAGATTCTGCGTCCATTGGTATACAAATAATGAATGTTTATGAGTGCGATAGTATGAATTATTTCATGAGTTGAAAGACTGAACGTTCTATTCAACGAGGCGAAGCCGAGTTGAATAGAACGTTAAATCTTTCAACGAATGAAATTATTCGTACTATCGCACGAATGAAAAACGTTCATTATTTGTTTTATATAACACCTTATAACTATCTAACGTTACCTTTATCTAGTCGTTGGTTAAAGTTGTGTTTTGGCGTTTGTCCGTGTAGTAGCTCCATGGTTTGTCGTTTGCTAGCTACGTGTCTACTACGTACGGTATGCAATGTGCGATACCCAAAGCTGCGTTGATTTGTCGAGTTGCGGCGGCATAGTTTGTACGTACGGGCAGTGATTGTGACGTCACAGCCGTGTGTTATACTAGACTATTGCACGACCGTGTGTTATACTAGACTATTGCACGATGGACAACACACGACCGTGATGATAGTGCCGAATCACCCATGGCATGTGACCACCAATCCTCCAATCAAATGTAGAGAAATTAATAAGGTGTTATATAACATAGAATGATAAACCGTCACGGTGACCGAGTGCCGCCCTACATGGCATGGTACCCAAGAGTCCCAAGACTTCTGCCCAGGCGGAGGGAGTCCCCTTTTCCCACTTCACACTATTCCTGCCCAAACATAATATTACCTATCAGTTAATGCATGTTGGCATATTTTAAATAAAAACTAAATAAGTAAATTGTCCTGAAATGGTATAAAACAGATTATTTAACAGGAATGATTAACATTGTTATAAATAGTTTATTATTCCACTTCGCGTTATTTCAAGCACAGTAGGAACAGCCCAGTTGTCTTAAGGTTTCAAAGATTATAACCAACTGTATGGTCAAGTGGTTAGAGCATCAGACTTGCAGCCGGAAGGTCTGGGGTTCGACTCCTGGTCGGGTCATATCAAAGACTTTAAAAATGGAACCATTGCCATTGTGCTTGGTGCTCAGCATAAGCAATGGAGTAGGGAAAACGAGCCAGTGAGCCACAACTGAAAAAAGGCCGTTGCCCGACTTAAACCAATTGGTTAGAAACTGAGCCGTAAAACCTCATCTAACTCTAACTCAAAGCTTCGAAAGATTGAACATAAATATTACAAAACTGCTAACCCTCCCGTCTATCCATAACTCTTGATCTTATTTTAATGCAGCCAGGCAAACCAGCCTTTACTGTCCCGCGGCCAGAAGATGCCATGAAGGTTATTTTGGATAGAGCTAAAGAGATTGGGGTAAGCTTAACTTTTGCATTTCACTGAATCGGAGAAAGCGTTCCAAGAGTAAGAATATTTGAGTTCTCCGCCCAGTAAAAAGTGGGACGGAAAACTACTTTTTGACTATTTCGTTTGTAGTTTTCTGAAACCTTTGACTGGATTTGTTTTAGATCAAGAGACCGATTGTGTCGGCAGTAAAGCTTAGCAGTATAGCTGAAAGATTGTTTGGTAAACGTGAAATACGATGGTTCCGTGGCTGGGTTTAACGTTTAACGCTACTCTGTTTTCTCTGCTATATACATAACTTTTACAGCACTGTAACAGAAATGAACTTACCATATGAGCGGACAAAGTTTTGAGTTCATCCCATCGATTCAAAAGACTAAATGTAGCCCTGTCAATTTTGGTATCATAGATTTGTTTTAATACAACAAAGACCCTTTTGAATAATTATAGGACAATATGGACATAATACCTATACGTTAATCCCCTCCTACTATTGGTAAAGCGCTTTTTGTTTTAAAATGTATCACAATTTTAGTGAAAACTGTGTGAACATGCGAGCAATAGTTTCTTCTGCTGCTTAATAAGTTGCTTTTTTTGTTTTAAATAACGGTATTTTGTTACATTACAGACAACAGTACAATGTGTTCCATCATTTGAAATTTATGACTTGGGGAAACATCCACTTAAACTAGGTATTCCTGGGAAATACCAACAAGCTAACGCTTCTCTCGTCATACAACTGTGTCGCAAGTTTTTAGAAACTACGAAAAACACAAATGATGCTTTTAGAGGTGAGTAAGGTTGTACAAGTTTACATATGAATGTTTGTATAAACGTGAGCATGATTTTGTATCTAGCTATATATACTGACAGTAGAACTTTCTATTGAGGATTATCAATCTCTTGACGGCATTTTGGCTATAGATAATGTGTAATATCTGCTCTTTTAGCCAGTCTAGAACGGGACCATGCCTGACAGACCCATGATGTAGAGGTCTAACGGTCAGGCGCGTGGCATGGAATTTGCCAAGGAAGGCCAAAGCCTGTAGGCAAACTATCTAAGCGTATTACGCCACCATAAATTGGTGAGAAGGATACAAGAAAATTTTGTCCGAAAATGCCCCCTAGATTGCTGGAAATGGTACCTCCCGAGATTTCGGGCCTTGTAACTTGCACCTGAACATTTCTTTTTATTTTAAGTTACTAGCAATACCATAATAAAATCATTAAAATGTGCGAACAAATATGCTCAAGGAGGGGGCGACTGCCCCTTTCGCCCCCTTCTTGGCTACGCGCCTGCTAACGTCAAGAGGTTAGTCACGTTAATTCTTGTCCCATAGGGAGTAGCTCGTTTGGGGACCAGAACTCTTTCCTGAGTAACGTTGGAAAAAGTTAATATTGCCGATTACCAGTTAGACAGTAAGCAGATAACAGTTACATTCGATGACTGTCTCTTTCCAATAAGTGTTAAGTACACAGATTGACCTGGACAAAAGCTTTGCTCTTTAAAATATTTATGAACCCTACAATTATTCATATCCTTTCTATTGTCAAAGTTAATGTATTTTTGTATGTATTGCGCATTCGTTATAATAATTGATGAATATACACATAAAAGAAAACAAGAAGATGTTATGAAAATTTTCTCTTACAGAGATTTCTATAAATAACCATTCTACTGCAGTAAAGACTTTGGAAATGTCAAAAGAAGAGGCCACTCCCAATTATTCAAATGAATCAAATATCAGCATGAAAATATCCCAGCCTTTTGTTTTACCGGACGAGTTTTTGTCAGGTACTTTTATACTACTGTGTATATATTTATAATACAGTTTATCCAGCAGATTATTGCCATGGGATAGCTAAGCCCTAAGAATATGGGCGAAAACCACCTGAGAAGGAGACGCGTATCCACATTGTAGATAATCTATCACTGTGACATCATTTCAAGACTCAGTCCACAGTATCCTTCAGCCAATTTTACAAAATGTCATTACTTTTTCTATAAATTTCTGTATTTTGATTAAACATGATTGTATTCTTGGCCCTATGCCACTCATGAAGGTGTTAAGTACCGGTACATAATTTCAAAATTTCGTTTCGGTAACTGATAATCTATGTGGAAAGAAACAGACCCACTTCATTGGGGTTTAGATGATACTGTACATAGGTCCACTTACCTGGAGACGCAACATCTTGTCATCCTTCCACGTCTCCTTCCACAATATATTCTACAGTCACAGACACACAAGGCGGATGGGAAGGGGCTATAGCCCATATTAATTTCAAAAATTTGCTCTTCTTTTTTTTTTAAAAAGAAAATAGCCCTTTGGACAAACTTATAATTACGAAATCACTAAAATCCCGAACGTCGGTACCCCCTCACCCTTTCGTGCAATTAAAGGTGGACCCGTATGGATGACTATGTCATCTATAAACTTGAAGAGGATTTCTTCTGCTCCTATAGGACTTAGAGAGTGTTACTGGCCCGGAAGGAGTCAGAGAGTGGTAAGAGATAGAGTCACGTACTATTTGGATGGCGCCCATACCGAGAGGAGCATAAAATGTTGTGTGGAATGGTTTGTGGAAGTTACAAGGGAAGAAGAAGCACGCACAAATGGTAGAACAGCCAAGATGTTGGTCTTCAATTTAAAATCTCAGAAATACAAGCCATCATTAATAAGACCGTTACTGGTATGTCGCTAAAGTTAACTCAATTTAATAAAAAGAAGATTTGTAAAGTGCCAGGCTTCTGTAATGATAAAATTTTGGGACGGTAAGGTTTTCACACTCCTAAAACAGGGTCACACTGTTTTTACTTGCATATAATACCAGGGTTTTAATTTTACTTGTCAACTTTATAGAGTTTAACGATTTTTAAATCTCTTTAAATACATGTTTGCTTTAGATGGAACATGGACAGTGTATGGTTTGGTGTTTTGGAAAGGAATTTAATCTTGCACACTTAAACAACACTTCTTGTCGGTTAGAACATTTCAAAATTTGTACTCCAGGCTTTGGGGAATGTGCTTTGGGGAATGTGTGGTCTTTTGCCACTAAAATTGTCAGAATAAACTTTCTCTAACGTTTAATGGAGAAAACGTCATGAATTGATCGTTCACATTAAGAATGGAAGTCTAGACTGATCTTCTGTAGCTATGGTGTTTACTCTAAATGTTCGCTGTAAGGAAAGTGTAAGGTTTGAGTGTTAATTTTTTCTTTCATACATGATGTAGAATTGTGGATTTACTGGTGCTGCCTTTTGTCCAAGTTATATCAATGATGGAGAAAACCCAGCAGGTAAAAAAACAAGTTTTATCATAATTTTATTGTAAGTGAATATTGTGATTTTGCTGCAGTTTGACAGTTTCAAGAAAAGGCACAGCTAGCCTTTTACCTGTTTATGTCATGGATTTAAAATGTTGTTTTCTAACAAGGGTTGGGATGGAGATGGGTAGGGCTGAGGGAGTGAGGGAAGACGGACGGCAGGGGTCTTATCTGTTGTTTGTCTGATATTTGTCTTTCTTTCTTTGTGAAATGGTTAGTTTTCGTTTTCTCAGGGAATGTCACTTCCTTTCACTGCAGTTTGTTATTGACATATTCTTAAGATTTGGTGTTCATCTTGTGTTGTCATAAATCAAAAAAACAAATAAAATGAAATTATTATGCAGTAGCAAAATTTTGTAAAAATTGTAAAAACGTAATGCAGGCTGCTGGGTAAAACTGTTATCAACATTTAGTCATAGGGGTAGAAAGCGGGGGGTGGGGGCTAGTGTTCCAGTCAAAAAATTTGGGCGGAGGTATGTTTCCGCCTCCCCTATTTAAGGGCGAAACCTCTTTATTTGTTTCCATTGAATAGAAGTGTAAAAAAGTCCGCAATTTTCCTTAAAATTTGCACATTTTTAAATTGCTTTTAATGCCTTCAAATACAGTATTCAGAAGTTTTCAAAAGGGCAGGGGTCCCCCTCCCCTCAGACCCCTTTCTCAGGACAGTAGTCCCAAGTGACGTTTAGCTGCCCTACTGAGAACAGCTTCCTTCCTGCAGCTTGTCACGTGTGTTTGGGAGTGGTATATAAGTCTCCTTTGAGTAGCAGACAGAGCCACCAGTCCCCCCTGCTCTGCCACACGCTTGGACAAAATATGAGCCCGTAAAAAGAATCTTTAGTTAAGAGAGGAAGCCAGTCCCTCAATTACGGATTTACCACCTCCCTTCTCAGAACAGAAGGCGGTACCGGTACCGAAGTGATCTTGGGCCGAAATTACAACACGAGTTTTATTTTGCGGTACTTTCGGTGCAAATCTATCAGGCAATGTGTATTTTCCATGCCTTTTGTCTCTCGCTATAAGATTATTGATATATTCATTAAGTTACAAAGTATAAAATAGGTCCTTCGATTCTTTTTGGATTGAACAATAATTTGCAACTATTTCAAAGAGAAATGCATAG
Organism: Holothuria leucospilota; assembly: GCA_029531755.1. NCBI lineage: Eukaryota > Metazoa > Echinodermata > Holothuroidea > Aspidochirotida > Holothuriidae > Holothuria > Holothuria leucospilota. The sequence continues at coordinate 2,673,604 of CM055967.1, read as the reverse complement.
TCTTCTTTCATAGGCCGTTTTATTTTACACTATCCCATTTTCTGATACCATAACAATTTTGTTAATATCTCCTCTCATGTAACTTCTACAATTAATTTCCAGATCAATCATTTCTTGCAAACAAACGACACGAAGAGTTTTGCAACAGCCAAAACATCAAACAGAAGTATGAAGACTTAGATGCTGTTTTAAGAAAGTCATTTTTCGACGGAAGAAACACCAACAAATTCCAGTCGTTACAAGTAGCAGAAAAAGGATTTTCAGATCCAGAAAGTTCAAAATTCTCTTTCAGAGACCATGCAAAACCAACTAAATGTGTAGCACTACCTTCAATTAGTGCAGCATTACGATGGGCTTCAGCTGGCAAAGATGCGTTACTGGATCTGGCTAACATTCAGGACTCGGAAATCCTTGGGGAATGTCTTGTTGTAGACCGTATACAGGTTCTTATTACAGGTAGTCTATACCTTGTTGGAGGCGCTCTTCAGCTATTGGATCCCAAACTGGCTACCGGTATTATGAGTTATAAATGATTGGCTGCATCAGGAAATTTTGGCTGGCAACTCCCTGGTTTCATTCATACCTGATCAAAAAGTCAGTCAGTCTGACATAATTAATGTTATTAAAGCCAATTAGGAAATGACAGACATTTTTATAGCTGTATATGTTCCTTACGATGTAAAGTCTAACAGCTACTTACACTTAAATTGCTCCTCTCTTGTGTCCCCCAAACAAATAAATAAAAATAAATAAAAGAAATTAAAGCTAATTCTGTTCAGTGTCTATATCATGCACACCTTACCCTAAATTCGACGTACCTGACTTTAAGTAATGATGAAGTGAAAAACTATTAAAAAAGTGACTGAATTTAAGGCTTGTTTCATCCAGATTTCATCCATAGAGAGCAACATTTCTTTTGATTCACTCTAGTCTGATGTTGACTTATACATTCCATCATATCCGTACGAGCCAGGAAGGTGGGGTGGTTTAACCCCTGGAGTTGAGGCAAAACCAAGTCCTCAGCAGAAGTATTGGGAAAACTCGGGTTGTTCTAATTTCCGCCGCGGTTTGCTTGAGTTTTTCGGGCAAATACGGCTAAACCCCCATCCCCTAATGACATCGTATTCGCCTACGCATTCCGTACATCGCGCAAACTGCTGAACTGGCATTTCATTCTTACTAATTTAATTAATAGCTTCATATCATATAAAAATTCCCTTGCATGAACTTGCCCTTACGATAGTATACCAATGTTCATGACCAAAGTGTTTGAATGTTAACAAGTAAATTGTCATTACAAATAGTCTGGACGTCTGGTCAAAAAAGTAAATGTTGTTCAGTTGTTCGACTTTTTAGTCTAGCTACCTGTTTTGTGATCAATCTCATTGGAGTTTGGACGTTCGTGGTCAGTCTCGCATTATTCTTCCAATTTCCTGCAATGTACATATGATTTTCAGAATGTATCTCCAGTGAAATTCAATCTTGCCCGTAAGGGTAGTAATCTATGAATTGAATAACCATCTGTAGATAAAACGGTTACTAATGTAGAAATACGATCTTAAAGGTTGACATTCATATCACATTGCTAATCTAGTTGAAGCTAAGACCTACAAAAGGCCGACAAGTCTTGTCCACGGTATTTGACCTTCATGCTCGAAGTCAAGGAGGTTGGGTGAGGGGGCGAGAGTGCCCAATCAAAACTTTGTCGTCCTAAAACATGTTAAGAAATACAGATTTCCATTTTTTAAACATTTCTAAACATAACTCTCTTTCTTGCTGAAATTTTTTTTCTCTCCCCTAAAAGCTATCAACCCCGACCTTCATTATCTTCTCTGGTTGAGGGCCTGTGTGTTTCTTACCGCTTGTTGAATGAACTCAGTACTTTACGTTTTTCCTACAGAAAATCGTTTGATTGTGCAGGCATATTCTTTTACTTCCAATTATTGAGAGGGGAAGGGGCGGGGCTATACTAAATATTAGTGTAATTTTGACCCAAATAACACTGTGCCCGAAAAAGCGATTCCTGCCCGAATGAGGGGGCTACAGGGGGGGATGCAGACCCCTTCTGCAGGGGGGGGGGGCTGCAGACCCCTTCTGCTCCGCCTCGTACACCTATTGTTTTATGTTCACTTAATGCATTTTTATGGTCCCATGTATAATAGGCAACAAGACGTATGGAAAACGTTTTTCTGAATATCGTTTACTTTTTAGATGTTGTGCTGATTTTTTAATGTAATATAAACAAACAAAAGTTCTGAACTTGTCAGTATTCGTAGTTTTTTGTGTGTTTGTAATTTGAAATATAAAATAAAAAATGTTACAAGCTTGCTCATCTTTGAACTTGAAAATTATTCTGCACCCTGAACTAGTGAAACACACCGGCCTCTCCGAGATTATGCAGCCATGAGTCTGCGACCTTGCCGTTCATCCCGTGGCGATGACCTTAAGGACGCCCTTCAGTCGTGGCCTGTATAGGACCTATTTAATTTGATTATTTTATTCACAGACCAAACGAACTGGCAGTCACTTTAAGTCGTAGTAAAATTTGATTAATATATAGGCGGGAAACCTCAAACTAGTCACCAGGATCTCGTCTTTAGGACTAATTATTGGTTATCAATCGCTGAAGGGGGGGGGGGAGGGTGTGCCTCAGCCACATTGGACCACATTCGGTCTGGTAACTCTCCTTAATGTCAATAAACGAGATTTCCGGACATAAAGGAAACGATTTCATAGTTCGATGGGCGAAAAGCAATTGTCCTGAAATTTTCTCTGATAGATAAAGAGTTACTGGATCATGAACCATGTCAGGAAAAATAAAGTGTCGGTGTCCTGAACGTTAGCTGCCAACCACAGAAAACCTGCCGTCATAGGACTATTCTATCACGTGACACAAACTATGATATAGAAATTTTTATTAGTTGTGAACTGGCACTGAGTTGTTTAAATTCATTCAATTATACCGCTTATTTTTCTTTACATAGTGACCTGGGGGTCAGGGGCGCAAATCTCTGTTTGCGATTGCGGGGAGGGGGCGAAAATACATAGGCCTAGGATGTACACGTGAACATGAAATTGTGCACGCGTAACGTGCACCGCGAGCGCGAAGCCCAAAACGGGTGGGGTCTAAAAGCCCCCGGAAGCTCATGGGTTTTTGTATTTCAGAAGCCTCAGGAAAACTGTTTCGAATGGAAATTTTCCAGTGTAATGCTCCTGGGTTTTAGTACAGTACATTTAGACTTGTAAGAAGGGCAGTTTGAGCACAAAATTAATATTACTGATGTGTTTCACTGGATTACAGTCCTGCAGGAGCTGAAATGTGTTTTAAATTTAAAAAAGGCAGGGACAAAGTTCAATAGTTATCCGAGACGACCAGAAATCAGTGGCTTACTTAATTGATAATCAGCTCTATGTATATTCTTAACAAAGAACCATGGTTCTTTTTTAAGAACATACATAGAGTACAGATATTCCACTTACAAGCAGCCGTGACTAGCGGTGTTGTAGTCAAGACCAGCATATCCGAGACCGAGACCATTGCGGGTGTCGAGACCGAGACCGAGACCAGGAGTAGAATTCCAGACCGAGACCGAGACCGAATGTACATAATTGTATAGGAAAATGAAAAAAACTGTTCAACTTTCTGACTACTTTTTTACCTGACTTTACTACCTTATACTCTACAAACGACCTATAGCACCATGAGTGCATCAGCTCAATGGTATATACACCTGTTTTCTATTATCATAAGCCCAACATAGTTAACATAATTAATAACTTAATATAATCATTTATTTTTCTAATGTGGCCCTTCTCTTTAAATCGGAATCAGTCAGTGCTACAAGTATTCAGTGTTGATGAACTTGGTGCCAGTTAATGCATCATAGCGACTTTGTCCAACCCACAGAAAAATGAGTCACATAACTCTAGTTAGTGCCAACTTTTCCTTCGGAACAAACATAACCATGGAGTACTCGCAGTTCAATAACCGGACATTTTGTTTTCAAGCCTAGCAATGGCGCCGCTAGGATTTGGTGATGGGGTGTAGAACAGATGGCGTCGTAACCTCAGTCCCCCTTAAGTCTGCGTAAATTGTACCTTTTTGTGCGTCCCTGCGATTGTATACAGCAGTGTGGAATCCTTTTTGTCACTACATAAAGGTGCCGTTCTGGAGAGGGGTCTAAGGGGAGGGGGACATGTCCCCCTCTCCTTTGAGAAATTTTTGTTAATTTCAGGTTGTTTAGATGCAAAATGGTGCTATCTTATGGGATATTTTTGGAACTGATCATATATGGCTAGAAAATGTCCATAATTAAGTGAATTCTAATTTTTCCGACTGGCTGGATATTTTTTCCAACTCAGTGGCGGCGATTGAATTGCACCTTTTTATGTGCCCTGCGTTTGTATACAGCAGTGGGGATCCTTCCTTTGTCACTACATAAAGGTGTTGGCCTGGGGAAGGGTCTAAAGGGAGTCCCCTTTGAGAACTTTTTGTTAAAATTTTGGTTAATTCCAGGTTGCTTAGATGCAAAATTAGTTTGAGAACCATTTGTGATAGAAAATAGTTACAATAGATCCATCACTCAGTCGAAAATACACCTCACCCTACCCCCTACAGAAATCTATTGCTTAAAGGCTTTTGGGGATCATTTTAAAATTTTCAAAAAAAAATCTGAAATCGATTGGGGGGCACGCCCCTATGCTCCCGCCGTGCCGGCGCCACTGGAGCCTAGGATAGGATTGCAGATAACTATGTAGGCCTAGCATATAATATACAGTAAACAGTGTGTAATATTTAGGCCTAGCTGACTCATAGCCTTCAGAGTTCATGCCAGACAGCTGTAGTATTATATCTGATCATGATGGCCAAATGTTTTGCAGTTGCACTTTTTCCCATCTAAGAAAAAATTCTGGTATGGAACTGGTATATTAGTTCATTCTATTTTTTCGATAGCCAAATGATCATGAGTAGCCAGATTGGGTTAAATATGGTCATGAAAAGGCCAACAGGCAATCCTGAAGAGCTAGGAATGGATAGCACTGAACAAACACTGAGAAGGGGATTTCAACACACACACACACACACACACACACACACACACAGTGAACATGCAATGCAGTGAGACTGCCACTGTTCTGATTATACGTACTCAGTAAGTAACCTGACCTGTGTGCTAGCCCACAGTATGCATTGACCAAGATAAGTTAAATACCCACCCACTAGCTCACAGAAGAAAGTTCAACCCATAATAGATATAGTGTATGGACTCGCTGGATGAATGAATTTTTTCTCGATTAAATTTTTGTCAGTGAAAGTAAATGAAGTAAAAAATAGTTTGAAATAAATGAGTTTATTGAAAAAAAAAACGACAAGTTTTTTGCCGGTCTCGAAGCGAGACCGGAAAAATTTCCGAGACCGCAAGGGTCCGAGACCGAGACCAAGACCGAGACCACAGTGTCGAGACCGAGACCGAGACCGGGAAAAACCGGTCTCGAGACCGGTCTCGAGTACTGAAGCGCCCTCCGGTTACTGAAGTTGTGTTGCGTTTGTTTCCTTCTTTATGTACATTCTAATTCGTTTTGAGAGGTTACGTAATAAGTTATCTGTGCTCCATTCCAGGGAAGGTTTGTGTTTTGTTCGTGCGAAGGGAACAGGGTGCGGAGTCTCACTTGCCGTTTTGCTTTCGAGTTGTCAAGGGTTGTGTTCTTCGTAAGAATTGTAATAAGTTTTTTGAGTTGGCCGGCCATCTTCTGTAAACCTAAGAGGTAAAGTGCGTTTTTGTTAATTAATATTGGTTGCTCTCTGTTAGGCAAGTCACAATATTGAGTTGGTCGCATTAAACCTAAGTTCGGCCGAAAGCACGGCCCTTTCTAATTATCTTGATTTTCTCCTATTATTTTGCGTCCTGCATACTTGACTTCGCCGGGGGCCAGCCTTCAGCTGCCCCCAGCAGAACCCACGGCCCCACCCTGAGGGTGTTACAGTACTACTTCCCTGGTGACTGCCTCGTGACTAGCTTTTCTAAGCTTATGCACACGTGTGGAAATTGTCAGCCCTTCATAATGGCTCAGCCTTGGATGTAACTTAATTTCATACGGCTTCGATCCATAGAGATCTAAATACGATGTCCGTTGTATAATGGTAATTGTTGTCATCAAAGAAATGTCAAAAGTGAAATTAGTTTTATCAGTAAAAATTAACAGCCGTGCTTCAGCGGTATAGGCAAAGAGCTATTGGCCATATATCCTGCATTTTTGTTAAGAAAAATGACCAAGTACTGAAATATTTGAGTATTGTATTTACACTTTGGAGGGCTAAATTACGTTTTGGCCCCCTCAAATTTTCACTTGGGGCGCAAGGCCCCCTTGATCCCCCGGATTTGCACCACTGCTGGGGGTGGTTGTATTGCCTTGCATGCCAGACGCGAGTCCCCGGATCAAATACTGGTGGAGCCACTGGGAAATTGTCTATGGGCTCATGCTTGTTTGGCATACTAGCTGTCCGTAGTGATGATGAGAGCCTATTCAAATTAAGTATTAAAGGTGGTCATCTGTTTTTCCGTCTCAGGAAGTTAATCGATCCAGGAAGTTCTCTGCTTTTTCTCGGTTTAGTTGTCAAGCAGTGGCTCGATCAAAGCAAGGACCTCCACCCTTCCCATGCAGCCTTTGGGAGAGTGGCTAAAGTCTGGGGATATACTCACGGACGTTGGATGGGGACGTTAAATGGCGGTCCCGGGAGCGGGACTGGAAAGTTATAAGTTTACCTCTACCATTCTTAATTAAGCTTGTACGTTACTCTGAACACTTGTCAAAGTGAGAAGGTGAATCTCTCAGGTGTTCATCTCCGATCAATCTGGTATGATTGATGGGCCTAAGTCGGTGGCTGTCTGACCCTGAAACCTACAGTATAAACCTAAACTTTTAGGCAGCTTTTTGCTCTTTTCAATAACAACGGGTACAAGTACGTGGTGGCGTCATAAGAGCATTGGCGTAGCCAGGGGGGGGGGGCAGGGGCCATATGGTCCCCCAATCAAATTCTGAGAAGAAAATTGGTAATGGAACACAAAAATTGGCTTCAAATGATGCTAAATGTTGCACCAGATTGCATCTGCGGGTATTTAAATACTCAAAATTTCTCAAAGGGGAGAGACACCCCACCCCTTAGACCCATCCCCCAGGCCGGCGATCAGACCCTGCAGTTGTCCCCCGCCAAACAAGAATCCTGCCCACGCCAGGGTATAAGAGTATCAAATGTGGAGGCGGGAAGGGCAAAGGCATGGAAAAGAACCTATAAGGGGCAGTTTAAAAACTCATGGAGTGAAAGGGCTGGACGAATTCCCTGACATACTTCGACAGTATATAGGCCTACCGTGACATTTCCATGTCCCGTCGTGTATTTGCCCATGCCCCATGCATTTAAACTGGACTTTGCCGTTAATATTTTAGGTATCGGTGGATTAATTTGATTGATTTATTGGTTGAAGATCTTTATTTACCGTCCCACCATCAAACACAAAATATACAGGGTAATCGAGTATTGTAAGAAATTTGTAATGAAAGTGGGAGTAATAACCCGACAGAAGCAAATCTTACTGAGGAGTCGAGCCACCTTACAAATTTAATATTAATTTATTATCATATGAGTTAATTAATACCTTTTACAATGTACTAGAAAACACAAAGAGGGAAAGAAGAAGATCGACGCACATCAAATAAAACCTCTATCCCACTTTCCTTTATAATATTGCTATTTGGAAAGGCTATTTGGAAAGGGTCTAAATTTAGACCCTTTCCAAAAGAGCAAAGTTTACCTGGGTTAAACGGTGTACGTTTTAGCTGCACGGCGTATTTCTTGAAAAGTAGTTATGGCATGTATGAAGCTGAACGTGAAGCTCAATGTTAAGCTGACTGTGCAGGAAAGGAATGGCCAGGCCGAATGAATGTAAAGTTGAATCCTGTGTCACTGAGCTTCAGAGTTTAGACTCAAAGAAGCTTGCGTAGTCAGAGAATACTGAGCCGAGTATTGGGCAAAGTAAAATAAACGTAGAATACTTAAAAGACATTGGTACACGTACCGCAGGATGATCAACTTATTTTATGCATGTGCTTATGGCCACAGGCAGTTCTAACGTTATAATAGTACATACATGTATATAAATTGACAAGGTAGCGCACTTCTTCCACACAAAGGCGTTCAGTAGCCAGATTTGGCCTATTTGGCCAAATATGCACGAATACATGGCCAAGTTAGTAAACGATTTGCCAGTTTAGCCATAGCATATGGGGATTTGGCCATATTAGTGCATAACAGCCAAATCTGGCTACTGAACGCCTTGGTGTGGAAGAAGTGCGCTACCTTGTCTATTTATATATAGTGACATGACCTAATAAGGCCACTTTCGAATGTCGTGCATCGATACAGTCAACAAAGCGCGTCAAAACTGCTGTCACAATCAGTGCGTCAATTTTTGATGCAGCACGCGCATAGCAAAGTCCCTTGCTAATGCGCGTGAACATGTTTTTCAAGCTCTTGCACGCTAAGATATGCAGCTCAAATTGAACGCGCAAACTGCCTACACTGAACCCTGTACATACAGCTCTGTACAAAAATTGTGAACAGCGCGGCCCGCTGACTTATTAGGTTACTTCTGATTTTAGGCTTGAGCTGGAAACGCTGAACTTGTCGTAATGGTATCTCTTGAAAGGAAAAATCTGTGGTAAAGATTTATAGCTCTCGAATAAGGTCAAGTCCGCCAAAACTTTTTCGGGTACAAACAGATTCACATTCTTTTGTCTTATTTTTTGAAAGCGAAAACTTTCTTAGAGTGGCCTTGTTAGGTTGTGCCATCATATATGTATGCATTATATAACGTTAGAACTGCCTGGCTAGCTTCAGATTGGTGTTCAGAAGTCCCGAAGTGAGGCGTGAGAAGTGGCCCAAAGATCAGGAGTGCTCTGATAGAAGCTTTTCAAAAGGTTTCTTTTAGTTTAAAAATGCTTCACTTTTAGCAGGGTAACTGTGGTCTTTGTCATAGTAAATTACTGTATAGCTTAGCCTAGGTCTATGTTAGCCAGTTTTACGTTCTGAAAGGCATAATTTTGCTTCGTTTATTGTGTGTATCAGATTCGCGACAGACGCGACTGCTGACGAGCCCTACAGTACACTATAGGCTACTGTGTACAGGATCATCAAAGACTTAATCTATATTCAGATTGTTCGTGGATGAACATTGGTAAGATTCACGTTCTCCTTTTGACTGGTGCTCAAAGGGTAAGGAGGCAAGGGTGTACTCTGTAAATTGCTCCGAATTTTGCTCCCCGGGACCGCCTTGATTTACTGTCCCTGCTATCAGGATATGAGTGTATCCCGGTCTAACATACTGGAACTAAGTCATCAGTAAAGGAGTGTGTGTCATTCACTGAGAGCTCACTATACACAGCCCTTACAATGACAGTAGCGGCGTGATCGGCCGTGTGTATGATGATTGAAATTGACTTTCTTCTGGCAGCAAATTTTGGATGAAAAATCTTAATTTACTACCATGACTTTTCTTCTCCACATCTTACAGGAATATTGTAGTTGTTTTTGATCCCCTGAGATCTTCTGAAAAGGGCCAAAATTTGAAATGAAACCAGCGACTTTTTGGTGCTGCAAAATTTACTGTGCGACTAAGGAACTTTGTTTACATCAGTAACCTGATGAGCTGCTGTATATTGTTACATCTGTATGGAATGTTTGCAGCTCCATGTGCATGGTAAGCCTATAGGAACTACATTTAAAATCACATGTTCTGTGTGATGTCACACTGTTATGCAAACGACATTCTGATATGAACAAATATATCGAACGCTATTGTAAATTTTACGAAGTGGTAAAGTTGATGATTTTATTTCAAATTTCGGAAGTTTTCAGAGGTAAAGTGATCAAACATGCAACTAAAGAGAGAACATCACCCTCTTGTTAAAACTGGGTTTGGTCAGGGGTTCCAACTGGGGGTTCGATTGTGCCTGGGGCGGTTAAGTCAGTTTAGGGGTAAGGTTAGGGTTAAGTGGCCTCTTAAATAAGCAAGATTCTCTGTTCAAATCACAAATAACAAGGATATCATATGAATGAGTACTATTTAACCATATTTTGGGGTATAGGGATGACGTTCTCTCCCTAGCCTCATGTAACTGATCAAAAACAACAGCAGTGTTAGTGTAAGATTTGGAAATGGTGGTAAATTATAACTTTACTGTAGGTCCTAGCTTTGCTGTAAGAAGAAAATCAATTTTGACCAGCACTGTGTTGGTTGGCGACCCCGTATTTTCAGTGAGTCATTGTAGGTAGTTATCTGCGACTGCCTATACACGTGCCATTACTGAGGACTTATCCTGGTTGTGAGCCACTTTTCCAAAGTCTGGGAAGGAGTGGGGGAGGGTGTGAAATGTATCTTTGCTCTGCACCTCCCCTTGATACAGTAGCTGATTGGAGCAAAGCTGACATCTTTCAGAAGCCAACAACTTCCTGAGATGGACAAAGAGATACTCACAATTCACCAATTTACAGTATCCTGTTGTTACAACCTCAACATCACTGCTACTGTAATAGCTACTGTATGCTAAACAGGCAAATCTGAGTCACCAGAATACAGTTTCCCATTGGTATCATCAAACCAACTCTACCCTCAACTTTACCACTCTACCTGACCCCTAGGCTGACTAACTTGTGTCCCATTTTTTCTAGGGCTCATTATTTGCCTCAAATGGAGAGAAATGTTGACCTTTAAAAGTTCATTCCAGAGATCTTATTTAAAAATTGTAGTTTGTTGTATGTTCATAGCTTTGTTCATACTGCTGTACTGTACTGGTACTGCCTCTGTGTTTTCTTTTTACAAAACATACGTGCAAATTAAAGTTAACTCCTTGAGTCTTTGTGTCACATATGCTTGCCCGTAAATACTGTAGAAATAGCCCATAGCTTTTCATGTTATGAAAAAATTGACAACTTGGAAGTAATATATAGTAAATTAAAAATACTGTAACTGCCAATCCAATTTACATGTATTAGAGAAGTACTAAGCTGTATGTCTGTTTTTTTTTTCCAGGTGAGATGTTACATGCATTTCTAATGATTTGTGAACCATAGGCATTCCACATGTTTCTACAACAGACTCCTGAAGGATATGATAGCATTGATCCTTAGGAAGCAATCAATGCATTGTGGGAAAACTCATCACATAGGAATGGCTTTAAATTTTGTAAACAAACAATGTGGTCCATCCAGTTTTTCAAGGGAGACAGATTTGAAACATGAAGTTTCAAGCAGTGCTAAGGTTTCAAAGGAAGCCTACCAGGTAGAGTACTGTGCATTGTACACACATTATTACTGAATAATATTTTTGCATACAATACAGTACAGTAGATTGCTGTCCATCTGAAGAAGTGTAGATTGTCAGTTGTAAAGCTGAACAACTGTAGGGTAAGTTGCTCAAACTGATATTACAGTAAATCTCTAAACAACAGACTTTTACTGTCATACTGTACACTACAGGTTTGGTAAAAAATGCAGTGATCTGTCACTCCAGTTGGGCTCAACTGCCAGCCACCACTTAACTTAAAGATTTGCATTTCAGACTGTGGTTTATTTTTAGATAGCAGAGTAAACAATATCATAATTACTTTCATAATTGAATGAAGTCCAGAAGGCTAGGACAGTAAGTGATGGGTAGAGGGGAGTGTGTGTGTGTGTGTGGGGGGGGGGGCTTCCACAGGCAAAAGTTGTACAGTAGCAGGATTTAAAGGGCCAGAGCCCTGCTTGGAGGTAAAGCTAGACATCGTAATACTTTCCAAATGAAATGGCAATTGATTTTGTGATAAATTTGTACAGTACAGTAGCATTGAATGCAAAACTGACATTTAAAATCAAATTTTGATTGATCATTGACATATGTGCAGATGAGTGGGAAATACAATACAGTGCAGTGCAATACAGCAATGCACAGCACAGCACTGCACAGCATAGCTCAGTGCATTACCTAGCAGAGTAGTATAACAGAGATGCAGCATAGTTGATGTAGATTCTCTCATTGCAATAGGGTATAAAGTTTATTGATTGGAAAGGGCTGAGAAGCTACTGTACACTAGTCTTCAACAGTACGATGGTCTTCTACAGTACAATGCAACTACTGTACATACCATACACTTCTCAGGGGTACAAAAGCTACAGTAATAGTTGATTTTGGAAGAAGCAAGGTTCACATGACTTGGAAAAGTCAACTTAGGAATTTAGAAAAATGAAAGAGTTCATGAAAATTCAAGGAATTTTTTGTAACTGCTAGTGTGTGCAACACTGGTTTTAACCCTAACTCCCTCGTATGACATTTCTCATTAGTTCCTGAATCTTACAATTTCTTTCACATGAGAAGTGCAGGAGTTCCTGAGTCCTTCAAAATCCCACACATGATTTTGTATGGTTCAGGAGTTTGACACATGAGCATCAGTGTAGTGATAAAGTATAGGAATTCCTGAATCATTCAAATTATCACAGTTGTATATAGAGCTGTACAAAAGTTAAAGTCCTGAATCTTACAAATTCTTTCATAAGATTTTGTGAGGTTCAGGCAGTCAGTGCAAACACAAATACTTCCTGTTTATTGCAAATCCCTGAGTCATTCAAAATCTTGTTCCAGCACAACTTGTGTTATTTGTATTGAGGGTAGGGGTGGGTCTCTGTAGAGCTGTGTATGTTTACTTTTGTGTCCCCAGTTGAATAGGATTCTCAGTACTGTGTGTTTTAGGACTTTGTGGCCAGGGCTTCTAAGGCAATACTGACAAGGACTCTGTGGCCTGTTTGAGGGGAAGGGGAGGCAAGACAGGAGGGTTTGCTTTTGCTTAGGTTTGTCCTCACTTGAATAGAAATCTTAGTACTGTGTGTTTTTGGACTTCGGAATTTTTAACCAGGGCTTAGACAATATTGACAAGGAAGGGGAAGCAGGTCAGGAAGAGTTTAGTTTTGCTAAAGTGTGTCCTCACTTGAATAGGAATTTAAGCACTGAGAGTTTTAGGAGATAATACACATTTTGCATTTAACAATTTTTTTTAGAAAAAACAAAACAAAGTGGAAATGTTTGATTTACAAAACAACAGACATGAATACAAGACTGTTATTTATTTACTTTTAAATTTTTTGTTTTTGTTTGTTTTTTTTATTTTTGTTTGTTTTAATTTTTTATTTTTTTGTTTTAATTTTTTGTTTTTTATGTTTTTTTCCTTTTTTTTTAATTTTCTCTCAATACAATCTCACTTTTTTCATGTGTTTTTGTAAACCAAAACAGTATAATACAGTACCTAATATAGCAAAAGGAATTTTCAGTACAGTTTAACCAAAATCTGCAAATTATACTACCAAAACTAACATAAACTTTGCCAAAGAACTTTGACGAACTGAACATGACCTCATAAAACCAGCTGGATGACTTCTTCAACACAAGAAAAGCCTTTTAGGACCTTCAATTTGTGTAACTGAGGCAGAAAAGAAGACAAAATGGCAGACATATTGCACTAAACTCCTAGGTGAGTCAAATTTCATTTTTTTTTACATTTTCAGGGACATAAAATGTTTACAATAGCAAGCTGGGAGAATGTCTAAACATTCTATTTGTAAACAATTGTGAAAAGCTCCATGATTTTGGTCAAACCAGAATGTCTGTTTAGGGAAAATTTTACTTTTTGACCTTCAACCTTCAAACCCTATAATGAGAGGAAATTTCCAATGTTTGGAGGTTACAAATGCAACAGATTTGAAATAATTTTAAATTTGAATGATGCACATGTAAATGAAGAAATTGTTGTAATTTAACTAATAATGGACAAGACAAAAAGGGTAAAATTCATGTTATTTAACAGTTTGCAAAGACAGGTGGTAAGTATGGTATATATAGGGTTGTAACAAGTTGCTCAGTCCCTCATTTCCAATATTTGTCTTTGGAAGTAAATGTAATCATGTCTTATCGTGAGCTGTTTGGAGTTTTGGAAGGCCTTCGAGGTTCCGAAAAAAGTTCGTTTGCAGACCAAAGCCGGAGTAGAAAAGACATGGCTAAGAGAAAAAGAGAAGAGAGAAGTGGCCAACCTACGACAAAGAGCAAGAAGGCTGCTAAAAAAGGTAGCAGTAAAGAGGAGGCTAAAGAGAAAGTAGAGGACCAGCCCTCAACATCGACTGCTGTGTCTAATGAGCCAATGTCTGCTGCTGGGTCTGATTCCATAGCTCCAACTACCTTTCCTGGACTACACCAGGCACCTATGGAATCAGACAGTGACAGTGATAGTGACTACCAGCCACCCGACACACTGTCAGAGAGTGAAGATGAGGAGAGTGGGGAGGAAGAGATTGGGGATGAAGAGAGTGGGGATGAGGAAGGTTCGGAAGAAAACATGTCTGGCTCTGATCAGCAGCCACAACAACCCTCAGGAGAGCAGTCCCTGAGCCAGGCAAATCAAAGATCTTCAGGTAGCCAGAAACGAGTGCTGGATCCGAATTCTGATGATGATCCTGAAGAGGCCAACTCTTCTGATGAAGAGTATCCCACAGACGAGTTTGGATGGACCAGGAGACTTACAAAAGTAAAAAAACACAAGTTCAAAGGCAGAGCACTCTACGGTCCAACCTTCAACAGTGAAAACTACCAGGAGATTGATTTCTTTTATGAGTTTTTCCCACTTTTACTTATTCTCCGAGTGGTTGACTGGACCAATGTCAAACTAAATGCTGCTGGAAAACCACCAACCTCTGCTGCTGAGGTGAAGGCCTGGCTGGGTCTACGGCTAGTGATGTCGCTTTCAAAGGCAAGTAGCACTGGAAAGTACTGGTCCAGTGAAAGAGGTTGGAAAAATGACCTTGTGATATCCACTATGAAGAAAAACCGCTTTGAAGAGCTAAGCCAGTACCTAGCCTGCCACAATCCGGAGACATCCCCTGATGACTGGCCACAGACTACTAGTGAAGAAAGAGGCCGTAGATACACGTATATGAAGGAACACCCAGTGTATCCTGTGCAGGAACTGTGGGATATAGTGGCCAGCAACTGCCGGACAAAGTGGAACCCTTTGGCAGATTTGGCTATTGATGAGGCTATGATCAAGTACAAAGGCTTCAAGGCAACTGCCCAGAAAGTTTTTATGCCTCTCAAACCAATCAGAAGTGGCTTCAAGGTGTACTCCTTAGCTGAATCTGCCACTGGGTTTATGCTCTTTTTTGAGGTCCACCCAAGAGCACCTCACAGAATGTTGGACACCTCCCTCAGCATCTGCCGGCATTTCACAGGAAAATACCACCACATCTACTGTGATAAGCTTTACACATCAGTGCCATTTGCCAGAGAGCTGCTGGAGAAACGTACTTATTTGACAGGGGCTATAAGTATGAATGCAAGAGGCCTTCCAGCAGATCTGTCACCAAATCCAAACAAGAATCCCTCCAACTACCAGTCTATCAAAAAAATGAAGAAAACTCCAAGAGGCACATTCTATGTCAGGCAGAATGGAAAGCTGACTTACACACTTTGGAGGGATTCATCTGTAATGTCTATTTTATCTACTGGGCACAACGGCTTCCGAAGTGCAACTGACTTTTTAACCCGCACTTACAAAGATGAAAATGAACGGGTGAGAACATCCAAACAAGTGAGGGCACCACCTGCTGCAATTTCATATACCAGCTGCATGGGGGGAGTCGATAGGGCTGATCAGCTACGGGCTAACTACACCATCACCCGAAAATCTCAAAAGTGGTGGATGCAATTGTTATATTTCATAATTGATGTCAGCAGGGTAAATGCCTTCATAAGTTACAAAGTCAGCAGCAGCACATTTGACCCTGAAGAACCCTTGGAGCCACATGCTGACTTCATAATGGAGCTGGCCAAGCAACTTATTGATGGCTATTCAGGAGGCTCCACCACCAGAAGGCAGAACACAGCTGCAGCCCCAGTTCCAGCACGCCATGCAGCTGGACATAAATGTATTAGGATGCCAACCAAATGGCCCAAACAATGTGTGTGGTGCAAACACACAAATGCCACCACTCCCGCAGGCAAACTGAGAGTTACAAGAACCGGCTGCAACCTTTGCATGGTTCATCTTTGCAAAGTTGGATGTTTTGCAAGGTAACTATTTATGCATGCAACTGTATATTAGTTAAGACTTCAGTTACAATATGTCTCTTTCATGACATTTTGCAAAATTTCCCTTTAACTGACAGCCCGTTTTCTATTTTTTTTCAGCTATCACTCATGGGCCGCTGACAATGCAAGTGGTGTACAGGCACAAAATTAGACTTTCCTGAATAATAGTTTGGTGAGTAAAAGACAAAGGAGAATGAAAGAATGATTTGAAAATGAATGCATTTGTGCATTTTGAAAAAGTTAGTGATGTTATTTATTATTGTCCACTGAGTTTCGACTTTCTTCTTTTTTGACAGGTATGGTCCTTAAGCAACCAGCAACAGTTGCCAGCACCAAGCTACTGTACAAGCTCCTGTAAACTGACAGTGACTGACTCTTACGTACAGTACTGTTTAAATTTATATCAAAGGCCTCTGAAGTACAGTACTATACAAGATCAACTTCAAACAAAGTTGAAACTAAGAAAACCTAAATACAACTTTTTCAAACTTCACACAAATGAAGTTAAAAATAAGTAAAAGGGGGCATATTTTACTATGCAGCTGTTTGCTGTATGTTAATTTTATGATGATTGCATACACTAAGTATGCTATCGGAGCTCCACAGAAAATTAATAAAAATAAAGGGGCATGTCAAAGTACCAAGTGTATTTGACAATGACGATGGTGTACATTGTATACTATCTGAGCCCCACAAAAAAAGTTAAAAACTAAGAAAACCAAAAAAAAGTACAAAATAATGTAAGCAGTATAATAAGGCAATGATGATCATTGGGTACACACTGAATTTTTGTGTGATAACATACTCGATCTGAGCTTCAATTTAAAGTATCATTTACTGTATGCTGCTGAGGTTCAAAGCGTAAAGAGCTTGGAAATCAGGAGATAAAATGAATTATAATGACAGATGTCACAAAGGGTGAAGTGAAATGACGAAAATTCAATAATTATGAAAAACCAAATGCAACAATAGTCTGAAAGCCTTCATTGTCACAAAGGCCATCAAAGTGAGGACATAAATTTCACAAATCTTTCAAATTCTAACAATGGGTGTTCAACAAATACACAAGTAAGCAACAGCAAAAACACAGAAATTCACTAGTACACACATCCTCACCAAAAAAATGAAACACCTACACTACTAACATACACACCAACAAAAAAGAAAAATGAAACGAAGTCTGAAACTCTCAGTGAAACAAATCTTACCCAAGTGAGGACATGAAATTAACAAAAACTAACATACACAGCCAAAAAATAAAAAATGGAACTAGTATAAACTAAGCTACTCCAAAATGTTTAACACAGTCAGTGCAACAAATCTCATCCAAGTGCGGACACGGAATTAACAAACACTTGATATACACATCAAAAAAATAAAAAAATGAACCACGCGAAACTAACAAGCACTAACACACAAATAAAGCTAGCACTAACATACACACCAAAAAAAAAATAATAATAATAAATAAAAACCAAGTCTGAAAACCCTCAGTGTATATCCTTTGCAAGTGCAGACATGAAACTAACAAACACTTGATACACACATCAAAAAAATAAAAAATGAAACTAACATACACTTACATTCACACCAAAGAAAAACAAAAAAATAATTAAGTCTGAAAACCCTCAATGTAACAAATCCTATCCAAGTGAGGACACTGACTCCTAACTTTTTCAAATTCTAACATGAAGTGTACAACAAAGCGCAATACCTGAATCTTACAAAATCCAACTCAGTACTGTTTTTACTAAATGCCTGAACCTTACAAAATCTTTCATTGACTGTTTGTGATGTCAGTTCCTGAATCTTACAAAGTCTCACATGCATTTTTCCATGGCTTCCTGAATCTCACAAAATCCTTCATACATACAGCTGCAATGAGTCTTGCTTGTTTCCTGAATCTTACAAAACACTCCAGCAAAGTGTGTGTTTGCTTAACTCCTGAATCATACAAAATCTGGCAACAAGGCACTGTGAATGATTTTGTAAGATTCAGGAGGAATAGGGTTAATGCTGAAGAAAATTCATGTAATCTTGGTACTGTAGGTCATGGATCTCTCTTAGTTTGGCCATGAAAAGGTCATGAACAGTTAAAGTCATGAGATTTCATTGGCCTTAAATTGCAGGAACTGTTATGAGGAGCTAAAAGTAAACTTTGCTTGAAGAGCTTGAACCATTTGGGACAAAGAAATACTGTAGGCCCAGTAATAATTTCCTCAGTTGGACTGGTTTTAGTTGCTTTGGTATTTTGGGAACTTAAAGGAAGGCATCATCCTAACCTTTTCAAAAATCATTTTGTGACCTCTTTGTCTAGGGCCCTGTTCCACCAAGAGTTATATTCAGTCCTAATGTTATATAAAAAGAACCCTACTGCATAATAAGCTGTACTAAAAACTGAGTAAAACTCGGTATGAAGCAGGACCAAGTACGTTCAAAAGCGTAAACATTACAGTACTTATGAATGTAGTTAACAAATACTTTAAATAAAAGGTGTGAAGAGATAAATAACATCCATTTTCTCTCATTTTGTCTGATTTTCATCAGGAAGCCATCAGAAAATTGAACTCTATTCAGTCTACTGCAGAGGAACTTGATAAATTTCGGAAAATTGAAAAGGGTATTGTAAACCGCCTTGTTGGTCCACATTGTGTGAAGCAAATGCCAGTGTATTTCCAAAGATGTGGTGTTGATGTAAGTATCAAGTTAGTGTGAATATTTAAGCCATATGGGCTTGTCTACAGTAAAGGAAAATATTCAGTGTGTGTTTTTTGCTTTGATGATATTTTGAAAGATGTCACAATGGTTTGATGATTTTACAGCTCACCATACTTGGAGGACTATAGAGAGATAATAAAGACAATTTTATCAATGTCCAACTTATATAAAGGATGTTTTGGGCAGAATTTGGGGCTATTTTGGCCTTTTTTACCACCTATAAGTGTTACATAGGATGTGGAATAAATTTATGATGTGAGTGGGACCTTTGCAGATGTGACTGATGCAGGTTCTTTGTCTTCATTCATAAATGTAATGTACAAAATAAATGGTAAATGATAAATGAATATTTTTAGGTGCACAAACACCGCAAAATTTTATCAGCAATTTGGAGTAAAATTTTGAGATTTGTCCGTCCATCTGGATATTAAATCTTAATAGTTGATATTTTAACTGAAAGAAAATATTTCCAGAGCTAAGGTTATGATGTAACACTTAACCTTGATCATGTGCAGTACCACAAATAAAATAATCCAGCAGTAAATGCATCATAGTCAATTGCGGAGCACATGATGGTTACGTTGGTAACATGTCTGTCCCCTAATGGTTACGTTGGTAACTATCATATTAACAGGCCTGTAGGACACAAATTACCAGAGAATTTGATAAAACTGCATCTGTTTGCAGATGGCCATATTTGTCACTGGTTTGTGTGCTTTCCTCCATCTTTTTGCTTTCAACAAGGGTATGAGAGCCTTCAAGGCGATGTCCGTCCAGATGTTACCAACGTAACCATGTCTTTGTCGGTAGTATAACATAGGCACATGGGGACATTGGTTTTTGATGAATGTTTCACATGTCATCAGTTTACACTTCAGGAAAGAGCAAAACTTGTGTCACAATGCATTCAAGTGTTTAAAGTGCTTAATTTTCCTGAACAAAGTTTGGTTACGTTGGTAACGAGGACGGACATGTCCGTCCTTGTTACCATCGTAACCATTGATCTCCATACTAGTCCATGTTTAACTAATGGTAATGCAATTTCAGTGAAAAAGTGTTTGTTCTTTATCATTCTATTAAATACAGGGTTTATTTATACATATTGTCCTCCTTAAAGATTTCTGGAGAAAAGAGTTTCCATGTCTGTCCCCGTTACATACGTAACCAGTAACACTTACCACTTAAAAAGTGGTGATAGGTGAAAAGAACTATCTTCCTGCTCTCAGGAAAAAATTGAGACTACC
This sequence comes from Holothuria leucospilota, assembly GCA_029531755.1. Lineage (NCBI taxonomy): Eukaryota > Metazoa > Echinodermata > Holothuroidea > Aspidochirotida > Holothuriidae > Holothuria > Holothuria leucospilota. The sequence goes on along the minus strand of CM055967.1, from coordinate 2,653,482 downwards.
AATCAAACAAAATAACACAACAAAAATTTATTCTTAGAGGACTTCAAATTTCACCACCTTTGTAACACTTTTATACCCCTTTATTGTAGACAAGCCCATATGGGTACTGTACAGGGTTTCCCTTCTATCCCAATTCATACTGTATGTTCCTCTCCACAAAATAAGGATGATGGTACAGTACTTTATTTTGTATGCTGAGAATAATATTGAAGTGAATAATATACCAGTGAAATGAGTTTGTGTATTAAATATGACATAAATGTTTAGTGGTTTAATGATACATTGAAACTGTTTACCAGACCTGTAAATAAATAACCAGGCTATGATAGGGTATAATTACAAGCAAGGTCCACTGGATGGAAGTCTGCAAGTCTGAAGATCTGCTAGACTGAAAGTCAACTACAGTATTCTGGTAATGCTAGTTCAGTAGTTGAATGTATTAGGGTCAGGAATTATCTAGACTCATAGAGGACCCATACCAGATCTGATCGTGGATGAGCACTAGCAAGATTCACCTTCTCACTACTACTATTGCTCAGAGGGTAACTAGGCAGTGGTGCACTTAATCACTCCCAATCCTGCTCCCAGGACAACCATTTAAGGTATCCGTCTGACAGATGTGAGTGTATTCCTAGTCTTTAGCCACTTTAGTGGGAGGGGTGGAGGATCCTTGCATTGCAGTTGACAGCTTCCTGAATCAAAAAACTTCCTGAGTCAGACAACTTCCTGAGATGGACAGGACAGACACCTGGCCAGTTTACTGTAAATTCACCAATTAATTTCAATCCCCTCAGCATTACTCTAAACAGCTACATGCTGAACAAATAAGATTTTTAGTCCCCAGAAAATTTCCATGTGGTTCTGCTGGCATTAAATCCATGAACCTGTAATATGTTAGGCAGTACACTCAAACCACCAATCCAGCTCCACCTTCTAACCTGAAAATATTTGAACCTAATCCTAATGTATGGTATGTGAACCTAATCCTAACCCTGTGTACAAAGAATACTGTATGTTTGGTCATATGGACCTTTAAAAGAATGGAGTACTGTTGTGAGAAATCCTAAAGCATTGAAGCAGCCACACTCAATGCTACCACCTTGAGTGTGTTACTTTAAGGAGGGTCACATGGCATATGTGCAAGACATTCTTTTCATGATTGTTTTAATATATTTGAGAAATTCAGCCGTAATCTTGAAAATATTTCTTTCTTTGCAGGTAGAAGAAATCCACAGAATACCAATGATACATGTTGCTGGTACTAAAGGGAAAGGATCAGTTTGTGCATTTACAGAGAGCATACTTAGGAAATATGGTCTAAAAACTGGTCTGCTTACGTGAGTGTCTGGTGTCTACTCCTATTTAAAAAAAATTGTGGCATCATAAAATTTGTCATATTTTGTGAGTAATATTTACTGTAGCTTATAGTTGGATGTATAATCTGACTGATATATATGTTATTTAGCTTTGACATAATATGACTGAACTTTATGTGAACATTTAGCATAATCTTTACTTCCAGGTTAGTTGTCAGTGCAGATGCACTGAAAACTTCTTTCTTGTGCAATGTTATGTCAAATGGTTACTCGATTCAATATTTTAGCAAAAAAATTGGATTTCTTTTCAGCCCCAAAATTCGGATATGATAGGTAAAAAGATTTCTAGTACATTTCGTCCAGTTTGACTTGTATGCACTTCAAAACAGAGCTGCTGAACTTAGTTTTTTTCTGCTTCAGGACTTGAGAGCCCTTTACTTCTCATGTAACAAAGCATCACTTGCTTTGTATCAAAAAGCAAATTCTGTTTAAACCATATCTTCACGTTTATAAATTGCATCAAAGTGCGGACCAATTTATCTTACAAACACTCAACTACAGAAACAGGTGGCCCAACTTTTTTCATAAGAAATATTTTACTCCCAGAAAAGAGTTTAGATGCTACTTTTCACACAGTGTTGACAAAGGCATAGCCAGAAATTTGTCAAGGAGGGGGGCGAAGCCCATAGACAGACTCTCAGCGCTCCGCGCCACCATGGGTTGGTGCGGAGCGCAAGAAAATTTTGGCCCAAAATGCTTCCCAGATCGCTGGAAATGGCACTTCCAAGGCCTATTTACCGCATATAGAAAGGGGAAACATAAGCAATATCGTAAATATAAACTTTAAAAAATACCAAAAATATGCTCGGGGGGCTGCTGGGGCCTGAATGCTGATATTTTTATTCAGTTGCTGTTTTGAGAGTAGAAATTCACACTCATTGAACTGTTAAGAAATGTTGATGTTATATTTTCTTCGTTTTTTCAAGTTTATGATTTTCCAGGGGGGGGCAAGTGCCCCCCCCTTGCCCTCCCCTCCGGATGCCCATGATTGGCCTCGTTTTAAAAAGCTCCTCAAGTTTCATTTTTTCTATTAATCGTACCTGTTACATTTCTTTTCCTTTTTCTCAGTGCTTTGATGTTTTAGAGTTGGCGATATAAATAATGTATGTATTGTATATACGTATGTGTACAGAATGTAAAATGTAGTCATACTTTGAATGCTAATGTGCTGAATTCCTTAATCTTATTCTTCATTTACAACCACTTGTGTCTTTTCCTTTATATTATTAGATTCCTCCTAATGGGCAGTTCCTTAGAGTTTAATCACTAGTTTGGCACACTTTCCCCAAAGTTGTCTTACTTTGACTGAAGCCACAAAACTAGTACTTTCCACCTATCAGATGATCATCCAGAATGTTCCACTATTACTGTTTCTTATGTATTTTATCCCTTTGCCAGTTCGCCTCATTTAATTGAGGTTCGAGAAAGAATTCGAGTCAATGGGAAGCCGCTTGACTACGACAAATTTGCCAGTTACTTCTCTGAAGTTTTTGGTCATTTGGAGGAAACTAAAGAAGCTTTTGGAGGAGAAATGCCTTTATACAACAGGATTCTATGTGTTCTTGGTTTTTATACATTCTTGAAGGAAAAGGTAACATAAATTTCAGAGAGCTCTTAGTTTGAGTAATATGACAGTATGAATGTTTGAATTTCTTACAAACACTCTCCAAACCTACACAGTAATCCATGGTTACTAACAGTATGAGTTTGGTAGTGTATGTCTTGTAGCAACACATCTAAACATCCAATGAAACCAAAACAATTCTCAGTGCTAATTACTTTTTTCCTCTTCACTTAAATCTTTCTCCTTTGTATGAATGTTACCCTAAACTTGATCGAAATACAGTAAAGTTTGGATTTGGGCTGACCATTGACATGCGAAAGTTCATTAAATAGATGTTTGCCAACTTATGAATGTTTTTTTTTATGAAAATAATATCAGATGATTGCAGGATTTTTCACAAATGAGGAAAAAACCAAAATATGGACTATTTTAGGCAACAACTTAGTGCTGCTGATTTTTATTGGATTATCAAAAAATGGTTTCTGACCAAAGCATTAAGGTGCTAGTGTGCTTCCCACAGCATTGTCACCTCGTGAATATCCCTTGATATGACTCAGATCAGGGAGCTGTTACTTGGAGAACCATCAAAATCCTCTTTCCTGAAACTGCAAGGTCAGTCAGTAATACTGTATGTCATTTGTCTGTCCCTTACAGTTTCTTTAGGACTTTCACTTGATTAAAAGTTAGAGTCTGCTACATCGAGAGTAGTACTAGGGGATTTTTGCTATTGTCTCAACATTGACAGTTGTTGGAGAAAAAGAATTTATTGTATCTTTGACAATTTTTGACACTTATTAGAGATTATTGATTGCCTTTTATGTATCAATATGAATTTAAATTACGTTTGACATTTTGGGAAACTTCCGTGAACTTTCCATAAGTGCTAACATAAACTAGTCTTCTGCCACTTGAGCTCATTTGAATGTGGTCCTGTTAAAGGGGGCCATATTGTTGTTACTTTAATATTTTCCATTAAATGGTTGTTTCGAGTCTGACAAAACCATACCATTAAAGTGCTGGCTGCTTCGGCTTAACATGAGAGCATTGTGAAATTTTAGCCACTTTGATTAAGAATTACCTGAATAATGCCCTTAGGTGATTGAAATCAAACTGCATCCATCATAAGTCAAAGTAAGCTCAATCACTAGGTAATATTCGGTAATCTTTCCATGAAGTGGGTATTCAAGTATTGGCATAAATTAAACTTTGCGATGTGACTCTTCCAAGTAACAGCTCCCTGCTTAGATCAGGTTTTACCATATTATGGTTTAAGAAGTCTATCTTACTAGAATGCAAAGATTCTCTTATGTATTGTATGGCTCAGTCAAAGGAACACATTTTCAGGACTACAAAGGATTCACAACTAATGGCCTGCAAGCTAGATTTCACCTGCCATTGGGATATTTGCAGCTGATGAGTGATGCTTAAATTGTGAAATTGTGCATGTACAGGAAAAGGTCTTGACCCCCTGTTTTAAGCCTTTTCTTGTATTGGATATCAGTAAACATTTAATACCCCCGGTCTAGACCTTCACAAGGAAGTGATGAAGTAAATTATTAACAAATACATGTTGGTCACTATAACTTTAACCATAACTATTTCCCAATATATTTGTTATGTAGGTTGATGTAGCTGTTATTGAAGTTGGTTTAGGAGGAGAATATGATGTTACTAATTTCATTCATGAACCTATCGTAACTGGTATCTCATCTCTTGGTATGGATCATATAACATCCTTGGGTGACACAATTGCTAAAATAGCGTGGCATAAAGCTGGCATTCTGAAGGTAAAATTCTTCAAAAGTAAATGTGTGTAAGTAATTACAATACTGAAATTTTTTTTTAGATTTTTTGGGGGATATGAAGGTTAGTTTGCTTGTTCTCTGTAGATCTAGATTCTGGTTTCATGGGCCAGCTTAAGGGTTGGTTTTCAGCATTTCTGTGCATGGACCATTCATGCATGTGTATATGCACTGTAATTAAAGAGAAATATTGCACCAACATGGCATACAAAGAAAATAGCTATAATCAGTAATTAAAATATTCAGTCTCACCAATAAAGCCCAGCAATAGCTTTATTTTCTCAAAAAGTTACGCAGTGCAAAGAGTTACAGATGGTGTATCATTTGAAATTTTGAAAGTTTGGGCCAACAAATTGTATTTTAGCAACAAATACCTGAATTTCATCCTGTAAGAACCTTATTTCTTGAAAAGAAAGCTACAATGCTGCCTTGATTTTAATTATCTACCATTCTGCATCTGTAAATATTGGTGTTAAGAAAATGAAAATTTTCTGCACAGCAAATGCAATATTTCCCCTTAAGGTAGGAAGGGGAGCAGAGTGGTGATGCTCAAATATTGTTCCCTGTAGCTTTTTTCCCTACAGTATCATATCATAATTAAGTTTACTACCATCTGGTTCAGTCATACCCATGGAAGTGCTAGCTGTTTTGTAGTTCCTTGAATAAAGTGACCATAATTTGGGTACATACCAGACATACGCAGGATTTCATAATACGCGCAAGTGCTTAGTAATGGATAATGTGCACAGGGTACATCATGCAAGAAACACACTTGTAGGAAGTTTGGTTTGGTGTTAAGGGTGCATCATAGTTTATTGGTACGGTATCTATTATGAGAAAACTGCACGGTTATAGTGGCACGCATGTGTGAGTGATCAATGTCCAGCTTGTAAATTTTGATTTCTCAACATAGGTACGATTGATACAGTACTTCTGGTACTTCATGTGTGGACCTTTACCTTGAAAATATGAACCATTGTTATGACTAGTGGTATTACAGATTTGATAAAACGCAGTGGCTTTTGAGTCAGGTAACGTCATAAGTGTACGGGCTTCTTCCAGTTGGGGGGGGGGGGGGCTGCAGCACTTTTGCTAGGGAGTTTAGTGCATGTTTGCTCAGAAATAGCATGTAATTTGCCTAAAGTAGCAAACTTTCTGCCAACATACCTGCCCCCCATCGCCTATACCTATGGATAACCTTTAGGCAGCATGAGATACAGATTGTAGCTAGGTTAATAAAAGTGTTAAAGATATGATGTCTCTTTCAGTAAATATTGAAGTAGTATGCACACCCAGCAGTTGTGAAGTTGTATGACTGCCTTTCACATTCTATTTAATGCCATGATCTAATGCTTCTTCAAGTTTTGAATTCATTTTCATTTTAGTTAAAATTAAGAGAACAATTGGTGAACATTTAGTATCTCCTCAACTGATTTGAGGAATATGTTGTTTACTGTCTACTCTATACATTAATCTCTTTATTGACTATTACAATTTGTTCCTTTCTTGGTCATCTATTGTAAAATGTAAAATAATGAATGTTTATGAGTGCAATAGTATGAATAATTCATGAGCTGAAAGATTGAACGTTCTATTCAATGAGGCAAAGCCTAGTTGAACTGAACGTTAAAACTTTCAATGAATGAAATTATTCATACTATCGCATGAATAAAAAACATTCATTGTTTTATATAACACCTTACAGTATAACTTTCTGAATAGGTCTAGATCAAAATATGATATGCAATGTGCAATCCCCAAAGCTACAGTGATTTATTGAGTGGTGGCATAGCTTGCGCAGTGATCGCTGACTCATTGCCATGGGTTAGTATGTACTAACCCACAGTCAAGCACCACTATCATGATGATAGTGCTGAACCAAGCATGGTATGTGACCACCAGTCTTCCAATCAGATGTAGAGAAATTAATAAGGTGTTATATAATTTTGTTCAATCAGACATGAAGTGAGTATTTTCTTGTACTCACAGTTTGTCACATGCATCAGTACTAGTACATACAAGAATGAATGTGTACTCATACTCATATGTCAAGTATCACATTTGGTTCCTTTCATGTTCATATGTTATATAACCTCCTTCCATACAGCCAGGTAGACCAGCCTTCACTGTCCCACAGCCAGAAGATGCCATGAAGGTTATTTTAGATAGAGCTAAAGAGATTGGGGTGAGTGTTTGATTCAGCTTCCTTTGAAGAAATTATAAATCATGTCTTAATTTTGTCAAGACATGTGTCAACACTTCCTTCCTATATTACTTAACAGCAGCATTTCTTAGGTGCCTGTAAGTATAAAATAAAATAAACAGAAAAATAATACAATAAATTTGCATAGCACTTTACATATAAAAAATTCTTTAAAGCCTGACCTTTACAAGGTACATGAAAAACTAAGCCATGAAAAGCTACTTAAACCAAAAAGAGATGAAGCAAGTGAACAAACATTAAGCAGAGAATATGTAGTCAACAGATTAAAAACAAACTTAAAATAGGAATTAAAGGAAAAATCTAAAACAATGCAAATGTGAAAGATTCGAGATAAGATGAGATTAAAATAGAAAGTAAAGTAAAGGAGAACTCAGAAACAGTGTATCATTCTGTGTTTAACCAGTGAGGCCATGAAAAATTGTTTCCATATGTGAATATTTTTTAATTTTAATATTTACTGTCTGGGGTGAGATTTGTTGTCCTGTAATAGAACCATCATTTTGTTTTCTGAGTTTGATAAGCATGAATTTGAAAAAAATTCCTGTTTCATTAGGTATCACTCAAGAATCAAAATGTTAAGGACATCTTTTCATTCCATTAAATTTAGTTTTATTAGATTTCTTTTTTTTTATTCCAGACTACAATCCAGTGTGTACCTGAGTTTAACAAGCATGACTTCGGGAAACAGCCTATTCAGTTAGGTATTGCTGGAAAATGTCAACCAAGCAATGCAACACTTGCTATCCATCTGTGTCACAGATTTCTAGAAAGTACAAAAATGTCAAAATCAGGTTTTAAAGGTGAGAAATTGATTTTATTGAGAAATATGTAGGGCAGGAATTTGTAAGTTACTGAAATGATCTTGTGCCATGTTTTGTGATTGTGTGATGTGACACGACTACCGAGTAAGCTACAAAAATTTATAATTTCAAGTTTCTGTATCTTAATATATGTAAATAGTAATGTATTGGTATGATATGTAAATCATGTATGAAACCTTTGTAAAGCACAATTTTGTCTGATACTTGGTTATACTCATGAGTGAAGTAGGTTATGCACTTGTCACTAGTAACCAAAGCTCGACCCCCTCCCCAAACCTAGGCAAAGCTAGGATTTCAGCTGGGATGTGAGTTATGGAAATGTAGCAAGTTTGTTTCATCCCTAGATGAACTCGAAATAAGTCGTGGTAGAGTGGAGCATCATGTGGCTACACACGCACCCCAGCTATTATATTCTTTTACATAGTATGCAAAGTTTACAACCTTAATTCTTTCCAACAGAAGCCTCTCAGGATACCCATCCTCCTTCAAAGAAGCTGAAAGTTGCGGAAGAAGAAAGTAAATCTGATCTTTCAAATGGTTCTAGTCTTGGTATGACAACCAGTGAGCCATTAGTACTTCCAGATGAGTTCATTTCAGGTGAGTTTGTTTTTTTTATTGTGCTCTTTTCACTTGCTTGCTATGGCATATTGATAATATCTATACAGTTGCAAATTTAGAGAGGGATAGGAGGGGCTGCACCCCATTGGAAGTGGTGGAACAGAAGTTTTTGGAGTGGGGAGGGGGAGGGGGATTCTGTTGGCATAAAAAACACCATTTAGGGGTACAGCAACTTGGTTAAGGGTCCATGATGAGATGAAGGTGGGCTTCCTGACTATGAAGTATGATTAACTAAACTTTGTACCATATAATGGCACCAGTTTGAGAGAGTATTTACTAAGTCTCAATGTCTTTGTTCCCCACGCCTTCCTCACCCCTCCCTCCATTTCGGTTTGCAAGCTTGATCCTTCCATTTTCAAAGAAAAACCAGTACCTCTTCAACTGTAAGCAGATTATTTCCCCTCCCCTGTATGCAGGGGCTCATTGCAATTACTACCCAACTGCCATTTATACAAAGGATAGTACCTCATATTTATTTTCTTGACTAACTCAAGGTCCCAATAATTACTTATGTATATCTTATATTTTAAAATACATTTGACTCTCTCTGTAACATCTTCCTCTTAGCCAAAAATCTTGGTATTGTGCTTATCCGTCTTGAAATTGTGACCTTTTTTATCAGCTATATGTTTGAACTTACCTCTGGTAGGAAGTGAAATAGTTACACAATAGCAAGTGGTTTTGTGTACAGTATTGCTAATTTCATTTGCTAAGTATCAATAACAGATAAGTTTTTGCAATACTGAGACAAAGTATCATGTATCTGTAATATAGGTAATATTAGTGATATCATTGCATCTCTAGTTCTATCTTTACATAAAAGGTCTCAGAGAATGCTATTGGCCTGGAAGAAGTCAGACAATAGTGCAAGATAATGTCACATACTATGTGGATGGTGCACATACCAGGAGGAGTATTGAGAGTTGTGTAGAATGGTTCTTAGAAGCCTCAGACAAAGAAGCAGCAGCCTTGAATGGTAGCACAGTCAAGATGTTGGTCTTTAATTTGAAAGCTCAGAAATACAAGCCATCATTGATAAGACCTTTACTGGTATGTGTCATTCTTGTCCAATATGGAATGTTGTATAAACAATAGATGTTTGGATAGCTGGAAAAAGAGTCAAAAGTAGCATAGACAAATGGATTAAATTTGAGTGGCACCACAGCAGGTCCTGCCAGCCAGCCAGCCAGCCAGCCAGCGGCTAGCAGAAAATTCACTGGGGCAAGTGGTGTGCTTAATATCGTAGCCCACAGGGCAAGTAGTCATAAAAATAATCCCTAGTAAACAAATATTGTAAAAATACACCTACATTTGCAATTACAAAATCCACCACAACTATTCTTCAATGGATGAAGTGTGACAAAATTGTACATATTTTTGATCAAACTAATGTAAGAATCTGACAATTCATGAGCAAAAGTAAGTTTAAGTGCTCTGCAATTATAAGCATTAGTCTTAGGGTTATGAGTGTATAATATTCTGTGTAATTAAAAGATCGCTATTAATATTTTGTCTTTTTTATCATCAACTACAGGGGTCGAAATTTAATTTTTTTTACTGCTATTCCATGGAACAGCGCTTTTTCCAAAATTACTGTTCCGGATCAGATTTTACTGTTCCGGAGCACAGTACCTCGGCATACGTACAGTTCGTGCACACGTGCAAACTGCAAAGGTGCAAATTGTTGTCTACTGTATTTGAGTGGTATGACTGCATGACTTGACCGTAACGTGGGGAAGGTGTATATTCGCCTGCAGTGGGGATTAGCCAGTGGGATATCCTGATTTTCTTTTGGTTCTTAATTTTTAAGCACAAATTTATCCCCTAAAATCTTGCATTGTCCCGAGACCTAGCATTGCAGTGTCCCAAGACCTACTGTAGGATGAAATACACTCAAAATTAATGCAGAAGGCACAGCAAGCAAGACAAGTGGGATTTGAGTGAGAGCACACCATAAAGGAATATTTTTGCTTGATTCATTCTTTGCGTTGCGGTTTAGTGCTATGGCAAAGCAATGAGTGGATTCTCCAACATACTGATGTTATTTTCCGCAGCAAATTTACGTGAAATCATTCTAGTTGTATCCTTTGCCATAACCTTGATTCAAGTATCATTCCACACAGTAAGTCAATGGGAAGATCTTGCGGGGAAAAGCAAACACTCAGGACCCATTGACTTTAGTTGCTAGACGCCAGCAGTCAGAATTACTTTTAGTCGTTTCAAGTTTCAGTGCTTAGTTGCTAGCTTGGAGGGAATATTAATACAAAACCCCCTAAAAACACAATAAAGTGGAGGGAATATCAATAAATAGTTAAGAGGTAATTTGGATCAAACCACGCAAGACAAAGGGTGATGCAAGATGACCTTCGCTTGCAGGGCAATAATGGCATACTGTACTGCATGTACTAAAAGTTTTTCTGCGTTTGGTAGTAAAACTTGAGTATGTGCCTTTACACAGTACTGTACCATGCAGCATAGGGAATAACACGTGCAAGTGTAACCGACTTTAATTGATAACGGTGGAACGAGATTGCATTTCATACTTAAGCCAAAATTTACAGGGATTACTTTATCAGAGATTAGCATGTGCGTATATTTATATGCACTTTGCTTCTTGTGGAAAAACACTGCTCCACGGAACAGTGGCTTTTGAAAATTTACTGTTCCGGCACTAAAAGCACTGTTCTCGGCACAGCGGAACAGTGGGAATTTCGACCCCTGAACTATAACATTTGCCTACCATTGATAGGCATATGAACAATGCATGCAGATGATGCATGGGCTACAAAAACTGATTCCTGGACTGAGCAGCAACATGAGGGTTAAGAACTTTCATAATTACCATGAGGGTTCTGATTGGGCAAGTGAACATTCATACCGGCAAGTGGGTTAAAAAGATAGCTAGCCCTATGGGCTAGTACTACTGTACAAGAAGAATTTGTTGAAGCCTGCCCCACCGCCATTGAGGTCGGGACTGTATCAGAAATTTAAATAGAAAAGGAGCTCCTATAGCCTTGTTCATATTCTCCAATTTTGCATATATATTTGGGCAAGAAACATGTGATACATTCAGACTTCTTTCAATCCCAGATGAAGGAAATAGTTGTTCTAAAAAGATGTTTTCATGCCTTTTAATTCTGTCGGTGTCTATTGAAGGGAAAAAATCCAATATTTTTTTGAAGGATATGCTTATGTTTAGTATTCATTGTGTATTTTAATTAATGAGGGAGCCTATCACCAGTCCAAAAGGCCAAACTTTAGTTCTGGCCTTGGTAAAGGTACATTTTTAAAGGTCACTGTTTTCATTGGTAGGGTTATGATGGCCATGACCTTCAGTACTGTCAGTTTTCCAGCCCTGGTTTCTGCCCCAATGCCATTCCCATGTATTTAGTTTAGTTCCAGGCCAAGAAACCCATCTAATTCCCATCAAAGACCCTGCAGTTTCTAAATAAACAGCAGGGGTATCCCCTGCTCTGTTGAGATGTTAACAAGGCACATTATGTAATAATCTATTACTACAGTATCTTGAATCCTACTTATTTGATCACCATTTATCATCCCGGTCTAAAGGATTGCAGTGAGTTTCAGGTCCTGAGTTTGCCAAAGAGTGGAAAAAGATTGTTATTCAACTCATCCTTTAATAAAAATCTAATAAAAAAACATAGTACATGTGCAGGGCTTTGCTCCCTTTTTTGCAAGCACATTCACAAATCTTTATAAAGAATTTTTATATTTACACAGCTTCAAATGATGTTTATGTAGACAGACATCATGTAATAATCCCATCATGACATGAAAGGACTACAGTCGTAGCTTTTAAACATTTATTTGAGAACAGAAACATTAAGCTCTCTCCTATAGGGCCGTTCTGCATTTCCATTTAAATTGTTTATTTAGAGTTTACATCAAATATAACAGCTTTTCTTCTGTGACAAAACTTTTCTGGAAAGCATATACTGTATCCAGTGGGGGAAATGACACTTACTAAGATTTGGAGAGGGATGTCTGCTCACTTGGATAATCAAATGATGCAGTGAACTGCTTGAGGTGATTGTTAACTCACTCACACTGCAAACCCAAGAAAGCTTTTAATTGTTAGTAGTGAAAGAGGGAAGCCTTTCATCTATTGGACTTGTTTAGAGAAAAGTTTTGTCAATGGAATACTTCAGTCCTGATGAACTAATATTCAAGAAGCTGTTCATCTTTTTCATATTTTTCATAGGGCTGTAATTTTGTTGGAGCTGCCTTCTGTCCAAGTTACATATATGAGGGAGACAATCCAGGAGGTATGGTATTCTTCATTTAAGATCTGAAGGACATTTAGTTACAGGATTATCTTCTGCAGATGCTGTTTGGTATATCCTCCCATTCCCCACCATTCATTTACCCAAATGCCAACTGCATTTCACCTGAGTTATCACCATTCCCATGCAGCTCAAAGGGCAGTGTCTTACTTTTGTCTCAAACGTCTCCTCTCATGATAAGCCTGTATCCCCAAAATTTCACCAGAACATGATTTATGTGCCACCTTAAGTTTATAAATGTGTAGTTCAATCAAAATTGTCACACTGATGGCATGTGTTTATATCTCTTTACACTCACACAAGCCTAGCTCACATTTTGGAAACAGTCATGTGACTCAGTCTACTATTGCAGTGATAGCAATATGTCCATTTTTTATGGGCACGTTTTTGATGATATCTCTTTTCCTTTCAGTGATGATTTGTGGTTGACAGATTTTGATCATTTTGTCTTTCTTGGGCATTTCTTTGTCATTCGATATTTTATCTTGCTATTATTTTTGTTTCAGATCTGACATTTGCTTACAAAGCAAGAGACATTGAGCTAAGAAAAAGTCAAGATATCAAACAAAAGTTTGAGGACTTTCAGGCAACATTAAGAAAGACATCGTGTGATGCACCTAGTGAGACAACATTAAGAGAGGCAACCGCAGAGGAAGGGAACATGAATAATAGCAATCAATCCACCCAAAAAGATGTAGAGAAGCAAGTTTTAAATCTTGACAGTTCAAACTTGCCTATGAAAAATCCAACAAAAGTAGTAAAATGTGTAGCACTACCATCCATTAGCTGTGCTTTACGATGGGCATCTGCAGGGAAAGACAATACGATGGGCTTACCTGGGGAGGATACCTTTCCAATCCCTGAGGCAGCTCTGAAAGCAGACCGCATCCAGGTACTTGTCACTGGCAGCCTTTACCTAGTTGGAGGAGCCTTGACACTGTTGGATCCAGGATTGGCTACCAAGTAGTATTCATACAAGTGCAATAGTGAAAGATTTGGCCTTTCTTATGCTACAGGTTTAAGTGGCTCAGGCATTTCATGGGAAGTAATCATATCATGTTCTCAAAACCTTTTTACTTTTTGAATGACATTATCATGGGGTATAATTAAGATACTAGCCATCCCAACTCTGCTATATCTTTATGAATTTACTCAGGGCCTAGAGTGATTTTCGAAAGCTTTTTTACTGTGAATGTGGGAGACACATATGATAAGTGAATTATATTTTCTAAATTGTAATCAAAGGAGGTGGTGGTACTTCTAAGAGTATCACAACCCCGGCCCTCCCCATTTCTTTAGCAATTATCATTTTATGGGCAATAAATACATTTTCAGGGCACTGCCCCACTTTTTTATGGGCAAAATTTATGTCGTAATTGTTTGTCAATCAGGGAAAATTTCCATAGCAAACACATTCCACCCCTCATGTGAAATGTCTTTCCATATGCCTTTGTACACTACTGCCTTAGACAAACATGTGTGATTCCACTTTCATCTCCAGGCTAGACCCCATCATCAGTGGCAGATCCAGGATTTGGCAAAAGGGGGGGCCCAGGTCATAGTGGTTTGTAAAAAAGTCTGACTGGGGGAGGGGTCTAAGGAGAGGGGATGTTCCCCTGCGGGGCAGTGCCAGGGTATTTTGATAGAAGGCAAAGCATGTGATGAGTAATTGCTGTCCTGGGGGAGGGGTCTAAGGGAAGGGGTGTCCCCTCCCCTTTGAGAAATTTTTGTTAATTTAAGGCTGCTCAGATGCAAAATGGTGATGTCTGTGGTGTATTTTTTGAACTGATCTTAAATGGCTGGAAAGTGTTCATAATTCAGTGAATTTTAATTTTTGGATGGGTGAAAGATGCTTTTCTGGGGAGGAGTCTAAGGGGAGGGGTGTCCCCTCCCCTTTGAGAAATTTTTGTTAATTTAAGATTGCTTAGATGCAGAATGGTGATGCCTTTAGTATATTTTTGAACTGATCATATATCGCTGGAAAATGTCCATAATTTAGTGAATTTTAAATTTACCCTAAATTCACAGTGCATTTTATTTAAATAAATTACAAGGCTTAAATAAGACACTGCAGGGTAATATTGCAGCAAGTTATAGTTAAAAGCCTGATGTTGTCGAAAATATTCCTCTAAATATTAAAGAATTCTGAAATTCCCTTGAAAATAGAAGCAGCGCTCCCAATGCTGTCGGCCTAGCTGGTAATAGACTGAAGTTAGCAATCCATTAATACAGCGCTCATGAGTATCTCCTTGCAATGCCCAGAGAAAATTACTGAGGCCAATATAAGCCAAAACATTATCAGCTGAAAGTTAGTAGCAGAGTTATTAACATAACACTTATTTTCTGAGGTAGAAAATAATGAACAAGTTTGAGTTTCATGCTGACGCATCACATAGGCCTATTTCATTGGAATAGGGCCTTGTCCTTTGTTTTATGAAGTTGAAAAAAACTTTCAAAATTTTTTGGAAGGGGGGGCCCGGCCCCCCCCCCCTAAATCCGCCCCTGATCATTGATGATGTGTGAAGTGGTACTCCCTTCAGTACTGCATATGCAGCCCCCCTCCCCCATCTTTGTTGGGGAATAGTAGTAAGATAAAGCCATATTAACTATACCACGTTCTTTAGATGGTTTTGACATTCATCTGATGTGAGGATTTGTCCATTAAGCTAGAAAGGTACATGTTTGCCACGTGTTGATGTTAGAATCGTTGCATTTATGTGTCACATGCAAGGCCTTTTGTAACCTCATTACCTCAAACATATTAAGTGTAATTTACCCAGAAGATACCTTTTGATTGTAATCTAATAAATGAAGTACACCTTATTTCATCATGAGATGAAAAGGTTAGCCAGACAACCTAATTAGTCACATAGGCCAGGTAGTGATCATCTTATTTTACATGTCTTTGTATTTTAATCTGTTTTCTTTTTAAATAATTCTTCTTGCAAGAGGTTGAAGTAAGGCCACATACAAAAATAGTCTGTGACCCAGACGGACCAGGAAACTGGCCCCAACCCCATTATGTACAGTATGAAATGAATTTTGTAAAATTTAAGTAACAAATTACCAATGTGTCCAGGAAGGCTGGATGTACTCATCATAATTGGTAGATATTTGAGCTTTCCATGTAACTATTGATTATCTCAATAATATTTTGAGTACAGTTGAATATACTACAATATTTTCAGATACATAGGGATAGGGCTGGCTGGGCCTTTTCTCACTTTCATGCTAGTTTCTTTACTGAAGCTCCCTTCCAACATGACAAAGCTGTTACTGTATGACTGGACGCTGATCAAGTATTTTTTACATGGCTTAAAGTATATTAACCTTTATAACATGACTACATTAAAGGAAAAGTAATGCATGTGTACAATCACTTATCGAATAATTCCCTCCTTTCCAACAATCCCAATCCCTGACTTTTCCCAACCAGAATAACTGCCTTGAACAGACAATTTGGAATTGTCTTTGGTGGGAATTTCATAAAAGGAGGATATTGTCAGGCTGAGAATTGCCCAGGAAGGGTAGAATTGTCCTGGGAAAGTTGTAGGGGGAATTTGTCAACTGTAAAATTTCCAAGGTGGGAATTGTCTTCAGGGTTACCTGTCTGGTCATGGTATTGTCAGCTCCTCTTCTCTTTCATCTTGTTTAGTTTGATATTTCATGTCAGTGATTCCTGAAGCTGGGAGGGGAATATGATGTCTGTACCTCAAATATAAGAGTATGCAGCCAGCTAGGGGAGAGAGTACTGACAGAATTTTGATACTGTTATGCAAGGTGTGATGGAATGATGCCTCCCAATTTGATAAACACGAAACATAAGAATAAGTTGTAAATTGGTACGCTGGTGTAGTTGTTATTATTGTGGTATCAGTACATCATGGTTTTCATGTCACCTTCTGTAGTAGTCTTACACCCTCAGGGAGGAGCAGACAACTAGGGGGTTGCCGTGTCAGGCACTAAGTTCTTGTAAAACCAGAAACTTCAAGGCTTAGTGATTCCTTGCCACTGAAATTTATGTACTGTGGTTTTAAGTTGGCACAGTTTCATAAATTACTGTCAACACATGCCATTACAGAATGTTTAACATTCATGGGCATGTACCAAAGAGACTAAGATAAAATCATTACCATGGTCAATAATCAATTCCTTGCATTTAAATTTTGGCTAAAATTCACATGCCAGAAATAGATCCGAATTTGTCATGTTTGCTAAATTATAGTTAACAAGGTTTCTATGACCTCCAGTGACATAATGCTACTGATGAACACCAAAAACAAGAGATTGTGCAATCAGTATGGGCACTCACATACCAATTGCCAAGTGTAAGTTTTATACAGGTCTTCATTGTGGGGAAACCATGTATTCAATGTTTCTACAGTGTGAACGATTGAAAGCAGATAACCTTTGACCTCCACATAATAGACTATGTACTTAATTAGGTGAACATATGTAGATTATGAGATTCATGCATGTTTTTCTTAAGTTTGCCTGAAGTGACCTCAAAGTACATTTGACTTCTACCAAATACTACAGAGAACATGTACCTAATATCGGTTACCAACAAATCAGGTATGATACACGTTTTCCTCATTGAGATTGGTTTACGTTTTCACTACTTGACCGTTCCTGATCTCAAATTACCTTTGACCTCCATCAAATTTTCTAGAGACAATGTTTTCAATATGATGTTGCCCTCATGAAAGCATGACATGTTTCGTGAGATAATGAGACATCGTGTTACAATGTTTTTAACATTTGACATCTGCTGACCTCATGTGAACTTTGAGCTCCACCAGAAATAATGGGGTCAATCTACTCAATATACACTATTCACATGCGAAGCATGTGATACCTCTAAGTTACCTTTCCTGAGATCAATGTTCCCAAGAGGTTTTCAACAAGATTGCCATCGTTTGACCCACAATGACCTTAAATAACCTTTGAACTCCAATAAAAACAAGACGTTTCTACTTATTATGGGCCACTTACATGCTTAGTTAGAAATTCACTGAAGTTCTTCGTAAAATATGTGTACCATGTTTTCATCATGTGACCTCTGGTGACCTCAAATGAAGTTTGACCTCCACCTTAAAACAGTATGGGTCATCTTCTCAATATGTACCGTCCACAAGCCAGTAAGAGATCCCATTAAGTTAATCGTCCTGAAATACATTCTGTGCAAGAAGGCAGTTTACAGGGTTTTCTTTGTTTGACCTCCTACCGCCCCAAATGGCTTTTGAACTCCACAAAAATCAATAAAATGTTTGTACGCAGTTTGTGTCAATTACATGCTAAGCTTTGCATTCATTCAGCTATCCCTACTTGGAAAATTGAGTTTACAAAGTTTTACCCTTTGAAGAGGGATTTGCATCACCCCAAGTATGACTCTTACTTGCTGGTAAGCCCCGCCCAGAATTGTCTTTACTGCTTCTTCTTGTGCAGACACAAACATAGCTAGTTCACTGATCAAGGCCACATCCTGGTGAGCATAAAAGACCCCATGTGTAATCAAAACATCCTCTGTGCATGCCGTGTAGTATGAGCTGCTCTGCATCTTTTGAATTTTGTAACTCTGATGTCAATCAAAGAGTAGTCCCCAACTGAGACTTTTGCTTACCCCTTTGTAAAAGTCATACTTGGGGTAATGCAAATCCGTTTTTAACTTCTGATGACACCAAATGGCCTTTGGCCTCGACCGAAAGCAATGGGGATCATCTGCTCATTATAGGCCATGTAGATGCCAATAATGACATTTCTCGAAGGTACCTTTTTTGAAATAATGTAATAACAAGTGGCTGACAAGACTTAATATTTCAATATTTGACCTCTGCTTCCCCCAAATGAACATTGACCGCTACAAAAACTGTAAAGCTCTCCTTACTATCAGGCACGTCTACAGTTAGTACGATATTCTTCTATAGTAGGTATGAGTCTTCGAAGTTCCCTGCTGGAAATAAAATATCATGTTTATCAGTGTTTGGTTCCTTGCGTTAGCAAAAGGAACCTATATGTAGTCAGGTTGGCGTGTGTGTGTGTCGGGGTGTGTATGAGTGAGTGGGTGTGTATGTGACGCTTGCTTAGGTACGCTGTAACTCAATAAAGGAGAGTTGGACTAATCTAAAACTTGGTGTATAGAACCGCCATAATGAGAAGGTATGCCCTATTGTTTTTGGTGGAGATCAAAGGTCATCTGGGTCACCAGGGGTCAAACACCGAAAACCTTGTTAACACGATATCTCAAGGTAGTTGAAGGGGTCGGTTCGCTGAGGGGGGGGGGGTTGTGTTCAGGGACAGGGAGGAACCTTGGGTGTACAGCTTTGAAAAATTTATCGAGAGTAGCAATGGTAGATGGCTATAAGAAGCAAGAAAACTTTTCAGTGAGAATAGTTCTTGGATGGGGTAGGGTGGGGATACAAGAAGCCAGATTATTTTCTAACTTCACAATTTTGCGTTTTGCAGCAGACTATTATCAAAATAGCGGTAGCTGGTGTTGAATATTCTGATTTCCGCTCATAACCATGCAGTGTGAAATGGTCATATGAATCATTGTTGACATTTAGTAATTACGTAGTTCGTATTTGGTGCAATGTAGGTTCGATATGGTCGTTTAAAAGTACGTGTCTACAATTGCTTGCATCTATTGTTGTAAAGGTTTCTAGGTCTTATAAAGTTACTTATGTCTGGTGTTTTTAGGTTTTCGATGTTACACTTTAAACCTCAACTTTCTTTAATTCTTCAGTGGTATTACAAATATTGCCAAACCGCAGGTAAATACGGTGTCTCTCCAACATAGGTTGCAAACAATAACCCACAGGTTGAAATGGGGACGGCAACCATGTCCACTGACTACTTTTATCTAGTCTTTATTTTCCTGCATTCTCGTATTACGTTGCACGTTTCAAAAAATTGAACAAAGAATGGTTGTAGGCAACACTATCTTTTGCATAAGTGTACAACATACATAAAACTTGTGAAGATTTGCATGGAAATGCAATGTCTGTAGAAAGTTATGGATTTTCGGTAGAATTTCTGTAACTAGAGAATTCTGTAGAATTTCTTTAGAATCTCTAAAATATGTCTATCGAATTTGAAAATCGTCATTTGGATTTTAGTTCTTCCACACAAATCAAATGGAATTTCAGAATTTCATAGTTATGCCTTACATGAGTTCTGTAGGAAAACTTAAATTCCATAAACGTTATGAAAGTTCTTAACGGACATTTTGGAGAAAAATACTGTCAAAATTCTATATAAAGGTTCTAAAGCAAAATTTATGGTAAGCTCTTCCGAAATTCTGATCGAAATTGTTTTGTAAGTTTGTAGATTGCTATGGAAGCTCTTTAAAAATTCTAAAGAAATGTTCTAGGAATTCTCAGTATTTTCTTATACAAAATTCTTTGCAACTATTTTGCAGATGCTATAGACTTTATGCGTAAGATGTCAAATAACAGAAAGTGTGCCCCAAATGGAGGCAAGCGCGTATCATTGCAACTTACCCAGACAAATGCAGACAGCTGATTCGTGTATCGGTCGGATACGCGCGTAGCCCTCTCCGGGCGAATGCAAAGTCTGGGCCGTGCGTGCAGTGTGCTTCACTATTTTGCCGTCAAAATAAAGTCTAATGACGCCAATGCATAAGGTCTGTTGCAGGAATAATGGAGCTCAACGTATATCCTTCGGGGAACCTGTGTAAAACATTTGTCTCTTTCCAACTACAAATGCATTGTATGTCATGGTTTATGATATAACCGTATGTTTCACCTTCTGTCAAGCTTTTGGAAAGCAAATGCATCATGTATTTGGTTAACATGATAGCACAATTACAATACAGGCCTATGTCATACTTTTATTAGCTCTTGTCAATTGCAATTTACATTGTTACTACTTTGTGAAACAAGATATTGCCTTTCAAATGGTCCACATCGAAATTGGTATATTTATTAAACCCAGTACTGACGTGTACCTTTAAATAATTCATACTGCGATAAGTTTTATTATTCATTGTCGATTGTTATTAATCTCTCATACCAGCAATTTATATTTATTTTTTTTTTTCCATTGAGGAGAGTCTTTAGTCAACTTGAAGCTTCCATAGACGATAAACTTGGTATGCCATATAAAACTGTCTATTAGCCATCGAAAAAAGTATAACAGTATTATATTTCATTGTGTCTGACAATGCTAGTATACACATAACATTCGATAGAATATCGTGTGTGGTGTAAGTGATATAAGAAATGCAACCCGTTCCGATAGAATATCGTGTGTGGTATAAGGGACATAAGAAATGCAACCCGTTTCTCGAAAAGTATGGTCAGTTCGTTTTAAATAACTAAACAGTAGATGACTGAAACAGATTAGTACCGTGAGTTTTATCCCAAAGCAGCTTTGGAATGGTTCCAATTTCCAACTATCACTGAAAAATTCTCATAGAGTCTCATTGGAGTCGTTTAACGAGACTGGATGAAAATTTTCTCCCGGGGTTGAACGATTATCACTATTAACGCTGTCATACGTTTCTGCAGTAGTGCTATTCTTTTTCTTTGCAATCCACATTTTCTTCACGGAAGCTAATATTGATGCCGTCATTACAAGGAAGACTCCTAACAAAGAAAGAAAATCCGGCAAATCACGGAAGAGGAGGTATTCTAAAATGAATGCAAAGATGACTTCATTTGTTTTCAGAATTGACACAAAAACGGTTTTTTCTATGGATAGACTGTATGTTATGAGGCATTGTGCAATACAGTTAAAACTACCTAAAGCGACAAGTGCAAACCTCACAAATCCACAAGGTGGTATCGTCCACGCGCCGAGCACTGTAGTTACCAAAGACGTACCAGTACTGGCAATCAAAGCGTAGTAAAGAACAATCTTAAAAGAATCAACTCTTAGGGTGCCCATCAAACGCAATAGCACGTTTGCAAGTGAACTGCAGACACAGGCACAGAAGGCAAACAGAGCTCCTATGTATTGTGTTGGGTATGCTGTGTTGGCTATCTGGACTATTTTTCTACCGAACAAAAAAGGTGGTTGAGAGATTAAAAAGACGCCGCTAATTGCTAAAAATACCAAAATAATATCAATGACACCAAAGGTTTCCTTCATTATTATCCTGGCAAAGATCCCAGCGAAGACAGGGGATCCAAACATAATGGCTGTAGAATCTCCAACTCGCATATAGTACAAAGAAACATAGGCGGATGTTAAACCAACCATACCAAGCGCACTACGAATAAGAAGCGTAATGGTTACTTTTTTCGATTCCAGTTTCGGAGAAATGTTTTTGTAAGTCATTACTGGAAGAGGTATACTCAACTGGAGAAAGAATCTTATGAATGAGATCTCTACGGCACGAACATCCTCTTTAACGTACCTCACAAGTATAGCTTGAAATGCAGAAAAAAACGCTGCTATTAATATGAAGAAAATACATCGATGTTTCACGATTCCTTGCAACAGGTGACGATTGTTGTCGGAGTTCTGATCCATTTGTAACCTCCTCTGAAACATTGTCACTTCCTGTCCAGCCATTCTGACAGTGTAAGTTGCGTTGTTTGACCGTCTATTAGTCACTGTCAGCTTTCTTCATTTTGTATTTCTCAGCGAAGCTACATGAAAAGGAAAATTTGAAAAACAAAGAATTAAAGCTAGGCTATATGGTTCATTCTTGGAGGTGTTTGCAAGAATTTCTCAGTCATACTCCTTACTAATACAAATACAAATATATATACACAGCTGAATACAGCAGCAGTGCCAGTAGTAACGACGTGATATTGTCACTAAGTCAAACAACACAATGGTAGTCAGTCAACCAACGCGCTCTCACATAGTTCCGGAATGCAAAGCATTTGATGAGATAGAATTACCACATACAACAGTGACCTGAAATGTTGGGGATGAACTAAAGATCTGCAGCTGTTGCTTCCGTCAGAAGTAACATACCAAAATTGTTTGACATTTTTTATTAATATTTGGTTTCTGGCTAACCGTATACTCGATGTCATGCAAATTTATAGAAAATGGGCGGCTTGAAAGGTTATCCGAGGATTATTACAGAATAGTCATAATGTTGGACCACTTTTTAAACAAGTGACTAACCTCTTAACTCTTAGTTACAGCAAGCACAGAAAAATTTGGGTGCCTTACGTGAGTGACTGTGATCTAGATGTATATCACCAGCAAAAGGACAAGGAAAGAAAACAATGTATACAACTATATTTTGAGTATTGTCATCGTGTGAATTACATTTAAACTGGTACATATATTTAGGGCACATTTCATATGTAAATGCTTCTTTAAAGGTAGAACTAACACGATTTGAGTACATATACTGACAGAAATCTTTGAAGGAAAATGCAGTTACACTGATTTGTATTAGTGTATCCGGTACCCTATCTCATGAATGGCTCTGTTTTATCACGTGACGATAGGTTTGTTATTGAAATGTTCAATTTATGCAGAATAACGTCTGAGTTTACCTATAATATGAAATATTTTGGTTGGGACACATCATGAAAGATATTTGTAAGGAAAATTAGGTGAAATCTCTAAGAGCAAGTAATGTTTCCGAATTAATTTGTGGGCGACTGTTCTGTTCATTCCCTTCAAACAACCTATGTTGAAAATTTAACCGTTGTGAAAATACATGGAGCCTTCTGACTAGAACATTCTGACTACAAGTGAAGTGTCCTTATTAATGTACTGAGATCCATGGTATCCTACTTGGTTCCTCTGCATTTATTCCTTTAAATCATGTCTCCAAAATAAATGTTAAAGAATAAATAGGGATGGTGATCCACAATGCGTTACTTAGCTAAATATTCAAATGCCAGGTCCTCGACTCGGGCGGATGTGTGTGTCAAATAGCTCGTTCGGTCTCGTCGGTGAGGTTTAGTGTTTTTGGTTGGGCGTATTGCCGTCGCCTCGCCCGCCTTCGCTGGGCCGTTGGATGTTAGTCATTTCGTTTTTCTTTCTTGTAGAATTAGAGTGTTGTATACAGTGAATCGATAATATAGTCTATATATTGTACATGTGGGGCATGAGATGCGCTGTAATAAATATTTTGCTTCGGGGAATTTTCGGGCCTAGTCTACAGTTTGTGTCGCCTTATGGGGTCGTGGCTCTTTGGAGCGGTTGCACTGGGCTCGTGGAGGAAATTTTTGTGTTAGTGGTTTTGGTTGTTGGTTTGGGAAACTTGTTTCACTGTCTGGTCGTGTCAGTTTTAAGCACGTAAAAACACCCAAAGCAAAGTACCGTATTACCGTACACAGAGAAAACTCTGCCGTCTTCAAGTTTGCAGAGAGCACTAAGAGGAATTGGGGGTCTTTTAGTATGACATTCTACAAGCATTCCTGGACCTATTCTGTAAACGTCCTCGTGTTATGAAATATTTCTAAGTTTGGCGCTATTAAAGTACTCTAGACTTGGCGGGTTTTTGTACAACTATAATATAGTCAACTGATACTATAAATACCCAGACTTTCGGAGCATGTGATACTATCTGATATGGCAGCAAGTTTGCAAGTGCGCTAGTGACACTGCTATATCATGCCTAACCGAACGCTCTGCGATAAACATTAACTGGGGCCAAAACTCAGCCTAGCCTAGGCGCATTTTGTCTAGTTTGGAGTCTCGGGCGTTACACACAAATAACACAGACCACCAAGTACAGTGCTGTACTTATTTAGTGTACAGAGGGTTTGATAGCCTTTTCAACGTTTAACGAAAAACCGATCGATGCTATTTCAGTAAGTACAAGACTGCATCCATTAAAGTCCCCAGATTGACTGGAGGACTAATAATTTGTACTTACTACCATAGTACGTGCTGCCAGTATAAGGGTTCACCATTGAGTGCACAAAAATAATCGACTCAACCACCATTTAATTGTATAAACTTCTCTGCTACTGACCAAGTGTACCCTCAGATGAAATTCCAATTGTGTCCAGTTGAACTGGACCAGTGACACTAGACCATTTCAACTTGACCTCTCTGTAAATTGGAAATGTCCAGTTGAATTGGTCCACTTCAGTCCTCTTCAACTTGACCCAACTGGACTAGCTTAATTTGACAAGTTCAATTGGACTGTTCTTGTAGTCCGGCATGTCTAGTTGGAAAAGTATAAGGGTATACGTCTCCTAGATTTACTGTAAACCCATGTAAGTACATACCACATGGCCTCTAGAAGGATAATTCAAATGTGAGTGGTATTCTTCATATTGCATTTGAAGAAAAATTTTCCAAAGTTCCATCGACTGGCTACTGTACATGCAAAGTTGTTGGGGAGCGTGATACAAGCTCTCCGCGACCTCATGTAAAATGTGTAGATATCGTTGTCGTTATAGGCCAACTTTCATAAAAGAACAAGTTGGCAAAATACGGAGTTGCATACCGGTATGATGCTATCTTATCGCGAGCTGGCATTTCATCCAACGTGATTACAGTAACATTTATCAACTCAAGTCACCTGTAGACCTACAAAGAATTCTGTGGCAAAAGTTCCAATACCACAAGTTAAGTAATGTTTAAAACTGGAAAATGTATGATGGAGTATATGAAGAGTTGTGAAGTCATTGTGATTTTTTGCATGGCAATGTGTGTATATCAGTTGGCACAGTTTTCCAAAGATCCATGCATTGACCTGCATTACCACAGACTGAAAATAAGGCAATATTGGTAAACCAAAAGTACGTGTTGACAAAGGTACCATGTGGCAAACTGGGGCAAAAGTTCATGTGTGGAAATGTGTGGAAATGTTTGGTACTGAGAAAAGAAACTCAACAAAGTGATTTTTTTCCTAATTTTGTTTGTCAGCCTTTGCCCTGTTTGTCACAGGTTTGCCATGATTGTCACATTTTCAGTTGTGACAATCATGCAGGGAAAAGCCTGATCCTGTGCGTCAGATTGGTTCCTGTAGTCCCTCATATATGACCACATTTTTCCCTAATGTTTATATGCCCTGCCAAATGTGATTATGTGTGTTCACATATTTTTCTGTTAGGGCATTGAGCCTTTATAATACGTATGAATCACATATCCCTCATATATTGTCCCGAATAATGTAATTTTCAACTCTTCTTACACCACTAGGCTAGGGGTTCAATCCGGACTTATCCGCACACTGCTGCCTCAGTAGTTAACTGGCGATTGATTCCCATACTGAGTCAGCAATAACTGTTACTATGAATGGGTCTACGTTGTCTTTTAAAAGCCTCAGTCTTTTTCAGATTCACATTTCCTACTCGGTACTCCTCAATCATTGAACCGTACTAACTTTTATCAGTTGAAGACATCTGCAGTCTAAGAGAACGTATATTTGGTTCTTAACCATATCCACAAATAATGATGTTTGGAGAATTTAATATATACTTATATAAGTACCAGCTGGCTTTCAAACTGGTCGGTTGGGTCCCCCATTCAGCGCCAATCAAGTCCTTTGACCTATCTGTGAAGTGAAATGAAAATGTACTGGTTAGCATGCAGGTATAGTAAACGTGGTATACACATGTGCTGATGGCTGGGCTGAAGGTAGACAGCTGTATAGACTTCTACTGCCGTCAGGTAGTTATTAATTACTGATACAAGTCTACACTCTACGTATGTTTGCCGATCTGGCAGATGTAAAATGCTGCCTGCGAGGCATTGCCCGAGGTTGCACTGCCCGCGTTAAGCCGAACGTTATAAGCCGACCGTGGCAGTTAGAAACGCTGCAACCGTTGAAGTGTTTACCTTCCAGAAATGATCGCACTGGATTTGTGAAGATGCAGGGCTCGGCCTAGGTCTAGATATGCTAATAAGCTACGTGGTTAACGAGAAGTAAGCCTACAGTTAGTGTACGTACGTAAACCCTAGTTATTACGAATGCGGCGAACGCACTGAACGAACTGATGCTATTCATAAACTCCTCTTATTCAGCTGCCAGTGGGGGTAAAATATAGCTAATAGAGCATTTCCGAATCAACAATCGTGAAGTATTTAACGGGAAGGTTACGAATATTTACGAATACATCCCGAAACATTACAAAAATTTGTCGACGTATTTAGAAGTATTTTCGAACGTTTTAGATATAGTCCGATCATGGTTTACGTTACAGTAGTAATTAACGAATTCTAAAGAATGTTTGACTTTTCTCGACTGTTTGCGATTAGTTACGGAGAATGGAAAGTCAGAAAATATAATGGCTTTTATAAATGGAACTGAAAAGGTGGCTCCCTTCGTAAGCCACAGCACATTCGATAGTTTCAGGCAACCAGACAACGACTCTGCTGGAGGAAGAAAGGTTAATTACCTGATTACCCTGGCAGCCCTTCTGCTCCTTCGAAAGCGACAGAGACACGGAAAAGGTAAATTGGAACATCAACGGAAAAGGGCAAGACTGGCGAGGAGAAAGGTCAGTGTGGGTGAGACATTGACTGCTGAGATCGAAGGGCTGACCATGGGCTATGTTAATGAGCAATTGTTGATGGAACTCAACTGAGAGGAACCGTTTAGGCATTCTCTGTGTTGTTGTTGCGTGACGTTTGCACTGCATACTGAGCAAATTCGCAAATGCACCTTTTTTAGTGATTGGTTAACGTGATTCCAAAAGCCTTTCATTCGATCAGAGACAATTCGAAAATACTTACGACGTGTTTTGTAATGTTTTGGTCATTCCCAACAAGTTTCTGAATGCTCACGAACTTTTCACGGAATTCAGCGGAGTATACAGGGACATTGCAAGCATATTCGTATAGTATTTGTAAAGACTGCGATACATTTAGCAAGTGTGTTCGTTACGGATTTGGTTTTATGTTCGTAAGCTGTCCTACGAACTCGAAAACAGTCGAAAATGTCCGTACCTTTTCCGTGTTTGATTTGCATAGTCGCAAACATCCGATCACTTTTCGTATGTTTAAAATTATTTTTCGAATGTCTGTATCCCCGTAAACATTCGCCTACAGTTACAATTTGTTTGAAAATTTCAAAAAGTTCGGGAACGTTCGTAACTACTTCCAAGTTGTTCGGAATGATTCAGGATCAGCGAGAATTTTTTTCAGAACTTGCTCGAATGTAAAACAACCTGAATTTCTGAACGATTTCAGAACGAAAAAGTCGCCCTTCTTAATTATTCGTGCCGTGTGGGAAGCGGGCATCAGACCTAACACAAGCGATGACTTGATTGTTAATAACGTGCACCTTGCGGCGCTAAACAATACCAGTGGACGAACAGGACTCCAGCGGCCTGGAAAAGCTTTTACAATTTGGTCATGAAAAAGTCATGTAAAGGTCATGAAATAGTCATGGAATTTTATTTCCCTTAATGTGCAGGAACCCTGTACGAATGACATAAGGTCAAAGGGATAACTGTCAGGGTTCGAAATTAGTACTCGCCCGCCGGGCATTTGCCACATTGTGATTGGAGAGTGATGAAGCCCATATCTGCAAAGCGGTTTAATTGTCATTGCATTGTTTGCTTTTCTCTGTCTCTGCTACAGATCCTGCATGCATGGTGCATCAGTTTTCGTATTTTCTTTTAAAAACTAGATGTTAGGCGCTTTTACAATTTGTTCATGAAATAGTCATTTATAGGTCATGAAATAGTCATGGAAAAGTCATGGAATTTTGTTTTCCTTAATCATGTGCAGGAACCCTGTACGAATGACATAAGGTCAAAGCGATAACTGTCAGGGTTCGAAATTAGCACTCGTCCGCTGGCCATTTGCGACTGAAAACATTGGCGGACGAGTGAAAACCCTCCTCTTGGTAGTCCGGTTGGCGAGTTAAAAAATCTGACTACCTCCTATCCACAGTTAAAAATTATTTATTACAACGCACAATCAGACCTATTTATCTCTAAAAACGAACTCAGTTCCAGCTCAAATATATACCAGCCGTCACGATTAGTTTCGTTATTTACTACTCATTTTCCCATTGCGGATACTGCCAGTCCTTACGTACGCACCGATGTAACGGACTATAATATGGCAATATTATCAACATACCTTGCCCGTTTCTACATTCCAAACTCCCTAAATTAGATTCTCAACTTCCTGAACTTTCCCATATCGAACGGTAAAGTAGATGCATCGAAACTCTCACCTGGTGATTGCCTCAAGTTGAATGAAGTCAATGAACATACATGAACAAATTTTAACAGGCATCTTCATATTATTAAATAAAACAAATTTTCATTTCGCTTTTGGAATATGAAAAATCAAAGAAGGGCTAGTGAAAATACCTTGCGGACTACCCAGAATTTTGGATCACTAGTCCAGCTGGCGAGTGAAAAAAAGGTAAGGGAAACCCCTGACTGTAGTAAAATATTATCTGCAATGTTAAGTACCCTACGGTACCTGTTTGCCTTCTCTGCTTAGCTAGAAATAACCGTCTTCAACTTACTTGTTGGTGTGGAGAGACTACTGGCCCCTGCTGAGGATGACCAAGTGCTGCAGTGAATATGTACACACACTTTTACCATATATTGAACAACTATAAGTACCGTTCAGATTACAGATAAAAGAAAAGGACGCGGTAGTTAGATTTGAAAAGTTTTGTCTCCGTTTTAGGAGATTATCTTTGAAATCGGCGTGATCGGGCTACTTGGTGAGATATCAAAAGGTTTGTTTTAGTTCATACCAGCATATGCAATTCCGGCCAGTAATTTTTGTTGGAAGGCCAAAGAACACAAAGGTATATGCGAATTGCATGACGGCTTGATTAAAAGCAATTAAAATGGTACACCATTCGATGACAAGCAAGATCAAATTGCATGTACATACTGCATTTAAGACTGAAATATCACTCAAAGAGGCATTCTGGGGCTGCAGCACCGAGTTGTGATCAACTGTACTGAAAGAGAAAATCTGTTAGGAGTGAGGATGACATTAACACACAAGAACTAAGAAACAGCTTTATGTTTATTGAAAAATGAGGGTGATGGTAAAACTTTTCCTTTCAGTTTCTTGCAATCTGAAGGATGCCCCATACGGCACAATATCATCCATGAATGAAGGTAAAAAGATAATTGTATTGTCCTTGACGATTATGTACTTAATGTGAGAGGGCTTTGTTTTATGGTAATTTCAGGTAGGTCAGTAAGATCTACTTATTTCAAAGATCCAGACTAATTATTCCAAGAAATTAATACTCATAAAGAGTACAATTGTATCATACTTACTTTACAAAATTCCGACCAAAAATAGAAGGCGGGATAAAGGTAAAAAAATACAGCTACTGCTTCCTTAACGAGTCATGTGCGAAAATTGCTTGATATTTCTATTGATATATCGTTTTTGTTAAACCTATTTTGGTGTTAACAGCAATTTGTAACCAACACGCGATATTTATTGTTAAGTACTGTTTATCATGGAATATTTGTCATTTGGAGTTTGTATTGAACAAGTTGACAATGTCATCAGGCACGTAGCCATGGGGGGCACGCATCCTCCCCCCTCCCCCAATTTTTTAAGAAAAGGTCGTGCACTGGAGGAAAAAATTCCTAGGAAACCAGAATTTTGGAATACAAATATAGGAAGAAAAAATGGAAAATCTCGCACCATTTTGCATCTAGAGTCCTTGATATAGGCAAAAACTTTTAAAGGGGAGGGAAATCCCCTCCCTTAGACCCCTCCCCAGGCCGGCGAAACTCCAACATCGATGTGCCCCCAAAATTGGTTACTCTGGCTACGGGCCTGAATGTTATAGCGCTAAGCTGCTGAATTCCATAACAATTTGTCCACTTTACTGTAAGTCAGGGAACTTGATCTAAATGGAATAAACGAGAGATCGGTGAACGGAAGGAAAGAAGAATAACAGTTTAGTCATTTTTCTATAAGGATTGCGTCAAAACCATGTTCAGAAAATTAAGACATAAGTCAAGCTTAAAAAGGTAGAGTACTAGCCTGATTAGAATATGCAGAAGCTGAAACACCTGCAACTTTAGAACCAATTCACTAGCTCCGATCAGCACACAGTAAAAGTGATACGTCCGAAATGTTTCTTGGTATTCTGGTGAATTTCTCGACGCTTCAGCTTACTTCATGTCTTCAAAATTGAGTAAGATATCAAAATTTACGTTGCAGGATGTCTTAGTTACGTTAGTCACTTACGATAGCAAACTACTGCACTGGGAAAGTGGCAAAGCTAAAACTACTTGCCTTTGCTTGTTTAAATGCAGCTGTCCGGGGGCCTGAACACAGTTATTGTGCTTGCGAACACTAACATTATTACAATTTCCCTTACGGTACCTCTCCTTTTCAGATGCAACTATTTAGTGTAAAACTCACTGAACTTTGGCAATTTTCAAAATTTATGATAGCCTTCGTGACCCTTGGACTATGCAGTTTAAGGAATCACACCATATCGCTCGTGTTGTAGTGTTTTTTTATTAGCAAGGTCCACTGGTCTTGTTTAGATTTGAGGACAACAAGAATTGTTCACTATTTACCTGTATCTATCGAGCGACCTTGCACCTTAAACAATATTTCAACTAGTTCAGTTCAAAGTACACATTCACCATTGGTGCATAAAAACAAGTTTCTTACTATTCGGCATTTTGAAGCAACTTCTATTGCTGCTAACTGTGGCAGTTCATTAGGATATTGGTTTACTGTGCTTGCGTTAAATAATGATATAGACAGAACAGTCACTTGTAGTAAAATCTATAGTCTCTACTGACTCAGAGTTTCAAGAGAGAAATTGTGTTATTTACGATGTCTGATAACTAAAAACGATGTAGTGTTGCAATCTACAGGCCCACACGATGCTTAAAATGTTAGTGATTGCTCTGACATATCATGCAAAGTGATAGATATCTTTCGATTTGTAAGTGGTTGATATATCTGTCGACTTTGGGTCAGTTTAAACGCCTTTGTGGGCGGAATATTGGATAGTAGCAACCTTGGAAATCGTTCTTTCCTTTATTAGCAAGCACATATTGCAAAAAACACGTTTTCAAATTAGGAGGTGGCATGTTTCGTCAGCAAGAATCACTAAAAAATGAGGTACCTACTGGACGAGCCCCCCTGTTCTCAATCGTCACGCCTGATGATTGTGTGGCAGCCTTTCATCCTATTTATTCCACCAATGTAGGGCCACTCAATTTTTTTGTTAAAGCCAGTTTCCTTCCGGATAACAATATCTACAACTAAGCCGTACAGCCAGCATAAAAAAAGACAACCTGGTACACTGTTAGAAGGAAACTATAGCAAATGGCTCCTGTGTTGTGCCGTGTCTAGGTCACTCATGTAGGCTATGGCTTTTACGTATAATAATGGTGGTTGTCGTTTTTTAGAAATGAATTTAGCTGCAAGGGGTGTAATGTAAAGTTTTATAGCGATTTTGCATCCTGTGTAACTAAATGATCAGTGGATGACTCGCGACCGGTCTCAAGTCCCGATTGTCGTGACTCGCGACACGGACTCGACCGACATGACTCGGGGACTTGGGCCGAGACCGGGTACGAGACAATTTTTCCCACGACCGTCAAACTGCGTGAAAAATCTTTGGTGAAAATATAATTACGTACAGGTGTACGAACAATATCGTTGTTACATGTTACACAGAGAGCATTAATCAGTGTGCAGTATGGACAGTGAAGACTCGGAATATAACGACTCAAACTTAGGCACAGGGCTAGTTTGAGGTAGCACGGATCCAGCACGAAACATCAAACACAGCGTCCATAGGATTGCACTTGTTAACCTGTGCGTTCAGTGATCAAATGTTTTGAGAATTTACGGTAATACGTCACAGTGCTGTGCAGTTATAATGTGTAAAGCAGCCCAAGGAAAAATTCCTGTTGAATCATGTTGAACAGGTTTGAATAGGTCCAAAAGTAATTGAAAACAGGTATCAACAGGTTTCAACAGGATTTCAATAGGTCTTAGCAGGTTCAACAGGAACCAGTTACTTACCTGTTGGCATCTGTTGATTTCATTCACTCCAACATGTAACTTGCCTGTTCATCCCTGTTAACACCAGTTCAAACCTGTTGAAATTTCAACAGGTGTCAACAGGAATTTTCTCCTTGGAGTAACTGTGTGCAGTGATGTAGCATTCATCTACTGCCGACATTTCACAACAAGCTACAACTTGCGTTTAAGCATGTCGAGACCCAGAAGAAAGACTGTGATGTCAGCCGTCTTCAGCCTCTAGGGAAGAGGATTATATATAGTGGTGATAATTCTGAAATGTGTTCGAGCTTCTAATACAGATTATGAAGGCCCATAAACGTTAAGCCTAGCTTACGCTATACAGAGCTTTTGTAAGAAGCAGCTCGTAGCATTAAGACCGTGCTAGCCTGTTATTAGGCTATGTTTTATTGTTCTGTTAGTGGAATTGGTTCAAACGTAAGGCCTGGCACTGTCAGTATAATCTGTGTTTACCTTCGCTTTGCATGTCACAAAGTTAATATATATCACAGGCCCCACGCTGGCATTAGCAACTAAGAGACCAAAATCACTTGATCACTGCACCTTAGGAGTGGATTGCCTGTAACAGACTGTGAGACTGTGCCCAATGTATAGTTTCGCTAACGTTCATTTGTGAGATGATCCATGACTGAATATGCTGTTGAATGGTTATAGCTATTTACAGGGATAGCTAGCCTTAACAGTAATAACACAGTGTAAAAACTTGTTTTACAGCACAACGTTTTAATTAAGCATTATTGAAAGCTGAGCTGGCTAGATAGGTTGTCCTTACTCAGATATTACTATAGGATATGTTGCTATGGTAACCAGCACAGACAAGGCATAATGCGCAGTGCGGTGGGAAAGTCATATTGAATTCACCTTAAAGTAATTCTCCTTAATGTCAAAGTCCAGTCTTGAATGACATTCGAGACTGGTCTCGAAAGGTTTTCAGCCAATCAGAATATAGGAAATCAATAAAAAACTATTGTTTATGAAGAAAGCTTAGAATAAACTATTTCACTGTCGGCCCAGTTCTCGTCCTCCTGTACTCAAAAATATATTTACACAGCCGGGATTCGGGGACTCGGACTCGGGTCTTAGGACTCGGACTCAGACTGGGACTTGGTGGACTTGGCTTCACCCCGTGTTAAACATTCAGATTTAATTAGTTTTCATCATGAGAAAGATCACTTTTTATAAGTTTATTTTAACGTTTTAGGGTCAGGAAGCCAATTAGATAATCGATGACCCTATACCAGAATGGGCGTGGATGAACACTAGTGAGATTCGCCTTCTCTTTTCAACTAGTGGTCAGAGGAATTAACGAGGCAGGCGTAAACTAATCCACTCTCCCGATCCTGTTCTCGGGACCGCCATCATACCAAGATGATTCCGCAGAACTGACGGTCGTCAGAGTGGGCAATGAATTGGGGAAATCTGGCAATGAAGTGGGAGATCAGTCCTTCGCTACTTCTTTATTTTATTGACTTCTCAAGGTCGACTGCTACTGGGTGTATTATGACACAGAAATTTCTTCAAAACAACGAATTTGGCAATACTTTTATTGAAAAAATCAGATTCTATGCAAAATTTACACTTTTCGTGATATAAATTTTGTCAAGTTCAGGCCACCAGAACGTTATAATTGAAAGATGAAAAAGAGATCACGTGATCTAAACACTAACGTGACACCCGTTGGAGAGCCACTAAACTAACTCTCCGAGTCGGCACACCTGTCACCGTGTTTTGCAGACTGAATATTTGTAGCATGATCTGGTAGGTCAATAAAACTCAAGTGAAGAAGTGGGTGCAGCTAGGGAACAGCTCGTTTATGAACTCTGATTTATGACTAGATAGATTTTGGGCTGATGGTTGTTTTATTGCTCTGTCTGACTGTGTCTTCTGTTGGTTCAACTTCGTATGTATAACGTCCCCATTCGACTGACATGAGTGTATCCCCTGTCTTTAGCCACTTTCCCAAAGGCTGGGAGGGGAATCGCATGCCCTGAGCCTAACCCTAACCCTAAGCAGATTTACCAAAGTGTTCCCATTCTATAACGCTGTTGTTTTCTATTGTCCTATTCTACAAATGGGTCACATTGCAAAAAAAAAAAAAAAAAAAAAAAACCTACAGGTCTATACTTTATTCAATAAAGGTAATAAAGAAGCAGAAATCACGAGGAAAACCTCTTTTAAACAGAAATATGAGTATTTTGAGAAAAGATACAAACATGGTCCTGTAAGCCAACTTGCATGTGATAAAATCGGTAGAGGAAATAGATTGGTCAATAGTGTCATCCTCACCGCGATGGAAAAATAAGTTGTCTGTTTTTGACAGGCGCGGATCCGGGGGGGGGGGGGTCCCCCTCGCCACGAAAAAAAAACGAAAGGAGAAAAAAGAAAATGAAAAAAAATAAGGAAAAGGAGAAAGAAAAATTAAAAGCAAAAAATGAATAAAAGTGTCTAAGAACGTATTCAAAGTATATATTTCTGAAGGAGTTGGGTGGAGCTATCGCTGGATTATCTCTTTATATATCTTTCAAAGTGGTTGGCGACGAAAGGAGCGCTACAATGTTCGAAAACAGTTGAATAGCTGAGTAATGATCCTTGACTTAAGATCTAAATAAGTAAACATCGTGACATATGTAGTATGGGCTCGGCTAGCTGCACTGAAATTTAGTAGCAATTTTGTGTTAAAGAGTGAAAGTTTTTGTAATCTAGAGGGATTGAGAGGCAAAGTTTTCGCCTTACAGACCTTGCAGAATGAATACAGAAGACAAGCTGTCAGGTGACGTGCTATTGTGCACAGTGGCACCAGCTGTTGCAGGCAAAGTAGCGGCGTGCATACCCTATTCGATTTCGAAACTGTCTGAAAAGTTTTAAAATGAATTCAAAAGGCTTTTAAGCTACAAACAGTGGCGTCGGCACAGTGGACAATGGGTGACGTGTGTCCCCCTCCCCCATCGATTCTTGAAAATTTTTAAAATGGTCCCAAAAGTCGTTTAAGCTCCAGATTTCTGTGGAGGGTGTAGGGTGAGATGTATTTTTGATGACTGGTTTATTTGTTCTAACCATTTTCTTTCACAAACTGTTCTCAAACTATCATAAGTTTTGGAAAATCTTGACAAATTCCAAATTTTCGCACGCTCCGCTAGCGTCAAGCCTTGTTTCAGAGTTGTCCTTATTATCAATAGCTTTCGGTAACTACTCACGGGGGAACAAAGGAGCAAAAGTGCTTTTTAAGAATTCTCAGTCAGAAGATTCGTTTCTGAATAGCATAGGTTGGTGGGAAAGTGACACTGTCCGACGCAGGTTCTGAAATGCAGGTTTTGTCATGGACTAATATTTTATTCAAAATTTTGGCGCGCTTCGCGCGCATACGACAGGGTGTATACCCGATTTTATATATCATTGACAAAGCTATGACGCAAGAAATTATTCCAATGCAACATTTTCTGAAAAGTACATCTCCTTCTCTGTAGGGCTCTCATCATTATGGGATCTTTGACTAATCTAGTCTAGCACATGATTTGAAAGATTGAAAGTACGTAATTGCCGTTGCTTATTTTCCAAACATCTTACCGCGACGTTCAATAATGACGAAAATCTTTTCTGAAACGAATTTTGCCTGTCCACCATCCCTCTTGCTATACCTAAAAAGAAGTTGATATATCATATCTCCTCCCATATGGATGTCGGGTAGTGAGAATCCCGTTGGTCCCTCTTTTGTATACTGTAACTAATTTAGAGCTCCCGGGAGGCTCTATACTGTTCTCTATCAACCTTGGATATCCTTTTAAAATGTAAAGGAAAAATTTTATTATAGTCCAAGAATGTTTCTGTGGACTCCACGCAGGTATAATTGCGTGTACAATTTTCCCATGGACGTGGATCATGGAGGGACGGCGGGAAGCGTCCCCCTCACTTTTTGGGAAGGGGACATTGTCAAAAAGTCCTCCTCACTTTTTCAAAAATGATGGAACAGACTGCAATTATGCCTAGGAAAACAGAATTTTTAGAAGAAAAATAACCTAAAAATCGTACACTTTTGTTGCACCAAATCGCATCTGAGGGCATTCAGTTCTAGCAAAATTTCCCTTAGACCCCGGCCCCCATGCCGAAGATCACAAAACTTATTGCCTCCCCGTGACGCAAACTCTGGCTACCACCAACTGCTTCTTCCACGCCACCAGGACGGCGATTCACAAATGTGAAAAAGTCCCCCCCCCCCACACACACACACACTTTTGGAGATGGATCCACGCCCATGATTTTTCCTGGGACTTAAGGAGGTTTGAAGACAATATATTAACCGTCTCTTACTCCCCTTTTTCACCCGAACAAAAGTTAGAATTCACTAAATTGTGGACATTTTCTAAACATACAATCACTTTAGAATGACCCAAAGATACCACCATTTTGCATATAGGCCCCCTAAAATTAACAAAAATTTCTCAAAGGGGAGGGTAAACCCCTTCCTGGGATTGCACTCTCATGTACTAATAAGAAAAGGCTCTCCCACTCTTGCATGTAGCGTATACAAAATCCCACTGCCTAAAAAGGCACGGTTTAGCAGTTATCTGCGGTTCCCCCAATCACCAACTTCCGCCGGCACCACCGGTCATAGATTTCTGAAGGGTATACCCTTCAGAAGTCCATAAAGAAGGTGCCTATATCATCTCTCCTCCCATATGGATGTAAGGTTGTGAGAGTCCTGTTGGTCCCCCTTTTCAGTGTACAATTAATGCAGAGCTCCCGGGAGGCTCTATACCGAAAATTTGCGGCGTGCTTCGCGCGCAATTGTTTACGGTCACGGAGAGAGGTATGTTTTTATTGAGTGATGGATTTATTTTTACTACTTTTCACCAAAAATCAGTTGAAATCTTTCACGATTTTTGCAAAGTCTTCTCAATATTTCTTGATTTTTGTTTGATCTGGACACTGTTAGCCTTGAATTGCTCCTTTTACTATCAATAAGGTCCCAAACGTATTCGCATTACTCATCGGTGGGGTTCTACCATAAGCCAATTATTCGTGTGCATAAACGTGATTTCAGAGTCAGCATTGTAAGGATGTAAAACAACTGATATTCATTTTTTCACCCTCCTCTTCTTATGAGAACTGAAAACTTAGTATCGAACCCACCTTCTAATTGATAGACACACATAAAGGGAATTGACACCGTTAGTCATAGCAATGGTTTTAAATGTAAATTCAAATTTTCGGCGCGCTTCGCGCGCAATTGTTTCATCTGACGTCATATACCCGAATACCGTAAAACGAAAATAAAACACTCATTATGGTAAAAATCATTTCAAGTTACCTACACGGGCTCATAATGTTGGCGTGTAAGTTTTAAGATAACTTAGATTCTTCGTAACTTCTGCAGGTACAGACAGTAACTTATACTGAGCCATACACATCAAATTCCATGCAACATGAAAAGGTATAAAATCTCACTGACGTAAGAACTGGAGCCGATTTCTGTGCTCTTAAAATGCAATACTGCGGGAGCTTCCGGGGGCTTCGCCCCCTGGACCCCCACCGGGGCTCCGCCCCTGGACCCCGCGAGGGGCCCTAACGCGGGCCCCTGGACCCCACGCGTTAGGGACTCACGCTTCGCGCTCGTGGTGCACCTTCGGTGCACATGAAGTTTTCCATCTTGCCCCCCCCCCCCTCAAAATTTCTGGATCCGCGCCTGCCTTAACCACCCTTCTTTCAAACTTTTCCCAGCTGGAAAACTGCAAGGCTGTCAACTCACGCATTCAGCGTGAAAGTCACACATTTGAGGACATTTTCACGCTGTCACGATGAAGCATCAGTTTCTCATGCAATGTCTCGGTATGATGTAAAAAATTCCACCCATAGCGCAAACGATGTGTCGGGTGTCGGTAAAACGCTAGCTATCACGCTACCTAAGTTCTTTTCATAGGCGTACGAGGCGGGGGGTCTGGGGGGCTGCAGCCCTCCCAGAGCAGCTAAAATGCTCATTTCAGGGCACTGACACTTGTATTTTCAGGGCAAGGGGGCAGTGCAGTGGACAGTGCGGTGGGTAGCTTTAAGTAATATTGATGGACTTATGCAAAAGAGGCACTTACAAGTGACATTGAAAAGGTTAACCTTTGCAAAACACAGAGGCATACCTATTTCTTCTGAATATAGTATGGGGTTAGTAGGGGATTGGTAGCCTGGTAGGGGACAAACCAATTTTCGACATTCACTGATGTAATGATGTATATGGACCCAATTCAAGTATAAACCAAAACTTCCGAAATAGTATCTTTCTTTATAGTGAGGGGGGGGGGGGGACTCGTCTATACCGATCCTGAGTGCTACCGTGGTAAAAGGGGAAAATCAGGGCAGTTTGCAAAATCTTCTGGGCAAACACCCTCCGTCCCCCCCCCCCCTTGTGAAATGTCTTCCCGTACGCCTATGGTTCATTTCCAACTGATCATAGTCTGAAGTAAGCAGACAGGGCAGTGCAGTATACAGTAATACACACCGTTAGGCCTCAGAATTTCTAATTTTTCGTAGGCCTATTTAAAAAGTGAACAAAATGTCTCCTTAAAAAGTTCCAGGAACATGAAACATCTGAAAACTGGCAATTCTGAGCATTCAGTAATGAGGCACGAGAACTGCAATTTCCTGCAATCTAGGGGTACCTGATTACTGATTATCGCGCCCTGCATCATTACTAGTCTCCCAGTGAATCGCACTCTCACCAATGCAAGTCACTAAAAGTTGACAGCCAGCATATAGACAAATACTCTGCTGAATCACCCACTGTACTTAAGTACCACAGTCATGTAACTTGTCCGGTGACCTGGACTTTCTTAAATACTTTCAAGTCAAAACAACTTTCAATTTCTTATGTTAAACCATAAAAATGTAAAAACCACCTGTCTGGACAACGGATCAGTCCTCCAAACTTAGCAGCCGCTGATACTGTACAGCACTTGGCTTCCCATTACATGCGTAAACATTCTCTATACTGCTAGTGATGCCTAGCGGATGATACGGCATGTAACATTGCACTGTACCACTATCTCAGTCAGCCTGTACCAGAGTCCTAATCAACTTCTAAACTTTACCTTAACTGCTACAATAAAGTCATTGTAACCTCCTATACAAAGTCTCTTCTCGTCTTATCAAAGTGATCTGCAACAATAACAACAAATTTCTACATACCTAATGAACAGAAGCAGAGATGACATATTGGGTTCACAAAGACCGATCTTGTAAGTTTGGTATACAAGTATTATAATTGTGTAAATATATACCAAGCAGCTCCACTACCTTCCAACAGGACCTTCCATTTTATGAAAGGGGTATCAAAACAGTGGGCAATCAAGTAAATATTAACTGGTTTAATACTTAGACAGCTAACAGTAAAATGATATGGTAAAGGAGAAGATACAAAAATTAAAATGTAAACAACAAAGGACTGCATAACGAAACACTCTGGGGAAAAGGGGGGCTCTGATTTTCATGTCCTCTATAGTGAGATTCGAGAGACATGAACACATATGGTTGGCCGCGGTGGTCATAAGATTGTCTTGTTCAAGACTCTAGTTCATTTCCGTCCACCACGTATCTCTGGCTATAAAGCATATGTACCAGTGCGCCCTCTAAAGGTACTCTTGAACTCTCAGTCTAGTTCTGAAGAGTTCAAGAGTAGGTTTAGAGGGCGCACTGTCAAGTATGATTGACAGCTGATATGTGGTGGACGGAAATGAACTAGAGTCTTGAACAAGACTAGTCATAAGACGGACTGAACTCAACGCGTAGAAAACAGACCATGAACCAATCAAATCCACGGATCGTTTGTTATACCATTACACAATGGGATAGACTAGAATCCATTGAAAACAAAGGGAACTTATGAAATGATTTTGATTTGATTTGGTTGATTATTAATACTCTTCCACATAGCGTAGTGTGTAGTGGTACTACAGTAAAGTATTTTACAGTGTTTTAAACTGGTAGTTTCTCAATACATTGAAGTAGTACACACAAACACGCTCACACCATTAGCTGAAAAGGCAGGCAGTGTGTTTGGGACGCCCGCAGACCAAAATACACACGAACAGCGAACATTTCACAGGCAACAATATCCATTTCAACAGAAGGGGGCTACAAGAAGAGGAAAGAGTGAATGTACATGGAATTTCAGAAGTTCAGGTCGAATTTTCGGATACACGCATGTTGCAAAGAAAATCATATGTCATTTTGGACCTGCGTGGGTTAAATTGAAAACCGGTAAAACTGCTTTGACAGACCGGGGCTTACAAAATAATGCAGTCAGTCTTCACTTTACAGAGTTTCATGCAAACAAAATAGTCAATTGTGGTACTATAGGCAGTGGTGTATTGAGGGGGCCATTGGGCCATGGCCCCTCTCACTTATGCCGATTTTTTTAAGTTCCTAAAAATACGTAATTTTTTGAACACAAATTTTACTTCAAAAGGTAGCATATGTGGCACCAGATTGCATGTATTAAGGACACCCAACTTCAAAAATTTTCAAAGAGGAGGGGACACCCCATTGGCCATGGTCCCCCCTCACTGATGCCGATTGTTTTTGTTTTAGCTCCTAAAAATACGTACATTTTTAACACAAATTTTACTTCAAAAGGTAGCATATGTGGCACAAGATTGTATGTAAGGACACCTAATTTTTCAAAAAATTTAACAGGGGAGGGGGCACCCCATTGGCCAAGGTCCCCGCTTGCCGATTTTTTTGTTTAATTCGTAAAAATATGTAAATTTTTTAACACAAATTTTACTTCAAAGGGTAGCATATGTGGCACGAGTTGCATGTAAGGACACCTAATGTTTCAAAAATTTTCAAAGGGCAGGGGACCCAACCCCTTAGATCCCCCCAGGCAGGCGATCACACAACATACTGCATGGCCCCATGAGAGAAATCCTGGCTACGCCACTGACTATAGGATTGTCTAGTTAACTCAGAACAAGGACGCGGTTGTTAATACCTCCTTGGTCAGAAAATTAGGTTTGCTTGAGTGGTTAAGTTTACATTCTGATTACCTGCAGGTATGAAGAAAAATTTGTATCGCATACAGAACACCTTTCAGTGATGTTTCCGCCCAGATCTTTGACTCTCTGTGCTGATTCCCTGGCCTATAGGTTGCAGCGCCAGAGGGGGCTGGGGAAAACCGCAACACCGAAAAAAAATAAGAAGAGTCGGGATAGCGGGAAAAAGAAAAGAGGAAGGAGAATAATTGAAAGAGAAGAAAAGTAAAAGAAAAGAAAAAATCAAAACGACAGACAAGAAAAGAAATAATATGAATAGGCTGATTGTTGAATTTAAGGAAGGTGGGGAAGAGGAAAGTGGCTTGGTGAATTTTGAAGGAAATGTCGATGTTACTAGTTCTGTGGTAGACAGGGCTATAGGGATGGTGGAAAAAACGAACGAGACGAAATAGCCTGAAAGAGTGAAGGGCTGGGAAGAATGGAACAGGGATAAGGGCTGGAGTAAGGCCGACTTTGCGAGTGGGAGAAAAATAATGAGCGGAGAGAAAATAAAGGGAAGGAACATTAAAAGGTGAGTTGCGGAGAAGAAACGGCCAGGAAAGCAAGATGTAACTTAGCAGGAGGAATTTCGGGAAACAGAGATAAGGAGTAATAGCAGGGCCGAATCCAAGGGGGCGTAAGGGGCGTACGCCCCTATTTTCAGCAAAGCAATGATTTTCGTAACAGAAGCCCATCTGATTGCACCATGCACTCTCTGCAGATATTTACGCCCCCTCTCTCATTTCTGGATTCAACCCTGAATAGGGGAAGGAACAATGAAGAGAGGCAGGAAATGTGAGAGAAAGAGACGGAGGAAGCTATAAGCTAAAGTTTTGATTACTGATTTTTCTGGATACTTAAAGACATACACTAGTCACCCCAAAGTATATTTTTAGTGTGGGGGCATCAAAATTCTTAGTTGGTGACGGCTCTTTGGTTAACAGCAAAGTTTGAAAATTCAAAAGATGAAGAGTAGCTCACATTTCACACAATGCAACGGGGCTGTAACGTACTCGATTCTGGACTCGAGTCCGTGCTTTGTCGGACTCGGAACTGGCTCAGAATGGGAGGTTCTGGAATCTGAATTGGCCCGGAATGGGCTGCAGCTGGACTCGGACTCGGAACCGATTCCAGACGAGCCCACAAAAATGAAAGTATTTGTTCCCTAGGGCTACATTGTTATTGATGCACAGTTCACCATATAAATACACATACAGTCAATTAAAATACAGCTTGAACCAGGGCATGAAATTGACTCCTAAAATGTGGCCCGTTTTTAATTGAATGTAATTGCAAAACAGTACAAAAAGCATGATGCCACATTCGTTAAGTAGCCGGACTCGGAATTGTCCCGGAATTGAAGAACCTGGAGTAGGATATGACTCGGAATTGAAGGGTATACTTGACTCGGGATTGGCCAGGAATGGTGGCCACTGGAATCAAAATTGGCCCGGAATCGGGCCAGGTGGACTAGGATACAGCCCTGCAATACAGAGAGAGAGTTTTGATTTTGGGGCGGGTGCCCCCAATCGATTTCAGATTTTTTTTGAAAATTTTAAAATGATCCCAAAAGGCGTTTAAGCGCTTGCGCGAGAGGGGGTGTGGGTGTGGGAGGAGGTGTTGCCCCTCCCACGGTGAGAAGCTTTCGTGTTTTTTAATCTGAAAATATGTGATTTGGTGCATACTTTATACCGTATTTTGTATGCAAAATGAGACATATTATTATGTATCTTATGAAATATTTTGTAGGAATAACCATAGTTAGTATGGAATAACTATATAGAAATCAAATACACACATATTGCTGGCAAATAATTTATCATTCTACAAGTATGCAGAATCACATAACAGCTTCAAACATGCAAGTGTATAGTGTTGCTTTTGTACATAGGCCTACCACTAGATACCATGTGTTCCTGATATGGTGGGCCTACAATTTGTCCCCTTATACGGTATCGGTATGGAATTGGCAAGTACCCTGCCAGTGCTCCGCGTCAACCGGTTGACGCGGAGCGCGAGAAAGTCTTGGTCCAAAATACCTCCCAGATCGCTGGAAATGGCACTTCCCAGGCCTATTTGGCGCATATTAATAGAGGAAACACTAGTAATATTGTAAAAAAAAACATAAAAAATACCAAAATTTTGCTCAAGGGGCCCTCCCCCCTTTGGCAGTAGGAAAAAGAAAATATGTACGCTCAATACTGATACGCACGCTTTACATGGATTCATCGGTGCTATGTGGGTCGGCTTAGGAAAAAAATCCCTGTGGTCCCCTCCCCCTTCTCCTTACCAATCCCTCAGGGCCTCGTCAGAAGGTAGCAAGTTCTACCTTATCAAATTTATCCGCCGTTAGTCCGACTTCTATAACGAATTATCAAATTGTAACTTCAGATTTATTTAGTGCTCGTCTAATGTCATTTGAAGAGGGCTTTGCCCTCTGGGCCAAACGCGTAGCTAAGGGGGCCTGGGAGCCTGGGCCCTGCCCCAGATGTTTGCTATGCACCCCAAATTGTTTGTGTCCTAATAAAATGTGTAAGAATTAAGGAAGGTGATGAATGCCGTAACCCCCATTTGATACCTAGGCCCCCTAAAAATT
This sequence comes from Holothuria leucospilota, assembly GCA_029531755.1. Classification (NCBI taxonomy): domain Eukaryota; kingdom Metazoa; phylum Echinodermata; class Holothuroidea; order Aspidochirotida; family Holothuriidae; genus Holothuria; species Holothuria leucospilota. The sequence continues at coordinate 2,609,243 of CM055967.1, read as the reverse complement.
TCATCCTAGCTACGCCCCTGCTGTGGGCCTCATCGGAATGTTACTCCTGGATCCCACCAGAGGCTTCAACGCGAGCCCTAAGACTCCTTATCTAAGCTTTTTCCCGACCCCCGACATGCCCCCGTTGGCTCGGGGGGAGGGGAGGGGGTTGAGGGGCTGAAGGCAATTATAGTTAAAATATGGTGGAAAGTTTGCCCCCCACAGTTCAAGGAAGAAATCCCCTTATTTCTTTCCTCTGTAAAAATGTCAATACTTTGCAGTAAATTTTCTTAAAATTGACGCAATAAGTCCCACCAAATTGCATCTAAGGAACCTCATATAATTAAAAATTTTCCAACAGGGAAGGGGAAACCTCTCTCCGTATATACACGTTCACCATAACCTCGACAGCGCGGTTTGAAACAACGTTTAACCCCACCTAAAACAGCTTCCTACTCCTGTTTTTTTACAAAAGGGTGTCCCCCAAAGGGGGGGGGGACACCCCTCCCCTTAGATTCCTCCCCCAGGACGGCGATCCGAAACAAGATTCAGCCCCCCCAGTCTCAAAAAGCTTCCTACGCCTATGATTCCTTTAAATAACCAGGAAAGTAATTGTCTTATTCTATACAAGCATGTTGCAACGTGCAGCTTTTAACTCCTAAATTCCACATAATATGTTTCTTCTTGCGTATAGCCTTTAAGCTAAAGTAATTTGATATACTCTACGTCTAAACTATATCCTCTGCCTCAGTAATATTTTCAGTTTAGAAGAAAATCATGCATGCAATCCTCCAAATGAACACCAATAAGTTACCTTTGGCATGCCATAGTGTGCTTTTCTACGCGTTGAATTCAGTCCGTCTTATGTCCACCCCGGCCAACCATAAACACATACTCCGGACGCATGGCTTGAATTCGTAAAATGTAAAAACTGCATTATGTTCTTTTATAATATTTTGATAATGGTGCTCAAATACTATACAAGTCAGTCTACACACAAGCCTCATCAGACAGTATGGTACATGAATTATGTGGTTACATTCATTAGCAGTACTGTGAACGTTTAATCTTAATCAACGGATTCAAAAATTTGATTTAATTTCAATTTCTTTTAAGGTATTCGTAATGGTTTGACCCGAAACTGGCAGTGCTATTTGTAGGACTATATGCAAGTTTCATTTACAAAAGTGAAAAGAGTTTAGAGTGGGGACGTGAAACATTTTGGGCGGGTCACAGTGGCGTAGCCAGGTTTTTTGTCAGGGGGGCAAGAGCACCAAGATTTCCCCTAATTAGTGATCTGCTTCCTAATAATCAGTGTTCTCCGCAGGTCCAAATTTTGTCCGGGTGCTTTCCTCTGACCTGGCTGATGTGACTGATTGCCGTCGTGGGGACGGGGTTTAAGGGGAGGAAAATTTTGCTCATGCAAGGGGGGCTAGATGCAAAATGGTGCCACATTTGGTGCTAAATGTAAATTGAATACATCACCAAGAATTCCTATTATTTTAGGAAGCTTTTTTTTATCTTGCTTGTCTTGGTGAATTTTTCTTGAGTCCTACTAGTAGTTTAGAATCACAATGGGTGAAGTACAGTAATTAAGTGAACCCTGGTACACCTTTCCCTTCATCAGTTCACCACATTCACCACAATCAGTCCAAATTTTACGAGGACCTGTCCTATAGCACTTGACCACTGACCCATTCTAACAAACTGCATATACCACAATGCTGCTCCTTTAATTATCAAGAAACATTGGAAGTATACAATAAAAGGACAGAGTCCCTTGTCAGAGGTCCAGAGATCCCATGCTGTATAAAACAGATAGTAAAACATAACTAGTACAACTATAAGCATGGTGTCATCATTCCATCTCTGAAAACCTTAATGAGGACTGGTTGTGCCAGTGTGGCATATACTTTTAAATAAGCAAGGGCGTCAACCCGTATTCAAATGTGGGGGGGGGGGGGGGGACGGGGGACATACATGACTTAGCACAAACCAATCCCTTTGGTTTTGAAGAGGGGGCGTCTTCCTATAGGCTCTTTCCTCCCCCCCCCCCTTATGATGACTGACGTTGTCCTATTCTAATAAGAATTATCATTTCAAAGTTAACATGACCATCATAGATGATCTGCCAGGTGAAATACACAGAGTCCACAGAATTACTTCAAGATGTTATTTTCATCATGTCCCAAAACAGCTGAAACAACGCTTCGCATCGTGGATCATTTTCGGAGATCATGGACCCGACCAGGCCTGTTGCTAGGGTGATATATTTGGGGGTGTGAAGGTTACAAATTCCGACCGGTTGGATGTTTTTTTCCATCTGAGTGGAGGCGCTTTAATTTGCACTTTGTTATGCGCTCTGCGTTTTGTATACAGCAGTGGGATCCTTCCTTTGTCACTACATAAATGTGTCGTCTTGGGGGAGGGGTCTAAGGGGAAGGGGAGTCCCCCTCCCCTTTGAGAAATTGTTGTTAATTTAAGGCTGCTTAGGTGCAAAATGGTGCTATCTTTGGGATATTTTTGGAGCTGATCGTAGTATAGCAAAGGTGTGAAGGATTAGCAAGTGCGTTTTCAGAATATTTTATAGTCGTAAGTGTATTAACAATCACCATCTATACCGATAATAACTTCAGCGAAGCGCGCGGTAAAAATTTCTGAAAAGTGTTTAACGGCAACAACGTACTTTCAACCTTCCACATCATGCTACAAATTAGACTGAATGAAGTGGCGTGCCCAGAATTTCTCTCAAGGGGGACATGCAGTATGCTGTGTGACCGCTGGCCTGGGGAATGGGTCTAAGAATTTTTTGAAAAATTAGGTGTCCTTACGTGAAAACTGGTGCCACATACGTTACCTTTTGAAGTAAAATTTGTGTTAAAAAATTTACGTATTTTTAGGAACTAAAAAATAGGCATCGGTGAGGGTGGGCATGGCCGAATGGCCCTCCCCTCTGCCACTGATTAAATGATCCCATATTGATGCGAAGCCCCTACAGATGTTTGGAGATGTATGTCTGTTTTCGGAAAGTGTTGTGATCAGAACAGTTCTATGTATAATTACCTTTTTAATGGTCATGAGGAGTGCAAACCGTGACGCATGCGCGCGAAGCGTGCCGAAATTTTGTCATTAAATAAGATTTCCCTGACCTAATGTACATTCAGAATCTGCATCGAGACACTTAATAATTGCCCAACAAACCTACATGCCACTCAAAAAGCCAGTCAAATAGAGCCACGAGACTACTCTTTCACGCAAGTGTGTGGGGGGGGGGGGGCATTTGATATCGTGTCCCCCACCCATCGAAATGCAAGTCCCCCCGTCCCCCAGGATTGACGCCCATGTAAATAAGTAAAGTGTACTGGTTGAGAAATTTAAAATTTTACCAGATCATGCGCAAATTTCACCATATATTCACTTTCAAAATTTCCCCCAAGATTTTCCAGAGGGGGCAACTCGCCCCCCTGTCCCCCCCCCTGGCTACGCCACTGGCGGGTCACTATGTTTTTGAAATATGCTGTGTTTTGGAGAGCACTAATTACTAATAATTCGAATCACTGATGTGACTGATGGATAAGGGGTATAAGAAATCTAAACATACCGTACATGGACGGTTCACCAAGTGGGATGACTACATCATGGTATACTTCAATGGTGTAGTTTTTACACAGTTCTCTGTCAACAGGTCTAATTTATATTTTTGATGGTCCTTGTGTACCCTTTAGACATCTTCTGGTCACTAAATACCGAAGTAAACTCAAGGCGGATGGTTCATACCCTGTGCGAGAAAACAGTCAAGATTTCATTGTAATTTTCGCTCGGTATCATTTCTCTCCAAATTTTATTGAACTAAAACATGTTTTATGAAGGGTGCATCGTATTAGCTAACACAGACCTGCGTTATACTTCGTGTATGTAAGATATATCTCTTGTTCAAATAATGCAGAATGTGTGCCAGGAGATGTAAGACCCTAGTCCAATCATGTCGCATTTTTTATGTTAGAAAATTGTTTCTGAAATGGGTCTATCCTTTGGTTCGAAGTTCAGTGGTGTAGGGATTGCAAGGCTATTTCACAACCTAATCATCTTATCAAACGCATTCCGATGTAGGCAACACTGCTGAGATAAATGAAATGTACTATAGTACAATAAAAGCAACTATCCTCAAGCATACTTTTGAATGCAGTGTGCCTATAGATTCAAAGTTCGCAAAGGACCTAAATGAACATTTTGGACGATTTAATGAGTTAATTATCAAAAAGGTTCCCTTCCGCCTACTTCCAAATGTGAGGTTGTTTTTCCCATGTTAGATGTCAATGCATTAATTAGGCAATTCCATAAGGTAATAAAGGATTTTGGGTATTTTTTGATAGTATTCAAGGCCGTGGTGTATTTTTAAGTACTTTCTTAATGTATTAGTACTTGAATACACAAAATTTTCAGCAAACCATTTAAAGCAATAAAATGCATAGTCTATGGAAAACTCCATTAACCTCACGTGTCCTAAAGGTAAACCATCCCGAGTGTGTGGATGACTTCCGACCTATTGACCTTGCCAGCTTTTAAAATCTTCAAAATATAATTCTTCCTTGGTTTACGGATTATGTAGATCAATTTTGTAATAAAATGTAATTTATCTATGAAAGAGGAAAATCCTGTACTGATGCTAAACACGATATTGTTTCACATTTGAAAAGTAAAAAAACAACCATATCAAAAGTATTCCCCCGTCACCTTTTCTCGTGCTTTCAAAACGGCATTGCCAAATCGGTTATTTAAAGATTTAATTAGTATTTATTGAAGCGCATCTTGGCTAAGTTACTGGCTTGAAAAATGTTTTAATGGATTCATAAGGCATATAAAGCTAGATAAAGGGTTGCAGAGACTTTTGATGAAAACGTTGGTGTGTAAGGGGCCATTCGTCCGGCTTTTTGCAGGACAGTCCGGTTTTCGAGCACCCCGTCCTCCGCTTGTTTTCCGGACGTTGAATATTCCTCCACTCTGAAAATTCTAAAGTAAACCTTCCGATCCTCGTGCACAAATTTTCAGAGATAATTTCATTGCCACACACAACATTCCAATTTCAGGACTGTAATTATGCAGCTTAGAACGCCTGAAAGGGGAGTCTCAGGCCATACGGGATTTTGTGAAGCCAAAAATTTTCTGGTACGCTACGCCCCAACTTATGGTGGCGCTCCGCTTAGATAGTAGCTAAGATTGTCCTCCTTTTCTGTCATCGGGGAATGGTCACCCTATTGGTGAACCATGTAAAGGTTCATTATATGCTGTTCTTTTACTATATATTCCGATGAAATAAAGTCAAGTTGATTAATCTCAGTCGTAAAGTATGCCGGTGATACTGCATTTCTGTGCAAAATTTTAAAAAGTACGTTCACCTTGGATCTAATTTAGTATCAAAAAGCTGTAGATAACGTAGTTTCTGTAAGTAATAGAAGGAGGATGGAGCTTTTCATATACGAAGGCTTGTGACTGTCAAAATCCACCTATGTGAAAATACAGAGGTCAGATGTTATACTGCGTTCTTCCAAAATCAAATATTAGAGCTATGTATTGGTGAAAAATTGTCTTTTTCTCAAATATCGAATGTTGTGAGCAACATTTATAACTGCATTGTCTCTGGATTAGCATACATTGCTTTACTTTTTAATAAAAAAATCCACGGAAAGTGCTTTTGAGTCCGTTTATTCCCCTATTGCAATTATGCAATGCCAGTCTGCCACCATTTTATTTTGCAAAACCTTGGATAAGTTTTTAAATTTTTAATGTATACTATAAAGATTATCCACTTAGGCCATGGGTATATGAAAGAAACTGTAGATACGTCTGCTAGGTTTAAAGTTCTAAGAATGGATTGAATAATTTGAAATACTTCACATCATATGCATACCTCCGTAATGAGTCCCAATGTGCAATCACGCAGAAAGCTTAGAAAACTTAATATATTGCTCAAGGGCAGAATACACGTGGTAAAGAATTTTTCGTTCATACAGCTGCAATTTTTATCCAATCGGAAAATTTAGATGGCTCGTTAAAGATTGGAATGTTATATTTTCGTATGTACTAACGCTTCGTAAATACCTTTTAATGTCTCAATGTTTTGTGTTGTGTTTTATTACTCTTCTTTATAAATATTTGAATATATATGTACTGGATTTGAAAAAATCGAAAGATAGCAATAGGCAGACATACTTATGATAGCTTAAGTGTGTCACTAATGGCCAGAGTTGTAACAAGTCAAGTCACTGACTCGGACTCGAGTCGACTCTAGTCGCATATTTGACTTGACTTGACTTGGTCATCAGCCAAAATGACTTGACTTGACTCGAGTCACTACCTAAAATGACTTGACTTGGACTCGAGCACAGCCTCACTCAAGTCCAATTGAAGACTCGAGTCAGGACAAATGACTGGAGTCTCCTGCTGCGACTCGAGTCCTTTTACCTGACTCTGATGTTTGTAAATGTACCCAATTGTGGATTGTACATGTGCATATCGCGAGGTAGACACGACCGATACACACAGTGCTCGTGTGTGGACAATACCAGCACTGCATGCCTATAGTATAGTTGTCACTTGACAAACGGGCCGAGCCGGGCAGTTTGACGAATCCGCACTTACTGCTGCGGAAGCATGTCATATCGGAGTATGTACCGTACACATCATGCCAGGCATGGACCATTACGATCACCGATCTCAGTGGTTTCGATGGAAAAGCAACATGTTGCACAGACAGGGTTGCCATCTGGATGATTCCTAGTGTGGTTCAGGGACTTTTTTACGAGATTTTTAATATGAGTCTGTTCATTTTTTCCTCTCTATAATAATTTTGTTGCCTCTGCGTAAAAGAGTACTCAATAATATTGCGTGTGCAAAAGAGTTCTCAATAATATTGCGTGTGCAAAAGAGTTCTCAATAATATTGCGTGTGCAACCAGGGGCGGATCCAAGGGGGGGGGGTTTAGGGGTTTAAACCCCCCTTTGATTTTCGAGGATTTTTTCATTTTGTTTAATATATTGTTTATTTTCCCCGATATGTTTTGAAGGTTATTTTCAGTTACAACGATGTAATTAACATGCCATAATTATAAGTTTGCTGACAGGGTATTTTTCCTTCTATCGTCCCGATTGTCTCTCATTCAAAATCCTTATAGAGTCAGTGAGTCCTTCAAGAGGAGGTCCAGCTATAAACTTGGTTCACATATGCAATGAAATCGCATCCAGTAGTGCTAACTCTGTTTTAAAAAATGGGAACGCGAATCCAGCTTTTCGCTTGTACTCCCGCTGAAAAATTCAAATATTGTGTTGGCTGATCGTGGTTGTCGTTGAATTGGAATCACTTAATATAATCAGAAATTGAGAAGACCAATCATACTTTGAACATTCGCTGGATTTAAAGACGTTCAGGGAAATTTAACAGACTGTTCAGTTGGAACATACATCTAAAGAAGTTACCATTGTTCTGGAAGGTATTATAATCCAAAATTCGCTTATATACTGGATCCCTTTCATTTGTTACACAAGATATATTCCTTTTTTATCCAAGAGTACGTTATGACCAAGATCACGTTTAAACATTCCATGCAAAAGAGTGGGTGTTTGCCTGGAGTTTCTTGCACATGGGAAGTGCCAGTGACCTGTAGGCGGTATTTTAGCATATTTTCCTTCGTGCCTCTAGACGACATGGTTGTATGTACACCAAGGGAGGGTATCAAAGAAACGTAATTTTCCCATGGAAATGACAAACATACAAAACATGAAACATGAAGATGGCCTAAGTATAGATTGTAAGGTCTGAGAAGGGTCAATTTTCCTTGGTTCACGCCGCGCAGTGATAGCGCCAGGTGGGTGCAGGGAGGCCATGGCCCCCCGTCGGGGAATTTTTACAGTTTCGTCGGGGAGTCTTAGTCGATACGGTAAAGTGTGTAATCCCCAACGGCGACAAGTCGCCCCGACGGTTTACCTGTTTTTGCTCTCAAGATGACAATTTCCGTTAAAAGAACCCAAAATTTTCGGCGTGCTAGGCGCGCGGTAGAGTCACTCCAGTTTCTTCAATACTTCCATGATTCTACATTGCTAGATAGCACAAGACCTGTCAAACTTAACAAGTAAGATGTAGGCAGAGTACACAGTTTATGTAGAGGTCGTAAATTCCATCCCATATCGCAAAGCCCACTTGCTGTTGTCTTGTGTGTGTCATGCGGTACGGTCAGTTGGTGATCGAGCGACTCAAGGAGCAAAGTTTGGGTATTTTATAGGATAGTCCAGGCGGTTTCGATAAAATGTATGTTATCCCTGATATGGTCTACAACCCGTACAGTTTTTCTTTTTTCTTTTTGTTCTTAATGATTACATATATTTTTTTGTGTAAAACCAAAAAATTTTCGCGCGCTTTGCAATTTTACGCTTCAGATTCAAAAGTACACTATCAGTGTGCAACTCGGCTCATGAAGTGATATTATGCAAAATATGCCCTGCAATGGCTTGGGATATTTAGGCTCCTTCATATCCCCTCCTTACCATCCCCTCGACATAGGGGCTATCGGAACTTCGGGTCACTGCATGATCCGGCCCCCTGTCCGGTCGGGAAAATGCTGTCGCTACCGACCTAGTCGGTTTACTTAGTTTGGTTTTCAAAGGGGCATTTCTGCGATAAAACCCAAAATTTTCGGTCCACCTTGCCCACTCTTCCTCAGTTCCGTTACTAATAGCTAAATATAGTACAAACCCTTTCCACCTTTTCAAGTAACTTAATATAAGTAGAATACATGGATTTATGTAAATGTCGGTCATTTCATCTTATTTTGCTAAACCTAGTTAATGTTCTCTTGTGTCTGTCGTGCAGTACTGCTAGTGACTCGAGGAGGGAAGTACAGCGTAGGTTATGCCCGATATGGCCCAACTGCCTTTGACAATTGACCTATATATATATATATATATATATATATATATATATATATATATATATATATATATATATATATATATATATATATATATGCTTCAAATAAGTACAGATTCTTTTTAGTGTACCCCTATCCAAAAAAAATTTTGCGCGCTTCGCACGCTTTGAAATTTCACAGTTTAGATTCTAGGAAAAACGATAAATCAGGGCGGATATATTTCTCTATAGTATATACAAATATTATGAAATATATGCCCCGCAATGTTGTAATCTAGTACACAAGTTTTCTCGAAATCCCTCCTCACCAATTCCTCGACGACATCATGGCTGTCGGGGCTTCGGGTCGATGGCCCCCGTCGGGGAGTCTGTCCCCCGTCGGGCAAAACCTGGCGCCACCCCTGACGCCGCGCCAACCGATGGTCGCGCTCCGCTTAGATAACGAGACAACCAAAAATCCCATGCATATGCGATTAAGCCTACCGGTTGAATTTTAAGGCCCCAATACCAAAAGACTTTCAGAAGATTGGAAAAAGAGAAACCAGATTTTCTTTATTGAGCACAAGCGAGCAACTTTGAGTGAGTCACTGTGAGTGCCTAGAGAGAGCACAACAAATGGAACAATGCTCCGAACTCCTGACGCCCAAGATCGTTATTGGGCTGTATAGCATGCATCTCTCACAAGAAGGAAGACAACTTTCTGACAGGACATTTATCATAAAATTTCTGACACGGGGAATTTCAGTGAAAGCTTGTTTTTATACGGATCAAAGAGCCTAGGAAACGCGTGGGAAATGCCATTTCCTGCAACTGGGGGTCTTCTGGACCAAAAATTTTCTATGTACGCTTCGCGCCAACTTATAGTGGCGCTCCGCTTAGATAGTAACTATATCGCAACCCCCCCCCCCCCTTTAGTCAAAACCTGCATCCGCCCCTGGCAACTCTGATGGGACTGTATAGTTCTCAGTGAAGGTACATGTATAGCCGGTCGCCGATAGCTCCCTGTGCATTGTCCTTACTACGACCATTGAAAATCCGGGGTCTTCGACCAGCACAGTGGTGTTCGAGCTTGATTTTTTCTTATAGCAATGCTAGGACCTAAATTCCTTACTTACTGGCATAACTTTCCCTTTTTAAATTTTTAACTAATAGTGCAGTTGTTTTTGAAAACTTGAAAAAAATAATAAAAAAAATAAAAAAAATAAAAACGAAGCGATGCCAGACAAGAGAACCTATAAGTGAATTTTCAATAGCTTATTATGATTTAATTTTGCAATGTTAAATGAAGGAAAACATTGATATCAAATACCATAATGCTAGGAAGATTTTTCACTGCGCGCTTCGCGCGCACCCCCAGAGAAAACTGACTAATACAATTTAAAATTTTGTCTTGCACGGTAAGATTTCTTTCAAAGCATGGGCCTCTTCTACGCGCCACACTATTGTGACTTGAAGCTCTGACATCCCAAACTCTAACCATGTGTAGGGAATCACATCTCTCGATATATTTTTCGGCGTGCTTCCCTTGCATGAGCCTGAAATAAATTGATGTCTTATTAGTACTGCTGTACGGCTGTGCGTAGGAAAATTTGTGGAATTGTCTCGTTATTATTTCCTGTAGGACAGATTGAGTCAATTACTATTTCCAAAACCTAGCTACAACTCTCGCTGTCCACTTTCTCGACCAACTACTACCATCCTCAACAAATTAGCTGACGGTTACCCAGTGGCGTAGCTATGGGGAGAGGGCTTGGGGTGCGAGCTACCCACAAATTCGCCGCCCCCAGGAGCCCCTCCCACTGGTGATCTGGGCGAAAAAAATTCACCCACTCTGAATAAGTTTGAATGGATTCGGATTGATTGTGACAAAACTCAATGTTTTTGAGAATAAAATAAAATCAAAGTTTACGTTTTTCCACCAAAATTTCACATCTTGATGGCTGCTATCAAGCCTTTCAAGTGCCATTTCCGGCGATCTGGGATGTATTAAAACCATAAATTTTCTTGGAACGCTCCGCGCCAACCTATGGTGGCGCTCCGCTTACATAGTAAACCCATTGGCGTACACAGGAGGGAAGGCCATTGGGCCATGCTCCCCTCACTGATGTCGATTTTTTTTAGTTCCTAAAAATACGTAAATTCACAATTTTAATTCAAAAGGTAACATATGTGGCACCAGATTACATGTAAGGACACGTAATTTTTCAAAAATTTTCAAAGGGGAGGGGGACACATGAAAGAAATCCTGGGTACGCCAATGAATAAAACGGGATTCAAACTTGCAACCCTTGGACAAAACGTCCGACCAGCTCAGCTAAACCGTCCTCACAGAAATGTGTAATAAAACAAAATCAAACTTTACATTTTGTTCACAAAAATTGCACTTCTTGATGGCTGCTATCAAGCCTGGCAAGTGCCATTCCCGGCGATTATTTCAGCCCGCTTCGCGCTTCTACCCTGAGTTCTGGATCTCACATTTATAAAATTATTGTTCCAAAGGTAGTCACCCCCTCCCCTTAGACCCCGAGACTAGCCTTGGCAGTTCACACGGGTTTTCCGCCTCCATTTTCAGAAATCAAATCCTGCCTCTGGTCTCTGTGGCCATTTTTATTCGTTATTGACGGAGAGTATTTCCGAGAAGTACACAGTGCTACTGTTAGGTCCTTGACCTCCTTGTTCGATGAAAGTGTATGTTACGCCATGGCTTGGCCATTTGTGGATCATTGTGCGACGACATCTAACGTTAGGCTTACGTGGCAAAGTGAAAGTGAAATTGTGCCACAGCCAGCAGATATACATTAAAGGCATTTTCCAGTGGCTTTTCACAAGGGTCCCATGTGAAAGAGAAAAAAAAAATTTAGTTCATACCCTCTAAACCCCGTAGCAATACTCCTTTCCTAACTTGAGATATCTAACATTAAAGACTACTTATTTTTGTCAAAAAATACCTCCAGTTCTCATCAAGGTCACAGAATGTTGTGTAAAGTGGGCACATTGCCTCAGATTTCTTTTGTTTTCCTTTATAATTGAATGTCCTGTTGTCCTTGAAATTTGATACTGTTGGAATGTTTGAATGTCTTTCCATCTAGGTTTAGCATAAGTCTACACCATATGTATGGCATAACGAAGTTATAACAAAGTTGCTAAATATTCCCTACAACAGTGTCAAAATCATAAAGAAATTCAATGCTTTATCAAATTAATGTGCCGCGATGACATCACAGATTTCCCATAAAGCACTTTATCTTGAGAAAAAATTGCATTTCTTTGAAAATTAGTATCTTCCAAACGCCACAAGCTATTGAGATGCGGTTTTCACCTCCTAAAGAGAAAAATTCTCTGTATTTTTTGAAGTCATTGATTTTTGTCACTGACAAATCCCTTTAACATTGCTTGCCTGAGTAGTTACAGCATTCGTGTGTGTGGCACAAGTCACGTGTGGTACCTTGGAATGTGCAACGTACTCGTGGCAAATTTCATGTAAAGATATGTGAAAACAATGTACCTGTGGCATACCATATAGAAAAAGATTGCAGTCAGTGACAGGTACACTTCAGAGACAGAAAGGAACCAGTTGTCTCTAGGTCATACCAAAGAAGAAATACCAGTTTTAAATTTACTATGATTATGTACTACTTATTCGCAATTATTCAGATGGGGGCTAAAAAATGATCGATATGTCAAAACATATTATTTCCCTGAAAACTTCTGGTTTTGCATGTTTGCTTAAAAATGCTGTTAATACTTTTTCACATGATTATCTAAAAAAGCACAACATCGACATGGCTAACTTTTTCACAAACGGAGACTATTTCTTTGAGTTAGCACGGCAAAATGTAAATAATCCATTTTGGAGGGATGTGTTTAATTGTGCCAATTACTTCTTTGGTAATCACTGCTACTCTAATCCCGCAAATGACGAAGTTATGATTTTAAGTCAGCCCATCTGGAACAGTAGTTTAATTTTGATTGATAACAAGCCTGTATTTTACCATCATTGGGTTCAAGGGGGATCGCTTACATTAATGATTTACTTCACGAAGGAGGGAAGCTTTATACATATGACTATTTCATCAATACTTTTTCCATAAAACAAACTTTCTTGAGTTCTATGAGATTCTTGCAGCAATTAAGAAACAGTTGACACAATGTTTAAGGAATCTTAACTATCGATTAAGTAATCCAATGAATAGTTTTATGAATATAATTCTTAAGAGTAATCAATTGTGTTGTAAGACTATTTACGATAAACTTTTAAACTCATCCGCTATGTGTAATAAATCCTATACAAAATGGTCCCGTACTCATGATGTCTCCAAAGATTCTTGGTCAATGTATTGTTCTATTCCTTTCCAATGTTCCAGTGATGTACAAATTAGGTGGTTTCAATATAGACTCCTCCATAGAATCATTCCTACTAATAAATATCTTTATCTTATCAATGCTATAGACTCAGATAAATGTTCATTTTGTGGTAATGATATCGAGACGATTGATCATCTTTTTTGTAACTGCCATTATACTTCAGCCCTTTGGAATTACATGCAAAACATTCTTGTAAACGCTGGAATTAACGTTGAATTAAGAAATAATACAGCAGCATTATTTGGGGGTGATTTCTTACGTGAACTCAATCTAGTGATAATTTTAATAAAATACTATGTATTCCGCTGTAAGCAAATAAAAACACTCCCGTCTACTATTGGGCTATTGCATTATTTAAGAAATTATTTCATGCTTTACTCATGTATATTAAAGAAAGATTTGAAAGTGGGTATCTGGGAACGTTATTGGTTGCCCTGGTTTAATTTACTGGATTTGGATTTGTAGGTATTTTTGTAACGTTACAAAGATATTTTCTTTGATACATTATTTATTTTTACAAACGATTGTTGACAGGCAAATGTTAAAGTCTACTTTATCACCTGTATTTTATTGTGATGTTAATTTATGTGATTGGAAAATATTGTAATAAGTGACAATAAAATGAGAAAAATAAAAAAAAATGATTATGTACTAGTGTGACTTGCGTTGACTTGTAGACACTAGCAACTGACTCGAGTTGACTCGACCAAAATTTCTGACTTGACTTGACTTGACTTGAAAATGTGCTTGACTTGACTTGACTTGACTTGAAAATGTGATTGACTTGACTTGACTTGAAAATGTGACGAATGACTTGACTTGACTTGACTTGTGACTCGACCAAAGCCTCGTTACAACACTGCTAATGGTAGGTCGAAGTGATGCTATAGGGGCTTGTAGGTGTGGAACCTGGGTTAAAGCAGGGGCGACATGTCACTTTGAACCACTGACTTAACCAGGATTTGTCAGCTGGGCAACAGATTGGGACGATGGAGCTACCATATTCTGGTGTCATCCTTTTAAAATTCTCAGCACTGGAAGAATAGCAAAGAGGGGGGGGGGCAGCTTGCTGAGGAGGGAACGGGAAATCGGGGATGGGGAGAAATTTAAACTATTGACTTTATCAAGGCCAGATAGTATGATCTTGGTGAACAGAGTTGAGAACTCATACTGTATTGGTTGTTCTGGAAATATTTTTTTCAGATCCCTTAATCTATTGTTTTAGTGGGGTTCATTATATTACGAACACCTAATGACCTTTGGAGATGGAAGGAGCCTCGAAATGCATTTTTATGGGTAAATTCGTTGTCAATCAATCGTGGTTTTGAGTTTTAAGGCAGCTTCTTTATCAGAGGTTTTACATTCATTTGGTACAACTAGAACACTAACGTTGCATATATTACTGCAGATTCATTCTTCAAGTGATTTGTTTGTTTTTACAAAAAAATCTTTATTTTAAATTTGCATGGCCAGCCTGCCAAGTGCGCCAACATGTTAGGGTATAGCTCAGGCAAAGAATAAACTCAAACATTAGAGGCGTATGATTTGATCAAGACTTAGTATAGCAAAAATTATTTCTTCAATCGTGGGTGTAAGTTCTGTACCAGTTGCAGTCGTAACTTAGAACACCACGGAAAAACAACTTACTCAAATGAAAATGGTGATCAACGGTCTCAAATACCCAAACGGACTAGAAATATACAAGCCATTGCAAATTGTAAGGCCCATCGAGTTAGAAATTTTGTCAAGAATACTTATAATTACTGTACTACTCGAGTATTCATTGTGGAATCCACATTGGGTTTCAAATATCGGCAAAACGTTCAAAAGTTTGGGAAGAAGAGGGGAAGAAAGGAAGATACATGTATGGTCCTCAATCAATTTACTGAAATACTTTGTCTTTGTCAGGACTTGCGAAATGACTTTAGTGATCGTTAGTTGTGAAAAGCCCATAACAGTTCTGTACTTTCTATGTAAAAGATACTTTACTTATAGGTACATCTTTTTTAAATCTCCATAAAAAAAGGAATTAATTTAGATATTACCCATGTAAAAAACTTGATATTTCTCTCACTTTATGTGAAAATTAAGTCGATAATAGCAGTCGGTCTATTTTATTCAAATAGAGACATGAATTTACATAATAAAACCTGGTTGGAAATTTCATAGGTTCTCCATACGAAGTGCCCTTTTTAATAATTCGTGTAGTAGTACAGATTGTGTGTCATTTTACATAGATACACTGCAGTAACAATGCAAATTTAGTTGTCCACACTATCCGTCTTTAATCCAATTGTTTTGTTACTACCTACACAGGAGAGCAGCAGATGGCTCATAGATTAACCTCTTGTCTCCAGGAGAACTCAATCTAACAAGTGGCTGAGTTTGAATGAGCTTAATTTGTCTTTCCCAAGTAAACGGTTTTAAGTTCACATGTTAGACTCACGTAGAAAACATTTTTGTCAATTGAACACTACAGACCCGATTAACTGTGTTTTTGTCTCAAAGGTTTTTCTCTTACTATGGAACTGTATCTCAAAAATACCACCTGGCTATGATCTATGAATTATCTTTACATTTTGCGTAGTTATATCACAAATGCTATAACGATGACATTCATTTCTCTTACAGTCACACAAACTTACCTCACATTTTGAAACAACCATGTGAATTTATGAACTACTGTATAATGATAACAATGTGTCTACAGTTTATTGGTACGGTTTTGATGATTTCTCTTTTCCTTGCAGAAGTAATTGGGGATTGGAAAATTTTTAATCGTTTTGTGCTATCTTCCAGTGTATTTCCTTTCTTTTAAGATTTATCATGTTATTATCTGATATTGTTTCAGATCTAATATTTGCTTACAAAGCAAGAGACATTAAGGTAAAAAGGATTCAAAACTTGACACAAAACTTTCAGGACTTTGAGACAACATCAAAGTAGGTATCATCAGAGGTAGGGCAGGGCACATGAAAAACAGCAGCCAGCCCAGTCAAACATACGTAGAGTAACAAATTTTAAATCTTGTCAGTTTAAATTTTTCTGACAAGAATCCTTAACGATCAGTAAAATGTGGAGCTCTTCCATCAATTAGCTTAGCTTTAAGACGGGAAAATGCAGGAAAAGACGATGCGATACCATAGCCGGGGAATAATACCTCTACAATTCCTCAGGTAGGTGTTTCAGATGGCCGCATCCAGGTACCTGCCAAATCCACCTTTTATTTGTATTTTCATTTTTACTGCCTGGAATGATTTTAAATCCTTTTTACTCTGCATTTAATAGACAGCCACGATTGGTAAATTACATTTTCTCAACTGTAATCACATGAGGTGGTATGTCTGTGTGTCTGTGTGTATGACCGCATCCCTTTCCAATGCTGATGCAAAGGTCATTTTCAGTGCCATAAAATATTTTCGGGCATTGGAAATCTTGGATTTTTTTTTGTGGGAAGCGTATTGATCCAACCCTCATCCGAAATGTCTTTCTATATGCCTTTAGTGGCAACCTTCTTACCCACGCATGTTTTATTATTAAACCCACATTTGCATATCATCTCCAGGCTGGAGGCCTTAACTGATGATGTAGAAAGTGGTATTTTATTCATTGTAGCCTAAAAGAGCCGTTTCCCTGGTTTTCATAGAGGAAAAGTAGCAAGACAAAGTCATGATGTTACTTTTTTGAGGTCTTTTTAAACATCTATACCTCAAACATATTAACTGTACGTTTCCAGAAGATGCATTGCAATCCAAGTGTACACCTTTATTTTGTTATTAGAGAAAAGGTATAGACCTAATTAGAAGAAGAGACCAGGTAATGATCGTTTGCATAGTCCTTTTATGCTTTTTGAAAGAGAATTTACTTTTTTAAGAAGTTAAAGTGAGGCCACGTTCAAAAGTACTCTTTTAGAGACGGTAACATATCAGGAAACTGGCCTCTGCCATATTATCTATGAACTGATTCCGGTCAAATTTAAATAAATATAATAATAAACATTACCATTGTTCTTTAAATCATGGATAAACTTATCATATGTTAATAGACACATCTACGTTTAAAACAATTTAATAAGTTCTTAACCAAGATTGAATATGCTTCGACATTTTCAGAAGTATAAGGGGAGATCTAGAAGGCCTGGGCCTTTTCACTTACATGCTAGATTCGGTAATAAATCTCCCTCCTAACTTGCCCTGACTGTTGTAATTGGACCCTGGTTCATTTTTTAACATGGCCTAAAGTATATTAACCTAAGTTGATGAATTGACTACATTATGGGAATAGTAGTGTGTGTACACTTCTCAGACAACGTCCCCTGACAATTTCCATCCCAGGCTTTTTCCAACCATGACAACTGTCCCTTTCACAACTGCTTCACCAGACAATTTGAAATTGCCTGGTTAGAGAATTTGTATGAGGGGCAAGTTGCCGCTAGTGGAAAATGTTAGGAGGATGTTACCAGGGTACAAATGGTCAGA
Source organism: Holothuria leucospilota (assembly GCA_029531755.1). Lineage (NCBI taxonomy): Eukaryota > Metazoa > Echinodermata > Holothuroidea > Aspidochirotida > Holothuriidae > Holothuria > Holothuria leucospilota. Next base: position 2,591,502 of record CM055967.1, on the reverse strand, counting down.
GTGAGAGGAGAATTAACCGAGGAGGTCTTGGAGATTTGTGTGGGGTAAAATGGCTCGGGAGGAAATTTTCTGCGGGAGGAGAAGACTAGCCACGTTGTAGTCAGCCTTTTCTTACTTTTATGTAGTTTAGTTTGATGTATCATGTCAGGTATTGATGACGCTGGGAGAGGCAAATATAAACTACATCTCAGATAAAAAGTAAGAGGTCGGAGCCAGGAGAGGGGGACTGACACAACTCAAAAGGTTGATATTGTTACGCCAGGAGTGATGTATTGACACTACGCAATTTGGTAAACGGTACAGATAAGAATGAACTGTAGTTTTGTACATTTCTGTAGCTTTTATTATTGTGATGTTAATATGTAATGCTTTTCATGTATGTAGAAGTATTCCTTTAACCCTTACTAGACCCATTGACAACTGTGCGGCTGATCTACCAGGTAAACAGTTAATTTCAGAAACACGGACTCAATCAAGTCTAAGACAGTTCAGTGTGAAAAGGAAATAAAAAATCATATTTTTAGAACTTATACTAGACACTGAATAATACGGAAGTAAAAAAGACAGCACAGTAAATTGTTTTTCAAGAAATGATTCTTGCATGCAAAGAAATTCAGTGATTTGTTACTCTAGAATAATTTGTTGGACCAAAATTTTTAAAATTTTATATGATTCAACATCACGAACCTCTTTTAATGTATATTTTTAGGAGATAGAGTTATTGCTGCATTTTATGTTAAGACTGTGTCACACCGAAAACTCAGAAGATTTATTTGGGCTAGGCATAAATTAAAATGAGGGCGTTTATAGAAGACAGTATGCTAATTTCCCTATGGACAGCATGTACTTAGAATAAGATGTAGGTAATACTTGAGGGTGACTCACAGGAATGTTTTCCTAATGTTATGCGAAAAGAGTCGCAGAGGGATTCCTAGTTTGTCAAAGTCAGTTGCTTGTCTCTTAAAGCAGAAATTAAGGTAGTTTGAGAGAAGTATTATTTTGACACATTTGAAGATTTATAGGACTTTTAGAGAAACTTTAAATTCTTCTACAGAATTTCTGTTACCACTTTGGAGAATTCGTATAAGTTTTTCTGTAGAATCTGTAAAGTATCTCCAAAAATCTTTATATCGTCTACATGATTTAAATTTTCTGGCACTGTTAAGCCTAATACGTACGGATCATTTAAAAGCCCATGGGCGTTTCGGTCATTCATGATACTAGCAAGATCCATCATGGATTCTACTAATGGATTTTTGAAGATATCTTTAAAGTTTGATAGAAACCCTTTCGAAAGTTAGCAGACCGTTGTAAAAATTGTATAAAGCCTTGAAAAAACTGTAGACATTCTTAGCATTTTTTCAACAGTATTCTGTGCAATTTTGTAAGGACAAGTGCATTCGGAATGGGTCTCAACGTATTTTTGTAGACGTGGTTGTGTAAAACAATTGATCATGTTCACAAGTAGCTGTAATTTATGTCATATATTGAGACGGTACTGTCTGCTCCAAGTCGTCTTTGCTACAGAAAAAGAAAATAAAGGAGCTGCCAACTCATAGGGAAACTAATTGGTAATTTTATTCACTGTAAAAGATGATGAACACTTTTTTGTAACAGATAATAAACGCGTCTTGGCGTTTATGTAAAAAAACAATAAAATACATAAGCAAATTAAACGTCTAAAACGCCAACTTTAACACATTGACGGCACTTTAACGCCATCTCGTAAACACGTTTATGCATTTATTTCATGATTACTGTAAACATCAAGTTGTTTTAATAAAGAAATTAACATATATATCAAACACACAAACGTGTTTGCGGAGTGCACTTTAATTGACGTCATTATCTTTATCATGTGTTAATATTCGTTCAGCCATTTACTGTGCTTATCCATTTTGTTGCTCGTTTTTTAATTCTTGAACACCAAAATGTGTTCAAAATTGAAGACGTCTCTTTTTACAGTGTTGAACGTTTATGAATTCGCGTACATCCGGTGTAAAGGGGTTTGATATGAGCATGGAAGACTTCTCTGACATTTCTCGAGCAAGTTGATCTGTCTGGTGTAACACAGAGCTCCTTATACTTATGTAGCGTATTGAATATTTTCATATGTGTCCACACAAAAAGGATATAAGCAGGACATAGTTAAAGAAAAACAATATTGATGTACTTTTTCATAGGTATGTCAAAGTTGATTCTGTCATAACTTTACAACATTGTGTCAAAAAATTATGTATATGTTGAACAACATATCATATTTTTATTAGAACTTGTCAGTTACAACCCTCAGTTTTACTCCAACCTACGATGTAGCTTCAAATATGCCATGAGGTGACAGATTTTATCAAGCATTATTGATTGTAATTTGTTTCTCAAAACAGCAAATTCTATTTATCTACCGAGAAGAATATTAAGACAGGAATAATATTTAGCCAACATTTAGCATTTATAATTAGGATAAACTTGATATGCCATAATCAACTGTTTAGTGTGATACTGTATTTTTTCATTGTATCTGACAATGTAATTATATACCTTCAGATAGAAAACTCTGTATGGTATGATGCCCATAAAAAGATTCCTGCAACCCTTTTCATAAGTAATTATATTCAAACCTGTAAAATAAAATTTAACACTAGAAGGTGAGTGAAATGTGTTACTACCATTACGAATCACATATAAAAACAGCTTTAGACCACAGTTTCTCTGGTGCAAGTTTCCGTCGATTCTGGCAAACTATTATTACTGTTGTCGCGTTCATGCGTTTCTCTAGAAATGCTATTGTCTTTCTTCGCAAACCACATTTTCTTCAAGGAAGCTAATATTGATGCCGTCATTACTAGGAAGATTCCCAATAAAGAAAGAAAACCCGGAAAGTCACGGAAGAGGAGGTATTCTAAAATGAATGCAAAGATGACTTCATTTGTTTTCAGAATTGACACAAATACGCTCCTCTCTATGGACAGACTGTAAGTCAGGAGGCATTGTGCAATACAGTTAAAACTACCCAAAGCAACAAGTACATACCTTACAAATCCACAAGGTGGTATTGTCCAAGGGCCAAACACTGTAGTTAACAAAGACGAACCAATACTAGCAATGAAAGCGTAATAAAAAACGACCTTAAAAGAGTTTACCCCAAGAATACCAATTTTACGCAGTAACACGGTTGTTAATGAAAAACAGACACACGTACAGAATGCTAATAAAGCCCCTTTGTACTGTGTTGGGTATACTGTGTTCGTTATCTGGATTAATTCCCTACCAAACAAAAAAGGTGGTTGAGAGATTAAAAAGACACCGCTAATTGCTGTAATCACCAAAATCATATCAATGGCACCAAAGGTTTCCTTCATTATTATCCTGGCAAAGATTCCGACGAAGACAGGAGATCCAAAGATGATGGCAGTCGAATCTCCAACTCGCATAAAATAGTAGGACATGTAGGCGGTTGTAAAACCAACCATACCAAACACACTGCGCAGAAGAAGCAAAATAAATACTTTTCTCGATTCCGGTTTCGGGGAAATATTTTTGTAAATCATAACTGGGATAGGTATACTCAACTGGAGTAAAAATCTTATGAAAGAAATCTGTATGGCATGAACATCCTCATTAATATACCTTACAAGTATAGCTTGCATTGCAGAACAAAATGCTGCAAGTAATACCAAAGGAATACTTTTGTATTTGGCAATCCGTTTCCACAGATAAAGGTTGGTGTCATTTTCTGTTCTATTTGAATTCTTCTTTGAGACATTATCACAACTTGTCGAGTTTGTCACGGTTCTCTGATCTGATTTCTGTAAGTCGCATTGGCCAGCTGCAACCGTCTTCATTGTGCATTTCTAAAGCTAGCTAAAATGGATGTTCGAAAAAGAAAGAAATAAAGTTATGTGTTTTGTTATGTTAAGCGTCAACAACAAAGTGATAATACTCACTACTAATACCAATTTAATACCCACCTATAAATTCGTCTGAAAATGCTGGGAATGAAGGATACAACTACATCTGTTGAATCTTTAACATACCATATGCAGAAATTGTCATGATACAATCCTAATTAGTTCATAGCTTCTGTTTAACAGTATACTCGAAGCCAATGGCAGTAAATAAACAAAACGTACTAACACAACGCTTAGCAAAACTATTCGTAGTGTCAGGCTTCGTTTTAAACAAGTGACTAACGTCTTAGCTATAAGTAACTTCAATCACAGAACAATAACAATCCTTTAAGTGAATTAACTTTAGATGCAGAGCTTATACTACGTTAGCGGCAGAAGGACGGAAGAAAGAAAAGCAAAACTAATGTGGAGCTTTATCATCACATCGATTCCATTCAAAAGTATTTCGTAAAGTTAGGGAACGTGTCAATTCAAGCTCCTACTGCTATGAAGATATTTTTATTTCCTACTAAACACCGTAATTGAAAATTTAAATGTTGTGAAAATTCGTGGAGCATTCTGAGCAGTATGAACACCCTGACTTAAAGCGACAAGTCCTTTATAATGTTGCAGATCTGTTATACCCTTACACCAGTGCTTCTCAACATTTTTTAACTCGAGGATCACTTTGACTCTCAGAATTTTTCTGAGGCCCACCTTACAAAAAGTTTATTATTTTTTCTTTATTTTTTATTTTTTATGGCGGATCTCGCGGCCCACCTGGGAGAGCTTCGCGGTCCACCGGTTGAGAAGCGCTGCCTTACACCGTACTCCCCTGCATTCATTCACTTTCATTCATTCAACTTATTACGTTTCCACAATTGAGGAATGTCAAAGACGAAGTAGTACTAGTCAAGCTTTGTTGCTACGCTCAATATTACCGAGCCAAAACTTACTCAAACATAGTACACGGAGAAAGCCACACCGTGTTGAAGTTTGAAGTAAACTCCATGCACGCAGGAGCATTTAGGTAGGGGAGACTTTCAAAATATCATTCTACAAGTATATTCTCGTCCTATGCACATTTCCTCTCGATACTAGCTACTTTTAAGATTGGCACTGTTTAAGTTACTACTCTTGGATTTTTATGTATTTATGGGGACTAGACGAACCCTTTAATTATGTAATGTGTCATATTGTTGCGGTAAGTTAGCTCGTAAGCCAGTTGCACTGCTATGTCATATCAATTTGCTTCCAAAAATTTTACTAAGATGTTATGTTCATGTATAATTCATTTACACGCTTATCCCATACACTTTATTGGTCTTGTGGACTTAACAGAAAGGTTTGTTTACCACTGTATACTTATTCGCTGTACAAACAACGCACGCTCAGCACAGAAGTCTGTTGCGCTTAACGGTCGCAGTGTGAACACAGGGCTCGGCGTCTTTTCAGTGCTGTTAAACTTGTGTATTTCATATTTGTATCTGTTTATATTTAATTCGGCCGATAGTTCATATTGGGGAGTGTTGAAAATTTAAAAACGGGTAATTACCAGTGGAAAGGTTCACTGTATGAGCAATCCAGCAATGCATGAAAATTGGTGATCCGAGCTTATTCGAGCAATACGTCAAAAGTTCATAGCTATTGCATGCTTTCAATGAAAAAATGGCCTCGAAATACCCAGGTCCCCATGTAAAAATGAAATACTCATGATTTATTTTTTATGTCATTCATAAGCTGAGACCGAGTACAACATACAACTGAATGAACATTATTGTATACTCATTTTGTCATGCAACAGAGCATGAGCGTTCGAAAGTTCATTACCGTAGTTTCCCACGAAGCCCGTTTTCGAGGGGCGAAGAGATGCTTGCACAAGCTGCCTGGGGTTGAGTAAGAAACAAATTGACATGAACGTTCTTTGGAAATCAATGTTGGGGTTTAACTTACTCTAGCCTAGGGTAGGCGTATTTTGACCAATTTGGAATTGCGACATACTCACCACGAATGGAGACTGCAAAGTACAAGTTACTACTATTTTAATACGGTGCAAAACACTTAAGCCCCTGTCAACTTTTAAGATTAAAAACTGCCTTAATTTCAACAAAATGTGGAAATCTACGGCCTCTGTCGTATATACATATGTTGTTTAGGCTTTGAAAAAATGATTCTTGGATTTAAGTTGAAGCCTTTTAACTTTCCGAAAATGATTGCTTCAGAAGAAGGAAACATTTTTCATGAACGCGGATTATTAAAACCGATTTCTAGGAACTCAAATAGCAGCGCTACACTCTCCTGTGTCCGAACAAATTACAACGTGGCCTGATAATGAGGAATTTTCAGTATCTGCTTTAATGCAAAGCATAGTAATTTCTAAGAAACATTTGATCTGATGGCAAAAGTATTAAAAATTATCTGTCAATCTTACAGCCAAGATTATCTGGCCATGAAATATTTCGGACCAACTGAATAAGATATCATCCTGTAACTGTCTAGATTGCGCATTTCAATGGCTTTGCAACAAAATAATACTCCAAATTGCGGTGGATTACCAAACTTTATTCTCATCACAGCGTTTGGAGCAAATTAAAGATCCGAAGAGGATAGCAATAAACAACCCAATTGAACAGAATAATAGCTTCATACATACCTGCTCCTTTATGAATAGCCAAACTTGCAAACTGCATGTAGAAAAAGAAATAGATCTTGATATAAAGAATTTTGAAAATTTTCGAAAAAAATATTAATTCTTTTTCAAGGGACAGATATAATATATATATATATATATAACATATTTATAAAATATATATATATATATATATATATATATATATATATATATATATATATATATATATATACAGCTGATATTCTGTTCAAATCATTTATACTTTTTATTTGGTTGGTCACGTGGACGATAGAAAAATAGGTACACGAGGATTACATTTAGGATTGATAGAAAGGATTTAGAATGGTACACAAACCAGTGACATGCAAGATACAGTTGCATATTCGTGTTACATTGCAAATTGAACTGTCACTCCAGGGAGACACAGGTTGGGGAAGCTTCCTCGCCTTCATTCTGCTGCGATCGAAAAAGGAAAATCCAAGGGGACTCGGTCGAGATGTTTTGTTTGTTTGTTTTAAGAAGCCAGTTGGAATGAAGAAATTACACCTATTCTCTCTTTTGAAGGCTTTTTGAATGAACAAAATAGTCAAACGATTGTCATTATCGGATATTTTATCGGCAACTTTGCGAGTTATAGCACTTTGGAAAAGCTACGTGGGCAATTGGCTAAACATTTTACACTCTGCTAGTAAAAACACTTGGGTCACGAAGGAATAGAACCATCATTTTGGGTCAAATTGCGACCCTATTTGTGGGGGGGGGTGGGGGGGGGGGGGGGTGGGGGGGGGGGGGGGTGGGGGGGGGGGGGGGTGGGGGGGGAATAAAAATAATCGGCCTTTTAAACCTCACGTCCTAAAGGTAAACCATCCCGAGTGTGTGGATGTCTTCCGACCTATTGACCTTGCCAGCTTTTAAAAATCTTCAAAATATAATTCTTCCTTGGTTTACGGATTATGTAGATCAATTTTGTAATAAAATGCAATTTATCTATAAAAGAGAAAAATCCTGTACTGATGCTAAACACGATATTGTTTCACATTTGAATAGTAAAAAAACAACCATATCAAAAGTATTCCCCCGTCACCTTTTCTCGTGCTTTCAAAACGGCATTGCCAAATCGGTTATTAAAAGATTTAATTAGTATTTATTGAAGGACCTTGGCTAAGTTACTGGCTTGAAACATGTTTTAATGGATTCATAAGGCATATAAAGCTAGATAAAGGGTTTCAGAGACTTTTGATGAAAACGTTGGTATGTAAGGGGCCATTCGTCCGGCTTTTCGCAGGACAGTCCGGTTTTCGAGCACCCTGTCCTCCGCTTGTGTTCCGGACGTTGAATATTCCTCCACTCTGAAAATTCTAAAGTAAACCTTCCTCGTGCACAAATTTTCAGAGATAATGTCATTGTCACACACAACGTTCCAGTTACAGGACTGTAATTATGCAGCTTAGAACGCCTGAAAGGGGAGTCTCAGGCCATACGGGGATTTTGTGAAGCCAAAAATTTTCTGGAAACGCTACGCCCCAACTTATGGGGGCGCTCCGCTTAGATAGTAGCTAAGATTGCCCCTCCTTTTCTGTCATCGGGAAGGGCCCACCCTATTGGTGAACCATGTAAGGTTCATTATATGCTTTCTTTACTATATATTCCCCGATGAAATAAAGTCAAGTTGATTAATCTCAGTCGTAAAGTATGCCGGTGATACTGCATTTCTGTGCAAATTTTAAAAAGTACGTTCACCTTGGATCTAATTTAGTACAAAAAGCTGTAGATTTAAAGTAGTTTCTGTAAGTAATAGAAGGAGGATGGAGCTTTTCATAATACGAAGGCTTGTTTACTGTCAAAATCCACCTATGTGAAAATACAGAGGTCAGATGTTATACTGGGGTTCTTCCAAAATCAAATTTAGAGCTATGTATTTGGGGAAAAAATTGTCTTTTCTCAAATATCGAATGTTGTGAGCAACATTTATAACTGCATTGTCTCTGGATTAGCATACATTGCTTTACTTTTTAATAAAAAATCCACGGAAAGTGCTTTTGAGTCCGTTATTCCCCCCATTGCAATTAAGCAATGCCATCTGGCCCCCATTTTAATTTTGCAAAACCTTGGATAAGTTTTTAAATTTTTAATGTATACTTTAAAGATTATCAACTTAGGCCATGGGTACATGAAAGAAACTGTAGATACGTCTGTTAGGTCTAAAGGTCTAAGAATGGTTTGAATAATTTGAAATACTTCACATCATATGCATACCTCCGTAATGAGTCCCAATGTGCAATCACGCAGAAAGCTTAGAAAACTTAATATATGCTCAAGGGCAGAATACACTGGTAAAGAATTTTTCGTTCATACAGCTGCAATTTTTATTCCAATCGGAAATTTTAGATGACTTGTTAAAGATTTAAATTTTATATTTTTGTATGTACTAACACTTCTTAAATAATTTTTAATGTCTTAATGTTCTTGTATTTTATTTTATTACTCTTCTTTTCAAATATTTAAACATAATTACTGGGTTGAAAAAATCGAAAAATAGCAATAGGCAGACATACTTATGATAGCTTAAGTGTGTCACTAATGGCAGAGTTGTAACAGTCAAGGGCCTGACTCGACTCGAATCGACTCTAACGCATTTTGACTTGACTTTTTGACTTGTCTCAGCCAAAATGCTTTACTTTCTCGAGTCACTACCTAAAATACTTGACTTGGACCGAGCACACCCTCCTCAGTCCAATTGAAGCCTCGAGTCAGGAAAAGACTGGAGTCCCTGCTCACTGAGTCCCTTTTACCTACTCTGATGTTTTTAAATTTACCCAATTGTGGATTGTACAGTGCAAAGCGAGGAACACCCGATACACAAGTGCTCGTTGTGGGCATACCAGCACTGCATGCCTATAGTATAGTTGTCACTTTACAAAAGGGCCGAGCCGGCAGTTTTGACGAATCCGCACTTTTCTGCTGCGGAACTGTCATATCGGAGTTTACCGTCACATCATGCCAGGCTGGGCCATTACGATCACCGATCCCAGTGGTTTTTGTGGAAAAACAAAATGTTTCACAGCGGGGTTTCCACTGGATGATTCCCAGGGGGTTCAGGGGGCTTTTTTTTACGAATTTTTTATATGAGTCTGTTTTATTTTTTCCCTCTCTATAATAATTTTTTTGCCTCTGCGTAAAAGAGTACTCAATAAAATTTGGGGTGCAAAAGATTCTCAATAATATTGGTGTGCAAAAGAGTTCTCAAAAATATTGCGTGTGCAACCCGGGGCGGATCCAAGGGGGGGGGTTTAGGGGGTTTAAAAACCCCCTTTGATTTTCGAGGATTTTTCTTTTTTTTAATATATTGTTTATTTTCCCCGATAGTTTTGAAGGTTATTTTCATTACAACGATGTAATTAACTGCCATAATTATAATTTGCTGGGGGTTTTTTTCCTTCATCTCCCGATTGCCCCTATCATTAAAAACCTTATAGATCAGTGAGTCCTTAAAAGGGGAGGTCCACTAAAATTTGGGTTCCATATCAATGAAATCGCATCCAGTATGCTAACTCTGTTTTAAAAAAGGGAACGCGAACCCAGCTTTTCGCTTGTACTCCCGCTGAAAAATTCAATTTGTGTTGGCTGATCGTGGTTTCGTTAAATTGGGAATCACTTAATATAATCAAAATTGAAAAAGACCAATCATACTTTAAAACATTCGCGGGTTTAAAGACTTCGGGGGAAAATTTTAACGACGTTCTTGGAACATACTCTAAAGAATTACCATTGTTCTGGAGGGTATTAAAATCCAAAATTCCTTATATACTGGTCCTTTCATTTGTTACCAAGATATATTCCTTTTTTACCCAAAGAGTACGTTAACCAGATCCGTTTAAAATTCCATAAAAAGAGTGGGGTTTTGCCTGGGTTTCTTGACAGGAATGCCATGACCTGTAGGCGGTATTTTAGCATATTTTCCTTCGTGCCTCTAACGACAGGGTTTTGTATGTACACCAAGGGGGGTATCAAAAACGTAATTTCCCTGAAATGACAAACAACAAAACTGAAACATAAATGGCCAAAGTATGTTTGAAAGGTCTGAGAAGGGTCAATTTTCCTTTGGTTTTTCACGCCGGCGTGATACGCCGGGGGGTTCAGGAGGCAGGGCCCCCCGTCGGGGAATTTTTACAGTTTCGTCGGGGATTTTAGTCGATACGGTAAAGGGTTTAACCCCCCAAAGGGCGACAATCCCCCGCGGTTTCCTTTTTTTTTGCTCTCAAGATGACAATTTCCGTAAAAAACCCAAAATTTTCGGCGTGTTTAGGCGCGCGGTAGAGCCCACTCCAGTTTCTTAAAACTTCCATGATTCTACATTGCTAATAGCACAAACCCCTTCAAACTTAACAAGAAAGATGTGGCAGGTAACATTTTATGTAAGGTCGTAAATTCCTCCCATATCCAAGCCCCTTGCTTTTTTGTCTTGTGTTGTCTGGGGTAGGGTCATTTTGGTGATGGGCGACTAAAGGAGAAAAGTTTGGGTATTTTATAGGAAGTCCAGGGGTTTCGAAAAAATTATGTTATCCCTGAATGGTCTACAACCCGTACTTTTTTTTCTTTTTTTTTTTTTGTTCTTAATGTTACATATATTTTTTTTTAAAACCAAAAAATTTTTCGCGCGCTTTGCAATTTACGCTTCAATTAAAAATACACTATCAGTGTAACTCGGCTCATAAAATGATATTATGAAAAATATCCCTGCAATGGTTTGGGATATTAGCTCCTTCATATCCCCCCTTACATCCCCTCGACATGGGGGCATCGGAACTTGGGGCCCCACTGCATGCCGGCCCCTTCCCGTCGGGAAAATCTGTCGCTACCGACCTTCGGTTTACTTAGTTTGGTTTTCAAAGGGGGCATTTCGCGATAAAACCCCAAAAATTTTCGGCCCACCTTCCCCACCTTCCTCAGTTCCTTCAAATAGCAAAATAAGTACAAACCCTTTCCACCTTTTAAAGTCTTAATATAAGTAAAACAGGGATTTAGTAAATGTCGGCCCTTTATCTTTTTTGCAAAACCCTATTTGTTCTCTGTGCCCTGTCGTCAGTACTGCTATGACTCGAGGGAAGTACAGGTGGTTTTATGCCCGATAGCCCAACGCCTTACAATTGCCTATATATATATATATATATATATATAATAAAATATATTATATAATATATATAATTTTATATATATAAAAATTTTATATATAATGCTTAAATAAGTACAGATTTTTTTAGTGTAGCCTATCCAAAAAAATTTTGCGCGCTTCGCGCGCTTTGAATTTTTCCAGTTTAGATTCTAGGAAAAAACGATAAATCGGGCGGATATTTTTCTTAGTATATACAAATTTTGAAAATATCCCCCCAAGTTGTAATCTATTTTACCAGTTTTCCCTCAAAATCCCCTCCCCAATTTTCCTCGACGACATCATGGTGTCGGGCTTGGGGTCGATGGCCCCCGTCGGGGATCTTCCCCCGTCGGAAAAACCGGGCGCCACCCCTGACGCCGGCCAACCGTGGTGCGCTCCGCTTAGAAAACGACAACCCAAAAAATCCCTGCTATGCGTTTAAACCTCCCGGGTTGAATTTTAAGGCCCCAAAATACCAAAAGACTTTCAGAAGAGGGAAAAAGAGAAACCAGATTTTTTTTATTGAGCAAAAGCAGCAATTTGAGTGAGTACTGTGAGTGCCTAGAGAGAGCACAACAAATGGAACAATGCCCCGAACCCTGACCCCCAAGATCTTTTGGGCTGTATAGCATGCATCTCTCCAAAAAGGAAACAACTTTCTGAAGGACTTTATCATAAATTTCTGACCCCGGGGAATTTCAGTGAAAGTTTGTTTTTATGGGATAAAAGAGCCTGGGAAAACGCTGGGAAAATCCCATTCCTGCAACGGGGGGTCTTCTGGACCAAAAATTTTCTAGTACCTTCGCGCCAATTATAGTGGCGCTCCGCTTAGATAGTAACTAAACCCAAACCCCCCCCCCCCCTTTAGTCAAAACCTGCACCCGCCCCTGGCAACTCTGATGGGACTGTAATTCCCTCATAAGGTAATGTATAGCCGGGTCCCCGATAGCCCCTGTTGCATTGTCCTTACTACGACCATTAAAAAACCCGGGGGTCTTCGACCAGCCGTGGTGTTCGAGCTTGATTTTTTTTTATAGCAATGCTAGGGACCAAAATTTTTCCCTTTCTTACTGGCATAACTTTCCCTTTTTAAATTTTTACTAAAATGCGTTGTTTTTTTAAAACTTGAAAAAAATAAAAAAAAAATAAAAAAATAAAAAACGAAACATGCCAACAAGAGAAATATAAGTGAATTTTCAAAAGCTTATTATGATTTAATTTGCAATGTTTAAAGAAAAAACATTGTATCAAATACCCAAATGCTAGGAAGATTTTCACTGCGCGCTTTGCGCGCACCCCCAAAAACTGCTAATACAATTTTTTAAATTTTGTCTTCACGGAAATTTCTTTTAAAACATGGGCCTCTTCTACGCGCCACACTATTGTGACTTAAGCTCTGACATCCCAATCAACCTGTTGGGAATCCACTCTCGATATATTTTTCGGGGGTGCTTCCCTTGCATGAGCCTGAAAAAAATTGATGTCTTATTTGTACGCGTACGGCTTGCGTAGGAAATTTGTGGGAAATTTTCTCGTTATTATTTCCTGTGGACAGATTGATCAAATTTTATTTCCAAAACCCAGCTACACTCTCGCTGTCCCTTTCTCGACCAAATACTACCATCCTCAACAATTAAAACTGCGGTTACCCAGTGGCGTAGCTATGGGGAGAGGGCGGGGTGCGAGCTACCCCAAATTTCCCCCCCCCAACCCCCCCTCCCCTGGGGATCGGGGGAAAAAAAATTCACCCACCTGAATGTTTGAAAGGATTGGATTGATTGTGACAAAAATCAATGTTTTTGAAATAAAAAAAAATCAAGTTTACGTTTTTCCAAACCAAATTTCACATCTTATGGCTGCATCAGCCTTTCAGTGCCCTTTCCGGGGATCTGGGATGTATTAAACATAAAATTTTTTTGGGGAAACCCCCCCGCCCAACCATGGTGGCGCTCCGCTTACATATAAAACCCATTGGCGACCAGGAGGGGGGGCCCTTGGCCATGCTCCCCCCATGAGTCGATTTTTTTTAGTTCCTAAAAAAACTAAAATTTAAATTTTAATTCAAAAGGTCTATGTGGGCCCCAATTTTCTGTAAGGGCACGTAATTTTTTCAAAAATTTTTTAAAAGGGGAGGGGCACATGAAAAAATCCTGGGGACCCAATGAAAAAACGGGATTCAAAAATTGCAACCCTTTTACAAAACGTCCCACCAGCTCGCTAAACCGTCCTCACAGAAATGTGTAATAAACAAAATCAAACTTTAATTTGTTCACAAAAAAATTGCACTGTCTTGATGGCTGCTATCAAGCCTGGCAAGTGCCATTCCCGGCGATTATTCAGCCCGCTTCGCGCTTTTTACCCTGAGTTCTGGATTTCACATTTATAAAAATTATGTTCCAAAGGTAGTCACCCCCCCACTTAGACCCCGATGAATAGCCTGGCAGTTCACACGGGTTTTCCGCCTCCATTTTCAGACAATCAAATCCTGCCTCTGGTCTCTGTGGCCATTTTTTTTATTCGTTTAGTTGAGGAGAGTATTTCGAGAAGTACACAGTGCTACTGTTAGGGTCTTGACCTCTGTTCGATGGAAAGTCGGTATTTACGCCATGGCTTGGCATTTGTGGATCATTGTGCGCGACATCTACGTGAGCTTACGTGGCAAAGTTGAAAGTGAAATTGTCAACAGCCAGCAGATATACATAAAGGCATTTCCAGTTGGCTTTTCACAAAGGTTCCCATGTGAAAGAGAAAAAAAAATTTAGTTCCTACCCTTAAACCCCCGTAGCAATACTCCTTCCTAACTATGAGATATCTAATAAAGAATACTTATTTTTGTCAAAAAATACCTCCAGTTCCTCCTCAAGGTCCACAGAATGTTGGCGTAAAGTGGGGAACATTGCCCTCAGATTCTTTTGTTTTCCTTTATAATTGAATGTCTGTTGTCCTTGAAATTGATAATGTTGAATGTTTGAATGTCTTTCCATCTAGGTTTAGCATACGGTCTAACCATATGTATGGCATAACGAAGTTATAAAACAAAGTTGCTAAATATTCCCTAACAACAGTGTCAAAACATAAGAAATTTCAATGCTTTATCAAAGTCAATGTGCCGCGATGACATCAAGATTTCCCATAAAGCACTGTATCCTGAGAAAAAATTGCATTTCTTTGAAAAATTAGTATCTTCCAAACGCACAAGCTATTGAGATGCGGTTTTCACCTACTAAAGAGAAAAATATCTCTGTATTTTTGAAGTCATTGAATTTTTGTCACTGACCAAATCCCTTTAACATGCTTGCCTGAGTAGTTACAGCAATTCGTGTGTGTGGCACAAGTCACGTGTCGGTACCCTTGGAATGTGCAACGTACTCGTGGCAAATTGCATGTAAAGTATGTGAAAACAATGTACTGTGGCATACCCATATAGAAAAAGATTGCAGTCAGTGACAGGTACACTTCAGAGACAGAAGGGAACCAGTTGTCTCTAGGTCATACCCAAAGAAGAAATACCAGTTTTAAATCTACTATGATTATGTACTACTTATCGCAATTATTCAGAGGGGGCTAAAAATGATCGATATGTCAAAACATATTATTTCCATGAAACTTCTGGTTTTGATGTTGCTTAAAAATGCGTTAATACTTTTTCACATGAGTATCTAAAAAAGCACAACATCGACATGGCTAACTTTTCTCACAATCAAACGGAGACTATATTTCTTTGAGTTAGCACGGCCAAAATGGAAATAACCATTTTGGAGGGATGGCATTTAATTGTGCCAAGTACTTCATTTAGGTAAACACTGCCTACTCTAATCCCGGAAAAAGACGAAGCTATGATTTAAAGTCAGCCCATTTGGAACAATTAGTTTAATTGACTGACAACAGCCTGTATTTTACCATCACTGGGTTCAAGGGGGGAGGGATTGCTTTCATTAATGATTTACTCGACGAGAAGGAAAAAGTCTCTATACATATGATTATTTCGTCATACTTTTATATAAAAAAACAAACTTTCTTGAGTTCTATGGGATTCTTGTTAGCAATAAGAAAACAGTGGAAACAATGTTTAAGGAATCTTAACTATCGATTAATAATCCAATGAATAGTTTTATGAATATAATTCTGAGAGTAATCAATTGTGTTGTAAGACTATTTACGATAAACTTTTAAATCATCCGCTATGTGTAATAAATCTATACCAAAAATGGTCCGTAATCCATGATGTCTCCAAAGATTCTTGGTCAAATGTATTTGTTCTATTCCTTTCCAATGTTTCCTAGTGATGTACAAATATGTGGTTTCAATATAGATCCTCCATAGAATTCATTCCACTAATAAATATATTTATCTTATCAATGCTATAGGGACTCAGATAAATGTTCATTTGTGTTAATGATATCGAGACGATGATCATCTTTTTGTAACTGCCATATACCTCAGCCCTTTGGAATTACATGACAAAACATTCTTGTAACGCTGGAATTAAAGTTGAATAAGAAATAATAAACGAAGCAATATTGTGGGGGTGATTTCTACGCTGCACTCAATCTAGTGATAATTTTAATAAATACCTATGTCTTCGCTGTTAAGCAAAATAAAAACACTTCCCGTCTACTATGGGCATTGCATTATTTAAGAAATTAGTTCATGCGTTACTCAGTATATAAAGAAGATTGAAAGGGGTATCTGTGTGGGACGTTATTGGTTGCCCTGGTTTAATTTACTGGATTTGGATTTGTAGGTATTTTTGTACGTTACAAGATATTTTCTTTCGATACCATGTATATTTTTTACAAAACGATTGTTGACAGGCAAATGTTTTTAAAGTTCTACTTTATCACCTGTATTATTGCTGATGTTAATTTATGTTGATTGGAAAATATTGTAATAAGGGGCAATAAAATGAGGAAAAAATAAACAAAAATGATTATGTGACTAGTTGTGACTTGCGTTGACTTGTAGACACTAGCAGCTGACTGACTACGAGTTGGACTCTACCAAAAATTTCTGACTTGACTTGCCTTGACTTGAAAATGTGCTTGACCTTGACTTTACTTGACTTGAAAATGTGATTGACTTGACTTTGACTTGAAAATGTGACGAATGACTGTGGCCTTGACTTGACTTGTGACTCGGAACCAAAGCCTTCGTTACAACACTGGCTAATGGTAGGTCGAAGTGATGATATAAGGGCTTGTAGGTGTGGAACCTGGGTTAAAGCAGGGGCGTCATGTCACTTTGAACCACTGACTTAACCAGGATTTTTCAGCTGGGCAACAGATTGGGACGATGGAGCTACCATATTCTGGTTTCATCCTTTTAAAATTCTCAGTACTGGAAGAATAGCGAAGGGGGGGGGGGGGGGAGGGTCCAGCTTGCTGAGGAGGGAACGGGAAATCGGGGATGGGGAGAAATTTAAACTATTGACTTTATCAAGGCCAGATAGTATGATCTTGGTGAACAGAGTTGAGAACTCATACTGTATTGGTTGGTCTGGAAACATTTTTCTTCAGATCCCTTAATCTATTGTTTTAGTGGGGTTCATTATATTACGAACACCTAATGACCTTTGGAGATGGTAGGAGCCTCGAAATGCATTTTTATGGGTAAATTCGTTGTCAATCAATCTTGGTTTTGAGTTTTAAGGCCGCTTCTTTATGAGAGGTTTTACATTCATTTGGTACAACTAGAACACTAACGTTGCATATACTACTGCAGGTTCATTCTTCAAGTGATTTGTTTGTTTTTACAAAAAAAAATCTTTATTTTAAATTTGCATTGCCAGCCTGCCAAGTGCGCCAACATGTTAGGGTATAGCTC
This sequence comes from Holothuria leucospilota, assembly GCA_029531755.1. Lineage (NCBI taxonomy): Eukaryota > Metazoa > Echinodermata > Holothuroidea > Aspidochirotida > Holothuriidae > Holothuria > Holothuria leucospilota. The sequence goes on along the minus strand of CM055967.1, from coordinate 2,574,008 downwards.
AGGCAAAGAATAAACTCACACATTAGAGGCGTATGATTTGATCAAGACTTAGTATAGCAAAAATTATTACTTCAATCGTGGGTGTAAGTTCTGTACCAGTTGCAGTCGTAACTTAGAACACCACGGAAAAACAACTTACTCAAATGAAAATGGTGATCAACGGTCTCAAATACCTAAACGGACTAGAAATATACAAGCCATTGCAAATTGTAAGGCCCATCGAGTTAGAAATTTTGTCAAGAATACTTATAATTACTGTACTACTCGAGTATTCATTGTGGAATCCACATTGGGTTTCAAATATAGGCAAAACGTTCAAAAGTTTTGGAAGAAGAGGGGAAGAAAGGAAGATACATGTATGGTCCTCAATCAATTTACTGAAATACTTTGTCTTTGTCAGGACTTGCGAAATGACTTTAGTGATCGTTAGTTGTGAAAAGTCCATAACAGTTCTGTACTTTCTATGTAAAAGATACTTTAGTTATAGGTACATCTTTTTTAAACCTCCATAAAAAAAGGAAAATTAATTTAGATATTACCCATGTAAAAATCTTGATATTTCTCTCTCTTTGTGTGAAAATTAAGTCGATTATAGCAGTCGGTCTATTTTATTTTGTTAAAATAGAGATATGAATTTACATAATAAAACCTGGTTAGAAATTTCATAGATTCTCCATACGAAGTGCCCTTTTTAGTAATTCGTGTAGTGGTACAGATTGTATGTCATTTTACATAGATACACTGCAGCAACAATGCAAATTTAGTTGTCCACACTATCCGTCTTTAATCCAATTGTTTTGTTACTACCCACACAGGAGAGCAGCAGATGGCTCATAGATTAACCTCTTGTCTCCCGGAGAACCCAGTCTAACAAGTGGCTGAGTTTGAATGAGCTTAATTTGTCTTTCCCAAGTAAACGGTTTTAAGTTCACATGTTAGACTCACGTAGAAAACATTTTTGTCAATTGAACACTACAGACCCGATTAACTGTGTTTTTGTCTCAAAGGTTTTTCTCTTACTATGGAACTGTATCTCAAAAATACCACCTGGCTATGATCTATGAATTATCTTTACATTTTGCGTAGTTATATCACAAATGCTATAACGATGACATTCATTTCTCTTACAGTCACACAAACTTACCTCACATTTTGAAACAACCATGTGAATTTATGAACTACTGTATAATGATAACAATGTGTCTACAGTTTATTGGTACGGTTTTGATGATTTCTCTTTTCCTTGCAGAAGTAATTGGGGATTGGAAAATTTTTAATCGTTTTGTGCTATCTTCCAGTGTATTTCCTTTCTTTTAAGATTTATCATGTTATTATCTGATATTGTTTCAGATCTAATATTTGCTTACAAAGCAAGAGACATTAAAGGTGATCGGTCGTCTTGAAATATTGTTTGTGACGTCAGCCTTTTCTTGACATGTTTCTGAGGCGTCACTGTTCAACAGATACACCGTACAAGCGTGGTATAGCTAATCGGTAAGCAAGACGAGACGGCATGTAGCTGCATACCTACTAGGTATACCGATGTCATCATAGCTACTTGTATGGTGTATCCGTTCAACAGTTACGACTACAGAACATGTCAAGAAAAGGCTGACGTCACAAACAATATTTCAAGACGACCGATCACCTTTAAGGTAAAAAGGATTCAAAACTTGACACAAAACTTTCAGGACTTTGAGACAACATCAAAGTAGGTATCATCAGAGGTAGGGCAGGGCACATGAAAAACAGCAGCCAGCCCAGTCAAACATACGTAGAGTAACAAATTTTAAATCTTGTCAGTTTAAATTTTTCTGACAAGAATCCTTAACGATCAGTAAAATGTGGAGCTCTTCCATCAATTAGCTTAGCTTTAAGACGGGAAAATGCAGGAAAAGACGATGCGATACCATAACCGGGGAATAATACCTCTACAATTCCTCAGGTAGGTGTTTCAGATGGCCGCATCCAGGTACCTGCCAAATCCACCTTTTATTTGTATTTTCATTTTTACTGCCTGGAGTGATTTTAAATCCTTTTTACTCTGCATTTAATAGACAGCCACGATTGGTAAATTACATTTTCTCAACTGTAATCACATGAGGTGGTATGTCTGTGTGTCTGTGTGTATGACCGCATCCCTTTCCAATGCTGATGCAAAGGTAATTTTCAGTGCCATAAAATATTTTCGGGCATTGGAAATCTTGGATTTTTTTTTTGTGGGAAGCGTATTGATCCAACCCTCATCCGAAATGTCTTTCTATATGCCTTTAGTGGCAACCTTCTTACCCACGCATGTTTTATTATTAAACCCACATTTGCATATCATCTCCAGGCTGGAGGCCTTAACTGATGATGTAGAAAGTGGTATTTTATTCATTGTAGCCTAAAAGAGCCGTTTCCCTGGTTTTCATAGAGGAAAAGTAGCAAGACAAAGTCATGATGTTACTTTTTTGAGGTCTTTTTAAACATCTATACCTCAAACATATTAACTGTACGTTTCCAGAAGATGCATTGCAATCCAAGTGTACACCTTTATTTTGTTATTAGAGAAAAGGTATAGACCTAATTAGAAGAAGAGACCAGGTAATGATCGTTTGCATAGTCCTTTTATGCTTTTTGAAAGAGAATTTACTTTTTTAAGAAGTTAAAGTGAGGCCACGTTCAAAAGTACTCTTTTAGAGACGGTAACATATCAGGAAACTGGCCTCTGCCATATTATCTATGAACTGATTCCGGTCAAATTTTAATAAATATAATAATAAACATTACCATTGTTCTTTAAATCATGGATAAACTTATCATATGTTAATAGACACATCTACGTTTAAAACAATTTAATAAATTCTTAACCAAGATTGAATATGCTTCGACATTTTCAGAAGTATAAGGGGAGATCTAGAAGGCCTGGGCCTTTTCACTTACATGCTAGATTCGGTAATAAATCTCCCTCCTAACTTGCCCTGACTGTTGTAATTGGACCCTGGTTCATTTTTTAACATGGCCTAAAGTATATTAACCTAAGTTGATGAATTGACTACATTATGGGAATAGTAGTGTGTGTACACTTTTCAGACAACGTCCCCTGACAATTTCCATCCCAGACTTTTTCCAACCATGACAACTGTCCCTTTCACAACTGCCTCACCAGACAATTTGAAATTGTCTGGTTAGAGAATTTGTATGAGGGGCAAGTTGCCGCTAGTGGAAAATGTTAGGAGGATATTACCAGGGTACAAATGGTCAGAGTGAGAGGAGAATTAACCGAGGAGGTCTTGGAGATTTGTCTGGGGTAAAATGGCTCGGGAGGAAATTTTCTGCGGGAGGAGAAGACTAGCCACGTTGTAGTCAGCCTTTTCTTACTTTTATGTAGTTTAGTTTGATGTATCATGTCAGGTATTGATGACACTGGGCGAGGCAAATATAAACTACATCTCAGATAAAAAGTAAGGGGTCGGAGCCAGGAGAGGGGGGCTGACACAACTCAAATGGTTGATATTGTTACGCCAGGAGTGATATATTGACACTACGCAATTTGGTAAACGGTACAGATAAGAATGAACTGTAGTTTTATACATTTCTGTAGCTTTTATTATTGATGTTAATATGTAATGCTTTTCATGTATGTAGAAGTATTCCTTTAACCCATTGACAACTGTGCGGTTGCTCTACCAGGTAAACAGTTAATTTCAGAAACACGGACTCAATCAAGTCTAAGTCAGTTCAGTGTGAAAAGGAAATAAAAAAATCATATTTTTAGAACTTATACTAGACACTGAATAATACGGAAGTAAAAAAGACAGCACAGTAAATTGTTTTTCAAGAAATGAGTCTTGCATCAAAAGAAATTCAGTGATTTGTTACTCTAGAATAATTTGTTGGACCAAAATTTTAAAATTTTATATGATTCAATATCACGAACCTCTTTTAATGTACATTTTTAGGAGATAGAGTTATTGCTGCATTTTATGTTAAGACTGTGTCACATCGAAAACTCAGAAGATTTATTTGGGCTAGGCATAAATTAAAATGAGGGCGTTTATAGAAGACGGTATGCTAATTTCCCTATAGACAGCATGTACTTAGAATAAGATGTAGGTAAAACTTGAGAGTGACTCACAGGAATGTTTTCCTAATGTTATGCGAAAAGAGTCGCAGAGGGATTCCTAGTTTGTCAAAGTCAGTTGTTTGTCTCTTAAAGCAGAAATTAAGGTAGTTTGAGAGAAGTATTATTTTGACACATTTGAAGATTTATAGGACTTTTATAGAAACTTTAAATTCTTCTACAGAATTTCTGTTACCTCTTTGGAGAATTCGTTTAAGTTTTTCTGTAGAATCTGTAAAGTATCTCCAAAAATCTTTATATCGTCTACATGATTTAAATTTTCTGGCACTGTTAAGCCTAATACGTACGGATCATTTAAAAGCCCATGGGCGTTTCGGTCATTCATGATACTAGCAAGATCCATCATGGATTCTACTAATGGATTTTTGAAGATATCTTTAAAGTTTGATAGAAACCCTTTCGAAAGTTAGCAGACCGTTGTAAAAGTTGGATAAAGCCTTGAAAAAACTGTAGACATTCTTAGCATTTTTTCAACAGTATTCTGTGCCATTTTGTAAGGACAAGTGCATTCGGAATGGGTCTCAACGTATTTTTGTAGACGTGGTTGTGTAAAACAATTGATCATGTTCACAAGTAGCTGTAATTTATGACATATATTGAGACGGTACTGTCTGCTCCAAGTCGTCTTTGCTACAGAAAAAGAAAATAAAAGAGCTTTCAACTCATGGGAAAACTAATTGGTAATTTTATTCACTGTAAAAGATGATTAACACTTTTTTGTAACAGATAATAAACGCGTCTTGGCGTTTATGTAAAAAAACAATAAAACACATAAGCAAATTAAACGTCTAAAACGCCAACTTTAACACATTGACAGCACTTTAACGCCATCTCGTAAACACGTTTATGCATTTATTTCATGATTACTGTAAACATCAAGTTGTTTTAATAAAGAAATTAACATATATATCAAACACACAAACGTGTTTGCAGAGTGCACTTTAATTGACGTCATTATCTTTATCATATGTTAATATTCGTTCAGCCATTTACTGTGCTTATCCATTTTGTTGTTCGTTCTTTTAATTCTTGAACACCAAAATGTGTTCAAAATTGAAGACGTCTCTTTTTACAGTGTTGAACGTTTATGAATTCGCGTACATACGGTGTAAAGGGGTTTGATATGAGCATGGAAGACTTCGCTGACATTTCTCAAGCAAGTTGATTTGTCTGGTGTAACACAGAGCTCTTTATACTTATGTGGCGTATTGAATACTTTCATATGTGTCTACACAAAAAGGATAAGCAGGACATAGTTAAAGAAAACCAGTATTGATGTACTTTTTCATAGGTATGTCAAAGTTGATTCGGTCATAACTTTACAACATTGTGTCAAAAATTTATGTATATGTTGAACAACATATCATATTTTTATAAGAACTTGTCAGTCACAATCCTCAGTTTTAATCCGACCTAAGATGTATCTTCAAATATGCCATGGGGTGACAGATTTTATCAACCATTATTGATTGTAATTTGTTTCTCAAAATAGCAAATTCTATTTATCTATCGAGAAGAATATTAAGACAGAAATAATATCTAACCAACATGAAGCTTTTATAATTAGGATTAACTTGATAATGCCATATTAAACTGTTTCAATACCACATACAAAAGTGTGATACTGTATTTTTTTCATTGCATCTGGCAATGTAATTATATACCTTCAGATCAAAAACTTTGTATTGGTATCATGCCCATAAAGAAGATTCCTACAGCCCTTTTCACAAGTAATTATATTCAAACCCGTAAAATGAAATTTAACACTAGAAGGTGAGTGAAATTTATTACTACCATTTCGAATCATATATAAAAACAGCTTTAAGGTGCGTTCACACCAAAACCGAAATCTGCTGCGTTTTGCGGGCGGGACGCGAAATTTGTTACCTCAGAACGAATGGGGAGATTTTCTAGACTTTCTCTGAAATAAATTTGCCCCTGTTTGTAATGGGATAAAAATATCCGCGTACCGCCCGCAAAAAGCAGCAGATTTCGGTTTTGGTGTGAACGCACCCTTAGACCACAGTTTCTCTGGTGAAAGTTTCCGCCGATTCTGGCGAACTATTATTACTGTTGTCGCGTCCATACGTTTCTCTAGAAATGCTATTCTCTTTCTTTGCAAACCACATTTTCTTCAAGGAAGCTAATATTGATGCCGTCATTACTAAAAAGATTCCCAATAAAGAAAGAAAGCCCGGGAAGTCACGGAAGAGGAGGTATTCTAAAATGAATGCGAAGATAACTTCATTTGTTTTTAGAATTGAGACAAAAACACTCCCTTCTATGGACAGACTGTAAGTCAGGAGGCATTGTGCAATACAGTTAAAACTACCCAAAGCAACAAGTACATACCTTACAAATCCACAAGGTGGTATTGTCCAAGGGCCGAACACTGTAGTTAGCAGAGAGGAACCAATACTAGCAATGAAAGCGTAATAAAAAACGACCTTAAAAGAGTTTACTCCAAGAATACCAATTTTACGCAGTAACACGGTTGTTAATGAAAAGCAGACACACGTACAGAATGCTAATAAAGCCCCTTTGTACTGTGTTGGGTATACTGTGTTCGTTATCTGGATTAATTCCCTGCCAAACAAAAAAGGTGGTTGAGAGATTAAAAAGACACCGCTAATTGCTGTAAACACCAAAATTATATCAATGGCACCAAAGGTTTCCTTCATTATTATCCTGGCAAAGATTCCGACGAAGACAGGAGATCCAAAGATGATGGCAGTCGAATCTCCAACTCGCATAAAGTAGTAGGAAATGTAGGCAGTTGTAAAACCAACCATACCAAACACACTGCGCAGAAGGAGCAAAATAAATACTTTTCTCGATTCCGGTTTCGGGGAAATATTTTTGTAAATCATAACTGGGATAGGTATACTCAACTGGAGTAAAAATCTTATGAAAGAAATCTGTATGGCATGAACATCCTCATTAATATACCTTACAAGTATAGCTTGCATTGCGGAACAAAATGCTGCAAGTAATACCAAAGGAATACTTTTGTATTTGGCAATCCGTTTCCACAGATAAAGGTTGGTGTCATTTTCTGTTCTATTTGAATTCTTCTTTGAGACATTATCACACCTTGTCGAGTTTGTCACGGTTTTCTGATCTGATTTCTGTAAGTCGCATTGGCCAGTTGCAACCTTCTTCATTGTGCATTTCTAAAGCTAGCTAAAATGGATGTTCGAAAAAGAAAGAAATAAAGTTATGTGTTTTGTTATGTTAAGCGTCAACAACAAAGTGATAATACTCACTACTAATACCAATTTAATACCCACCTATAAATTCGTCTGAAAATGCTGGGAATGAAGGATACAACTACATCTGTTGAATCTTTGACATACCATATGCAGAAATTGTCATGATACAATCCTAATTAGTTCATAGCTTCTGTTTAACAGTATACTCGAAGCCAATGGCAGTAAATAAACAAAACGTACTAACACGACGCTTAGCAAAAATATTCGTAGTGTCAGGCTTCGTTTTAAACAAGTGACTAACGTCTTAGCTATAAGTAACTTCAATTACAGAACAATAAGAATCCTTTAAGTGAATTAACTTTAGATGCAAAACTTGTACTACGTTAGCGGCAGAAGGACGGAAGAAAGAAAAGCAAAACTAATGTGGAGCTTTATCATCACATCGATTCCATTAAAAAGTGTTTCGTCAAGTTAGGGAACGTGTCAATTCAAGTTCCTACTGCTATGGAGATATTTTTATTTCCTACTAAAAACCGTAATTGAAAATTTAAAATGTTGTGAAAATTCGTGGAGCATTCTGAGCAGTATGAATACCCTGACTACAAGCGACAAGTCCTTTATAATGTTGCAGATCTGTTATACCCTTACACCAGTGCTTCTCAACCTTTTTTAACTCGAGGATCACTTTGACTCTCAGAATTTTTCTGAGGCCCACCTTACAAAAAGTTTATTATTTTTTCTTTATTTTTTATTTTTTATGGCGGATCTCGCGGCCCACCTGGGAGAGCTTCGCGGTCCACCGGTTGAGAAGCGCTGCCTTACACCGTACTCCCCTGCTTTCATTCACTTTCATTCATTCAACTTATTACGTTTCCACAATTGAGGAATGTCAAAGACGAAGTAGTACTAGTCAAGCTTTGTTGCTACGCTCAATATTACCGAGCCAAAACTTACTCATAGTACACGGAGAAAGCCACACCGTGTTGAAGTTTGAAGCAAACTCCATGCACGCAGGAGCATTTAGTTAGGGGAGACTTTCAAAATATCATTCTACAAGTATATTCTCGTCCTATGCACATTTCCTCTCGATACTAGTTACTTTTAAGATTGACACTGTTTAAGTTACTACTCTTGGATTTTTATGTATTTATGGGGACTAGACGAACCCTTTAATTATGTAATGTGTCATATTGTTGAGTTGCACTGCTATATCATATCAATTTGTTTCCAAAAGTTTTAGTAAGATGTTATGTTCATGTATAATTCTTTTACACGCTCATCCCGTGCACTTCATTGGTCTTGTGGACTTAACAAAAAGGTTTGTTTACCACTGTATACTTATTCGCTGTACAAACAACGCACGCTCAGCACAGAAGTCTGTTGCGCTTAACGGTCGCAGTGTGAACACAGGGCTCGGCGTCTTTTCAGTGCTGTTAAACTTATGTATTTCATATTTGTATCTGTTTATATTTAATTCGGCCTAGTTCATATTGGGGAGTGTTGAAAATTTAAAAACAGGGGTAATTACCAGTGGAAAGGTTCACTGTATGAGCAATCCAGCAATGCATGAAAATTGGTGATCCGAGCTTATTCCTACGAAAAGCAATACGTCAAAAATTCATAGCTATTGCATGCTTTCAATGAAAAAATTGGCCTCGAAATATCCAGGTCCCCATGTAAAAATGAAATACTCATGATATATTTTTTATGTCATTCATAAGCTGAGACCGAGTACAACATACAACTGAATGAACATTATTGTATACTCATTTTGTCATGCAACAGAGCACGAGCGTTCGAAAGTTCATTACCGTAGTTTCCCACGAAGCCCGTTTTCGAGGGGCGAAGAGATGCTTGCACAAGCTGCCTGGGGTTGAGTAAGAAACAAATTGACATGGACGTTCTTTGGAAATCAATGTTGGGGTTTAACTTACTCTAGCCTAGAGTAGGCGTATTTTGACCAATTTGGAATTGGGGCTTCCTCACCGCGAATGCAGACTGCAAAACAGGTTACTACTATTTTAATACGGTGCAAAACACTTAAACCCCTGTCAACTTTTAAGATAAAAAACTGCTTTAATTTCAACAAAATGTGGGAATCTACACCCTCCGTCGTACATACATATTTTGTTCAGGCTTTGAAAAAATGATTCTTGGATTCTAGTTGAAACTTTTTAACTTTCCGAAAATGATTGCTCTAGAAGTAGGGAACATTTTTCATGAACGCAGATTACTAAAACCGATTTCTAGGAACTCAAATAGCAGCGCTACGCTCTCCTGTGTCCGAACAAATTACAACGTGGCCTGATAATGAGGAACATTCAGTATCTGTTTTAATACAAAGCATAGTAATTTCTAAGAAACATTTGATCTGATGGCAATAGTATTAAAAATTATCTGTCAAACTTACAGCCAAGATTATCTGGCCATGAAATATTTCGTACCAACTGAATAAGATATCATCCTGTAACTGTCTAGATCGCGCGTTTCAATGGCTTTGCAACAAAATAATACTCCAAATTGCGGTGGATTACCGAACTTTATTCTCATCACAGCATTTGGAGCAAATTAAAGATCCGGAGAGGATAGCAACGAACAAGCCAATTGAACAGAATAACAGCTTCATACATACCTGCTCCTTTATGAATAGCCAAACTTGCAAACTGCATGTAGAAAAAGAAATAGATCTTGATATAAAGAATTTCGAAAATTTTCGAAAAAATATTAATTCTTTTTCAAGGGATATATATATATTAAAAGTAGATTCCGCGTGTACTCCCATATATAATACGAACAAAAAAGAGACAAGAAATATGTCATTGTTGACAAGAGGAGTACAAGGGGAGTCGAAAATTTCGTTTAGATATTAAATCATTGTGCTCCCCTTGTCAACAATGACATATTTCTTGTCTCTTTTTTTGTTCGTGTTATATATATATATATATATATATATATATATATATATATATACAGCTGATATTCTGTTCAAATCATTTATACTTTTCATTTGGTTGGTCACGTGGACGATAGAAAAATAGGTACACGAGGATTACATTTAGGATTGATAGAAAGGATTTAGAATGGTACACAAACCAGTGACATGCAAGATACAGTTGCATATTGGTGTTTCATTGCAAATTGAACTGTCACTCCAGGGAGACACAGCTAGAAGCTTCCTCTCCTTCATTCTACTGCGATCGAAAAAGGAAACTCTAAGGGGACTCGATCGAGATGTCAGACGGATACATGATCCCAGCAGTGCTGTAGCGAGACCGGTCTCGAGACCGGAAATTGTCTGTCTCGTCTCCGAGACCGGTCTCGAGTCCCTATGCAAACAATGTGTAAAGCCAGTTGAGAGGCCGGTCTCGGTCTCGGACCCTCCGGTCTCGACTGCAGCACTGGATCCCAGACACGATTTTATGATTGTAGCAAAATACTGCTTCCTGTATAATGTTTTGTTTGTAAAGAATTTTAAGAAGCCAGTTGGAATGAAGAAATTACACCTATTCTCTCTTTTGAAGGCTTTTTGAATGAACAAAATAGTCAAACGATTGTCATCATCGGATATTTTATCGGCAACTTTGCGAGTTATAGCACTTTGGAAAAGCTACGTGGGCAATTGGCTAAACATTTTACACTCTGCTAGTAAAAACACTTGGGTCACGAAGGAATAGAACCATCATTTTGGGTCAAATTGCGACCCTATTTGGGTCAAATGAAGCCTTATTTGGGTCATTTTTGGACCTTATAATTTTGATGGGTTTTCCCCGATCCACTTTTGGGTCAAACTGACCCCTGATTTTACAGTACAGTATACCATACAACATCCTTGCAACTCCGGGTGCTTCAATTTCACAGAGTCAAGCAATTGAGCTCCTTCCTTCCTACCAAGCTCCCCAAAACGTCACTCTGCCCTTTCTTCATTGAAACTTTTGGCCCGTATTGTTATTAACACTCTAAGTCACAAGTGGCTAATGTCACCAATTTCCACCAAATTGGGAGGCAGGGCATAAGGTTAATATACTTCTATTGCTTCCTGAACGAGTCATACATGCGCCAAAATTGCTTACACTTCTATTGATGTGTCGTTTGTGGTAAACCCATTTTCGATGCCAATAACAATTTATAATCAATACGCGATTGCCATTGTTAGGGATTGTGTATCGTGGAATAAAAGTTATTGTAGACTTCTTTTAAGACAAGTAGTTAATGTTATAACACTAAGTTCCTGTTATATTGTAAGGACATGTAGAACTTGAAAGCTTCCAACACCACTTAACTTTAGGATTAACAATTTGAAAATATGTGGAAAATTTAGAGTAGGTCACAGTGGCACTTTCGTAAAAGGTAAAGGGTAACCTAGATGGTTCCTCGATTTACTAGCTTCTCTTATGTCTTTAAATTAAGCGATATGTTGGGAGTGGTGGTGTTGGTGATATCTTAGTTACTAAGAGTTGCAAAGTATTACAAAGAGAAATAGACAAAGCTGAAATAACTTACCTCTGCTTGTTTGTCCAGGAATGCTACTTTTGCAATTTTAATAAAACCCTTTAACCTCCTTTTCTTCGGTATCTTTCAAAGCTTACTTATTCTTCGTTGCCATACGACTCTACAGTATTATTGCGTTTCCATAAAGCTCTTCAGTGTTTAAAATAACGCAATATATTATATCGTTTGCTAGTTAGTTTTGTACATTATCAAGGTCCACTTGTTTTGATCAGAATTAAGTAAACTAAAAAATAGTACATTTTTTACCTGCGTCCTATATAACTGGACCCTGTGCTTTAATTAGGTTCAAAGTGCATATTGTCAGTTGACGTGTAAACACAAGTAGGTCAATTTGAAGACACTGTCCATCTGCTGGCTGTGAGAGTTTTTTTCAGGTATAAGTTTACTTTGTTTGTGTTAAATAATGATGTTGGCAGAGAGTCTCTGGCAGGACAATGGAAAGAGTCTACGCACTGCCTTTCACACAGTTACTACGTGTGTCGTTTGCAGTATCTACAGGAATGATGATTAGAAAGATGTAATGTTGCAAGTTATAAACCTACAGATATTTAAAGTGTAAGTGTAAGCTTTAATATAGTGCGATGTGACAAATATTGCTCGGTCTGTAAAGTGTAATAGACGTATTTAAAGACCTTACCCCAGCTCAAGAGCCTAGGAGAAGTTATTGGATGGTAGTAAACTTGGCATTGCCCTTGCCTTCTGTAGCAGGCATAAAATTTGTTAAAAAGAAAGGTGTGAGATCAGGGGGTTGCAAGAGTCATCATGGAGAATTGGTTTTCTTTTGGATAATCTCCGCGTACTCCACCTATCAGTTTATGCCAGATGAATGTATGACAGTCTTTCATACGGTTTATTCCCCGAAAACAGGTTGATTCTCAGAACTGTCATGCTACCGCCCCCCCCCCGCATTGCCATACCCCCCGCCATCTGAGTAGATCTGAGCAGAAAGTATTTCTAAAACTGTGCCACAAATAGCTCCTTTCAACCAAAAGGCCGTAGGCGTATATAAACAAGCGTTGAACCGCACAGCTCAGTGGCCCAATGTTTGCGAGAACAAGTCTTTCAAATTCATATGGTGCACCCTTCAAACCCTCAAAAATCGTGTGAAAATGTGTGAAAAAAGCAAGCAGCTCGTAGTATAGGACAATCTTGAAACTGTTAACACCGATGATGCCAATTGTTTGCTTTTTAGATATTTACCAATCTGTCAATGCACAAGAGAGACACGTCCAAAATGCAAAACATATTTTGTTGCGTTACCGAACAAGAAATGGGTTTGGGACGTTGAGAGACTCGCCACAAAAGCTGCACAAAACTATTATTATATAATTTAATGATTCTAAAAGCTTAATTCGATATGAGGCACGCAAAAATCCCAGAAAAAGTAGGAGATCCAAAACTGATAGCTATCGCGTAACCAACACTAATGTGATAAAAAAGTAGAAAATGGGCCGAATAAGCCAAAGGAGCCAATACACTCCGATGTTCTACAATCATCATGTATGCATTAATCGATGGTGGGATAAACGTTACTGCAATAAGCATACAATATGCGATAATATATCAAGTCAAAGTCTTGAGCTGCGATGCAAGGTGTCGTTAAAGTTTCCTTTAAACATTATTGTGCATGTCAAAAGGAGAGAAAACGCGTCCCAACTTTGTCCGGCCTTAAAAACTCATTATTATAGATTTCCGACAGCACCATAACTCCGACATCTCTGGGTCCTTTTCAACACGGAGAGTCACGGCAAGATTGGAATTGACGAATTCCCTATGACCTGTATTACTGTATGGTCCTTTTCAAGAACATATGATTATGTTATAGATAACCGTGACTCTGGATCGACTTGAAGGAGACACATCATTTATCAGGTAGTATCCTCTTTTAGACGATTGTGAGTGACATCTTAAAAGTTAATTTGCATGGTTATTTTAATTGACCATCAAGTAACAGCTGAAGAAGGTGTGTTACAAATAGTGTCTTATAAAGAGCTTTTGCCCAATAAATATAGATATGTTTAAAAGTTTGAGAAAGAGTGAAATGAATCAGGTCAATCTCAGATAAATACAATGTTCGCTGGTTCACTGTACAGCTTAATAATTAGCTTCGGTTGTCAGATTGAAGAGATAAAAACATCTCTTGCAAATCCGAGTCGTCCATATTTTTTCAAGTTGAACACCCAACGTTTCATGCTCGTAAACTTTTGACCAATAGGGTAATAAAGATGAGCAAAATAATGTATAAACTTACGAAAATTAGCATAATAGAAGAGCAAAACAATTTTCGAAACGCACGTTATTTGGGACAACTTGTTACACAATTTCTATACCCGAGAGGGGTGAAAATGAAGTTTAAGATACAAAATAACAGGTTAAAACCAAGGTTAGCGCACCTTCACATGCTCCAAGAAGGGAGAATGTGATTTTTTTAAAAAAAAAATCATTTTGGCATTTGTTGAAAGTACGAAAGCTTAGTTGTTGACTTTCAAAATCGAGGTTACACAAATGTTTGTTCAAAGTAGTGCTAATTTGATTTTTCATTTACTGCCCAACAACTGCAAAAAGGTAACAGCAATAAGCAACACTTTTGGCTATATGAAGGAGACATTGGGAAGGTATAAATTAACCATAATAGAGTTATAACAGGCTTGTGGTGTGAGTACAAGGTCATGGGTGAAAGTACAGGTGTACTGTTTCTGTTTGGAACTGTGGGTACAAGTACTCATCTTTACATGAGTACGAGCTACGTTAATTGCATTCAGGATCTATGAATCAGAGAAGTACGAATGCAAATCCATTATGAAGAATACGACTTTATGCATATATGCCAAAGTATGACTATGCTTAGGCTACATACTCACTAAAAGTTAGTTGTAAAAAGTTCAGCTTGGTGTAGTTTCAATAAGGATTATAGTCCAGTAAATAAATCAGGCTCAAGTTTATCGATGGCATTATGGGATAAGGGAATTGTCACTTGCTGACTTGCCTGATGGGGTTTAACAAAGTCATGTTGTGCGCTAATGTACTAAGGTGCGTAGCAGAAAATTTACCATGGTTTACCACTGTAAATTAGCACTCTTACCATGGTAAATCATGGTATATTTTTGTGGGTGGTGTAGGCTAATGTTTTAATCTTCACGGCCCCGAATTTTCGACCCTGGGTACGTTGCCTACTCAGTCGGATAATCCAGCCTTACAAGGGGGGGGGGGACATATCTAAAAACGAAGTCATCAACAACATTCCCCAAACATGTTATCACATCAATTAAAATTTCAAACAATCCTTTTTCAGACGTTACAAATGACGCCTTTGGCTCAGTTAATGGAGTCAGTTTGAGATTTCTGTCTACACCGTGTTTCCTGTAAGATGATTTACATCACGTTGAAATGAAAGGTACAAATGAGCTTTCAAAATCAACACTAAAAATTGTATTGTGTCTTACAAAAACTACATTGACATACTCGTGCTTGAGACTCACTAACAGCAGACACTGGTATCAAGTTGCAGGTGAATGGATAAGTTTGCACTTTGAACTTTCGTTGATAAGGTTCAGTATACACAAGCTAGGCTAGCTTTGTTTATTTTGTGCGATCAACGTGCATCTGTGTACATTTCATGCTTTTCTTGGCCCTTATCACTATTCAAGTGCACATCCTACGATATTACTCCTTGTAAGAAATCAAAGTTTGGAGTATGTGTAAAGAAACATGCAAAAAACCTGAAAGCAAATTGGTACTAAATAAAAAACAGTAGCTCAACAGACTGTCGTGCAATATATCCAAGTATATACGCAAACCACATGGCAACAATTGCTATACAACCGCAATGCATGGTGAGTGTATGAGAGCTATTTGCCACTTTGTTCACATTCATTGTGTAAGGGTAGACATCTCACATGTTTCTATACGTGATGTGAGTAACATTGAATGTTGTTCACAATGTAGAGTGATTCCAGTTACAATACTATGCATCCAGACGGTATCTTTCCGTTCTTCCGTCTGTCTACCGGTGTGCGTTTTTGTGTCGATGTCATTTGTTTGGTTGTCTGACGGTTGACCGATCTGCCTACCAAAGTATTACATAATACCCCATTCATTCATTTAATTTATAGTCAAAGAGTGCATAATATGTTTCCTTAAAAAATTGTGAAAGCAAGAAGCTAGGTGTAATATTGAACCCGTATGTCGTTCAAGTCTAGGCCAGCAGATGCACTGTAGACTCTAGTAAATATAAGTATGGACTAATTTACGCAACCAGCCGCAGTTATCGCACTTTAACACCCCATCTTCAAACTCAACAAGGTTATAGGAAGACATTTGATTTAAGCATTACTATTAGTCTGTTTTCCTTTATTCAAAAATACCATTATCACCTGGGCTGTAAGAAGTTGCTAGCATTCAGAAGACCGCAAGCAAGTCCAACCAAACTGTAGAATCCAAAAACATAGGCAATACTAAAACAAAAAAATTAAAACCACTGAAGTGATTTCAACTTTTTTGTCGACAGTTAGGTAAGGTATCAAAGTTTAGTAATGGAAAGTTTCCTGAAAAGTACCAGTCTGTTAATATTATTGATAAGCCTAATCCACTGAAAAGTCACATTTGCCTACTTTACTATATTCGTGCATGGTATAGTGATGGTTTTGCCATTCGGAAAGAAACCAAAATTACAGGTAAGAGGCTTTTGTGTGGCAAAATTCTCCACCCCATCATACTTTTTTGTCTCCTCTACAACAGGCTTTTTTAAACCTCGTGTTTTTGCTTTGCTGGGCTAATACATCATGTCACATCGCCTATACGCCATGGAGTTTGTAGCAAAATAAAAAAACATAACCACACGATGAACCTTTTCACTCAGGTTACAAATAATAACGCAAAATTGTCCACTTGTTATTGGTTAGTTACTTTGCATTCTACCCAATAATAGCTTTTAAGTACGGCTGCACATGAAACTCGGTGTTCCATTCCCGTGCCTTATTCACTTATTTTTTTTAAATTGCTCCTTAACACTTATGTTGCATTTGTTTCACTGCAAGCACCATTTTCTGGCCAAACCTGGGCGGCATTTTTTATAATTGAGGTGCACTTTTCCCTAAGCTTCCATCTCTGATCGGAAGTTGGTAAATTTAGAAAATAAGTGAGAGAGATTTGGTGAGAAGGGATTCAGTCCGGTAAATGGATGCTATATTTTCTGATGTTTCTGCCATCCCATCCTGCATTTTACTCGTGTTTTGCTGTCATATTGAATACGGGGTAGACGCTTGTCTGCATTAGGTCATAGACCATACTTCAAACAGTAAGAATGCTGTATTGTTTTCAGTATCTAGTTTCAAAGTAAGGGCACTAACTAATGTTAATTCTTTTTTTACTTTGATTGTCTATCAGTAGCATGATTTATAAATGTTCATGATTTCTTACCTACATATCATTAAGTTATAGCATAAAGCCCTTCTACAAGAATTTTCTTGCATCTAAAAACAAAATTGTTATTGGCAGTCTTTTTGATAACAAATATTTAATTACCTGTTTTATCACTATACTTGCTATCGATTTCATGAACCTGATATATTGGAAAATGTTCGTTTGGTTTCTTTTAAACTTTTTTGACAGCTTATCGAGACCCACGTCGGCCACTTGTTCTACTTTGCACTGTTTCCTAAAATTGGCATCTTCCCATCAAGTGATTTACTTAGATTCGGTTCAGGAACAAAATAGGATTGAAAATTGGGATTACTTGTCTAACTTTCCTTCTTGTTAAAGATATTGAAATGATACTATCACCAGGCAATACTACAATGGAGGAAGAGGCTGATCAATCTGACGTAATAATATCAGAACAAACGAATCAAGAGGACCGAGAGCGTTGGATAAGAAATAATAACGTTTCACAAGGGGAGGATTTAAGAAGTGATGGCACTTTTCATCTTTGGCAGCTAATTGTCAAACACCGATGTATTTTATTTGTTCTACTAGCGTCGCTTCTCTCTTCAATGCACTCTTTAATGGTTAGGTATGTTAAAGAAGATATTGATGCCATGCAGGTAGCATTTATTCGATTCATCTTCCAGTTGACTATACCTGTGCTAGTTATGACATACAGAAACATATCTCCCAAACCAGAGTCGAAAAGTGCATTTGTTTTGTTGGTTGTTCGTGGTGTATTCGGGGCTTTTGCCGTAACCTGCATGTTTTATTCGTTTTACTATATGCGAGTCGGTGATGCGACAGCTATCGTATTTGGATCTCCTGTCTTCGTTGGCATCTTTGCAAGGATCATTTTGAAAGAGACTTTCGGAATTATTGAAATTACCCTTGTGTTTACAGCGGTTGGCGGTGTCTTTCTAATTTCCCAACCACCTTTTTTATTTGGCAGCGAAGAAGTTCAAACGAGTAACCCGAAAAGTACCTACCCAGCACAATTCGTAGGGGCTATATTTGCTTTCTGTGCTTGTGTTTGCATTTCGTTTACAGCCGTCCTAATGCGTAAGATGGGCACGATTGGTGTCAATTCATTTAAGATTGTTCTTTACTACGCGTTAATTGCTAGTATTGTTACGTCACTGCTAACGACAGGGATAGGTGTGTGGACAATACCACCTTGCGGCTTCGTAAGGTTTGCACTGATTGCTATGGGTAGTTTTAATTGTGTGGCACAATGTTTAGTAACATACAGTCTTTCTGTAGAGAGGACTGTCTTTGTTTCAATTCTAAAAGCAAATGAAGTCATTTTTGCATTTATTTTAGAGTACCTTTTTTTTCAAGATTATCCTGGTTATCTTTCCTTATTAGGAGTTTTCCTAGTAATGTCTGCATCATTATTGGCTTCTTTGAGAAGAATGTGGATGTCGAAGAAACAGAATAGAGTTGTTATAGAAAAACACGAATCACCTAAAGGAATAATTACCCAGGGTTGAAGAACACTTAGGGAGGGAACATGCCAATTCGTCTTTAACGTGGATATATAGGACGGTAACTAGTTGTCACTTACCTCTAAGAGGGTAGTTAATTAAAATGTGAAGATAATTACTCAATAAGGTTCGTGGCCTAACGATTTAGGTCTGATAACACGTGTATGGCAAGCCAAATGCCCAATAATTCGGAAAACTTGGTTTATCAATCGACAAACCAGGTTTATCGGTCGGTAAACTTGGTTTATCGACAGATAAACTTGGTTTATCGACAAATAAACTTGGTTTATCGACCAACAAACTTGGTTTATCGACCGATAAGCCTGGTTTATTGACCGAAAAACTTGGTTTATCGACCGATAAACCTGGTATATCGGTCGATAAACCAAGTTTATCGAAATATTGGGCATTTGGCGTCGATAAACCAAGTTTATCAACCGATAAGCCAAGTTTTTAGATAAACTTGTTTTTAGATAAACAGGCTTATCGACCGATAAACTTGATTTATCGATTGATAAACCAAGTTTTTCGAATTATTGGGCATTTAGCTTGCCTTCTATGGCAAGCCAAATGCCCAATAAATCAAGAAACTCGGTTTTATCGGTCGATAAACCAAGTTTATCGAAATATTGGGCATTTGGCGTCGATAAACCTAGTTTATCAACCGATAAGCCAAGTTTTTTGATAAACTTGGTTTATCAAATCGATAAACCAGGTTTATCGATTCGATAAACCAAGTTTATCGATTTGATAAACCAAGTTTATCATCAATAAAGTGATAAACCAGTTTTATCGAATCGGAAAAAACCATTCTTTTTCAGGTTTATCAAACCGGAATATTTAAAACCATCGTTTTATGCAGTCAAAAAACCAAATTTAATCGACGCCGAATGCTCGATAATTCGAAAATCCGAAGGTTTATCGAAGTGATAAACCAGGTTTATCAAATCGATAAACTTGTTATGTTATCGGGACGGATAAACTCAAGGTTTTTCGAATTACTGGAGGCATTTGGCTTTGATTTTCCAGGGTGGCGGGAATTTAAGGGGTTTTAATGGGAATCCCCGTGGGCTTAAGGGATAATAAACAAAAATTTTTTGTTCCAATTTAAGAAAAAAATTTAAACTATTCAAAATCGCTAAGGGAAAAAGGAAAATTTTAATGGGACATATCTCTTTGGACGTTCTTTTTTCGCCACAAGATTCAGGTGGCCGCTGTGAGGAGAATGGAAAGGGGCGTTTTGTTTTAGTTAGGCCGAAAACCCAGTTTTGTAAAAAATGAAAGGTGGGGCCCTTTATGTATTTTAATGTCCAAAGGTGTGGAAAAAAACGAGGGGGCGTTGTGTATTTTTTTTATTTTGTACGGTTTTTCCTAAACGGTTTTTAAAAACTGGAGAAGAAATATTTAAAAAATCAACTTAGTAACCGAAAATACTTTTTGGAACATTTTAAAAAACATAACCTGGGGGAAACAGAAAATTGTTGGGGTTTTAAAAGGGGAATTTAAACCATTAACGAGAACACAGGAAAAAACCCAAATGAATTTTTGGAATTAAAGTAAGTGAAACCCTAAAAAAGCATGCCTAAACCGACAAGGAAATTTTAAAAAACATAACCTTTTCAATCGTTACGGCAGGATCCCCCCTAACAAAAGGGAAAACTGCGTTTTCTTGCTTGAATGGTTGGTTGACGGCTTTTTTGGGGGTTCAAGGCGTTACCTTCCTGGGCAAATTTATAAAAGAAAATTAAATGGTAACAATCAAAATGCTACAAAACCTTTAAAAGAGCAATTTAAAATCCCCCCCCAAAAACCATTACATATGCGAATACAACCACCCTTTGGTATGGCAGCCCCTTTTTTACAGGAAAACTTTTCAAAATAATCAAATAAAGCAAAAAGGGGGGGGGAAAAGGAAATTTTGGTGGGGGGGGGGGGTGGCGGGGGGGGGGGGGGGGGGAGGGGGGGGGTGGGGTGGGGTGTTGGGGGTGGGGGGGGTGGGGGGGGGGGGGGGGAGGGGGTTTGGGAGGGGGGGTGTGGGGGGGGGTGGGGGGGGGTGGGGGGGGATCGACAAAGTGAGCTTTTAGAGGTAGGCCTACCTTCGTTTGTTAGCGGGACTCTTAAAAACTGGAAGTGTTGCATGAAAAAACGTTGAGCGTTAAGTCATCACTTGACAAGAACTGATCACGTTTAAAGTGGAAAGACGATGATATGATACGGAGGTAATTGGAAGTATGTAGTACATACTGTATAAGCATCATTTTGATGACCACTTTACAACGGAATCATGGTTCAAGTGGTGGTAAGTGATAAATACATAAAATACATGTATGAGTAAAGTATCCACAGAAGATGTCGCTACTGCTGGTTGGATAACTTTTTTTAAAGCAACCCTTATAAGGATGAGGGGAAACTTTGGGCGGGTTTTGTTTAGAAAACAAAACAACACCTTTGCGAAATTTTAAAATTTTAATTTGTCTAAAGTTCGTTGAATATGGCTTCATAGGGTAGTCTTTCTATCTTATTTAAGAAGCCATCAATGGAACCGAACAGATAAAAAACATCATAGTTTTTTTTCAGTTGTTCAACTACTAGTTGTTGCGTACCGTAATGAAAAGTCTCATAAAAATAGCCAATATTTGAAGGTACAACGTAAAGTGCGAAAACTAATGTTATTTTCGTTTTGTATTTATAATTTTTAATCACGCTGCTTTAAGTGGAGGAGTAACATAATTATATTTTTGTTATTTGAAATTACCGACAAAGGAGGTTGAGTGTTATGTGTCAAATTTGTGAATGCATTGTCTTACTTCTTTTTTATATCACAATTTTTTATAAGTGTCGTCAATGAAAGACATTGTCCTACAGATAGCAAATCTGACAACAAATGCTTTGTTTACTTCTTAGTAGGGACATACTTGATATAGGCCTATCAAATGCCAGAGGGGTGTCCTAGAATTAACTAATAGTAAATGAAACTTCAGTCTTTACTTAAGGAAAGGTATATTATATTATATTGACAGCACCTTAAAGCCGGATAGCGTTTGCAATACACTGGCAAAACTATTTTATGCATCTTGCTTGATAAGACGCTTTGTTAAGTTTGACTAGCATGTGTAGAACTAAGTGATGCAAGAATCTTCTTTTCTTTCACTTCATGGGATGATTCATAAACTATGATCAGAAATGGAAAGGTTCTTACCTGTTACAATCTCGCAAAACAACATCAACAGGTAAACAATTGTACTTTTAAGCAGCATATTGAAATATATAACGCAGTAAAGTCGCCTTATTTATTGTGTCTTCCTTGTCGATAACTGTCTGTCTGTTAAACTCTTCAGCAATAACCTTCACTGTTGTTATGGCACATATGGCTAAAAGAAGCAATCCGGAAATTTACCTATCATCCCTGTGTGACTAATTTGATTGCCTTCAAGTAATGTTTTAATAACTTTTTAAACAAAGAATCATTTAAGTTGAAAGAACAACAATATGAGGTCACATTAACATTTCCATAGATCATTTCCTAGAGGAAACAGCGGAAATGTAAGGGTGCGGTAGCACTCTGAAAAGGGAACCAATTTACTGGCACATGTACAAATTGTGCTGATACTGAAATCAGTAAGAGATCACTTAAGAATTTTATACCCATGTACGTGAGGTTGAATTATTTCTCATTACCTAACTGAAAATAGATTGTCACGCAAGGTATTGGCGTTCTCTAGTATATACTTATCTATAGGTGAAACTGATTACCATAGTACGAATAATTAACGATGGTTGACGACGTCCATTACTACTTAACGCTGCAAACTTAATGTAACGTCTTATTTATTTTGTTGGGGATTTCGTGTTGAAGAACTGCCAATTACGCCACAAATTTTCGTTGTAGCTTATGTCTCCAAAATTTCGACATAGATCAATGCTTTCCAGATGTACGAAAAGACATGAATTTAATGCAGTCATTTAAAACCCTGACTTTACTCAAGTAACTTAAAGTGTGCCAATAAGTTACGTTACATGTAAAAGAAGCTTGGAGACAAACGACCGTAGCAAGCAGATTTAATGTGAACTAATCTGAGCATCAATTACAGTCACCACCTGTTCAAATGTCATCAACTTTACACGTACTTTGTAAGGTGTCTCTTTGACCTTCGTAATACTTTCCTTTAATTGCAAAGATTTCCTCTGTGAGAATACCTCTCAAATCGGTGAAATTTGGGGAATATCCCTTTTGGGATCCTCTTCACAAAGACGTCATTCACTTTAGAAATACCTAATACTTGAATACGGCAATGATGCTGAAGATACAGTACTGTTTGAAAATTTTTCGTTTTTATTTATCCATGACCTTCCAAGGCTTCGCTTCCTGGATCATACCAACGCGTCCAAAATGTGCTATAATGTTCAGTAATGTGCCTAGATTTACACTGAACATTCACCAAAAGTGCGAGGACATATTTAGCCCCTTTGGCACTCATGTGTTTTTATTCATTCTTTCATGTGATGAGATAACTATGAAATCTCGCTGAGTGAGACTCCTATAGCAACATTATAAAAAGTCTACATCGGCTTACCTGGTGGCTATTTAAAGATATCTGAAGTTATCATGTACGTTTGTAGAAGTGACGGAGTGCTCAATATCCTGCTGTAAGGGCTTATTATGGTTATTGTGGTTGTAATTGAGATCCTCTCATTGTGGTATATCGAAGGACTGCAATGTGGGGTGACTGCTGCAGCCATTGCAGCCCCTCCTCTAATCCAGATTGGGGCAACTGGCTTTTGGTTTGAAAAATGTGCGATTTTCTAGCACACATATTCTTACATATCCTCCACCCTCTTCATAGAAAGCAAACCTATGCGCTTTGTATTAATACTTCCTGTAATGTAAGTAGCTTTTGGCAAGAGTCACACTGAACAAGTTTTGTTTTCAATGGTGCCCGGCTAATGTAGTCACTGTGCTGTTTTAAGTTGCAGGAAGTTTCAGTAGGGAGCTGTTTACCCAAGGTCAGGGTTACATCGCTCCGTGATCTTGTTTTGTTCTTTTGATTCAGCCATTCTTAACATATACTTCACGTTAATAAACTCCAGGGTTTGTGTTTTCATGGACCAAGCTAGCTTAGAATAAATTTGTCTCAATCCTATAACATTTCATTGCTACGAAATAGATGAAATTATTCTTGAGACCACTTTTTATGGAAAATGGTTTACACCCCATCAATGTCTCAATATGATGTCACAACCATCAGGCCATTAGTTTGAGCTTTTCATAAAAAGGTAATGGTAATGGTAATGGTAATGTTTTACCAGGTGAAGAATATTTCTCAGTGACATATCGACTCAGATAGACCTATTTATTAAGTTCTTCTTGAAGAAAACAATCTCTTCTTAGTACTGATCCTTCTTTCTTGGGTGTGAAATAGGCATTAGAAGAAAGCATCACTAAGGAAAAGGGAAGAGGGCGATCATGTAGCAATTGCATATCAGTGTGAACACTTCCACGAGATCCCCTCTGGTGCATTGCACCTGGAACCTACAAATCCCTGCGCGGCTTTTAATTCGTAAGAACCAATTATCAATTCGTAGCAGCGAATTATTAATTCGTAGCAACGAATTATTAATTCGTAGCAACGAATTATTAATTCGTTAGAATGAATTATTAATTCAACAGTAGTAGCGAATTACTAATTTGTAAGAACAAATTATTAATTCGTAACAACGAATTATTAATTTGTAAAAACGAATTACTAATTCGTAGGAACTATTTATTAATTCGTAAGAACAAATTATTAATTCGCAGGAACGAATTATTAATACGTAGCAACGAATTATGCATTTGTAGCAACAAATTAGTAATTCTTAAAAACGAATTAAGAATATTTTTTGCATGACACTAATGGGCTTTCGTATCATACACCAATTTGACTAACATAATTATTTATTGCTGCTTGAATCGGATCTTATAAACGTCTAAAGGGGAACTTGTAATATTTTCTTTGACCAATCCAATAAATTCAAGAAATGGCCTGCTCTTTTCCAATTCGATAAACGTGTCATTACAAATACCCGTGGGGCAGATACTGCATATTTTGAGAACTAGCATCCAAAAACCGAACTTTATTTAGATGAATACGAATATGGCTGGGTATATTACTGTTCATGAAAACTTACACTAAATAACGCCAGTTTTGTAAAACAACACTCTTTATTTACGATCGCAATTGGTTCAACATGCATGTGTACATCAGCTTTGGACCCCATATTCTTTTAAGGATGGGAAAGCTCCGGGTGCGGATGGTATTCCCACTAAGCTTGTAAAGTCTATCTCTCACGTGTTAGCTCCCATAATTACACATATATTCAAAAACGTATTTACAACTGGTATGTATCCAGACGATCTTAAAATAGCAAAGGTTATTCCACTTTATAAAAAGGGTGATCGCTCTCTGCCAGAAAATTATAGACCCACTAGTTTACTCCCTTGCATACATAAAATTCTTGAAAGTGTTATAGAAAAGAAAGGATGAGATGTTTCTTAAACAGACACGATGTTATTTATAAATTTCAATTTGGTTTTAGGGAAGGTATTCAACATTCTACGCATTATTAGAAATTGTAAATAATATTTTTTCTCAATTGGATAATGGTAATAAGACTACTCGGACTTTACTTAGGCTCAGGGGCGTCAAACCGTATTCAAATGTGTGTGTGTGGGGGGGGGGGGGGCGGGGGACATACATGACCACAAACCAGTCCCTTTGGTTTTGAAAAGGGGTGTCTTCCTATAGGCTCTTTCCTCCCCCCCCCCCTCTTATGATGAACTGACGTTGTCCTCTCCTAATAAGAATTATCCAGTCATTTCAAAGCTAACATGACCATCATAGATGATCTGCAGGTGAAATACACGGAGTCCACGGAATTACTTCAAAAATGTTTTTTTCATCATGTCCAAAATAGCTGAAACAACGCTTTGCAGCTTGGACCATTGTCGGAGATCATGGACCCGACCAGGCCCGTTGCTAGGGTGATATATTTGGGGTGTGAAGGTCCCAAACTCCCACCGGCAGGACGTTTTTTCCAACTGAGTGGAGGCATTTAAATTGCACTTTGTTATGCACTCTGCGTTTTGTATACAGCAGTGGGGATCCTTCTTTTGTCACTTCATAAATGTGTCCTCCTGGGGGAGGGGTGTAAAGGGAGGGGGAGTAGCCCTCCCCTTTGAGAAATTTTTGTTAATCTAAGGTTGCTTAGGTGCAAAATGGTGCTATCTTTGGGATATTTTTGGAGCTGATCGTAGTATAACAAAGGTGTGAAGGGTTAGCAAGGGCGTTTTCAGAATTCTTTGTAGTCGTAAGTGTATTAACAATCACCATCTATACCGATAATGGCTTCGGCGAAGCACTCGGTGAAAATTAAACCGAATGCAGTGGCGTACCCAGGATTTCTCTCAAGGGGGATGCAGTATGTTGTGTGACCGCTGGCCTGGGGGAGGGGTCTAAGGGGAGGGTGTCCCCCTCCCCTTTGAAATTTTTTGAAAAATTAGGTGTCCTTACATGCAGTCTGGTGCCACATATGTTACCTTTTGAAGTAAAATTTGTGTTAAAAATTTTACGTATTTTTAGGAACTAAAAAAATTGGCATCCGTGAGGGGGCCATGGCCCAATGGAATGTCCTCCTCCCCTTTCAAAATTTTGAAAAATTCAGTGTCCTTACATGCAATTTGGTGCCAAATATGCTACCTTTTGAAGTAATATTTGTGTAAAAAAATTTGAGTATTTTTAGGAACTAAAAAAATAGACATCAGTGAGGGGGCATGACCCAATGGGGTGTCCCTATCCCCTTTGAAAAATTTTGGAAAATTCGGTGTCCTTACATGCAATCTGGTGCCAAATATGTTACCTTTTGGATTAAATTTGTGTTAAAAATTTACGTATTTTTAGGAACTTAAAAAAATCGGAATCAGTGAGGGTGGCGGGCCATGGCCGAATGGCCCTCCCTCTGCTAAAGCCACTGATTGAATGATTCCATGTTGATGCGAGGCCTGTTACGTCCCACTTTGTAACAATTGACCAAAATGTAACAACTTGGTCCAAAATGTCACAATTTTCTGCCCAAAATGTAACAACTTTTCAGGTTGGTCCAAAATGTAACAATTTTCTGCCCAAAATGTAACAACTTTCAAACTTGGTCCAAAATGTAACAACTTTCTGCCCAAAATGTAACAACGTGGAGGTTCACATCAGACGGTATTAAAAAATCTCTAACATGACTGTCATATTTTTTTTAGAAGTGCCATAACTTAACCAAACAAGGTCGGATCGGAATGGGAAAAGCATCATTCAATTTCTCATGACATACTCCACTCCTGGAATATATTTTGGGTGTCTTCTGTGTCGCAATGAAAATCAAAATAGCCGCCATACGTCAGTTTGGGCTGCAAATTGCTCCGTTGAACTCAGTGTGGTCTAAAAGATCTAGAAAGTCTATTTCCTGCCCACTCGAGTGCTTCGGGGGACGTTATGAAAATCCAAAACGGCCGAATAAATAACTTAACCTGCTGTAACTCCTCCAAAGAAGGTCGGATCGGCATGGCAGTTGCACAAGTCGAATTCTCGTGCCTTATTTTACTCTGACAACCAATTTCTGGGTGTCTCCTGTGGAGCATAAAAAATCCAATACGGCGAATAAAATGACGGACCCGAAAATTTTGGGTGGAAACAGGGTAATTGGATCCGTAGGCCTAAAGTCCAAATCTGCCGTCCCTGTGATAAAATTCGCAAGTTTTCGATTTGACATGCCCCGATCCGTTTGTTTCGTATGTCAAATAAACAGTGCTCCAAAACGCTATAGTCACGCTATAGTCAGGTTATACAATGTACTTAGGATTGACCATTGATGAGAATTTAACCTGGAATCAGCATGTGAATGAATTACGTAACTCCCATTGTTAACTGGTTTGTTGGAGAGGTCAAATTACTGACTTCATACAATTGATTAACAGGAATGTTGTCACAAGTATTTATTGATCCTTCTTCTCATGTGTAGACATAAACCATTTTGTATTCGTTTTACCACACCAAAAAGTATCTTCACAACGTCGTGTCACGGAACCATGAAACTGCTGTACCTTGGGATTCTGACAATTTAATGCTTTATTGTATTGCACGGCAAATTGAATGGAAAAAGTCTTCCTAGAGACTTTAAACAAAAATATGTATCACAGAGGTTTGTATGGTGAATTCATTTTGGGTGGAAATCGTCTATCTATAAATAAGGTAGTTGCTGAGACATTAAATTTGGAAATACATTCCCTTTTATGGATAATAATTGTGCAAACAAACACAAATATAAGTATGAGAGAGACAGATGGAACTCCGGATGGACACATGATGAAGCAATGGAGGGCCCGTGTGCTTTTAACATTATGAGCTTTAGAATAACACATTTCATTCTCTTCATGTGGCTTAGATAAATGACTACAAACATCCTTACCTAAGTAATCTAAATACGGTAGAGATGGCATGAGGCCTATGACAAATTTATTTCCCTTCAAAAGAGTGCACGTAGCGCAAAAATGACACTGTATAGGAGAGGCGCTATTACCACATTACTACACACAACAGGCCTTCAACTTTAAATGGAATTTCGTGATTTTAAAGAAATTTCAAGGAGCCTAGACGCTTTAATGATTGTTTAAGGAAATTCCAGATTTAAAGAAAATTAATGGGTTTTATGAAAATGCAGAAAAATTAGAGGAAGTAGACCAATTTCTATGAAAACTGTTAATTCGTTAAATGCAAAGGGAACATGTTTAAATTTACACAGTATTTAAAACACTGGCCTCTGTTGCATACTAAAATAGAACCAAATATTTGTCGAATGCTAAAGTGATAATGTTTATAATATGGTTGCAAAATTTCAAAACTTCAGAGATATTCTTTGAGAAGTAGTATATGAAATTCACTGCAAAGGAAACTGAGAAAAAAGTCAGCATTAAAGGAATTTTGGATTTCATTTAAAAATTGCATTGGAAATGTGGAAGCATTGTCTCACAAATGGATGACGACTGATGACAACTCTAATTGGCATGTTTAAGTTTATAGACGGGGAACTGCAGGTATACCAAGTGTGCCTTGTTTCCCTTTGTTGTTCAATGGGACATGCCACACCGCAGGGCAGGGACACATTCCCCGCCGTGTAGGTTTTCTAAAGAGACATTCAGCGCTTTTATTTGTCCGTGGAGTAAAGGGACTTGTTCTACACTTTTACATCGTCACCATCAATTGATGCTTAGACAGCAAATAAATATTTGAAGAAATCCTTCCCAGATTACAAAATATTGCGCATTTTAGGCTTTTCAAGTTTCATCTGCACAATTTCATTTAGAGATTGCCTCTTAGAGAAATCCACAAAAAGTACAAAAGGTTTTAAGTAGGGTCAGAAGTTTTGTAAATAGTACAAGGCTACCACAGCAATATTCCCATATTGTCGCAAGGTGACCCGTAATCCCCTAATCTCTTTATTTTATGTGTTCAGCTTTTGAATTTACTGGTTTATAATGATGATTCCATTCCATGGTACACATTTTGGCGGCAAGGAGTATTAAACGATCTAGTATGATGATTACACCAATTTCTTCATCCAAGTGAACGAACAAGGTTTTTGCAATTTACTCAATCAACTTAATTTTTTCGGTGGAATTTCTGGTTTAAAGATAAACATAAGCAAATCGTTTTATTTGAAAAATAATCATAGTATACGTAGGTTGTTGTAAACATAAGCTGCATACCTAAATCATATATTAATTAGGTATGTGAAGGACTAGCCAGTCTAGGTTCGTTTGGCATTTCGATTTTACATTTTGTAATATACCGGATGCAAATAAGGAATGTGAGATCTAAAGTTAAATTCACACGTCACTCCTTTTCAACAAAGATGTGTCGTTCTGTCTCCTTTAATATATGTATAGTGACCTGTAAATAGGGTGGTGTGGAAACCAGAAGAGGCTCCCTTTGGTAGTAAGACTAAAAGAAGTGTTCGCTTTTGGCGGAGATGCAGGGCTCAGCATGTTGTATTATATTGGTTTCTTTTTCCGTCGATTCTATTCTCAGTTTTCACTAGCACGTTTGATAAATGCCAATTCTTTCTTGCCTAGATAATGCACACCTGGGACAGTCTATAATAGACCTTTCAAACAATATTTGTTGCCGATCTATTCTGCCATGAGGAACGTTATATTTATCTCATTATTTAGACATTTATTAACATGAATGTATTACCTCATTTGCATTGCAAGATATAAACCTTATGTTAAACCTTATGTTAAATCAAAACCCTACTTTCCATTTGCCCATAATCCCTTCTATTGCTTTATTTGTTACATCGTTGGACTCACTGTGCAACTGGCTGTTTAAACATACTTTGTAAGCACTGAGGAAAATATTAACAGAAATGTAGAGAATCTGTAGCTGATGGTGGTAGAAATCTTAAACTGAATTTTATTTCCTCTCTTTCCCACACTCCCTGCCTTCCTTCATCATTTGTCCATTGCCTTCTTTCCTTCTTTTAGGGATAAACGTTCTTCTTGCACCCATCTGCACCATTGTCATTCCTCCTTTGCCACTAACGTTAAAGCCCCGTGACATAAGCGTTGTCAAAGAGGGCGATTGAGTAAGTTCCCCTGCTTTTAATCCCTATGTGATTTTTGGGAATATTCACTGATTCTGTAGGTACATGTTCTTGTCCAATATTGTACTTAAAACTTTAAGCCAGGCTTGTCCTACAAAAGGTATCTTGTGTGTGTTAATACATCTTCACAAGATTGTAATTGATCTTTTTCATCAATTTCTGCGCATCTGAAGTCACTGGCGTAGCTACGGAGGGCATGAGGGGGCACGTGCCCCCGAAAAACCCGTAACATACAAAGGTGCCCCCGTGGAAAATTTTGGAATACACAGTTCTGTATATAAGTCCTATAGCGAGGGGAGAATTCAGAAAATTGTGCCCCATGGAAAGGTTCGTGACCCCTCGTTCCCCTTTGCTCAGACAATCCTGGCTACGCCACTGCCTGTGGTCATGAAGAAACATACTCAACGACATGGAACATTTTTTTAAAAACAATAGAGCGCAATAAAACTTGGTTAAACACTATTTACACCTTCATCTTAACTTTCTCTACAGTGGATTACTGTTACTGTTAGGGAGGTTTTTGTGGTTTAGTGACAGTTTTAATTACAGCGAAGACGACTTACGATCCAAATGAGCTTTTGCGTGGATAATGAATAACTAAATTTTGCTATGATAGTAAAAACCATATTAATGTCCACAAGTATCTTTCCATTGAAAATGTCCCTTACATCAGTACATCTAACATTTCCAAGGGTTAGCTAACGTGTCCAGCCAGTTAGCTTGCAGCGTGCAAAACCTTACTCAAACTCGCAGGCGTCGTTCATTAAACCCTGAATTTTTTAACAGTAATTGTCCTATCATCTTTGCTTCCGAAAGGATGTCCCACTGTGGCTTTTTCTTCATATTAAATTATTTTTTCCAAACTGCCATTTTATGGCATTTACATTACTTAACTTCAATAAAGAGGAGTCCACAAGACCCCTTAACCTTGTAAATCACAAATTAAGAACTGTATAATTTACATTTACATTCCGAAAGTGAATGTATGTTGATCATTGCAATGCATAATGCACGATTCCGTAAAATATGTCTGTGAACTTATTTATAGTTTCAGATGCCAGATAATTGTATGCAGCAGTGTATTATTTGACACAAAGTTGCAAAGACCACTAGAACTGTTGTCAGCGTTACATACTGGCATTATTTGGTGCATTTCGCCATTGTTTCTCTTTGCTCCCTAACTGTCTTCCTAACTACGCCACTGTCCCATTCATGTCCTTGACAAACAGTTGCCGAAAATATACTCCTAAAGCTTACCCGACCCCTTAAACTCTGTGTAACATATGAGGGTACATCATCCAAGGCAAAAGAGCGTTTTTCTATATAGAAATTAGTGTTTACCGGTGTGCTATACAGGTTCTAAATTTGACACTAACAGAACATGATACCTAACTGGTCTGTGGCCAAGTTACGGAGTTCACGGCTCACTCAGAATTGGATATGGAATCCTTTGTCACCTGTAGTGTATCTTTTCAACAACATGTTGTCAAGTGGCAGATACTTGCAGTTGCAAAGTTCGTGGTTGTCAAGGGCCCCCAAGCAAACAACCGAGAAAAACCAACTTTCTGATTTAAGGGTTTTATTGCGCTGTTCCCGTTATGTAATATCAAAGGAGCATGACTTGGGGTGAGGGCCGCAGCCGCTGCAGTTTCTCAAAAATTTTTTCCGGGAAAAAGTGAGATTTGCCAGAAAACTTGCTATCAAACATCCGGTCAAAGTGTCCCTTGCCTTCTCATTGGAAGCAGTCGTGTACATTTTAGGGTACCATCATGTTTGGGAATGTAAGCCACTTTAAGTCACAGTAAGCTTGTTTTCCAAATTGCCCAGGTAACGTATATAGTCTTGTGAAAATGGAATCACGCTTTTTCAATTTTGGGAAGGTTTTAGAAGAGAAGAGCCTATCTAAGATCAGGATTACAACGCTCGTGATCCTGATTATCATGTTGATTTTAGGATACTTAACATTTACGACATTAAGGTTATTCCATGACCCAAGCTAGCTGAAAATCAATTTGCAGTGCTCCTGTTAAAGAATATGGCGTACAAAATAGCAATAGCAATGTATATTAGAACAGAGTATCCCAGTAGAAAACATCAGCGAAGACAGAATTCTTTCATGATTGTTCATGACAAGTTGATATTCATTGTTCATTAAATTTGTAAGGCCAAAGTGTCGTGTCAACAACACTAAACCTGGACGGGACTTACTCGGAATTAAACAACTTGAATAAAGTTCGGTCTTTGGATGTTAGTATCACGGAGTTGTTCCAAATGACAACTTCCTGCTAGTAAACACACCGTACAGTATCCACACCATACGGGTGAATGTTAAAAGACCTGAGAAATCGAATAGGACAATGTGGTCCAAAAATATTAGGGTTGGACATTTCCTGAATTTATTAGATTGGTCAAAGTAAATTTTAAATTAAAGAAGTTTCATTCCTCTTAATTGTTAGTTCCATGTAAGATTTGTCTCAAGCAACAATAAACGACAAGATTGAGGTATGATACAAGAACAACTGCAAATTACCAGCCTTTACGAACAATCAGATGGTAAGAATGTAGGCATTGTGAAAAGAGTGCACGTACTAAACGCATTCTTTCTCGATACATTTCGGTTGAGTTAACTGACGTTGGTTTCCTCAAGTAACTTCGTTACTTGGTAACATCTTTTGTAATATCATGGTTACATCGACTGAACGTGTCTTCGAGGACTCTAGATAGCGTCCTTTACCTTATGTAGTGACAAGTCGCACGTGTGTTGGAAACTTTTCCTATATGAAATTACTCAATACAGGGCTTTCACTGACGTTACAAGATCGCGCGTCTCTTTGGTTATGAAGGGCAAGATCGCCTGCCCTTTTGGTTTTGAAAGACAAGCGTCCATTGTGTCACAATAGTATATATGGTTATGTCGTATGCGTGTGCTCTAATAAGCTTACTGCGTGTGTGTTTGCCCTTCAGTGCCGGGCAATCCCAATCCCGTGACGTCACATGAAAGCCCTCTATAGATTTTTTTCTGTTCTGTACATGTCATCAAGCGAAATCATAACGATGCCCACAATCTTTTCCAAAAGAAACAGTGTATTCACAGCTTGCAAATGCATACCTGGCAGTGCATTCACTCCATTTTTACATCCATCTTAGCCTTTGTGAAAGCATTAGTATATTGTACAGTCCTGAAGCATATTAAAATCGCATGAAGCCACAATATAACATACACACAATTAACAAATCA
The DNA here is from genome assembly GCA_029531755.1 of Holothuria leucospilota. Lineage (NCBI taxonomy): Eukaryota > Metazoa > Echinodermata > Holothuroidea > Aspidochirotida > Holothuriidae > Holothuria > Holothuria leucospilota. Next base: position 2,540,330 of record CM055967.1, on the reverse strand, counting down.
ACGTTCATCTCCGTTGTTGTCATATACAGGAGAGTTGTTTAAAGGGCGACTAAAGATGAACTTCACTACTTAAATTCTTTCCTTGAAGGGACTGTTTACAAACAAAGTCCCAAAAATTGACTCATATGCTCCGGAACAGCTGCTTTCTGTCACTCCCTCCTATATGTCTGGATAAATGGTGTACTTTGTACTTTGATAAACACGCAAAACACACACCAAATACAAGGCCTTCACAATTAAAGTTAGCAAATATCATTCCTCACAGTTTTCTGCTACTCCCCGCGTATCTCTGGCAATATCATAAGATGTCACAATTAAGTTATCATGTTTGTCTTTCGGCCGGGGTCGCGAGTTGGTGAATAAGGGGTGTTCGGTTTTATCCTTTACCAATTGGCTGCTAAGGTTTGAGTAGAAACAGCTTCGATTTCATTCACATCAGATACATATTGATCAAGTAAATGACATTTTACTGGGTATTAATTGTAAATTCTATATTAAGGTTGATGCTTTCCACACTATCAAGAGGTCACTTAAACATCTTGTCACTGGACAGGGATGTATTCGAGAATATAAAAGCAGCTATATAATGTTATAAATTATCCATCCAGGTTGCATGAAAAGACTACAAGACATTCTGATAAATTTCAATTTGCTGTTACCAATGACGAACTAGTGAAACATGTAAAGGTTCAACAATGACTAAATTCCTCAATCCCGCACGCAGCTTTGTGCCATATTGCTCCATGTACCATGATGGGTACACTTAGGTCGCCTTGGGTTACTAGAAATATAACCATTAGGACAGATGAGAGATACAGTTTCAGTGAAGATGTAACCTAAGCTACCATCACGATTAACTGGTGAACGGTTGTGAATCCAAGTTCCAATGTTTAGTTGCGATGGAGGTGGACATGCAATTGCTAGAAAAAAAAAAGAAGTTTCCACAACAGATTAACACTTTTAACTTAAATATGACCAGGTTATGACACAGTTCCGAAAGAGAATCAATTAAATTTAGCTTTCGATATTCAAATGAACTTTACACCGAACCTAAGATATGTTTTTACCAATCGTGGTGTTCCAATGACGCCCTTAAAGAGTTGGAAAGGTGCAGTCCACAAGTCACCATCTTCAAGACGTTATTGCTAATCATTCACATTACTGTAAAGAGATCTTTTGACCTCAAAGGTGTTTGTAACTACAGGTCCGTCAAACATTATATGTAATGCTGATAATCAATATCTTATTGTATGATTTTTGTGTGTTTCCCTTCATTGGATACTTGTCTTAAAATAAATCTTTCGTAACCCGAGATACGATTTCCATTGGTATTAAAACATCAAATATACACTCAGATTTTTGTCTTCAATAATCTCAAGGAACAACATCCCCTACAACAATAACCACTATTAGTGTAACCAGAAAAGGGAAATTCGCATTTATGTTTCTCCTGAGACATTAACTTATGAGCATTTCATAAGGACTAACCTAGCATTGCAGTTGAATCGTTTCTTCAACCTTCCTAAAATTCCATTAATTACTATTCTCCATAATGTATGCATCAAACCATGCTTAAATATGTTCACACAAACAATAATCTGCATCTTTCCACATTTAAAAATTGAAGAAAATTATTCCTTTATACATTAACGCACCTTTAAATAGAATGGTAATGGAATGACTTCGTCCGTTGCTCTCACACCTGTACCTACCACTATCCACCGGTGAAGGATTATTTATGATATAGCTATTTCGATTATAACCTCTAATGGCCTGGAAAGATTGTGCTCCATCGTAGGACATTTCGATTATACCACGCACACCGTTTGTTAGCCTGCAGTTAATAGTGACGTGGCCCCTCACAGGATATACGATGATAGTACCGTTCTCTGTAACATTCTGAACTATGGTATAGCCAACACGGAACACAAAATTGGTTGGATCTTGAAAGAAACGGAAGAAAAGGCAAGCGATTTTAAAACACGCAACCAGAAAAAGGTTATTTTTTGACTGCATTCAATGATTATTGGATAGCCAACACATTTGTGCAGAACAATTGGTGTGTTTGAGAGGTCAAACTACTGAACACTTACAATGGATTCTAAAAACGATCTCACAAGTCTATATTTATCCTTCTTGTAATGTGTAGACACAAACCATTTTGTATTAGTCTTACCACATCGAGAAGGATCACCTGACCATTCCCCCGCTTCACAACGACGTGTCACGGAACCGTGAAGCTGTTGTGCTTTTGGATTCTGACAACGTGATGTTGTAAAATCACCTTCCCTAAAGATGTCTTGTTCACTTAAAGGCGTGTAGTCATTTCCCACAAATGTTTCTACTAAGTTGGAGACACCTGGCAAAGAACATGACCCTAGGTGATAAAGAAAAATGAAATCGTATTCAACAACAAATACAATATAAACACTGAGCTATATGCTCGGAATCATCATTCTACAATAATGTTTTGAAGCCTTCATAGAGGTTGACGTGATGTAGGTTAGCCTACTCAAGTCGGTTTACTACAGTAACAACTGTATAGTGGAGGATGCTATTAAGGTCACTTTCCAGATTTCGTGTCTTACATAGTGTACTGTATTTGTTAGGCTAGTTATCTAACCTCAGACGACAACATGCGCAATGTGTAAGTGACCTTATTGGGTTCCTTTGCTAGAAGTCAGGCTAAAATGCATTTACGTAAAAGTACTTTACAGAAGCTTAAATTTAGCTATGAAAATATTTAGTTAGTCACAATGAAGAAATATATTATCCAGTCTCAAAAACATTGCAAGAATATGTACGTTCTAATTTTTAGTTCTCCTTAACGTTTTTGTAGTGGTCTTTTTAAGTCATTGAGAGTCATGTGGTTTTTTAACGTAAACATAAGTGCATTGCGCATATGCTCAGTCGTTGGACAATGAAGACAATGTACACTTACGTTATATCTCAGCGTTATTAGTTTGATTAATTATTACTGAATATAAATCAATTAACGAAATTAGTCAGGTATGCTATAAGATTACACACTAAATACTTACTCCTTAAACATACTGGATACCCTCCTCTCCATCTTCCACGTTCACATCTCTTCGTTTGACTTGCCTCGAATCCATACTGTCTACAAATAAAATTTGCAGTTGTGCCAGCTGGTTTCAATCCTGCTGTAATTTCGGTCGACCCTAGAGGAACCTCGAACTGAATATCCATATTATACCACTCTAAAAAGGCCACAGAACAAGGTTCTACAGCAAAAACAAATTATAAAACCATCTGATTAACTACATAGTTTTTTTCCTTTTTAAGATAGAGATAATGCAATTACATGTAACTTTCTGGAATTGGTAATCTCAAAACATGCGTCAGATCTATTTACTATTACACAAAATCAATATCATTGCTAAGGCAGTGTACCACGTTTTTAATATCGATTTAAAGTTCACTACTGCGGTCGTCCACAAGACGTGGTTATTTGGTTTCTTCCGCAAACTTCTGTTTACTTTTTAATTTTAAAGCCATGTGCATAAATTTTACTTTGCGTGTGGGGGCATTAAATAAGTTTGCCAGCATAGAATACACCAACATAACTTTGCAAAAGTGTTCTTATGTGAAAGTCGTGGGTACAATTTTTTCAAGGGGACAAATTCAGGTCGATATACCTAAAATGTTTGTAGTAGTATGATTGTTGAATTTAAAAAAAAATTATCCATGAGGGGAATGCTGCCCACTTCGCTCCCCCCCCCTTATTACGGGCCGGCCCAATATTGCTGGAAATGCACTTTCTGTGCCTTAAAAGGTGCATTCAAACAATCTTTTTTCGTAAAATTTACACAGATAAAGAAGATAGACAATCACTTTGAAAAGTTTTTTGAGGGGGGTTTGGAAGGGGCAGCGGCCCTTGCTGACCCTCCACCCTCTGCCTACGCCCATGAAAAATTTTTTATTAACTTCAGCAGTTTATATCTCTATTACCTTCTACACATCTTGGAATGGTATCATTCCAAATTCCGTTGTCGCAAGAAATGGTGTGGCCTTCCAGCCTGTAACCTTTGATACAGAAAAAATGTGCTGTTGCAGTGTGTCCCCTGTTTGATGTAAATGGTCCATTGTGTTGATACGTAACGACTCCGTATGGAAACTGAATGTATGGACACGTTACTGTGAGAATAGTTCAAATCAAATATGAAACGTTTCAGAAACAGCAACAACGAAATGAAGGTTTGGTCTCGGTTAACTCACCTTTCAAATTCGATGACCGTAATAAAGGTTGTGCATGGTAGAACATTCAAATTTTAAACGTTACAAATTTTAAGATTCTTCGCAGGGTAGTATTGACTTGGTCATGTCAGCCCAAAAGAATGATGCATAAACTGTTTGTCCATGACTTCAGAAGGGAGACAAGGGAAAGAAATAATTTTTCGTTGAATATCAATACGTCCTGAGTCGATAAGGAGCATTGTGCTTTTTTGAGCTCTTCTCTGGACACCAATGTGATTATAACCATGTAAATCTGTGTAAGGTCACCTATTACGGGCTACAACGCCAAGAAAAGAAGAGTTTGTACAGGACGTATTGTAAGAACAAGGGTGTCTAGACAATGAGCAAACCGATTATAGAAGAAACACCTCTAACACACCTACTGTACAAGATATCTGACCTACAATTCCTGGCAAAACAAGAGAAGCAGAAGTACCAAAACTGGCAAGTTCCATTCTCTCAAGATTTTCCCAACAGTCCTTCTCCCCCGTCTCATTGTGTCCTGTTCCTCCTTTAGCAGTTTTTTTTATTTGAATCGACACTAAACGGTGGACAGGGGTTTGTTTTACCTACTTTTTCTTAGCAATGCATCAAGGCTGACAAGGCTAAAACAAATGAAGTTATCACATCATGCAGACTGTGTACTGCGGAACACTTTTGCGTTAATATTTCTCAATAGCAACTTAAAAAAATACACAAACACACTCAAGTACTAACACATCGGTCAGTTATCAGCAAAGATTTACTTACAGGCAGCACTTAGATGCTAGCCAAAATCATTAATCTGTAACTTAACACATCTTAACTTTCTTAAAAGCACAGAGGGAACCTCATATTCATTGCTCATTTTAGAAAGATGCAGTAAAAAATGTCAAATTACTGATCAAATGATCCACTGCACTAAAACAAAAGGCCTAATATTTATTATTAAAACTCAGATAATATTTGACTTGTTATCCGGAATGCAGCTTGTAGTCTACCCATTTGAGTTGTAATTCTGAGCTTAATGATACTTTGGTAATACTTCTCTGAGAAGACAACCACCTTGGCCTGACTTGACCATTGAATGACATTTTACCCAAATATTTCACCCCCCCCCCCCGGCTTCACAAGGCCCGCTTCTATCGTCTAAAATAAAACATAGACCCTACATTCATACACGGCAAGTAAATTTAGGGAAAGTAATCATCGGTGTTGAACACGAAAAAAGTACGAGAAAAATAGGAGGAAGTGGGGTAGCTTAAGCCGGAGGAGGTGTAGACATGCCCCTTAAGTCCTGTCCAAGACCAGAGTTTCACAGGTGATAACTGAATTGTTTAAAGTTCAGGATGACATCTTGCAAATACATCAAAGATCTATGATGTTAATGAGGGTTTCTCTCTTTAAACTCTGTTGATCTCTTTTTGGGATTTAATTAAGTTGATTCTGAACCGGACCTTTGACTTCTACCAAAGGAAAAGCCTTCATGAATTTAATGAGGAACATTTACGTGTTAAGTGAAATACACCACCATATCAAAAGTGTACCAATTTATCTACAGTCATAAGTGTACCATATGTGAACTTTTAAGGAAGGAAGCTGTTTTCCTGTCATGTATGTTTACAACATATTATGATGGTTGGTCCACTCTCATCAATTTGCATAATTCCTGCTGACCTCTTCCTAGATGGGATGGACACGTTTCGTTCATTTTACTACCTGAAAAACTCCATCTCTTACCTTCCACACAGACCGGTTGTTGTTGAGGCACCCATCCTCTTCTTACACATGTGGCTTGGCTTGGACCTCCATCACGAATTTTGTAACCAATGTGACATGAATATTCAACAACAGTTTCCTGTTGGTGATAGGTAGGATGGAAGCACTCATTTGCACCACTGTATGTGTAACTCTCTGTCAACCGAGGGTCACGTAACGTTACAAAGTTACACCCGACTGAACAGAAACGAATGAAAGGTTACAAAGTAATTTATATGGATGTACCTAGTAACAAAGTAAGTAGATATTTTACAGAAAAGCATTTTACAGCCAGATATTTTATAATTAGGGCTAATCCAAGGTATTTTATAATTAGGGTAATCCAAAGTTTCCTTCACATCAGCTTAATTATAAACAATAGGTCACACGTACAGAAGTGCATTACAATGAAACATGGTAGTAAAAAGAGTGCTAGTCATAACAGATGCGACATTAAAGATCACTGATGCAGTATGAGGTATAGAAGACGTCTTGGTCAATTGGGAAGCTACAGTTAGGATATTCTAATAACTAGGAATACCTACGTGGTACACACAGGTTGTGTGTGTCTGGTACCCATACGCGATCACTGCATACGGGTTCTATCTGTTGACATTTGAAGTAATCGTTGTCGCATCGATATGTCATAAGGCGGCACCCCCCCACCTGGGGTTTTTCGGGAACCATTCTTATTCACAAAACCCGGCAAAATTTACTATTACCCAGGCCGCCATTAATTAATGACGTCCATCGTCCGTTGGAAGGACATGAAGGAATGGGGGGGGTGGGGGGGGGGGGGGGATAAGATAAAAGTTCACACACAAAGAGCGAAACCACAAGGAACTTTCAAGAACGTGTTAATAAACACAAGTGTTGGCACAATTTGCTTGCACACTTTTGTGCGGAAAACAGTTCACAAAACTTGCGGCTGTATCGAATCTATAAATTAAGCTTAGGAACAGAAGGTAGCAAACTTGCTCGAAATCTCAAAATCTGCGCGGTGAATAATCAGACATAATCCGGCAGTTTTTGTTCCCCCTAGCGACAAAGTTTAAATATTGCCACCCCCCCAGCATTTCTCTTCCCTGAATTCGATGAAAATTTCCAGGTTGTTTTGACGTTCGTCTCCCATTGAATTTGCGCGGAAGGAAACCGCAACGCATCATGAGAGAAATTTGAAATGGCGCCACCCATGGGAAATTTTTCCCGATTGGGCGAACGTCGATTTTCCCCCGAAAGCGGTTATCCCCTAACTGTTTAACCAGCACTTAAGTTGATCCTCAGTGTGACCATTGTATCTAGTGCTTACTTGCACTCAGAAGGTTGAACTAGTGTATCACTGAGAGTAAAACTGACATTCAGCTGATAAGTTTGATGACTTTCATACTTCCAGAAGTTGAATGAGTACACGAACTTTGGACACTAAATGAAAACCGGCCTCAGTTCCGACTGCGAAACTGTGTCGAAGTAACTTCTCATCGATTCATCGAATGTGTTTGTATTTTTTGGTTGAACCCTAAACCCTGTGTCATATATATATATATCTATACTATATATATATTATATATATATATATATATATATATATAACATAACATAGATCTGCCTTGCTACTTAAAGTTTCACGCACTACAAGCGATCCCGCAGGCAAGTGATCTCCTAAACTAGAAAAACTCCCTTTTGTTCAGATCACCGCTTCTCCTGTCACTGTTCAATAGTCCCTCTATATGCGCTACATTTAGACACCAGTTTCTCTTCTTTTGTTAAATTTAGAAGGCTTTCTTTACGTGGGTGGCAGTGATGATTTCTAGTTTTTTCCTCCGGCATAAATTGCACTGCGCAGTGTCCTTTTTTCTTGGTCTCGCGTGTTTCAGAAATTGCCCATTCAATTGGAGAACATCTTGCTTTTTCTCTTTGAGATCCCAGACCAAGTTTTAGATAGCTCAGTTTCGTTCGCGTAAGCTTGGTTCCGAAATGAGTTGGTATGTTGTATATCTCACAATTTTGATGGGCCATGCACATGCCGATATATGAATGACTGGTGTTGCTATGGTGGACCTGCGCCTTGTATACTATGTCCCGACGCCAAACATTTGCCTTTAAAGGACGTTTCATCGGATTTTCACAGTTGCATTCTTATCGTGGGCTGTGTGTATTCGAATTTTCCCAGGATTTTTGCGTTGTGTCCAGCTATGATTGGATTGCACATTACTACATGCAACTATAGCAATTTTGACGTTTGATTTCTATTAAATAATTTTATGTAACCGTGTGATGATGGGAAGTGCTGTTCCAACGCTTCAAGAAGATCCCCCCACATTGCTCTTAACTTTTTGCTAAAGGGTGGGTAAACAAATATGTTTCTTTGCGGCGGCGTTTCTCTTCTTTTCTCCGGCTGTTGCTGCGGTGTTCGTTCATAATGTGAGGTCCCTCAATTGTAACCGCTGGTCTTTATGCCTCATTATAGTGGGGCGCAGCACTATCAAGATTTTTTTTAGTAGAATAGACCTGTGATTCTTTTGCTGATAAGTTTTGGTATCTGCTTGATTTATTAGGGGGTGATTGGACCTCCAGCGTTGACATAAGTGCCTGGTCCCCCCTGTTTGGTAAATGGTGGGTGTTGGAACGCTTTTTATGTCAGTGTAACGTCGAGTAGTCCACCACTGTCAAATTGGCTGATATGGTAATTTTCTAAACTGAATTTTTGGAATGTTCTATGAAGCGTTTTCCTCAGCCTGTTCCGCTTGGCTTCTGATTTTGTTTCGAAGACCGCAAAGGCCGTCATCCGGTAGAGCCCCCGATGTTACCATCGTGGAATTTCTCCTTCATTCATTCAAGATTTAAGTCTACGAGCTCACATGTTTCTGCTCCGTTCAAAGCTCGCCCATTGTGACCGTCAGCAACTAACTTATCTCGTTTTTGCCAAGTTTTCCGTATTAAATAGGAGTGACTTCCTGGCATGCAGTATGACGTTTATGTCAGACTGTGTGATATTAGTGTATGGCCTTTTTCGCCACGTGATAGAGTCCATTAGGAGGCCTTGAGATTGACGGGTATAGAATTCCACATTTCGAGACTAAAAAGGGTCTTATTGTCTTTTTGGCTAATACCATTGAACCAACCGATCACTTCGTCAGTACTTCCTCCACTGGTTAACTTTAGTCGACTTCGCGGACCACAGTATTGATCCTTTCAGGATAGTCTTACGGACCCTTCCCATTTCCGACTTAGCCGGGTAATAAGAACGGCAGGATGGTATTGTTAAAGTTCTCCTTGTGGTCTTTGAGTGTGCATAATACGCTTCAGTGCTAGATCCATTGGCGATATTCTATCCTCGATTTGAAGGCTTTGGGCAATCGTAACAAGCTCATCGTTAATTCTAACAATAGTGTCGTCATCGGCGTGTTTGTATGTTTTGGTGATGTTTTCATTGAGTAGCTTTTTGTAGCCTGCCATGTTCATTTTATAAATTGCATCTCTACTTTATGTGTTGAGCACTTTTTTTCAGCCAGTGTCGGGTACACCTTCTTAGTATATGTATGTATGTATATATATATATATATATACATTATATATTTATATATACATTATATATATATATATATATATATATATAATTATATATATATATATATACTATTATATATACTACGTCCTTAAATTTCCAATTTTCCTTGCACTTGTATATCCATCATTTCGAGATTGTACGCCCCTTCTCAGAGCCTACGACCTGGGATTTATAGGTAGCCTACAAGCATTTTCGAATAAACTCGTCCAATAGGAACAAACTGTTGGTCTTAATTTAAATTTTGCCATGATTCATAAATTATAAAATTTATAAATATTGTCGGAAGACTCGTTGGTATACTTTTCTAATTAACCTTGCTATAGACATAGACATATTTTTTGATGGCAAGAATAAAATATGTTACTTAATACATGGTAGGTTATATCTTGGTGGTTACTAGACTTCATAATTCTACTTTAAACTGGAACCAAAATTCTATGAGGTACATAAGACTATGTCTACTTCTCAGTTCATTCCTTTTTCGCTACATTTGAACTACTCAGTTTTTTTTAAGACCATTATGTCATTCATTACCATTCTAAAGAGACCCATTATCCACCTAAACTACTATTTGCCCTACTTGAAGCATGGGAGGTCCTCATTTGTCCATTATTGGCGTTCCCTATTTTGTGTGGATAGCTATAGACATTGGGAAAAAAAAAAAAATGCACGTCAATAACATGACCATGTCAATTAAACCTTGTGTGTCGTTTTAAATGACAATTCCTTGTTTTGTTACACTAATGCTCCTGAGAAGGGGTTTCCTTTTAGGAAAACCATTGACTGCAACAGATGCTAGTTACCAAACAATTTTTAAAAGCTTCGACACAGTATGCTGAATTAGTTGCCATTCACAAGTCCAGTCACTACAGTGGCGGATCCGGGGGGGGTCGCCGACGTCCGGACCCCCTCAAATTTTCCAGTGTGCCCTTTTTCAAAATTGGGTTTTCACACACTAGCCTAAAAAAACAGTTTCACAGGTAATGGCAGTTGTCCAATTCCGAGGAGATTTTGGTTACCCCCCACCCCAGTAATCGATCCTATCCATCACGCAAATGTCTAGCAGCAACTGTTCGGGCAATATACTTTTGTACTACGGTAGCACTATTATTGCCCTCCCCTACACACGAGCAATGCCAATCGTTTTAACAGAGAATGTGACTACTAGTCTGTCTCACGTTACTGCCTGCGTGCACCAGTCCTGCATTCTAAGTCACTTTTTCTGGGGCTTGGGAACCAACGTGTGGCTGTGCTTGGGCATTCAACGTAATACACACCAACGCAGAAATATTACGTCATAACTAGCTAGCGCTTTTATGCAACGTCTTACTGTTTGGGTTTTAGTATTGATTACCAAAAGGTCAACTGCTAGTTTTTTGGTCTTATAAAATAATGATCTGTTCACACTCCCTAAACGATACATCTACGAAACCTTTCCACCACCCGCTAGTATCCCTCCTCTCATGAACAAGAGAGAGTATATAAAAAGGTTTCGCTATTCGTGGTCTGGAATTACTCTCTTCTTTTATTGTGTTGCACCAGCGATAGGTGTAAAAAGCCAATCTTAGGTTAAAGTCCACAGTCAAGAGTTGACCAGAAGTCACAATAGACGAATCGATGTTGTTTCATTTTAAAATTACTATATAAGATCACCACCAGGTCAAATAACGCAGTGTCAGTCGGTTCAATTTTTTGACGTCTTTGGACCGATGACTGGTCTGCTGTCGCAAATAAAAAGCACACATTCGACTTCAGTCATCTGCTCTGACAGAATTTTTTGCCAGTCACGCCGCAACTATATAGGGAACACAACATACAGCATTTTAACCCCCTCCCCTAGTCGAGATAGCGGTGGTGCTAGGTGGGGGAAGGGTTCATGCCCCCGTCGGGGAAGGCTGGCCTCCTGTCGGGAAAGTTTTACTGTTTTGTCGGGGAGTCATAGTCGAAAGTATGCAGTCTATGACGACAACTAGTCGCCCCGACGGTTTACCTGTTTTTTGCTCTCAAGAGGATAATTTCTCTACTAAGAACCCAAAATTTTCAGCGCGCTGCGCGCGCCGTAGAGTCCGACACTGTTTTCTTCAATAATTCCATTCCACATAGCAGGATAGCACAAGTCCTGTCCACCTTACCAAGTAACATGTAGGCAGTAGAGTTCATAGTTTATGTAAAGGTCGTAACTTTCATCCAATATCGCAAAGCCTAGTTGGTGTTCTCTTGTGTGTGTCATGCGGTAACAGCGGTACAGTCAGTTGGTGAGGGACTTACGGAGCAAAGAGCTATTTCATCGTGTAGTCCAGGTGGTTTCGATACAATATGGTACATGTTACACCCGGTACGTTCTACAGACCTTACAGGTTTGTTTTCTTTTCGTCATATGTTTTATGTGTAAGCCTATTAAAAATTTTCGCCCGCTTCCCGCGCTTTTCAACTTCACGATCCAGATTCAAAGAACACTATCAGTGCGCAACTCGGATCTTGGAGTATTAAGCGATATAATGCAAAATATGCATGCAATGGCTTGGAATAATGAGGCTCCTCCATTTGCCCTTCTCATCATCCCCTCGACATAGGGAAAGTCGGAACTTGGGGCAGCTGACATGGCCCCTCCCCCTGTTGGGAAAATTCTGCCGCCACTCATGGTCGCTTTACTTATTTTAGCTTTCATCGTTCATAAGGGTATTTCTGGGATAAAAACCAAAATTTTCGGTACGCTTTGTCCACTCTTCCTCAGTTCCGTTATACATGTAGATAAATATAGTACAAACCCTTTCCACCTTTTCAAGTTAATAAGTAGAAAACATGGATTTACGTTAATGTCTTGAATTGAATCGCATTTCGCTAAACCTGGTTAAAGTTCACTTGTGTCTGTCGTACGGTACGGCTAGTGACTCGAGGAGGGAAGTACAAGTTATACCTGATAGGGCCCAACTGTCCGGACAATTTTCACATTGAGTTGGTTCATGAAATTCACCAAAATTGCCAAACCTGTTAAGTTTTCTTCACATACTAATGACAAATGGTCAAACTTAAACAATCCCCACATGTTGCGTACAAATAAATGTTTCATAAGTGATTAATAAACAATTCAATTCGGTTTTCAAAAAATCGTGACCAGACACTTATTCAAATTATGCACACAACCGTTAAGAGCTAGGATACCAAAAAATTTTCAAAATTTTAACCTAATGCGTAACTATTGGATGTGAAACTTGACTTATTATGCTAATAATAATCATTGTCATGTGGTAGTACCCTTCAACACCCTCTTTAAGTTATCGATATCAACTCAATATGCCCCTTTAAGCTTTATATTAGTACAAATTCTTATAAGTGTAGGCTTACCCCCAAAATTTCGAGCGCTTCAAGCGCTTTGCAAATTCCCCGTTTAGATTCTTTACACTCCAGGTTTTGATTCCAGTTTTTACATGTCTCTCAGTTTATCCTTTCATTGCCAATATGCGGTAAATTGTATAATCGCTGACGTTTATGGAAACCAAAATTAAAAAACAACGAATGTGCCCCCTTTTATGTTGGACCCCACCTCAGAAAAGACCCTAGATCCGTCCCTGCACTACTTCTGATTGTTTCACTCCATTCCCTATCTAAGACAAGACACCATGAATTCAAGTTGAAGCAACAAGTTACTTTTACTTTAAAACGTGGCTAGAGTTTCTTTGCAGTCAACATTAACTGTAACTAGTTAATTTTCCAAAAAAATGTAGCTAGAACATGTAACGATTACAACTTTATGGTATAACTGAAACTGTAGCAAGTTACTTTCAGTGTGCAAGGGGTACAGATCCCGATAAATGATAAAAGGTTGCTTGAAAATGCAGTGACATGTGTTTTTTTAAATATGAAATCATAATCCGTATTAAATCAACACAATACAGTGACAGTTTTATTTTTAATCTCCTATTACCCCTCTCCCTTCTATCAGTAAGACGACTCGTGGTGATATGAAAAACACATCTGTGGTCAGGGTTCTCTAAATAAAAGGACTTCTACATAAAAAAAAATATAAGTGGAATGTGTACAAAGAATGCCAATAAATTTTGTATCAGCGTCGTCTGCAATACAAAAATAGATCTAGTAGAGCAATTAAATTATCTTCTCTACCACTACAAACCCATGCAGGTGCAGTTTTTTTTTCACCATGAGTTACGATTTTTATTTGAATTTAATGAAAAGGCCACTTCAATAAGGAAACTTTAGATGCCCGCCTCTCTTCTTGTGTCCTTTGTGGAAAACGAAAAATTGGAATCCTTCGCAGGATCAACGCAGGCTTCTTGCAGAAACTGGTCAAATAGCCTTTCTCCTTGCTTACAAGATTTAGCAGAGCAAAGTCTGGCAATAATGTAGTCAATCGTACAACTGCGCCGTACCGTTGTCCTCCATAAGGGTTCCCTCTGATGTTGATCTCATGGTTCATTCGGGCAGGTACTCCCTGTTCCATTGCAACAGCAAAGGTTGCCATTAGACAATTTTTGCATGTACTTTGTCTTTACCTTCTTCAGGATACCTTGCAAGTTTGCGGGACATAGCCAAGCCCACAGATGTTTGCAGTAAACATTTTTAATGTCAAGATCAAGCAGACTGTGTGCTACTTTTACCATAAGACGGTGTCAAACCATTCTTTTTTAACTCTACCAGCCTAGAAGAGTCAATGTGCAAATTCTCTGGTGCTGATACACCGAACTAAAGACCGTGGAAAAACATTCTGTCAGTATTGGACGAATTTACTAAATTTGACTTCACCTTCACAGTTGTACACGTTTCCTGGTTATCCATGATGATGAGTAAAGATTACAGGTCATTGTATGAAGTAAAGTTTTCCATTTTTATAGTTTTCGTGGTATTCATTCTCAATGTGGCTACCAGATGACCGGCGACAATATATCTGGTAAAACACTACTTGCATTATGTCTCTCTTCAACTTTGCGTAACAATGGATTGTTCATCAATGGTAGAGTAAGGAGTATTTGATATCTACGTATCACTCAACTTTCCAGTTTGGACGGTCCGCTTTGCAACAGAAAATTTTTTGCTTATGGCTAAAATTGTAATCGGTTGCAAAAACAAGAGCAGACGTATATATCTATACACAAATCGTCGTGATGGTCACAGCTGGAGGTGAAAAGTCTTGATAACTACAGATCCAAATCTTTCTTTAAAGTTGTTGTCTCAAACTTATGGATAAACTTAAGTCTATCGATACAGTTGAGATAAAGCTGCATTGTCGTTCTACGGGAAATAAAATTAACCCCTCCGATACTACACGTTGTTTAGTATAAACACTTTCAGTAATGGTATTACTGTACTAAGGTTGTAAGTCCAACAAAACTGGTAACTGCTAAAGCAGATTTTGGCTCATTAATAATCTGAGGTGTTTGGTCTTAAACTAGTCAAGGGATTCAAGGCACTTGCAGACAAGGCTAGAGGTTCTCCGAAACTTGCCCCAAAGAAATTTATTGAACAGCACTTTGAGGCACAAAATCTGAAATAGTCATGAATTATTACCGATAGCAGTAACATAATTATACTGTTCTTGTGTGTAGGAAGAAAAACAATGGCTTAAGGATAAGCCAAAGTTGTGACGTTTTTTGAAAATAAGTTAAAGATTTTCGATTTTTCCTTTTGCTCTACCCATGATAATAGCTACAAATTTAAAATGATGTAAAGAAGTACTGAACAGTTCACATATGGTTGAAATCAATTACTATCACTTTACAGTTTATCTGATATATGTTGAATGGCTGAAAAATTGGTGCCAGTAGTGGACACAAGAGAAACCTCGTAGGACTCTCAGAATATCAAAACAGTCGTAAATTATTTCTTATTCTGCAAAAGCGAAAACTGACAGTAGAAAGGTATTGTGATTGTTGTTTCCATTAACATTCATACCCTTATATCTACTTTAATACAAGGGTATTTATTCCAATGTTAAAACGAGTGCTTTCTTATTTAAAAGAAATTTTAAGTGTTCTGTTAATCTAAAAGAGGTACACTTTTCTCTAAATAACTCGTCCTCGATAAAGCTTTTCGTAACATAACTGTTGCATTTAACATTTGATGACATTTAAAAATCGTCAGTGATGGATCCAGGAGATATTGTTGGGTGAGAATGAGTCTATACCAAAAGAGTTCTGAGGAAATTTTACACAAGTGATTAATAGCAAGGTCTCGGAAGTGTCTTTTACGGTATGTAGGCGTTATTTTTAGGTAAAATCTGTATGCAATACAGATTTAACAAACACTATATATCAACCTTCAATTGCCCTAAGTTTAGACAGTGCCACGAAGTTTGTAATCCAAAGCCCATCCAGACGAAAACCTTGGTAGGCCACTGACTAGGATTGTGCTCCCTACGTACAGTAGAAATGAAATACACAGTGGGAAGTTTAGATGTCTTCAAACTTATAGTAATGTATAATCATGAGCACTGAAGGATGGGTGATGAAATTTCATGCCCAGACTTATGAAGAACAGTCAATATGTTTCCCATAAATATCAACATCTTGATTGCCTTAATTCCTTACGTTTACCCGGAAAGGCATCCAAAACCTCTATCCCAAAGAATTATAAGGTGGTATGTCGTAAAGTTGGCCTGGTGACAAACAAGTGTATTAAACACCGGCATCCAACGATTGTTGTGATATCACAGTTCGTGTATGTAAAAAGCTTGAAATTTCTTTTTACCTTTCTTTATGCTTTATTCTTTCATATTTAAGGCCAGTGCCGTATTCCTTCATGTCCTCGCAACGGACGATGGACGATTAATAATGGCGGCCAGTATAGTAATTGCCGTTTGAATAGAATGGTCGACCCAGGGTTTCGCTTGACTTATCGATGCGACAACGATTACTTCAAATGTCAACAGATAGAACCCGTATGCAATGATCGCCAATGGGAACCAGACACACAAAACCTGTGTGTACCACGTAGGTATTCCTAGTTATTAGAATATCGTAACTGTAGCTTCCCAATTGACCAAGACGTCTTCTATACCTCATACTCCATTAGTTTTTGCAGTGCCAAGATCTTTAATGCCACATCTTTTACGACTCTCTTTTTATTACCCTGTTTCATTGTGATACACTTCTTTACATGTGGCCTATTGTTTACAATAAGGCTGATGCGAAGGAAACTTTGGATTACCCTAAATATAAAATACCTTGGATTAACCTAATTATAAAATAACTGGCTGTAAAATGCCTTCCTGTAAAATATCTACCTACTTTGTTACTAGGTACATTCTTATAAAATATTTCGTAACCTTACATTCGAAATGACTGTTTTCATTACTTTTCGTTTCTCTTCAGTCGGGTGTAGCTTTATAACGTTACGTGACCCTCGCTTGACAGCGAGTTACACATACAGTGGTGCAAATGAGTGCTTTCATCCTACCTATCACCAACAGGAAACTGTCGTTGAATATTCATGTAACCTTGGTTACAAAATTCGTGATGGAGATCCAAGCCAAGCCACATGTGGCAGAAGAAGATGGTTGCCGCAACAACAACCGATCTGCGTGGAAGGTAGGGAATGGAGTTTTTGATGTAGTAAAATGAAAGAAACGTGTCCATGTTGTCTAGGAAGAGGTCAGCAGGAATCATGATTGACTGTAGATAAACTGGTACACTTTTGATATGTTGGCGTATTTCACTTATCACTTATCAAGGCTATTGCTTTTGTAAATGTCAAAAGCTAGGTTCAGATTTATCTTATTAAAATCCCAAAGAGAGGCCAACGGAGTTAAAAGTGAGAAAACCTCATAAACATCATACCTTAGTAAGTGTAACTTTGAAGAAATCTCGCACTTTGCACGTAGGTATTAAAAAATTTGCAGTCACCAAAGGTCAACTTGAAAACCTTGTAAGCATCTTACCCAAATAGCAGGTAGGCATAAATTGTTGTACTGAATGAAGGCAAGATAGTTTGGTGGTGGTCAGATGTCATTTGGGTCAATAAAGGTCAAAGAAAAACCTTGTTTTTATCATAGTATGCATCTACTACAAATTATGCACGTCAGAACCTGTGTTTTCAATACCCGGCTGCTCCGAGCGGAATGGCAGAACTTGGCATTTGCTATTTCCTTTCGGCAAAGAAATCTAAGACTCAAACTCTGGTCAAAGATCTTTAATGTAGTTGCACGATGTTATCCTGAACTTTAACAGAAAATAATTAATCACTGTGAATCTATTCAATGGTGGAACATGACTGCAACTTGATAACGTGCGTCAAGGTAAGATTCTAACTGGACCCCTATATATATATATTTATTTATTTATTTATTTATTTATTTATTTTACTTTATTTTATTTTATTTCTTTCTTATTGTACCAGGGTAGCCCAGTCAACATCAAGTTGCTCTTTTCTGGGCCCTGGGTTAAAACATCAACAACGTAAATATTAGACAAAAATTAAAATCGGAACAAAAGCATAGAGTTAATAGCATAAAATAACAAAAAGTAAAACATAAAACGAGACTTAACAAGAAAACAATAAAAGCACAGTTTTTTTTAAATAAGAGAAAGAAATGGTTAAACTTTGACAATAAAAACATAAGAGTTGAAAAATCAGAATACAGCTAAGAACATGGCACAACATACAAATGTAAAATTGATAGAAACAGATAAAATGGTGTAAAACATAATATAGCATGCACAAGAAGGGTTAGTTAGATAAAAGGTATTTAGAGAGAATTTCTTGTCTTAGTCGTCTTTTGAACGTTTCAACTGATTTACTGTCTCTTTTTGTCATTAATGCTATTCCGTGTTGCAGTTCCTCTTACCGTAAAAGATTTTGCATAAAGTGACGTGCAACATCGAGGCAATACGAGGTCTTGTTTAGACCGGCGTGTGCAATAAGGATGTATATTTTGAAGTTTTGTAAAGTTATGTTTTAGATAAGGTGGGGAAATATCATTTAAGATTTTGTACATCATAATACTCCTATTAAAGAAACATTGTTCATCTGTCGGTATCCAACGTAGTTCGTTTAAAATTCTGGAAGATGGAGTGTCCCATTCGGCACCGCTTATAATCCTCGCGCATCGTCTTTGAATTGATGATAATTTACTTGTGGCCCCCTTGTGTTTATCAGCCCACACAGTACTACAAAAATTTAGGTGTGGAAGTATAAACGCATTATGTAGCATGGATAAATGGTGTAAATCTAACAAGCTATTGGATTTTTTAAGCAACCCAACTTTCTTCAAACAATTGCTGGACACAGAAGAGACATGCTCATGAAAAAGTAAGTCTTTGTCTATCATGACATCTAAACATTTAACTTTATCTACACATTCTATCCTCGTATTATTAATTTCAATATGTAAATCACCTCCTCTGTCTAGAAATCTTCGTCTCCGACTACTTGTCAATAACATACATTTGGTTTTGGCAACATTAAGTGCCAGTTTGTTTTTATTAATCTACTTCGTAATTTCCGCCATATCAACCGTTAGTTTACGCTCAATATAATTGATATTACCACCACTTACGGATAATGTTGTGTCATCTGTATACATGTCAACTCGACCATATCTAAGTACATTTGGAAGGTCATTTATATAAAGTGTGAATAATAATGGTCCTAAGATCGAGCCTTGTGGAACACCAATTTTAATATCACTACATTTAGACAGCATATTCTTAATTTGTACACTTTGTTTCCTGTCCGACAAGTATGACGTAAACCAAGTTAACGCATGATTTGAACAACCGTACACCTTGAGCTTATTAAGTAGGATGGCATGATTTACTGTATCAAAAGCTTAGCTAAGGCCTATAAGTATAATTCCAGTATATAACCCTTTATCAATATTTTCTAACCACGTATCGACCATATTTATCAAGGCGGTTTCACAGGAATGTGCAGGTCTAAGGCCTGCTTGGTTATCACACAAAAGTTAATGTTTGTTTAGATCCTCATACAAAACTTTATGAAATGCTCTTTCAATTATTTTTTACACTATTGGAAGGACAGAGATGGGTCTATAGTTACAAATATCATGTACATCACCCTTTTTAATATTGGAGTAACCTTGGCGTGTTTCCATTCTTGTGGAAAACCCCTTCTTTGAGTGATAGATTGATAATATAAGTAAGACTACTAAAAATTACAGGTAAAGCAGTTTACAGAACCTTGCATCCTATTTCATCAAGGCCTGTTGATTTACCAGGTGACATGGATAATACTTCTTTCATTACAAACTCCTCAGAGACATGAGGTAAGAAGAACATTTGAGATGGACCACTTGGAAGCATAAAATCTAAATGTACATGTTCATCATCATGATTTACAATATCTAAAGCAATCTTACCAAAATAGTCGTTAAAAGCATTGGCTATATCATTACTTGACTCAAATGTTTCTGTACCATAATTTATATTGGCCGGTAGTGATTTTTTATTTGTCGGGATTAACAGTTAATAGTATATATATATATATATATATATAAATATATATATATATATATATATATATATATTTATATAATAGGATATAGGAAATTAGGTTATTCATCCTGATGACATTTTTTTCTATCTACGGGAATCCTTCAAACAAGTTCTAGTCTAGGGTAGGACTAAAACTGCGCGGCTACCCCTCCTCCGGCTCTGGCTGCCCCACACCCTCCCATTTCTCGTACTTTTTTGCAGTCAACACTGATGAGTTAATTTCCCTAATTTTACTTGCCGTGTATGAATGTAGGACCTATTTTCTATTTAAGCTTATAGTAGCTTATGCCAAGGTGGTTTTCTCCTCAAAGAAGTATTACTGAATTACCATTGAGTTTGCTCAGAATAACAACTCAAATGGGAAGACTACCAGCTGCATCATAGATATCAATTCAAATATTATCTGTGGATTTAAAATGAAGATTAGGGGCATTCATTTTAGTGCAGTGGATCATTTGGTCATGTTGACATTCTTTTACTGCATATTTTTTTTAAAACGACCAATGAATATGATGTTCCTTCTGTAAGGTTTAAGAAAGTTAAGATGTTTTAAACTGAAAGTAACTATTATGGTTCAGCATTTTAGTACTGCCTTTAGTATACAAGCAAAATTCTCGCTGATAACCGACCGATGTATAAGCACATGAGTTGCTGAGTTGCTGTGGTGAAATATTGTCGTTAAAGTCTGAAATAGCACAACAGTCTGCATGCTGTGATAACTTTATTTTTTGCAACCGAACCCGCCTTAATGCATAGCGACAGTCCCTGGAAAAGTAAATAAAACATACCCCTGCTCCACAGTTCAGTGTTGACTCAAAAAAAGTAAAAAAGCAAAAGCTGTCAAAGGTGGAACTGGGCAAAACATTGAAAAGAGGAGAGGGACTGATGTTTGGAGAATTGAGAGAATGACAGTTTTTATAATTCTAGTTCTTTTGTTTTGTCACAAATTGTAAGAAAGATATGTTGAACAGGGGGAGCGTTAGAATGTTTTTCTTCTAAAATCAGTTTGTTTATGGGCTAAACACACCTGTGTTTACAATAAATCCGGTACAGACTCTTCCTTCCTTAGCGTTGTAGTTAATTACAAGGGTTTTCCTGGTAATATCTACAATGGTGTCTTGGGAAGAGTCCCACAAAGCATGGGGATTTCTTATTGCCTCAGTGAGTATTGATACTTAATGCATTATTATTTCCTTTCCTTGTCTTTTTTCTGAAGCCATGGAAAAAGAGTTTATGCAACATTCTTTTGAGTTTACTTGGCCAAGCCAGTACTACACTGCGAGGACTCTTTATATTTGTAACAATTAACATTTTAATTTTTTTACCATGTACAACCATTATTATGGTCATCTAATTTGTAAGATGAGTTAATCAAAACCAGTCCTTCATTTCCCAGTGAAAAATGGGGCGATTTTGGAAGATTTTGGACGACGTTTTTTCGTCTTTCACTTTCGTCCCACGCCGTATGGAAGATATGAGTAATTGCGCAATCAGCCTACTTTTCACCTTAAAATGAATTGAATTCTACTTCAATTATCCCCGCTTACGGTTGAGGAACAAACTTAGTTGCTTCTTTTACACTACGGAGAAACCTTGAGGCTATTGTGGATCCTATTCAATAATAGAATAGTCTACGTAGCAATGCTGTAATGTATAACTGTCCTTAAAGATTTTTAACAGCATGACGATTTTGGGAGATTGTGGACAAAATCATCCAAAAGCAGTAATTTATGTCCCATTTTTCACTGGGTTCGTTGTGTCGTTTCTAAAACGTTTCGTATTTTGTTTTAATTTTTCAACAGTTACGTGTCCATACATTCAGTTTTCATACGGAAGTGTTACTTACCAACAGAATGGGCCATTTACATCAAACAGAGGGCACACTGCTACAGCACGTTTTAGCTGTATCGAAGGCTACAGGCTGGAAGGCCACACCATTTCTTGCAACAACGGAACTTGGAATGATACCATTCCAACATGTGAAGAGGGTAATAGAGATATGAACTGTTGAAGTTAATAACGTATATTACCTTGCCTTACGCAGAGGATGGAGGGTCAGCAAGGGCCGCTGCGCCTTCCAACACCCCTCAAAAACATTTAAAAGTAATTGTCTATCACCTCTATTTGTGTGAATTTTACAAAAGAAGATTGTTTAGATGTCCTTTGTAAAACACGGAAAGTGCCATTTCCAGCAATATGGGGCAGGCCCGTAATAAACGGGAGGAAACAAAGTGGTAACCACCCACTTGAGGATATCTTTCATAATTCTTAAATCATTCTACTACAAGCCGTTTTGTTATGTCAACCTCAATTCTTCCCCTTTACAAAAATTTGCCTATGCGTTTCACATGGGAAATTTTTGGTAAAGTTTTCTTGGTATACTATGCTCCATGTTGGCAAACTCCTTAGATAATGCCCCCACCCCGCATGCAAATTAAAATTCCTGCACATGACTATAAAAGTTAGGTTACAAAAGAAACCAAGTAAAAATGTCTTGTGGACCACAGTAGTGAACTTTCAATCTATATAATAGACTCGGTGCATAACCTTTGCAATAATATTTATCTTGTGAAATGGCAAACAAATCCGAAGTATGTAAAGATTAAAAATTCCCGAAAGTTCAGGGGATTGCATTATCTCCATCTTAAAAAGAAAAAAAAGGGTGTAATTCATCATATGGCTGTATAATTGTTTTTGCTGTAGAGCCTTGTTCTGTGGCCTCTTTAGAGCGGTATAATATGGCTGTTGAGTACGAAGTTCCTCTAGGTTCGAACGAAATTACAGCAGGCTTTAAACCAGCTGGCACAACTGCAAATTTTATTTGTAGACAATATGGATTTCAGGCAAGTCATACGAAGAGATGTGAGCGGGGAAGATGGAGAGGATCCGATCCTGTATGTTTAAGAAGTAAGTATTTATTGTGTTATCTTTATAGCTTACAAATTTGGGTAATAGATTTTATATTCAGTAATAAATACTTAAGCTAATGACTTTTGCAACTCCATAGATATTTTAATAGTATTTTACTTCAGTTTGGGTCATATGGTGCATCCCAATACTGGTAACAACGCCTTAACACAATTGAGTGTTCCGCACGAGGTACAAATCGCCGTTTTCTGTTACATCACAATCACAACATAGCCTGTTATACTTCACATAATGTCAAGGTTTCTCTAAAACTATCGATTTGAATCAAAAAGAATGAGCAAAGATGTTGGATTGCTAATTTCAGGCTGTCTGAATAATTCCATACGTGATTGTGGATCATATGTGTTGCAGCAAAATTATGTTTCACCTCATTTTCCCAAGGTATGTGGAAGCTCTATAGATACAACAAGTTTCGTCTCAATAACGTTTGCACAGAATTTGATTTTCATCTTACATCTCATATGTTTTGTTGCGACGACATAGGCATTTTTCTGTAACTTTAATGTACGGTAAACCGACATAATTGCATTTCGGTAAAGACGGACGCAGAGAAAAGTAGCTCATTTGTTCGCAAAATTGAGCACTTTATTGAGACTTGTCATTTGGACACTTTATTTGTTTCTGTACATGTGTTGGTATATATATATATATATATATATATATATATATATATATATATATATATATATATATATATATATATATATATATATTTATATATATATATATATATAACAAATAATAAAACACATTCCAAAGATGACAAGATAAGAGCACAGATACGATAAAAACAGCGTATATTTCGGACACTCCTGTGTCCGTTAAGTTTTGAAAAATGCTGTGATTTCTCACTTTCCATTTTGCGCTGAGAAAGGACACAGGAGTGTCCGAAATATACGCTGTTTTTATCGTATCTGTGCTCTTATCATGTCATCTTTGTAATGTGTTTTATTATTTGTTATATTACTTGGAGCATACGTGGCTTTTTCTCATATAATATATATATATATATATATATATATATATGGCAATTAGTCCAAGAAGGAACATCACCCGAGACATAATGAATATAAACCTTCAGTGAAATATCAGAATACAAATATATTTGTATTCTGATATTTCACTGAAGGTTTATATATATATATATATATATATATATATATATATATATATATATATATATATATATATATATATATATATAACGCTAATTCCCACCTTAAGGGGAAATTGTTATATCTGCTTATACATAGGGCGAAAAAAAGATAATAAAATACATAAGAAATAAATTCGCCCTAACGTCTAAAAATATAATTAACGTTATTTCAATGGCCAGCCATCCGTTCGTGTTAACAGCTAGGTGTCCGTAAATTTGACAACTTTGAAGTAATGGCATCTAGTTTGTAAATCTAAGAGGGCGCCCTTGTAAGTTTACGTATTCCTATAGAAAAGTGTGTGGAAACGTTAAGGCGAAACTTATATTTCACCCGAAAATTTTTTTCCCCTTAAGGTCGACTTTTCAACAACAACTTTCCCCCTAAGTGCCGAATTAGAGAAATATATATATATATATATATATATATATATATATATATATATATAGAGAGTCGAAATGCTGCGGAGCACTGTAGTAGTATGTAGGTCGATAAAGGTTGTAAAAAGTGCTAAAAGTTTGCGGAAAATTCCACGACGTTTCGAGTATAGACTCTTCATCAGGTGGCAAAGAAATGCAACTGAACAACAAAGAAGTAGAAACAGAGAAGAAACACATTGAAGAAAGGCACGGACAACCGGTCGTACAGAGTCAACACGGTGTAAAAATGCGAAGGCTGCATAAAACTGGTAAAAAATAAAGAAAAGGGGAACAAGTTAAAAAAGGTCCATTCTAATGTTAAGACCGTGTGGGGAGAGGGTCCCGAGCTTCATGATAAGCCGGTTTTCGGCGGTCTGACGATCACGGTCAGAACCTCTGCACATTAAGGCTGCGGTGACGGCCAAGTCTTTAATTGAGCACGGAAATGGTGGGTTGAAATGTGTGGCGACCGGATAACCTTGAAGGTTCTGTTTGATGGACCTGAGGTGTTCAGTGATTCGGTCAGCCAGCCGACGTTTGGTCTCTCCCACATACAGGCAATTGCAACGTCCACAAACTAAAATGTAAACCAAATTTGTGGAAGTGCAGGTCCACAAATTTACCTGCACTTCAGATAGACAGAGATAGGTAGACACACAGATATATATATATATATATATATATATATATATATATATATATATATATATATATATATATATATATATATATATATATATATATAGCAGGAATGAAAAAGTACATTCAACGAATTCAAACAAAGAACTCCCAGCACAAGAACCCAGGCTGGACGCAAAGATGCCTCACTTATGATAACATGAAAAGTATAACGAAAAAACTAGAAACACAACTTGTGCTGCACCAATTTGAATTGAAGTCGTCTCGAGTCTCGATCATTTGACCTTCAGTTGACATATTTACAATGTACTAGTATACCGGGTTAACTATAAAGCAAAGAAGCATGTGTGATTTGTTTCATTCCTTTTGTTGAGGCCAAACGGGGATATGGTGCGTAATTGGGCAGTCCGGTAGATTTCACGGATGAGGAGTTTCCTATTGATTTGTTCAGTGTAAGTGATACGTTCGAAAGGGAAAAACATAAATTCGGTCATTTCATGGTAATTTTGATTAAGGTAAGTAGCTACAACACAGGTTTTCTAATTAGTTTGCATATGATTGCCACACTGGACCTACAATTCAGTAGAAGTTGAACCAAGATAATCAGTATTATATTTCTTACAAGTGATAAGATAAACAACCGTGGTAAACGTGATCGGTTGTTTGATGCGATAAGACCGGCCAGTGGCAGTGCAGTAAACAAACGCGAGTTGTACGAAAACTGGTGGCAAGGATCGCACTTGTTAGAACAAGTGAAATAACCTGGGAATACATTTTCTGCAGGAATATACCTACTTCTGAATTTAGAGGAAACCACTGAGGGAGCATTTTGACGGGGGATTGAAATGTGTGGCTGAAGGGAACCCTGGGAGGTTCTGTTTGATTAACCTCATGTGCTCAGTGACTTGGTCAGCAAGACGAAGTTTTTCCTCCCACTTTTATAGGTGCTCAATCACCGAGCACCTGAAGTCAGTCAAACAGAACCTCCCTGCAGCCACAAACTTGGTTTCGGCGGCCGCCTAGTGTCGAGGTTCCGATCATGATCGCCTGGCTGCCAAAAACCGTCTCATCATGAAACTTGGAACTCTGTCCCCACATGGTCTGAACGTTAGACTTGAACTATTATATATATATATACATATATAACTATATGTATCTAAATATAGAAACTGAAGATTGAAGGGAAGCGGATTCAGTCGCCTAATGTTTAAATCTGTGGAATATGCGTCTAACATTGGCAACCTTTGCCTAGGTAAGAAAGACGATACCACCAAATGATGAAAAACTGAGGTCCGAGCTGGGTTTGAACCAACGACCTACTGCTAAACGTGCATTAGCTCTACCAACTGAGCTATCGGAACTCTGCTGGAAGAACTGGTCAATTTAATTCAAATACCAGACGGGTCAGTTTTCAATCATTACGTTACTTGTAAACTCCGCCCAGCTTGTATAAATACGGAAGTGTAGATGTGACGTCACATCTACACTTCCGCATTTATACAAGTTGGGCGGAGCTTTCAGGAATCATTCGAATTTTCGGCAATACAGTGCCTTCCTCAAGAATACAACACAAATTGACAAGTAAAAGCTACGTCCCAACTCTCTACACAAATAGGGATACAAAGCAAGGTGCAAACAGAAGAACAGAAAATTACTAGACCGAAACTAAATCCGCTACCAATGGTATACAAAAGAGCTGTTGTGGTAGTAATTGAATACCTAGATAAGGAGAAAGCTGAAACCAAAAGCGTAAACAAGAAAAATACTAAACATGCATTATACAGCCCATGAGGCCCTTTTCCTTGGTTTTCTGTTTTGCCTGTCAAAACCACCACTCGTATTTAGGCCATCCGGCCAAATTGTACCAAGTTTGCTCCACATCCATAATCTTTCAAATGAAGCACGTTTCCTGCGAGCATTATATATAAGGAATTTCCTCGTAATATCGATCATTTGACGAGGGAGAATAAATAGGAGGTGCCATGGTTTGCAAAATTACTAACTTAAATTCAATAAATGAATGTTCCGACAGGTATGAGTACAACCTAAAACATACATGGATGAAATCATTAACCTCTCCCCATTCCCTCTTCTAACTCTATTCCTAAGGGTACTACGATTGCTTGTCATACCGTCTTTAAGAATTGTAGTCATACATACATACATACTGCATCCCACACTTAGGACAGAAAATGCAGTACACCACCCAAGTAGCCGTACAATTGACATTAGCAGCCTTGACTTCAAAAACTCTACCATTGGATTTACTGTTCACCTTATAAGTGTTAACAAGACTCTGGCATAATATACAGTTCTTGTTACAGGTCTTGCTGGGGCCGAAATTTGGACCCTTAGAGTTAACTTTTGCCCTCACCAGTAAACGACCCAAACTAGGAGGCTGACTAAACGATAATAATGGTCTATGGAGCACAGCCTCCTTCATAGTAGAATAAAGATGCACTAGCGACTGGTGTCGGGTAAGTATTTGCTGGATATCTGGTAACCGCGGGTGGTATTCAACAACAAGAGGTACGCGATGTGAGAGCGCCCCCCCTTTTTCGGCAGTCTTCGGGCGTTCTTTAAAGTGGCTATGCCACGTGTAAAATTAAGGGTTTAAACCCTTTGGTATCTTTAGGAATACGTTTTCTACAACGAAAATCAACCATTCTGTTTGTTTACAACTTGTTTATCTGCTTGAAAATTGAGAAAAAATACACCCTCTTCCAGCCTTGAAAAAGTAGTCTTCCCAAAACTTTCAAAATCTTGTTACGTCATGTGACGTCACTTTAGGAACTGCTCGTTGATTGCCGTAGTATCCAATGCGTTCCATTGTATCGGGTACCAAGGTCGAAACAATGTAAAACCTGCGTGAAAAGTTGTAAATTTTGGAATTGTTATCCCTTTCCTTGTGCTCATACCAGTTGTTTTAGTCAATTAAATGCATTTCAGGCAGGTTTTTCGTCTTGGTGTCATGATAAGTAGCTGCATGTACAAACATTCACAACGCAACAGCTTAAGGTACAGCATAGAAGTACTACTTCCATGGGTACAGTACACAACATACCTGATACTTCACAATGCCGTATCACCAGCACTGTTTTGGAGTAGGTACCATGTGAAATCAAGTTTAATACTTTCTATGGAATGGCGGATCTGAGCCAGCACCGTCCTGTTTCAGGTTGTAGAGAAAGTGGTTCTTCATCGGACCAGGGAGTTGCCGTCTTATTTCAACTCACTGATCGGACAGGAATGTTGGACTGTCGGTAAAGTGAGTTTCTTGGATTTGAAATCAGAAAGGCATTGTTATATGAAAATGACTCTGATTTCCATATTTTTGCCTAAACGAAACTTTTCTAAAGGAGACTTATATGGATTATGAGGTAAACATTCCCGGATATAATATATTTCGTAGGGACAAGAAGGGAAAGCAAGGAGGAGGCGTAGCCGTTTACGTCAAAAGCAGTGTACCTTGTGTTAGAAGGAATGATTATGAAAAAGACGACATTGAATCCCAATGGATAAAATTCCTCTACGTAATATAAAAAAAAAGTTCTTTTGTGCGTTCTGTATCGACCGTCTGACTTTAAAACTGAATGGTCAAATATATTCCTTGAAATGATGACTAACCCATGCAACTCAAATTTAGATATTATAGTTATTGGGGATTTTAACCTCAATCTGCCCAATGGTGAGAACAAGAAATGGTTACCTGACGATGAGTCTCTTGGACTAACACAAGTAGTCAAATTTCCAACCCGTAACACCGAATGTACTTCTACGATAATAGACCACGTTTATATTACTAACGGGAGACGCATTGTTAACTTAACAGTTTCCGACATAACGATTAGCGACCACCTCCCAATTTTCTATACTTGGAAGCATTCTAGCATGAAAATCAAGACAAATGCACAAAAATCAATTGAATACAGAAATATTAATAAAATAGAGTCAGGAAAAGGTTCCAACCTGACTGGTTAACAGGAGCTGAGTAGCCGCCAAAGTAGAATAAATTCTCGGACCCGCCGACTTCGTTACGTCACATCCGGTTATGCTTCTTGGTTTATCGATTCGATCCGATACCGATACTTATCAAAGCCATGCATGCAGTGTGTATGGTGTAACAGTACACTTGTTACTGCCGTTAACAGTACTAACGTTAGCCTAACTTAGTCTAGCGTTAGGGCCTAGGCCTACCACGATGAACAAACTCATTGATCGAAAAAAGTTTCAATACCTGCAAAATCCACAATGTTGTTCATGAACCTCCTGCAGATGATGCACGAATTAGGCGTGTTACTTGCCACTAGTAACGCTAATATACTACATACGTACGTACGTTGTGAGTTGGGTGCACGCATTAGGAGTAATATTTTTAAAATTAGCCCCGCACAGACGGTAATCATCTCGTTTGGTATGATGTATTTATTCTGGAAGTACGCCGTAACTCAGCTATTTAATAGTGAAATTACTGAGGCAATAAGACAGAGAAAAAAGGCAAAATTTTCTGAGCCCAGTATGTATCGATAGGCCAGGAAAAAAGTAACCAGACTTTAAAGGAATGCAAAACGGATTTTTTTTCATGACGCAACAACCAAGAATAAGGGCAATTCCAGAGCAACTTGGCATCTTCTACGGAATGTTCAATCAAATAATACAAATATAAAAAATCAACAGTCACCAAACCTTGTAATAGTACAAGGAAATTGAAGGCGCCGAGGAGTTTACAAATGCTTTCAATGACTTCTTTACATCGGTTTCGGCTAAATACGTGACACCTAATAATGTCTTCCATGACCTTGATTTAACTGCATTGAAGCAAAACGTTTCTAGGAATGTAACAAATGAAAAATTCTTTGACATCCCGGAAGTCTCGCAACACATTGTATTAAAGTTCTTGAGATTGCTGGACTAACGGGCCTTGATAATATTAGTGCTCACCTTTTGAAAAGTAGTGCGGATGCTATTGCTGCGAGTATAACAAGTATCATAAATTTAAGTATCAAATATAAGGTTTTCCCTAAAAGTTGGAAACAAGCTAGAGTTACACGAATTTTTAAAAGTGGATCTGCTCTTGATGTTTCAAACTATCGACCGATATCCACATTACCAGTACTATCAAAAATTTAGAGAAACATGTGTATGATACATTACTTAGTTATTTGAATGAATTTAATCTGCTTAAAGTGGCCCAGTCAGGATTTAGGAAAAGATATTCCCGTGAGACTGCCCTTTTAAAAATTACGGATAAATGGATGGAAGCAATTGATTCAGGGTTCCGTGTGGGTACTGCTTTCCTGGATTTGAGAAAGGCTTTAGACCTAGTTAACCATGACGTGTTGATTCAAAAGTTAT
Source organism: Holothuria leucospilota (assembly GCA_029531755.1). Classification (NCBI taxonomy): domain Eukaryota; kingdom Metazoa; phylum Echinodermata; class Holothuroidea; order Aspidochirotida; family Holothuriidae; genus Holothuria; species Holothuria leucospilota. The sequence goes on along the minus strand of CM055967.1, from coordinate 2,509,807 downwards.
GTATTTATGGTATATCAGGAAGTCCCTTGCAGTGGTTTATGTGATATATGTCAGAGAGAACCCAACGCTGTCAAATAAATGGCGTTCTCTCAAATCCTCAGAAGGTTGTATGTGGAGTACCACAGGGTTCGATTCTAGGACCATTGTTATTTATAATATACATTAATGATATAGGTCTCTCGCTAAGACATTGCATGTACGACATGTATGCTGATGATACCACCTTTTACGTAGTGGGTAGATATATAAATGATATCAATGAAAAATTAACTACTGACATGTGTGCTATAAGTAAATGGTGTGAGGTAAACAAAATGGTTATGAACACACGTAAAGGTAAAACCATGTTGCTAGGATCACACCAGAGGCGGTCAAAGTTCATAGAAAATTGAACACTAGCCTATCTGTTGAGGTAAATGGTTGCTTACTTGAAAATGTTGAATCTGAAAAACTTCTAGGTGTATATATAGATCCAACGCTATCATGGAATCCTCTCATTAATTATGTTTATTCATTGATCAGTAGCAGGATAGCTCTGTTAAGGAGAATTAAACCTTTCATTGATAAAGATACATGTATACTATACTATACTATACAGGTTACATCCTACCAATTTTAGATTATTGTAGTGCTATATGGGAGAACTATAGTAAGGGAAATATAGAAAAAGTAATTTGTCTCCAAAAACAAGCAGCGAAGGCAATTTTTAATGATGTGCACAACCTGCAAAATTCTCATCATTTTCTTGATGCATTGAAATGGCAAAAAATGGACAGGCGTATTCAAGAAAAGCGATTAACAATTTTATACAAATGCCTGAATGCACTGGCACCTGATTATTACGTATTACAGCAGTCCGAACCCGAACAGTACACTGCCGAGTTTTTTCGTTGTTCGGTTATGAATTAAGAGTATTTGTAATTAGTAATAGCCTACAGCAGCTCCCAAAATATAACAGACCGAAACCTCTCTCCAAACAGACAGAATAAAGTTCAAATTCAAGAAATACCGCGAATTACAATCCTTATTATCCCTCAACCGTATGTATAGGCAATGCTGTACGCCAGGTTTCGGTATACGGAGGCTGGTGTTCCTAAAATGATGTCATTATTGTTTTGGCTTGAAATCTTATTTTCAACAGTTATTTTTGGTGCAATTTTTTGAAACATTAATTTCTTTTTAATGTTCAAGGCTGTAAGGGTGATGAAAACAGTTTTGGAAAGAGCTTTTTTGTGTACTTTAGGCCAAAATAGTCTCCCGTTACTCCAATTTACGTGTCATGGCCACTTTAAGTACCCCATTAATAGCATAGTCCACGATTTATCAAGGCAGCTGCAAGTTCTGCAGCTGTATATAATATGTATATAACACTTGTCCTAAACGTTAGGGGAAGTTACGGTACCGCGATTTCGTTAAGGGGAAAATGAAAAAATAAAATACATAAGCATATATTTCCCACCTTGGGTCTTTGAGACATAATCAACGTTATTTCAATGGCCCGCCATCTTACGTATTAACATATACGTGTCCGTAAATTCGTCACATCGAAGTAATTGTATACAGATTGTGTGGTTGAAAGGACATTGCTATGTAGTTATCTATTTCCATTTCAAAAGTGTGTAAAAACGTTAAGGGGAAACGACATTTCTCCCTGTTTTCGATTTCCCCCTAATGCAGGTTTTTTCACACGATTTTTCCCCCAAGGTGAAAATTAGGCAAATATATATCTGTAATAATATACCTACCCACCGACCGACCGACCGACCGATCGACCGAGCGACCGACGTACCTACCTACCAACCTGCCTGCCTGCCGGCCTGCCTACCTACCTCCCTTCCTACCTACCTACCTACCTTACATACATAAACAAACAAGAACAAAGAAGAGGCCATTCTCATAGTTTACAAACAAGAATAGACATTCAAAAAATGACTTTTTTTTTGAAATTGTCGGTCCCCCGGGACCTTCTTTAACAATGACTAGACTGCAAGTGCGAAATTTAAAGTTCAATGTACAAGAAAACATACTATTGAACTTAGCAAGCATATACTTAGCGATAAAAGTCTAACAGTATATGTTTGCTAACTTTAATAGTATGTTGCCTTGCACACTGAACTCTATATTTCACACTTGCAGTCTAGTCATTGCTGAAGAAGGTCCCAGGGGAACCGAAAATTTCAATAGAATTTTTTTTTTTGAATCTGTGTTCTTGTTTGTCAATTATGAGACTGGTTTTTCTTTGTTCTTGTTTGTACTCTTTTAACTGGAATACTCGTGTATCTAACTAACTATATATATATATATATATATATATATATATATATATATATATATATATATATATATATATATATATATAAAGAAGGTCGAAGTTAGGTAGATCGAACGTGGAATAAGTAGGTCGAAAGTTGTGTTTGGTGTTCGATCATGTTCGATCATGATCGAACACCAGACACAACTTTCGGCTTATGATTATTAAACCTAAGACGGAATTTAGAGCCGGTTTCACCGACATAATTACCTCTATCACATCGTGTGCAAACCAACCCCCAATTAATCTGCCTGCCTAGCTTTTGCTTGTGAATCTTTCTTATTGCTAGCCTTTTCTCAGTCTTTGTCGTTATACGCTTATGAAGAACACAGGTGTGTTCGAAAATTTCGTATCACTGTATATTGTACATATTTGCTATATATTTGCAATAGATCGAATACGTGCTTCAAAATGTCAACCGGCCTGTTGGCCTTCTTAACGTCTACTGTATATATATAAATATATGCATATATATATATATATATATATATACATATATCTGTGTGTATATATATATATATATATATATATATATATATAAATATATATATATATATATATATATATATATATATATATATATATATATATATATATATATATATAGAAAGGGTATAACTAGGGTACTACAAGACAGCTTTACGATACTGCTTCGTAAGGGCCCAGTTTAGTAGGTCCACACTCTTCAGAAGCCTGATGCAGAAAGGCGTCAACAAAGTTTAGCGTTGGCTTGTGCGTGCTCGTTTTTGAACCAGACTGTGAATGATGCACTCCTTTAAAAAAACGAACACGACGAATTCGAGCGAACAAAGATACATTACTTATTGGAATATTTACACAGCACATGTTTTTATATGTCTGCAAGAACTTATTATTTTACTTCTTTTGCTTAAGGTGTCTAAAGAAGGTTTGTGTATGATGAAGAGAAGAATTAAATGAGGAAAGAATACCACCGCCTAGACCTGTGACTTGTAACTCCCTATACAGTGGACCACGCCCTTAACTTTTGGGCTTATTTATATGCAATGCAATTTCTGTACCGTATTTCCCTATTTTTACAACTGTGGTCATGAAGCCTACAGATTTAAGTTAATGAAAACTTCTTGTATAAAATTAAATCTAGGTACCTTCATATTTCTTTTACTTGGTTTTGATATTAAGCTTGTGAATGATGTAGGCTAAGTTTTAGCTTACCCTATGCCAGGGTAGTTACGTTTTAGGAAATCAAATGTTCAGCTGCCCTGACCACTCTCTAACTCTTTCCAAGTCTTGGTAAAGCTCACAAAGCTTTGTCAACGTTTGTCCGTCAATTTTGTTAGTTTTCTTTTGACTTTTAGCTAACATAAAAGATTTGTATCCATCCCTATTCAGCGGTACAATGCAATGCACCAATTTGTATACGGTTCTACCGTCACATATCTTGCGCATGGAGACTTTGTAACATTAGCATGCATATGCAGTACATGAATGGGAAAAACGCTACTGTTTTGAGGGAGGTTAAAGGCCATCTAATGTCACTAGAGGTTGCGCCCTATAAATGTTGCAAACATGATAACATCTGAATGCGACAAACTTGCAAATATTTTATTCTTTGTATGTGCATGTCGTAAATTGACTTGGAGAACCTTAGTTTTTAAAGATGTCTATGGTCACTTTAAGTCAGCAAAGTTCAAAATAAGAAAAATATGTGAAAGGATATCTTTGTAAATGTTTGCTATTTTTGAGGATAAGAAAGTTGCTGCCCTTGTGATGGAGTAAATTAAAGCTCATTTGAAATCACCAGAGTCTCAATTAATTGTAATTCAAATATCTTTAGAGAGGAATCACAGTTACCTGTCTCGCTTGAGAGAACACATTTACTTGGTGGACCTGGGTGACGTGTTCGGTACATACATGTTCATAGCTGGACCAGATTCTTGTAACAGCCAAAGCCTTGTGGAAGGAGTTCAGCAGAAACTCAGCGCAATTTTGCAATATTGTTACCATATTTAATTTACTATAACAGCACATTCGACGGATTCATATTGAATTTCTCGTTCACTGTAATTTCAGTTCCATGTGATGATGAAAGGTTGGAGAACGGTTTGGTCATGTATACACTAGACGGTGTCGTTTTACAGGAGCCAGTACACGATGTGATGAGGAGTTATATTTGCGAAGCTGGCTATGAAGTTGATGACGCCGAACCATCCCAATGCGACGCTGGAATTTGGACAAGGAGACTCCCGGTCTGCAATGAAAGTATGTACAATGAATTTTTTATGCAAGACCGAGAGTCGATTATTTTTTGCTCTTAAGATTTACTTGTTGTGGCAAAATCAAGACTGCTTTCCTCCGAGGCTTTTATGGTGTGAGTTATTACACTGAGAGTCCTGTATCATGTTATGCAGTTAAGATTCCATCTCCCTTGTGCTTCGAGAAAAATCCAAAATCATGTCTTTGTGGCACAATTTTGAAGGTAGTACATTTCAGTTACAAACTAATTATGGAAAACTTTACCCCCTTTCCTAAAATTTATCTATAATGGTGATTATTTCTGTTTATGGCTGGCATTACTGGAGATGCTTAAATTTGGTTCAGAAAAGAAAATTCAAGTTACAATTCAAGATGTTTTGTTACCCCGGTTGAAACTGAAATAAATGCTACGTATAGCTGATTCATTAAGACGTTACGTTGCTTGAACGAGAAAAAGAATGCACGCTTTCACATATGTTGTATGTTAACAGTGTCCCTCTTATGTAAGTTAACTGGTGTTGTCCAATACTACCTTCACTCAACACTGTCATTTTCATCGTGTTTCTGATGTAATTACGTTTGGCAGACTTAACAGCTGTTTCAGCAGTACAATATTCCTCCGTTAGTTCCTATACAGTCCTTTAGAGTAAGTAGTTCGATGACCTTTTGTCAGTATTTGTCCATATTGCTCAAAAGTCAATTTTATATTTATTCAAGCTCTTAACTCACGGTACAGTTACGATGGCATTAAATACTCTACCAAGGCACAAGTACTTGTTTTTTTTTTTTAAAAAAATAATGCTACTATGGTTCCCGATTAAATGTCCCATTTTTACTTTATATTTCATATTGATCAAATGTCGATTTGATGTTCATTAAAGGTTTCCAGTGGTTTGAATTGCGGTGAGCAGTCAAAATGTAAAGAGAATACTAAAACATTGAACGGCGTCCGTCCGTGCATTAATCTTCTAAATTCCTGCAGGGAGTTTAAGTTAAATGTATGGAAGCTGATTATTTAGCAGCAGAAGAAGTGAACTTTGTTACAACCGATAAAGTAAAAATCAACCGATAATGTAAAAACGAACGATAATGTAAAAAAAATTACCGATAATGTAAAAAACAACCGATTATGTAAAAAAAATTTACCGATAATGTAAAAAAGTTCGTCTACCGATAATGTAAAAAAAAAATACCGATAATGTAAAAACTGTTCTAAGGACGTTTTCATATGGAATTGGAAACGTGGAATTTTATCAAAAAAGCCATACGTTAATTCAGAAAGGTCGTAGGTCATACCCCAGGGGAAGGGGCTCTCACACCTATTTCACAGCGCCCTCTTGCAGGTATATTTTCCTTATAAAGGAACACTGAAAGACAGCAGAAGAATTAAAGCTCACTTTTTTCTCAATTTTCTAGGCCAATACATAATGCTATCGTATTTCTCCTTCATATACTTAAAGCGCCCTCACTCCTCTGTTGTTCCGCAAGCTCACCAGAAAGAACATATCTACGAAAAAAAATATCATGAAAGGACTGCAACGTATTTTATTACATAAAGGTGGGTCATATTGATGGCACAGCTTATTTGTATAGGTCTATGACTCAATAGAGGGAGCCCTCTAATAAAGCCAGATATTTCAAAAACTAAAGGAATGAAAATTATATTTTTGAAATGAGCATGTACGAAATCCCAGGAGTGTTATTATCGTTATTCTGAAGTTGAAGGAAGGATATCCCTCTCACCCATTCCCCACCCCAGGAGAAGAAGGGGATGAAATCGAAGCTACTCACGCCTGATAAGATTTGCGTCCTAGAGGTTATCGACCACGCTGATCGCAGATCCGAAGTCAGTCATCCCGTCTCTCGGTCGAAGTGGACTGTGCCGAAGTGGACTGTGGCCGTTAAAAGGCCGACTTTTAGGGTCAGTGTCCCCAAGAGCAGATTTAGGCATTTCAAAACACCCAGTTTTCATACTAGATGGTTACTAAGTAAAATTTAGGAATACGATTCCGACTGCACTTGTTAAATGTGGAGTAAATGTTTTCCTTCCATATATCACCCTTGAGGGTTGTTAGGGTGTGCCCCTCTTACTAGATACAGGGCGCATTCAAAGCTGAAAACGCATGTTTGCCATGGAATGGTAACATTAATCCAGAACCACCCAGCCTCCCAAACGCCTTCCCTATGTTATACAGGGCACATAGGCCTATCACCTTTCGAGTTTTAAGGGGTAAATTAAGGGTTGGTTAGAGAGAGGCACCTTCCCCGGGGGCAAAGCGAAGCACGGCCTCAAAATTAGTGTTAGTATATATGGAAAAAAAGCGTTTTTTCAACTTAATGCATACAGCGTAGCTAGTAGGAGAAAGAACAGGCTTGTGACTCACAGGAACGGTAGGCCAATGTAGTGCATGGCCTTTTGACGGGAATCCCATTCCCGCTATCGTCTCAGAGATAGGAGCCTTCTCCGGACGTAAGGCGCAACTCGGGCACGTATTAGTGAAGCCATATATGGAAGGAAAAACTTTCACTCCACATTTAACAAATGTAATCGAAATCATATTCCTAAATTTTAATTAGTAACCACCTAGTATGAAAACTGGGTGTTTTGGAATGCCTAAAATCTGCTCTTGGGATAACTTACCCTAAAACTGGCTTTTTTACGGCCCGCACATCCCACTAAGACCGAGAGACGGGATAACTGACTTCGGATCTGTGATCAGCGTGGTCGATAACCTCTAGGACGCAATTCTTATCAAACGTGAGTAGCTTCGATTTCATCCCCTTCTTCCCCTGGGGTGGAGAATGGGTGAGAGGATGACCTTCCTTCAACGATAATAACACTCCTGGGATTTCGTACATGCTCATTTCAAAAATATAATTTTCATTCCTTTAGTATTTGAAATATCTGGCTTTATTAGAGGGCTCCCTCTATTGAGTCATAGACCTATACAAATAAGCTGTGCCATCAATATGACCCACCTTTATGTAATAAAATATGTTGCAGTCCTTTCATGATATTTTTTATCGTAGATATGTTCTTTCTGGTGAGCTTGCGGAACAACAGAGGAGTGAGGGCGCTTTAAGTATATGAAGGAGAAATACGATAGCATTATGTATTGGCCTAGAAAATTGAGAAAAAGTGAGCTTTAATTCTTCTGCTGTCTTTCAATGTACCTTTATAAGGATAAGGAAAATATACCTGCAAGAGGGCGCTGTGAAATAGGTGTGAGAGCCCTTTCCCCTGGGGTATGACCTACGACCTTTCTGAATTAACGTATGACTTTTTTGATAAAATTCCACGTTTCCAATTCCATATGAAAACGTCCTTAGAACAGTTTTTACATTATCGGTAAATTTTTTTACATTATCGGTAGACGAACTTTTTTACATTATCGGTATTTTTTTTTCATTACCGGTTCAAAGGGTTTTTTACATTATTGGTAATTTTTTTTTACATTATCGGTTGTTTTTACATTATCGGTAATTTTTTTTTACATTATCGGTCGTTTTTACATTATCGGTTGATTTTTACATTATCGGTTGTAACAACCTTCTCCACGGAACATCCCTCATATGCAGTTTAACCAGTTCTATCCAATATTAGCTTTAATCATACACTTCCAATTAATGCTTTGGTGACCACTTTTCTGACTTTGAAATTTTCCATTAAAAGGACTATGTGTATTCCTATAAATCCTCAAAGTTATTTTTTATAAAGATACTAAGTTGATAATCCTTTGTCATTTGTTATACCTTCCCTAAAAAAGGAAAATGAAAGCAATCAAAATTGGTAATGTAAGATATTTATAATGAGCTGCATAGGTTTTAAACACAATTTTCCAAGACAGGAATAAGGAAACATTTGTCATACTTGTTATATAAATTGACCATATAAAAAGAAAGAACACAGATGCTATTATTTTTGGCATGGTCAAGGGTTTTTAGCTAAGATCTTTTGAACGAAGGTATTCACTTTTCCATATTAATCCAATGACGATTTTCTATTAATGTAAGCTATTGGATGATCTTGGACGTTATAAAAGTATAACTGTCCAGAAAATAATAAGTCAAATTGAAACCTCATTCGAGTGATCTAAAATAAAATCTCAAAATTGTTACCAGGTGCGATACACAAATTTGCAGATCCTCCATTAAACGTGTACCCAACTTTTGCTATACTTATAAAGCAATCATTTTGATTACCATTTTGTTTTCAGAACCATGTAACAAGAATGACCTATTAGTTGGAGTGTGGGATTGGGAAATACAATATGACACTTTACAAGGATGGAATGTGCCAGAAGGGCCCATGATGTCACCGAGAACCGTGGCTAGATTAAGATGCAATGCAACTGGCTATGAAACAATAGGGGGTAACAGAAGAACTTGCAGACGAGGAGGTTGGACCGGACAAAACCCGACGTGTGAAAGACGTATGTTTAGATGAAATGGCCTAATGTAACAAACCTAATCAAAGGCAATAGCATCTAAAAATGAAATTTCTTTACATTTAAAAGTAATTTACATCGTGGTTTGAAATAACTAACTTGAACAAAGGAAAGCTTTAATGCAATTAATTCGGAAAGGTCAATGTCCTGTAACAGAAATGAGTATAATATTTAACAAAGTCACCAAAAAATTTTGGTGGTAACCATAGTTGCAGCTGGGTGCATTTTTCCAATAAGTATGTCACCCAAGTATTGATGTGTGACTGGTTAAGAAACTGCTGCATATATGTGGGAGCTGTCGTATAGGTTGTGATCTATTTTCCAAACATTATAGTTCTCTGTGTTTGTTAAACTTTATTACCTCGACTTTACTCAATTCGATAACTTTACTTCCTCTTTGATATTTTTCCTTCATTTCAAATACCATCGATGCTTTAAAGCTTTAAAATTCAACACACCATCTATAAACTTAAAGATTTTGGAAAAGTTCAGAAAATTAACGTATATGATTCCTTCTGCCACAGTGCACAAAACCAGTACACCTGTTATACTTTTTGTATTTATAGCAAATGATAAGTATACTGTGATCTTGTTCGTATTGCTGCTGAATTTTTTACATCTCATAGATAAATGCTTGCATTTTTGTCCTAATTCTGATGTCTTTGTCGCAAAATTTCAAGATTCAAAATTCAACGACAGTTAGGCTATACCATCTTACGACGTCACTGTTTTTAAACAGGTATACCGGTTGTGGATGTAGGAAAGTTGGGAGGAAGCTCTTAAGAAGCGATAAATGTTGTTCATAGTTTGATCATCTAATTAAACTTCATGTGTGACTTACTAAACAATTTGCACCAAAATGGGCAAACATTGGAACCTTAAATACTAATATGTTGTTGTTGAAGTGATAGCGATACAAATTGTCCCCGTATGTTATTTGCTTTTGTCTCAGTCCCCATAGTTATTTTACAGAGTCCTGGATTATTGAAAACTGAAAAAAAAATTATCCTCGTTTGTGCTACGGAGTCTAAATTGGGTCATACGGGGGCCCTTTGTAAGTTTCTTTACTACTTAACTCTAATAATCATCATGCTTTTCCTTTTTATCGGCTTACTTTTATCAGGCACATGTCCATTCATTCGGTTGGACAATGGAAGATCCGAGTACCGTGATAATGATAACATTGCAATATCTGACCCAAAACATGGTGACTTCAGGATTGCAACCTGCAACAGAGGTTACTATCTTCAGGGAGAAGCAGAGACACAATGTTGGGACGGCCAGTGGATAGATGAACTGCCAACATGCCAAGAACGTAAGCTCATTTCTGTCCTTGATAAATGCTTGTTGAATTCATTTAAAAGTTAGTGCTTTTCTCATGCTTTTTGACTTGCAGTTTTGCACGTGCACCCATATAAATTTGGCCATGGAAATCCGACCGAACCCCGGTGGTATACATATAACTATAAAACAGTTGAAATTCACCGGAAATTCTGGTCCGATAGCCCGATACTTTTAAAAATTGCTAATGCCCCCCCCCCCCCGCACACACACACCAATACCCGCAATCAGTACCTTACGGGGTACTGGGAAAGGACCTCGCAAGGAATGCAAGGGAAGATGCCCGGGAAGTGAATAGACGGGCATGCTTGAGGGCGGGCTGCGCTCCAAGACAGACACGTGCAGCCGCGCGTGACTTCTCTTTGCAGCGACAAAATTTTCGGGCAGCTACGCCAGTTTCGAGCTCCGCTTGAGCTAGGAAAGACGTGCGAGAGCGGAGCTCTCCCCGGTGGTGCCGGTACCCGCTAAGGCCACGTTGGTGAGTGCACCCAAAAATGTGTGCACCGGGCCCCACACGATTAGTAAGGTTCTAAATGTAATTTTCTGAAACAAAATTAAGGATGTCTAGACTCAACTAACAAGGCGTGAGAAGTGTCATAACTAGCAACTGGGAAGGCATTTTGGGAAAATTTCTCTTGGTATGGTAGGCGCTAGCTGATATTGGCGCTTCGATTAAAAAGGGTTATTCGATTGCTTTAAGGAGAAGGTCTCCTTTAGAAATATATTAAAAGACGTCCTGAATGTAACATTACTAAAATATCTTACAAACTAATATTATCGAAGGTGTTTCGTGCGCACCTATCAAAGGCGATTAGTGTTGTCATTCTAGTCTCGTTTTTACGTAAAAGCAGCATATAAAACAGTATGAGTGCAATTATTGTTTCAGAGCCGTATGAAATTCCTAACATCACCCATACGTCTTGCCAACAGCCCCTGACATCCACATATCGACCTGCACTTTGTCAGAGTTAAGCAATGAAAATGGTGTTATCAGTGTTGCTGAAACGTATTTGCAGTTCGCATGGCCAAGAATTTGATGAGTAGGCCGATAGTTTATGTTCATAGCCGTGGTTAGGTAGGAGTACAGTATTACAAGAATACAAATTAGAGAGTTCATTCCGTCATCCCCTCATTTTTGGAAAATATATGCTATAAAACTTGAAACTTTAAAGAACAACCAGGCAGCAGAATCGCCTTCTAATTGCAGAAATGTTATCTTCAGAAAATTGAAAGTGCTTTGGTTGGTGCAGTCCGCATGCAATTTTGGTAATGGAAGTTATTTTTAGGGCCAAGTTTCTTCACAGTTTGCACTCCATAGGGTATGTTATGATCATTAATAGTACAAGGACTTGCTCTGGCCAAAACTCTTTTAAGAAAACTCAGGTTTATCTTTAACCTCTATAGGAACCCGCATCAAGACAGAATCAAGCGAGGAATCCAATACTTAAGGAAGCCTACGATTACATTTGTAGCACAATGTAAAAGATGGGAAGTGTGTAATTGCTTTACAGGCTACATTTTGAAACTCCTTTACGTATCCATAAGTGCGCAACCATTATGGTTAATGTTCCTGCATTTTCAGAGCAAGGCATTTCAAAAATATGCTTCTCCTTCCTTCCCGTTGCACTTCCCATGGCACACTGACCGTTTGAATTCTCATTGCTCATGTGGATTTCTTTATCCCTACTTCGCCTTTGTTTTCTGGAAATGGATAATAGTCCTGAAGAGCATAGGGCAGTATTTTGAAGCCTCTGGAATCCAAGCCCTGTGGAGAATGCTCTTTGTGAGCAGAACACCATCCACCATCATGTTTACTTTCATTTGTACAGACTTTCTTCCACGCAGCGTCTTTTAATATGAAGTATAAATTTGAAAGCAGGAAGTATTTAGATGCAGTGCTGGGTCGTTAAAGTGTCATTTCCTGTTGTAGGAGTTACCCAGATAGTGCCTGATTGGACGTAAGGCACGTTCTTCGTTGAAAAAAATAAACAAGACCAAAACGTGGCATCTCAAGTTTATTTCCACCGAAGATACGGTTTACTGTAGCAAAACAAAGAAAGCATTAAGTAAAGTATCTTCTCATTCAATATAAAACCGATATCCATATACCACGGGCAGGGCCGTGGCGACCGGGGGGTGTGGGGTGTCTCACTCCCCAAAGTTCGTCCGAGCTACGATAGTCGGAAAATCTGAAACACCAGCTGGAGTTTATGATATCAAAGTCTAGCACATTTTTCCGATCGAGCCTGTCAACTTTGTATATATTTTCCGACTAGATCAAAAGAGAATAATACTAAACGTTATTTTCCTCACGTAAATTCGAATCAAAACTGTCCTTTTTTGCAAATTCTTCTCAAACTATCAAACTTTTCGCGCGCTCCGCTTGCTTCAATCCTTACCTCAGTGTTGTTCTTATTATCAATATCTTCCGATAGCAACTTCCGGAGAAGCACAACAGCAGAAGTTGAAAACTGTTTACAGATTCCCAGGTAAAAGGCTGGCTTTTGAGTGGCATGTTGGCTTGTTGAGCAATTGCAAGTGTCTCGATGCAGATTCTGAATGCAGGTTTTGTCATGGAAATCTTATTTAATGAAAATTTCTGCGCGCTTCGCGCGCATGCGTCACGATTTGCAATCAATCTCATAAACATTATTAAGTTAATTATACCAAGCATAGTTCTACGGGGCTTGGGGGTTTAGTCCCCCCAAATTTTTCCAAGCCCCACAAAGTTGCGCAAAATTTTATAAAGACTAATATTGGTAAAGACATAGATATACTCAGAAAATATTCCAAATGTCTATTTAACAGGCCCGTATCCAATAAGTTATGTAACGATTCTTTATATAACTTCAAAAACTTTTCGCGCGCCAGGCGCGTTTTTATCTATACTTCTATCTAGTGGTAACACCCCCCCCCCCCGTTTCAAACGTATTGGATTTATTCAACGTTTCCACAAATATTGTTCCTCCGATAAAGGCATGATTCTACAGAAACACGAAAATGCATAGTTGCGAAGTTGAAGTTCTTTCCTCTTTTCCTAACTTTTGGAACATTCTTTTTTCAGCCTCGCCATCGTGCCAAACATATTTTGTAAGAAAACGATTTTTCAGTTTCGTAGGGAAGCCTTTATGGGTAAGATAAAGAATGTAATCCCAACGAAGACCATGCAGTCGCTCAACAAATTGCATGGTTTTGCCCAGATTCTTCAATAGAAACCCAAAATTTTTCAACTTTCCTTAATGAAAACAAAAATGTGAATTTTTTTTCAATATAACCCCAAATTTTTCGGCGCGCTTCGCGCGCCTTATATTTCGAGTTCGGCAACCATTGCATCTGTCAGGACTTAGGGTAGCTGGCCCCCAGCCTCCATGTCGGCAAATCAAAACACCACCCCTGGCTGAGCCTGCATGCAGGTTTTCCATTTGGCATTCAAGTGTACCCCCAAATTTCGGAGCGCTTCACGTGCAATCCTCACAATCCACGTTGTATCACTTATGAACATTATAAGCACAAACGTACCAGTGAACATTTCTAGCATAATCTAGGTGTGCATCTTGAAACGCGCTTGTTAGTCCTACACCCCTTTTGCTTTACATGTCTGGGAGGTATAATATCACCTTTCTGCACCTATACTCTCCCTCCCGCCCATTCCCCATTGCCGAAAGCTGTTCGTCTGGATTTTCGTTCAAAATTAGTAAAAATACGATAGATGTAAAGTGCTTGGCGCCATAGTCTATATTATTATTTAGACGTCAGGTAATAAGCATTATGTCATTGCCCCCATTTTATATAAATGGTCCAGAGCTTCCAGGAGGCCCTATACAGGTATATGCCAGCCTTAGATGCCCGAATAGAAGGCAGTAAAGTAGTCAAAAAGGTAGCCTGCGTAGCGCCCCTGTGGCTGCCGCCCCTTACTTTATAGGTTTTTCGTAGCGATGACCTGAACGAAGAAACTTCGTCTGCTCCGCGGGGTATGAAAAGGGGGGCTTCAGGAGGTTTGTTGACAACTTATTCTTCTCTTAGACAACGTACTCTCTGCTTTCACCTATCCAAATCTTAGAATTTACTAAATTATGGATATTTCTAGCCATATATGATCAGTTCCAAAAATGTCCCAAAGATAGCACTATTTTGCATCTTAGCAAACTTACCTTAACAAAAGGGGAGGGCTACGCTCCCTCCCCTTACACCCCTCCCCCAGGACGGCACCTCTATGTAGTGACAAAGGAAGGATCCCCACTGCTGTATACAAAAACGTAGGGCGCATAGAAACTAACGTGCAATTTACGGGCCGTAACTTATTTGGAAAAAGAATCCAGCCAGTCGGAAAAATTAGAATTCACTTAATAATGGACATTTTCTAGCCATATATGATCAGTTCAAAATATCCCAAAGGTAGCACCATTTTACATCTAAGCAACCTTAAATAAACTAAATTTTCTCAAAGAGGGGACACTCCCTCCCAGGGGCGGACTGACAATGAACTGGGCCCCCGGGGAAAATAAGTATGGGGCCCTCCTCCTTCCCAACCTGAATCAACTTTCCCTCACCTCACCCTGGATTTCCGAATTTTTCGATTTCGTTAAAATTTCCGAATGACAATGTAGGCCCTTATCTGTGTGGGCCCTAGGGCAGTGCCCGGTTGCCCGACTGCTCAGTCCGCCCCTGTTCCATCCCCTTAGACCACCTCCCCCAGGACGGCACCTTTTTTGGTGACAAAGAAAGGATCCCCACTGCTGTATATAAACGCAGGGTGCATAACAAATGGTGCAATTTACGCGCCACCATTCAGTTTGAAAAAAACCATCCATCCAGTCGGAATTTGGGACCTTCACACCCCCCAAACATATGACCTTAGCTACGGCCCGTAGTCCACGGGAACCTGCAAACTGACTTAAAGTATAATTCATTGACTAGCTGTGTCGAAACCTACAATCCGGCCTGCAGAAAGAGGCGTCCGGCCATCTCAAACACTATGTGGATTTTGCCAAACGCATTGTCCACGGTCATGGGCCGCGATCCGTCTCTGAAAGTGGGAGGGATATAGTTAGTGACACTATGTAAGCGGAGTGCCACTATCGGCTGGCGCGTAAAAAGAAACTCTTTGTCAATAATACCCTCGAGATCACCGGAAATGGTCCTTTCCAGGATTTGCAACGTGATACTATAACAACTGTCAGATATTTTAACCTTTCTGTTCTATTAAGAAGTATTCTTAATAACTAACTTAACTGCCGGGTTGATTTCATAGGGGATATAGTGTACAGTAGCCCTAATCCAGTTCCATAGGGGATATATTCCTCCATCCCACAGGGATCGCCGCCCATGTCCATGGTATGATAAGTGTTTGAGCTAGTTTAACAAAGGAAATTAAATTCCAGTACAACTTTGTAGTTTATTATTCAAATGACTCGCATTAAAAAAATTGATGTAATCCTATAAATTAATAGTAACACATCGTAACACCCATTGTGTGAGAGGCCTTTTGGTTAAACTTTTGCCAGTAGGCTACAGCGCCAAATGATGATATCGCTCTTCTTAGAGTCTTGATGGTTCTCTTTCGTAAATTTCCCCGCATAGTCACAAGTTTTTTCAAAAGTTCCCGCTTCCACGTTTGCCCCTGTATAGAATAAGGGTATTTGCTTTTGATATAACCAAACAAATTCACCCATAAATGCACACTTTATGCTTAGGTGGCGAGCTGGGGTAGGTTTATGGTATCTACAAGTTATCGTCCTCAATTACCAACCACTGGCTATGTCTGTGCCTACAATCTAGCCTGGCCAAAGTCTAAACCCTCCCCAATTATGGGCCTGTCGCTGATTATTCCACTACACTTTAAAAGTTGCTTTTATTTTGGAGCATCCTCTGAATCAGCGTTTGGAAACATTAAGCTCAGAAACAATGGACCAAGCCAGTGCAGTTCTAGTTTATGACGCACTTTTATAAATCTTTCTTTCATACCGTGTAAAAATAATTTCAAAAACCTTTAACACTGCAAGAAAGAGCAGTCCTCTCCCCTAATGTATCGTTATCTGGATTGCATTTTATTTCCCAGGCTACGTTAAGATTGACGTTATTTATGGTCATTGTACCTTACCGTAGTCATTATGGAGCGGTATTACTAGCCAGTTCCGTATGTTAATATATGCAAATTTGTGATCATTACTGTAACACCATATGAGGTTTTTACGTTCGTTTGTATGTTTGTTGATATGCGAGTATGTGTGACGTCAAGTTTCTAACCACTGAAGGTCACGATGGGTTGTGAGGTTTAGATGGTATGTTATTTATGGTAACTATGTAAATTATACATATAAATTTACAATCTTCTGTGAGTAGAAGGTTAAGTTTGGTCTTTATGTGGCAGATACCGTACGTTGTTTTGCTTCTTCTTAACCACCACATGTATAGATGTAATTACAAAAGTTCTGTACATGGCGAGCGGGCTAAGAATGTAATTAGCTCAAAAGGTATCATTATCGTGCACATGAGAAGTTATCTGTAATCAACAGATATGGCTTCGTAAACACATTTGTTACTAAAAAGTTGGTTGCACACGAACAGACATATTTTTAGAATGACGTATTTGAAACCTCAATTCAGATGTACGTTATGCTTAATACTTTGTTCACACTTATTGAGGTTTGATGTTACTTTTCATATCGAGCCTAAACTGTCATAAAGTTGCTTTCTTTCTAGTCAGCCTTCATTCTCTTTAAGCTACATAATGTCCTGTCATGACCATTAAAGTTACTCTCCTCACGTTGGGCACGGGTTCGATAATTGTACCTAGAACTTTCATATAGAGCTTTACCTGTTGACTGAACAATGTCCATGCAACTTGCTTGATAGAAGCACAAAAGCTAATGCTCAGTTCCATATTTGCTAAATTTCGCTTCACATAAGATATTCGGTTCCAGACTGGTTTTTATACCATGTTTAGTTATGGTAACTGATCATAGGCAGTAGAGCTGCCATGAGGGCATAGGTATTTTTCCTGATCACACCGTTTCCCTTATGTCCCTCAGTCACCTCCGGTACGAAGTTTCACATTTTACAGGAGCAATGCGCACTCACCACCTTTTGTCCCCAACATCCCTGGTTGCCGTTAGCTTGAGTGCCCGTTTTCGAATTTCTGAAGCCACCACTCACTTTATCAAGGTAAACCAAAATACGAAATAGTGCGTGACATCACAAAATATACCGTGCGTTTTCTTTGGTAGGGTTCTTGTTTCTATTAAACAAGGACATTTTTTTCTGTCAATAATGTAGTTACAAAGTAAAAGTTGCAAACATGTGCCGTAGTGAGAATTTTGTATTCTACATTACTTTCATAACGACACCTTAAATTCCATGAGTCACAATATAGTCAGCACTAAGGTTTCCTTCACTTACCGTATCCTAAATTTCAAATGTGTTTTCTTCCCTCGCTTTTGTTGCAATTGAGCTCATCCCTTTTTGTGCTCTTTTGTGCTGGTCATGATCATACGGGTCCCAATGGCCACGTTGAACTTATAAAGGCATCTGTTCGTCCACAAACATACCCCATTCAATGACCATTGCAACAAATAAGGTCAAGTTCTCTTTCTATTAATAGTGTCATTAAAAGTGTACTCTACATTTGTTTTACAGAGCCATGTAGCGAGACCGAACTGCCAACTGGTGATTGGGTAATAGAGTTTAACTATCCAGGAGGACGTGATGAAGCAGCAGAAGTGACGAAATCAGCAGGAACAGTGGCTAGGTTTAGATGCATTGTCACTGGCTACGCCATTGATGGAGATGATACACTATTGTGCTCTCTGGGACAATGGGATGGACCAAGAATGTCTTGCGAAAAAAGTAAGTCTTAACCAACTATGTAAGTCTGTAACGTCCATGCCGTTTTTGTAAAATTAATGCATTGGCTGCAAATTGAAACAGCTATTTAACAAGACATTTATGAACTATGCGTCGAAATAATGACCACGGACCAGGTCATATCTGTTTCATTTAGCACTTAGCACATTAAAAGCTCAAAGTAATTGAAGAAACGGCGACATGTTTGCTTCTTACAACCTATATTCAGGGCTTCCTAAGACCTGATGAACGGGGACGCTACAAAAAAAAACACACACACACATTTCACATTTCCTTTTTCGGGGGAGAAGTAACTTAACACTTGATATTACGAACCGATTCGGCAAAGAACTTACTTTACAGACGAACTTAGCAACTATAATGTACAAAACACGACTTGTCCTAGTAAAGAAATAATCGCTGTTATATAAATCCCTTTTATTTAGTCGAGTCTACCCAATTCGAGTCCGAGTCCCTGGTATCCGAGTCCGAGTCCTGATGTTTGAGTACGAGTCCAAGTCCTAAGGCCCGAGTTCCGAGTCCTCGTGAAAATTGAACTTGTTTTGTTTGGAGTGCAAGAGTACGAGAACTGCAATAAAATAGTCTTATTCTAACCTTTATTCCTTCCCCTCATATTAAAAATGGTCATAGAAACAATAACTAAACTTAACAAAACAAACGACTACTGAATTTTCTCTTATGAACATAGACGGATAAGACACCGATCTACAATATCCAAAATGAGGGTGGACCAAATAATAGATGGGCACAGCAATGCTTCACCGCATGTGCACAAAGAGAAAAATCGGCTTTTAGAGTTCTATGTTACCGTTTATGGAATTGAATCATTTACTAATGACAGTTCTAACACCAAAAATTGCTTACTTTAGGATTCATAGCTATGAGTAGAAGGGACTAGTCCCCTCATCTCCGCCTGGATCCGTGCCTGGCGCCGTAAAGCGGGGATACTTGAGACAATTTCAGGAGTTCAATTTATGAAGCACAAAAATTGCAGGCTTAACCTGGGTCATTTTCACACATGATATTGGGGTTTGTCGTAGGAATTTGTTGGACAAATTATTTTATTCAATTTTTTTCATTTACTTAACCTTCTCAAATTATCCAGAGGTTGGTGATACTTGAAACAGATCCATGATTTCAATTCAAGGAGTTGGAAAATACGTTTCTAGCTGTCTCGAGCATAGCTTTAAGGACCCTGAACAGTTTTTGTAAAAGGCTACAAATAAGCAAGAGCAAGGATGGAACTATGTTTTAAAGATAATCTCCCAGCCTCTTTCTGTGTCCTCAAGTTGGGATACATGAGACACTTTTAGAAGTGTTTTGACATTACATTAATTATGAAAGTTTATCTGGGTCATTGCTACTTGTAATTCAGGGACTTAACACATGCCTTTTGTGCAATATCTTTCATTCTTTTGTTATTTGGGAACATAAATTTTATTTACTTAAATAGTATCTCAAGTTACCCAGTCGTGTTGGATTTTCAACATAAAAGGTTGTTGTCTAAATATTCAGTTCAATGAACAAACAATAGACCCATCATTTAATACAGACACCTTACATAGTCTACTAGTATAGGGACCAGTCAAGTATCTGTCTACTTGTTAAAGCTGCAATCAGAGTTTTTCAATAGTCGTTTCTGCACGAAATTAATCAAGAGTCATTAAAATGCCTCTTATGAACACATAGGGATCGACTCTATTGGAGATGTGCATTATGAAATAATTTTAACCTTGTACTTAAAACATCAATATCAACAAAGTATAATGCATAGACTGGAATAACGGTAATTGTCTAATGATTCTTTCACAGTAAAATTGTCTCAAGTTACCCAGGCGTCTCAAGTATCCCCGCTTTACCAGGGACGACAGGAGACAGGAGATGGGGGCCACGGGGGCTTTTTCTGCAGTGGGCCTTTTGGACCGCCTTAAACTGGAATGATAGGCTTTTATTTTCTTGAACATGTTGGGCCGCTTCGATGATTAGCCCCAGGACTTCAAAATTGTCTCCGCGGTCTCTGAATTTACGGTATATAAAAGACGGCAGTGATTACCTAAACGCACCCCAACCCCATCCTCCGATAACCTTTATAACTTCACTTCACTTTTTGTTGTTCTTTCCTCCACAGAAACCCCTAAATTTTCCTTGGTTATTGTCAAAATCGCATGGACTAGGGGTACCCTAGGGTTTAATTTCTTCAAACTTAGACCGAGTTGCCCCAAGTAGCATTTCAAGTACCAAGAGCTATGCAAGAGGACCACAGTGTGAATGTTGAATGCTTAAATGATATTCTGATATGACTATGATGTTGCAATACATGATTTATCATTATAACGAGTTAGTCAGCCTGCAGCTTGATTCCGGAAAATTGACGCAGGTCTGAAGCAAAAGCTTGAGTACTAGGGACCTGGACAGGCTGAACGCCAATATCTTACTTCGACTTCGTCTCCGTTTACGTTTTTGGATACAAATAACATTAAACCATGCTCAAACTTAAAGGTAAATTCTCCAAACATTTGATAAGTGAATGCGTACTACAGGTTCACAAGTGCAATCCTATGGACGTTGCGTTTAATATTTCGTGCTGGATCCGCTCTATCTTCAAACTAGCCTTGGAGGACTGTGATTGAGTCGATATATTCCGAGTGTTCACTGTTCATACTCACTGACTAATGCACTGTACGTAACATGTATCAACGATATTGTACTCTCACGTAGTGTGGTAATGATATTTTCAGCAAAGATTTTTTCGCGCAGTTCCCACCTGAGTTTTACGGTAGTGGGAAAAAAGTCGGTCTCGTACCCGGTCTCGGCCCGAGTCGCCGAGTCATGTCGGTCGGGTCCGAGTCCGAGTCCGAGTCCGAGTCCGAGTTCTGAACGCCGAGTCCGAGTCACGAGTCACGACAATCGGGACTCGAGACCGGTGTAGAGACCCGAGACCGAAACCGATCTTGAGTCATCCAGCACTGCTTGATACGAACCCTTCTTCTATTTATCATCTCCAGTCACATTTTTCTTGTGCCTGTTCTTGCTGCTTTACCCATGTCGATAAACTAAAAAAAGGGTAGCCCTGTGGTTTTTAACAAGAATTCCTAACTGCATTGTCTTTGGTTCCATACACAGTTCTAGCACAAATCACCTCATATTTCCAATATACCAGATTTACATGTGGATGCAGGAGTAAGTAGTTTTACCATATATTCTCTTCGTGGTTCACTTTGACCTTATGCATCATTGTTGAGCATGTATCTCCCAAAAATGACATTTGTATTACCTACATAATGAAAGCTCCAAAGCTTTAGGATTTTGGAAATGTTTTGCCGGTTGCTGCCTTTTCGAATAAGAGGGCATTGTGGGCTTCCAGTGCCTCCGGGACTATAGCAAAAGAAAGGTATCAGTTATACTTTTTTTCATTTTTCGACACCCAATCAGTACCACTTTAATGACTGTCGCGAAATTGTTTTAAAAATTCCCAGTTTTTCTTAAACTTGCCACGGAGACTTAGATTTGGGGGAAATGGGATCAAAAATTGGGAAGTAATCATGGCACCCAGCTTCTGATTGATAATTTAAACAAATACACAACAATGAAAAATCCCCAATGAACAATGCCGACGGCTTGGACATCATGACTACAGTATTTGTGTTTTCAAGTGGCCTCATTTCAGACCAAGGCATTAGTTTCTAATGACTTTTAGTACCGAGTTCTACACGCTGCGAATAACTGATTCAGTAGCACATACAGTGATGAAACAAGGTGATCTACTAAGGTGGCTCACATGTTAAGCTTGAAAATAGCGATTACTAAATATTGGCGTAATCACAATCGAAAAGGCTTAACAGGAACTACCGTTTGCGTTCTCTCTTTCTGACACCATCTCTTGTTTAGTTTCCTCAAATAATCGACACAGGTTACAGTATCCTTATTATGATGATCAAAACATCAGGACTCAAAGCTTTTTGGGGCGAAACAAAATTGTAACTGTAAAGATTAAACATAATTTTGTAGCTTTCATGTTGTTCTGGGTGAAATTCAGTATTTTTGAGCTAAGGATCTTATAATGGCTTTGGACTAAAACGTTAAAAATGTACTACTATCTAGAACGTGCCCTTTGTCAAATGAACAATGATGGCAAAAGACAACATCAATGTATCGAATTCAACTGCTGAGGGTTTGATAGACTTGTTGTAATCTGATGGTAGAAAACGTGACGTCAGGAACATGCTAAAATGGCAAACAATGTTTCGCTTACATAATCAGTTTCATACGATGGGTCCCATTTGTAACGATATGAACTTTCCAATGATTTTGAACTTATCCAGTTGATTTTCTGCAGAAAATAAAACAAATCTTAATTTCTTCGGGTAAGGGCATCAGTGTCACAAATCTGAGCTCTCTTAAAGACATTCGCAAAACAAAATTGAAGCTATCTGACGAACTGAGATGATCTATTTTTTACTCTTTTTTATGCTTGGGAGCAGTAACTGTAAAATAAGCAATGTCGATTGAAGATACGAAACACCGAAAACAGTAGAGTTAGTTAGATGAGGTTTTACGACTCATTTTCTAACCACTTGGTTTAATTAAGGCGGGTCAGGTACGGCCCTTTTTCCAGTTTAGGCTCACTGGCTTGTTTTCCCTACTCCATTGCTTATGCTGAGCACCAAGCACAATGGCAGCATGTTCCATTTGTAAAGTCTTTGGTACGACCTGGCCAGGAGTCGAACCCCAGACCTTTCGGATGCAAGTCGGATGCTCTAACCACTTCACCATGCAGTCGGTCTCGAAAACAGTAGAGAGTGATGCTGTCATATTTCGAACTTGAATATGTTTCTTTCACCTATCTGTTTTTAATATTGTTTCTATTTACCTACTAGCTAGCAATGATCATGTACGAGTGCTAAGGCTTGTTTAACATTCCACCACTTCATAAGAAAGTTCCATTCTACTTAGTCTGTTCCTTACGGGTTACTTGTTTATTGAGGGAGTATTTTTGGTTTTGTTTTAATTTTGCTTGGACACGTCAGGCTGTGGGATAACACACAATTATTTTATTATCATTTAATATGATACTTGAACAAAACACTTTAGGTCCGTCAAAGGATGTGGGAAAAGGAAATTAAGGGAGTGTAATTTTGGAAACCTTTGACGCAAATATACTAAAATGTTATTTAAGCTCTTGAAATTTGAAAGGAATTGACCCCTTATCCACTCCTTTCGATCAACCACTGCATATAGTAGAAAAAAGTAATTAACGATAACCCAAAAATGATCACTCTGATAGGACGATCATTTACATTTAAATTAGCAACGAAAGTACTGGAGGGCTGATATTTCATTCTAGGTAGCTGCTGGTCGTATTAGTTTGTCGTGGGCGAAAAACAGATTCCTGATATTCCATGGAAGGTTCTAAAAAGCAATTGTCAGTGGGGGTTAGGGAGTTTCTAAATTCGTTTGTTTGTTGATTAGACGTTGTACACTTCTAAAATTTTCTGCAATAACTTACAATTTAACCTTTTAAAGTGCATTGCATGTCCTCAACAAAGCAGATTTGAAAGGAGAAGACAACACATACTTGCAATGATTTTTTTTTTTACTTTTAGTACCCACTTTTCGTCAACGACGAACAGTGTTTACATATTGTTTTCAATTTTCTTTTCTCTCAAACTTACTGTGCATTGGTGGGTATCAGATTTCTACAAGGCATTTATTAAAAGAAGCCTTTCAGTAATAGGTTTATTGCTATGGTTTGCTGTTCCGCGAGGAAATATATCAGGTCTGATAGCATACGAAATGACCATTACACATCAAAACAGACTTGTGACTGGCCATATAGTTTGAAAAGCCGCAACTGCCATCGACCCTTGTGAAAATATGAATAAGATAGCTAACGAGCAAAGTACAGAGATGTGGATTATTGCATGATGCACAAAGCTCTTCACTTTGCTAGATTTTCCTCTGAAATGCAATTAAATATAAACCCTAAAAAGTCATTCAAAATTAGGTAAACAACAATGTAAATTTAAATTTTTTTTTGTTAAAATCATTTAAAAATTTAACACTTTCGAGGGACGTTAGGGCAACTTACGTTTGACTTTGGTAGGGTTGATAATTTTACTTTTAATTCTCTACCTTCATACGTCGTTTACTTTACATGAGTCGCCCATGTTCCTGCACTGTACTTTTTTATTTGATATTACTAAATGTGGTTTTACCCTTTCTTGTTTTTTTAATCATTCAGTCTTCTCTTTCTGTCTGCTTGATACCCCAAGGTAGATGCCAGACTTCACAACTGGAAGATGGAAGGTTGGGCTACTATGACAGTAACGACACTCGTACCTTAATACCGCGACATGGCGATTATAGGATAGCAACCTGTGATGAGGGCTACTCTCTTGAGGGAACATCAAGGACACAGTGTTTGGAAGGGGAGTGGGTCGATGACCTTCCTACTTGCCAAGAGAGTGAGAAAATATTTTCTTTTACTTGTTTTTATAACGTAAAAACTGCACCCTCTTTCCGAAATTTAAAGGGAAATATTGCGTTTGTCTGGCTTTTATTGAATCTATCCTCGTTTACTTGTGATCGGGTCCCGTTCGATGAAAGAGAGGTAACTAAGAAAAACATTCTACCCTCCGTGCACTAATAAACGAGTAATTAACTTTTCTGTAACAACTAATAGATTTGTTCACCCAAACAGTAATGCATGCAAAACCACACCTTCATCACCCCTGACTGGAGATCCACCAATCAAATCATTTTTATCACATTTCGTCAGACAATAACAAACACCTTCTACAGCATGTACAAAAAGGTTCGGAAAACACGAACGATGTACAGTACATTAGTGGGAGTTGTAACTACATTATGTTTGTATTACTAAACCAGGGAGCTTCTATTTGACAACCTAACGGAACTACCGTTATGTTACAGTAGGCGGTCTTATCACCTCCTTGGTATACTATACACAAACTTACAGTTATTCCGTAATTCGGATTGCTGCCCTTGGGCCTTAGCAGGTTTGATTTACTTTCGAAACAGCCGGATGTAAAAGAGACTGTTGGTGCTTGGACAATGCCATGGTACAAAATGAAAATTTTTCGAACCTGTGATGCCAATGGTTGCCACTTGTCCAAAACAAAAGAAATATGCAGGGCCTATAAGTCTTTCGCAGACAAATTAACACGTTTGCAGTGACTCTCCTTTAACGACTAATAACGCACACTCACGGTGAACCAGGGAGATGACGCTGGTCTCCATGTGTGAGTTTTGAATTCCAATATCCTGTACAGCACGGGGCGGTACAAAAACTGTGGTGGTACTTTGTTGTGTTGCTATTACGGTAAGCAAGGTCAACACGTATTGCGTAATGGGTGCATATATGACCTGACATGACCACTCTTCCTAATGAATATGTAGCAGTGCGAACGTTGCACAAGTGTGGGCGAGGCTTATCGTTCTATAATGAGCCCGTTAGATACAAAAATTGCTGCTTCTTTCTTTCCATATTTCGTGAGATTAGTGTTGATCTGCTGCAAGTTGTTTGTGTTCCATGTTTGGAAAGGGTAAAAGACTACAATATGGGATTAAATTAGAGTGATGTCGTGGTATTTTTTCAAACGCAATATTTCCCTTTGATCTCATATTTGCTTTCCCCTAAAAGCTTTTCCAGTGTCTGTCCACTACACTGTATGATCGATTCATATGTGACACAGTCAGTCGGTTTGAATTTCCCAATTACATTGAGACCATGCAATATGCCAAAATAACCCTTTATGCAGATTAGTAACTCTGTCTAGGACATTGAAAGAAAACTATGTCTACCAGGAAAACGTTGAGTTACGAAGAAACTGGGGTCTACGAACATGTAGATATAGTTCACAGTTATTGTTTTACATTCAAGCTTTCCCACACCAAACCCAGAGGACCTACAAAATTTCCTGTGTGACAGCCATATGCATGACCTTGCACAATATTAGCAGCACGGGTAGTTGCCTTCCTTCCCCTCCCACGGACATCTGCCACATAAGTTTTTATGAAGTCGACTCTTGAAATCTTTATTAAAATGCCTATAGACTGTTTAAATGCAACTTATAATGAATCAGAAAGGAACATTAATGGCAGTACGCTTAACCATTTGGGCTTTTTATTCCTCGTGGAAGGCAAAGCGAATCACTGCAGTCAAGATGTCGTGTGTATGTATGGGTGTGAATTTGAGTGTGTATGTGCGTTTGTTTGACTGTCAGACTGAGGACCTTTACAAATGAGTTTCGGGTCCTCAAAAGGGAATCCAATAGATTTCTCAGGAGATTTCTCAGATGATCTTAAGTTTCAACAATAGACAGTCCATTGGTAAAGTAAAAGTTAAGGAGGCAAACACAAAGAAGGTAGCAATGAGGTGGTAGGCAGGTGTGTGAAAAACCTGTCTGTGTGTGTCTGTGTATGTCTGTGTGTGTCTATGTGTGTTCGTGACGCTTAGCCTGTAACAAATTCATCATAAAAAAAGAACCCTTATAATTTTGTGGAGGGTGAGAGGTAGTTTAGGGTCACCTTAGGTCAAATTCCTTATAAAAGTAAAATTGTGAGATATGAACAGTAGGTACATTTTCATAAATGGCATGTGGGTGTTCTTTAAACAGAAACATTTGGTATTGCTTGAAGAAGAGGTCATAGGCTATCTGAGATCACCGGAGGTGAAAGTACAATAACTTTGACAATTGTTTTTAGGCATGATATCTCAAGATAAGAAAGGTAAACAGCTTTTTGTGGAGGTTTCAGTTTCAGTTTCAGTTTATTCTCCATGTATCCTCTATAAGAGGTATTAGAGACTTTACAATATAAACAAAAACAAAAATATACAATGGATATATAGATGGCAGTCAAATCAGAAATACTTAACAGGTAGGACTATAAGATTATCGACTGTAAATAACTTAAGCCTAGGCCTATGTAACTAAACGTGGCACCAGCACCAACTTATGTGCTGGATGTTGAAAATAGGACAATTTATGGAAAGGCTTTCATTATCTTGCTACAAAATATACTTAAATTGTTAATTACGGATTTAGATTTTGATTGGAAAAGGTCACGCATCTTAATAGAGCTGGGTCTTGTTCTAAAATAAGGTTTGAGAAACAGATTTCTTTCGTTTTTAAAAGCTGCACATTCTAGAATATAATGGAACTCATCCCCTAAGTAATTATTACTCTTACATAAATTACATATTCGGTCATGAAATACAATATTTTGATATCTTCCTGAAACGACGGGAATATTGGTATTTGCACAGCGATATTTACATAGATAATTACGATTTCGAAAGTCAAGGATATGCAAGTACTTTTCAAATTCAAGACTGGTCTTAATGATCCTATATACTTTACAATGGGAATTCCTATTTACCTCGGCGAGCCATTCTTGCTTATACATATCGCTTAGTCTTAACTTAATTGCTTTAATAAACCACGGATGGGGTATAATAGGGTTGGTGGGACAGAAGTTGTGGTTTACACTGTTTGGCATATTCCATACAAATGACATACCAGTTTTGTCGAGAATATTTTTAATTGTACTTAACCAGGAAGAGTAATAGATATTTTGATCATAGAGAGCCCTTAAAAACTTATACATCATATGAGATAATTTAAACTCACTTCCATTGACAATCCTACACCAAAAATAAACCATTCTGAAAGAATGGTTCTGAATAAACCAGGTGAAAGTTTACCGGAGGTCACAGGAGAAGAAACTATCAAAAGCTTAGAAATTCCTTGTGAAGAAAACATCTCAAGATAGGAATGATGTATACAAATCCATGCATGGTACATTGTTTTGTCAGGGAGTGGGAGAAGCCTGTTTTTCAAGGAGGTCAGGGGTCATTTGATGTCACGAAAGGCCACAAAGTGAAAACTGTAAATTTGATCTCGAGAAAGGAGCCATACGTACTTTTCATAATTAGCATGTAGATGCGTTATCATCAGTACATAAACTGTATTCTTTTGGTCAAGTGGTAAAAACCTTATAAACTGCATACAAACATGATACCTCAAGTGGAGTTAAATTGATGCAGCTCATACATAGCTTATGGATCCTCAATATTTAGTAAAACACCGCTACTGTTTTAGGTGGAATCACGAAGGTCATTTTGGGTCATCAAAGGTCAAATGATGACACACCGGTACACACGATATCACATGAAGGGTAAAAACCTTGATGGATTTTACACTTGGATTTCCTATCACTAGTTAGGGTATACCATCAAAATCAGTTATACAGATGAGGAAGGTGTGGCACCCCCTGTATGCATAGTAGCCTCACACAATGGGAAATTTAAATGCAAATCCGCTTCTTGTAGGCGTGTTCATTCTGAAAGATGTCTTCCCGCCCCGTGCTAGAGGTAGTCTGCTCAGCGGCTTTCAAGTTTGTAATTATTTGTCTACGGTGCACATGTAAGTTGTCTGAAGAAGCATCAGGTATTAACTGAGATAAACTTATGTTTATAATCCTTGCAGTTATGACTTAGTCCAGATGGTCTATTACCACTACTACTACCACTAGGATGGAGTAGAGATATGGCCAAAAATTACACCTAAAAATAGTTGAATAACTGACTTGCAGATGAAATATGCGTGCATACTTGGGCTAATAAAGCTTCGATGTATATGTATTACACTAAAATTTTCATAAACCCCTCCCCAAAGACGCGTGACAAAATCATCAGTTTCAACAATCAAAGTATGGGGTTTCCACTTAACTTTTAGGTTTAGATAATTCAAGTTATATCTAGTTTATACATCGATCAACGTACTTGAAGGGTGCTTGTCCACGCTTTATGTTCCATTGCATGTGCCAATGACTTTAAGACTTTGTGTGAACTATTTCACTCCCAACCGCTTTTCCAAATCAACAAATTCGATAAAGGTGCGATTTGATGCTTAAATGTAAAACAAATTGTACTGTTAGCTTTTATTACGCCTTGTTGTGCTTGTCCAAGCCTACGTATTGCATTGTAACGTTTGCCATTGAGCTTTTTTTTTTTTTTTTTTGCTTTTTCATTAAGGTCCAAAATGCTGCTGGTATTGCTTCATCTGTAAGATAATCAGTTCATAATACGGAGGATTTTCATCTGCAGCTTTCAGTGCTCACTTCAGAAATAGAGATATTCTCTAACATAGACAAATCTCTTTGCTGATACAAGAACCAATACGGCAATTATATCAACATTTTGTTACTTTTAGTTCTCGAAAGGTATTACCTCATCATATAGGTGAACGTACCGTTTTTTAATTAGTTGATATTAGTAACGGTCAGCATATTAATTATATTTTCATCTGATTAACATTAACTAAAGGTTTCTAAGAAATTGTCGTCTTAGGCCAACAACTTTTTGTTTGCAACTTATATCAGATACGTGTAATCAATGTAAAGGCCTGTGTACACTTTCAACATTTCAGGACACGTGTCGACACAAGTTGCCAAAACACCTTGTTACCGAAAATGTTGACAGTGTGTACAGAGCAAAAAATTGGCAACATGTATCCCAACAACTGACAACATGTTGTCAAATAATTCGAAATCAATTTTTTAGCAACATATGTCCAGGCTCTGACCAATCAGAAATCATATTTCAATCAGCTGTTCCACGTTTAGTCCTATGACTTTGACAAAATGGCAGCCCCCATGAAATGGACAAATGCCAAGGCGGAGGATTTGATTAAAGTTTGGGAGAATATTCCCAGTCAATCGAAAGTACACAAAGACAGTCTCAAAGCTGCTACTTGGCAAGGGATGGGGAAAATTTGACACAATTAGAAGTAACAGTGATCTTGCTTCCTCAAAGTGTGACTAGATTTACTTAATCATTATAATACATAAAATGTGATGGATTATGGCTCAACAACAAGAGTATTTGCCACACTTTCCATCTCAGATACCTTGTGCAGATTAAAGTCAACAGACAACAAATTCGCACTGCCTCAAGTTCAACAGTTTTCTCAAGGATGACATTAGGTCTATAAAAATAAGCCCTTGCAGGTTTCAAGTGGGTGATTGCCATAGGGGCTATTTTAAGGGAGGGGGAAATTTGACTGGGGGAAATGACGGGGAATTGTCCAAATACCGGACTGGAAATATTCCACCTTTGGGCAATTGGAGAAACAGCGTGGTGGGCCCCCAACTAATTTCAAAATTTGTCTTTTGCCCCCAGCTATGAAAAATGCAACCCAACTTATATCTCCTTTGTAATAATGGCTTTTCTACAAGGCCATCCGTCTAAAACTCAGGGGTGGCGCCAGCGGGGGACAGGGGGCCATGCTCCGTTGGTCGTTGGCATGACCGTACGGGAATGTTTTCCTCAGGGAGGGCGGTAATTTTTGCCCGACTCCAGACCTAATTTAACTGTTCAATTTTCCGCCAGACTGAGACAAAATATCTGCCAGATTTAGTCAGGTTTCTGACATTTGGGGGCTGCCACCCCCCAGCCCCCGACCCGTACGGTCATGTCCGTCGGGGAAGCCTGTCCCCCGTCGGTAAGTTTGTCGATCTCGTCGGGAAGGTCCGCGAGCCAAGCAATTATGAAAAAAATTAAAAAATATTATTAAAAAATTGAGGAAGGCTCATACGCAGGAAATTCATATACCAGAATGCCTATCTCCCAACCTGAGCTCCTTCAGGAGAGAGGGGTAAGCCCCATGTTGCTCTCTCATGGTGATCCAGGGCTTTGTCCATAGCCATTTTGTTGTACGTTTCGCCGCTTCTTTCTCCTCTCCTCTGCAGCAATTTCCAATATTGTTGCAGCTGCTCCCAAAACGCATCTTCCCCTTTCTGAATCCTCCATCTCCCTTCCAAAATCTTGCTTTTCCGCTCATTTTTGACAACATATTGCTCAAGTGTGTCACAATATGTGTCTGCGACATGTGTCTAGTGTATACAAGGACAAAATTTCTGTGTCCAGGTGTGTTAGCAACATGTGCCGACAAATGTGTCCCGAAATGTTGATAGTGTACACTGCACTTACCCCTTTCAATTTTCGGAGAATGAAGAAGATACCTGGCATTTACAAAACTCTTTCAAATATAACTGGGTGCAAAAAGGTTTCTTAGTTGACTCATGAGGTTTATGCTGCTTTATGGTTTTTTAACTACATTTTCCTAATACGTACTCTTTGCTGATTCTACTGATGTCTGCTTATCATAAATGTTGTGGGCTCTATATGATTTGCATGATGATATGTAAAGTACTGTTCCACCACACTTCATTTGATAAAATTCAGTCACTACACTTTTTTTATTTGTGCAACATTAAGTATATGTCGTATCTATTTTTCTCTTTAAAAATAAGCTTTCGAATGTTTGAAGGAGGCCATTCCACAATTTGTCTAAATGATATGTACTTTTTCAGTTGAATATAAAGGTTTACGGTATGACATCTAAGCTTTACACTAAAGTAACTTCAAATAAGTACCGTGGGCTTGGATGAAACGTTGTTCGAAATGATGCTCAAACATTTTTTTTATTTTGAAAGTAGAATACTTATATCAATGTGGACGTTTTGGAAGTAACAGTGTAATAATTAAATTGAAATAAATATAAAAAACAAACTTGTCCAAAGATGACAAAATATTCTCATTTTGGCTTTTTTTTTTTGGTTTCCACTTAAACTCTGTTAATAATGCTTGCTCTCTCTGGAAGGATGTTGTAAAAGTGCGCTGTGTTCTGTGTAAAATTTACATACTTCCCTACTTTATCAGAGCATGAGCACGTTACATGTACGTCACTTTGCTCTTCTGGAGTAGGAATCGGTACACTTCAGAGGTATCGAGAAGATTGAAAGAGACAGCTCTTATGGATGACCTCAGTTGGACAGTTCACTAAACTTCGATTCCTTTACTCCACTTCATGATACAGTAAAATGCAGCTGTAACTTGGATAAAAAATTAAAAACATCACTATAAAATTCTTCAATTAAGGTACACGGCTGCCTGCATGTAAGTCAAGGTGACAGTCTATATTTAAAGTTGAAATCCTTACCTTAATCATGACTTTGCAGATCCATGCAGCTTGCTAAACGAAACAGAGGTCCCAGATTATTTACAAGTAACGTACACAGCAGCACGGGCACGAGGCAGTAGAACCATATCGTCTTCTGAAGGGTCCGTTCCCAGTAGGGGTGTGGCTACATTTACATGTAGAGAGGATGGTTTCGTACTAAGTGGAGAATCCCAAAGGACGTGCAAGAAAGGAATATGGAGAGGAGAGTTTCCTGAATGTGTAATTGGCAAGTTATTTATGTTTTAGATGATATAAAATATTGTCTACGAGATTTTTAGATAGTATGTATCAGACTAAGGAGTTTACTTGATTCCAGGACACTGATATGGATAGCAGTGAGATTACAAAATCCTACGCTATATTCCTGAAGAATATGGTTACTTTAAATATTGGTTAAAAAGTAACAGTAGGACGATTGTTAAGCATGGCAGACTAAGTAATCCCCATTATGAGAAATGAGCTTCTACCTACAAGCATAAGTTACCATTTGTGTACGTTTCCTAATTATGTAAATGTGCTATAGCATTTTGACTGAAATGGAGCAAAGCCCGTGGACACAGCTAAGAAATAAAACAGGCATCGTATTATCCAGTTCGCATTGCCACCAGCATGAAATTAATCTACAAACTGAATAATCACTGCCTGAACAAAACCGAAACCTTTAATCTTTAATCTGATAGCAAACAAGAAATTTGGCTGTCAATACATGACTGCCTGTGGATATTGAATCTCCTTACACAGATGATTAGTCAACTGCTTTTAAAAACTACTTTGTACTAATGAAAAATCTCTTTCAGGGTTGCCTTGTTGACTTGTCTAGTCAATTAAGCCCTCATCTAGCCAGCGTTTCTCCTGATAACCCAGTCGAATTTTATATGGCGCAGTAGAGTACCTTCTTCTTAGAGCGTCCAGAACGGAAAGGTACATTACTCCCCTATAATGGATCCCAACAGTTCACTAACAAAACCTTTTGATTACCCTTGTTTAAAGAAACGTCCGAACGTTCACATATTCCAACAATAATAAGCCCCATCTGGAGGTGTCTTACCTCCAATCGTCGTCAATGTGGGTAACCAACTCTCATTCCAGTCAAGTAGGAGTTAACGGCAGTATACATTTGCATACATGTTAATGAGATTTTGCATGGTATCTCACTTTAAGAGTAATTCGGACACACCTACGATGAATAAAGTTGATTGAAAGGTGAAAACACAATAAGTAAAGAAAATACTGAATTTTCCTTTTTGTTCGTTAACTATTCAGCCTATTGTAGTGTTGAAACTATTGTCAATGGCGGTTTTTCCAGAGGTAACGGCGATGCTTTCACACGACAAGCCAGTCACGGCGATTGGATACGCTTTAGTTGTGAACAAGGTTACACCCTTGCCGGTGAAGAGATATCACATTGTCGTAATGGTGAATGGATCCCAGAGATACCCACCTGTGTCGAGGGTAAGCATGATACACTGACTTCAAACCATGCTTAAGACTGGTCAAGATATGTATTGGCTCTAATATATTATTCAGCTTTAGTTGTTTATTCAGTATTTAAACAGAGATTAGGTTGCATAAGCGTTCTGGTAACATTTGCTTTCATTTCATTGTTTTGGGGGTTTTCAAAATTGAAGCAGATGAAGCTATCAAATTTTGATTTATAGTAAACTTTGAGCAAACTGTGCCTCTCTATCCCCTAACAAGTCCTTACAAAATTTTCGTCCACATATTCTGTTGTTTCTGTAACGACAAGCGATGGAATCAGTCATTGAAATTTTATCAAACGTTCCATGCCCTATGGGTAAATTTTTCAACTTTTTCAATTTTTTGTACTAATACCTTAAATCTTCTGGGACTGATATATGTCCGCCCTTGCCGCTAGTTGCAACGTTTGTAGATGTGAAGGGCGATTATCACGATGACAAAGACAACAAGAGGGCAATCAACCAATTGCTGGTCTTATCCAAAGATATCCTTTCGCTTCTCAGTTCCTGGTAAAGCAGATATCTGCAATTTCAGTTGTAGACATCAAGTCACAAAATCTGACGAAGTCACTTAATTCATGGTCCAATTTTTGCCCTTTTGATGGTATTTTAAAGTAAAAGCGAATCTCACTTTGGGTGCTCACTTTCAACTCGACATCTTTGATATACCGGCTTCAGTCCTGACAAACGCCTATAATTGTGCCAGTGATGATAACGGTGCTGAAAAGTGTTGACCAAAGCAGTATGATACTCTCAAGTGTCAAACTGTTAGCTTGCTCGCCGGTCACACTTAGGAGCATTTGGGTCAAAGGTCATGTAACAGATAAAAACAAACCTGATCCTCATCACTGCTTCAAAAAACTTTACCCTCGATCTTAAGTTTGATTTCAGTAGGGAAATTGAATGATAGATCAAACTTAAGGTCAATCTTAACTCTCCATAAAACAGGGACCAGGCCGGGATATGTGAAGAGCTTTTCACGTTTCACTTTTCAGCCCGTTGCAGTTTGGTATGCTGGCTGCAGAGAAATCCTAAGCTTTAAGATTTCTCTGGCTGGTCGTCACTGATCATGCACAGAAGGTGTCTTATCTATATGCGCACTCAGAACAGGAACCTATAGATACATTGTAATTCACTGAAAGCCTGGCCATCAAAATGTCCAACAAACTGAGAGACGCGTGTAGATAGTGCAAATGCAGTAAATTGACGTCCAAAATAACAATACAGTAAAACTGGGACCATTATGACGTCACATGAAAACCCTCAATTAGCTAACTAGCTAATGATTTACAAGCTAACACGCGTTAGCGCGTGTCTACATGCACGCCATTGCGCCGAACTGAGGAAAATTGCTTTTGCAACTTAATGAAAAGACCTATATCACAATACCGTCGCAAAATACATAAATTTGGAACAAGAAAAATCGTATTATGCCTTTATATATTTTGGATTATGCAACTACTATCTGTGTGAACATTTGTTTTAAATGTGGATTGGCAGGGCCTTTACGATGTCTGTCAATATTCGAGAAATAAATATACAGTCTAGTAGAAAAATGACAAACTACGATATTAATAATCATCCACTGTGAATTCTCTTGCACTCGTACATTCATCACGATGCATGTGAAGTTTTTTCACATCGAAATAAAGGAGATATTAGTCCCAAAATTCTAGATACGATCTTACAA
This sequence comes from Holothuria leucospilota, assembly GCA_029531755.1. Taxonomy (NCBI): domain Eukaryota; kingdom Metazoa; phylum Echinodermata; class Holothuroidea; order Aspidochirotida; family Holothuriidae; genus Holothuria; species Holothuria leucospilota. Next base: position 2,474,393 of record CM055967.1, on the reverse strand, counting down.
GAGAGTTGCACGTTTTGCACAAATTAACATCGTAGTCCAGTGGTATACCAAAGAACCCCTCACTTCGAGATGATCGTTTACAGATCTCAACTGAACCATCCAGTCAAGAAAAAATGTAACTAAGTGGCAATCGCAAGATCCCTCATTAAAGAGGTCGCACCATTCATGCTAGCTTTACTCTGAAGATTAGTCTCCTTTCCTCTTCTTTGGATGTTTATAGACACTAAGCGGTATTTTAACGTTTACTACATGTATACACACAGAACCTACACTACAAACGTTCGAGATATTACTGATGGAAGCATGGTATGCGCATCTGTTGGATGTGAATGCCATTGTAGAAACAGGTTGTATGCAATGAATTTTTTGCCCAATTGCAAGATAATTTGCAACATTCAACTGTCGCTATACTTTCCTCGCCAAACAACCCCCTACTTTAGCCCCCTTTTGGCTCACTTAGAGCAATTTCAGTTTTAAGACAGAACGGCAGTCTACTGGCGGTCTTGAGATTTTGTGCACAAAAAGCAGTCACTGAACGAGACAGTATAATCCGCTCATACTGGGTCCTGTTCAACGGCTAAAAGAAGTAATGCGCCCTGAACCTCGCTGGCCTTCGCTACATGTGCGTTCTGCATAATTCATTATGCTTAATTAATCCGAAGTCCCCGGTCATCCCATCTCTTCACTCTTCTTCCAAAAATGTTTACGTATTATATATTGAAGTATGGTGTCTTTTGACAAACCTGACAATTTTCTAGCTGATTGCTTATACTTATAAATTTGATGATGTCCTTATTTGAAGGTCGCATTTGTATTAAAACATAAACTTTAGTTTTCAAAGTTAACTGGTACACTTTACACTAGTGACGCAATGATCTTTGTTCGTTTCAATTTCTCAGCAGCCTCTAGGCCTTATTAAAACTCATTTTAGAAGCAAGAAAGTATCAAAAACGGACCGAGCAAACTCCAGAGAAGTTTCTGTCAGTACAAATTGTGCATTAACACTAAACAATTAGTGTCAGAGGTTTGCCTGCACATCCATTGTCCATATATGTAATCAAAGGCAGTACAGATTGGTCACACGACTTTTCCCCAATCAGAATTAATATACAATTACTTTGTAGTGCAACTTTGCCATGGAACCGTTCAAAAAAGGTGATGCCAAAAAGGGGAAGGATAATTATTTCAATACTTCAATAAGGCCATAAAGTAGGCAGCGCAGGCACTGATATACAAGTACAGTAGATACAACGTAGTGTAATACGTCTCCATGTGGACTATCGTCTCCATGTTTGCACCTGCGCAGCGTTCGAAGGGAAGTAAATTGTAGTAAAAAGACAAATAAAAGTCTGTGATGGGCTTCAAGAGCACAGATTTTGCTCAACGTTGACCACAACTTGGTGTGTTTTGCAACTGATCATTTAGCGTACGCCTAGGCTTAGAATATACTTATACTACAAACATCTCGGCGCGCAAAGCTTTGATAACGTTTAACAGGATGACATCTTGCACGCCCACAGTACACACTCGCAAGCAGTGGATACCAGTGCATAATTTTACTGTATAGATATGGCGCTAAAACCTACCCCGCTAACACAAAACGTTTTTAAAGCGTGTAAAGTGGTGTTTATAAATCATGTAAAAGTTGTGTTATAAAACGTTTTATAACACCACTTTATCAAAAGTAGTGCAGATAAATAGGCTACAGAAAACTCTAATACAAAAAGCAATGCAGGGTATTTAGCACTGCATTCAAAATGCAAGTCAGATTTCCAGACGTGAGAATTCATTACCACAGGCGTCTGGATTTAAGGAAACATCTTATTTCCTCCTAAAAGTGATGACTGAAATATATGGTTATTTACAGTAAATACTGAAGTCTATGAAAGAGTGTTGTATAACAGTTTGCAAATAGGGTTCGATATCACCCGAACTAATCTCATAAATTGTATTACCTCAACGTATCTGGTAACTTATTTTTTAAAAAAAGTGTGAACACATTAAAAGCGATTAATACCGTTAATTGACAAAAATATTTGTTAGAGAAAAATACCTGTTGCGGGTGATAGATATTTAAAATGACACAGACAGCTGTTTTGTGGAATAAACAGAGGATGCACTCTAGACGGATAAGTGGAGCTCCAAACGATATAAAACATACAAAAGAAGAAGAGTTTTGTTAAGAGCTTTCCTAGGGAAGTTTCAAACGAGACAACCGATAGTTGCAATAACATTAGTAACTTTTGATCACTGAAATTGGGTAATACTTTCAAGTGATTTGCTTATTAGTAAGTTCTGCATAAGATTCGCAACGATGGTATTCAGGAATATCATAGCTTAATGAGACAAACTGAAGTTGCCTACTCAACATTACCGGATATAAGGACATTCATTTTATTTACGAAAGCCGTTTGAACAACATCAAATACATGGTTGAGGTAAAAAATCGAATAAAAAATATTTGTTCCATCAACGTTGCTAATAATTATGTAGTCATTCAATGTCCCTGAATAATTTATCAAAGTAAATAATGGCAAGTTCTGGGCCCAAAATAGAGAATTGATAAAAATTAAAAAAAAAACTGATTTTAAAACAAATTTGACTTACATTTTTGATTGCAACAAAACGTTGTCCGTTTGATAGTCTTTTTGCATGCGCCTTCTAACTCCAGAGCATTCTTGTTTAGTGCATATAGTATTCCGGTAAAGAACCTCAACTGCACAAGGCAAGTGGAGAAAAGTACCGAAGACCAAATGTATCTCTTTTAAAGCATCCGTTATCATTACAGTAAAAATAATGGAGAAAGCTGTTATTAAAATATTGTTTCGACTAGGGAGAATCCCGAGTTTATAATTGTGCGAAACAATGTACTACATAAGAAAAATGTATTATTTTTCCCATTTCCTGGACAAGCATGAAGGAACTGAGAAAGGTCAGTTAATTGTGACAAGTTTGTGAGCTTTCAGTAACATAACTTTGTTAAGGATACCACCACCAGCTATGCTAAATAACGGTTCGAGCTGACTGAGTTAACTTCGGAAATTTATTATAGATATCGGGACAGAAGGTTTGTATAGAAATTTGTTAATACAGATGTCACTTTGGGTCGACGTCATACTACCCCCAAATAGGAGTTTCTCAGTTTCGTTCAACGGTAGCGTTATATTTTCAGGATAGTGTTTAAACAGGGTCATGTTTTCATTCCATCCCTGTTAATCCTTACAATATAATTCTTAGACGCATTTTCTGACCGATGTAAATCGGTTCCAGAGCAACGGTCAGCAAAGTTTGCGATGTGATATTCTTCTTGAAGCAACACTTGACAAATGAGAATACTTTTGGTATTCGATGATTACGATTAGTGCATAAACTTTGTACTTCATTCAAGAGGTCGTCTCCTGAGGAAGGAAGAATAAAGCGTATTACCCATCCCGATATCCCACCTAACACCTGAGTCTAGAATAAAAAAATCTTTTGAATACAAAGAAAATATGTATTTCTGTTGTGCTTAATATTTAGTGTTATGTCCTACAGTGTTCTGTATTTGAACGTCTTGTTATTTGCTGATGAAGTCTTCTAAACCTCTTTCAAAGACTCTGTCATATTATGCGTCAATTTCATGGACATTGTCTCTCTTATTAAAATATGAAACGTCTGCACTAAGCTTCGTTTGTAATGGTTCCTTTCGCTGAATATGGTAAACCAATTATATTTGTCATTATTTCGAATGGAAATAATAACATGGCTAACTTTAGTACTGAAAGTAATTAAACAGTTTACTTTCTCATACACTAGGAATCTTACAAACATTTCACTGAAGACTTTACTTTCTTCATTTGGCTACAGTTTTCATTTCATTAATAAAATACTTCCATCCTGAAGCCTTCTATGTACGTACCTGAAACATTCAAACTTTCCACACAACTCAAACACATCACCTGTACATACCAGAACGTTAAGCGTCTGCCATTCCCTTCAAATGCAAAGTTCAACTAGACGTGGCAGCCTACAAATAGTCTTTTACCTCTAGCAAGACAATTCACCATACTTGCTCCGGTTCATCCCGCTGAAAATAGGTACTGACTTCGACTGGGATATTGTCCAGCAATGTACTGACGTCTCATTCCAGAGGTATCACACTGGCACTCTGCCTTGCAAAAATACATAAGCACCGGCTTGATTTTGTAGGTTATTTAACTTTTGTGCAGAGCTAAGTTGTGCTGGGGAGGCCTCGCTCATTTGAGTATTGTTTTTCTTATAGCTTGATTTGATAAATCAGAAATAAATGGATGAGTCAATGAATTGAAACCTGCCCCATTGTATATCAGTTAACACCGTGTGGTACGTCTCATGGTAATGGTTAACTTGCAACCGTATTTAAGGAGCCATTGCATCACGTCAAACATATTAGAAAAATGGACATATTCTAAATTCAATTTGTTACGGCTTTTTGGTTTTCATTAATTCGAACAGAAGCTTTACTCTGGTTGGTCTATATTGACTTGGGCGTTCAGTATATTCAGTTTATTGAGAAACGTTTGTATATCAATCATTTATACTATTTTCGGCGTTTTTGTGCCTACCTATCTTGAAAAGTTGTCTCGCTGTTGTGAACAGTAGGTCAACTTGAGAAAAAGTCTATTTGTTTCAAAGCCCACATACCTTCTTCCATCCCTGCTCTTCTTACCTCTATAACCCCTTATATCTTGAAATGGACCAGTAGTTGTTCCATATGAAACTTCTGTACAAAAGACTAACTCTGGACACAGACAAAACGACAGCTAAATTGTCATTGTGTGGTGTTTTTCAGTATACATCCAATATTCTAATGCTCTGTTCATTAATTATAGAAGTTTTCTAGACCTCCCGGTGCTTTTTTGTTCAGCTCAATAAGATCATTCTGACGGACCTAGGTAAAGGTTCTTCTTTGGGTTTCCCTAGCTACAGCCCCCTGTTTTTCACTACCTTTTTTATCGGTTTATCCCTGTACTGCAGTTGGTATATGTGCTTTGATAGTCAACTGCTTGAAACTCATCATGTTTAATTTAAAAGTTTTTATTCGATCGATCCCACATCCTCTTTGTCTTTGCCATGGAGTTGGTTGCATGATCGTCACTGATCAGCCTATCTCTTAATGGCAAGGTGTTCATATTGCACAAAAATGCAATCTTTAAATATCCCATTGAGTATTACGCTGAATTGCCTGATGCCAAACATGTCTTCCACAGAACCCGAGTATCCGTCCATGCCGACACAAGAGTGGCCTTTACTAAAAGATAATCATTCAGTATGACCTCCCCTTTAGGGCTTGGGGCATTTATAGATTTACTGGACACTGTTATGTTTACTGTATCATAAGTAGTGTGCTTGTGTTATACACACATCAGCGCCTTGATGGCCTCAATAATATCGGAGATATTCTCATGCCACATTTAGTATTCTATAATCTGTTGGTTTCTAAACTTTCCAATTTAAGGCGATTTGTAATGTAGTATACCAGTTGATTTAATCAAGAACGGGTATAGGCCATGTGGCACCTCACGGGCACCCACCCCATAACTCTCCAACCCAATATTTTTAGATACTTATTGCCGCCATTTTGTGTATGGCAGCCATTTTGAATGAATGAGACCCAAAATATTAACTGTAACTACTTGATTTCGTGTTCATGGGACCAAAAGGTTTAAAAAAAAACATATTTGGTTAGAGAGTGGGGGAGAGGCCGTGAGGTGCCTCTGGTCCATGGCCTAGTAACGTTCTGTTCTTGACTTTTGTATTCTTTTTCTTTAAAGATATTATACATATTTACTTTCAATTGCCGCCTTTTTCTGTACTGACAGCTGTTTGTTGACATTTATCTGCATCATTTTGTTCACTGAAATTATCTCGATATATTAATACATTGTCACAGAATAGTTTAAACACATGTACCTACCCCTGACTCTACTTGTGAAAACAATATTCATTCAGTTAATACCTAATAGCAATCAAAACTTGCATTCCAGCAAGTTGCTCGGCAGTGGAAAATAACGGCCAGTACGAAAACATGTACTACCAGGGCAGACGAAACCCTCCAGGTACATCATTCCCAGCTTTTACACAACTAGAGGTCGAATGTTCTGAAGGTAGAGTACCTGAAGGACCAAGAATGTCAGAGTGTAGAAGAGGATTGTGGAAACCTTCAATACCACTCTGTGTACAAGCTGGTAGGTCAGAAGAAATTGTTTTATTACCAGCACAGCGTATTTGCCAGAGATAGAAAAAGAAAATAACTATGAGGTCTAAAAGTATAATAAAACGGGTTTCATAAAAGTAAATTTCGTGACAATCCGTTTAATTAACAGGTTCCTTTGACACGACAACTTACACTAAATACTTTGAAAAATGCATTCCGTCATGGTAGTGTCACTTTAAATGATAACTAGGTTAAAGGTTGGACACCTTTCCAACCTCGTTTCGGGAGCTTGAGAAACATAAGGAACTTCTGGATATTTATATAAATCACCCATCTAGAAGATAGGTAATTCCCTCCCATATAGTCCAGCAAGTTTCAGTCTTGTCCATTACACCAAGGGCAACTCTAGAAGGTGGTCAGGGGCTGCAATTACCCGTCATGGAATCATCATATTCATTGTTGTTATTACTTTTATCACTCTCATGAAGGTTAATGCTAAGTAATAAGTAGATAATTTGCAGCGATATTTTGTATTCAAATGAAAGGAATATTTGTGTCTGTGTGTGTCTGTACTTGCTACATTTAGGACGTTTACACCAATTGGTAAAAAAAGGAAACTACGACTTAGTTTATACCTAGTCTTTGCAATTCAATGCCCCACTTTGAGAGAAAGACCTTGCTTTTAGTAGAGGGCAAAGCTCACCTGAGGTCGCTGGAGGCTAAATTCTGAAAATCTATTCAACATGATATCTCGATGAAAAGAAGTATGCTCTTCTTACTTAGCATGTAAATGCATTACATCAAGAGAAAGGAGGCTATTGTTTTGGGTGGTGGTCCAAGTTATTGCAAGTCGCTTGAGCGCAAAGTCTGGGTACCATGTAAACACCACATCTCGTGTAGATGCCTTACATAGCATTGAACAACCCTAATGCTTTTGGTACTATTCATTAGTCATCTAAGGCCACAATAGATCAGGTCGACTCTAAAAATAGTAGCAAATGCATACGCAAAAGTAATAACTCGTTATTGAAACATCAGTACGGTAGTGGGGTAATACGGCAGAAACTTCCTTGCCGATTTGCAACATCGTCATGTCGATACGATGAGAAGTGGGAAGTATGTCATATCATACGATGGAACTTAACTTTTATTTGAATGTGCATAAAAACCTGTCAATATCAGAATTGCATCTGGAGGCGTTCAAGTACATCGACAAATGGTCTGTGTCAAAGAGCGTGTGATTCACCTAAATAAGCCTGCATGGAGTAACTATCATTTTACGTCTAGTTGTTACAAATATAAAGATAATTGTGGGGGCTCTTAGAATAAGTATGGAGTGTTAATTGCATAACATAGCCTACCATGTTTTCTCTGCAGTACCGTGTGAAGAAGTACCACAGGAAGGAGGAAGGACAGTTGCTTACACTGGCAATTCAGGAAATCGAAAACAGCACAGTAGTGTTCTTGTTGTTACATGTGCAGATAACATGGTTCGTTTTGGACAAAACACGTCAACATGTTTGAATGGAACATGGTCTCCTCCTGTTGCTCGCTGTAGAGAAAATCGTATGTATTTCAGTTCGGTGTACTGAAGGTAGAAAAAACTCAACTTTATTGAGACAGACAGACAGACAGACAGACAGACAGACAGACAGACCGACCGACAGACAGACAGACAGACAGACCGACCGACCGACCGACCGACAGACAGACAGACAGACAGACAGAGGGACAGATTCCACATATATCAACTGAGTGATGGTTTGTAGATAAAAGACAGCAAGTTCCGTTAAACGTTTCCAAATACCCTGTCTACACAAAGGACCATTGGCAAAATTTTCAGGTTGTGTGATAGTAATATGAGAGCATGGTGATCGACCACAATAGTAGCAAGCATTATTAAATCTACAAATTTCCTACAATTTAATTTCATTGGAAGGAACCTCGGCAAATGATAATCAAAAGACAAACGAGGTAAATATCTTACACTCTAGTTCCTTCAGAAGAAGAGGGGGGCTAGAAAAATCTCTTTACTTCAAAATTGTACGTCTGCGATGTCCCTCACACTTCTTCAAGATCACTATACTTAGGGACGTAAACATGACTTAACTGTAGGTAATTCCCCTCACGTTCACTAAAAGCAGCGCATTATATATATATATATATATATATATATATATATATATATATATATATATATATATATATATATATATATATATATATATATTAATGTATATATATATATATTAATATATATATATATATATATAGCACCTGAGATGCGTTCGTTCGGCTACGGGTCTGATATACTCATTGTAAAATCTGCGCATGGGTGACTCTGGTCTTCATTTTCAATCCAATTATAGGCCCATAGCTAGTTATTCACGTGGTTTTGGCTGGTAAATCTCTCCCTGACAGAAGTTTTAAACAGGTTTAAAACGTGAAGTACACACTGCCATCTGTAAAAATAGGTACACGTCAAAAGTGATCAGATTTTTTTTGTAATGAATACATTTGGATCTTATATGAGCTTTACATTTTAAACTAGTTACTGCATACAAAGGAGGATGTTATTTAAAGCAACTACGAGTTGCCTACATCTTCTATAAGCTATGTGTAATCTGTTTATTTTTCATTGTTGCAGATGCTCTTAACAAGCAAGCATATCAAGATAGCACTTTCTTTGACGGGGACGCTAACCGGGCTGTGGATGGCAATACAAATGGTTCCTATATGACTGGCGAAAGCTGCTCCCACACAAGTAAGTTTGGTCAGTACCCACAAATAATGAATATATTCAGCTGTCATTAGTACGTTAGTACCAACTGAAATTCACAGTACGGATAAGTATGACAGATGAAGATTTGTAGTAGAAAAAGTTTTATGATTTCAGATTTGATAATAACTACTTAAACGTCGCCTTGCCACTTTTTGCTGACGCAGAAAGCCCAAGTGTTCAACTTGTAATACCTTTCATCTTTAAGCTTTTTACCGAGATAGCCTGCTATATAACACTATTTGTCGCGTTTGTTAGGCAAGTGTACATATACTCAGTCCTATTCTTGGCACCATCATTACTTTTTGACATCTGTTTAGTATCTTTATCTGGGTGGGAGGACGATCCTGAACGGTACTGTCTGATATTTGTGACAGCCAAAGAGCTGGAATATCATACCTGATTTGAATGAACAGAAACTCATTTGTATTCATTATGTTTGCGTCTGCGTCCCTGGTGTGGTGGTCTGCAAAATTATTTTATAATAAAATAAGTTGGACGGTCTTTTCACGGGGTCTGACTCGCTAAACCCGTCATAATTTTTAGGACTAAAAAAAAATCAGTCCTTTTAGTCCGCGCATCCAGAGTTTGCCGTTTTCACAACTCTACAGATGATAATATCCTTAGTTCAACCCATATGACCCTCTCGCTCTCTGTCTCTCTCTCTCTGACTTGCAGCGAGTCTTCACAAATGAACGGTAGTAAATGCTTCTTTGATTCTACAGGCACTATTGGAAGCAGATATCAGTCTCCAAAGGAAATGAAAGTTGCATGACTTTCATCGACTGAGACGATTTAATTTATCTTGCAAAACCCTCTGTTACAAAAGTCAAATCTGATATGAAATTAGCGGTCTAAAGCTTTTCGTTTCTTTTAAAATTTCTTTATTAAACCTCCCCTCCCTTAATCAAAGGACAGGCTAGGGCGGTTGCAATGGGGCCCTGGGGTTATGTCATCTGTCATCTATGTTTGGTGTCAAGTATTTCCTCCTTACATTAATGTCTAACATTGGCGAAAAGTACCCTAGAAATGCCAACACTCAAAAGTTGGAGGGCATGCCCCTCAATCGGAAAGCCAAACCCGATGGTCCTGAGGACGGAATAGACCCCCTTTCCTACCGTCCTTGCAATTTTGCGTTCTAAATTAATCTTACCTGTGGCTGAAATAATAATTGCAGACATAGTAACGCTCCAAATAATGCAAATATTTTGACGACTGATATTGAAGAGAAAAATCGACCTGAAGGATGTGACTGCCTTGAGTTTGGATAAGGGAAACTGCACCGTGTACCCCTTTCCGTTTGGGTAACGAAGACAAAATTCGAGCAGGCGTTTGGTTAAAGGTAACAGTTGTTCCCGAAGGTCCAACGTTTTGCCAGATTTGTTTTTTCCTATCACATCTCTGATAACATTTGAATGTACCACTTCGGGATAATATTTCGGTGCCTGGAAGTGTTAACGCATATTTTATTGTTAAGGACTTTTATAGAACATTTAAAAAGGACTCCAAATTCATTCAAAAACAGATTTTACTAATCCACTGCAAAATCTATACAATAATAGCCGTTTGATGTCGCTATAATATGTGTGGAATGCTGTCAAAACTGCTCATAGCTATATTAAGCCTGCAGCAATATCCATGATCATAGTCTTTTGCATCAAAAATATAAAAATTTTGATCGATAAGTTTTTGATTCTATCAAAGATTCATATTAGATGTCTTTTGCTTTCCTAGGGCCTGATACCCGTAATCACTGGTGGTACGTTGACCTTGGTTCATCAATTTCGGTTTCAGAAGTTGTAATTTACAATCGACAAGATGGTAATCATCGTAAGTATCACTTTTATAGACGTGACGCTATGGTGTATTAGACGACCATATTAGAGGCAAGCGTAGGTCGTGTATGTGCTTAAAATCACACCTTCTCCCACCTTTCGCGATGCCATTAGAAATGAGTCTTGTATGACATGGATCAATAGATTTTGTTTGGATAGTCAGGGGTGATGTTCATATGCTGAAATAAGTAGTGCAGTGATTAGTTATATGACATCTTTAGCTGCACTTTGCAGTCTGAAGCAAGTATTGTATTACGTAAACTAAAATAATATGAATGATAAGAATCTAGAGGCAGGAGATGTAGATGTTTTTAAATAAGCTTTATGGACTAACACTTGGTGTACAGCCTCATGAAAACACTGTTTAATCCTATTACAAGCCTTGACGAGTAACAGTCTCGCCTTTTCTCCATCCTCTCGTGAAGTGGCCTCCGTCATTAAATTTTAGTAGTAAGACGTGAAGGACTTAGATGATTCATTAATGAAAGTGGTCATAAAGCAGTGAGACTTACACACAAAAAAGAAAGTAGTTGACTCATCCGTCCAGGGACGCCTGGCGCTCATTAGCTTTTTGGCTGGGCAACCAATTTCAATGGCAAGCCATACCGAGTGGAGTGAAACCAAGTATTCAGCGAAAAAAAAAACTTTCGTAACTCGGTACGGAATTCATTGATGCGTGAAAGGGTGAACTACTCTGACATCAGACATAACCTAGCCGGACCCAACAGTTCATTGATCTTGAAACTTTGCAAAAAGCCCCGCTCAACCATGAATTTTGTAACTCCATTATGATAAGATGACCAACGTAAGGTAGCCCAATGATGCTACCGGAAAATGTAGCTGAAATATGCTACGTAATCAAACAGTTTCAAAAAATTTAATTCAAAACGCAAAGCAATGTTTCATATAGTCTGAACGGCTAAAATTACTTTCAACTGTAGAGCCTAGCCGAGCAACTCCCTTGTTGAACGTTTTTTCAGTTTGTTTTTTTGTTTTGTTTTTTTTTTGGTTGTTTTTTGTTGTTTTAAGTGTTTCAGTACTAGGAATAACAGATCCACCTTCACCAAAACACAAATTACTGGACGCTTGCCTTTTATTGAACACCAAAAGCTACTTGGTCATGATATAGCTTGTTGTCACATACACAATTGAACAAACTTTTCAAAATACACTTTTCATTACTTTCTTCAAACCAATGCCTTACGTTTAAACTATATTTAAGGGAATACTAATCTACTTTAAATAACATTTTGTAAACGTATTAGATTGATCTTTCTTTGTAAACCAGAGGTAGTGACTGTTTGATGACTTCTCGTTTTAATCAGAGTACACAATTTGGGTACACAGTCAGAAATCAAATTTCTGACGTTTTATTTTCTTTTCATTCATTGACAAAATTTTCAAAATAACCTATTATTGCTCAAAACGAAAAACACAGTTGATGTATTAAGACTGAACTATTACTACAATTCTCATTACGTTGCACTTTGAATATCTGATTAAACATATAGTCAAATCGCCATATATTCGGAGCGTGTTGAGTACGTTTGGAAACTCTAGTTAGGCTTACCTTAAATTTTACCTTTCCTTAAAGATACCAGACTTTTAAATGCGAAGGTTCATGTTGGTGAACACACAGGCAGACAAGTTACTTGGAATAACTTGGCAGGAACGGTGACTGACACTGAAATGAATCCTATACGTATTGAAGTGAATCCAGTAATTGCAGGAAGGATCGTTAGTGTCTCAGACGTTACAAACGGAAACCCCCTAACTTTGTGTGAAGTTCAAGTATTTGGAGAGTTACGACGTACGTATATAACTAGATGTGCAATACCAATTGGCAGTCCAATTAGCTTAAGATTCCTACATGTATTGTATGTTTTAAGCCATGACTCTCAGATGAGTGAGGCTCACCGCCGGCTTGTTTACTTGACAGTATGGTGCCAGTAACTATCATACATTTGAATACGCGTCCTATAACTACTTGGGTTTGAATAAATTTTTAAGGCAGATGTAAGCCCACTTACAGTGTACAGCCAATTTTTATATTTATATAAGCATTAAAAGCTTCATCACAGGCGATTGATCTTATGAACAAGTAAACTAATTCCGACATAGTTTGTTCAACATTCTTGGAATCAATGTCCTGTAGCAAAAAACTATTTTGGTCTAGAGCTCTGGATACAGATTCCCGTGAGGCTCACCACGGTTATTAAATAAACAGGAAGGTGGTTATGCAACATGTATAACGTAAAAATCTCCCTTTCAAATATGACGGGTTTCGATAAGATTTTTTCTTTTTTTTTTTTTTTGTAATTCCCTAAGAGCTTTAGTTCGTTTACAAAGTTTCAGGAATCAAATTTAAATTTTTCGTTTGCCGATTTCATTTTAGTGAGAACACCAAGAAATTTCCACCCTTGTCTTAACATTAAAGTTTACTGTGGTAGCCAATTAATTTGCTAGTTTGATCGTTGCATTGAACAAAAGATAAATTTGCACTTTTGTAACCACCAACAGAATGTAAACATCGATTACAATGCAACGTATGCAAAAGACCTGAGTTTACTGGTGGAGCATCTAGAATTACAGATTACTAAAATTTCTTAGTTTCCTGTCAAAAGCCGTTCTTCCGAGTCATCTTACTTGACTGTCGATTAAAAACTTAAAAATCAAAATACTTTCAAAGCAGTCCATATGTTAAGAAATGGCAGTAAACATGAATCAGATTGAATTGTACGGGGGTACATCTCTAATTTAATTTTTATCACACTTGTGAGTATTTCTTTCTTGTTAAAGTCTCTGTAGTGACTCTTCAAAACGATTTCGAAAGCGAGTGAAAGCTTGCAAGTTCCCTGCATATCACATACAAAGGAAAATTAGCATGGGTGACGTTACAAGTTTCAAGTATATTTTAGTTTTCTTAAAAGTAACATCGATTTTACATTACAGCTTGTTCAAATGGTTGCGAGGTTCCTCCACTTGAACATGGATATTTCACGATGCAAAATTCTGAACAAGATACACCCTTACAACCGATGGCTTGTGTTACTTCGGCGCCGCATATTTATGCACACTGTCAGGGGGGACGGACTCTTCCAGGAAGTTCTTATTATTACACCTGTCAACAATCGGGAGAATGGCTCAATCCTGAAGGAGTTGATTTAACATGTAAGCAGTATGGGTAAATTTTACAGTTTCGTCAAAAGCTTCTTAAAATGCATACCCGAGCTACGATATCCTTGATTGCAAATTCAAAAGGAGGAAATGCTGGAGGTAAGCTTTGCTACAAAAGTAAAAGTTATTTGTAAACCACCAAACGGTAAATATACTTTGCTGAGGAAAATTTCTCTTAAAACAGGTCAAAGGAACATGAAACTTTGTATATAAAATAGTGCTGCCCGGTATAATCGTATGTATAATTTGATTGTGAAATATGCATCTTTTATCACAGCATAAACCAAGTGAACATTTTCAAATACGCTAAGCTACGACATTTTTATTAATACAATACTTCATTAAATAACGTCTCATCTACTGGTCCATTTAAGAAATTAGTCTACGTATAGGCCTCGGGAGTGTTTAAAAATGATAGTTGTTGCTTGGTGTTTTGAAGCAATGAAAGCAACAGCCCAACCAGAACCATATTCAATGTTTTTCACAAAACGTCAAATAAAGCATCACTTTCGTCACTGTCACTTGTGTACGTTTTGAAAGCCAGTATTGATTCCATCATAAACAACTCTTGCAACAGAGACATTACTCTTTCACGCTTGTTAGGAGGGAGAGGCAAACAACCGTGCTCCTGAGATAAGGGCAGTTCAAGCCTGGACACTCTTTCCACACGATAAAACTTTTCCATGACGATAATGGCTAAACAAGAGAAATAGAAACGTTTGCCACCCTGGCATCCCCATAGAATAACACTTGTGACCCCAAAAACTTTAACTTTTGAGAAAATCTAGACCGCCTTACCATTGCCTAAATTACTAATCTTAGAAATTACCGCTATTTGACTGGATTTCCAAATTAATTTGCTTTGCTGCAGTCATGACTATAGACAGCAGAGAAGCGGGCTCAGTTTTCCCAGCCTAGCCCACCCCATTCCTTTAGAAATCTTTAGACCAAATTTCAAAAAGCGTTATTTGTGTGTAATTCCGGAATTTTAGATGGAGATCGTTTAGATTTCAAAGAGTAAGGTGAGGAAAGGCTATGTTCGGCAGTATGGGGCAGGCTTGTAACAAGAGGGGTGGATGGACGAAACTTCCCACTGAATATTCTCTTATTTTGTCTTTTACTCACGTCGCTGAAGGGGTCTTAAAGCTACACTTGATGTCTAGTCTATTTAGCGAGCATCCATCCTGAGTGTATTACTGCCAATTGCTACTTCCTGCAGGACATTATGAGTGAAGTATTCGCTGGAAACCTTCACTATCATCCATCATCCCCTCCAGCCTCATTCCCTCGAGTTATCGATCCTGGCTGATTATCTGTCAGACGGAGTAAGGATACACTTTAACTCCCTGACATAACTTAATCATCAACAATAAATAGTGTCTTCTTCGATCACATTCATGATTCTTAATATACTTGTCGTTGAAGCCTTTCCATTCCGTTGTTCACTTTTATCACGTCTTGTCTTCATGTAATCTAAACAAATTTAAAGTTGGCTTCCCACCCTCTGTTCCCTCTTAATAATCTCTTCTACAAACTTATCAATTTTCCAGACCTTTATCATTAGACTCATTTAATGATTTTCCTAATATTCTCCTGTAGCACCAAATGACCACGTATCAATGTTCCCCTTTACCTCCCCCAGCAATGTCCATGCCTCACATCCTTATGTAAGACCTGAGAAAATAAAAGGGTCTAACTATGGTTTCTAACCTGTGATATTTATGTTGCTTCTCAAAATTTATGTAGGCTCCATCTAAATTTTTCTTAGTCTTTGATCAATTTCTTTGTCTCACGATATTTTCCATATTTTCTTTTGAATATTCTACTATGCTTTTGACTTTCGTTTTGTCATTTGTCTTTTTTAACTACAATGACATTAGCTTTTCAAGCTTAAAAGCCATGCTTATTTTTTGTACGCATAATGAACTATGTAGAATACATGAAATATTGTAAAGCATAATTGACAACCATTTTCAAAATCACCTTTTTAAAGCAGTTGCGGACATAATTAGAAGTACCCTTTAATAAGTTATGTTTAAGCAATGCAAAATTTGCAAATGACACAAATGTTAGTATGAGTTTCATTTTTTATTTCACGTAAGGCCAAATTTGTCAAAACGGGCAGTGTGTCGTACCCTTCATCGAAAATGGTCGTTTTGAATCTAACCGAGAAAGAACAACTTTGGCAAATGGAACTTGCTTTGAAAATGCGGAGTATTTGCGTGTTGTCTGTGATGATGGGACGCAGCTTACTGGATCCGAATATTACTTTTGCAACAGAGGCCAAATTGACACCAGAAATACTGATAATGTTTCATCATCCTGTTCCAGAGGTATGACTTTCTGTTTCCCTTACTTTATCACACTTGTTTGAAATAGGACATCGTGTACAGCTACATTGATGTTTTAATCAACGAAACTGTACCATACATGTAAAATAAAGATTCATGAACGTTTCATTTTTATAAACATGACTAACAAATATTCCTACAAGCGGAAAGACTGCTACTCCTAACTTCCCAAGATTTGCAGAGATTACATTTGTCTCTTCAAATCTTTATATTTTTATCCAGCTGTATATCTAATCAGAGAATGAGATGAGATGGTGATCTTGTATAACAACCCAAGAACCTTATCATTTGACTCATGTCATCTTTGGCTGATCTTACAAAAATTCCTGTAACACTGCATTTCAACAACAATACATGTACCTTCCTTTCTGCTCTCTCCATCAGTATCCATTCCTCTTAACCATGTTTAGGTTGTTTCACCAGAGGCCCTTTTCTCCAAAAAGCCATCTTTTGATAGTGTTATTCTATAGTAAATATCCTTCAAAGATTTACCGCATTAATCATTTATTCATAAACACCTTTATTGATTTCCTGTATTGTGATTAGCTGAAAGCCATTCGAGACCAGTCTCGAATCGTTCGAGACTGGCCTTTGCCAGTTAGGAGAATTACTTTTTCGAGGTATTTAGAATATCAGTGTTACTACTGCACTGTGCACTATGCTTTGTCCATGATGTGTTACCATAGCAACATAAACCATAACATCTGAGTAAGAAAACGAGTTACTGTAAACTACTGTAGTATTGCACTGTTAAGCCTAGCACCCCTGCAGCTATAAATATTCCAAAGCATAATGCTCATTTCATCCCATGAATGAATGCTAGCAAAATTATATTCATCTTCTTGGATACTGGCAGTGGTATGGCTAAATGAGCGTATAACATTACAGTATACGCCAAGGGTACATTTTGTTAACGGTCTGCCTGTTACAAATATTCCACTCCTAATTTTCCTAAGTTGGACTGCATGGTAAGGAAAAGTGAATTTGGTCTCTGTGCTGCTATTGCCAGCATGGGGCCTGTGTTATATATTAGCTATGACATGCAAAGCAATGGTAAACACAGGTTTTACTTACAGTGTCACTGTCAGGGTTTTACGTTTGAACCAATTCCGCTAACACTAACAGGCATAACAGGCCAGCACGGTCTTCGTTCCTAGTTCTACGACGACCTAGGCTTCTTATGAACTAATGTTGTAAACAGTTTAAGCTAGGCCTAACGTTAGGCCTGCATAATCTATATTAAGAACTTGAACACATTTTCAAAGTTACCAACACTATAATCCTCTTCCAAAGAGGCTAAACACACCTTAAATCACCGTCTTACTTATGGATCTTGAACGCAAGTGCGTTAGCTACTTGCAGTCAAATGTCCGCATGCATGTCGTTGACTGCTGCACTGCACTGCACACAGTATATTGCAGTACACCGTAACTGCACAGCACTGTGTATTAACCTTACTGTAAAACTTTCGTGGTGTAGAACTTCACTGTAAACAATAGCCAGCTAGAAGTTAGTTTCCTTGTTATAATGCTCAGCCTCATCTTTACAATGTAAAGTCATCTCTACGATTTATGCTAATTCAGAGATAAACGATTGTGCGTTAAATTAATCCAATTAAATTTCGTTCGATGAATTGAGATTCCAATCAATATGTTAAGTGAAAATATTTGCGTGGTTGTCCACTTTCTTTTGGCTTGAAGTTGTTCGCTACTATCCCAAGAAACTAAACATGACGTCATAATAGAGTCCTAAGTTATCTGGATTAAAATTTGATCTGTAAAATTTTTTTGAAAATTCAATGTTTTTGTCGATTCCCAACATTTTAATGTTGAGTGTTTATGAAAGGGGATAAAAGCAGGGTGCGTCGCTGAGGTCCGCTGCCTCTGTAATGACGTCATCGGAGGTCTCGAATCACATTTAAGACCGGGCACCCTCGCATTTATCCCCTAAGTCAAAATAAATATTTGAAATTATTCATTTTCCGTTACTCTAATTATGCACGGTTCACTTTAGTGTTGGCTCTCTCACTATAACCTAGCCCCAAAATCATAACGTACATCTTACACCTTTTTACTTTTTAAAGGCATGCAATATATATATATATATATATATATATATATATAGATATATATTGCAAGCTTGATTAAATTAGTAAAATAAATCAAACGTTTTAAATATTTAAGTCCACTTGTAGTATCATTCTTTCGAGGGCAATTACTGAAGTCATGTCAAGTTTATTGACAAAATTCCAAGAAACTTTACTCAAGTTTTAGCAACCTGAACTTGGCAAGTGGCAAAAGTTCCAGTGTCAACGTAAATACCTTCTTCACGTTAGGTCAACTTTGTCAAGGCAGGCAGTGTGTCGTACCCTACATCGAAAACGGTCATTACAGCGCCACACGAGATGGAACCCCTTTGGAAGAAGGAACTTGCCTTGCAGATAGGAGGTATCTGTTTGTTGTCTGTCATGATGGGATGCAGCTTCATGGATCATTCTTTTACCGTTGCAACGGAGGCGAGCTATTTAACTCAAATAATGATAATGATTTATCATCTTGTTCAAGAGGTATGTCTTTCTAATTCACAAACTTTATCAGGCCTAGTCGAGTTTAGACATCGCTTACGACTGAATCCATGTTTTAAGTTGCGTAACCATACAAACGATTTAAACGTGATATGAAGTCCATGACTAATTTATGACTTGTTTATTTATTTACATGACTTATAAGATTGTCTAAATTGTGGCTGTTACTTTCTGAATTGAAAAATCAACCAATTAATGAAGTTGCAAAAAAAGAAGGACACGATCTTGTCGATATCACACTGCCTCCTGATCTAACTTTTCTAAATCGTTCCCCAAAATTTTCCAAAAACGTTTCTCAAAATATCGTTCTCGAAAGTTCACGAATAGTTTAAGCACGTGGTACTGGGTACGTGAGCCCCTGTGGTTGTCTTCTGGGGTTTCAAAAACAATGAAGTTTTATAAAGGAATATGATCCCATTTACATATTCTGGAGTTGTCCAACCTTCTTTAATCACCCTACTAATCAAATATTTTCCATGGATTTGTAGATTTAAAAAGGTTAGAACAACTGAAATACTACAAGAATATAATTTGGTTGATTAATAACATCTTATTTAAATCCAGAAAGCCCGTTCTATGATTCCTTGCAGAGAGAAAATAATATCAACATGTCATCTTCTTTCAATCTGGGCGGTGTCGGACTGTGCTGGGCGTCGTTAGGACCAAAGATCTTGATATGCACGATTCATAGTACATCTATGCTATACTTACCAGATTTTAGAGTTTGACCTCTGGAAACCTCAAATGACTGTTGGATACTTTAACGTAATGTACAGAATCTACATGCAAATTATGAGACCCATGAAAGCTATATTTCTTGAGTTATCGTGTTTTTTTTTTTTTTTTTGTAATTTGATCTATGTGACCGACGTTTTCACAGTCTAAAGACGGATTCTCAATTTAAGCCAAGGAGCAAATGATATCGTCAAATGCCATTCTTGTTTCAGGCGCATGATACGTTTATGAAAAGGCGATGTTCATGGCTGAAAATGTGTAGCAATAATATCTGAAGTAAAACTTATGCTACAAATGTGTGGGAAGTACAATTGCATTATCAATTTAACACAAATTGAAGGAATGAAAAATTCAGTGTAAAAGTAGCCCAGCTAGGTAGCAGTAAGTTGAGCTGCTATGATTTCATTTTATCTATAGCTGCTATGAATGCAGCTATAGATAAATAGATAGTAAATAGATAGTAGTTGTCCTAAAGAAGCTGGAAACGGTTGCAAGATATTCATGTCGAATTTGTTTTATTTGTTGTATTTCCACAACGTTGTTTACAGTGGTAGATTTACGAAATTTATTTTCTTTGTATTTCTTACTCTCTCGTTTCAAAAGTACAAGAACAAACATGTTCCTCCCCAGCAGTTGGCGACTTTGTGGAAACCTTTTTAGGCAGTGACTATAGGCCTTTAAATGATCAAGAAACATTTGGCGAGGGAGACTTTATAACATCACGATGTCAGCATCCAAAGACACAAAAGTTTCATGGTTCTGTAGTTCGTCATTGTTCTGGTGGACGGTGGTCAGGTGTACTCGCTCAATGTGGTAATGCAAAATAATTAAAGTGTACAAATTGGTCAAAAGATGGGTGAATAGTTGTTGATGTTTTTGTGTAAATCGATTTCATATGGCAAATTTCTAAAAAAAAAAAAAATCTAAAAAACCTTGTGGAATTAAATTAATTGATATGCATGGCCTATGTTTAATAAGCTGTTTTTTTTTCTTTCAAGAACCAACAAACTTTCAATTCTCTGTTGGCAACACCGTAATTCAGGATGATGCAGAGAACGGTACTATTATCGTATATCCTGTGAGGGGACACGTCACTATTAACTGCAAATTACTACATGGAGCGCAGGGTATCGTCCGCATGTCCTACGAGGGAGAGTCATCCTCCTGGACTGTTACAGGGTATACTCAATTTAGACATAGAATAGATAATCCTACACCATTGAAAAGTGGAAGATACACGTGTGAGAACCACGGACAACGGCATTCCATTTACGTTCTATTTAGAGGTGCGTTAGTGGATTAATTACCTTCTACATTTTAAGTCCCGTGTAGATTACTACATCTCTTTCCATACTTGCGTTGGCATCTTTACGGATACATAATATCACAGACATTGGTAACAAATACAAGTATAGAGAGTTCCAAGGTTCAACACGCAGTGATAATTGAAGTCTGCAAAGCAAAGCTTGTATGCGGCAGACCATCATGTAACGATATGTCGACAGCCTTCAAACTAACTAAATAACAATATAGACTAGTAAAGACTCAGGTTAAAGAAATCGTTTACCATCGTTTCGATGGATGTTAAAACAATTAACAAAAACAATATTTGTAATTCATTAGGGTAAAAGCCATCCCAAAATTCAGCTCCATAAAATCAAGAATGTTTGCATGAATTAGAAGTAACATTGTGTAGAACAGTATACTGGTATAGAAAAGAAATGCCCATTTATTAGTTCTAAAACGGTTGTAAAATACAATTGCAACTATTCCATGTGAACATTTAACTCTGAAAATGACTGATTAAATGTAGTGAACTGTAGCATTAGACTGTAAAAAGACCATATTTAGAAGAAATAATAGAAAACGAGAAATGTCCTTCACGGTATAAATATCTATCTCAATAAGAAAACTCAAAGTTTTGAAATAAACAAATAATTACTGTATCCCATATTCATTGGAAGTGTTTGTTGGAAGGACTGGCTTAATGTCAAAAGTTTCTTAAAGAATTTGAACCAACTTGTTGAAGATTGCCACTTGAAGAGTTCTCCTGAGCTTTAACTTACTGAACAGAGTCTCCAAAATCATTTTAGGTGAAAATTATTAATCCATTGTACAACGTTCTTTTCTTACAGCAATCCGATGCCCACAGTTAGTAGATCCAAACAGGGGACGTTGGCAACACCGTCGAGTTCCAGCCAATCGAAATGGTGAATTGGGCAATGTCTTTACGGAAACTGCGTCACTCATCTGTCAGAATGGTTATATTTCAAGTAACCCAACACCAACTAAGTGTACCTATCATGGCACATGGATCAATATGCCACAAGTATGCATTCGTAATAATGGGCCTTAAGTTGAAATATTATGGAAAGAAATGTTAAAAGGTTTGCCTAGGTCTTCTTAGGCAATAGTTCACACGAATTTATCAGGATGTTTCATTGTCTCCTTATGTGACTGGGACAGATACTTTATACGAGTGTGTGGATGTAGTTTATAATCTGAATTACATTCTAAGCCAAGGGAGATTGTACTTATCAGTGACCTACTTGCAGTGCTTGTAATGGAATGGATTAACCTAATTTTCTTGTTAATTACCAGGTCAATATTATATGCTTGATTAATATCAACTCGTGTCAAGAAATTTGAAGCATTTGATATTTCAAGCTTTTGCTATATCAATGAATATTTTGGCTAAAGGTAGATATGCCAAAAAGTACATAGTAAACAGGCTCATTTTAATTGTCTTTTTGCAAATTCCACTGACTTCTGTCTTTTGTTCCGTAACCAACTAGAACTACAATGTACACCCCCGCCCATCCAAACGATAGACACGTATATCATTTGTGATGTTTTGTCATTCAGCAAGAGATTCGGGCTACAACAGAGGGAAATTGTGAAAAACAAAGCGTCAAACAGTGTGTGTATATTTGATTTTTTTTCAGTATAACAAAAACGAGTATACTAGGCATTTTTCCTTTAAATTCCAGAGCAAAAATGAAGGAAGCGTTTGTTTCCAAGTTAATTAAGAAGGTTATCTTTGTAGAAGGATTCCATTCAGTGCTTTTTAGGAAATTAGATTTGTCTTATACATATCCTGTTAAGTCGGTTTTATTATTTCCTTGTGCATGGTGATGTTAAAAAGACGACGTTGATAAACCTTTTGTCTTGTTTTGCATATTTCTGCATACCACATCTTAGAGTTATAACTAAGTCATTTGTTCAAGTCAGTTCCAATTAGAAACCTTCACGTCAAGTTTCAAGTCATTTGCCTTCACGTCAAATTTCAAGTCATTTACCTTCACGTCAAGTCAATCGAGAACCATTTTTAAGTCAAGTCACAAGTCATAATTTTCAAAATAAAAAATAAAAGCATATAAACCTAATTACAGTTTCTAA
Source organism: Holothuria leucospilota (assembly GCA_029531755.1). Lineage (NCBI taxonomy): Eukaryota > Metazoa > Echinodermata > Holothuroidea > Aspidochirotida > Holothuriidae > Holothuria > Holothuria leucospilota. The sequence goes on along the minus strand of CM055967.1, from coordinate 2,451,358 downwards.
ACACAGTCTTAATATGGAAATCAGGTGGTAGGCCTTGAAACTAAACTTTATTCAAAGAAGTGGCAGGATGGCCCTTCTTTCTTGCAAGTTAAACGGAATATATCTTATGCCCATACTAAAGAAAATCCAATCACCAACTTTTCAGGACAATCACTGGGTCATATGAGCTTAAAGTGCTTACTGTAATTTGCTTGCAATACGTTATCGTTCTAAAAGAAGAAGGATATTCCCCAAACATAACGTCACTCAACGTTCTTTTATTTTATGGGCACCCTGTACCCATGTCAAACTTTTTACATGTGGTACTGTGCGGTAGCTACGGGGGGCACGTCCCCCCTCTACGGCATAGCCGTGCCACCCCAGGTGCAACCTGTGGAAAATTTTTAAATGCACATTTGTATCTTGTGGTTAATTCATTCAGTCAAAAATGGCCCAACTTTTTGATTACCAACAATCGGTCTTTTCAGACAAGTTCAGCTTTGCAGCAAGTTGTAACCTACCTTCCTGAATTAAGCTCAAACCATGTTTCCATGCATATCTGGCATAGCAAATGTATTTTGATGAACTTTTGAAAACTTTTTAGAAGTACCCTAGCCGGCCGCGTTACAGCCAGTTCCAAGCAGTTAACGAGCTTCAACTTGTTAATGTACAATATTAATCACTAATAGAGTCCGGTTGAACGGGCCGTCAAATAGTTGTAACTTGGTAAGCAGCATAGTTGTAGCTTGGTTAGACGGTCCCGAGCTTCATGAAGCTCGGGACCCTCTAACCACATGCTGTTAAACTACACTTTTCCATCATCTACTCAAATCGTGGAATTAATGTAACGGTACTAAACAATATATATGTATGTATATATATAGGTAAAAAAGAAGTAGTAAATAGTGCTAAAAGTTTGTGAAAAATTCGGTATAAACCCGAAACGTCGTGGAATTTTTCACAAACTTCTAGCACTATTTACTACTTCTTTTTTACCTACCTACTTCATAAGTGCTAAGCAGTACTTTGACCTTATATATATATATATATATATATAATATAATATAATATAATATAATATATATATATATATATATATATATATATATATATATATATATATATATATATATATATATATATATATATATATAGAAAACTACAGACGGGGTGTTCCTCCGATACAAACAGTGCTCAATACTGTAACAGTAGAGCAAGGTACAATACGAGTCAGAAAATTGGATATCAAGCCACTACCGGTGGTTTCGTGCTAACACACTCTTCAGATGGCTGTGAATGAATGAACCTTTCTACAGAGAGCCTACGATGTTATGGCCCACCGGGTTTGCTTTTATTGTGACCAGATTTGATTTTATTATGCCTACAAGCGGAGATTAGCTCTGGACGGGAGTTGAGCAAGTTGCACTTGCTTCTCATGGATAGAATACAAAGCTTTTCCTGAATGCACAGTGAGCATTGATTGCGTGAAGCGTGGCGTGTGAGGCATACCGATAAGATAGACCACTTTATGGTGCTTTTTACGTGCTTGTCACCGAGGTAGGGACAATTTGGCGTGGTCGCCTGGGGGGATGGGAGAGAACTCTGACTACCACAAATAAACCACACAAGAGTCAGGTTGAAAGAAAAGCTTAATAACAAAATAAGAAAATGTACATATATACAGTGAATCAACAGATGAGGGGTCGGACTGTTACATAATAATAAAAAAACTACCAAACTTAACTTCCAATGCTCTTGTGCACAAGATAATCTAGTTCTTACATATTGCGGAAAACCTGAACAAATCTGCTACATCTCTATAATGTGGTAATAAGGTATACTCTGATCTAATGTATGTGAATTACTCTATAGTGAGGAGATCTAAGCAAACTCGTTACTCTTTGAACTCCTCGTAAACTTTAGGGTTAATGGTTAAGATAACATAAAAATGATGATGACAATCTGATTACATAAATACGCAATTAATTTCCTCCTTTCACCATGATGTTCGCCAGATGAGTTTGGAATAACAAACTACTAATATTGTATCACACTGTCACATGCTTGCTATTTCAAATTTACAGTTCAGTTCAATGTACTAGAAGTAACACTTCTCATGGGTATACAGGTCAATATAATAATTCAATCACTCCATATAAATACACAGGTCGATACAGTGTACCCGACACCACTTCTCGGAGTCGTCAAAGTTGAGTGCGTCCGGTAGATAAGGATTTAGCACTCCCGTCCCATCACATGACCAAGACAAGCGTCAGTAGCGGTGATACGTATAAAATGTCAAATGGGAGCTGTAATTGGAAACTTATAAGTGGATAATGTACGTTCCCCTTTCTAAATATTCATGACAACGCCTTCACTTTAAATCACAACCACGCTACACGCTACTACGACTCCTGTCACTATCGACAAACATAATAACATCAATCCTTTACAGACAGTACGAATCAATCAATGAAATCATCGAATCAATTAAGAATAACATCATTCGTATCAACGGATATCACGTTAATACTACAATAACATCACCAACACAGCATGTATCACAATACTATATGTTATAACAGAATGACGTCATCAAGTTCTATAACTATGCACCGTGATATCATGCAATATTAAATATGGTCGCTGTCCGAAATTATACTAAAATAGATGTCCCTTATTCTTCGCTGGACCACACTTTCCTATAATACAATATAACACAATTGATCTGTACTACCATTTTGATAAGGTAATGAAGTCAACCCGAACCGATTTTAATACTATGATTTGTTGTTCTACCTTGAAATGATTAATAACGGATTCAAAATGTTTGGGTGACTACCCTTTTCCCGTGGCATAGAATATCAAATACCTTACAAAACGGTTTATATACATGATTCTTCGATTACATTTAACAACGACAATTTATAATGGCTAATGGGCATTATTCTTAACTTCCCAGAAACTTAACTCTCCCATGGGGTCCCGCAAATTCCCTATCAAGACCCTAGGATCTCCCATAACCCTATCCTAAACAATATGTAAATGTTACGTAGCAAATCCCGCTGAAACTATCCTTTCCCAGTTACCAAAAGATCAAAAGTGTACTTACAATAATGAGTTTCCCTTGGCGTCTCGCAAGGTCTCTCCAGGCGACCATACAGGCGGCGGTCCGTCGCACCTGCTCCCCTCAGTACATCTGGGTGTATCAACAGGGGCACCACACGGAATCACACATAAAAGTACTCGGGAATTCCTTTACCCGGTACACCATAAATATAGTAACAAGATTGGATAGCTAGTCCAATTAATAGGTCGGTCCTTCGCCTATGTAAGTAGCGGCTTCTATCAGTCCATCGACAGAATTTTGCCTACTATTTCAGCTTGTACTACACATTTCCGCTGGTAAATATGCCTGGTTTTACGAGCCTTTTACATGTTGTACCTTACAACAGCGATGGTAAAGCTATGTAGAGATCTTGATGGAATTTTAAAGCGGTCTCTACCCACGCTACAATAACTATTACTTATATACGGGAAAAACAGCTGTGTCTTACTTGACGGGTTTCCTTGACGACACATTGTATGCTACATGTCTCTACTTTGTTTAACAATGAGCTTGGAATTTGACTAGGCTCAGTAGAACGAAAACAACAAAATCACGCGACACCGCGCCCTCAACAGAATCTGCACAGTCAACTATATACAAGTATTGCCTGCCTTTGGGCGGTGGTTGTACGGAAGCTTTTATGTACCCGCTGCCTATACATGATGCTAAACAGTACCGAGGTTGCTAATAACCAAAAAGATTCTTATCGCTGGGTAAACGCTTCGCAATACTGAAACAACACACTGCAGCTACGCAGATACTACCTACACTAATGCCGCGAATCTATCTCAGATGTGACAGTGCTAAACAAACGGGCACGGCCAGACCAGCGAAAAGATATAAGATATGGCCAACAACCAGGGGCGGATCTAGGGGGGCCGCCCCGGCCCCGCCCCCCCCCCCCCTTTTGAAAATGCAAAAAAAAAAATGAAAGGGAAAAAAGAGAAAAAAAACGGAAAGGAGAAGAGATAGAGAGAAGGACAGAGAGTGGAGTGATAGAGAATGAAGCTGCAATTAGCAACCTCGAAGTATGGGAGTCATAGCGCACAGCAGATCAGTTTGAACGTCGATTGGGACGTTTACACACATGCTGATCTTACTACACATGATTGGATACAATCAATACCATGCAATACCGATACAATACCATCAGCCAATCGAAAAATACCTTACGAGACAGTGCGCATCAGTTGGGATGGGGTGCTATCAAGCCTGGCAAGTGCCATTTCCGGCCATCTGGGATGTATTAAAACCTCAAATTTTCTTGGAACGCTCCGCGCCAACCTGTGGTAGCGCTCTGCTTAGATAGTAAACGCAATGGCGTACACAAGGGGGAGGCCATTTTTAAACACAAATTTTACTTCAAAAGGTAGCATATCATATGTGGCACCAGATTGCATGTTAGGACACCTAATTTTTCAAAAATTTTCAAAGGGGAGGGGGACACCCCCTCCACTTAGACCCCTCCCCCAGGGGCCGGCTGTCACACAACATACTGCATCCCCCCCCCGCGAGGGAAATCCTGGGTACACAACTGAGTAAACGGGATTCAAACTTGCAACCCTTGGACCAAAAGTCCCAGCCAGCTGAGCTGATCCGTCCCCACAGAAATGTGTAATAAAATAAAACCAAACTTTACGTTTTGTTCACAAAAAATGCACTTCTTGATGGCTTCTATCAAGCCTGGCAAGTGCCATTTCCCGGCATCTGGGATGTTTTAAAATCTCAAATTTTCTTGGTACGCTCCGCGCCAACCTATGGTGGCGCTCCGCTTAGATAGTAAACGGGAGCCCCGCCCCCAGACAAAAAATCCTAGCTACGCCACTGCATGAGAATAAAAATGGAAAATCATGGGAATCACAAAGGCCTTTGAAGTGTCTTTTCCGGCTATCTGGGATGTGTTTTTACCCAAACTCCCTGGTATGCTACGCATTGGCAGCGGTAGCGGGGGAACGGGGGAGGAGGACACGTCCCTCCCTAAAATTTTCAGTGAGGGGAGCTCCCTCCATAAATAAATTCCTAAGGTGAAAAATGAGGAATTATAAATTAAGTAAAAATCAGAAATCAATAAGTATAACCATAATTAATGACAAAACTATTGGCCAAATGCTGTTCTGTCAGTTAACAAATCCCTCCATTTTTCTCTGAAAGACGTTAAGATTGGCCTACAGTGCACGTCACCAACAAAATTTTATTTAGAAATAAATATAGTGGTCGGAAACATTACAATTTGGCCATTCAGTTTTGATACTATGTAAGGCCTACAATAATACCATCATTACACTGCCTGGACGTACCCCTAAAACAATGACAGGGCTGCCAAGTCTTGTGCATTCTGGGTGACTTTCGCTTTCTCACTGAGTCCACACAAAACAAGAAATTAGGCAGAGGGGAACATGCACGTGATAAAACGTATATTTAGGCCCACATGTCAATGCAAGGTACCTGAGTCGTGGCATCAAGTCGAACTAAGATATGGGTCACAAATTTCTCAAGGAAGTCCCTCAATATTCACCAAGTTAGAACATGACTACTAAAGATCTCATTAGACACCTTGAACAGGATGCATTGTAGTAAGGCACTGTACCTATGATAACTGTCTTCTGTTAATAACTTGTCGAAAAATTAATGTGTTGAAGGTTGAGAGATGAAATTATATGAAGCAGAAAATGCAAAAATAAGACATGGAAAGTGCTATTTCCGGCAATCTGGGAGGTCTATTTTGTCAAAAATTTTCTTGTACGCTCCGCGCCAATCGATAGTGGCGCTCCGCTTAGATGGTATAGTACCGTCAATCACAGGTCGAACAACTTCGCCCCCCCCCCTTTTCAAAAATCCTGGATCCGCCCCTGCCAACAACCAAAAAACCGAACACCAACAACACCCTCCCAAACGAAACAAAAACCACCAACACTACTACTGAGCAGCCACAGACACCGAAACTGAAAGACAACACAAAACCAGACTACCATCACTTAACAACCAAAAAACCGAAATACCAAAAACAACACATCAAAGTACCTGCCCCGAAGGGCCACCGCCCCGAAGGGCCACCGCCCCAAAGGGCTACGAGGGGCCGGGGTCCACTTGCCGTATTTACAGTATGTACAGTATTTACACTATCTACACCAAACCAAATTAAACAAAAACAAAAACAAGTACCGTAGATATCGAACGAGTCCTGTGGGGGACAGGCACGTCCGCTCTCTTCGCCGACCTAAACCAAAACTGGGCAAAACAGGCGCACCTTGCCCAAGGGTGCCCCGGAGGCAGTTGTGGCAAAGGGTAACCTCATTATCCCCACGTTTATAAAAACTCCACAACCGGATGCAGTTTAAAGTCCTACCCAGGATAGACCACTTTATGCCGTACGTTGAGTTTGACCGTGTAAGATTCCAAATGTGTTTTGACAACTCGGTTTCATTCTTATATTTTTCGTGGGGGAAAGATTTAAGGTGATTATTGTAAGTTAATCTAAACGAACTCCCCGTCATGCCTATGTAGGTCATGGTGCTGCTCTTAGATGGTCGGTCAGTCCGGTAAACTACGGATTTTTTCATACAGTCTCCGTTGACTGGGCAGTTGTTTTTTCTTTATGTACAATTGCAAGCCTGCTGAGGGGTTCTATTGGATATTACCCTAAAGTTGTGTCTCTGTATTGTCTGCTTAAAGTTGGGCATGCAAGAGTAACTAACTTTCACATTGTTCTTATTGAATTACTTGTGTAGTGGGTGCTGTTTAGGGAAATGCTTATCAAGTAACTCTAGAAACCTTTTCCCAACATTTGTTTTGACATTGGCACTGTATGGTGGGTTCAACCAAATAATTTTTCTCTTTCTATTCTTCCTTTTGGGTTGGGGACTGGGTTTTTTTTTTTTTTTTTTTGATACTCCAGCTTGGCACTGTATCCGCTTTCTTTTAGTGCCTTTTCGTATGGCCCTAAAGAGTCGTGAAATGCATTTTCGTCGCATAATAACTCGGATACGCGTTTGGCAATTGATGTTTGGAAGGTGCTTAAGTACCTTTGATGGGTGATTAGAGTTAATATTAATATAGAGTGGATCGTTGACGGGCTTGCGGTATGGCCGGTATTTTCCATTTGTTAAATATAAAGTTACATCAAGGTATTGACAATTTTTAGGTTACATTTTACAGTTACCTTGAGTCCAACGGATTTGAATATATCTATAAAGGTATTTCAAAGTTTTTCGGCTGTCCTGGCAGTAAGATTTTTGAAAACCGCGAGGCCGTCGTCTCGGTAGAGGCCAACGTTATAGCTGCCGGAAAGTGTTTTGACAGTATGTCTAAGATAAACAGCCCAACCAGCTCGCAGATCTCGGCACCGTCATATGATCACATAGTCACGTCAAATAAGCCAACTCCATCTCGTTTTACCCATGGTTCGGATTTGTGGAAAAGTAGTGATTTTCTGACATGCATGATTGTGTTTATGTCCAGTTTGGATATGTTGGTGTATGAGTTGGCCCATTCCAATGCCTTGGTTAGTAAGTCTTCCGAGATGGATGGGTAGAAGTCTATGATGTCAAAAATAACGAAAGTGTGCCTTTCTTTTTCACTAATATTTTCGAACCACTCTATTACTGATGATGTGTTCCTCCATTGGTTAACTGATAACCTGCTTTTTACACAGGAGTTAATTTTGTTTACAATGTGGCGGCTCACTTTACCGAGTTCACTTTTTGCTGGGTTGATGAGCCGGCATGATGGGTTGTTGGGGAAGTTGTGTTTGTGGTCTTTTATTGTAACAAATGCTTCTCTTCCCGCCATTGGCGAGATTTTTTGCTCTATATTGAGTTGAAATGCCAGTGAATGTAGTTCAGAATTAATATCTGTTTTTAAATTTTCGTTGCCTTGTTTGTATTTGGAAGTGATGCTATTCTTTAACTGGTTGTTATACGTGCTGGTGCTCATTTTGTACATATTCTGGGATTTGTCGGCGAAAGCATATACATTGAATTGAATTGATTTCTTTCAGAGTTTGGCTCAATTTTGCTTGAAATTTGCCTTTCACTTGCCTGAAATCAATATTTTCCACCAGCTTTGCCAGGTCATCCTCAAACGGAATAAGCTCCTTTACTTGAAGGGGACACTTTCTAGATTACAGCCCTTACGATCTTCGTCATCAGATTCGGAATTCTAATCCGTACTGACACTTAAGTTGTACCTCTTGTAAAAGATGGCCTTCCATTGCATGCGTTTGCACAGACTTTCCACTTTGCCAATCAACTCTTTTAGGTATGTTGAACGCTGTGGTATTGGTATGTTCTTTGTTGATAGGTCCAGCATGTCAACTCAACATAGAGCAAAAATCTTACTGCCAGGACAGCCGACAATTTTCGCAATACCTTTATAGATATATTTAAATCTGTTGGACTCAAGATAACTGTGGCTCGATATCCATATATATATATATATATATATATATATATATGTATGTATATATATATATATACATATATGTATATGTATATATATATGTGTGTGTGTATGTATATATATATATGTATGTATAAATACATATATGCAATTGCCACCTTACAGCACTCAACATCTCAAGTGTATAAGCGTAAATCCAGTAATAGATAAAGAAATATAAGAATATACACGTAGACAAACAAATGACGGAAAAATACTTCAACTTTATTACGACGTTTCGATAGGCTCTACCTATCTTCTTCAAGTGCAAGATAGCTCTGAGTCAAAAAGAAGTAAGTATGTATACCAACCACCAAAACACTACAAAAAAGCTGTGGCTACCAAACGTTGCAAAAGACAAACAGAACACAACAAAAAGGAAAGCTACTTAGGTTTGCTTGACTAGTTTCTTTACGTTAATGCCCGTAGGGTGAAAGGTGTCTAAATGTAGTATCCATGAGAGCTCTTTCTGTTCCCGTAAATGGCTGTTATAGGTTGGTATTTTTTGTATTCCAATTAATTCAAAATTAGTGCAAGCCCAGTTAAAATGTTTCCCTAAAGGAGTATGACCTTTTTTGAACTCTTGAATATGTATGTTCTAATATTTCTTTATGTATATGTATATATATATATATACATACATTTACATATATATATATATATATATATATAAAATAAGAGAAAATCCACGTATGCTCCATGAAAAATAAAAATAATAATAAGTAGAACACACCACAAAGATGACAATACAAGAGCACAGATACGGTAACAGAATAGCGTATATTTCGGACACTCCTGTGTCCTTCTTCAGCGCAAAATGTGAAGTGAAGGTTAATTTACAAATAACAGACACAGCAATGAGGTTAAACCCCTCGACGAGGGTGATAAATCACAGAGGGGAAATCGCTTCAGATGCCCAGGTCCTTGTTTAGGCCACGGGTGTGTGTGGACAGTTTTATTACCCACTTGCTTTCAGATTTGAGTCTTTGAGTGACAGACGGGTAATTAGAACCGGTTCTAATTACCTCATACCTCATACTCTTTCAATTCCTTTTCTCTTACAAATCTGGCAAGCTCATAATCCTTCTCGCTTTTCTTTTCATCTTGCAAATTTTTTCCTTGAACTTTGAAAAAAATCTAACAAATCATTACCACTTAAACCCAAGACAACCTAACACCTTTAATCCTTAACATCCATTGCCAATTTTTTCACGTGTGTCTCACAAGCGCTTTAAAGTTTTTCAAATGTACACAGTTCGATCTTTCACTTTTAACTTCAAAAACTTAAGTCATTTCAACATCACAGCCCGAAACTCGTATAAACGCATGTACTTCTTCACAAGTGAATATTTGACCTTCCCAGATACAGGCCCTTGTTATTTGTCACAAGTCAGCTAAGTATCGCCCTTCCGTTGCGACCCCAGGTTGTTTTCCCCCAGCCAGCGAAATTTGGCATGGGTTTTGATGCACACAATGAAGGTCGAAAAAATTCAGGTGAGAAGATCTCTAAAGTTTCAACAATGAAACTCTCTCTCTTATTTTATCCCGTCGTTTGTCGCCTTGCAGCTCAAACGACAATCCCTCGCCATCTCCTCCTCTCTCGGAATAAATCAACTAATATCTCCAAGTATGTCCAGATAGATCTGGTCTCTTTGGTTGTCAGAATGGTTTTCCAGAGGATTCGATTCTCATCAGGTCATCTGCCTGTTACGTACATGGCTGTTTCCGGTAGTCCCTTTGTCGGTAACAGTTTGTAAACTTTTTCCAAGAAACCCTTCCGGTACAAGTCCGCTGCAGGTGTCAGATCCCTGACAATCCTTCTTGGATGTAACTCCGAATGGTGGCGCTCTTCTAAATAAGTTGGCTCAACCGTGACATAGGCTATCCAGTGAAAAATGGGACGAAAAATTACTGCTATCGGACGATTTCGTCCTAAATCTACCAAAATCTTCCTGCCATTAAAAAATTGTCAAGGACAGGTATACATTTCAGTATTGCTGCCTGGACTATTCTATTGTAGAACATGAACCATAACAACCTTCAAGGTTTCTTCGTGGAACTGAAAGAAACAACTAAATTAATCCCTCAGCAATTGAGCAATAATATAAAGGTAATAAATACCCATTTTTGGTAAAACAGTCGACCGATTGCGCAATGAAACATTCCTTTCTTGTTTCACACCGGGATGGGGGAGATCGGGTGCCTTTTAGTGTTTTACCTGATGCAATGTAAGTAAATGTTTTTCAATAAACAGAATGTCATCATTTCTAGTGTTCATATTTTGGTTATCAGATGCCATAAACTCGAGTTTAAGAGTTTAATTTCAAACTTTTTTGAGGACTGAGGTCCATTACTTGAGCCTTTTTCTTTAACGCTTGTATGTTAAACCCTGGCTAGTTGGGGGATATTAAGCCAAAGGTTGAGCACTTGCATAGAAGGTGTCGAAATTTTGGATGACTTAGTTGCATAATAAATAGCTCCCCTTACTACCATTCTAGTCTCCTCTGACCAAATCCCTTACCTCCGTCAACACCACTTCAATTTGCCCTGTCCCCTCTACTTGTATATTAATATACCAAACATTCTGATCATGTTATAAACTACCAATTTTTCGATATTTTATTATATTATTTGTAACTTCTATCTCAGTCAGTTTGTACCTTGACGTTACCTTACATGTAGGCTAAAAGCCAGATGTATCATTTCAGTGGCGAATCTAGGATTTCCCTGAGAAGAGGGGGGGGGGGGGGGGAGAATTGTAGATTGTCAAGAGCTACTGATGCAGGGTAGTGGGTGCAGGTTTTTTTTTCAGAAAGAAAAGAACTAAAGAGGTTCAGTTTGGTGCATTTTAGCTATTAGAATTAATTATTTTGTATTACAGAACTGTAATGAAAGTAACGAAGATAACTGAAACCAAGCTGGACCTAACGATAAGGCGTTTGGGACGATTTTATTTCAGAAAAAAATGCCCGAATTTTCAGAACTTGCTCAGATGTCATAATGAGTAAAGCGTTGCATAACGAAGTGTGATGGCGGAGTGACTGATTTGTTGAAAAGGAATTGGGTAGGGGTATACTCACGGGTATACTCACAAATTGGCATAAAAATCAGGCGTGGATATATGGTGTAGGCAAAGAGGGACTACGTTTTGACTTCGCTAAGCATAGGAGAACAGTACGTAAGCGGAGCACCACCAAAGCGCTGAAGAAACATTGGATAAAAACACCTCGATCACCAGAACTGGCACTTAACAGGCACTGTTTGCCTGAGTATGGAAACACATCACAGGCTTGTATACATTGGATTTTTGGGTGGGGGGGGGGTTTCTCGGTAGGCCAATAAGGGGTTCATGTGTCCCCATGGTTGCGCGTCCAGCACTATAAGTAATAACCCGTGCAGCTAACTGCACGAGAAGCCGTGCGAAAAGCTTCTGTCTAATTGTTTGTTTGTGAAAGATATTTCAGCTTGCTACATTACGCAAGAAAAAAAACGTGTCTGAAAACTGAGACCATGGCACTGAATATAGCTAAGGTTTTCGTCATTTTCAACCATGTCCAGTAGCGACAGCCATTTGCGACTAAATGAACCTCATGGCTGGAATTGCATATGTTTTGTAAACACAATATTCCTGACTCTCAGGCTGTTTCGTCACACCAAGTTCATTCTTTTTCCCGATGGAGGGGGTGACTTAACGGGGTGTCTTACCCGGGCAGGCCGCATGAAATTCCAACTACCGAATTAGTGATACCTGGTTGGTGGAAAAACGGAAATTCGGCCAAATTCATTCATCCGTGTTAAAATATTGATATTTTGAGCTCTACAATAAAGTTCGTCTGTTTTTCTTTCGGTTTTACTCGGTTAATTTTCGTGCCAGTACATTTAGTGCCCAAAAAGTTTAGCGATCTAGTTTTTCCCAACTTCCTCGATTAAACTAAAATTTAACTGATTTACGTAATTTATGCGCAATCTGAGAACAATTCCCACCTCTTCAAATTCGTCTCTCTTCTCACTCTCCCAACAATGCACAAAATTTGTGGGCTCATGTATGAGGATATTTAAATTTCAGCTGAAAGGAGTCTCCCGACGACCCTAAAAATATAATTACCCAGTTTGTAAGGGTCCCCTTAGTGTGGGAGACCCTGGGCACGTGCCCCGCTGACCCATGCTCACATCCGGTCCTGGGGAAAGGCAGTGTGAGATATAGGTTTTTTCTGGACTAAACTTATACGCTTAAGCCGGGGTAGATCTTGGACAAGCTTACAATGCACAACTAATATGTTTGCTAGTCGCCGAAAGATTTGTGTCCCCACGGGGCGCTAAGACTTAACGTTACCATCCTCTTTTGACCGTTTCATCATGGGTTTGCATTTTTCCTTTTTTCAACGTCCCCTCGACTCTCTTGGGAAGGGCCGACGCGTGAAACCAAAAATTACTTCAAAAGTTCTTCTTCCCAAAGGAGCTACATCCCCTTAAAGGACACAAGACTTAACATGACCAACCTATTGGCTTCAAGACCTCTACATCATGGGTCGGTCATGAGTGGCTCCTTCCTCAACTGGCTGAATAGAGCAGGTACTAAACATACTCTTGGCAAAAAGGTTTTTTTTTTCTTTCGTTTTTTCTTAAGTTCCATCTACTCTCTGACGAAGAGCCGTAAGGCGTAACCAAACGTTACTCTGCTCTCCAAAAGAGGCTCCATCCCAAAGGGAAAACTTCTCCTGAACATGACAAGCCTCTTAGAGTCAGACGTCTTCATCATGGGTCTGGCATGTGTGGTCTACGTTCTTTGCTGGTAAAAAAAAACAGTTAAAAAGAACAGTAGTTTCTGTTCTTTTTAAGTTCCAACTATCCTCTGGCGAAGTGAAACGTTACTCCCAAAAGAGATCTGCTCCTGAAAGGAATACGTACCCTAAGAGACACCAACCTCTTGACCAACCTCTTGACCTTGAGAAATCAACGTCATGTGCCTGTTATGCGTGACTGTATGCTCAACTGGCTGTAGGAAACAAATACCACACATAATCTTGGCCAAAAGTAGGTGTAAACATACATATTTATTAGTCCCGCCTGCCCGATGTTGATGATCACGCGAACAGTTCAACGAATAACATTGACATCGTAGAAGGTAGGTGTAGTGGTGTTAACATACTCATACACAATATTTTCAGTATTCATCTACAACGATGTAAGCTTTAAGCTTTCTATATTGCAGATAAGGTATAAAGCAAAATGAGATATTCCTTTCAAGAGCTTGTTATGACGATAATAGCAGTATATGACGAATAAGCTATTTTTATTGGCCAAAGAGAATCTTGTTTCCAATAAAAAAAGTTTTGCCTATTAAGTCATAAAATTGTGCAGATTCATAAATATGAGGGTTCTTATCCCTGATGAGCCTTCCACAAACCATTGGTTGGTGAGGGAGTTCCAACATGTTTTCTTCCTGACGTCGATAAACATCTTGGGTAAATGAAAGACTAAAGAAAGCATCACCTTGCTTCAGGATTTCCCTTAATGGTAGCCACATTCCTTTCTAGGCTTAAAACTTTCCTCCTAGTTCTGAATTTGTTATCTACTCTCTCTCTATTTCATACAAGGGTCAATTTCAGATGTTAATATAAGTCGGTCACTGTTTAAGATATGCATGCCCTGATCCAGGTTGGGGATAACACGGCTTCAAACGTCTTCCTCAACTATGTGAGCAGAGCTTTTGCATTTACTAGTAAAGAAACCCATGAAAATGTCGATACCTCGGTTATGACCGTAGGGCCCTTAAACCCCTGGAAAGTACATTTAGGGGCCAAACTCCGGTGCTTTGATGTGATAAATTCTTCCTCACGAAAAATCACACTTCTGCATATCCTGATCCCGCCAAAGTTAACTAATTCGTTACGAGCAGGTTAGGAGGTATAAATTTAGCACAAACAACAATTTGCCTACATCACGTCAGTTTTGACCAGGAGTAGGTGCCCTCCACTTGGAGGTGTCTGACAATATCTTGGTCAGACTGAAGGTATGATTAAAGGGTAATGGTTGCAACAGTTAGAATTTTTTGGCGTCAGAACCCACTTCTATTAGAAAAGCCCTGGGAAATACTTTCAAATTATAGGAAATAGACAAAGTCAAAAAATATATTAAAAAAATTCGACTCAAGACTTCGCCGCCTCAGTTTTTCCTTGTACAGATTAGGAAAGCATCCCAAATTTGTAAAAACGTTGCCACGTTAAATATTTCTAGTTGAAAATCCTACTTGCTCTTGTCCATGACATAAAATCTCACTTCCGGAGTGTTAAACACAAGAAAGGATGAAAACAGAGACAAAGGTTGATTTCTAACATGTATTTTTCTTTCAACTTCTACAATTCATGTTTTGGGCTAAAAACAAACTTTAAGCTTTGAAAACACAATCGGCAAACACGGACAAAAGGTTTGAGCGATTTACAATTACAGAGGCCATACATATGAAATTTAGAGCCCTATATTTTCGTTCTGTAAATTCAATAAGCATATACTGGAATAAGTTTTGAGCGATGTACCACTACAGAGGTCAAACAGGATTTTCCACACTCTTCTTGCTACCTGTACATACACATTGACCGGACAGTGAAATTCACTTTGGCCCATATTTTCGCTCTGAAAACTCCATAAAAACACACTGAAAGACGCAATACACGCCTACAGTGCTCAAAAATATATTTCAAACTATTTTTTTACTACGTCCACAGGGACGGAAAACTGTAAAAATCTTTGGTCTATGTACAAGAACATAGCTCACAGCTGTTCAACCTGATACAGTAACTGTTCAGCTATACACACAAAAACCAACAGACTAGCTTTGACTGCTGTACATGTACGTAGGTCGTTGTTAGTCGAATTCCTAATGAAAACACGATATGCAAACACTGATAGCAACCTGAACTACGAACGTTTGGGTAAGGGAAAAGCCACGTAGGCCAAGTTGCATGGGCTCAAGAATTTTGAGGGGAAGTATGCTTTGTTGTAGAAAAATTAAAGAATAAGAAGTTTTCTCATATTTTCCTTTTCTTATTTGAAGTGTCTATTTAAAAGATTGTGAGATCTCAGATTTAGAGACATATTTAGATGCATCTCACAAGCCTTGGTAAGTGCCTTTTCCAAGAATCTGAGAGATGGTTTTAGCATTTTAACTCTGGGCCCCTTGCGTGCCAACCGATGGTGACGCTTTGGTCAGAAAGTGTCAATATAAAGTCCTCTGTCTCTGTTTACTACAAGATCTGGGGTTCGATTCCTGGTCGGGTCATTCCAAAGACTAAAAAAATGGAACCTACTGCATTTGTGCTTGGTGCTCAGCATAAGCAATGGAGTAGGGAAAACAAGCCAGTAACCCACAACTCAAAAAAATTCCGTGGCCGACCCGACTTAAACCAATTGGTTAGAAACTGAGCCGTAAAACCTCATCTAACTCAACTTAACTCTGTTCACTACTGAAAGAATCATAAGTTTATTAACCACCGTCAATTACCCAGGATTTTCGCTATTAAAAGTAGTGATCAAGTTGTAATGAAACAAAAGTGAGAGATACGTCTTAACCTACTATACAATGTTTAATGAATGCGAGCTTCCGCTCCCCCCCCCCCCCCTCCGATTTTCCATGAGAGCGTTGCCATGGACCCCACTAGAAGGCTTCACGTTCCCGTGGGATCGTTCAGTCTTTTCAAAATGAGATTCTTAGCACCTGGACAAACTCAAGGGTCTATATATGGCCATCGAGATATTGTTATGGAAAATGTGGCCAGGCACTAACGAACGCCATTGGGAAGCTCTGTTGTACACAGAAAGTTGAACTGATTAGGAGTACACCAGTGTCTCCACTATTCCAAATCAAAATTCCCGGAAAGCATTATAAAATTGATGTTAATTTGATGTTATATGCCAGCCTGGTTTTCTTTTTCACTATTGCTTTATTCATGTTACTTGTTGTATCTCAACGTTTTACGTCCCCCAAATTCTTGAATTTCCGGACATTATGCTCTTTTCTGAAAGTTATCCGGAAAGGCCAAAACAAGAATTTCAGATTATTTCGACAGAAGTGGAAGCTGTACCGGTGGTAAACTGTAAGACAATGTTCAGTGTTAAAACTACCAACAGAGGTTGAGCTTGCGTGGCGCTCATCTATGGCTACCGCCCTGGTTGTACCATATTGTTTTCATTGGAATGGGTTGCATAAATACTTCGTCCGCTTTGAAGACTATGCAGCTTTCTGATGTTTCGAGAGAATGGTACATTGCTCATTCACCTATATTGTCCGCACTCGAGTATGTGCGGTGAATAAGTGTACACATTCGACATCTGCTTAGAAGGCAAGAACGTTTTTACACCTCTAGATAAGGATCTGTTAAGCACCCTATTGTGAGGAGGTGAGAACTCAGGCATTGGAAGCTGCACTTGGAAGAGATTAATGAAAACTTCAGAATATTTGACCAGAATAGCCAAATATTACCTCTTTCTAGACTTGTAGTACCCGAGTACGTACTCTTACTCCTACTCGAGTACATTTTTCTGTACTCGTACTCATGTCTTTGGAATCGTACTCGTACTCAAAGAATTTGAAAATCAAATATTCCTTTGTACTCGTACCCATATTCGTACTCACGCCCTTGTACTCGTACTCGTACTCAGAATTTTGTATTCATACTTCTAAGTTTTGCAGTCCAGGAAGTTAATATTCGTAATCTGTATTGATCCTTGTCTTATTTAACATAACTTGCAATTTTTTAAAGCTCCATGTGCTGATCAACACAGTGTTGCTACAAGGAGCAGTAACAAAGGATTAAAAGTAACCTGTCCTTGTGTAAAGGCTGAAGAAATTATTATAGTATTAATCATTTAGGGGTACTAAATAATGTCAACAGTATCATCCCCTTATGCATATAGTTACTTTGGCCCCCTACTGAAAAAAACATTTGTCTTGGTGTAAGTCTAGAACTACAGTGTTTGAAATTACCTTCAATAAGTAAGTTAGCCAGAGTCTACTTTTCAATACTTAGTGACTCAGCTGGCATTATACTTAGTTGTTGGCAAATTTGCACTTCCAATAACAAAGTCTTGAGACGGACTGACATGTCTGTGCAGAGCATGCATTAGATCTTAAAAGCTGAAACTAAACTGACCAGTATTGAAATAGCCTTCTTGGATCAATGCTAAAATCTTTAAAAACTGACAAACCCTACGAATTAAGAAGAAGCCAAATCCATAACGAAAACCTTTATATTGCTGGATTCAATCTTAATTTGTATCATTTTACTGGTAAATTCAAACCTTTGCCCCTCCATTGAATTTTAAAACCTGTTTTACGGCACCCTGCTGTTTGCTAAAAATATTTGTTTTCTCCGAGGAGTTATGTTGAAATAAAATACTTTAACAGAGGTTTCCATTAAAAAGAAAATGACATGGAAACGACAGTTAATTTTTTTTTTACTTCCCATTGGCTCAGTATATCATGATGATTTCCAAGTGACATCGCAAGTTTTCACGACAAAGCTTTGGCAAGTGGTGATCTATGCATAGAAAATTGCCTTTCTTGCAAGTTGGTCATTCGGCTTCATTCTCCAAGTTAATATTCCTGCTTAAGGTCCAACAAAGTGAAGAATGCATTTGCATTTTTATAGCACTGGAAATATCATAATTATACCACAGTTGCTGTTTCATCACCTCTAGAGTCAGTCACCAGCATTTCATTTTTTACATAATGTAACACTGATAGTGGTAGGGCCAAGACCCTGCATTAAATTCAAATCCAGTATTTATTTGTAATAAGTTTACATACAGACAAACAGTTTAAGTTTAACGTTTGAGAGTCAGGAAGTCACCCCATTCATGAAGAACCCTATACCAGAGTGATGAGTATAGAACGAGATTCGCCTTCTCTTTTCGGCTAGTGCTCTCAGGTTATGAAAACGAGGCAAGCGTGTACTCATCACTCCCACTCTTGCTCCTGGACAGGCCATTTAACGCCCCTTCCCCCATGGACATGTGTGTATTCCCAGTCTTAGCCAATTTCCAAAGACTGGGAGGGTGGAGGTTCCTTGCTCTGCCTCACTGATCAAATAGAGCGGACGACTTGTTGATTGTCAGACAACCAGACACCCAGACACCCTCCTCCGGGGACCTCTAGTACGCACGGCAGTACACTCAGATCACCAGTTTAACTCCACCCTCAACCTTGAAAACAAGTAAAGACAATTTAAGTCTTTAATTAAAGAAATTTAAGTCTTTAACTGAAGACGAAAGACTGTAAATTACTTTAAAGACAACTGCATGTTACTGCTATAATTGTATTACTTCAAAATATATATATATATATATATGTACTCAGAAATGAACTCATGCTCGTGCTGATATTCGAGTACGTTTCTCTGTACTCGTATTCATAACTTTTGACTCGTACTCGTACTCATAGCTTTTGACTCGTACTCAGAGGATTTGAAAAACAGGTACTCGTTCTCGTACTCCTACTTGTGGCTTCGTACTCATACTCGTACTCGAGGCCTTGTACTCCTACTCATAGTCGTACTTGGGAGTTTTTACTCGCACTACAAGTCTGCATTTTTCCTATTTTCAATCACCTTTAAAGGATCAAAACGTATTCCTTTTAAAATGTAGCACCTAAATTGCAAATTCTGATAAATCTGCCACCAATTAATTACTACACGTCCGCTCCGTGATTTTTTTAGTCTGTGACCTCTTGTGACATTAAAAGGATCTTTGACCTCGACCCAAAAACAGTACCAACGTTCCTATTACTATGAAAAATCTATATCCTTGGTATGGTGAAAGCAACAGAAGAAATTGAATAATAGCCACTAAAGTGTGTCTTGGATAGGCTTAGCACCCGGGCCGTCATATTGAGAAAATGAACTCTTTCCACTATACTATCTGCAAACATTGACTGAATAGTATCATCTTATCGTCACCGCATCCTTCTCACATGTTCCTAATTTGGAAATTAAAATTATTATTACTACTTGATTTACCAGAGTTATGCTTGTGAAAAGATCTCTGTTGTTCTTTACAATACTGGCTATATATATATATATATATATATATATATATACATATACGGGCACGTGCAAACCGAGGCCAAACCTTTGTTGACACCATTCTACATCAGGCTTCTGAAGAGTAAGGACCTACCACTCTGGGCCCTTACGAAACAGTGCTGTAAAGCTGCCTTGTAGTAACCTATAGTCACGAACTTTTAATATTTAGGCTCCCTTCATAGATTGAGCACTCTACCCTTGACTGGTTTACTTTGTTAAGAATATACATGTATATATATATATCTATATATATATATATATATATATATATATATATATATATATATGTATATATATACATACATGTATATGTGTATATATATATACATACATGTATGTATATATATATATATGGTTACATACATACACGTATATGTGTATATATATACATATATATGTATATAAATAGCCAGTACTGCCATTATTGATAGTTTCATATTCATATTAGCCGCCCGAAACGTTGGCAATTACAATTTTAAACCATAGGATGAGTATTACTTGTCTACTTTTGTGTATGTATGTATATATATATATATATATATATATATATATATATATATATATATATATACTTGTATTACCTGTATTATGTGGACATTGGCATATGACAGGATTATGGGGACTCCTAGAAGGGGTACACCCTGACACGTGAAAAGTGAAGGGATATAGGTATAGCTATAGGTGAAGCTAACTATACCTTCTTAATTGCTCTTTTTGTTTTAAAAAAGAAAAGTGGTATATATGACAGTGTGGACATGGGCTATGTGGACGGTCCCCATAGTCCCCTTGTATACTGAAAACATATACACCGTATGGCAATGTGCGTGTGCCATGTAAAACACCGACCGAAGCAGTTAATAGTCTCAGAAGTTATTGAATAAACAGTTCATCTTGAACCCAGGAAATGATTTGCAACAAAAATATTTTTGACTACAACAAGAAAATGAGACAACTGTTCAATATGCACGGCATAGAATCGGTGCGTACAAGATTGTGTGGACTTGATTATGTGGATGGTCCACATAATCCTTTTATACACTTATTTCGAATGTACATTTACACACATACATATATAAAGTGCATTTATCAAGCGCTTTTTCATAAAGATCCTATATGAACAAGCGAACTAAAACCCAAAAGTAGGTACAATGCAACAGACTTAAAGTGCTCTTGAACAACGACAGGATTTTAGAAGCTTTTTAAAATTAGGTAAGGAGACACAGCTTCTCATAGATACTGGGAAGCTATTCCGCATTTTAAGAATTCTACGAATTCGGCAGCTTTCTGAAGCTTTAAAAAGGTGGAGGTTGATGTTAATTAAAAGAAAACGAGCAGTATAATTTTCGTAAACTTACTTTATATATTATTTTAAAAATCTACATAAACGGAGGTACTATAAGAGCTAGTTGTAGGTTAGTATCTCGATGTTAGTTATACAACAGGATTGTGTGGACGTGATGACATAAAAGGTCCACAAAATCCTATTTATACATCAATCTTTTGTACAGAATTCTAGAATCGATTTAATTACACCGAACAGCCGCCTTGTAATTTTCGTAACGCCCTCGTTATTAAGGGAATGCAACTTAACCTGAAAATGCCTCTGACAGTACCGCAGTTTATGCAGAGTGTGAAGATAATTTTCTTCTGATTTTCAAGATATGCTTTACCAATTCACGGTGTAGCTGCTTGCTTTCAAATTTGGAAATGTAAATGGGTTTTACCTTATATTTTTGTACTACATATGCCTTCCTTTTAAGATTTTTATCCACTCGCCACCCACCGTATAGAATCGATTAAGTTATACAACCGGATTGTGTGGACGTGATTACATTGAAGGTCTACATAATCCTATTTATTCACTAATCTTTTGTACAGAATTTTAAAATCGATTTAATTACACCGAAGAATAACGTTTATTAATTATGGGCAATAGTCAACTCGTAATTTTCGTTACGCCTTCGCAATTTACGGAGTTTTATGTAAAGCTGCTTAGAAGGAAAGCATATTGTGTTAAATATATAATAAAAATTCATTAACATTTCCGAATTATTTGAAAACAGTCAACTTACATACACCGTCAACGTACATAAATGGACAATTCTTTTATTTTATACAACAGTTATTGCTACCTAATTATAAACAAAACTTATTTTCAGCCTATTTGATTAATTATTTCGCATTTTCATCAAGGTTAAATATTAAACTTTCCTACACAAAATAGACTCGACCAACGTTCTTAAGTCAGAGTTAGAACAGTGCGTGAAAGAGGCATAAAATCGAATTTGCTAGCATTTTGGGGGTTTTTCTGTACTATTTTCTACAGAATCTTGTCAATTTGATAATTTTCATTCATTCTTTTTTCATATAAGAGGCAAAATTTGATTTAAATGCAGATTTTTAAACAAATTCAAATGGAAAGGGGGCGGTACCTTGACTTGTTTGCTACTACGTCCCAACTTAACTCTGAGCGGAGTTTTCACGTAAGTGAAAATGAGACAACTGTTCAACATGTGGGGCATAGAATCGGTGTGTACAAGATTGTGTGGACTTGATTATGTGGACGGTCCACATAATCCGTTTATACACAAATACGTTATTACACAGCTCTAGAACCAGTTTTCATGATTGAAAGGCTTTTCTCAGTTTTGAAAAAAGGTGGAGTTTGATTCTGATTATGGGAAATTCAGCAATAAGAATACATTTTCGAAGTGAGGAAAGACATCAGATATGCTAATACTCCTTTCAAGCTTACTTCCATAACAATTATTTGTAATTTTAAAGTTTCATGACAAAAATTATGTCGATTATTAAAATTGAAGACGAACGTAAACTTACTTTACACATTACCTTCACACTCTACATAAACTGCGGTTACTGTCAGAGGCATTTTTAGGTTATTCACTCGCCACCCACCGTATAGAATCGATTAAGTTATACAACGGGATTGTGTGGACGTGATTACATTGAAGGTCTACACAATCCTATTTATTCACTAATCTTTTGTACAGAATTTTAAAATCGATTTAATTACACCAAAGAATAACGTTTATTAATTATGGGCAATAGTCAACTCGTAATTTTCGTTACGCCTTCGCAATTTACGGACTAGTTTTATGTAAAGCTGCTTAGAAGGAAAGCATATTGTGTTAAATATATAATAAAAATTCATTAACATTTCCGAATTATTTGAAAACAGTCAACTTACATACACCGTCAACGTACATAAATGGACAATTCTTTTATTTTATACAACAGTTATTGCTACATATTCATAAACAAAACTTATTTTCAGCCTATTTGATTAATTATTTAGCATTTTCACCAAGGTTAAATATTAAACTTTCCTACACAAAATAGACTCGACCAACGTTCTTAAGTCAGAGTTAGAACAGTGCGTGAAAGAGGCATAAAATCGAATTTGCTAGCATTTTGGGGGTTTTTCTGTACTATTTTCTACAGAATCATGTCAATCGGATAATTTTCATTCGATCCTGTTTCATATAAGTGGCAAAATTTGATTAAAATACAGATTTTCAAGTAAATTCATATGAAAAGTGGGCGGTACCTTGACTTGTTCGCTACACGTCCCACTCTGGGCCGAGTTTTCACATATGCAAAAATGAGACAACTGTTCAATATGTGGGGCATAGAATCGGTGTGTACAAGATTGTGTAGGACTTGATTATGTTGGACGGTCCACATAATCCGTTTATACACAAATACGTTATTTCACAGCTCCGAACCAGTTTTCATGTCTCAAAGAGAACATAAAATTTTGGGAGAAACTGAAGGTGAATCTAGACTGTGATTTGATGCGACTGTTTTTTTAAATTTCATATCAAACATTAATGTTTTACTTGTAAGTGTTGACAAGAGAATTAGGGGGGGTGTAGGCCCCTACCCGAAAACGTTGAGACTTCTCCTAGCTCAAGAATCTAAACGATCGTGGTATAGAAATTTTGTAGTGTCAATGATTTGCAAAACTTCAGTCGTGGACTTTCATTAATGAGGGGATAGCTCGAAATAACTGTGAACTGCTGACCTAAGGCTGCAGGGGCCTGGGATTCGAAAACTGCAGCTAATTTAGTGTGTATGTCAATTGGAGAATTTATGTGTGGGGTTGTGAAGCCTTAATTGAGTACAAATTGCAAGAATTTGGTCAATTTTTGGACGCATGCTATTTTCAGATACCAGTATGATTCAATTTCATTTTCTCCGTGAAGTTTTACCCAACAAACTGCCTTATCTTTTGCAGATGTTGCAAAATAGCCCGTAGGCAAATGTTGGTAAGGGTGTTCTCCAATTTTGTACTACTGTAACCTGCTCTGCTGAGTTCCATTCATTCTCGATTCAATTTCTCTCCAACCAACAAGCTACCACTTACAAAATTCCCATTATCCACAACAAGGAAGAGCATAAATTTGCATAAAGACACCATCAATTATTTGAGGTAAGATTCCATCAAAGCACACTGGAAAGTCACACACAATGGACACATATACTTATCAGCAGAGCAGTTAGTCAAGCTTTTGTTATAAAACAAAAGTTAAAAATCCCACTGAGATTTATGTTCCTTGAGAACAAGCAACCACAGGCATATTTTGACAAAACTGTACATGGATAATTCCTTCTATATAACCACTGATATAAATTACCTTCTCTCCCCCAGGTCTGAATCTTCATTTCTGTAGCATGATAGCCATCAAACCAACTATCCTTTTCCATCTATCTTTTCTAAAAAATTCATCCCCCTCCACTTTTACAGTCACTTGTATGGGAAAATCCTCCATTCCTTTCAGATGAATCACAAAAAATAACCATTTTTGTCCATGTTGTATGTGTAGATTCTGCAATCCCTCGTCACAGTTACTAGTAAATCCTGAATCTTATGACAAAGGGCACTCTACCTTTATATGTCCATTTCAGGGCCTGAAATTTAAGCACATCGTCCAATTGTCCGTGACGGATTATAATAAATAAAACTTAATAATTGCATCGGACACACCACTTTCTCTCTTTGAACTTGTTGGGATGGACAAGTAAAGATTTATTTTTAATTGGATATTTCCCTACAATCAGCAGGAACAGTATTGTGTCATAAAAAACCCCCTTAAGAAAGGGGTATGAGACAATGGCTATTGACTACCATTCACCTTATTGTACTCATACGCAATATAAAAATGAAAAAAGCAGCTTTTAAAGTAAAAGTTTGTTTGCTATAGGCAGAAGAGGACAGGAAACAGGATTGTTCATCTCTGGGCTTTGTCAACTTGTCACCTTCGGGCAAACCAAAAACTATTAGCGTACAAGCTAAATTTAGCTTCAGGTTGGTCCGATGGGGTAATCTGAAAATTTCCTTAAAATCAGGCCTGCATGTTGAAACATCCTGGCAAGTAGCAAAAACAACTTGATTTCTGTGGGATTAAGTAGACTGCTATCCTGACTATGAAGGTCAGGACCAGAAGGTCTTAACTATTTTCATTGGTGGGATCCACATGGGTGAATCAGGCAACATATCACGGTGCCACAGACAGATGCATAACCTACAATATGCCAAGAGGTTCTCTGTGGGGGTTTAATTCTGAAATTGCATAATGAGGCTGCGGGAGTGTGATGTCCAGGGGTATGTCGTAGAGCACCTTTTGGTCCAAGGCGATGCTCAATGGAATAATAGAGGGCAAAGCCCCCCTCTCCAAGAAGCGATGGGGTATTTACAAAATTGTGAACATTAGACTGAAACCTTTATCTCTAAGTAGCACTTAATGCACACATGGCAGATCATCACAATGTCACATTTTGACTACTTTTGTCAGGCTCTCTGCCTGGCAGAGCTGATAATAAGCTCACATCATATAGCACACATCCAATTTTTTGAGCAGAATTTTATTACTGGTTGGCATGCCAAGGATGTGTTTGCCAAACGTTGCTCCCAAACTGAGGTGAGTGGCATTTGTATACAAGGCTTTGTGAGTTGTACAGGTAGGTATCTAAATATTCTTTCTTTTTTAAATATATTTATAAATCAATATTTAGAAAAAGAAAAGCAACAAAATGGAAATATGATTTGGCCTACCTGTACATGAATTTTCCACCAACAAGCATAGTTCCAACTCATATTTCATAGGTTCATACCAACTGGCTTGCCCCCCCCCCCTCCCACCATCACCAAGCAACATAGCCTAAGTTGTATGTTGGATTAATGGCCACTGATTTGATTAGGCAGTGAGCGTGCTATCAAGTGAGTACAGTAGGATAGTACATTATTGTCAGGTTTTATGCAGGGATGCAGCTAAGACCTGAAAATCCAGATGGGTTTGGAAGCCAGAAAATTCAAACTGCCTCACTCTATTGCCATCAATCACTCTGAAAAACAGTGAAAGGGACTCAATCAGTTAAGCTACAGTACCACCAAGATCCAAGCCTGACATTGGCTATGCCACTGATTTTGAAGGGGGAAATTTCTAGCTATTGCACTCACATGTTCTAACTAAGGGTATAATTTGCCAAGATAGGAGGGGTGAGGTAATTTCCTTGTTGTATGGGGCTTTAGAACAATCCATGCACCCAAGTAGTAAGACATACTATTACTATACTGTAGATGGGCATGAAGAGCACAGAAAGGTCAGTTTTCAATACTTTTTAGTTGTTTTTCATTTTACATGAAAAGAGGTTATCCTGTAGCCTACATTAAAATGCCTGAATGCTAAGATTGATGAAGATTACTGGCTAATTTGTTTTTAGACCTTATTTCTCTGCCATGTCAGTTTCCTTGGCTGGCCAGATTAGAACACCTTGCAGGCTGGATGTGGCCCACAGGATGCCATTTAAGAACCCAGGCTGTAGGGTATGCATCATCTAATGCCACGCTACAACCCATTTTCCTAACTGCATAAGCCCTCTAACCAGTTAGACTTGCTTACTGTACATTAAATTCTATTATTTGAATTAACATACTGTACTGTTTCAATGTCAATCAAGGAGCAGTCATCGATTACAGTATGAATATGCAAACACCCAGGAGTTCCTTAATTTGCCTTTTTGCAATAAATGTTTGCCACAAGGAGTTGTGGGATGTATGGAATATACACAAACTTTCCTCAGCACAGACAGCATGGGAAATGAACTTTATTTGGGACATAACATAAGACAATTCTTTAGAACTCAAAGGCATTGTTCATGCTGTTCAAGAGACAAAACCACGGAACCCTTCCAACACTCCTGTCTGATCTAAAAAGGGATGATTTGAGTATCTTTTAAAATAAACACTGTTCCTTTGCATGTGTTGAACTGTCGATACAGCAGTGTGTTTGTTCATGCCCAGTATTTCACTATGTACGCATGCACACTCAAAATTGCAAATGAGTTTGGAGTGATGCAAGAGTCCCCTGAAGTTTCTTAGCTTTACAGGTACTCACAAGTTTGAACATAATTACTTTTAAGGGGAGCTTCATTTATTTTATTTTTTACATGTAGTACAAGTGACTGGGGTGTCCAGTGATACAGAGGGTGACACATGCTAGGTACTATAACATAAACTGTCCAGTACATACTGTATATTCTTCAATGAAGATGTTCAGTATTTAATATGATATTCATAACCATGCAATACAGAAACACACACCCCTCAAGATCACATTTCCATTCCTTACCTTTTTCCTGATATGTTTCACATGCTTTGTCTTTCTTGAAACCGTTCTGATTTTCTTGTGCCCAACCAGAGGATACTGACTCTGTGGTTGCTGTGACTACAGTAAATGTTCAACAGAAAACAAGAATTAAAATGTCAATATTTCAAAGGCACAATGTCATCATATCCTATAAATCTGAAGTCTGGACAAGGAAAGAGAACCTGCAAGAACAGTGTGGCACCTACAATGCTGTATGCTCACTAACCAATGGTGTAGAACCAAGGCCAACTCACAGCCATAGCCTGTGGAGGGCAAAGGGGCAACTCCCCCCCCCCCTCTCCCCCGAGATTTTCAAATTGTAAATGAAAGTTGGTCTACTTGAGAAAACATACCAAAATGCTGAAAATTTCACTGTCCAAATTATAATTTCAAGGCCCCAAAACTATTTTCCCTGGGAGGTTCCCGCCATGGATGCATACTTGTGTGGGTTTCTCATCGTGATGTATGAACCATTTTCCTTCTACAAGATACATCTGTACACTGCTTGAGTACACCAGTATGCTGGCTAAATATTAAATAGCTATAATTACCTATACATAATTATTAGCTATATGAGATGATAAAAAGAAAACTTTTAGTTTAAAGGGTATAATTCGCCACAAACTATTTCTGAAACAAAAGCTATAAATCTCACAAATGTCCCCTTCTTTCACTTCAAGCATCTTTTATGATATGTTACAACATAAATATTGCATTCAAGGTAAACCAAAGAGTTACCCTATACATGAATTTCACAACTTGGTGAGAAACACACTGTAACATGATCCTTAAAAGCCATTTATAAAATAGGATACTGTAGCTGGGTACACCCATTCAAACTGGGGTGACAGCATTTTCCCATTTTAAAAATCAAAACTGGCTTTTCTTCTTGAAATCTTAATTTGTTTCTAAAGAATAAAATCTAAAGCAAAGGATGTTTTGATGCAACTTTAGCATCTTAAGTGTGTCACTTGCCCCATCTGGGAGACTTTTCAGCTGAACATTTTCTTGCAGGCCTATGCTATGGATACACGCCAACTGGTGGTGGTTCCCCCAGTGGCGCCCTATGAAGAGTGCTACAGTAGGGTAAAGCCCGCACAGGATACCAGCGTTGAAGGAATGCCATGCCACAAGTTTCAGGTCATGTTATCAAAGCTTTACCAAAGACAGCTCCACTTTAGATCTAGGACTTAGAACATGAAAAATTTCTCAAAGAGTAGAGGTGTGATCCCTCCCTTCAGGCAAAATCCCCTTCAATTATGTACACCCTACAGTACCAAGATAGAAAAATCATTAAATGATAGGCCTAAGGATTCCTAAACATAGATCAATTCAACACTTTATGAGCTTTACCAAAGATAGCACCATTTTGCCTCAAAGCCACTTCATGAAGAAAAAATTTTTTCAAAGTGTATAGCGTATCATCCCTTTCACTTACAGACAGCACCTCTTGATTTAATGCCTAGCCAAAACATAGGGCAAATATCTCTAAATACTACAATTTATACAGATATATACACAGTTCAAGGCTTTGCAAATGATAGCACAATTTTGCACATAAGCCAGGCCGGATATGTACACTCCCCCAGAATGGCACTCATGCACAAATGAAAAAGGAAGGGTCCTCCCGGGTGTCACCTATCTGAAGAAACGCCACTTGGTGCACAGCTTAGCTAGTGACAAGAACTACCCCCTAGGGATTTCAGCCAGGCTACGGCCCTGCCACTAGACCCAAAGATCCCTAAAACTATTAAAATTGATACACCTTTTGGCAATAGAGGTTCAGTATTGAGAGATTTAAATACGGTAAATCTAAGGTCCACTGTCCTAGAAAAAAGGGCCAACTTCTCAATCAAGAGTCCATTGCATCAAAGGTGAGCTTACAGTATTTACTGTAGAACAAATATCTACAGGGCTACTGTTCAAAGGTTAGGGTAAGTGAACTAGCAGACCTACTGTAAGAAAGCTCCCGGAGTTCACCCCTGTTTACAGAAATGTTTCTTTGGAGCTTTTATCCCTGCTTCATAGCCTACAATATGTACAGTACAGTATGAACTGTAATGGCCTATGCATATTTCTCGTATTTCACACCAGCAAAACAGAAATCACTGTATTGCATGCAGTCTTTGATTGCATGTTTTACAATGTACACACCTGTATCTTCCAGTACTCTTCCATAACTTCCTGGGATATTGATTTCTCTGTTAGTTTTCTCATCCCAGATGAAAGTATCTTCTGGCTCTACCTTGATGGACAGCATATCTACAGTATTGCGATGCTTAAAAGAAAACAAAAGTAATCTTGAACAGAAATGACTGTATCAAGTCATGATGTATAGTGCTGGGCGATATTGACATTTTTACCATTGCGATAACAAAACAAAATTTATCACGATAATTCGATATTCATGATTTTTAAAAAGACAATTCCCCTTGAAGTTCGCTGCTCATGTTTGCGTAGATTACAGACCTATAGCTAACGTACGATTAATGACTGTGCGAATTCATTTTGCTCTCTCCTCGGTGGAAAACCTTGGAGAGATATGATGGATTTTCATCAGTTGTTCAATGTAAAAACAGAATGTCTTCAATAAAAAACGTATTTTGGAGACAGCAAGAAGAAATAATGCATTACAAGGCAAACTATCTCACATTTTTTACAAGAAATTATCATCATTTTTTAATTCTTGTTATTGTATCACGATAAAAAGAAATTATAGCAATAATGATAATTTGCGATATATCGCCCAACACTTATCATGTACAGTATGCAGTATATACTGTACTACTATACGTACTATATGTTGGGGTCAATTCATTAGCTGTACAGTACTTTGAAGTGTCTTAAAAATTTGCCTGTTGTTCACTGTTTTTCATTTAGTCTATTAATTGTGCAGGTCTACAACAATATTTTAGGGTAACTGATGTTACTGTACATTACAGTTTCCTTTACCATGGTACTGTATGAGTAATGGTAATTTTGCTTAAAGTACTGTACATGCACCTCAGTTGTGCTCAGTAGTGCTGTAATACTGTAACTTTGTGGCATATATTTCATAATTATTTGCTCCTTGGAGTAAAGTATTTCTTAGAGTTTGGAAAAACCTTTGTTGTTTAAACTGACACAACCATGGGAGTACTACTGTATACCTCTCAGGTAGTACTTCCATGGTACTGTACAATAGTGCTCCCCATTGACTCAAAACACACCCTGTGGCTCCAGGTTGGGGTGAGGCTTTGCTGTTTTTACCTTTATAAATTTAGGTGTAGAAAGTTAAAAATCTGTATTGTATGGATCAAAAGGAGTATCATGTGAACACATGGCTTATGGATCAGCTTGCTTTTAATTTCAGGTGTTATAACAGATACTGTATACTGTAAGATTAAAACAGAAAACCAAATGGCTTAGAGATTCCTTGCCTCTAAAAACTATTTAAGTACTTTCATTATCTCAGGTTTCAAAAAAAAAAAAAAAAAATCCCTCCCACTGCAAACAGAAACCTGAAACTACATGTACAGTACCCCCAAAGGGAATTACAACCCCATATACTGTAATAAGTATACCGCCACAGTAACTCCATCAATGTCACCCTCTTGAGATATCTTGACCTTCAACAACCTCAGATGTAAGCTCTGACTTCTACTGTACTGTACCATAAACAATAGGGTTATCATCTGTAATCCATCCATCTGTAGTGATCTACAGTCATGAGATATCACATTTACAAGGTTTTCAGTTTTTGACCTCTGACTTCTCCAAAAACAATATGATTCTTCCTCTTTGTGACAATCCTATCAAATATGAAACGTAACCATCATTTGCACTCGCTCTGTTGCTAAATGCAGGCAATTTCCACTGTTTTCACTGTTTCATCTCATATGACCTCTGATAACCTTTCACAACAACAACAGGGTTCATCTTCTGACTTAAACTCATCCACATGCCACATATGAAAAGTGTACAGTACATGTGCTTCCTACAACGTAATACTACTTTTGTCCTCATATACAAATACTTCAGTACATACAGTACAGTAACTGCAAAACTTTGACTAGGCCCATGTGCTACAGTAAAGGAAGGTCAAACATTAACTGTTGGGAGGCCCAGAAGACCTGTAAATCAATGACAAAACGCCAACACTCAGCAAAGACTGACAACAGTCACCACGAAGATTTCCGTACACTTCACATGAACAAGCACGGAAATCAGCTCTAATTTAGAATACAAGCCCGGAAGTACTGTAAGTCACGTCAATGAGCAGTCATGCATATGCATCCCCTAGATATGTTCACATAGGAATAGTGTTACAGTAGGGTGGGCTACACCTACTGTAGGTATATGTATATGTAGAGTTATATACGCATGCATACGCATACGTACGTGCATACGTATATGTACACATAGGTATAAGGTTAGGGTGGGCTATAGTAGGTATATGCAAACGTAGGGATGTATACGTAGGGATATGCATACACGGATACATCCGTATATACTGTACATGTATATACGTACGTACATGTATGTATACTGTAGGTATATATATAATATACTTATACCTGTAAATATTATAAGGGTCAGTGCTATTAGTACTGTACCTACTTAATTTAAATTCATTTGCCGGCAACTGCTCTTGTGGCATGATCAGTTAGGGCATTGCTTCATGATGATACAGTAGCGCCAGCGTTCTGGGTTCAGAC
Organism: Holothuria leucospilota; assembly: GCA_029531755.1. NCBI lineage: Eukaryota > Metazoa > Echinodermata > Holothuroidea > Aspidochirotida > Holothuriidae > Holothuria > Holothuria leucospilota. The sequence continues at coordinate 2,419,389 of CM055967.1, read as the reverse complement.
TGCTTTCTTTCACAGCATGCATTCATTTCTTATTTTTCTCCACAGCACTGCATGCCGTGTCAACTCTCCGGAGGAAAAATATGAAAAGAAATGACTTTTCTTGAGCTGCTCGTAATTGCAACTCTACAGTATTTGTCACTGATCTTTTAGTGGTAGAGCGCCATCTTTTAAGTTGTTAGAAGTTTCTTTCATCACTTCCAGGCACGGATTCTAAATTAGTACCTAGAAATCTCCGTGACGACTGTCGTCATGCCACTGTATAGATCTACTGTACTCATTCTGACATTGTACACAAGTACGTACTACTATGTAAGATGTAATGACGTATTTCCGAAAGCACTGCAGACGTATATTATACAGTATGTACAGTATGCCAGGGTAAAAGACTAAAGGCCGGTTCATACAAGTTTCCTATTTCTCGCGCGATATAGCGATCAATAACCATACAGTATATGGTCAAAATTCTTTGCCGCCAATTCGATTCACGGTCATCGCTTGGAGTTGAACATTGTTCAACTTTTCTCGCAAGCTCTCGAGATATCGCAAAGGAAACGGCTTCTGATTGGCTGCTTGGTAGGTGAACGACCTTTTGAAATGAGCTCACGATCCTACTCGACAACAATGGCGGACCTTTTCAGATACCGGCTCATTACATGTATTCGGGTTCCGTGCGACTATCGGCAGCCTGATTGTGACAGTGAGAGTTGTCGGAATGGAGGGAAACAGTTATTGCTACCCACAAATTAAGACATAAAGGTTACAGTAGTAAGGCAGGATTTCCTTGTATTCCCTGAAATTATCACGATAATCAATAGTGTACTTTGTCGTAGAGCCGATCAAACTGCATACACATATGTACTGTACTTGGCCTTTGCATAGGCAGGTATTGGGAGACTGTGCATTGCATGGCAGTACTGCGAAAGTTGAGCTATGCGAGAAAACTGAAGTATGAAACAATTTTACATCGGCATATCGAGACCCAGCTAACATCCTTAAACACAGCTTTATAGCACTATAATGAAGTATGAAACCGCCTTAAGAATATTATCTAGTGTTAGGCGATATTGACTTTTTTTACCATTGCGATAACAGAACAAAATTTATCGCGATGATTCAATATCAACAATAATTTTCATAAAGACAATTTCCCTTGAAATTCCCTTCCCTGCATGTTAGAATATTCAGTAATGAACTTTAATCCATTTTTCATCAGTTCAAGGTAAAAAAGAATGTCTTCAATAAAAAAAAACATTTTGGAGAAGGCAATGAGAAGAAATAAAGCATTACAAGGCAAATTTTTTTGCAAATTTCTTCATTTTTTTTTCAAGAATTTATCGTCATTTTTTGAATTCTTGTTATCATATTGCTATAAGAAGAAATTATGATAATGATATTTTTCGATACAGGTATACCGCCTGACACTATTAACTGCTGGAGCATTGTGTAATTTGAGTTGATGGACAAATTCTGGTGAGAAATTATTGTCATTTGAGGCGTGAGAGATCCCTGGACATTATGGCCGGGGGATGTGAAAAATTTGTACACAGTGCACAAGGGCTGTGACGGAGGAGTGTTAGGGAAACACACATAGGCTAGGGTAGCACGCCCACACGGAGAAAACAGAAAGATAATTTCTAACCAGAAAGCCAAAAGGCTTAGTGATTCCTTGCCATATGGGTATATTGTAACAAACATGAATCACCCACATGAAAAGCATGAAATCCCTCACAGTTATCCTACTTGAGATATCATGTTAATAAGGTCAAAAGCTTTGGAAACCTTGTGACCCAAAATGACCTACATTCTAAATATGAACAATCCACAGGCCAAGTATGTGATCCCTCATAGTAATCCTCCTTAAAATATGTTTACTAAGGTTTTGACCTTTTATGACCTCAAGTGACCATTGACCTGCACGAAAAATTGTAGGGATCATCTACTCAATATGAAAAATTTACAAGTCAAGTTTGAGATCCCTCACAGTTATCCTTCTTGAGATATTGTGTTTACAATGTTTTGACCTCTGGTGACCCCAAATGACCTTTTGAAGGTTTTGCAAGCTTTTCAGCCCTTAAGTCATCAGCACAGAAGTGACTGAGGGGTATGTCATTACAACAAGTTTTGTCAGCACTGTTGTGGACAATGACTGACCATGTCCGGGGGCAGTGGAGTGCATCATTCAGTTGATACTGTAAGTGCAGATTTGTGCTACTGTACATACTGTAATTAAAGGTCAAAAGCAGTCGCCCCAAACTTATTTTGAAACAATAGCTAAATGACACAAATTTCTTCTTCTTTCTCTTCCATGTATCTTTCATAATATTTTAGGACATAAATATTGCATATTCAAGGTAAACCAAGTAGTTGTTCTTCGTAAATTTTACAATCGAGTGATAAAAATACTGTCACATGATTCTCAAGAGCCATTCAGGAAATAGGATAGTCTACTATACAATTCTTTATTGGGATGGCTGCATTCTCCCTTTATTAAGTGATGTTAAGAAACTATGAACATTTAAATTGTTAGGATATATTACTTTTCTACAACATTTTACGTTGGGAACCATTTAATTAAGCATTTTCAGAAGGGCCTCCTTACTACATCATAGGTCAGATGTTAGCCGGTTGAGGGTCTCTGGAGACACACGTGCACTATGGCATTTTACACACTGTTTTAGAGGCAGCAACAAGTCATCGAAGGAGCTCACAAAAATACCACATTTTTTATGATAATGATAAAGATAGCCCCGCAACTGGGCAAATTGGGCATAATAATATCTAATTATTTATGTTCATTTTGTGTATTTGAAGTGCATTTCGAATCCTGAATGTACTGTATGCCTCACTCCAGGGGTCTTGGCCAAGTGATGGCCGACACTGCATAGCCTAGGCCTAGGCCTAACGTTACAGTAGGCTACATCATTCAATCAAGTCATCTGCAGGTCATGATCACGAATTGTGATCATCCAATAATAGGCCATGTCAATATAACATATAGGCTACCTAGGGTTATACGAGGCAATCCCTGTCGGCTTAAAAAATCAGGTGTGCAATGTGAATTTTCAAGTGTGCAGTAAAAATCTAGGCCTAGCCGTAGGCTTGGCCTAGAAAAAATTCTCGGGTGTGCAATTGCCATACAGTAGTTTCCATACTGGCTGTATAGTGACATGACCTAATAAGGCCACTTTCGAATGTCGTGCATTGATACAGTCAACAAAGCGCGTCAAAACTGCTGTCACAGTCAGTGCGTCAATTTTTGATGCAGCACGCGCATAGCAAACTCCCTTGCTAATGTGCATGAACCTGTTTTTCAAGCACTTGCACGTTAAGATACGCAACTCAAATTGAACGCACAAACTGCCTACACTGGACCTGTACATACAGTTCTGTACAAAAATTGTAAACAGCGCCCGCTGGCCTTATTAGGTTACTTCTGATTTTAGGCTTGACCTGGAAACGCTGAACTTGTTGTAATGGTATCTCTTGAAAGGAAAAATCTGTGGTAAAGATTTATAGCTCTCAAATAAGGTCAAGTCCGCCAAAACTTTTTCAGGTACAAACAGATTCACATTCTTTTGTCTTGTTTTTTAAAAAGGAAAACTTTCTTTGAGTGGCCTTGTTAGGTTGTGCCATCATACTATAGACTGTAAAGTTTTTTGTGCACGGAGAATGGAAACAAGGAGTGAAAAAATGCGCGAGAAAAACCCGTATACCAACCTTTCAGTGCGCGGACTGCACAAGCCTGCCAATGCATATCATACTGTACGTACAGTATCTCACTAGATAAGAATGGCCGCACTTACATATGCCGCACGTTGCCGCACAGGCCTTCTCATATACATGCACATACTGTACACTATGCATATAGTGTACTGTACATGTATATGTACAGTATGTAATGCTGTGAACGCCTGTGTGGCATACGTGTGGCCATTCTCAGCATTCACTGTACATGATGGATGTTGTACTGTATGTGTACAGTATGTACAGTACATGAATACAATATAATGCTGAGGACTCCTGTGGTACGCCGTACCAGTACCGTATACAGGCTACAGCATCCAGCTGTAGTTTGCACGATAGTGATGGCAAGATTGCTCGGGGAACAACTTAAAATCAGTAAAAAAATATGCGGATTTTACTAAAAACTACGAAAGTGCGTGGACGGAAAACAACAGAGTTTGGCTTGCGCGGGGAACGCGTTCCCCGCGCAGGCCAAACTTTACAGACTGGATCATACTAGGCTAGGCTACTGTAGCTAAATTCCAATCTGGGCTGTGTTTGCAAGTCCTAGGAAATATTAGTGATTAGCCTAATTGGCAATATTTCCATGTCTGGGCTTACCCATGTCTGCAAGATTGGAAGGCACTTAAATGTGAAGGTGAACGAAATCCGGTCCATCCATGCTACTGTACTACAGTACTGTATGATGGTGGTACCATGAGTTGGTCAATTAAGGGAATTTTCACTCAAAACATACACATAAAGTAGTCATATGTAATTTAAACTTATCAATTATTCTCATGAACATGTTTTCTCTTAATCCTGAAAGTTAGGGTGAATTTTGTTGGCAAACTTTCAAGAGACGGAGAGATTTCCACCACAAGTTTCAGATGCCTTAGGTTCAATAACGGTACTGTAGGTTGAGTCGGTCACCCAAACATTATGAAAGCCCATAAGAGTGTTATCAAGATAGGCCTATATTCCAATAATAATATCACCATTACAAACACAAATCATAAAATGATGGAAGGAGACCATTTGCAGTGATTTGGAGAATTGTTTAAAATAATTTTTTAGGCCATTTAAAGGTCTCAAGCTACCTTTACGTAACACTACATGTAGGCTAGGCCACAGGCGTTCCGATTTATACATATATAATACACTATACATATATATACTAACAAGGTACGACAATTTTCTGGACGAAGCTTACAACTTGGCCTATTTTTACACTCTTACGCTCACTGTGAACCTCTCTGATTTCTTTCAATCACGTCATTCGATGAGAAAGAACATTCAACAACCCTTCGGGCACAACTGCGGGCATAAAATCACTTCTAATCAGAATTATTCGTAAAAAAATGCACTCTCCGCAACTTGGTGGTTACACAGACAGATGACGTATGATAATAACCTGCGCAACCATCTATACCATCTCGTAAGCGAAAACACGCAGCGCAAGGTAAAGCAAATCAAAAGAACGTACGTTCGCTATGCAGATAGATAGGAGTAGCTCCTCATTTGACAAATCAATGTAAGCTAACGTGCATTGTGATTGGCGTATAGCTAAGTCAAATTATTTAGACGCACGTTACCTGGATTTGTCAAATTAGGCGCTACACGTATCAATCTGCATAGCGAACGTACGTTCTTTTGATTTGCTTTACCTTGCACTGCGTGTTTTCACTTTCGAGACGGCATAGGTGGTTGCGCAGGTTATAATCATACTGTACGTCATCTGTCTGTGTAACCACCAAGTTGCTGAGAGTGCATTTTTTTACGAATAATTCTGATTAGAAGTGATTTTATGCCCGCAGTTGTGCCCGAAGGGTTGTTGAATGTTCTTTCTCATCGAATGACGTGATTGAAAGAAATCAGAGAGCAGTGTTCGCACTAAGGCGCGGGATTGCGGGAATCCCACTTTTGTCTTTCAAATCCCGCACATAATGAAATCTAATGCAGGAAAATCCCGCACACCTTCTCTGCTCCCGCACATAAATAAATCATAAGCGGGCAGCTGATGTTCTGAATCCAGCCAAAATTCCAGCGCACTTCTCCGCAGCTGTGATTGTACAGAGAAATTGCAATGATAATACACACAATAAATTGCAATACAGAATCGTTCCCAAGCAAGCGGATCGCAACTCCCAAGCTGAACACTGATTATGGTAGCAACAAATATCATTTCACAGTGCAGCTCTTATATGCTGGCTGCTGGTTGTATAAATAAGAGCATATCTGATTGGATTGAAATTCGATCACAGTCCCAGGGTTGCAAACGCAACATTGTATCCTGTACAGTACGTTTGGTTACACGCCTGTAGAGCTGTAGTGCACTGTGGAGTCTTACATGTGTAATTGTATTGAATATGTAAAGTATGTACTTTCTTCATTTTACGTCGTACATTACTCTCGTTAATTTCTGATCGTATGTGCATCTCCAATGAAGTTCACTCATATTTTCCACTTCAACTTCAAGTTCACGGATTTATACTCACTCATTCTTCAGAAGGAAAACACCCAGTGACGAACTGGAGCTGTATCGGAGGAGGCTTTGAACTTGGAGAGAAGCACTAACGTTAGTGACACGCATTAACTGCCGTTAACAGCAAGTAGTACCTCTTGCGTGGGGAGTAGTTTTGCGATGGCGACGGAAATCCCGCTCAAGAAGAATTTATGGGAGGGATAAGGTCCCGCCTTGATTTTGAAAATCCCGCACAAAAATATTTTTAGAGAGGGAATTCCCGCACAGTTTCAATTCCTTAGTGCGAACACTGTCAGAGAGGTTCACAGTGAGCGTTAGAGTGTAAAAATAGGCCAAGTTGTAAGCTTCGTCCAGAAAATTGTCGTACCTTGTTAGTATATATGTATAGTGTATTATATATATGTATTATAAATCGGAATGCCTGTGGGCTAGGCTGGGTAAATTTCTTCTAAAAATGTGATTGTGAGTAAATGCTCAGTGCTTATTTTGACAGAGTTTGAGCTATTGTCATGTCGTGCTGGAGTTTCTCAACTGTCATATGTTTATTTGAAGGCTACAGCACGCCTATGTCACATTTTGCGTGCATTGACCAACTCAAGGTACCGACCGACTCAAGGTACACTCACTATACTACTCCAGGGCCAGGGCCTAATGTTAGCCTAGGCCTAAGCCTAAGTTACTGTAGACTAGCCTGTAGGCCTAAGTGTAAGTTACGTAGGCCTAGGCCTACACTGTCAGTAGGAAGTGTTTTCGTAGGCTAGGCCAGCGGATGATCGAAACTGGCAGAAAACTTACACGAATGGGGTATACGGTAACTATGAGTATGACTATGAGGTCAAGTCAAACAGCAATTACTCCTCAGGGGTATGCAGATCACGGCCACTATCCCCTCCAGCACGACTTACTAGGCCCTATGTGTTTTAACTTTTATGTAAACATGCGGCTAGCGCAATTTTTTTTCCCACGAGGTTATGGGCAAATCATGCCAATGGACCAATCAGCTTCATGGAAATAGGCCACACCCCTAATTCCAAAATGACAGCTTTTGAACCATTTTTTTGTAATTCTGAGGCCAGATTATGAAAGAACAGGCCAGATAACCCCAGTCCACGTAACCCTAACCTGAGAAATAACCCCAACCATGATTTAGAAACAAATTTCAAAAAATTTTGAAAATCAGATTTACCCATAACCTCGTGGGAAAAAAAATTAGGCATGCGGCTAGACTATCATACTCAGCTCTTCCACACTTTGAATTCACTTTTCCTGACATGGAATCCGAAATTTCCTGGAATTGGCTCGGTATTTCCTGAAATTTTCAAATAACGCCTCTTCTATGCAACGTGAATGCCTGATCTAGGATTTCACTTGCTTTACCCACGAATATAAACACGATACAAAATTAATTTAATAAGAAATCGAAGAATCGAGAAAAATATTTTCTCGAATTTCAAGATAAACAATTCCTTCAGATTTCCACATTTCCCGAAATTTCTCGAAATTAACCTCCTTCCTGCCCCCTCCGCCTGTTTGCCCGCCCGGCGGACTCCTGCACCTATATTGGCTGCACTCGTAATACGCCAAAGAGGAGTAGGGCCTATATATTCGACACCTGCTATAAAGGTTACCCTCTTGTCGGGGAAGGCTGCCCCTCCCCGACGTCACGGTGGAAATTTTCCAATTTCGTCGGGGAGATTATAAGCCGCACACGACATAATATGTTACCCCAAAGACCTTCAGTCGCGACGACGTCCTGCTTAATTTCAGTTGCTCATCACAGAAATGGCATGCAGATTCTTCAATGAAGACCCCAAATTTTCCAATTTTCTTTGCAAAAGAAACTTTTCAAATTTTCTTCAATAACACTCTAAAATTTTCACATTTTGGCCGAGGAGGCCAAAGTTTTTCGGTGCGTTACACGCCCCGAAAAATTTAAATTGCCTTTGTCGTCCTCTTGGCAACTCATCGCTTTCATCATGATCAGGGCATCGGGTTGCTGGCCCCCCGAGTCGGGCAAATCTATCTTGTCCTTAAGACATTGAAAGAATGCAAAACATTTTAATTCAAGAGATGATATATTTCATATAAACTGAAAGCTATTACGAATTACCAGGCAAACTTGAAAACTCGCCGTCTGATAAACATTATATCAATTTTGTTAGGAAACTGAGAGTTCCCCCGTACATACCGTAGCCGCTTTCCAGTAGCGTGTTCCGAAGTCAGTAGGGGGAAAATCCCTTAGTCGGGGGATTTAAAGATTAGGGGAAGAGAAAAAGATTGAAGAAACACACTGAGCACTCAACAGGGATGGCTCCAGGTGGGAGCAGGGGGGCCCGCATTGGGGAGTCTTAATCGATACGATAGAGTATGCAGTCCCCGACGGCGCCTGAGAGAGGACAATATCTCTAATAATAAGAACCCAAAATTTTCGACGCGCTACGCGCACTGTACAGTCACTGCAGGATCTTCAGCAGTTCCATTCCACATTGCTAGATAGCACAGGTCCTGCCAACCCTACCACGAAACATGTAGGCAGAGCACACTGTTTATGTGGAGTTCGAAAGTTCCATCCCATGTCGCTAAGCCTAGTTCCTGTTCTCTTGTGTGTGTCATGCGGTACGGTCAGTTTGCGAGCGACTCACGGACCAACGTTTGGCTATTTCATAGGGTGCATATACTTCAGGTGTTTCTATAAAATGTATGTTATCCTCGATATGGTCTAGAATCCCTACAGTTTTTCTTTTTTTTTTCTTTATGTTCTTAATGATCACATATTTTTTTTGTGTAAGCCAACCAAAAATTTTCGCCCCCTTTGCAAATTCAAGTTTCAGATTCTAAAGAACACTATATATAAAGTGCACAATTCGACTCATGAAGAATTAAGTGACATTATGCAAAATATGCCCTGAAATGGCATGGGATAGTAAGCCATATCCCCCTGTCACCACCTCTTCGACAGATCGAGGGGCTGTCAAAGCTTGGGGTCGCTGGCATGGCCCAGCCCTCTGTCGGGAAATTATGTCGCCATTTATGATCGGTTTACTTATTTTGGCTTTCAAAGGGTCGTTTCTGCAATAAAACCAGCTGAGATTTTCGGTACGCTTTGCCCACTCTTCCTCAGTCAGTTCTGTTACTTAGGCCTATAGCTATATAGTTCAAATCATTTCCACCTTTTCAAGAAACTGAAGAAGTTGAATATATGAATTTAGGTAAATGTTGGGAATTTCACCTCATACAGGGCCGTCGCGACCGGGGGTGTGTGGGGTGTCTCACCCCCCCCCCTCCCCCCAAAGTTCGTCAGAGCGACGATAGTCGGAAAATCTGAAATGCCAGTTGGAATTTCTGATATCTCAGTCTAGCACATTTTTTTCCGACTAAGACTATGTCAACTTTGTATATATTTTCCAACTAGACCAAGTGAGAATAATACCAAACGTTATTTTCCTTAAAATCAAAATATCAAAGCTGTCCTTTTTTCGCAAATTCTTCTCAAACTCTCAAAATTTTTGGGCGCTCCGCGCGCTTCAAACCTTACCTCAGTGTTGTTCTTATTATCAATATCTTCCGATCGCAACTTTCGGAGAAGCACAACAGCAGACGTTGAAACTGTTTACAAATTACCAGGTTAAAGACTGGCTTTTTGAGTGGCATGTTGGTTTGTTGGGCAATTGAAAGTATCTCGATGCAGATTCTGAATGCAGGTTTTATTATGGAAATCTTATTTAATGGAAATTTGGGCGCGCTTCGCGCGCATGCGTCACGATTTACAATCAATCTCATGAACATTATTAAGATAATTATACCAGACACAGTTCTATGGGAGCTAGGGCGCTTTAGGCCCCCTCCCCAAATTTTCAGAGCCCCACAAAATTGCGCAAAATTTTGTATAGACTAATATTGGTGAAGACATAGATATACTCAGAAAATATTCCAAAAGTCTATTTATCAGGCCCGTAGACAGTAAGTAGTCTGTAACGATTCTTTCAATAACTTCAAAACATTTTCGCGCGCTACGCGCGCTTTCATCTATGGTTTTATCTAGTGGTAACGCTCCCGTTTCAAACATACTGGATTTCAACGTTTCCACAAATGCTGCTCTTCCGTGTAGGCGTGGTTCTAGAGAAACACGAAAATGCATCGTTGCGAAGTTCTTCCTCTTTTTCCTAACTTTTGGAAGATTCTTTCTTCAGCCTCACCATCGTGGCAAACATGTTTTGTAAGAAAAAGATCTTTCAGTTTCGTAGGAGATCCTTTATGGGTAAGATGAAGAATAATATCTCCGACGACGACCATGCAGTCACCCGAACAAATTTCTTGGTTTTGTGGTTTTGTCCAGATTCTTCAATAAAAGCCCAAACCTTTTCAACTTTCCTTAATGAAAATTCAATATAACCCCAAATTTTTCGTCGCGCTTCGCGCGCTTTATATTTTGAGTTCGGCAACTCATTGCATATGTCGGGACTTAAAGTAGCTGGCCCCCAGTCAGGGCTCTCCCCCCATGTCGGCAAATCAAAGCACCACCCCTGGCTGAGCCTGCGTGCATGTTTTTCATTTTGGCATTGAAGTATACCCCCAAATTTCGGGGCGCTTCGCGCGCAACCCTCACAATCCACGTTGTATCACTTATGAACATTATAAGCACAACGTACCAGTGAACTTCTATAGCATAAACTAGTTGTACATTCTGAAAACGCCCCTGCCAGTCCTAAACCCCTTTTGCTATACCTGTCTGGGAGGTCTAGTATCGTTTTTCTGCACCTATACTCTCCCCATCATTCCCCATTGCTGGAAGCTGTTCGTCTGGATTTTTGTTCAATATTAGTAAAAATACGATAGATGTAAAGTGCTTGGCGTCATACTCAATATTATTATTTAGATGCCAGGTATAAAAAGCATTATGTCATTGCCCCATTTTATTTAATTGATCCAGAGCTTAAAGGAGGCTACAGGTATATGCTTACATTAGGTGCCAGAATAGAAGGCATTAAAGTTGTCAAAAGAGGGGGGGGGGGGAGCTTCAGGAGGTTTGTTGACAACGTATTCTTCTCTTAGGCAACACACTTTCCACTTTCACCTAACCAAATCTTAGTATTCACTAAATTATGGACATTTTCCAGCCATATATGATCAGTTCCAAAGTATCCCAAGATAGCACCATTTTGCATCTAAGCAACCTTACCTTAAGAAAATTTCTCAAAAGGGAGGGGGACACCCCCTCCCCTTAGGCCCCTCCCCCAGGACGGCACCTTTATGAAGTGACAAAGGAAGGATCCCCACTGCTGTATGATACAAAAATAACGCCCATAAAAACGAAAATGCAATTTACGGGCCGCCACTCATTTGGAAAAGAATCAAACCAGTCGGAAAAATTAGAATTCATTTAATTACGGACATTTTCTAGCCATATATGATCAGCTCCAAAAATATCCCAAAGATAGCTCCATTTTGCATCTAAGCAACCTTAAATTAACATAAATTCCTCAAAGGGGAGGGGTTGACCTTAGACCCCTCCCCCACGACCGCACCTTTATGTAGTGACAAAGGAAGGATCCCCACTGCTATATGTAAAGCGCAGGGTGCATAAAAAAAATGGTGCAATTTACGGGCCACCATTCAGTTGGAAAAAATATCCATCCAGTCGGAATTTGGGACCTTCACACCCCCCAAACATATGACCCTAGCTACTGCCCTGACCTCATATCACCTCATTTAATCAATGTTCTCTTGGGTCTGTAGTGCGGTACGGATATAGGACACGAGGAGAAAATCACAATGTAAATTATGCCCGATAGGGACCAACTGCCAGGACAATTGACCTTAATTTGCTTTTAATAAGTACCGATTCTTTTTAGTGCAAGGGCGTAGGCTGGGAGGGTGCATTGGGTGCACGTGCACCCACCCGTTGAGGCAGAGGAGTCCGCTCTGGCCTGGGAAACAGAAAAATGCACTCCTCCTGTTTTCAACAGCTGTGAAAACAAGGACGAACATGACTTTTGTCCACACACCAACCTACATCGGTAAGTTTGGTAATTGAATTACAGGATGCGCCTTGAATATATATGAAGGTCTATAGAGCCACGGTATCAGAGTCCTCTATATCAGAGCTCTAAATATAGAAGTCTCTGTACTTTAGCTTACAACGGTCTAGTGTCATGTAAAATCTTCTCTTAAAATTATTTCCATTATTTTAAGGCCCTGTTCGTGACAGAAGTGATGTTGGCTACTTCTTTAATCAAAGTTATTATCATTAGCGTCTCCAAAGATGTCCTTAAAATGTCTATTTCCACAAGCGATGCTACTTTGTTTTCCAGACGTTCTATCCAAATGCAAATCTTGTTACTAGACCCTCCACACTATTATATGCTAAACAGGACGCATTTCTGTACCATTGTGACATATAGTACTAGCTATGGTTACATTCATACATGCGCAACTAACTGAATCCACACGTGCATACGCGTACGTAGCAACAATCACGACAGTAAGGAGGTTACCGTCACGGTAACCTTGCTTGCAAAACTTGTACGGCGGTACGTAGCATAGGCCTTCTTTAGGTAACAAAGTGTACGTGAGAACTAGGCCTAGGTACCCTAGGCTAGGCCAGACCGCGGAAGCCAGATATTAGCCACGACTGGGCCAGACTTGTCATGTCAAGTTTTGTCAATATATCGTCTGCCAGAGGATTGCACAAATATTTTACTTGTAGGCCTATAGTTCCAATCGATTAAAAGTACTAATGTAAGACCTAAAAGCGTTAAAGTTCAATTTTGCTGTTAATTCGGTGATTTTTTACGTTAAATTTGGTGATCCGACTTTAAAAGCAAATAAAAATTTAAAGATCGAGCAGAGGATGAGAATATGCAATTATTGACGTCTTTTGGCGGGGTAATACCAGCAGAGGTCAAAGTCTTGAAAAACCTTATAGAAGGAATATCTGAAAAACAAAAAAGTCTCTGAAACCTAGTAGGAGTGCAGCCAATTTTCATAGCATGTACAGTAAATACTGTACACGTGTTACAGTTTCTGTAACACAGATCAGTTTAAACTGGACATGCTATGTGTATCGGGTAAGGAGTGATATCTGAGGAACAAAATAGGTGATTGAGTTCCTATTTGACATGTAAGATGTACATGACAGTATAGCTGACCTCTTAATCTCAGTGTTCTCCACTAACTCTTTTGTCCGGGGGCCGCTCCGCCCGTATAGAATCTGCCACACTACTTTAGTGCCCGGACAAAACTTTGCCGCCCGCACAGAAAATTGACCCGCCCGGTCAAGAAGTTGTCTGTACACTCAATTACAAACACCACAACTTAGTCATTTGACCGTCTTTTATATTTGATTTCAAATACACATGACAAGCAATGTATAATAAAACATCGGAGATGCAAACCCAGCTCACTTGCACCTGAGCTCTTATATCATTCAATGTGCACTTAGGCTACTGCATTTCTTTCATAAAAAATGGCCACAAAATGCCCAGATTTAAACACATAGGGAAGACTAAGAACAAGGCCGGAGATTGCACCATCTGCGATCTAAGCCCTCCTAAATTGTCAAAATTTTCCCAAAGAGGAGGGGGACACCCCTCCCCAGGACGGCGATCACAAGAGCCCCCGGACAGAAAACAGATCAGTGGAGAACCCTGAATCTGTGTCAAGGTCATTTGAGGTCAGTGGAGGTCAAAGTCTGAGAGCCTTGGGAAAACCTATCAAGCTAGAATATAAATATGGCGACATTTCAATTTGAATAAAAAAGTCATGCATTAACGATTCGTGTATCATTTAAACTGAGAAACGGCAGACAGGAGATCACTTTTTGAAGGATGTGTACATGTGGCTTAAGGCTCGGGAAATGCTGTTTCCGGCCATCTGGGGGGTTTTAAAACCGAGAATTTTCTTGTACGCTCCGCGCCAAGCAATGCTGGCGCTCCGCTTAGATAGTCTTCCTGGTTCCACCTACCTGAAATGTGCACCTTCCCATGCCAAATTCAGCCTACGCCCTTGTAGTGTAGGATAACCTGAAAAATTTTCGCTCGCTTTGCAATTTCACACTTCAAATTCTGGGGAAACATTAAATCAGCCCCGAAACTACGTTTCTCTAGTATATACACCCATTTTATGAAATATATGTCCCGCAATGGCATGGTTTAGTACACAGATTTTCTTCAGATCTCTCCTCACCATCCCCTTAACGGCATCGGGGCTGTCGAGGCTTCAGGTCGCTACCTCCGCCCGTCTACCACCTGTCGGGCAAATCCTGGCGCCATCCCTGGCACTCAAAACTTAGAAGTAGTCTACAGAATGATATTAGAAGAATTTTTTTTTCATTTTTTGGTCGTTTACCAAAGGATAGAGCTCTTCCAATTGTCCTCCAGTGAATAATCAGACAGGATGCTATCAATATCAATATCTGTCTCATATGGTGCAGGTAGGCCTACTATCGTTAAGTTTCCTTCGCGCTTCGCGCTAAAACTGTATAGGTTTAAGGATGAAACAGTGCTGTTAATTTTTGCGATCATCTCAAGCAGCCTTCTTGACTGGCCTCGTGATCTAACAGTCCACGTGATCTTACAGTCCTGTCAATGTAGGCTATGTGACTTATACTGTAGCATACTGCAGCTTACAACGCATAGAGGATAACTTGAACTCTCATTGACATCGAATTCCACAAAATCTTAAACAAACGAAACCTGATCAATAAGGCCTCTAGAACCAATTTACGGCGGTCTTATTACCTTATATTGCAGGAGCTTCCGGAGGCTTCGCCCCCTGAACCCCCACCGGGGCTCTGCCCCTGGACCCCGCCAGGGGCCCTAGCGCTGGCCCCTGGACCCCACGGGTGCAAACTCGCCCTTCGCGCTCGTGGTTCACCTTCGGTGCACTTGTGACACCCCTCCATATCAGTCGGGGGAATCACAGGTTGTGCCCCCCCCCCCCACCTCCGAAATCCTGCACACGCCACTGCCGCTTTCTAATGCAATATTTCGGCACGTTTCGTGCTCATTCGTCACTGTTCAGTCACCCACTCATCTGCTGGTTATAGGGCAATGATTTCGGACTAACTCGCTCTTCCAAAAACCAGAGGTACGTCTACAACCTATTTAGCCCCGCAACAAGGGAGCACCCTAGAGAACTCTTATATCACGAGTAGCCCTTATAGTAACATTTGTAGCGTGATATGAAAGATTGGAAGCACGTGTCTGTCGTTATACATTTTATAGAACACCACGGCCAAAATATCACCAAGTTTAAAAATTCCTAAGGACGTAACTACTGAATTTCAAACATTTGCCAAAAGAAGCACCATTTTGCATGAAAGTCACCTAGTACAAACAAAAGAGTCGTCACCCCTCCGGTAAGACCACACCCGTCCTCTACACCAAACCAAGAATAAAAATTCACTGAATTATGAAAATCTTTTAACATATGATCACTCCAAAAAGTTAGCCAAAAATAGCACCATTTTGCATCTAAGCCACCTTAAACGAACAAATATTTCTCAAAGGGGAGAAAAACACCCCTTCCCTATGACCCCTCCCCAGGACGAAATGACATAAATGAAAAGGATCGGCCGAATCCAATCACCTTGTGGGAGTGTCTGGGGTGGGATTACAACACAATCTTCTGTTGCCCCCCCCCCCCCACAATTACCAACTCCTGGCGGCGCCACTGGTATAAGTGATTATATCCCAGAAGAAAAAACAGTTGATTCCAGTTGGGAATTTTAACTGGGAGTAACTGCTTCCAACTGGGCTTAACTGTTTCCAACTGGGGGTAACTGTTTTCAGTTAGTTTTCCCACTGAACATTCTGTTCCAAATAGGGCATTTCATTGAATCCAGTTAAGTCCAGTTGGAATTGGTAAATTTCTATCAAAAACAGTTGGGAACAGTTGGATTTTGCAGAGTACATTCACAGACCAGTTAGAAGTGTGGAAGACAATATTGACACCAGTTGGAAACGACTATGGCCAATGTATATTCATTGTCATATTTAACTTAGGGGTTCCACTAGGAGGTATCGAGAGTGGGGGGTGTTCGAATGGTTAAGTTGTTGATCTAATGATCATACTCTTATTACATTTTTTTTATTTTATATTTCGATTTTATTTTCTTCCCAGAAGGAAAAAAAGCAGTTGGAAATTCTCATCTGGTCCCAACTTTTTCCAGTTGGAAAATTTCGGACCAGTTCAACTTGGAATGATTTCCAACTGGTTTCAACTGTTCACAACTGTTTTCAACTAGTCTGTTTCCATGGTCACATATTCAACTGGTTTTTACCTAATTTGCATAATTGAGTTAAAATGCATTTTATCAGACCAGACCTTTTGTAGGATGTTTTGTGACGGTTTCTTATTTGAAATTTATTCCCAAAATGTGCAATTCACAAACTTTTACAGTTTATAACAGAATTAGCGCTTTAATGAATTATTTTTTATCGTATTTGTTTTGTAAACTATATCTAAATCTCTACATTAGTAAATACATAGGCTAAGTTTTCAAACATCACTACAATATTAGTACATGTACAAAACTAGAGGTACTTACCTAGCACAGGAGTATTCCTGATCACGACGGCGGAGCTCCCAGTGGGACCTGTTCTATTCAGCCAGTCTAGAACGGGACCACTGTCGGGTAGTGTCAGTTAAGTCAAAGTTTGTCCCTTGGGGACGTTGTTACTCCTTCAGGGAGCAGAACTCCTTCGGGAGTATTGTTTGGTTTTCGCCCCTGGCTCTTCGCCAGAGAGTCAGGGGACTTTTGGAAAAAAAGCCTCAGCCTCCTTCGGGGAGCAGAACTCCTTCGGGAGTATTGTTTGGTTTTCGCCCCTGGCTCTTCGCCAGAGAGTAAGGGGACTAGAAAAGAAACAAAAAATGAAGTACTTTTGAAAAGTGTAATGCATTTTGAAGCACAACATTATGTCCAAATTACCCTTCTACAGGCCCCACATGTTTGGTATTCATTTTCAAGGATCCAGTTGTTGTCCAGCAACTGCAAAGTGGGTTCCCAGCTCATCCAGTTGGAAACAGTTAATCCCGGTTGGAAACAGTTGGTCCCAACTGGAAACAGTTGTGAATTTTCCCAACTGGTCCAAAATCCCAGCTTGAAAATTTTCCTACTCTGTCCAGTTGGAACCAGTTGAAATTCCCAACTGTTTTTTTTTTCCTCTGGGATGATAGTAAAATGTGACAGAAGTAAGTCGTTTACTCTTGCCAAAAGTCATTTCCCAATGGACAATTCTTTAATAAATTACCGCAAGAATTTGATGAAAAAGGCGAAAAAGGCAAACAAATATGTGGGCTACCTTTCATTTGCCTAGAGCACTTCCGGCGTTTCGTTTACACTAATTGTGACTAGTTATGAGAGCTACATCTGAGTGCGTAGCAAACAGGTGGACTGGGTGGATAATGTCCAGGGGCCCCACTAATCCTAAGTCCAAGATATCAAAAAATATGTTGGTTTGGGGGCCCAGTTACGTTGCTCAATATTTTGTACTTAGGCTTAATTAAGCTTGACTCATGATTGACAAAAATTTGGGTAGATGGTCAGAGAGGGCTTATATTATGGTTTGAGATACAATGGTCTTGGGTCCCTAACTGTTCCTTGTTCATGGACCCCAGAAAGTCTTGTTACGTTCCTGCGACATCTCAAGACATGGATGCGACCTAGGGATATCCACGTTTTCTAGTGGTACACTGTACGACTTTGTTTGCGATTTCTGAATCACGAAATTCCACGACATGGATGCGGAATTCGCCGAAATATTCACCATGTTCAAAACTGACCGATACCGATGCAACTTCCCGCGAATTGCCACGACTTCCAGAATTGCCATGACTTCTCACGACCTACCCTACTTGAACACTGTGCGACTTTTTAAAGTCTTCAGACATGGTGCAAAGTCGCTTCCAGGTCGTAGGTAATGTCGTGCAGTGGTCACCTGGCTTAAATAAATTTCCTGTATGGTTTTTGTACATCCCTACCTTTTTGTTTATCTATTTAATTAATCTACCTTTGTCGTTTATCATATAATCGCTTCCAGTAGGGTCACTGTTAGTTTGGATTTTCGTCGCAACTTTCGAACGTGTCGCTACAGAGTTTAGGCCCCTTTTACCAGCATGCAAACCAGGGGTACCTTACCGTTTCGAGAGATTCCCCATTTTAGGAGAATCTAGTTTCCCCGAGCTGGAGAAAAATTGGTTATAGGCGCCACCATTTTGCCCTTTTTACCCTCAAGTTTCTTGTATTCGTTGTCAGTGGCGAATAACTTGTGGAAACCCCTTGCAAAATTGTCGGTCTGAAATGTAATGGAATTAGACGTTATTTCTGGAAGTGTATTGTCATATCCACCGAAAAACCACGTCCTAATCTGTGGTTCACAACACCGTTTTTGAGAAAAATGCAGGTTCTTGCTAAACCTTGTCTTTGTTAGGCTAGCAAGTCTATACAATGTGTTGCATAAGTTCTCCCCCATTTGGGGGAATTTTGGTTTTCTCCCGAACGGGAGAATCATCCGGACTGCTTACTGGTGGGGTTCGAAGTAATGTGCACGCGGTCAGTGGCAAAACCCTGGAAACTGAAGTACTTACACGATTGTGAGTATTGGAGTGGAAAGGCTCAAAATCACATTAGGTAGTTAAGGTGCGAGATAAGTTCCACGGGCATGCTTAAAAATAATTTTTAAATTTGTAACGGGGAGAAAATGTTTCTAGGGAAGCCTGTCCTAACCCCCCATTGGCTACGAACCTAAGAGTGGAGCTTTGAACCCTCTATAAATTACAGCGATCGCGCATTAAGCGATCCATAAAGATAGCAAGCGGGGATAATCTATGAAGTTGCAAATACCATCTCCCTTAAATTTTCTACATATTTTGAGGTTACTGGAAGTTTTCAACAAAATGATTAGCATATAATGGCAAAGACCACTAAAATGATGTAAGTCACTTGACTTCTTACCTGTGACCTATGATCTACGACGTCATCAATACGCATGCAAATGGTGTTATGATCAGGTACCTACCCACTAATTCTGATCGACATACGGTCATGAAATGCCAGCGCGGATTAAGGCCGACTTGGAGGCCTACCTCCCCCACCCAACCCCCACCCCTCCTATCCGCAGAAAAATGAAAGGGGAAAGAAAAGAAAAAGAAAGGAAAAGAGAAGAGAAAAAGTTAACAATTTATTCAATATTCCAAAAAACGTATTTAAAATATGTCATTCTTCTGGTGGAGTTTCTTTTAAATGAAACACTCATTTAAGTGGCTGACGACGAGATTAAGGGCTACCATGTTCCATAACAGCTCAATGTGGCAACGGTGCTATAATGCAGACTAATGGACTTGACCTAAATGAATATTACGGTGGGGAGGTGTTACAGGTTGCTTCATTGATCTGTAGTTACAAACTTTGTGTTATAGACTGAAAGCTTCTGCAGGCTAGGGGATTAATATTAATGTGCTCGTAACAGAAGCTTTCTAGGATAATCAAAAAACGACAGGCTGGCAAGGCTACGTGTTACAGTGCGAGCTACAGCGCCACTACCCTGATTTAGCATACCTCTTGCCAGAAGTTCACCAGCAAAAAACAGTGAAACCAGCACCTATTGCATGTGCATGGCAAATGTAGGCATAGCAGTGCCCAATTGACATTTAAATGTTCCAATTAAAATACACTTTCATAGCAATGGAATTCTGTGGAAGGTGGCCTTTAGGGATGAATGATTGACATATTTTAATTGATTTCTAAGTTAACCCAAATCTTTCACAAATTACCTCAATTTCGGCGCCTTTACCTTCAGTGTCGCTCTTTTTATTTTCTACAGCAGGACGTACCATCTCAAACGTTTCTCTACATTCAAGTGTCAATGTGTCGCATTTGTACTCTTCTGTATAAACGTCATAATGCAAGGAAAAACATAATTATAACTTGTAAAAAAGAGACATTTTCAAGCGTTCCTGTAGTTTTGGAAAGATAAACATATTGGCAGGAAACAACTATACTCATAAGAAAGCAATGACAAGTCAAATTTATTTTCCTGACAGACTCATTTTTGATAGAAAATTGAAAGTATCAAAAAGGGCTACGTGACACGACTTTTACCATGATAATGTCCCAAATGGAAAATTTTGGTGCGCTTCTGAGATAAACTGCTTCTACGTCACGCGTTATGACATGACCAGCGAGGTCAGAACAGTATTAAATATAATGAACAGCGCGGTGGGGAGGGGAACGGGTTGCTAATTCATTAATCTATAGTAACAACATTTGTGTTATAGAGTGAAATATTCTGCAATCTAGGGGACTGATATTCATATGTTTGCAATGGAAGTTTTCTAGGGTAATCAAAGACGCCAAGCTGGCAAGGGGACCGTGCTATAGTGCAGACTACATACTACCCTCATTTAGCACACCTCTTACCAATATTACACTAAAGAAGAACAGTGAAACCAGCACTTATTGCATGTAAAAGGCGAGTGCAGGCCTAACTGTTTCCAATGGACATTTAAACTGTTTCAAAACAAATTTTATAGCAATAGATTGTTGCGGTTATAGCTGTCTTTAGGTATAAATGATTGACATATTTTAATGCTTTCTGTCATGAAGTTTTCCCAAATCTCACCAAAATGTCCGCGCCTTCATCTCCCGTTCAGCTCTCTTCATTTGCTATAGCAGTACCATCTCAATCGATGTCTTATAATAAGTACCTGTACTTAGAAATTAATATCGAATTTCATAGAACAAGAAATGGAATAAGATTTGTCAATTATTTTCACCTTTCCGTAGACCTGGTGTTCCACTGCCAACTTCTCCAAGTGCCTTCCTGGATAATAGAGATACCATTCATGATGGCAGTGTAAAGGAACAAACCTTACCACAAGGTGGTGTTTTCCAGCCCCCAGTTACTAATCAGCCATTGGATCAGACATCACAGTTCCCTGTACAGCAGAATACTTATCAGCCTAGTATGTCAGATTTTTATGGACAAGAACAATTTGTACCACCTTTCCAGGTTCAACCTCCAAATTTTTTCCCTTCTATGATGGGTAGAGGTTTACTTCTACCTCAAAGAGGGGTACCAGGAATAAATCAGGGCAGAGGTCCTGGCATGGGTGGTAGTGGAAGTGATACCCAACAGATGATTGGCGGTACATTCAAGAATCCTGGGGTACCTTCAGTGGATGTCCCCAGGATGGAACCTTTCAAGATGGAACAACCAACTATGGCCCACCATATTGACCCTAGGGTGCAAGAAGCTAGTTTACCAAACCCGAAATACCAAGATATTCAACAATTTTATTCTGGAGGGCTAGACATGAGGCAGACAGCTTCAATGCCTCATATGATGAGAGGCACTGGTCCCCCACAGGTACGAGGTATGAACTTGGCAAACGTGTCTGGTATGGGAAATTTTCGTAGTGCTCGTCCGCCTATGATGCCTGGGATGAATATTTCACGACCTCCAAATATGCCTTTCCCACCTCCCCCAAACATTCGCAACTTTATCAATAACCCCAGTCAGCAAGGTGTTAGTGGAGGTGTGCCTATGAATATGTATGGTGGTCCTTTGAACTATAATTCAGGTAATAGAATGTACCCACCAGGAGCTATGGGTAGAGGAATGGGCAGAGGTTCAGCACAGTAAATTAGGGTCTTTAGAATTACATTCTTTCCTTCATTATTTACATTGCAAGACCATTTACTTTTACATTGTAAGTATTGCACTAATTTTTCAACAAATTTATTGAAAAGTCAAATTTCTGGCCGTATGAAGCTGTAGAGAAACCAAGGGGATCTGTGTTTTCGTTTCTCATTTGAAATAAGAAAATTGCAGAAAACCCACAGAGAGGCCACATCATGTACATTGTGTTCCTTGTCTTCAGTGCCCTTTGTTTAAAGCTACCCCTGTCTACTCGAGTTTGTGGTGAGGTGTAAGATTTTACCTAGTACACTGACTGGGAGGAACCTGGACAGAATTTATCACAGGCAACAGTAATGATCTTGCCTCATCCAGTAGTACAATACTACTAATTCAAGGAAAGTTTTCCAAAGAGATTATTGTTCTAGTGCTATGTGTTCATTATTTCAAATTTGTTAAGGATTACTTTACATGCCATTTATAATTCATCAAGGTTATGTGTATTTGTAAAATATGTTCTCTTTTGTTTATTACTCAAAAATAGTTAAAAAATAACTTTGTTATCATTTCTTTGTTCTCCATATATCACCCGACGTCAGGTTTAATTCATGTTACAGTAAGTTCCCTTTGCATTTAGTACCATAATTATGTTATTGTTTAGAAGTTGCAAGTGCAAACAGGTTGCGTACATCAGTATATTGATTTCATATTGTTTGATATTTTTTCCAGTGTTCTGTTATTTGTGATTGTCATTGGGAACATACAAGAAAAAGTTCCAAATGTTGTATATATGGCAGACAAAACTGCTTCTGAAAAGTGACTGTACAAGGGGGCAGGGGAGGAGGGGGAGCCAGGAGGGGGTGGGGGTGAGTGGGAAGGCAGGCAGGATGAATGTGTGGAGTTAAACTGAGTTTTTATCTTTTACCACTTGCATGAACAGAAGAAGTTTGTGCATTGTATAGGAAATATTGTCTTCCCATACAGTTACTCTAACCCTTCATTGGGGTGTGTTTAAAGGATTGGATGCATACCCAGTCAAAGGTGTTAGCAGAAGGACTTGTCTGTTATCCCTGCTCTTTTGTATTTTCTTAACATTTTTTTTTTTACAACATATATTTTAACTTTAAACTTGAGCATGATAATGACATGTCGTTATACAAGAAGAAAATGAAGATAACAAACTACCATTCTGTCATCTATTCTTTATTAGCAAGTTGGCTTTTGGCAAATGAAAGGAGAGTTGCAGCTCTTTAAACGACCGCAGCCATAACCACATGACTAGCCCAAATGTGCTGCTGCAAGGATATGGATAAGTTGACTGATTTACATTTTGAAATGGTGAAGGTGCTCTTGCATGTACATGGTGACTTAAGAATATCATGGTTTATGTAATCCTTTTGATATGGATTAAAACACCACAGTCCTTAGCAAACAGTTCTCACCTGAGAGGGCTCTCTGTCTTCTAATGTCACTGGCTGACCACCTTTCCTCCACCCCATCTAGTTCTTGACACACACCCACCCTCGCACACATCGACACGTTTTGAGCCCTTCATTTATGGACTTCCAGTCACCCTGGGGTACCCCTCTATGGGTTACCCCTTAAAGGCTAATCACACCCAGACAGTAGCAATTCACCTTACTACTGAAAGTTTACTTCAAGCCCCTCCTCAAGTTAAACCAAACCTCCTCTCTAGTACACCTCTAAAACAGAGTACAGTAGCCCGCACAGAGTTGATATTACTGTAGGCAATATTGTCAAACAAATGTGTGTGAGCTCATTTAGGAACACAACTGACTGTAAAAGGCATTGTAAACCGATTGCTTAGAAGCTGAGCCGTAAAACCTCGTCTAACTCTAACTCTGTACAAGGCATTGTTGACCAATCAGAGTAGAGTTATATTGTTTGAATGAATGTCAGTCAAAGTGTGCATTCCCCTCCTATGTTCAAGGACGAAAACCCCTTATTTGTTTCCTCTGTAAAAATTTCAAAAATTTGCACCAATTTTCCTTACGATTGTCCAATATATTGCACCAAATTGCAGCTTAAGACCCTCAGATATTCAAAAATTTTCTGGGAGGTGGGTATCCTTTCTCCCAACTCCAAGAAATTTTCTGTTCTTTTTCCCGAAAAGCATATATGGAAGTTCGTTTTATATATCATTTATTTATTGGTTTATTTTTAACAGATTTATTGAGAAATTGGCATTGAGGCCTGAAATGTGGTATTTATATGAAAAACAATATCTCATACATGTAACATACATTCTCAAAATTAAAAGAAGAAAACAAAAAACATGAAACGTATCATCATAGAAACACACACCCACTCACCCACACACACACCCATGCCCATATCATGGCCCATACAGCTTAGATACACCCATACGCAAATTCATTGCCTTACGTGGTACTAGGATAGGACCCGGTTAGGAATTCACGGGATTTCCCCATCAGCCTGGCTGACCGCCAACTAACCCAGCAGACGTACGTGTTGGAGGGCGGGCTGCTTGCCAAGGCAGGCACGTGCAGCCGCGCGAGACTTCTCATTGCAGTGGCACACACACACACACACACACACACACAAAAGCAGAGTCAAAATATTCACGCATGGTTTATGCACCTATAGAATTAATAACCAAGGGCGTTGGACTTCATGCAAAACCCTCAGTGGTGCAAAACAAGAAAAAACTACATAATAAATGTTGATCATATTTATTCATAAACGGAATTAATGAACTTATGCCAATTTATTTATGAACTGAAAGTATGGAATGTTACAGGTTTGTTTGTTCTGGAGATTCTTAAAACTACGCACCCTGCATTCACCGAACCGCGTTAGGGGATCAGACAACTTTGACATAGATTTTTTTCTAAAATTCGAAAAGGTCAAATTTCAAGCAAAATTTTCGTCTGTTGACCACCCCCCCCCCCCCCTTGGAGATTGCATAAATGGAAAGACCATCCTGTATCCAACAAAATAAGCTACACGCCTTGGCTGGGGGGGGGGGGGGTTAAACCTAACTCGAGATATAACTTTCTGAATTCTCAGGCATGACAAACATTGGCCCACAAAAGGTTTACAAACGCTTGTAGACCAGGGCCGTAGCAATGGGCGAAATCGCTAGGGGCAGTTAATGACACCTAGCTAGGGGGGGCACCAACTTCAGGTGGCGTGCTTACAGATAGTTGACACCTGGTATGACCCTTCTTTTTTCACCGTGCATGAGTGCCATCCTGGAGGAGGGTGCTGAGGAAAGGGGTAGGCCTACATGTAAAACCTGGCTTAGATGAAAAATTGTGCTATCGTTTGCAAAGCCTTGATCTCAAAATATCTTTACAATTTCAATGACATTCTTCCTATTTTTGGCTGGGCGTTAGTCAAGACGTGCTCTTTAAGAGAAGGGGATGACAATCTACACTCTTTGAGAGTTTTTTGTCTTTGTGAGGTGGCTTGGATGTAAAATGGTGATTACTATCTTTTGTAACTTTTCGTAAAGTGTTGAATTGATTATATGTTTAGGAATCTTCATTATTTAAGGGGATTTTTTCTATACTTGAGTAGGGTGTAATTAGAGATGCTGCCTCGGGTGAGGGATGACACCTATATAAGCTTTCAGAGATTTTTCCTTGTTCTAAGTTTTCCTAGATCTAAAATGATGTTATCTTTGGTAATTCGCTTTGGACTAAAAACATGGTCTGAAATTTTAATTATTTATTGAATTTATTGGCTGTGGCATGGCATCCATACAAGCCTGGTACCCGGTGTGGCCTTCCCCTAGTACTCTTAGGACACCTCTGGGGGAAGAACCACCATCGGTTAGAGCATAGCCGTAGCACAGGCCTGCAAGAAATGGTCGGTCGAAATGTCTACCAGGTGAGGGGAAATGACATATTTTAGACTTTAAAAGTTGCCTCTAAACATTATTTACTTTTACATTTCATTATTTAAGAAACAAGTTTGGATTTCACTGAGAAGAAAGTTAGATTTGATTTAAACGGAAAATGCAGTCACCCCAATGTGCTAGTGTACCCAAGCATCCTATTTCATGAATGGCTTTTGAGGATCATGTTACAATATGTTTCTCACTGAGCTGTGAAATTTACGTGTAGAGTAACTCCTTGGTTTACCTTGAGTATGCAATACTTATGTTCTAACATAGGGATAGCGTACCCATCGTTTATCCTGCTTATACCAGTTTCCGGGTATTTCACGTAAACTAATTCTCTGAAACACTACCAGTATATTGCTAAAACCCTAGTATGCCTGCACAATATTTCGTTAGACATAAACCAGAGAGCTGTTATTATAACAGCCCCCCATGCACCCCCCGCATAACCAAATACAGAATCGTTGTACTTCTGGTGGTAACGGAATTACGTGGGAGGCTACATATAGCAATAGCATTGAACAGAATTGCAGTATCACATGTGTAGGTCTATTTATTACATTACGAAACTCAGTTGGTACTGTATTTATTCAGGTAGACTCGGGGGTAGAGCTGTCCAGTCGAAGAGTGAAGTAAAGGTCAAAAAGTGGAAACTTTTGCAATGTTAAGAAGAAAAAACATGAGGCTAGAATTCAATAGGAGCATTTAGCCATCAGGCGACTTAATATGTCTATATTTTTCACCCGGGAAAATGACCTTTTCCCGGGGAACTTTGGCTAAACCAGCCTATTAAATTCTAGCGGCATGATAAAGTTGGTTTCAAAATACGCGTTTTTCGGCGCGCTTTGCCCTTATTTTTTGCATGTGCTTATTCATGTTTACTTCATAGTTACATAAACAAAAATAGAAACTAATGGCCATATTATGATACTTTTGCTCTGTGCAGCCTAGCACATTCAATGCCAATTAAAGATAGAGGATGAACATTCTATTGCTACAAATTTGTACAAACTCCAGCCCTTCCGGGGGCCTCCCCTCAGTTTCTTGACGGCAGACATGTTTGGGGTCCCTTGGCCTGCACCCTGTTGGGAAAACTTGTTGGGCCCTCACCATCTGCAGCCCGCGACTGGACTATGAATATGAAATATGAATATGAAATTTTGGGAGCCCTGTCAGCAGCTGCTGACACTGCTGACTGTTAAATCCTCCGCTGAATAGACAAAATTCTTTTTTAAAATATTTTGAGTTGTTTGTTGAAGCTTGTAGCAATTATCGAAAAGAAAAACCTGAGCGGTTATTTCTATTGTGTCGATTGCCAAAATAAACAGTATTGTGTATGGTCTTCGGGGCCGGCTGAATTTGCAGAACTTTCGAAACTCACATGACGCTGTAACAGGCTATTATTTAATAGATTGGCGGACGGAGTGTAAAAGATCTCAAATAGTTAAAATAATTACCAGCATTTTGACATTGAACCTTAGTTTGTACAAGGGCGCTTGAATTACGTTTTGTTTTGTATGACCAAGGCGATTTTCACACGTGCTGGCAGTAGGCACGCACACAACTGTATCCCTTACCTTCATAACAGGTGTCGTATATGTAGGCCTACTCTTCTTCTGACGTACATACAGTTACTCTAACGTATTACGAGTGCAGCCAAAATAGGTGATTGATGGATGATACAACTATATATTTTGTTCTTCCATTTCTAGGGTGTAACCTCTAGTAATGGTCATGTTGGAGGTGAGGACATTGTGTAACCATGCACTATAATTTGGTCAGGTGGGCGGCAATTCGTCACCTGCCCCCCCCCCCCCATTTGCTGATAATTAATACATAACGAAGGAGGGCCGAAACCCAACTGATGCCTTGCATGCAGGACATCTGTTTGCAGTCCAAACCCAGGCAAAACAAAACACAAAGCAAACCAAAAACCAACAAAAGCCTAGCACAATGATTGTACCACAGTCATAAGAGAACTTGTCAATGTTAATCTTGAAGCAGTGGACTGAAGTGGAACCAACAATCCATTTAGGCAGACTATTCCACTCATTTGCATCTCTATGACAAAAACTTAACTTAAATGTCAAGTCTAGAGATTAAACACTATTCTTACAATGGCCACGAACCCGGGAATTAGCACAGACCAAGTAGTTACAATTTAACAGAGAATCCCTACCAGAATGTAATTTAAAAGCCTGCAGCACCCCCCCCCCTCCTCATCCTTCTTAACTCAAGAGTAGTAAGTCCTACACATCTGAGCCTATCATGATAGAGGAGATTGCGCACTTTAGGAATAAGCCAAGTGGCCTTCCTCTGAACTGCTCTGAGAAACTTGTCCTTTTGATCATAAAAGGGACCCCAAGCCTATACAGCATTATCGAGATGTGGCCTTACCAACTGCTTATACACGTGAACACAATGTTTTTACTTAAAGTTACTGAAATTCCTCTTGATCAATACAAGCACCCTATTTGCCCAGTCAGCAGCTGCGCGCGCACTGCCTAGAACTGACCGGAGGCTTCAGATCACTTGTAAATAACAACACCAAAATCTTTTTCCAGAGTCACATTACTCAAAATACTTCCACTCATGGTATGATCATAACTCATTTAAACGTGACCAAGTCATCATGCCCTCTGTAACTTTCTGGTTAGACCTAACATTAGGCATGAAAAGATTTAGGATATACCTTTACCTTCTTAGCAAATTTCCTTTCATACTAAGCTTAAGTGCCCTGAACCACACCTTCACTAAAAGTTCCTGGTTCATATAGCCTATATTGCAAAGTCAGAGGAACCCCTCCTATCCCTATACCGACACCAACATTTACGCTACTATTTCTTAGCTGCTCTCAGAACTCTCCCGTGGCCCGTGGTTAAGAAACGCCCTCTTAACCAGAATAAACAACTAAGTGGTATCTATCAACAACAATGTCATGGAAAACACTGACCCCACGCCTCAGGAGGACCTAGGTGAGACAAACGAGCATATCCCAATCCATACTTGTCAGCATGTGCCACTAGAAGACTGTGTCGTCAAATGATGTCCACGGACAGATTTTTACCGTCGATTAAGGCTGTGAACGTGTAGCAAAATAATAAAACGTTCAACCGCAAAAAATTTTGCGATCGTGTAGCGATTAATCGGGATTACCCTATCACAACAGAAAGACTCGGTGTGTGTTGATTGACGTGATAAATAGGCCTATTGAAAATGAATTGGTAATACTCGTGAACCCGAAACACGATTCCTGTAAAGGCTTGTTCGTAGTCGAAACAGTAATCACAACATGATGACATACTACATACTACATAGGGGCCAACATTATGCACTCTGCATTTACAGAGTATTCAGATGGATAGTAAACGAACGAAAAACAGGTTTTGCGATTAATCGCTTAGCAGCTTGTACTAAACGTTTATTCCACATGCGATCGTTTATCGATTAATCGCTACACGTTCACAACCCTACCTTCGATGTAGTATTTTCAAAACTTTTCTGTGGATATAGCCTACAACCAGCAGAAACTTTCGTAGAATGATACCGTTGGTTAGTCATCCGCGGCACATCACTTGGTGTGTATCAAGAGTTAGGGGAGTTGTAACGGGAAAATACGCCTCTCTTCGCCTACAATATAACCAGCTAGTAGGATTATCATAAAAGTATCATGATATTCCTATCAGAAAACCGGAAATTGCCAACCCCTTTAATACAAATACCTGTCGAAGGCAGTTCTGGGCTAGGTAGGGGCCTCGTCTTCCAAACCTTTATGATTCACCCTTCTGGCAACTGCAATTATTACCATGAGCATGGTGCTACCACCCTCATGCTGTGAGGTTCTTGTTCAGAGGAAAGTCCCCTTCCTTATTTTGGCGGCGCTAGTATTTATCACAATCCCTACCTTCCAACATCAATGTAGGCAAGTTACCAATTATCACGTTTTTCATTTAGTATAAAAAATATGATCGCAAAATCGTTTGTGACAGTGTAGCCAATTGCAGAATTCCCGGCATGCATTGTAAGTTTTTAATAACAAAGTTGCTTTTGACAGTGAATGATGACGGATATTATAGTTGGCATGTTTGGGCTAAAGGTAACTGAGTCTTTTGTAATTCAAAATAAGAGTCTAACCAGGAGTGCCCAACCAGTCGATCGCGGTCTACTGGTAGAACGCGGACTGATCCCAAATCGCCCGCGAGGATTGTAGGAAAAAAGGGAAAGAATAAAGCTTTTCTATGTGTAACTGTATGACAGTGTATGTTTTGTAGATCTCGGGAGGGTGGCTACTTGAAAAGTAGATCTTGTGTCAAAAAAGGTTGGTTTTTCACACAGTAAATTATTCGAAAATGGGGTCATGTCTCGCCCCCCCCCAATATTGAGAACAAATCGCCGCTCGTGCTGTAGGTGGGTCAGGGGGCGCCAGGGTATTTTGATAGGGGGAAAAGCATGGGATTAGTAATCGCCGTCCTGGGGGAGGGGTCTAAGGGGAGGGTGTGTCCTCCCCAGGGGGTAGCGAAGGTGTTATCTTTGGGGGTGTGGAGATTATGTTTTGCCGACGGATCTGGTAATGCGTAGTGCGAAAACGAGCTTTAGCGAGTGGGGTCCAGGGTCCTGGCTAAGGCCCCCTAGTGGATTCCGGAGGGCGAAGCCCCAGAAAGCTCTGAGGTTTAAGTATATCTCTGGGTGAAAAATTAAGTCTCAGGATGGATATACTTTGGTTCATAATGCATCATCAAATGCAAAGATTCCCATTAATTTTAATGTATTTGGCTATCCCTCTCGTCGGGCCGCTATCTGTGGCCTGGGGGAGGGGTCTAAGGGGAAATTCTTGGAATTTGAAAGGTGCCTAGATCGCAAATGGTGCAATATTTGAGTGGATTTGTGCCCTAATGAGGAACCTCAAAATTTACACCCGGGTAGAATTTGCTTGTCAGATTTTTTGTGCGAATTTGTCGCCGTTTATGCGACATTGTCGCACAAATAGGGGCTGGCTAAAACACTGGGCCGACCTTAGGGCCCCTATAGTGGGGGTCCGGGAGCTTCCCCCCCGGAAGCTCTGAGGTTTTAGCATAATCTCTCGGTAAAAAATTAAGTCTCATGCAGGATTGGTATATTTTGGTTCATAATGCATTATCCAATGCAAAGATTCCGGTTAATTCTAATGTGTTAGGCTGTTCCTCCCGTCATGCCACTATACTTCAGGAGCTGAACCTGTCGTTCAGAATTGGAACACTATGTGTTCAGCATTTGAACACTAGATGCGTCAGTGCGTTCAAAAACGATAAGTGGATAGGCGTCCGGCGTTCAAAAAGGGAGAAAAAGTGTTCAGAATCTTAACACAAGCGTTCAAAATATGCTTTGAACACCAGGATCTGGAGATGGGTTCTGTATCTGTTTCATTTCGGTGTTCAAAAGTTAAAAGCCTGAGATTGCAGTGAAGGGAGGACTTGCGCGGCACGCATTATTTTTTCCCAGGATGTTTGTGGGTAAACCGGATCCTCAGAAGTTTGCAAAATGAGTTTGAAGCCAAGGTTAGGGTTTAGAAGACGGACTAAGGATACCCTCTCCATGGGGTATCGGGTGCTGCTCCCGATAAAAGTGAGGAATAATGTGCAGAAAGTGGTTTTTCAAGAAATTAATATGACCCGAAATAGTGCACCTATACGGAAGCCGTTCATTCCCTTTCTTTTCCCGAGTTGCCGACGGACTCAGTCACTCGTCCAATTACACCGACGGCCGTTGATACGGCCGTATACGGCCGTCACATGCATAATCAATTTGCAGACGAGCCTTCAACTTGAATGGGCCAATTAGATGAAGAGCCGAAAATCGAAATAGCTGATAACAGACTGGCCCGTTCTCTCTTTCTCTTTTTTCTTTTCATTCTCTGTCTTCCCTTGCACTCCCTTCCTTTCCCTTTCTTTTCCAGTCTTCTCTCTTCTTTTCCTCCTCTCCTCATTTCCTCTTCTTTTCCTTTCTAGCTCCTCTTTTTGCGGATAGATCGAAAATTTGCCGACGGGCGACCAAATATGGGGAGGGGGGGGACACCCCCACACACCCCCGCTCGCTACGGCCCTGCTCCTCCCCTTTGAGAAATTTGTGTTATTTTAAGCTTGCTTAGATGCAGAAAGGTGCTGTTTTTTGGTATATTTTTGAAACTGATCATATATGGTTGGAAAATGTTCATAATTTGGTGAATTCTAATTTTTGGTTGGGTGAAAGAGGAGAGTAGCCTTTGTTGTCAAGGGAAGAGTATGTTTTCTACAAATTACCTCTCGAAGTCCCCCCCCCTTTGGGTACGCTACTGCCTTCTATTCAGGGAAAGTTTTCAC
Source organism: Holothuria leucospilota (assembly GCA_029531755.1). Classification (NCBI taxonomy): domain Eukaryota; kingdom Metazoa; phylum Echinodermata; class Holothuroidea; order Aspidochirotida; family Holothuriidae; genus Holothuria; species Holothuria leucospilota. Next base: position 2,387,319 of record CM055967.1, on the reverse strand, counting down.
ACAAAAATACGCGCGTGGAGTCCACAGAAATATTCTAGAACTATTACGAAAATTTTCCTTACTTCATTTGGGCATTATAAAAAGGTATCTATAGGCTGGCAGACACCGGAATAGGGCCTCATGGAAGCTCTGGATTAATTATATGGATCAGATATAGGCCTACCCCACCCCTCCTCTTTTCGTCTTCTTTCTCTTTGGCTTCCTTTTCTTCCTTTTCTCTTCTTTTTCTCCCCTCTTTTCCTTCTCTTTTCCCCTTTTCTCGCAAATGATAGGGTCGGTCTCCCCCTGCCCCCTGTTGTGCCACCCTGATTTTATTTGCTCTTTTTCTGTAGTGATTGAGTCAAGATTTCTTCATACAGTAAACATTGTGTTGTGTACTGCCACCTACAATTCAAAATTCGTTTTCTGTGGATCACTCAGTCCAGAAAACACCAAACTATAGCACAATAAGGAAGACATAAAACGTGAAGGCAAAGTTTCATTCATTTTATTAAATGTTTTTATATTGATATTGTCAAAATGTTCGTTAAGTGATTGACTCATGATATTCCCAGTATGTATCTTTACGTTCTTAAGTTTAAATGGTTCCATGCTGGGACTGGAGGGACAATAAATGTTTGAGATTGCCAAACATTGCACAATCCTGACAGGGGAAATACCCAAAGGCCGAAGGTTTACTAGATCGAAGGTTCGCTATAGACCGAAGATTCCCTTGGAAGAAAATATACTCCGAGTTAGAAGTAGGGTTAGGGTTCTGGATGGATACAGATTCGTAGTTCAGGAGTATCCCCTGGTGCACAAATCAGCTGTCTGTATTTGTTGGTGGTACTTACGATGATACGAGCTTTTCCTCCAAACGAGGAATCACTTTCTGCTCTGTGACATCACAGGCATATTGTTTTACGTCTACTCTTGGTTCCCGACTCTTTTTGCATGCGTGACTTATAATGGCCATAGTGTTTATGGACTATTAAACCTGCATTCACGTAAACAATGGAGAAAGAAGAAAACGTTACGCTTCCCGCGGGGATTGCAAGTTTCAGGTATTTTTAAGGAACAATAATTTAACTATTAATATTGTGATAAGTGACATAGTGTAACACCTCACCCCACCACCTACAAAATTATGTGTCTTAAAACGTTATTTACCAGACGACTTTATTTTTTGGGATAAAAAATCATAGGGGGCAAATGCATACCCTGCCCCCTGTGACGCTGCCCCTGAGGTGGGGAGGGGGTAGATGGGGATTGGAATATTTGTTATATACTGTCTAGCAAAATATAGCCCTGTTTTTGAGGAGCCATGCATTTAACTATTTCGTCTGGTAAAATTGCTCAGCACCACAATTAAGAGAGAATCCCGAACGTTAACTTTTTGGTCATAAATAATTTTGTACTTTACAGACCTATCCAGGCCCGTAGTCAAGAGGGGGGCCAGGGGGCGAAACCCCTCGGATTTTTTTGCCCCCCTCCCCGAGACTTTGAATCTTACCATTGACTTAGTACATTTTGTACACATTTGGCCCCCCTGAAAAAAATTTCGCCCCCTTGGAAAAATTCTGGTCCCCTCCAGTACTTTGGCCACGGGCCTGGACCTATCTCAATGGAAACATGCTCCAAATGAACGAAAGTTAGCTGAACAGTTTGGAGGCAAGGTAGTCTTTCCCGTAAATGTGACGAACAATACACCAATACACCATCGGAAATGAGAAGGGGGAGGTTAAATTATCGCTGACGGCCGGGTTGGTTGTAGTAGCCCCTCCGAACGCATTTTCTTGGCGCATAGCCAGAATTTTAGCAAAGGAAGTTGGGTGGGAAGGGGATTCTGTGTAGTGTTTTAATGGCCCTGGTTAATTGTCCACCCGTCTTCCAACCCACCCGTCTGTGGGTCATGCGGGCCTCTTTTTACTCTTCTCCCTTTAGTTTCTTGTTTGTTTCTAATGGAAAGCCTTTTCAAAGGTCTTTTGCAAAATTAACGCATTTTGTGAAATCATGTATTTGTATTACCAGGCCCGTAGCCAAAGTGCATGTGCATATGTGTTTGTGGCACTTAGCTCATTAACACACTATCTCGTCGGAGAGGGAAACTCCAACCGTTCTCATACCTAGTATGTGGATGGCCTGTACTGAGAGGAAGAACTCTATTGTTTTGGTGAAGATTAAAGGTCATTTGGGGTCACCAGAAGTCAAACTGTTTAAACCTTGTTAACAGTTTATCTCAAGATAGGGGGCACGGATACTCTCAGGGGCGTCCCTAAGGATCGATGAGTGGGAGGGGCCGGGTCCTGCACAATTCCCCAACGAAAAAGGTTACATTTCCGACAAAAATGACAAAATGCCTGTGTCGAGAAAGGTTAACTCATAAGCAGTGGCGTAGCCAGGATTTCTCTCAGGGAGTGGGGGCTTGCAGTATGCACTGTAACTGCCGGTCTAGGGGGTCTAAGTGGAGGGAGCAGGCGCAGATCCAGACATTTCGGAAAGGGGGGCTGAAAGCCCCCTTGAATATTCTCCTATATTAACATTATGCTAATTTTCGCGTATTTGTTATTGGTGATGTGGCGAAAAAGGGGGGCTGAGGCAGGGAATGCCCCCCTTGGATCCGCGCCTGGGAGAACCTTCCTCTTTGAGAAATTTTCGAAAAATCACCTGTCCTTACATGCAATCTGGTGCTCCATAGGCTCTTTTAAAGTTAAATCTGCATCAGTGAGGGGGAGGCATGGCCCAGTGCCCACCCCCACTGAATACGCTACTGCTCATAACCCTCGTTTGAAGGAAATCTTTACAAAAAGAACACAATGAAAGTTTTAGATATAAAGGGTGGACAAGAGAATCAAAAAAAAAAAAAAGAAAAGAAAAGAAAAAGGGAAACCTTTCGGGAAACGCAGTTTAACGTTTGGCCATATTAATTTTACCTTGACGTAACCGTTTTCATTTGTCTGCTACAACAGTAAGGTCGACTTCGACATGGGAGTAGTAGCTACGAGGTAGTTCTTCTATGGTAGGAGCATATGATCCTTTTCGAGGTGGGACACAGTTGCCCTTCTTAGGGCCTATTTCAGTAGTGTCCCTCTGTAGGGGATCAGACGGCGAAGCCTCTGAAAGCTCTGAAACATTTACACAATTGTGTGCACCAGAATGAAGAATTAACTATCTGTAAATGACATTGAATTCGCACTAAACAGACCAGGAAATCTGAGTCTGTCTCTGTGTTTTCAAAATAGCGTAATTCGGACAAACAACACCATATAAACCTTAAAATTTTAGCTTGCCCTTTGGATTCACAATAGCCATGATCGACCAACGGTCATTCTATTTCTTTGTGACGCAGCAGGTTTGAGGGTTGGGAACTAGGATTACAAAGGTTGCACGAGATTTTGCAGTAATCCACTAGGCACGTTCCATCCTTCTTAATTCGACAAATGGTGCACAGGAAGGATGCGCCGAAAAAGGGAGCCGAAAAATAGACCATTTAAAAACCATTTGGTAATGTTTTCAGCAGTTCAGGCACTGCATCTACAGAATTAAGAAACGGAAAAGCGAACTTCATTCGCAATCATCAGGATACAAAACGCACTTCCAAGTTTACAGCAAACGCGAACGCTCCTGACTTCATGATTTTAGTAAGAAGGAAACCAGCGTATACTGCACCGACCCGACTGCTACGCGACAGTGAAACCCAGTTGCGTGAAGACGGGTCGGTTAGGCATGTGCCAAATTTTGTTCTCGACCTGACTGTCGGTCCCGATTGGGACCCTACAGTCTTCTTCGACTTCATCGGAAATAACAACTGTTTGATATTCGGAATGAAGTCGGAGGTAATGGAAGGGTCGTCGAAGTAGTTTAGTAAGGTTGTGGCAGTGTACAACTGTCACCGACCCAAAGGCAACTCACCTTTTAATGAATTGGCCAATAAAGAAACCTTTGCAAAATTAGGCGACGGCTTAATGTGCTCACTCCCATATGTGAATTGTAAACAGTAGATAGATGGTTCTGAATATATCCACCTCAGTAATGTGTTGAGGGTATGGTTAACCTAAAATCCGACTGCGACCCGACGCACTAATACTGCCAACTCATCCTCGACGAACAGTCAGTCTGAGGGTGAGTTGCCTCACATATTAAGGCTTTTTGTTTCACAGTGTTGGACATAGTGTCTATCTCATGACAGACAATTATGCAATATGGTGCTTCTGCGTTCCCGACAGCTGAATTTCTTCACTAAGACAATGGCTTCTCGAGTGTAGTAGATATCACTTACTGACACATTACCCTTAATTCTTTATAACTTTCCCAACAATATATAATCATTTCCCGCCAAACGGAGTAGATTGTCAATACAGTTAAATATGGGAGGGGTTGGGTCTCTGGTAAATGTACCCAAAGTACCGTACCCGACACTGATTCCCTTGCAGTAAAACATAGCGATCACAAAATTTTGTGACATATCTGAAGCCCCAAATAAAAGATTTTTTTCTAAGAAAGTCTGGGAACTGCAAAAGAAAGAGGCATTTTTCCCGACAGCCGGCAAAATTTTCCAGACGGACGACACTGGAAATTTCTTAGTATGTAGATGCATTATGTCAAGAGGAGGAACCCTATCATTTTTGGTGAAAGTCAAAGGTCATTGGGGTCATCACAGGTCAAACTCTGAAAACTTTGTTAACAGTTAACGCAATATCTCAAGAAGGAATGTTGGATGTTCTTCATACTTACCATGTCGAGGCATTATGTCAAGAAGAAGAGCCTTATTGTTTTTGGTGAAGCTTAGAGGTCATCTAGGGTCATCGGAAGTCGAACTCTGAAAAACTTGTTTACACGATATCTCAAGATAAGAAGCAGTGATACTCTCCATATTTCTTAGCATAGATGCATTTTATGAAAAGGAAGAATGTTGTTTTTTGGATGTCAAAGGTCATTTACTGTAATGTAACGTCAAACTGAGAGCCTTGTAGAAATGATATTCCAGATGAGAAGCATGGATGTTTTTCATACTTAGCATGTAGATGCATTACATGAAGAGGAAAACCTCTGTTAGACCTACTTTTGTTTAATGCCACGGTAAATGCTTTCCGTTGCTTCAAATGGTATAAAGGAAGAAGTATATTTCTCTTTGGCTGAAGAGATTGAATGGGAGCAACGTTTGTAAGGAGAAAAGCAATTAATTCGTTACTCGAAGCGTAAGAGTAACCCTGACGGAGGGTCAAGCTTTCTTCATCCATCGAAGGGTTGTGACAAGACCAAATGAAGCACGCCCAAATATGAGAGTGACCCTGAATTACACAGCGTGTAGGCCTATCTGTATGGGCAAATTATGGCGTAATCGCTCTGACGGTAGCCAACTGCAAATTGTTCCTTCTTTCTCAAAATTAATGCATTTTTCTGCGCGAAGCTGAGGAAGGGGGCCGGGGGAGGGGCTACTAAAACACCAAAGAAATTACCGCAGAGGCTCTTCTCCCCTATGGGTGTGGGGTACAGGGGCTATCCTCAGGAATAGTAAGACAGGGGATATGCAGGAGGCTTGTTGGGATATCCCCCCTGGTGATTTTTTTTTGTCATTACATATTTCAACGAACCCTGACTCCTCCCGTTGTTACGCGCCTACATGGGTACCAACAGGGGGAAACAAGGGGGTCGTGTCCTCTCCTGTATTGAAAGTGTGTAGGGGATCCGACACACTCACACACACTTTTGTGTCCAGAACTTTAACGAATAGAGTAAGCACATTCATTGTTTGATTCCATATAGCTTGCAGTTTAATGAATTAAAATCGTGGGGAAAATGGTTCAGTTTTCACCAGATCATCTGGCCTCCAAACTTTTCCAGGGACCTCGAATGAGCCCCGTTTCTCTAGCTTTTAGGGTTTTGCTACTCGCACTCGAAATAGCTCTGGTCACCACCCCCTCCCACCTTTGACGCTCTTGCGGGCTTGCTACTTGTTACATTTCTGCGAGTCGGGAATGGCTGAGGGAATCTCCTCTATACCGCCTCTCAAGAAACACTAGTATAACTAAATCATACATTCAAAAAGGAAATATACAAATACAGGTTTTACATTACATTTCATTCAGGGTTTATTCTAAGGATAAACTTAACTACTTAAATTCTGCGCAGGAAGGTAAGATAAGACGAGGTCCGAAGGAATGAAGTCCTTGAGACAGGGAGTCTGATGGAGCTTTTGGCTCCAGGCGCTGATCAGAGTAGCCTGAATTCTGGGGTTGAACCATATAAAGTTTCATAATTTCGCTCTGTAAATTTATAACTCCTCGAAATTACAATATAGTCTCATTGCCTTCGACGCCTTGCAATGGTACCGCACAGAATCCGAACTGCAGATTCTGATTTTCTCATGCTGCATGGTAACTAGAATCTAGATTCAATTACTTGACTCCATGTGCCTGTAGCCTATAATTTGTTTTTTATTTTTCTTCTTATTACTTTTATTTTTAAGTGGGTAGACCCGAACCAGGGAGAACAACAAGTGATAAACATCGATAATGTAACCAACTTCCACGCGGATACGGGGAAATCAAATCTGACCAATAAAACTGTACTGGGATTAATTTTAAATTTATGTGTTTTTGTGCACACAGATTCAATATGTTTTTTATTACGGTTCTCAACCCCCCCCCCCCCCCGTCTTCCATGTTAATATTACAATAAACTGGAAACTTACTTGATAGTCTCTGTAATTTTAAAGATTTTATTACGTATACACTAACTCATCGACAGTTATTATTGATTGTACACGAGTTTAGTGCCTCATACATCTTATCTAGTGATGGAAAAGATGGAAGAAAATCCTAATGCACGAGGGACATGCACGAATTTTTGGATATTGATTTCACGGTAAAGCGTGCAAAGAGTGCAATCAACTTAATATATCTGAGAGTTAAATATGCATACATGTTATTCGAAAATCTTGCAATGGCGTTAGGAAGTGTGGCGATATGAACCTGACGAAATATTGTAGGCTAAACCGTTCATGTTCTCATCTGCTCATGTAATGTAAAAATAAATCTTTGAAAATTGCGCAGCTTTGGATCATATCCCATCCAAGGCCGGCTATCGCCGAGGGAAGGGGGGGGGGGAGGGGGGACACATGGCCTCCACAATAAGTTGTTTGGAACAGACCACCTTTTGTCCCCCTATGAGTTCAGCGACCATAATACCTGTTCTTATTATGAGCTTTATTATAATAAAGTCACTTCAAATAATTTGTTGAGGGGATACTTCTTCTGTTCCATGATCTGTGATTGCCTCCTAGGCGACCAACGGCTTCAGAGCTCTTTCGATTCTTTGCGACCTTCTGCGACCACCTTCCTTGCGAGCTCTTGTTATCAACTGCGCTTACGACCGGTTGTGATCTAATTGTTCTCACAGTATGCGATCTCTAGCCAGCATGTTGGTTGCGATCATTCAAGATTTGGTATTGTTTTTGTACTTGTAAATACGAATGTTCATGTTGAAGAAAACATATATACAACATTGTGCAAGATTACGAAATCCGAAGTATAGTATGCGTAGGCTAGTAGGTGGTGTGATCCACTAAACCCATATCCAGTTAGGATGAAGACACAGAGACCCATATTAAGGTTTTCGACAATCGAAAGAAGTCCAGTGGTGCAACGTACAAGCAAAAAGTAGTTTCACCTGTTTTGAAAGATATCAGGGTAAAAGCTGGTCACTACTGTAGAAAAAAGTGTGCTGAATGGAAAATTAAAAAAGGGCTCCACGAATCTTAAAGTTAACTCTCGGTACATTAATTTCTTACGTTTTCCCCACTATTGCTTAGGCATTAGCAACTGGCGCGGTGGGTGCACAGAATCAAAGTTTCCCAGATCGATTTGGGTTGAGGGGTGTGGAGATGGACGACAAAATTTAGGCCTCCATTGGCGACTTTACTGTGTTTTGTTGTCATCATAAGCGTACGAGGAGGGGGGTAGGGGGCATATCCCCTCCCAATTCTGGCAAAAATAGTGGATCCATTCGGGCAACTGAGACAGCCAAGAATATAAATTATGCCCTTTTGCAACCGATACTGCGGTATCAAAATTCGGGCAACTTGGTCAAAAATTCAAAATTCGGGCAAAAATTATCCCTGACCCCGCTCCCGAAATATTAACCCCCGTACGCTTATGGTTGTCATTAGTTTGATGTATCAGTAAAAAGGATTGGAAACACGGAGACACAAAAAATCAAAACCAAATTGAATATCACATTATCCACGCAATAATTGAAATAAGTATGACGCTATTTTCCTGAGGAAACATTCATCAGACTAAAAACGTCCCATTAAATGTTGAAAATAGTCTTAACAATAGGGGCACGAGCAGTAATCTGCAAATACTTCACTAAATTAGGCTAAAATGAACCGAGGTGTTTCATTTTTAACCAATTCAAAACGTTGAATCAAATCTAGTCAAGTTTTTGACAAGATTCCGGTACGTACCCCTATAGGTTAGATTGTTTTTAGAACGCTGGGACAACTGCCATGATTGCATGGGGATACTTTAATTTATCACGTTTGATTACCCTGAATATGAAGTTGAACATAATACTTCCAACGTGTGTTTAAGAGTCTCACCAGACATGTACTTTGCAATAGATGCGAACGAAGCGCGCCTTAATTTGGTTTTTCATTGTCAATTGAGCCACATATACTACAGTCGTTAACAAAATATTGAGCCTGGGAATGAAAGACATTTCGTCCCACTCAACCAAAATACAAGGGATTATGCCTTATGGGCTTATATGAAAATATAAGCAAATATACTGCCGGTTTTGCCAAAATACTGACGATACTCCGTCTTCCCTAACCAAATTGTTGGAGGGGATTATGTTTCACATACACCAATTTTAGCAAATATTACTGCAGTTCTAAAGAACGGTTGAGCAAACTTGAGGTGTAACGATCCCAACCAAATTGAGATGAGATGCACATGTGTGTCTACGATCGACTGTTTTATAACTGATCGATCGTGCACCCTGAATAGTGTTGCCTGGAACATTGCAGTTTTTCATGTCTGTTTAGTCATCAGAAAGTCTATTATTCACACAAATAACGGCAATAATTACGATTTATGCCAAAATATTATAGATATTCCGTGCCACTCAACCATGGGCGGCTCTAAAAAATTTTGTTTGGGGGGGGGGGGGAAAACTCAAGTCCGTATTCAGGGAGGTTCGGAAGACACCCCTCCCAGCAATATTAATGGTCAGCTCCGGATAGTAATATAGCCTCAACAGGAGTATGCATAGGCGTAAGGGCCCAAGTTGATTTGGTGGGTGGGAGGCTGTAACGATCTGCCCGAAAAATAGAAACAAAAATTTCCGCGCGCGTCCAAAATGTTAATGTACATATCATATAGGCATGCATCCGTTATCACACAGCATGCCAATTACATACAATAATTTGCCACGTTACTAGCTATTCCATATTGGTTATAATTCTGGGGGAATTCGTTACAAAAAATGCTGCTAATAATCAGTGGTGTAGCCAAGATTTCTCTCATGGGGGTGGGCAGGCACTATGTTGTGTGATCGCCGGCCTGGGGGAGGGGTCTAAGGGGAGGGGGTGTCCTCCTCCCCTTTGAAAATCATGCAATCTGGTGCCACATTTGCTACCTTTGAAGTAAAATTTTGTGTTTTAGTTTAGGTACAAAAAAAAAAAAAAAATCGACGTCAGTGACGGGGGCATGGCCTAATGGCTCCTCAAATACACCACTGATAATCATAATGTATAAGTTTAACCGTTAAAAACACACTGGTGAATTAATACCGAATATATAGGTACTGGTGCAATCCAAATCAGAAGTATGTTTTAATTACCAAGGAAGTCTTTTTTTAAAGTATCGACTTCCGTTAAGCTACATTATCACATTATTTTTCTTTCAGTAAGTGCCTGAAAAGTTCTCAGAATATTACCCGAATTTTCACAAAAATATTTTTTTTGGGGGAGTTGCAGCCCCCTGCCTCCTACGCCTATGGGAGTATGGTTATTATTATGTATTACAGCGATGCCCCATGTAGTTTTCAAAAGCTCTTCACAAACCATTTCAGGCAGTTAATCATGAGAAGACTACTTTAAAGGCAGTAGGCAGTCACCCCAAACAGAGTGAGTGTATCCTGTCACTCTAGTTCATGAGTGGCCTATTTTGATCATGTGACAATATTTTTGTTAGTGAATTGTGGAATTCAAGGAGAATTTCGCCTTGCTTTACCTATTGTTTGTAATAGTTATATTCAAAATGTCTTCAGAGGTGCTTGTAATGCAATAAGAAGAGATTTGCATGAGTTTTGCTGATTTTTCAAAGAAAATTTTGGGGCGACTGCCTATTACCTTTAAAAATAAATACAACCATATCAACCGATCGCTACCGTACTACCCTAGGGGTGGAGTAAGAGCCAGGTGAAATGGGCAAAGCGGCTTGATCCATTTGTATAAAATGAGCCCCACCTTTAAATATTTTATTGTTTCTTTAATTGTGCCACAATATGTTTCAGCTTTGCCAAGAAGCCATAAAATGTTGGTTTTCTGGATTGTTTTTATAAACTAACGAAAATTTCGAGCATGAAGACACTTGAGTACGATGAAATGATAGCACTAGTATTTTGAATCTCAGTACCGTTCCGAAAAGAATTTTGTTACAGGGGGAGGGGAATTCCCCTAACTCAGAACGACGTCTCATCCTATATACAAATAGCTAGGCCACTAGTCAAAAGTCTCATCACACTGACCTTAGATTGACTGTTTGGTGTGTTTATTTTAAAAGAATTGAAATGTTATATACTTTAGCACAGAGGTGGAGAACATTTTGCTTATAACAGGCCATTTGACAGTCATAAGAACGCTCGTGGGCTAACGGCGCTGTCAATTTGGACAAGGGAAGGGAAACCTCTCCTTCTGTGGGAAACACAATACTTTTAGACTGCATGCCCGTTACAACTTTTTGTAGACAGATACCTATGCTAATCTGGCCAGGTGACACCCTGGCAAAACTGCTTTTAGTCGTGGATGATAATCAACACGGCTAATGGGTTGTGTATCTAATGACCACGAAAGCTCTGAAGTGTCTGCAAAACTATGGGCATTTAACTCCAGCATTACCGTTACACTCTGTAAATGACATTATGATGCCTAAGCTAATCAGATTACAACGTGATCATGTGTTTTGATTACCTTAGCTTGCACTAACGGCAGGTCCATTTGTGATGTGTGAAGTATATATACGGTAGTAGCAAACACGCAACTGAGAAAACGCTCGCGAAGCGCGCCGAAAAAATGGCGTTTTGAAAGCATTTAATTAATGTTAAACCTTCGCATTGCATTGGAAAGTTATTCACTCCTTTAATTTTAAGCCCACTCAAGGAAAAGGGAGGGCCTAACCCATCTCGAATTACATGTTTTTTATTTATATTTTTTATTTTTGAAAATTGAAGACCATGCTTTGCAAACTTTTGGTGGGGCAAGTGCTCCCCCGTGCCCCTATGGCGAGCCGCTAATGCACTCAACCAAATTTTTGGAAGGGGCTATGTCTAACACTTATAATTTTATCAAATATTATGGTCGTTTACCAAATATTGGGGGGGGGGTGGTGGTGGTCTGTGCCCCAACCAACTTATAGTTTTGTTGGTGAGCCACTATGGCACGATAAAAAGTAAATCCGAGAGAAAGGGCAATCGCCCGAAGGTTATCTGCTTTTGTTCGAAAGGACGGCAGTTTCTTCACTATGAACCAAGACAGTTTCTGAACGTGATGATTTTCCTTGTGTCTTTGTATAGATTGATTTGAAGTAGATAAGTGACCACTGACCAATCTGCATAACAAAAGATTCTTACCTAACATAGTTCCTTGCAAAGGTGGGAAATTCCATCCTCAGTCTGTCGAATACTTCTTTCGTTAGACAGACGACGGGTTGATACCACACAATGCATGCCCCTTTGCCCCGGCAGCATGTTGGCTAGTTGATGTAGGCTCTATCGGTATCAAACAGTGCAGATTCTCCTAAGCATTCCTTAGATTCATCGTGCTGTGTAACTCGGCAAATCGGAGCTTCCGACAAAACGATTAAACATCATTTAAGTCGTCACATTAAGTCTGTGTATTGTACAATATGTGTCATGCTATAGCATCTTTCAAATTATAGGTCTTGATTGGTCATGTGTTGAAAGGTGATGTGACATTTTCTCATTGACTATTGTCACGGTTGTTGTGAAAAAAAAAACTTTAGCACCCCCACCTCTTCCCAGTCAAGGAATCTAATCTTGAATCCTGAGGGTGATGCCCTTTGAAATTGTGTCTTGGTCAATGTGCTCCTAAAAAGATAACCTTAATGTGTTCGACAATTATTACGATACCGAACACAACCTGATTAAGGACTGACGGCACATTCTAATTTTAACTTCACAAGTAGGGTTCTATATGCTGCATGCCATAGGCTAAAACCTCAAGATTTAATCAGTTGGTTTGGGGTGATAAAGTCTTTATGTTTCTCTTTGTATTATTATTTTGAAGTGGGCAGTCTGGGAAATTAAAGTAATATATCAATGTACATAACCAATTGTATCTCGGGTTCGGTGAAATCAAAGTCAATAAAGCTGTGTACAATTGTACTTGTACTGATATTTAATATAACATATATGATATACTGTGCACTCGTATCCATGGTTTTTTTTTTTTTTTTTTGTCGAAGAAGGAAATTAAAAATGCATTTCTTTGGAAATGGGATATTTATCATTAGATAGGGTTTAAGTGAAATGTGCTCCCTGTGTGTCATCATGTGAATACGTTAACGTGGAAACTTGCTTGTCAGTGATATTAATTAAACTTTCTCTTACGTATAGGTTAACTCACCGAGCTATCATGATTGTTAAGGAGTTATAAGTGCCACATAGATCTTATATCTTAATGGAAAAGATAGGAGAGAATATTGATGCATAAGGACGTACAATAAAACGCTTTGCATGGATATTCATTTCACTCCCAAGAATGCAACCAACTAGGCTGTTTATTTGAGAGTCTATCAGATTGCAACTGCTTTGAAGTCTTGAGATAACTTAACAATTACAAGGGCGTATCCAGGAATTTTCAATAGAGGGGCTCAAGGTTTGATTGATCGCTGTCCTGGGATAGGGGATAAGGGGAGGGGGTGTACCCCTTCCCTTTGAAAAAAAATTTGCTTTTGGAAGAGGGCTGAGATGCAAAATGGTGCTAATATTTGACACATTTTAAAGCATTTTCTTTCTTGCCTCAACTTTTTTTCACGCATGACGGCCAATAGGGGAGGCGCGCGCCTGTTGCGCCCCCGCCTGGATCCTCCACTGACTATTAAAAAAGTGTTACGGTATAAGCCGAAACGGTATCGTTCTTGACCAGAGGGAATGTGAAAGCAAAGCTTTGAAAGCTGCGCATCAGCCTTGAGTCATATCTCACCGCACCATAATACTGAAGGCAAAAGTGGAAGCGGGTGGGGCAGGTGGGACAGTTGGTCTTGCTGGCATATACGTCCGTCTGCGGTGAGGAGGCCGGACGGGGCTATGGTTTTTACGAGCGAATGCGAAGTATAGCAGTCGCTTTATGGACTTGTCACAGTGTTTTCATTCTGTGTCTTATTGGTTTTGTTAATCTATTAGTGTTTGTAGATTAATAGATGTTAGTAATAAATAGAGCAAATTTATTAAGGTTGTCTCTAGCTTTACTACACTTTGAGGCATTTTCCGTGACAGATATTTAATTTTACGGTTCCTGGAACGATTGTATCACGTTCTTAAACGGCCTTTCTATGGTTTTTGTCAACAGCTGTTATTTTAGAAAGGACGCACACCCTTATCTGTTCATATTTTGAAACGTTTGAGCGCATGGGCGTCAATCTTTACTCGAACGTGGGGGGGGGGGGGGACATGGCCACTTCTGTCAAAAATTTACTGTGTAAAAATCTTAAGTCAATGGGCGTTTTTCTAAAATGTGGGGGGGACGTGTCCCCCTGTCCCCCCCCCCCAGGATTGATGCCCATGTTTGAGCGATCTGTTGAAGTAAAAGTTTATGTGTTATTGTGGGCAACAAATTGTACGAGTGAACTCTCCTTACTATAGATCAAACATACTTGGAAAAAGAACGACAAACTACAGATTTACGTTTTATTTTCTTTGGAACTGAAGACTTCCAGTAGGTTATGACACAGTGAACGGATAAGATAACGAAGTGTCCCGGATGAAAAAATTGCGCAATACTAACTGCGTAGTTATCTTCTGGCACAGGAGTTTCTTCTGAAACTTGAATTTCCCTTGCAAATAGGTGCTTGCTTTGCCGGTTCCCACGTGACCCGACATTTGATACAGTTAATTGTGGACTTGGAGTACTGATAGTCTATTATTGCGAGCGAATAGCGAAGTATATCTGTCGTGTTTTTGACTTGCAACAGTCGTTAGGTCCAATATGGTGACATTTCTCTTAACTTGTTATGTCCTGCACTTCTTGTACAATATTGTCATTATTATAAACTTCAATTTATCCACAGTACTTAGGCCTTCAGTGTCGTTCATCGCCAGCAAAGGGTGATTGCTGAACTGTTGAACGATCCCCAGTTAACCTTCCTCCTTTCGAGTGAGCACTTCCCATCGTTAAAGACAATAACATAAAAGACAATCCTCCACTAGATGCATAACTTCATCACATTTGTTAGCATTTATTCTCGCAAGGTGCTCTAAAGAGTTTATATATTATTAAAATATGTGGAAATTCAATTGTTCCTGTTGGCGCATTGGATAGGGCATAATACTCACACGCTGGTGGTACGCGGTTTGCTCCCCATTGCTACGTGAATCTGTCGAATACTTTTTTCCCCTTCAGTTTTAATTCGCGAGTGTGAATGCCTGTCATTCTGGTTCTTTGAAAAAAGTCGAATATTTGTAAACTAAACTTTTGATAGGCCTACGGCTTCTATTTCACATCTATCTGGGTTAACTTCAGCTCTCACAGAAAGCATACGTAACATCCTTGACATTACAGGTTGATCACAGACTAAAATTGCTGTTTTAACTTTGACCACAAGCTGTTTTTTATCTTAACCACAAGATCACTTATCTGTACTGGAGCACGCGAAGGCACTTGTATAGTATGTACATACAACATATGCAATACAAAACACTGTGTGTACTTGGGATATTGAACTTCCCGTCAGCTAATGAGTTCGCGTGATTGGCTGACGTTGCGATGACGGATCTAGCTCATATGTGGCTTTTGTACACTGAGCTCATATACAGTGTTTATCGCTCGTTCGCATTGGCCGAAGAGAGATCGACGTCACGGTGGTCACTTCACGTTGGTTGCGGAACAGACTCCTCTTGTTGTTCTGTGAGTTTCAAAGGATGGATTGAGTTGCCTTATGTACAGGTTTATTATTTTCTGTCACGCAAGCAGAAGACATCAGAGGTACTAGGACAAACAAAGCACGTTTTGTGATTCGATGCGTGTTGTTTTATTTACGCCCACTCATGGGCGGCTCTAAGAAATTTTGTTTGGGGGGCAAACTCAAGTCCGTATTCAGGGAGGTTCGGAAGATCCCCCTTAGCAATATTAATGGTCAGCTCCGGACAGTAATATAGCCTCAACAGAAGTATGCATAGGCGTAGGGGCCCAAGTTGATTGGGGAGGGGGGGGGGGGGGCTGTAACGATCTGCCCGAAAATAGAAACAAAACTTTCCGCGCGCTCCGCGCGCGTCCAAAATGTTAATGTAGATATCATATAGGCATGCATCCGTTATCACACCGCATGCCAATTACATAAAATAATTTGCCACGTTACTAGCTATTCCATATTGGTTATAATTCTGGGGGAAGTCGTTACAAAAATGCTGCTAATAATCAGTGGTGTAGCCAAGATTTCTCTCATGGGGGTGGGCAGGCACTATGTTGTGTGATCGCCGGACTGGGGGAGGGGGTGTCACCCTCCCCTTTGAATATTTTTTGAAAAATTAGGTGTCCATACATGCAATATGGTGCCACATATGCTACCTTTGAAGTAAAATTTGTGTTTTAGTTAAGGTACAAAAAAAATCGGCGTCAGTGACGGAGGCATGGCCTAATGGCTCCTCAAATACACCACTGATAATCATAATATATGTTTAACCATTAAAAACACACTGGTGAATTAATACCGCATATAGATAGGTACTGGTGCAATCCAAATCAGAACTATATTTTAACTACCAAGGAATTTTTTAAAGGATCGACTTCCGTTAAGATACATTATTGCAGTATTTTCCTTTCAGTAGGTGCCCGAAAAATTCTCAGAATATTGCCCGAATTTTCACAAAAATATTTTGGTGGGGGAGCTGCAGCCCCCAGCCCCCTGCCTCCTACGCCTATGGGAGTATGGTTATTATTATGTATTACAGCGATGCCCCATGTAGTTTTCAAAAGCTCTTCACAACCATTTCAGGCAGTTAGTCATGAGCTGACTACTTTAAAAATAAATACAACCATATCAACCCGATCGCTACCGTACTACCATAGGGGTGGAGTAAGAGCCAGGTAAAATGGGCAAAGCGGCTTGATCCATTTGTATAAAATGAGCCCTACCTTTAAATATTTTATTGTTTCTTTCATTGTGCCACAATATGTTTCAGCTTTGCCAAGAAGCCATAAAATGTTGGTTTTCTGGATTGTTTTTATAAACTAACGAAAATTTCGAGCATGAAGACACTTGAGTACGATGAAATGATAGCACTAGTATTTTGAATCTCAGTACCGTTCCGAAAAGAATTTTGTTACAGGGGGAGGGGAATTCCCCTAACTCAGAACGACGTCTCATCCTATATACAAATAGCTAGGCCACTAGTCGAAAGTCTCATCACACTGAACTTAGATTGACTGTTTGGTGTGTTTATTTTAAATCAATTGAAACGGTATATACTTTAGCACAGAGGTGGAGAACCTTTTGCTTATAACAGGCCATTTGACAGTCATAAGACGGCTCCTGGGCCAACGGCGCTGTCAATTTGGACAAGGGAAGGGATACCTCTCCTTCTATGGGAAACACAATATTTTTAGACTACATGCCCGTTACAACTTTTTGTAGACAGATACCTATGCTAATCTGGCCAGGTGACACCCTGGCAAAACTGCTTTTAGTCGTGGATGATAATCAACACGGCTAATGGGTTGTGTATCTAATGACCCCGAAAGCTCTGAAGTGTCTGCAAAACTATGGGCATTTACTCCAGCATTACCGTTACACTCTGTAAATGACATTATGATGCCTAAGCTGATCAGATTACAAATATCACAACGTGATCATTTGTTTTGATTACCTTAGCTCGCACTAACGGCAGGTCCATTTGTGATGTCTGACTGTCTGAAGTATATATACGGTAGTAAACAAGCAACTGAGAAAACGCGGGCGAAGCGCGCCGAAAAAAAATGGCGTTTTGAAAGCACTTTATTAATGTTTAACCTTCGCATTGCATTGGAAAGTTATTCACTCCTTTAATTTTATGCCCACTCAAGGAAAAGGTAGGGCCTAACCCATCTCGAATTACATGTTTTTTTATTTATTATTTTTATTTTTGAAAATTGAAGATCATGCTTTGCAAACTTTGGGGGGGGGGGGCAAGTGCCCCCCGTGCCCCTATGGCGAGCCGCTAATGCGCCTACTTAACTTCATACTAAGGCTACCTGATTAATGCAAGTATGTAGCTAGTACACTGTAAACTTGCATGGGTTTTAAATGTTTTTCTTTGATGGTAGGTGTATAGTGCACTCCGACGCAGGAGTATCCGTGATCACGACGGCGGAGCTCCTCGGCGGGACCTGTTCTATTCAGCCAGTCTAGAACGCGACCACTGTCGGGTGGTGTCAGTTAAGTCAAAGTTTGTCCCTTGGGGACGTTGTTACTCCTTCAGGGAGCAGAACTCCTTCGGGAGTATTGTTTGGTTTTCGCCCCTGGCTCTTCGCCAGAGAGTTGAGGGGACTTTTGGGGAAAAAAGTGCACTCCGGGAAGTTTATTTCTGTTGAAAGTAATGAACAATAGCCTTGGGGCTCACATATAATATCAGGTATTAATTTGGACCCTCCCTCATGATGCTCCCAATCATATCTAAGCAAACGACGGGAGGCCGACCGATGTCTGTGTCCTTGTTGGCGTACTAAACCAGTGGTTCCCGGGGAAGGGGTATCATAGGTCAGTGTTGTAATGACTCGAGTCACTGACTCGATTCGAGTCGGACTTGAGTCACGATTTTTGATGACTCGACTCGACTCGAGTCAGAAGTTTGAGGAAGTGCAAAGGACTCGACTCGACTCGAGTCAGTATGTGGAAGAGACTCGACTCGACTCGAGCCACTATGCTGGATGACTCGACTCGACTCGAGTCTTTTCTCACAATGACTCGAGTCAAACATATTGGCAGCCAAAAATTAAAAATATCCGACGTTCGCACTAGCCGAAAATATACACACTACAGTTGTATACAGCGGTTTCACCGGCGGTAACGGTAACGTGTTTACATGTATAGTTGCTTCATGAATACTTCTATTGAAACCTGGTGGTGTGGCATCAGCATGAGCTTCCGATAGATTCCTGGATGCAAAAATAGAAACGACCTGTGATCCTTAAAAAGGGAAAGAAAAAACTTGATGACTAATTTAAGTGAATTTGAGAGTAAAAGTAAAAGAGTAAACAAATCTGTTAATGGTAGAATTCATCATAACTTGACACTCGTTGATATATAGACATGGGCGTCCGGAAGGACGCCCATGGAAGGACGCCCACTTGAAAACCAAAACCTTAAAAAACTTGAAGAAAAAATAACATCATCATTTTTTTTATGATATTGCTAGAAAATTTCCAGAACATGAGCTTTCAAAATAGAAAATGATTAGATGCAACTCACAAGGCCTGGTAAATGCCACGTTCAGCAATCTGGGAGGCATTTCGGCCCAAATTTTCTTGGCGCCCCAAACTATGGTGGTGTTGCGCTTAGATAGTTTGCCTACAGGTTTCGCCCCCACCTGGCAATGCCTGGCTATACCCCTGTAAAAGGCACCGACATTTAGCAATTAAGATCTTTCCGGGGAGAAAAATTCCCCTGATTTGATCAATTAAAAGTCCCCCCCAAACTTTTTTCTGCGGACGCCCATGTATATAGATGAAAGGAGGAGGCACAGTTCCCCCCCCCCCCCCCACACACACACACACACACCGGTTTCAGGATCCGGAGTGACCAAGACAGCATGTTTAGCAATTGTGTAAATAACTTGCTTGTCTGATCTAGTATTGTAGGTCAATTGTAGGTCAATATGCTCAACTGACTCGAGATGACTCGAGTAGACAGAGTGACTCGACTCGACTCGACTCGAGTGTGGTTGGGGACTCGACTCGACTCGAGTTCAGTTGATGACTCGACTCGACTCGACATGACAAGTGAAAGACTCTGACTCGACTAGTGGAAGACTCGACTCGACTCGAGACTCGAACTTCAGTGACTCGATTACGACACTGTCATAGGTATCATGGGATGAATTTACATCACAGGAAGGCGAAAAGAGGTTAGGCGTTAATAAGGTGGCAGGGAGGCGTTTGAAAAATATGATACTATTCTAAACGGGGATTAAACAAGACTATAACAGTTTTCTCTCTCAAATTAGATTTCAAAAAATGGAAGTAAATAAAGTGAAGGTGCACAACTATGGTAAAGTTTGTACATTACCAGATGCAAGGGGATATGCATATAATTATATTGATCCCTGAGGAAAGACCCTCTAAATTACGTAACTCAGCAATTTACACATGCGCATGTATCAACTTTGTTGCATGGTGACTCTACTCCGAAATTGTAGTGAGGTATCCTATATTGTACTATATAATAGCTACACGCATTTGTGTCAAATAAATGTTGTTTTTATATCGTACCCCTATAACCATTAATTGTCTAAATGCCCCGACCATATAAACATGAAAAAGAATAATTTTAAATGTTACTTAAGGAAGAACGACCTTGACGTCCTTCTAAAAGAAGGCCAGTCAGTGACTAGGATCGCACAGCGTCATAGAACCCATATCTTGGAAACAAAAGATGAAGCGTGTCTGCAGCCTGGCATAGCGGGTTACTTGCTATTCATAATAATAACACAGTGCCTTATAACGACAAAAGAAATGAACAAAATCTGTATTGAGAATTTTCTCGACAATTGACCTTTAAAGAAAACCATAGGAACGTAGGCCTACGACCCCGTGATATGGGGCTTGATCATTCCTTTGACAATACACCCATTCCGGTCTTCCCTGCCCTTTCTGGCAGATTTGGTGAAGAAGATAGTATAATTTATCGAGTGAAAGGCTCAAGCCTCACAAAAGGGTGTAACCTGATATTGCTATCGAGTGTAAACACACTAAATGTGAATTGTTATTCTTTCGTTGCCGGATGATAACAGGAGGACAATGAGTGTCTTATCTCCTGGATAAATGTGTCCCATCAGAACATTTTCAAAAAAGAAGTGATGTCCCACCGGACAATACTATTTCTCATGGAAACATAGTGTCCACCCGCCACAAGGAAAATGTGGCTCTCCGGCTGGACGCACGAATTTTAACGAGGAAAATAATGTCTGCACTTATAAAGCTAACAGGAAAAATCTGTCCTTCGATAAATACGCTGGTTACGGAGGAAGCTCGCTCTTGGAGTTGGGAAGCGACTTCTCTCAACATTTTGTTTTTTATGCGGAAAGACACGAAAGTGAATTTATGGGAGTGGTCAAATGTGAACTCGATGGGTAGACCGTAAGTTAACTTTGCAAATACGGTAAGTGGGGATCGTCTGACGGAGTGTCATAATTAGAGTATACTATGTACGAAAAGCTTCAATGAATATAGTCCCAAAACTTTGACCAAAAATTGCGGTAAAATTACATTCCAAGATTCAAGGCAAGGCCAGTGTCCTTTGGATCAAATAATATTTTTGTCACGTCGCACGCACTTGTTTGGCAAAATTTTCGCATGATTTTTGTAAGGTCATGATGGGTGCGTTGTTGAGATCTTTGAACCATGCATTTAAGCCTCCCAGTCGAACGGACACGACCAAAACAGTCTTTCAGCTTTCTTATTTAATGTCTCTGGGCCACTACCATGGTGTCATACAAATGTGATTCAGTACCACACTCGTTACAATGGAAGCTACATAATTTTTAAAAGCGAGATTTGCATTGTTTCATTCAAAAAATTGCATATCACTGGATCTGCATTTTCATGGGGGGGGGGTTGTTTCCAACAAAAAACAAAAATAAAAAAACCGCTATCATACGAATTGCTTCTCTGTTCTCGAGACCGGCCTCCAGTCGAGGCCCAGAATACGGTCCCGGGCCTCGTCATAGGCACGTGGCGGATCCAGTCGCGCGAAGCAGTGCAACTAGGCTCATGTCCCCCATTGAAAAATGAGGAAAAATAAATTAAAATTATGGGGGGGTGGGGGGGGGGGGGGGTGGGGGGGGGGGGGGGTGGGGGGGGGGGGGCAATCAAAGAATAGTAAGTTACCAATTGAGACTTTCAGATCTTTCCAGACTCTTCACAATGAAAAGATGCACGAAACGATGAGACTCACAGTGAAGTGAATAGGTTCAAATCTGGGTCCCTTTTGCCATGTACATGAACAAGTAAAAGTTATACTTAAGGTAACGAGTATCTGTCTTTTATGGTGTGAAGGATGGAAGATCTGCACTATGTACTGATTGTTACGAAAAATTTATATGAGGGCTGTGGTTGAAACGATCAGCTCAAAGTACACAACTTCCACCTTCTGTCAGCGAGCCGGCCACTTAGACTTCTTAGAAAGTATCATAAGTAATTTGAATAATTGCTTGCGAAGGGGTCTTCACTCCCTACCAAATACACATGATAGCGCTCTTTACCAATGAGAGTCGTTATAACAGGTTATGTTATCAAGTATGCCGATTTAAAGTACGTCAGAATGGTGGAATGGTGTCCTATGTATGATAATCAGGCTTGCACAATCACACAAATATGAAGTGTAGGCCTACTTGTAACCTTTGTAAGAAAATTGTGGGTACGGGTATAATCGTCATAAGGTTATATATTACCGATAATTTATTGGTAGGTAAAAACGCAGTAATAATATACTAAGCTTATTTAATTCATCATGTTCAGTAATGGACATACTCAGATAAGGTGATACCCTGATTACTTTATCACAAGTATTGGAGGATGGTGTGTGACAGCCATCTTTTCCATCACTTCTTTCAAAGCGCGCTGCTATTGACATAGCACTAGCAGCATGTGCTTGACGCCCACACGCATGATGTAACCGTAACAACTTACTTTTGTGCGCATTGTGCACTTGAGGTGGGCGCAATACTAGCGGAGGAAAGGAAGTTTCACTTAGAGTGCAGATGGCACCACTTGAGGTGCGGTTAGTATCACTCCAAGTGCTTGCAGTATTACTCGACTTACGAGGTCTGGGACCATGTCCGAAAAGTGGCGGCTCAAGTGTTATCAGTAACGCTTCAGACAGGACAGTGACTCGCCTGAAGTAAAACTACAAGCTCATCTTCTTCAGGCTCATCGATAAACTCACATGACGCACATACTTGATTTACAGTGTAGATCTGTTGTTTCGCAGAGTTTTAATAGCCTTAAATTCTCCTTTGGTAAGGTTAGTATACTTGTCGGCGGTGGCATGACATCGCAGAGAAACATCAAGATGTTTCCTAGCAGTTTTGGCAAAGTTGTCAATGTGAACATTTCGCCCAGTGGGATCGAGGGGTCCAGTTGGTCCTTTTCTTGGCAGGCTTTTCGGTTTTGTTGTTGTCATTGAAGGCAAGGTCAGAGTTTTTGGAATCTGCAAAGTATTCACGGAGTCTGACCCGCCGAGTAAAATTGTCAAGATCGACGCAAAGGTCAATGGCAGACAGCTTGCTGGAAGGAAAAAAAGAAAGGCCCTTTTCTAAATAAGCAATTCTCTTCTTTTGAAAGTGTGTGGTCAGAAAGATTAACAATGTTAGTGTTCAAACTGCGTTTGCATTGGAGCGTACCAATCGGAAACTTATCACTGATGACAGGGTGTTTCTGCTCAACCAGGTGTTGTAGTAGTGGGTCTTCACGCGGCCCAATCTGTATAATTTACGGAGTTTTCGATTAAAGCAATTGTTTATATTGCGTTTGTAAGAGTGGTTCAAGGTCTCCAAAACTTTAGACGGGTCAATATCTGGAGGCAAAATGTCCTTGATATGGGAAGCAGAGGCTTGTACGTCCTTAGAAATGTGATCCTGCTTGGCGTAGGCAGCCTTTAAAGTAATGTTCCGTAGTTGATTTGAAGCTTTGTCACAAGTCCTCTGAGAGGGTTGGACAAGCGAAGTCCCTTAGGAACAAGGTCAAGTTTCTTGCACTAAGTAAGGAAAACAATGTCAGATCTATTCCTGGCAAGTTGG
Source organism: Holothuria leucospilota (assembly GCA_029531755.1). Lineage (NCBI taxonomy): Eukaryota > Metazoa > Echinodermata > Holothuroidea > Aspidochirotida > Holothuriidae > Holothuria > Holothuria leucospilota. Next base: position 2,363,883 of record CM055967.1, on the reverse strand, counting down.
TCGATAAGGTACTCATGTTTCCTTCTAGCGTGGAGAGCGTTGCCATCAAGGCGTGGTCCAAACATAGTAAAACAGAAAAGTTCCACGTATACTCCGAGGTAAAAATAAAATAAAGAAAGGAATGCAATAATGAGCATAACTGGTTGATTTTAGGAGTATAAAAGATACAAAATGTATTTCGAAATTTTCGGTCCCCCTGAAACCTTCGTCAGGGAGATTTTAAGGCAAAATGAGTACAATAGTTGCACAAGAAGCTGCATGTAATAACAAACAAAAGAAGGGATTAAATTGTTTGCTGGAACGTGTACTGATTTAGAAGACCAAGGTCTTTGTTAAGTCCGGTGATGTGTGATTTAAGCTTCATTATCCAAAAAAGTTCGGTACGCTTTCGTTGTTCTGCGCAAATAAAGTTATTTGCAATGAGGATTACTTTGAGATTTTCGATGGAATGGTGGGGAAGGTTAAAGTGCTCTGCTACTGGGAATCCAAGAGTATTGTCACGGATTGACTGCTTGTAGTTATTGAATCTTAGACGGAAGGAGGTCCCAGTTTCACCCACGTAGAGCTTGTCTTTACATAGATTACAAAGGAAAAATATAAACAACATTACAGGAATCACAATTAAGGTTAGGAGGAATGATCGGAAAATTTATGTTAGGGATGTTGATACGTTCTTCAGTCGTAATATGCTTGCAGATTTGGCAGCGGTTTTTGTTGCAGTGAGCGTTGCCCTTAGAGGCGTAGTCTAGGTCATAATTTGGAGGAAGTAAGAATTCTCCTAAAGTTAGGGGGCTGGCGCAATGCCAGGAGAGGGGGGTCGGAAAAAATGCCTGAGAGGGCTGGATCGTCTTTTAGGGAGACAAAAATTTGTTTTAAGGTGCTTGCAAGATTGGGAATTAGGGGATGGTACTTAAGCACAAGGGGTATACGGCGTATTGGGGGTTTTAATTAGTATAGTATAAAAGGTCCTGGCGATTAATTGAAGCAGCTTTAAGTATACCTTGTTTGATAATGTGGATGGGGTAGCCGTTCGATAGAAAGTAACCGGTGAGGGAAGAGACCGAACGATCATAGTCAGCGGGGTCAGAGCAAATACGTTTGGTGCGAAGACATTGACTATAAACTATTGACTTTTTCAGTTTCTGAGGGTGGACACTATCGAAGTGTAGCAAGAGATGTTTGTCTGTGGGTTTGCAATAAAGGGAAGTCGAGATGGTTCCTGCGTCTAGTTTCACCAGTACGTCAAGGAAAGCTATTTGATGGTTTGAAACCTCAAAAGTAAACTTAATACTGTCACGGAAGGAGTTAACATGGTCTTTAAAAGTTCAAGGGCATCCCTACCATGGGTCCAAATGAAAAAAATATCGTCGATGTAGCGATATTAGTGAGATGGTTTTAAGGGGAAGCTAGATAGCATTCCAGTCTCGAGTTTATGCATAAAAATATTGGCATAACTCGTGCCATTTTTGTGCCCATGGCGGTGCCCTTGATTTGATGGAAGAATTCGCCATGAAAAGTAAAATAATTGTTTTTAAGGATGAAGTTAACAATTTTGGAAAGGTCGCATGAGAGGGTTCTATCTGAAGTGTGATCAAAAACAAAGTTCTCGCATGAAAGGACGCCCTCCTCGTGTGGAATATTAGTATACAATGCCGTAACATCCATGGTGACAAGGAGAGCTTCTGTGGGGAGAGTGCCTATTTTACAAATGGTTCTAAGAAAGTGTGTAGTATCCTGTAGATAACTAGGAATTTTGTGAAGCAAGGGGTTAAGAATACTGTCAACATATCCTGAAAGACCCTCAGTGAGCGTCCCAATACCTGAAATAATTGGTCTACCAGGTACTTTTACGGAGTGAATCCTAGCTAGGCGACAAATTTCGGCGCCTGACATATTGTCTAAATCTGGAGTGGAATCGATGAGATCCCTGTTACGGGAAAAGTGGCCGTGAAGTACCTTAGATAATTTGTGAATTTTAGGTAGGGTGTAAAAATAACCTATTTTGGGTTTGGAGGGGAGGAGCTCTCTTGCCTTAAAATCTCGCTGACGAAGGTTCCAGGGGGACCGGAAATTTCGAAATACATTTTGTATCTTTTATACTCCTAAAATCAACCAGTTATGCTCATTATTGCATTCCTTTCTTTATTTTATTTTTACCTCGGAGTATACGTGGAACTTTTCTGTTTTACTATGTTTGGACCACGCCTTGATGGCAACGCTCTCCACGCTAGAAGGAAACATGAGTACCTTATCGACCAACTTGCCAGGAATAGATCTGACATTGTTTTCCTTACTTCGTGCAAGAAACTTGACCTTGTTCCTAAGGGACTTCGCTTGTCCAACCCTCTCAGAGGACTTGTGACAAAGCTTCAAATCAACTACGGAACATTACTTTAAAGGCTGCCTACGCCAAGCAGGATCACATTTCTAAGGACGCACAAGCCTCTGCTTCCCATATCAAGGACATTTTGCCTCCAGATATTGACCCGTCTAAAGTTTTGGAGACCTTGAACCACTCTTACAAACGCAATATAAACAATTGCTTTAATCGAAAACTCCGTAAATTATACAGATTGGCCGGTGAAGACCCACTACTACAACACCTGGTTGAGCAGAAACACCCTGTCATCAGTGATAAGTTTCCGATTGGTACGCTCCAATGCAAACGCAGTTTGAACACTAACATTGTTAATCTTTCTGACCACACACTTTCAAAAGAAGAGAATTGCTTATTTAGAAAAGGGCCTTTCTTTTTTTCCTTCCAGCAAGCTGTCTGCCATTGACCTTTGCGTCGATCTTGACAATTTTACTCGGCGGGTCAGACTCCGTGAATACTTTGCAGATTCCAAAAACTCTGACCTTGCCTTCAATGACAACAACAAAACCGAAAAGCCTGCCAAGAAAAGGACCAACTGGACCCCTCGATCCCACTGGGCGAAATGTTCACATTGACAACTTTGCCAAAACTGCTAGGAAACATCTTGATGTTTCTCTGCGATGTCATGCCACCGCCGACAAGTATACTAACCTTACCAAAGGAGAATTTAAGGCTATTAAAACTCTGCGAAACAACAGATCTACACTGTAAATCAAGTATGTGCGTCATGTGAGTTTATCGATGAGCCTGAAGAAGATGAGCTTGTAGTTTTACTTCAGGCGAGTCACTGTCCTGTCTGAAGCGTTACTGATAACACTTGAGCTGCCACTTTTCGGCATGGTCCCAGACCTCGTAAGTCGAGTAATACTGCAAGCACTTGGAGTGATACTAACCGCACCTCAAGTGGTGCCATCTGCACTCTAAGTGAAACTTCCTTTCCTCCGCTAGTATTGCGCCCACCTCAAGTGCACAATGCGCACAAAAGTAAGTTGTTACGGTTACATCATGCGTGTGGGCGTCAAGCACATGCTGCTAGTGCTATTGTCAATAGCAGCGCGCTTTGAAAGAAGTGATGGAAAAGATGGCTGTCACACACCATCTCCAATACATGTGATAAAGTAATCAGGGTATCACCTTATCTGAGTATGTCCATTACTGAACATGATGAATTAAATAAGCTTAGTATATTATTACTGCGTTTTTACCTACCAATAAATTATCGGTAATATATAACCTTATGACGATTATACCCGTACCCACAATTTTCTTACAAAGGTTACAAGTAGGCCTACACTTCATATTTGTGTGATTGTGCAAGCCTGATTATCATACATAGGACACCATTCCACCCATTCTGACGTACTTTAAATCGGCATACTTGATAACATAACCTGTTATAACGACTCTCATTGGTAAAGAGCGCTATCATGTGTATTTGGTAGGGAGTGAAGACCCCTTCGCAAGCAATTATTCAAATTACTTATGATACTTTCTAAGAAGTCTAAGTGGCCGGCTCGCTGACAGAAGGTGGAAGTTGTGTACTTTGAGCTGATCGTTTCAACCACAGCCCTCATATAATTTTTTCGTAACATCAGTACATAGTGCAGATCTTCCATCCTTCACACCATAAAAGACAGATACTCGTTACCTTAAGTATAACTTTTACTTGTTCATGTACATGGCAAAAGGGACCCAGATTTGAACCTATTCACTTCACTGTGAGTCTCATCGTTTCGTGCATCTTTTCATTGTGAAGAGTCTGGAAAGATCTGAAAGTCTCAATTGGTAACTTACTATTCTTTGATTGATATCAGAGTTACAAAATTCAAAAGATGATGAGTAGCTCACATTACACACACCATGTTCACACGTAGAAGCTTGAATGTTAACTGCAGCAAGGGTCAAGCAAGTACACTTCAAGTGAAACGGTCCTTTGAAACAACAATCGGAAAAATGTACAATGGGTGAAAAATAATAGGCCCAGTCATAGAAGTGCTTCTTTTGGTCAATCCTACATTAAATATTAAGAAAAAATAGGGAAGTTAAAAACGTCTAATGTCATCTGATCAAGATCATGTGTGTGTGTAGGAACACATGAGAGAGACAGTCCCACGTGACGTCATTGTGGGCGGAGCTAGATTTTACACGAATTAAACCTTATTCGCCCTGATTTCTGAAGCTGCACAAATATTATCCATTCGCTGTGAACTTCATACCAGCAAAGATTGTCCCAATATCTAAATTAAGCTTATTCGGCTATGTACTCAACTGAAATTCACAAATTTCAAGCAATGTTTTAAGTTCACTATCAAGGCAGACAAACACTTCTTATACTTAATGTATTACTACATGAAACAATAGAATATCACATCAGATGTTCTTTAAAATGAGATCCTGCTACCTCAGGCACCACGGGACCACTGTCAGGTGGTGTCAGTTAAGTCAAAGTTTGTCCCTTGGGGACGTTGTTACTCCTTCGGGGAGCAGAACTCCTTCGGGAGTATTGTTTGGTTTTCGCCCCTGGCTCTTCGCCAGAGAGTCAGGGGACTTTTGGAAAAAAAAAAAAAAAAAAAAAAAAAAAAAAAAAAACCTCAGGCACCTGGTACAGGAGTATCCGTGATCACGACGGCGGAGCTCCCAGGGTGGGACCTGTTCTATTCAGCCAGTCTCGAACGGGACCACTGTCAGGTGGTGTCAGTTAAGTCAAAGTTTGTCCCTTGGGGACGTTGTTACTCCTTCGGGGAGCAGAACTCCTTCGGGAGTATTGTTTGGTTTTCGCCCCTGGCTCTTCGCCAGAGAGTCAGGGGACTTTTGGAAAAAAAACCTCAGGCACCTACTATGGTAAGCACTTCAGGTGAGTTACATCGGCAATTACCTGGCCGATAAGGTGACTATATTTAGTCACTTCAGGTGCACCATCACCTCATGAGCTCACTTTTTGGAGACAAATAGGTGCTAGCGAAATAGTGCTAGCAATTACATGCCTATATTTACTCACATGAAGAAGATCCCTCCCCTCCTCAAGTGCGCGTGATAAACACGTGAGGTGGTACAGGCTGAGTCAAGGATTTTCCTTTACTTTCATCATTTAAAGTAACACCACTCACCTGATGCAGTCACCTACATGCATCTGAAGGGCTCACTTTTTGGAGACAAAAAGGCATCCATATATAAGTACCTGAGGTGAAATTTGATTTACAGTGTATTGTTATCCGTCCAGCGGACAAAGGAGGTGCTGTCACTATCCTCAACACTAAGGACTACATTGAGGAAGCCGAGGACCAATTAAAGGACTCTAAGTTTTATGCACGTATTAATTTTGACCCTAAAACCATTTTTGATTCCATCACTAAAGATCTTTTGAATGGACTTTCAAGACACATCACTGGTACGGTAAGAGAGCTCCTCCCCTCCAAACCCAAAATAGGTTATTTTTACACCCTACCTAAAATTCACAAATTATCTAAGGTACTTCACGGCCACTTTTCCCGTAACAGGGATCTCATCGATTCCACTCCAGATTTAGACAATATGTCAGGCGCCGAAATTTGTCGCCTAGCTAGGATTCACTCCGTAAAAGTACCTGGTAGACCAATTATTTCAGGTATTGGGACCCTCACTGAGGGTCTTTCAGGATATGTTGACAGTATTCTTAACCCCTTGCTTCACAAAATTCCTAGTTATCTACAGGATACTACACACTTTCTTAGAACCATTTGTAAAATAGGCACTCTCCCCACAGAAGCTCTCCTTGTCACCATGGATGTTACGGCATTGTATACTAATATTCCACACGAGGAGGGCGTCCTTTCATGCGAGAACTTTGTTTTTGATCACACTTCAGATAGAACCCTCTCATGCGACCTTTCCAAAATTGTTAACTTCATCCTTAAAAACAATTATTTTACTTTTCATGGCGACTTCTTCCATCAAATCAAGGGCACCGCCATGGGCACAAAAATGGCACCGAGTTATGCCAATATTTTTATGCATAAACTCGAGACTGGAATGCTATCTAGCTTCCCCTTAAAACCATCTCACTACTATCGCTACATCGACGATATTTTTTTCATTTGGACCCATGGTAGGGATGCCCTTGAACTTTTTAAAGACCATGTTAACTCCTTCCGTGACAGTATTAAGTTTACTTTTGAGGTTTCAAACCATCAAATAGCTTTCCTTGACGTACTGGTGAAACTAGACGCAGGAACCATCTCGACTTCCCTTTATTGCAAACCCACAGACAAACATCTCTTGCTACACTTCGATAGTGTCCACCCTCAGAAACTGAAAAAGTCAATAGTTTATAGTCAATGTCTTCGCACCAAACGTATTTGCTCTGACCCCGCTGACTATGATCGTTCGGTCTCTTCCCTCACCGGTTACTTTCTATCGAACGGCTACCCCATCCACATTATCAAACAAGGTATACTTAAAGCTGCTTCAATTAATCGCCAGGACCTTTTATACTATACTAATTAAAACCCCCAATACGCGTATACCCCTTGTGCTTAAGTACCATCCCCTAATTCCCAATCTTGCAAGCACCTTAAAACAAATTTTTGTCTCCCTAAAAGACGATCCAGCCCTCTCAGGCATTTTTTCCGACCCCCCTCTCCTGGCATTGCGCCAGCCCCCTAACCTTAGGAGAATTCTTACTTCCTCCAAATTACTGACCTTAGACTACGCCTCTAAGGGCAACGCTCACTGCAACAAAAACCGCTGCCAAATCTGCAAGCATATTACGACTGAAGAACGTATCAACATCCCTAACATAAATTTTCCGATCATTCCTCCTAACCTTAATTGTGATTCCTGTAATGTTGTTTATATTTTCCTTTGTAATCTATGTAAAGACAAGCTCTACGTGGGTGAAACTGGGACCTCCTTCCGTCTAAGATTCAATAACTACAAGCAGTCAATCCGTGACAATACTCTTGGATTCCCAGTAGCAGAGCACTTTAACCTTCCCCACCATTCCATCGAAAATCTCAAAGTAATCCTCATTGCAAATAACTTTATTTGCGCAGAACAACGAAAGCGTACCGAACTTGTTTGGATAATGAAGCTTAAATCACACATCACCGGACTTAACAAAGACCTTGGTCTTCTAAATCAGTACACGTTCCAGCAAACAATTTAATCCCTTCTTTTGTTTGTTATTACATGCAGCTTCTTGTGCAACTATTGTACTCATTTTGCCTTAAAATCTCCCTGACGAAGGTTTCAGGGGGACCGAAAATTTCGAAATACATTTTGTATCTTTTATACTCCTAAAATCAACCAGTTATGCTCATTATTGCATTCCTTTCTTTATTTTATATATATATATATATATATATATATATATATATATATATATATATATATATATGTGTGTGTGTGGATGTGTGGGTGTGTGGGTGTGTGGGTGTGTATATCACAATGTATATCAATATGCAGTAAGTAGACATAGGCGAATAAGATATGTTGACTGTTGAGCAATATTTGCCTGAGGAAAACAGAGCCTCGCGACACACTGCATTTTTTCTAACAAATCTGCCTCCGATATAGGTTTTCCAACCCCTGGGAGCTACAACCCCCTCATGCTCTCCTGCAGGTTGTGTGTGGATGCAACTTACAAGACCTGTTCGATGTTATCTCGTGGAATGTTTGGTAAATTATTTCTTCTTATTTTACGGCCCCAACCGATGAAGGTACGCCGCTTGGACAGCCTATCATGATGGTTCTTTTGGGAAATATTGCCCCATTTTAATAGTCTATAATTACTTTTCTCAGTGAACGACACGTAAAAATTACAAAATAACATACAGTCGACCATTCCTATCGTCACATTGAAAAATACTGTTACATCACGAAATTTTCAGCAACCGAAAATGGATCGAATTCGAATTCGCCGGTGCAACATTCTTCATACCATATGTAGGGGATATTTCTAATCTGAAAATCTTCCTTTGACACTTTTTGACATTTGTGATGACGCCATAATGCGCAAACACGTATTTTGGGCCTTTGTGCCGCTGCCAGTAGTAACTGTTATATGTTAATTTTGATTCCGATTTTGGTGGAATAAATTGTTAAACTGTACTAGTGAAGCATGACGTATTTACTAGGACGGTAATTTTCATTGAAAACATCACCATACCTTGGATCTCACTAAGTTCTCGTAAGGTTGGCTTAAGATTCTATGGCTTGGATGCTTCTCATTCTTATGGTAAAATCAATCCGTGCGCTGATTTGTTCAAACCTCCAATATTTCATCTCTTACAACCCCCCCCCTCTCTCTCTGGATTATTCCAATGCGTTTCCTCAACTTGCACATATCTTGACAGGAAATTATGTTTAATTTCAAACATATCCCGGGAGAGGCCACGCACCCTATCTCTTGGGCATTTTGACAGATAAATGATAACTTCTATTTGCTACACCATTCGAAGTTGGATTTTGCGCTCACAAAATGAGCATATACTTTCACTGGCGAAAACTAGACCTGTACTTGAAATACTCATCAAATCAACCAAGTATATCTGTATCTATATATCGGCTGTCGGAACACTGCAATATTTTGTGGATGCATTTTTTTTTTTTTTGCCCTGAGGGAGAAACTCTTCAACTGTACCAGTATCTTCTGGGTTGGCTATATTAAAATTGTTTAAACTATAATTTCGGTTAGAGTCTTCCCTCGGCGTAAAACGCTTGAAAAAACCTATTGAATCTTTTCATGAGAAACAGACTGGGATATTCCCCGTATTCCGCACTAATAGGCCCACTTGTATTTCTTTTCTCGTTTATCAGTTTATGTTAACTGTGAGACTTCATTGAATAAACCAAGTGCAAAGCACTTGCTCAATGGACCATGCATAATCTGATATCTCTGGCATGAGTGGCATGAGTTGCGGTTTGTGTTAGCAGGGAGGTGTGATTCTTCAACAAGCAGCGGATTGCTTATCAGATCGTGGTCGTACTTCCACCAGATCACTTACGAATTAGCAGATAAACTTACCGCAGAAGCGGCCACGACTGATAAAAACACCCCATCTTTTGGGGTAATAAACCGACAGGTTTAGTCTGTGATAGTGTTCTCATGAAAACCAAATTGGAACTCAAAAATGCCAATTACTTATTGAATATTAAGGTAGCGGATTCAGGGCTTTAAGTTTTACGTTAAACCTGACGAAAAGCCATTATCTTTAAAGAAGCACATCTTCTTCTGAACAGAGATCCCTTTAGCAGTTTAGGATCTATGACCGATCTTGACAGAAACAATCATGAACGCTCTCGTATCTGTGGCTGACCTCGTGATGAAACATGACTACTTCTATAAAATAGACAGATCTATGGTTGACATCGTTAATATCCGTAACCAATACTACAAAAGCTGGTCGGACCTTGTTTTTCAAGATATTGAAATTCTAAAATTAGCACAAATATTAGGAACATGAAGACGACAGTTCCTTTGAGACTCTGATCACCACATACCCGCCGAATCGGGGATTTCGACGGGGACCCTGGAACAGGATCAATTACCTCCTGCAGCAGAAAGTTCCCAAAGATAAACAAAGATATCAATGTACCATTTCATCTGACCATGTGGAAATAATTGCTCTGCTAGCTAAAGCAAACAATCTTCCAGCTCACTGATGGGAGAAAGTAGGGGATTATTGTTTGAATTGTGGTTTTGGGCAAGATAAGTGATTTGAAGACTTATCCAAAGGACTTGCCTGCCTAATGAATATTACGAATTTTGCAAAAGTACCAATTTGAAAGATATAATTCCATCACCTTCCGAAACTATTGGATGGGACTATGTCTCACACTCACAATATCAGCAAAAATTATGGTCGTTGACCATTTATTGAGAGGTGGATGGGAAAGTGTTCTTTCCTTCACCAAGTTATTTGGGCTACCATGTCCCCTCACCCCGTGATCACCATCCTTGTAGTAAATAGAAAACAGATATCGGTCACATGCCTAACTCTAAAAGTGTGAAAATACACTGTGAGGAAAACAACCTTGTTCCTCCCAAAGTGGGGGAGTCAATGTAATCAAGAACAGAACCCCACACTGTACAGGGACGGGGGAGAGAGCTGCTTGCCAGTATTTACGATTCTCCATTAACAACTTCTGTTGAGACGCCACTATCATCTAGTTATCTTCAAGAATCAGCCACTCTAACTTCAGACACTAAATGCTGATGACGCAGAATGCTTTCACCAAAAATGCGGATCACAACTGTTAGTGTTTATGAAAAGTTCTAATTTTCTGTTTGATGTTAACCATCTACACGTAAAGACCTATTCATTTGTAATTTTGCTTTCATTTTCTCAATTCTTCTATTCAAACACTCGGTAATTTTTGCATGAGCACACTTTCACATGAATATTATGAAAACATTTAACATTCTGTTCCCCCTTCTAAGGGAAATCAAAGAGGGGAATGCAGTCACCTATTTTTTATGTCTCTCCCCCAGGACCGCTTATTTGTTAATGTTCATGTTTTTACTAACTAAGTGGTTATTCATGAGAACAGATCTGGGTCATGTTGATCATAAATAAGTACTGCAGAATTTTGTTTCATCAACAAACTGATTTTACCGAATAATTTCCTTTTTTAAGTGCATTCATTTTGAAGTGTAAATTTCTGCAACATAAGATTTCAAACAGACAAACAACAATACGACGCAACTCACGAGCTCTAAGTAAAGGTTATTTCCGGCAACCCTGTAGGCATATGGGGAATTCGGATGCCTTTGTAACCTACGAACCCGCTTATATTGTAAAAACACTAATCAGTCCTAAAATGTACTTCAAATGGAATCTTAAATTTTGCCCAGCTCCGCCGCCATCACTTTATCGAGATCTGCCTCAGCTTCTGGACTATGAGGATTTATGACCGATCTCACGGGAAACTATAACTGAAATGTGGAGACTCTGCAACTAATCTCGTGAGAATATGTAGCTGTACCAGTGAAAGTACGTGACTGATACCTTGATAATCTGTAACTGATCCTGTGTTTTGTGTCTTATGTAGGGAAATAAACCACAATAGACCTTATGCACATGACGTCACAGAACAAATAGTGCGCGCTCCAATGGAGGCAAGCGCGTATCATTGCAACTTACACATACAAATGAGGATAGCTGATTGGTGCACCGGGGGATACGCGCGAAAGTTTACTACACGCACGTACCAAATCTACGAAGTGCGTGCAGTGCGCTTCATTGTCTACCTCCAAGCTGACGTTGCCTGGCGTCAATGCATAATGTCTATTAACGAGTCCACTCATTTAGCCTCAAGGTGCAGTATACTTGAATCATGCAGAGCCATGTTACAATGATATACTCTCTAGGAAAACTGGACCCGAAATTATAAGAGCTACAGTCGTCACATTCTAGACCAACAGTGATTACACTAACCCATTTCCCATTTCAATTTTCGAGTACAAAATTACACTTTAAAGGGAAACACTTCAAATTGGTTAAATATGCATTTTCTTAATTGATAGGTGAAAGCCATGTCATGACGTTGGTTAGAATAGGCGGTACCGACATATCCTCACTTGTCACATTAAGGTAAACTGGGTGTACTTCCGGCGAGTCGGTCTAGCGAAAAGACGAAAAACCACAAAAACGCATTGCAGTCCGGGTGATTTCTTCATATAGTAGGCCTAACATGGCTTATGTAGGCCTTAGTGTTGCAGTCGAGACCAGCATATCCGAGACCGAGACCAGAGGGTGTCGAGACCGAGACCAGGAGAAGAACTTCCAGACCGAGACCTAGACCAAAATGTACATATTGTATAGTAAATGAAACAAACTGTCCAACTTTCTGAATCCTTGTTTTATCTGTCTTTACTACCTTGTGCTCTACAAACGACCTGAGTGCATCAGCTCATTGATATATACACCTGTTTTCTATTATCATACGCCATAGTTAACGTAATGATTAACTTAACATAATCATGATTTTTCTAGTGTGGCCCTTCTCTTTAAATCGGAGTCAGTCCGTTTAACAAGTGTTCAGTGTTTATGAACTTGGTACCAATTAATGCATCATAGTAAGTTTGTCCAACCAACAGAAAAATGAGTTCCAGAACTCTAGTTAGGGTCAATTTTTTCTTCGGACCAAACACGACCATGGAGTGCTTGCAGTTCACAGAATGCCTTCATTGCACAGGAACATGAGTGTCGAAAGCATGTCTGCAGAGAGGCGTGCTCGGCGTGGGCGCATGGTTATGCCACCCCTGCTGAAGATCCTCTCCACGGGTGCTGAAGAAGCGGGGACAGACAGGACTTTGTAAGCCAGTCTGTACAGGCTCGGCAGCTTCGTCCACATGTCCTGCCAGAACTCTACGGAGTAAGTGCCTCTTTGACACTGGCACGCCTCATCGAAGTACTTGACCAGCTGCCTCCTGGTTGTGGTCTCCTGTACAGGAACCAAATGTTTTTGCATTTGAATTTTTTCCGATCTAAGAAAGAATTCTGTTCGATAACTGTTCCCAACTTTTCCAGATATTTATATATGGAATTGGTATATTAGTTCATTCTATTTCCCCATTGACCAAGTTAAAGACCCACTCACTAGCTCACAGAAGAAACTTCAACCCAAAATATAATGTATGGACTGGCTGGATGAATGTTTTTTTCTCAATGAATAATTTTGTCAAAGTAAATGAACTAAATATTATTATGATATAAATGAGTTTATTAAAAAAAATGAAACAAAAAAGAAGTTTTTTCCTGCCTAGAAGCGAGACTGAAAAAATTCCCGAGACCGAGACCGAGGCCATAAGGTGTCGAGACCGAGACCGAGATTGAGACCGGGAAAACCGGTCTGGAGACCGGTCTGGAGGACTACATCACTGGTACGCCTACCTTACACAGCAACTTGTTGTGTGCAAATACATGAACATAGTCATGCTGTGAAGAAAAATGCTTTTATGTAGTACAGTGGTTCCCAACTTTTCCAGCTAAAAGCCCCCTTTCACCAAATGAGGATGGGCAAACGCCTACCCCCCTTGTCTGTACACTGTAAAAAATTTCTCCAAATTAACAGTAAAGTTCTGTAGAATTTTCAAGATTTTTTCTGTATTTCTTATTTTACATATAATTCCTGTAATTTTTACAGAAGTCTTTTGTATATCACATCTTTTACGGAATAAGTTTGTATTTTTATACGAATAAAAATTTGCAGATAATTTCTGTAAAATTTTGCCGAAAATATCTGTTCTTTCATATTTACGAGAATGTTCTGTTAAATTAACAGAGGTTTCACGTATTTCCAGTAGTTTACTGAAAAAATCTGTTTTGAATATGCAAATTAAAAATAGATCTAACTGGTTAAGAGATAACACTGTAAAGACTTTGCGGGTGTAGTTTATTAAAAATATCATAATAAAGCATTGGATAACCTTGAATTGTGTGTAGACTTAATTAAAGCCCTTTTTAGGGGAAGTTAATTAATAAAGTGGGCGTGGCCAAATTTTGAAATAAAATTTGTAAATTGACGCTAATAACAGTCCTACACTAATCAGATCTGTAACAAAAGACACTTTTTTTGGTGAAAAGATAAGTTGTTTATTAACACCAATAGAAAATAATAAGATCAGTGAACCTTACTTCTGTAAAAAATATGAAGTAACATTTTTCACTGTAACTAACCGGTCAAATTAATATAAGACATTCCGCATTTCGCACACAGCATATGTTAACGATTATGGACCGTTACCGCCTCTGGCTCTCTCGCACGGGACCACTGTCAGGTGGTGTCAGTTAAGTCAAAGTTTGTCCCTTGGGGACGTTGTTACTCCTTCGGGGAGCAGAACTCTTTCGGGAGTATTGTTTGGTTTTCGCCCCTGGCTCTTCGCCAGAGAGTCAGGGGACTTTTGGAAAAAAAAAGAGAGAAAGGAGTTCAGTTTGGGTTCCCGAAGAGAGTGGACGTTCCCGATCCCCTGCCGGGCTCGTTCGATCTCTTTGGGAAGTTTTGTTTTCGTTACGTGTAGATAGTTGTATATACTGTAAGTAAACTGTAAATAGTGATTTTAATGTAACAAGTGGACCCCCCCATGTCCCCCTGCGCTGTGGTTGCCTTGGGGCGTGTTGTTGCCTTTGGGCGTGTGTTGTTTTGAGATTGTGTTGTTGGGTCGTTGGTGGTGGGTGTGGTGGTGGTTTCTGTTGGTGGTAACAGACTCCAAGAAGCCGTACCGGAGCTGGAGTGTCCTCGCTGGTCGAGGGATTCGGTCTGGTGTTCTGGGCGATTTTGGTGGTTTGTGTTGTTGGTGTTCGGTGGTTTGTGTTGTTGGTGTTCGGTTTTTTGGTTGTTGGCCATATGTAGTGATCCTTTCGCCGGTCTGGCCGTGTCCGTTTGTAGCACGTAAAAAGCACGAGAGAAAGGGGGATGCTTCAAAGGGTAGTTATGCAGCACGGACTATGGAAAAGTCCCATACATGCTTGTATACCACGTATACAGCGGTAGCTTCAATTCAAAATTTTACAGGCAAACACTGTTTTTTAACAGCATGATATGTAATGTGAAATTACAGAGAAAGCTTGGAAACTCTGCTGCCAGAAAAAATCTGTAAAATAACATTTTTTCCTGTAAAATTTTACCGAGGATTTCGGTAATATAAAATTACAGAAAAAGCTTGGAAACTCTGCTGCCAGAAAAAATCTGTAAAAAAAAAGAAAATTTTTTTACAGTGTAGCTTACTATTGCTATGGATGAAACGACGATAATAAAACAAAACATGCTGATATAAAAGGGTAGACCTACCGTGACATACATCGTTTTTACGTGTGGGTTCGACCCAGGGTAGCAAAATAGGAATGCGGGACTTGAGTAACTGACACCGTTTTGAGATGGCGACTGTAACCCACGATTTAGAAAAGCTGGAAGTCTTGATCGCGGTCAAGAGAGGAGAAACGTCTTTGGAATTTAACTTACTTTGCCAGGGCCCCATCGAGTTGTGGACTATTCCCCAAAATGAGGCCAAAGGTCAACATCCCAGTGGACGATTGGGGGATTGGCCCCCGGAAGCTGTGAAGTACTTACGATATTTTTGACACGAGAATGACGTACTGTCAGTCAAATTTTGGTTAATATCTTCTGATTATCTAATAACCTTCACTACAAACTAAAAAGATTGCAAAATCAGCCTTAGCCCAGTTTGTATTTCAATAATAAATAACGTGAGTTTCCTTTGATGCTGAAAGGGGCTTGCCCTGTCACGGGAGGAAGAAGGATGGTAGGGGTGGCATGGGGAATTGAAAGACTTGTGCCAATCAAGCTGTCCAATAGGTAGAAATAATGAGAAAGCAGAAATTGGCGCAGTGAAAAACTGCATTTTTGAAAATATGTTAAAGTTTTACTTCGTAATATATTGCCAAAGTTATCTATTTTGTTACAGTTAGCTACAATTGTCACTTCTGTCAGTATGTCATCTTTATGGACTGCAAGGAAGAAAACCACATTCAAGGTTAAATTTGCAGGATGATTTTTAGCTATGACCCCTTCGGTCACCGCTTTCACTGTCAGAGATGGGAATATGAGGGCCCTTGCAGGAAAATTTAAATTAAACACTGCTACAGTAGATGCGATTTTTGGCATCTGGGAAGGGAATATTAGACCTTGTTGACTCCATCTCTTTTTTGTGCGAACCAATTTGAGAGTTCAGCTAGAGAAAAGCTTTTTGAATCTTGTAAAGCCTTGGTTTAAATTGAGTATTCCATTTTGTCAAAACGCCCCCGGGGGCGATAACGTCCCCGGTTGGGAACCACTGATGTAGTACTTGAATCCTTTCCTGAGGCGTTCAAAGCTGTACAGACAACAGTCGAAGGAAATCAGTGACGGTAGGGATGCTCTCAGGTCATGCTTTTGAATATTTTTGTGAAATGATCCTATTCATAAATTACGCTTTGCCGAGCTAGCTCTATATGCAGGGGCGGCGCCACGGGGGGGGGGGGCAGGGCAGGCATTTGCCCCCTATGGTTTTTCAACCCAAAAAATTAAATCGTCTAAAAACGTTTTAAGACACATAATTTTGTAGGGGGTGGGATGAGGTGTTACAGTATGTCACACATCTATCACAATATTAGTTAAATTGTTGGTTACAAAATACCTGAAACTTGCAATCCCCGCACGAACAACGTTTTCTGTTTTCTCCATTGTTTACGTGAATGCAGGTTTAGTATTACATAATGCCATTATACATAACGCGCAAACAAAAAGAGCACAGGAACCGAGAGTAAAGCTAAAACAATACAGTAGTATACCCTAACGGCAAGTTATTGTGAGACTGTACACATATGGTGTCACAGAGCAAAAAGTTCTCCCTTTCTTGGAGAAAAGGTGCGTATCATTGCAAGATAAAAAAAATACAGACAGCTAATTTGTGCATCAGGTCATACGCCTGATCTATGAATCTCTATCTAACCAAAACCCCATCCCTTCCCGTAACTCGGAATATATTTTCGTCCGGGGGGGGGGGGGGATCTTCGGTCTTTAGTGAACCTTCGACCAAGTGAACCTTCCGTCTATTGGTATTCCCCCCTGTCCGGATTATGTACTTTTTGGCAATCTCAAACATTTACTGCCTTTCCATTCCCAGCATGTGACCATTTAAAGTTTAGAACGTAAACATATATATACTGGTACCCCGCGGAGCGGACTCTGTTTGCTCAGCTCCTTAGCTTCCCAAATATTGGGGGTATCATGAGTCAATCACTCAACGAACATTTTGACAATAAAAATATAAAAAACATTTAATAAAATGAATTAAACTTTGAAGTAATATTATATGTCTCCCTTATTGCATAAGCGTAGGAAGCGGGGGGCTGGGGGCTAAAGCCCCCAGTCAAAAATCTGGGGGGCTGAAGTATGCTTCTGCCCCAACATCCAAGGCCAAAAACCCCTTATTTGTCTCTTCAGAAAAAAATGTAAACATATTGCAGTAATTTTCCTTAAAGTTTGCCCAAACTGTTGCACCAAATTGCATCTGAGGACCCTCAAATACCCAAAAATTTTCCAAAGGGGGAGGGGGAAATCCCTCCCCTTAGACCCCTCCCCAGGACGGCGATCCGAAACAAGGTTCAGCCCCCAGTCTCGAAAAGCTACCTACGCCTATGCCTTATTGTGCTTTATTTTGGTGTTGTCTCGACTGAGTAATCCATAGAAAACGAATTTTAAATAGTAGGTGCATGGCCGTACACAACACAATCTTTACTGTATGATAAAATCTTGAGTCAATCAGAAAAAGAGTAAAGAAAATTAGGGGCGGCGCCACAGGGTTCAGGGGGAGACCGCCTCCTATCATTTGCAAGAACAGGGGGAGAGAGAAAGAAAAAACAGAAAAGAGGAAGAAAATGAAAAAATGAAAGAGAAGAAGGGGAAGCGAAGGAGAGTGAAGAAGAGAAGAGGAGGGGTGGGATAGGTATCTATTTGATCCATGTAATTAGTCCAGTGCTTCCAGGAGGCCCTATAACGGTGTCTTCCAGCCTTTAGTTACCCTATTATCTGTTTATAATGCACATATTAATCACCGAAAATATTCGTAAAAGTTCGTGCTTCTGTCGACTCTACGCACGTACTTTTGAGTGAAATCATACCCATACACAAGGAGGGTGGACTTCAGGAAGTTTGTTGACTACATACCCTTCTCTTAGACAACAAAGGCTACTGTCCTCTTTCCCTACACCAAAACTTAAAATTCAATAAATTATTAACACTTTTCAGCCATATATGATCAGCTCAAAAAATACCAAAGACATCACCATTTTGCATCTAAGCAATCTTAATTCAGTGAGGTGGTATTAGATGGAGATAATTCGGAGAAAATCTCTTTGCTCTCTACTAGTTGTCGAACATAATCTCTTTCACGTTGCTGTTGAAATTTCAACCAGCGTGATGGTTTCTAACGAATAAGCAGGGTCACAGTGTCACATGAACATGTCGTCCGCTACATCTTTAGGAGCACGTCAGAACGTTTAACCCATTCACTAATCATTACGATTCGCTTGAGTTGCAAATTGAAATTGAAAGTTTCGACGCTTTTCGAAGCGTTCGACACTCACCAGTGGTTGTCTTAGTCACACGCTGAACAAGAGGAAGGATCTACAACATTCAAGCTGATGCGAGATTTGAACAAAATTCTGCCCTACGGTGCTCTCAAAGTGCCATACGACTTGTCATGATCGTCGGATAATTTATCTGACCGAGACGACATACTGTTAGGCAGTCGAGATGGTGAGTTAATTTATCTGTCCAAGTCGACATCCGAACATAGCAGGCCCGTAACGAGACAAGGTACTGTAGGGGGGGGGGCAAAAATTTTTCCAGGGGGCGAAAATTTTTCCACGGGGGCCAAATGTGTACAAATGTATTAAGTCAATGGTAAGATTCAAAATCTCTGGGGGGGGGGGGGAAATTTCAGGGGGGCTTCGCCCCCCTGGCCCCTCTTGACTACGGGCCTGGAACTTAGAATGTCGACATAGATAGTTTTTCTGACCAAGACGACATTCAGATTTAGGAAGTCGTCATGGTAACATGACTTATCTGGCTAAGTCGATATACTTCGTCAAGCCCGTAGCCAGGAATTCTTACATAGGGGGGCACCGGCACCTCATGGGGGGGGGGGAGGACCGAAGAAGATAATTATGTTTGTAGACAGTAGAGCCACCGTATGATTACAGTTTGCGGGAACTACAGGGGATGATATCTCAAGCTTACCACAGACAGCTTAAAGGTATCGGTTTTACGTGTGCACACATACGCGCGAAGCGCGCGAAAATTTCACTCTTGTGAAAGACATTTTCGCCTCCTTTTGCAATACAAAGACGTGGAAACTCTCCACAAGAGAAGGGAACAAGACTATGATCACGATGCTGCTTCTTCAGCTTCGCAAGCGCAGGTGAAGAGTTGAGTACTTTGCGAACGGCGAGGGGACCAGGAGCTGCCATTAGGCAGTTTTGGTGTGGTCCAGTATGATTTTGTTAGGAGCCAGAGGGGAATTCCCCAAATGTCTGAGGAAATAGCAAAATGGGAACACTAACATGGCACTTTGAGCAGGACTTTGAATGATAGTGAGAGCACACCAATCTCTTCACAGTTCACAATTCAGATGGTCATTATCGTATTTCTACTTTGAACGAAATTTTGCATGGACAGAAAAAAATAAATTTTGGAATAAATTTGGGTACGATTAAATTTAGCTTCAAACCATATAGTCATCGCGTTACGAATGTTACTCGAGTTACTAGATTACTACATGAAAAACCCTTGATACCCAGCATCTAAGTTTAAGCCTTCACCTAGCTTTGGCTAGAATAGTACACTGGAATTTTTGTGCTAATAATGTTCATAGGCGATGTAACTTCGCTTGTGGAAAGTGCGCGCGAAGCGCGCCGAAATTTTGCAGGAAAATTGTTACCACGGTAAAACCTGCATACAGACTCAACAAAAGCTGGTGAAAAGATAAGCCCGACGACGGGACCAATCTCCCCTAAGGGGTCCATCAACCCGAAGCCCCGCTAGAAGCAATGGGTTACAGAAAGGATGCCGAACGCGAAATATTTGGCGCGCGAAGAAAAATTTGGGATTCTGTTGACGAAAATTAAAAATATTTGGTTCTTATTGAGGAAAATTAGAAACTTTGGGTTTCTATGGAAGAATCTGCCCTGCTCGTCCTAGACAGTTCCAGTTCTCCCGACTAAGTTACTCCTTCCAAAACTGTATTGAGCCCCTTCTTGTGCAGACACCCTTGTGCAGACACAAACCAAGTTTATTGCTTTAAGGTCATATCCTAATAGGCATACAAGGCCATAATATGTAATCACAACATTCTTTGCACATGCTGTGTAATGTGAGCTACTCTGCATCTTTTGACTTTGATGTCAATCAAAGAGCATTCACCACTGACCAATTGAGAATTTTGCTTCCTCTCAACCAAAATGTATGTGGGGTGCTGTGTGTCTGTCTTTAAGAGCAAAACCAAGACGCCGGGGGACTGGTCGAGGGGCGACCTTCCACCACCCCTGGACATTGAGACACTTTACGTTTCTTACAAAATATGTTTATCATGATGTTGAGTCTGAATTAAGAATCTTCCTGATCATAAGAGAAAGTGGAGAGAACTTCTCATGGATTCATTTTTGTGTTTTTCCGGGAATCACGCTTACACGGAAGAACAATAGCCTAATTGTGGAACATTTACCTTTATATAAAGCCAACATATCTGAAACCGGTATTAAAGCCATATGTAACTGAAGATGAAAGCGCGCGTAGGGCGCGAAAATTTTTGTAATTGTATAACAAAAATGGTACAGAAAGCAAAATACGTTCATTATTTAACGACTTTTGGGATCATTTTTAGTCAAAAATCGCCTGGTGTAATACCAGAGCCATCGTTTACACGGTATTAAAATTTTATTTTCGATCGATTTTCCATATGGTGGGGCACAGTGGTCCGCACGGGGGGGGGGCACGGCCCACTCGTGCCCCGGCCTGGCTACGGGCCTGTACTTCGTTTAAGAAGTCGACATGGTGAGATAAGTTACCTAACCATGTCGACATCCTTATTTAGGAAGTCGACATGGTGAGATAATTTATCTGACCATGTCGACATGCTAGTTTAGGAAGCAGTATGTCGTGAGATAAGTTATCTCACCATCATGACAAGTCGTATGACACTTTGAGAGCGCTGTACTGCCTCCTTTTGTTCATATTCATAGAGCAACAGTATTCGTCTCGTTTGATTAGTGGCAATAAACAGTCGTTTTGTATTCAAGTTCATTAATTTGCTTCTGACTTTCTGCAACTAGTTAGACAACAAAGCTTTGTTGCCTTTCAGATGCCTATTTTTAGGATGGATTTGACAAGGATGAGGTTGCCTAGCTACCACACAAAAGAGTTCAATGCCGTTAAATGCAATGATCCCTGATTATAGGTCAGGATATTCTTCACGCACTGAAGTGGATCAAATAGGATTAGCATAAATTGAAACTTTCGATGTATCTCCATCTAATATTGGAGGCATCGTAGTAAGGCACAAGGCTCCCCTGTAGACTTTGAACCCCAGGAGTCTACAACGGGGCCCGGGTAAGGCCCGAGGACAACGCTCCATTGGGGGTCCAGGGGCAAAGCCCAGGAGGCGGATCATGTTAAGGTTTGGATTGAGCTTTAAAGATAAATTCACTCATGCTGCCCAATACGAGGTAATGTTGAAACAATTACCATCGAGGTATGTCACTGAGGAGAAGCCTTCGCATAAGAGCAACGAAGGTGCATATACCAGGGAGCTGTTATTTGGAAATAAACAAATAACAGCTCCCTGCATATACGTCTGCGAATCTGGGGCTAGCGCCGAAAAGTTGGAAAAAGAAGTCCTTGGATGTGGTTCAGTGGGTTCTTTCTGCCTTAAAATTATAATTACGACAGATACATTTCCTGCATTTTCTTCGGCAGTCCATGAAAAAGGGTGGCTAGCGCCTGCTGAGACCTTCCTTTGGGCACGCACGAAGTCACCGAAAAACTCTGGTATGGAGTATCTATGAAAATTTTGTGCAAGTTTTTATACTCCTTTCAAAGGTATCACCACGTAATCATATCTCTGGTGAAGTGGTTGGCTGTGCCTCGGCGAGGCTTCGGGAGGGTAAAGTTCCCTCTTGCAAATCTGATGGCACCAGTTCTTAAAACAAACGGACATAAGCCTAAAACAGTGAATTTTTTTAATACTGATATTTATAAAATACGCGTTGAAAAAGACAATGAGAATCGCTTTTTTTTTTCAAAGTTTTGAACATAAAATCTGACTAAAAGATAATAGGTGTGGGAATTGTATTGAAGGGAGACGATTCACGGTCACAGTAGTCCCATTGCAATGCTGTTGAAAATAAATGCTGAAACAACAGTTGTAGATTACACTTCCCAATAAAACAGTCCTCTATGAAGTTCGACAAGTTTTCCCAAATCCACTCATAAGAGTCTACTCTCCTTAGCTATAACAGCTTCGCCCACAAGCATCGTTTCTGAAGGTAAGTTCTGGATAAGACACTGTAATATTTATATAAGCATATGTGTATGTCACTGGCCTTTGAAACAAAATGTCCCCTGCTTTTTACAACCAATGGCCGCAATATGGAGTATGATAGGAAATTTTTCCCAACTCTTCCCCACTATGTTACCTCTAACTAAAGGCAGAAATAAAAATAAATAGCTGTACTACTCGTTTACAGTATAAGTGGTATTATTGTTCTTAAACAAACCCCCATTTACCCCCTCCCTTTATTTAACAACCCCAGCAGTATTATTTTCGACGTCTATTTATTCTATTTAGAGGAGGTAAGTAGTCACAGACTGAAATATAAGTTAAATTTTACAAATCGTTTCTCATTCCCCTTACAAATATTTTTCATGATGTAACGGTAAGCCAAGGAATTTTCTTTTTTTGTGATGAATTTAGCGATTCAGTAACAAAACTATTTCACATGATGTATCTTCAGTGGGGTAACCAGTCTGAGAGTTTTCCATGGGGGTGGGGGCAGCTGGCTCTCCAAATGGGAGGACTGGTGCATGGCTCACGTCGATTTTCAACATATCTCCGATCACCAGTGGGGGAGCCGCTGGAAGGCTCTGAGATTTTGAGGGAGCCCTAAGCCCCCACCCGTAGCTACGCCCTGTGTATCTTGACCATTCATGAATTCGGGTACCAGTGGTTACTAATTGAAATTGGGGTGTCTGCCCTTCCCTTAAAGATATCCTAAAAATTCTCAGTGTAACTTGTGGTCTCACTGTTTAACGCACAGTGCCATTTAAAGATTTTCAAATCCCCTAGTTTAGTGCCTTCAATTTGGTAACTAGCTTACAGGCTTCCGTCATTTGGTCTGCCACCACCGAGGAGATTTCCCTAGACTCCACCACGGCCCTTGGGGATGGTTCCTAAAACTCACGCTGCCACTGAGTGTACACCTCCTCCAACACTAACCACCTGTCAGGCACTAAGGAGACTTTTAAAAAAATTTCACTTTTACACTTCCACTCCCAAGTGTTTCTTGGACCCACCACCGACAAACCTAACGTGCTTTTTGTATGGTTATTCACATACTTGAAGTTAGCTGTATTGTCTGTTATTACACCCAGCCCCCTCCCCCCCCCCGTTGCAATAACTATACTCTGGTGGCAGTTTGGGGTATCAGTTACCCACAGGGGCGGCGCCACAGGGGGGGCAGGGCAGGCATTTGCCCCCCCTATGGTTTTTGACCCAAAAAATAAAATCGTCTAAATAACGTTTTAAGACACATAATTTTGTAGGGGGTGGGGTGAGGTGTAACAGTATCATGGAATAAAGTATTGTGATGCATTATCCGTCGCATATAGGACATTTTCGGTGTAAATCCTCGAAAATTTTGCGCGCTTCGCGCGCGTTGTCTTCTCTGTCTAACTCATTGTACATCCGCCCGTTACTGCATCCACCGCAGAGCTTACACTTAGGCCCCTTCTACATCCCAGAAGACCCATGATTGAATTTCTCTATGAGTTTTTTTTTTATTGTCGTTTAAGGTTAATACCTAGTAGCGTAAACATTAGGGGGGCCAAAAATACAGTATATCACCTAGCGAGATTCTGTGAAAATTGCTGTCTTTTTGAAAACAAGCAAAATAGAGTATTCAACACTAAACTGACTGATTTGAGTGATTAAAAGTTAATTCAAATCCGTATTTGACCGACGTATTTATCAATATTCTGTAAATTCTCGGACTACGCGCGAATGTGGTATCTATTTTGAATTCCATGGCTACCTTCACGACCGTGGCTCACGGAGAAGTAGGCCTACATCATATTTTAGTGTGTAAATCCAGTACGCATGGACCTACCAGCTCTAGTTGTACACTTGCCCTACACATGCAGTGACATGTCTGTAGTGCATTATCGTATCCAATCAGTGGAGGAGGAGGGGGGGGGTAGGATTTTCACTTCCGTGTACATTGTTCAATCATGTCACAACAATCACAAAATGGTTAAATTGGTACGCAGGGAAGGTTATACCAGAGGAAAAAGTTCCGTGAGAGTGGGAATATATATATGACGCGTTTAATATATCTAGATGTCTTCAGTGCAATTTGAAAGATCTGGGAAGGGCCATTTCTTGCGATCTGGGAGCTGTTTTGGCAAAAATTTTATCGGCGCAGTCCGCGCCAGCCAATAGAAATCATGCCACATATCAAGATGGCTTCAGTGCAATTTGAAAGGATTTAATTGCGATATAGAAGCCATTTTGGCAACATTTTAAAAACGTTAGTGGAGCTCCGCTTCTATACCAACGCAACCAAACGCCGTTCACACGCTCATGCCTGTCAGTCGTCACTTATCAAGTATCGTACGGTTCAAAACTGCCTCCAAGATCCCGAGAAGTGCCATTTCATGCAGTCTGGGGGGGGGGGGGCGGTCTGTAGGGCGAAAATTCTCTTGTACGCTTCGCACAAAACTATGATGGCTCCGCTTCGAGTTGAACTTCCATTCTGCGCCCCTCCCCCAATAGCCAACACAAATCGCCGCCCTTGCCCGTTTGTTATGTTATCGTCGACAATAAGTGCAACAAAGTTGGAAAACTGTAGTCGGCCAAAAGTAAAGAACGTTGGATTACTTACCAAGAAACTAGATTTCTCTAGAAAAAATATGACTTCAAAAGATGCAAACTATTGTACCAGATTGCGTCTAAGGCTTCCCGGTAGTCGAAAAATCTTTCACACCCCATCCCCTTAACCCCTCCCCCAGAACCGCGATCACTCATCTCATACCTGGGGCTGATGGAGGGGGAAGGAATCAGTCGCACGCAAAAAATTCAAGAAAAACGGCAAAAACGTTTGTTAAGCTATAGTATGAGGAGGGGACAGGATGCATGCAAGTACGCTGCATCTTCGGTCTATGTCGGTCCCCTATACGTTTCTTTGCCTGTCTTTTTTAGTTTCTTCAGTTAAACGTACGTTACCTATCCGTTCATTGTCAGTTCTATTCCTTAACGCTTCCGTTACTTATGCGTTAGTATCCGTCGAACATTCGGTACAGGTACTGTACTTTTACGTTTCATCCGTTTGTTGTCCGGTAATGATCCGGTGGGCAATAGCAATCACTGGAGACGAACGGATACTAACGGAGAAGTCCGGTATGAGAAACGCACGAGAAAATGATAAAACGGAAGCTTAGCGGATAAGTAACGAATTCGTAAGGGGGACCTTTTTCGGTCGACGTCTTGTCCAAGTTTTGTACATGTTCAAAATCTCTCGCCGTTCATACCGGACGTTCCCGGTCATAAAACGAAGTCGGCGGAGGAGAACAGGAGACTAAACGGATACTAACGTACATCAACGGAGTGACATTTTGGGTCTTCGCTTCCTCTCCGTTATTGCAATCCGGTGAGGTGTGACAGGCGCTTAAAGACTGATGTGTGTTATGGTACGGTATCTCCCTCCCTCCTCCCTCTCCCTCCCTGGTGACGCCATCCCAACTAATTATTTATACCTCTGCCTGTGAATTCATTCTTAAGATTCAAGTCCAAATTTTACATAAATAATACTGCAATAAAACAAATTGCAATCAGTTTTGTCTCTTATCCCATACATGCACGTTTCATTTTAGGAGTTTAAAGTGGACCTAAAGTGTAGAATTATAAGAATACATATTTTAGACGTTGGAAACGAATTTTACTCATCCAACTCTCATTTTCATAGCTCACCCTGTTGCTGAGATATGAAAAGTTAAAATTTATTCATTTTATTTGAAATAGTCGATTGCGCAATAATTTGTGATGATCTTCTTGTAAAACTCACATTACTTGCTTTTGTTTCCTTTTGAAATTGAAATGTTTATATAACCTTGCAAAAATTACTGTTGTACGGTGAGGTTTTGTATAGTCAAGTCACCCTATAACAGTGAGAAAGTGATCACATTTTGGCACAAGGTGCAGAGGCTTTCGAAAAAATAAAGAAAAAGAATGTAATTTGAGTAGTACAAGAATGACATTACAAATTATTGCGCCATCTACCATTTTAAATTAAATAAGCACCAACATTTTATATATCTCAGCTCAGGAATTCCTGTAAAGATGGCAGTTAGACCATTTGGATTCATTTTTCAAGCTTTGTAACATATGTTGTTGAATTTTTAGCCTTCAGGTACACTTTAAATTTAGCTAAAATTTGGCAGTTCTTTGTAGACCACAAAAATGCATTTTCTTTGTGCGTTTCTTTCAACATAAAAAGTTGATTTAACTGTATTTTCAAAGCAAAGTGTACTCAAAGCAAGCTGGAGCGATTTCACATTCTCACATTGATGAGCAGTTCTCCCTTTTCTGTGCCTTTCAATCGTTTTGGCTTACAGACCCTAAAGGGTGCAACTTGCAAAATTTCAATATCCCCTATGCATATTACGTAATGATACCATACGATTATGAAGGACACTAAATCGGATTTAAATTTAACGATACACATAATTCAGTCTATTAATGTGAGGAAATGACGTCACTCCTGTTTGCGTAAAGTTTACTTTAGCTTGCAAATTTGGTTACATCATTGGTTCATAAACTCGAAAAACTATAGGTAAAAATTTAATGTTATCTCATAAGAGTCGTGATTCCTCTCCCTTTTATAAAATTCAGTTTTGCGTATATCTCTTCCTTAGTGATTCGGCTTTTCTATAAGCAAGAAAAAAATCACATAATGAGGATTAATTTTTTCTCATTAATTAAGAAATTGCAGACATGAGATCCATATTTCAAGGATGAATACATACAGTTAAGACCACTCGGGAAGTGCCGTTTCCGGCCATCTGGAGGGTTTGCAAAGTCAAAAATTTTCTTCAACGCTCCGCGCCAACACATGGTGGCGCTCCGCTTAGAAATATGTATTACCATTTTTCATAGATTTATTTTTTTCTCCTTAATTGAGAAATTGCAGACATATGATCCATATTTCAAGGCTGGGTACATGCAGCTTAGAACACTCGGGAAGTGCCATTTCCGGCCATCTGGAGGGTTTGTACAGCCCAAAATTTTTTTGTACGCTCCGCGCCAACCGATGGTGGCGCTCCGCTTAGATAGTCTTGCTGCACTCAGCCCCCCCCCAATATTTTGTCGTTCCGCCGCGCCTGCTGCATAGTTGAAGCGTCTCATTCAGTGAGGGGCCGATTTTCACTGACAGACAAACAACCCTTCTCACAGTTCGTATTTATTTCAGACAAAAGAGTTTGTTTTATAGAGAAAAATAAAGTCCAAGAAAATGAAAACGCCAAAACGCAGGTTCTGACACGGGAAGGGAGGGGGGGGGGTAGGGTGAGGCTCGGAAGTCTTCAATGCCTGCACCCCCCAAACAATAAAGCTGGGTCCGACCCAGCATGCTTTGCCACCCCTATCGAAAAACCCTGGCGCCGCCCCTGGTTACCCACATTTGGTAAAATAGACTGTATAGCACTAAACTGGGTTAGTTAGTTAGATGAGGTTTAACGTCCCAGTTTCCAACCAATTGGTTCAAGTCGAGACGACCACGGCCTTTTTCCAGTTGTGGCTCACTGGCTTGTTTTTCCTACTCCCTTTCTTATGCTGAGCACCAAGCACAAAGGCAGTAGGTTCCATTTTTAAAGTCTTTGGTATGACCCGTCCAGGATTTGGACCCTAGACCTTCCGGCTGCAAGTCGGATGCTCTAACCACTTGACCACTGCAGTCGGTGCAGCACTAAACTGGGAGTGTACAGTCCGACTCACTGTAAATCTTTCCAATTGTCAAACTTTAAACTTGGACTTTTCGAATTTAGGTTCAATTAGAAAATTAAACTAAAATAGTCGACTTTTCCTGTCAGTGGAATAATTTTTTTCTGGCTATTTGCGTCATAAATGAAAAGATGTTGAGGCTCCTGCGCAGTTTTGCCTTTACCCGTGATGAGGTATTATAATTTCCCCCATGCGAACGTCAATCACTACGGGGAACTTTGTACTGAAATGTCACTTGCAGCTGCAATTTTGGTGTGATTCCCGTGCATCAGTTATCACTCTTAACATGGATTAGTCTGTCAAAGCTGATCACCATTTGCTAATTTGTTTGATCTATAAGGCAAATATGAAGGTCTAATAGCGTAGCTACAAAGCACTAAATGCAGTACTAACATCAAAGAAGGAAACGACTAGCAGTTTACAACTCATAGTTAGGATCCTACAATGTGAATCAGTCCACGTCACTCACTGATCTCTCCATATAACTGGATAGCACTTGTGACAATATTTTTGAAGCCACTGGTCCGCCATCTTGCCACTCCCTAAATACCTGCTCTTTCGTCGCTATGACAGTACAAAACTGTGTAAATTAAACGTTAGACTTTTGTTTAGACTGAGCACCGAGATAAGCTGACTTTCAAGTAACAATAAGCTAGGTATGATCGTTTTATTGCAATCAATTGGGTGACTATATTCCTGCAAGCATTAGTCCATTTATAGGGGAAAAATTAATCCTAAGCCCATCATGGTACCTGGATTCCAACGTTGGTCCTATGCTACAGACAACAGCCTGAATTCGCATTATATAGTTTAATAATGATTTGCAGCACAAACAGGCTAAATGACTAACCAGCAACTGGCCTGTTGAAATAGGACCAGCGGCACTGGTACTATAGTCAATAAGGTGCAGGCCGTGGCCAAGGGAGTACAAGGATCAGAGGCCCCTTGGAACCCCGAAGACCAAAAATTGCCATTGCTTAAGTTGATGCATTTTGTAGTAGTATATCACGTAGCTCCTGAAAATACCTGATTTCGCCCCTTGGAAGCTATCGCCTCTTGTCTGGCTACGGGCATGATGAGGTGCTGACTCATAGTCAGGGGTGAGATGCTCCTTCCGTTGGATTCCAACCCAGGGTTTCTTCTGAGATAAGAAAATGATCTTACCTGCTGAAAATATATCTTTCCCCTTCAAAACTTTGTCTGGCTACATGTAGCATTCCCAGGCAATAACGAGATCCGTCACAGGAACAGGGGGCATCATATCGGACAACGTAGAAGAGATGACCCACATGAGCCCTACTGATTTTACATCCATACACTGAAACTCATACACTCTACAGACTGCCAAGATGAATCCACTGGACCCTTGTTAGGTCCACACAGAATGAATGTATTCATGTGGGCTCTAGAAAGATTTGACCACAGGACGGAACCTCGTAGGTCCCACACGGGAGAAACAAACAATTTCCATTGAACTGATGCACTATGAGGTTACACGGGCCCATCCGTGTTCAACCTGGATTATGAGTCAAAGAGATTCGCCAGAAAAGCCAGCTTAAAACCACCTCATGGATCCAATTTAAAGGTAGCCTACTGCACATTTTAGCTCATGCCAACGAAAAGCCTACTGGCATTATGCCCACAAAGAACCCATGACCGCATGGTGGTATGTCCGTTCGGAGATGGGCCAGCCAACTTTATGCTGGTTTACAGGCTACATGCAATCGGCCGGGTTTTCCCCCAATTTAAAGGTCTGGGGCTCATTGAGTTGATATTGAATATTTTGTGACGAGTTTGAAGGAAACTATTGCATGACAGGTCTTCTAATTGGCCTTATTAGCCATTTATCACTTCCTATAGTTACCGAAAACGTGAAAAATTTTTGGTTTTTATGCGCTTTATGGGCTTGTAGTTTGTGATTCTCGTCCAAGCCCTTCACAGACCAGCCTATCTACAACTGAAGCCTTGATCACAACAGTTGTTCGCAAGAAAAGTTGTGAGCCTGACAGTCAAGTTTGTATAAGTTTCACTGATTGGGTGTATTTGAACAGCGGTTGCATACACTGTAACTAAACCCAGTTTGTTGGGTAACTTATCAAACTTGAGGTAACTTGCTGCATGGACCTTTAAAAGTTCAGGCAACTGAGTGTCTCCGATTATGCATCTCATTATTAAGAGAAACTCAGTTGCCTGAAGTTTAAAAGGTCCATGCAGCAAGTTACCTCAAGTCTGATGAGTTATACCAACAAATTGGGTTTTACAGTGTATGATTAATTAATACCAATGGCAAAAAGTGTCCGGTCACGAATTTGTAGTAAATGATTTTATTCAATAATTACCTTATAATTACCATGTCAGTTGTGTGTTAGATGTTCAGATCTCTTAGTCTGCCTATTTGCCATCAAGATGTGGGTAAAACTCAGCAAAAATAACAAAAGTCACGAACTTCATGAACCAACTGAAAAGCCCCTGTAACAGAGGGAGGCCCCACGGACTCCCTCAGTAGTTCCAATACCCCCCCCCCCTTATGCGGTTGCTTTGGTAACCGAAAATCAAATACAAACCGCTCAAAATGCACGCTAACGTAGGCATTGCCGTGCCACAGGCCGGGTAAAATGGGAGTGGGTAAGGCTGTCACCGTGTGTTCGCGGTGGCGTCAACTGCTTGTACGGGCTTGGATAGGCAATGCGATATTCAGTTATATATTAAGATTAGTAACGTCACTACATCGCAGATTAAAATATTATCATTACAAGGAATGTGTATCAGTCCCTACCTTTCTATACAATGTTGTGTCCCCTCATCCTTTAAAAGTTTTCACCGGAAGTTTTTGCCATAACCATAAAAGCTGCCAGCGGTTTTTTGCCCCTGATCCCACACTGTCCATGGACCTCTGCGATCTATGGTCTAACGGCCTGGACGTTGCCAAAGATGTATATTTACAAACATCCCTCCCTTAGGAGAGTAAAAGTTTGATTTTTTATCCAAATTTCTCGCTAGTTGATAGATAAACCAGAACAATATTCAGTTTGTGTACCATGAAATAATGCATAATACGTGACTTGGACCCTGGATGAATTTAATGAGGATGTTCTACAGTGCAGGAGAGGGGAATTTTTCAACGTGCAAAGGGGAAAAAACTTTGTCGCTGTATGCACACTCTTTCAGTAAAGATGCAGAGGAAGCGTAGAAATACGGCGACGTTTGCAACTTATGTGGGTTCTTCTTTCTAGTTCTTTGTGCAGCTCTTATTTTCTTATTTAACAGTTAGCGACCCCTCTCTTCAGAATGTTGGCAAAACTTATGAAAAGGATCACTATCAATTTTGCTAGAAGTTCAGTCATCATTAAAAAGAAATGTGTCAATCAGTTACAAATCGACAAAGTTTTCACATTTGTCTATCATGGGTTATTTCAAGTATTTTGCATGGAAACATGTGTTTTCCCTTGTCATAAACACAGGTGGGTTAGTTGCACACCGGTTTACCTCAGGTATTTTTGACATGCAAAACGCGTGGCACTTAAAACCAGTACTAAATTTTGAGAAAAAAAAAAACCCTGTGGCTTAAAATTGAAGGCAAGAAGATGTGTGTCAACTAATACTTAACCTGTGTTCAGAGGGTAGCTAATACACCGTCAGATTTGCCCCTGGTACCTGAGAACATAAATATATATTTTTTTTTTCATTTTTTCGCTAATTGTT
Source organism: Holothuria leucospilota (assembly GCA_029531755.1). Lineage (NCBI taxonomy): Eukaryota > Metazoa > Echinodermata > Holothuroidea > Aspidochirotida > Holothuriidae > Holothuria > Holothuria leucospilota. The sequence continues at coordinate 2,332,054 of CM055967.1, read as the reverse complement.
CTGCATGTTTATCGGCACAGGTTAACGCACGTTTTTTCTGCTTCATTAGCATAACATATCAAATTAAAGAGCAAAGAAGGGTTAAGGCCCCATAAGACGCCCCTTTTAATATTTTGAGATGTTTGTCGAAGTACATGTTATGTCAATTATCAATGAAACTGACCGGTTAACTGTTGTTGTATCGACAAACAAACTTGACAGTATTATTGATGGTGTCCAGGGACAGGGTGTTGCACAACTTAATTTTCAGAAATTTGAAACTCACGATGTGAGCTAAGGTTTTGCCATTGTATCAGATTTTAGGGGTAGATTAAGTAACATATCAAATATTTTGTAGGGCTGTGCAAGGTGGTTTTCACTGTGCTGGTAGTAAATTTGTACATATAACAACTATCTAAGAGGTGTAACATCGCCGTATCGAATTCCTGTAGAGAGTTCGGTGATGTTTAACCACAGGTTTATAAAACCATAATCTTGTATAGTTGTTCTGAATATTATTTGTACTACATATTGTCACAGATAGATTGTACTGTGACGAAATTTTTGACTTAGTCCTACAGAAAAATACAAAGGCAGTCATAGGAAGTAGGCTGGCTATATACATGTGTGGTCAACTTTAAAGTGGACCTAAAGTCCAAAATTTCAAGAATATATATTCAAGAGGTTAGAGAATAAATTTCATTCATCCAATTCCATTTTAATAGCTTTCTGAGTTGCTGAGATATTAAATGTTGAAGTTTATTCAGTTAATTTGAAAAAGTTGATTGGGCAATAATTTGTGATGTCCTTCTTGTGTAACTCACATTACGTGCTTTTGTTTTCTTTTGAAATTAAGATATTTATATGACCTTGGGACATTTACTGTTTCCTTACAAAGCATGTTGTATGGTGAGGGCTTAAACAGCCAAGTCACCCTACAACAGTAAGACAATGATCACGTTTTAGTTTCAAGTTTCAATTTATTCTCTTTGTATCCTTTCTTGAGGTGTAAGAGACTAAATGGTTACAATAAATAAATAGTGGAATGCGAAAAGAAAAATAATGAAATTCAAAAAGAAAAGAAAAAAATTGACACATTACAAAACAAACTTGGGAATACCTTCAGACTCAATGAAACGAATAATAAATCATAAAAAGTATACACGACAAAATAACTCAGAAAATACTTTTGGCTCCATCCTTACAACGAGCACCTTAGGACAGATAAGAATTCACACTTTTACAAACACTTAGCCAAATCTTATAATTGTAATTCCCAGTGTGATCACAACTCTTTTAAAATCATTGACGGGGCACCCACCAAGCTCCAGATAAGGATTAAACAAAGCCTACACATTACTTGGATACACCAAATCTTAACAGACAATTAGAGAGCCCATTGATCACTCTATTGGGCTAATTCTTTACCATCACATGCGTCACTGCCTTTAACCGACAGTTGGTTTCAAGTCTTTAGTATAGCTTTGTTGCCTGATGATGAAAGTCGTTCTTTCGAAACATGTCGCATTTTTGTACGGAATAAATGTTATTGCTGAGAATTATCGTGGACTCAATGATATGTATGTATGTATGTATGTATGTATGTATGTATGTATGTATGTATGTATGTATGTATGTATGTATGTATGTATGTATGTATGTATGTATGTATGTATGTATGTATGTATGTATGTATGTATGTATGTATGTATGTATGTATGTATGTATGTATGTATGTATGTATGTATGTATGTATGTATGTATGTATGTATGTATGTATGTATGTATGTATGTATATATATATATATATATAGATCAAAGAAAGTAGTAAAAAGTGCTTAAAGTTTAGGAGAAAACTCCGCAACGGTTCGGGTACATACCCTTCATCAGGCGGCAAAATATCAACTGATCAGTAAAACGCGATTCAAATGAAACAAACAAACGCGTGCCTACACAACTCGACCAACGCACGTGCGTTGGCCGCGCTTACAGTGTGTATGTATACAGTGAAACAACGCAGTGAAACAATGCAACTGCGTTAAATACAGTGAAGCTACGCAACTGCGTGAAATACAAAAAACTGCGCAACTGCGTTAAATAACTAAAAGCTGTAATGACGCAACCTAAAACGATTGACGCGCTCACAGAGTGTGTATGTACACAATAAAGCAACGCAGTGAAACAATGCAACTGCGTTAAATACAGTAAAGCTACGCAACTGCGTGAAATACAAAAAAACTGCGCAACTGCGTGAAATAACTAAAAGCTGTCATGACGCGATCTAAAACGATTGACAAAAGACGGTCATGTAAAAAAAAAAAGAGCACGCGTTTGGCAAGAAAATTAAAAGCGTTTGGAATGGTCACGGCCAAACCTGCAATAAAAACTAAACTTTAAGCACTTTTTACTACTTTCTTTGATCTATACATTTCACAAGTGCTTCGCAGTAATCGACCTTATATATATATATATATATATATATATATATATATATATATATATATATATATATATATATATATATATATATATATATATATATATATATGTAGAGTGGCGTAGCGACTTTATATGAATGAGTCAATCCACGGTATATTAAATAGTCGCACAGAGACCTTAGGCCACTTTCCCTCTAACATAGGCACTTGCCTTATACTGAAAGAGGATATTTATTTGTGAACGGAAAACTTAGCCTCAAGCAGGATTCGAACCAGCGACCTCCCGCGTACAAGGCGGATGCTCTGACCGCTGAGCCATTGAGGCTCAGTTGGCCGCGCTCTGTCACATAGGCCTCAATGGCTCAGTGGTCAGAGCATCCGCCTTGTATGGGTGAGGTCTCTGGTTCGAATTCTGCTTGAATTGTATTTTTCAACAGCACTGGGCCTTATGTGGCCATGATTCCTCTCCCTCCAAAGAGATTTACTCATCCATTATGTTTTAGTCACATTGTAGGTTCGAAACCTGTAAAACAACATCTGATTTATCGTACTTTTTTCAAGCGTATAAAATCAACATGGGGATAATTAAATAGCTTCACTCTGATATGCTATTTCCTCTTTATTTTAAGTACCGATGCCTTAAAATTTGCAAGGGGAACCTCGCTCTCCTGAATCCTCGGTGAGGTGGAGCAAAGCATCACATCAAGGGTCATAGAGTGGTAATACCTCCAAAAGGAGTATAAGTACTTGCACGAAATTTTCATAGGGTAGAGAACCACTAATTCAATGTTCTTACGCCGAGAAATATTCACTGCCAGATTATTCCCCAGAAAATTTTCTGGGAGCTTGTTCCGGCAGAGATGGTGACAAGTCAGTTTTTGCAAGTCCAAGTCAAGTCACAAGTCAATGTTGGCAAGTCCAAGTAAGTCACAAGTCATTTACCTCAGCTCCAAGTCAAGTCAAGTCACAAGTCAAGGAGTAGCAAGTCAAGTCATGTCATTTGGACTTGACCACAAGTCAAGTCACAAGTCACCATAAATAATAGTAGAAAATGCTCGACTCTCCAAAAATTCAGTGACGTGTTTGCATGAAAAGTTTCTATGTATGGGTAAAATGGTGAAAATTGTAGAGTTGGGTACAAAATATGGGTGGGATATTTCAAAATAGGGGTATGCTATCACGTAGCCGAAAAAATGTCTTGGTTAAAAATTTGAAATGTGATCTTGCGTGGTAACAAGCAATAGCATGGTATGCTGTTGCTTTTACATATGAGGAACCTATCGACACATGCCCTGTCGGACCAGGAAATATTGTTACTGGATAAAGGCTCAGGATTTATACCAACACCATCTGTACCTAAAAGGTACTCTCATGCTCCAAGCTATTAGACAGCTAACCTGCACAATCAGAGTAAAATATTTTATGTATGATATATCTTCCCAACCTTACCATAAGTTCCGTCTACCCTCAACCTGGAAGCCGAGAGCAGCGGCATGTCCAGACTTTTTGCACTGGGGGTGTACAGTAAATTTTTAGGGTTGGCGCCGAAGAGTGAAAAACGAATTTTATGCATGGTACCTCACTTTAAACCCTATATCAACTCCCCAATTTCTGATGTTTTACATTTTTCATTTGGGTCCTGTTTCCCCCTTTCCCATTTTCTAATTGTTTTTCTATTTTCCTTCGCGGAGGGGGCGTACCCCTTACCGCTTTGGTCCAGGAACGAAGTCTCGATCCGTGGGGGTCAGAGGGAGAAACTCCTGGCGTTCTCACCGTTAACGGTATCAAAGTCACAATTTTGAAGCATATATCTATCACCAGATAGGTAACGTTGTGTGGGCAAACTCCGTATGTTTTTCGATTGGGAGGAACAGTGCATCGATCATCGGAACGTTAGCAGTGTCCAGCAGGGTGATATGGCGGAGTTCATAGGCGGAGCCCACATGGGCTCAGCTGTGTGTTATGGTATTTCTGAAAGGAAATCTGACATGCGAAGACGCACTCAAAAGGACCAGGCTTTGTCGGTAACTCTGCTCTTTTCCAGAGCTGCCGACAGCCGACCCGGGCCCCGGTACAAAACTTCAATGCGGGTCCCCTCTAACCAAAGTAAGTGTGGTGTTCACGAGGAAATAATTCGATATGATACAATATAGTTTATTACCAATTTTCCCGGGCCCCTCAAATTGCCCCGGGCCCCGGGACATTTGTTCCCCCTGTCCCCCTGTCTGCGGCTCTGCTCTTTTCCATCAAATTCGCAAAGGGATAACCGAAAGCAATGTGATATGTTGCCTATCAGGCCCCCAGGCTGTGAGCGGGAGACACTTGGCCATGCTATTGTCGGTCCTACTCTGAACCAGCCCCAACTATGACGCCCTACCTTTGGGCCATAGATTCTGGAAGCTGGTGGGTTTTTCGGTATTAAGGACCATTCGTTGACATCATCACTAATGTAGTCACAGATTCAAGGGAACATTCCAGTTAGCAGGAAAATACATTGACCACCATGTGACCTCTGTAAGCGCCATAAGCCTAGAAATGTCCAGAGGTGATACCCAATCACGTCCAATGGCAAAACTCTGAGTGTCTGGGGTTTGTCACCATGGTCAAGCTAGCTGTAAATTTGCTATACAATTGGAACCAATTCGAATTACAAATTAAGGTGTAAACAAAGTTGAGATGAGAATTTAGTGATCAAGGAATCTGTTAATCATCATCGCACTAAACCTGTTAACGCCGGGTACTGGGGAAGGGGGATTTAAATGATAGACCTAATCCGTCAGTCATATTTAGACATTTAACACATAGTCCTGAAACTTTTAGGGGGGTTTGTGAGGAAAGTTTGGGATCTTGGTCCCCTCAGACCTCCTGCATGGCTACGTCACTGGGCTCGAGAGTTACCCCATGTGCTGCTTTAGAGGACTACCTCTACAATACAAAAAGGGCATTCTTGTATAAAATTCCTATTCACTTTGCGGAATTCAACATATCCAAGCTCTAACGCTCTGCCATATATTCACTACGTAATGAAAAAAACAATTGTCATTAAGAAATTTGATAAAGGCAGAGGTATCGCAATTATTAATAAGAGTGGCTGTAAAACAGAAGCGCTTAGGCAATTATCATACGGTAGTACCATCAACTTAATGCATCAATTATCACCATGGAAACCATTTCCCTGGTCAAATTTCTCGTCTATGACCTCTTTCAAATGAAAGAAATTACCAAAGACATATTTGACTATTTCAATTTCAGTAACACACTATCCGTACACCACTTCTCTACCTTCTACCCAAAGTCCACAAAAAGCCACCAGACGGCACGAGGTTCAGATTTTTTTTTTTTTTTGTAGACCCATAATCTCTGGCTGCGGAGGACCTGTATATCCAGCAAATATCAGAATTTTTAGATTATTTTTTCACCTTCCACTGGTTCAACAACAACCTAAAGTACCTATGTGAAGGATACCAATCACATCCTTGATCTAAGTCAAAATGTAAAATTACCCGATCATGTTTTATTGGTTACACTGGATGTAGTCGGTATGTACACCAACATCCCCCAGTATGAAGCGATTAACGCATGCACCGATGCATTCTCGAAATCCGACAACGACATTTACTCTATACTATAATTTTAGAGCTTATGAAGCGCAATTGATTCAAACTTTAACACTACCTACTTCCTACAAACAGTAGGCGTTGCAATGAATGGGCTCGGAATCTTCACCCGAAATCACCGATATCACGTTAAAAACATCAAACAAAATAGTACCCCTTTCTAAGCATATGACCCTCTGGTTGAGATATAGGGATGATATCTTTCTGTTCTTTGACGGTTCTGAATCTGAACTAAAAACCTTTGTGAACCATATGAACACCGTACATCCTACCTTGAAATTCACTTTTGAATCATCATACTCAGAAATTAATTATTTTAACATTAGTATCTTCAATCGCAGGATCAAATTTAGGCTCGTAACTAGACTTGGAAAGCAGGTGGCAAACCAAGCGGGAGGGGGGGGGGACTTTGAAAGTATGCTATTGCACAGGGGCCTGGCTAAGCCGGCAGAGCAAGGGGCCAAGCCAAGGAGCAGGGGCCTGGATCCCAAATGCCCCCTTCGGTTACTGGACTGATCAAATTACCTTGATACCTGTACCTTACTCGAAATCAAGCGAAACTTTCCAATATTTATCACGTAGCTCTTGCCACCCCAAAGTTGTTTCAAGGGCTCTATTAAAGGTGAGAATTTACGACATTTACGTCTCTTTAAAAATCGCCATGACTTCAACGAGAACTAGTCAACTCTTTTAGAGGAACCTAATTCGGCGCAATTACTCAGAGAATTATGTATCTAAAATACGTTTCCGAAATTAATTTTGAGGACTGATGTTTACACCTCTTACCTAAACCTAACTAAGGAATCTACACCATCATTGCTTTTTAGGTTCCATTTTCACCTTACATCAAAACCAAGGACTTACAAAAGTGCCTTCGTGACATTGGCACTTATTTACCGAACACCCGACACTTTGAATTCTGTTTCCAAAACCAACACTTATCGCCCCAAACGTTACTTATGTCTACGATTGACACATTACTAACGCATACAGCGTCAATAAAATGCTTAGGTTACAAAACGTTACCGTAGAAACAGGTTTCACTGAGAAACCCTGCGCGATGGTTACGAATGAAGGCTTTAAAGGTCTAACATAGATAATATACACTGAAATGGATAATTGGCACTTACCTTCGTGTATGTCCTTGAACTACAAATCCTAGGCTAAATATCTAAAACGCCAAACGTATAGAATTTCACACTGACTGAGTAGGCAGCTGCTTGTAAGATAAAACATTACGCAGAGCATACTTGAACGCGAACACAATTTCTGCTATAACTTGTATGTAGCCTGTATGACTAGCAAAAGGAACCTCGCTCGTGTGAGTACGCACTTCGGCTTTTAAAGAACGCGTACTTTTGTTTTGCTAAGGACGCGCGCGCGTGCACGCAAAGACGTTATCCGGTTTTGTGCAGCGCGTGTACGAGATGCGCATAAGCTGATAACTTTTGAGCGCGCACTTAAACACATATGCTAGCTGGTTTTAAAAAATGACGCTTTATTTCTTGAGGATTATGAGACGCAATACGCTGAGGCTAATTCTGTGTACCCCATACGCAGGCAAGCCCTAAAAATAGCAGTGTTAAAGAAAGAACTCGCAAGGTAGAAACGACTGTTTGGTCGAAACACTGCAAATTTGGATCTAACTTTGCCTCCATGGATGGACATTCCGCCATTTTGACCTTGGTCTCTAGTCAATAAATACTCTTAGTTTTTATCCCAAATATGCGCCCTCTTTACAAGCGTTCGGTACTAGTCACCCTTAGGAGTGCGAAACGGTTGGAGAAATGAGGCACATTCTCGCTCTCACGCAAAGAGTACCATAGGTACATCTGCTGGTGCAGGGACCGTTTGGTCCGGAACATTTACAAAAAGGTGTCGATATATTTCGATTCAAATTTAATGAGCAGAGCAATGAACGCAAGAAAATTTTGACAGTTTGCAACAATTTTTAATAGAAAATATTAAAAGCTGGAACGCAGAGTTGTAGCCAAGTCATTTTTCTCAAGTCAAGTTCCAAGTCATCTACCTTCAAGTCCAGTCAAGTCTCAAGTCATTTAACTTCAAGTCAAGTCAAGTCAAGTCACAAGTCATTTTCACCCAAGTCAAGTCACAAGTCATAATTTTCAAAATGAAAAATTTAGTAAGCCTATAAACTAGACTGCAGTCATAGATAGAGTCTTAATATGGAGACCAGGTGGTAGATCTTGAAAAATTTTAATCCAAAGAAGTCACAGGTTGACTTTTTTGGAAGCTTTACGAAATATGCTCTGTCCATACTAAGAAACATCCAAGCAACAACTTCTCAGAACAAGAGCAATCAATGGATCACATAAGCTTTAAGCACTCATTCTTAGTAGCTAACAATATGTGAAAGGGAAATATTGCATTTGTTTTACATATGTTTTCATATTTTAAGCCAATATTTATAGATACAGAATGATAGGCAATTCAAAATAAGGCAGTACGGTAGCTTTTTTTCAAGAAATCGCTGGCTCTCACTGAGAGAAATTCAGTTACTTATTGTACAAAAATAACTTTTTCACCCAAATTTTCTAAAAATTCAAATGATGCAACATATATAATTCTTGTACTGCATAACATTTTGAGGAGATAAAGGTATTGCTAGAGTTTATTGGTGACGGATAATGCACAGTTTAATAATGATTAAAGGTACTTCCAATTCTTTGTATACCATGTTGATACATTTTAAACGCAATATTTCATAGGCGTAGGAAGCTTTTCGAGACGGGGGGGGGGGGGGGCTGAACCTTGTTTCGGATCGCCTTCCTGGGGAGGGGTATCAGGGGAGGGGGGTCTTCAGATGCAATTTGGTGCAACATTTTGAACAAACATGATGGAAAATTACTGCAAATTTTTGACATTTGTTACAGAAGAGACAAATAAGGGGTTTTTGCCCTTGGATCTTTGGGGGCGGAAGCATACTTCAGCCCCCCACATTTTTGACGGGGGGGGGGTAAAGCCCCAGCCCCCCGCATCCTACGTCTATGCAATATTTCCAAACTAAGTTCTTACGGAAATGGAATAGGTTTAAAAGTAAGAAGGGTATTCCCCAAACACGACATCACTCACTATTTTTGAGTTACATGGGTACACTTCATAACACTGATAACAGCATAATAAAGTCAAACTTTTTCCAAGTGGTGATAGGCTTTCTGTGAACCTGTGTAGGGCCACCATTAAACTGAATGTATCCTAAAAATAGTAAAATAGTTGACATATGCCTCCTTTTTTCCTGAAAGATTCACGAAACCTTGTTATTGAATTATACTATAAAAAAGATTTCAGAAAATTTCTGAAAAGCAGCGTTGAGGATGCCATGATTTTCTCTCATCGCGGAAGAAGTGCGTGTATGATTATGATGAACTGTACGTTCCCACACAAATATGGAAATGCTTTGATGATGGGAGGAGGATTTTGCTATTCATGAGGAGGGGGGAATGCTTAGGGCAGCAGGGGCCTCTTGGAAACTAATACTTTTTTATATACGTTGGAGATTTAGAAGATGCTTAACATTTACCACCGTGCTCTCGAATAAGTGTTCACAAAGTGGAGATAAAATGAGTTCAACAAATATTACGTCTCCTTACAGCCTTGAGGTGCACTGAAATATTCGTAAATTATTTCAATTGCCAGATGCCAGCAAAATGCATTAAACAGTGAAACTGTTAATATGCTTCTTGGAAGACCCAAGACGGCCTGACCCCTTGTCTTGACCATTTGACTGATAAATAATCATTACTGGCTAGCCTATTCCGGAATTGCAAAGGTCGCAATGCCTTATACTGTATATAATATTAAATTTTCAGAAAAGAATGTTTGCCGTTTGCGATCTAATCTTGTCACTCATGTTTTATAGACATAGGGTTTTTTATTTTTTATCTATATTTGTAGACATGAGGGTAGGGAGTTTTCCCAATTCCATTCTGTCGCAATGCCTCATATATAATATTAAATTTCAAAAAAATGTTTGCCGTTTGCGATCTAATCTTGATTATCAGATGCCAAGAAATTGCATTTTACAACGCGTCATTGTTTTTTTTTTCTCAAGGAGGACGCTCACACCCCATTAGATCATAACGCCTTTGAAGATTGTAAATTTCTGCTTTTGCCATCACATAGTGAACCCCCATCGATTTGTATTCCCCACAAAGACCGTATTTAATACACTTTATTTTCAAACCATGTAGTTTCATTTTCTTGTCACTCGTATTTTATGATGTAGGGTGTTTTTTATTTTTTATCTATATTTGTACATATGAGGGTAGGAAGTTTTCTCAGTTCCATTCTGTGAAAGCAGCAGTGCATAGATAAGCCGAAAAATATTGGAAAGTACTGATTTACACTAACTATAAGTGCAACGTGTGTTTGTAATAAATGGTGAGCCTTGTAAGGTATACCACATGAATGATTGACTCAATTATGGTGCTACATTACAGATGTACTTTTTTAACCCTGAGTGTCTTTTCAGAATCCGTCTCACTCGCGGCACAACGCAATCTCGAATACATGAAGAAAAAGTTTGCACTCTGTTGTTACTTAATTTTGTGGTGAAGAAATTCATGCTACACTCAGCGACAACATTATCATTTAATGTCGCCAAGTCAAATATGTTCAAGTCAAGTCGCAAGTCATTGTCTTCAAGTCAACTCAAGTCAAGTCATTTATCTTCAAGTCAAGTCGCAAGTCAAGAAAAAGTGCGACTCGAGACTGACTCGAGTCTGAGTCAGCGAATCGATTCAACAACTCTGATCGAACGTTTAAAAATGACAACCACCCTACCTCCAGGCACAGCTTTCCAGCCGACACCGATTTTACTAACAGACCTATTCTTCAATTCCTGTCTTTCTGCCAGTACAAAGTAAGGAAGTAGACAAAAGCAGTACCATGTTCTGCATACAAACAGTAACACCACATGACAAATAAAAGAAGGACAATCGCGTACTGGCATGCCAGAGCCTACATCATAACACACAGGGGCGGGATTTGGTGTGTGAAAGTGAGGGGGCAAACCTGTCGAAAAACAAACGGGGCCGAAGGCGCTGCGGGAGCGTTAAGCGCTCTTTAGAAGATGTGGGGTCTAGGGGCCAGCCCTAGGACCCTGGTGGGACGACACCCTGGTAGTAGTCCAGAAGCAACGTCCCCGAAGCCCTGACGTATTAAAAGAATAAAAACCATTATAAAAAACCCATTAATAAAGCATTTGGCTATCTTAAAACTCATCGGACGTGCACTATAAACAGATCAGAAGAGTCACATTTTGACCCAGTTAAAAGCCACAATCAGAATTGCAGGGCTATTCTCTCTTTTGTTTCATTTTTGTCATGATCTGGGACAAGGGCCCCTCAAGTTTTTCATTACTTGTGAAAAATTTGTAAAGACGATGAATTGTTGAGGGTGATGGTGTATAATACTTCTCAAAGTGAATGAATGTTAAGAGAAGCGTTTAACTGCGAGTGGCGAAGGTGAGAAACCGGAGTGTGGGGACCCTCCCCAGAACTCTCTTTAAATTTGATAGCTTTTGGGGGCCACTCTGGACCATTTCTGGAGTAAACCCCAGGTCCCGAGGGATAATTTGAAATGCTGACAGAATACTTTTGTTATCGTGGTTGCAAATTTCATATAGTGACTTTCGCTCAATTGAATGAGGATGGTGAAAGTTGGTGTGGTAAGTGAACAGCAGGAGGGTTGTAAGGGTTTGGAATAGTAATTACTCAAGGTCTAGGTTTCTTAGTAGTATGGAAAAAACAAGTTTGCTGTGAATTAATAAGTAGTAATTAAGTCACAAACTCATAAGGCTCTATGTCAAATCACTCACCTCTGCAGTTTTAATACTTTCTGAGATACGACGATATACGCCGATATGTCAAATCAGTGGAGATTTTACTTTTCGTTCATTTCTGGCATACGACACCTGATACGACGTTATGCCATACCATTTGAATTTCTACTTTGAACTACAACAAGCGATACGTCACAAAAAATACAACAAATACATAAGCATAATTCACAGTTGTTTTGTTTTTGTTTTTGTAAATCGTGTAATTTTCGTAGGAACATTAAGCAGCAACGGTTAATTGCAATAGCGTATATAAAATCTTGAATCTTCTTGATTTACGTGTGTTCTTCAACAGTTGTAACATTCTCCTCAGATATTAAATTAGCGGTGGTTTCTGTTTCCGAAGTACCAGATTTGCTTGGGAGAGAACCAATATTGGCTGGATTGGATGTAACGCTGCCTGCATCTTCAGTGATTTTGTCATCTGTTAAAGCAAACATGCCAATGAAAGTTCCGAGCGCTTATTCCGATCCGTTCCAAAACTTTAATACTGATATTCTTGGAACACATTCTATAAGAATAACTAAACAATTTTAATCCTTCTTGGAATTGCAGCAAAGTGGCTACTGACAAATGAGCTTTTGTCTATGAACTGTAATATTCTGCGGGTATTAAATTTTACTAAAAGTCATAAAGCACTTTCTTACAATCATTGCTGGAGCCTTTATTACGTTTTTGTATTTTTATTACATCCTTGTGTTAATACAATACAAGTATGTCAGCCATTATGTATACTTAATTGCTAACATACGGCACCATTTTCGCTGCTGTCATGATCATAAACCTGATCAAAAATCTCGTCATCATCCTGTGCGTCTTTATCATCTGTGTAGAAACAGATTGAAAACGAGAAATTGCTACAGTTAAACATATGCCATATCGAACCCGTTAAAAATGTTAGATTTCCGACCCCCCAAAATTGGACTTTCGTCGGGTAGGATTATATGTCAGCAGTGTTGTAACGAGTCACCCTTAGGTCGAGTCACAAGTCAAGTCAAGTCAACGGTGGTCGATTCGCAAGTCAAGTCAAGTCATTCGTCACATTGCTCAAGTCAAGTCAAGCACATTTTCAAGTCAAGTCGGACATTTTGGTCGAGTCAACTCGAGTCAGTTGCTGTGTCTACAAGTTAACGCAAGTCACACTATCACATATTCATAGCCATAGGCGTAAGAAGCTTTCCGAGACTAGGGGGCTGAACTTGTTTCGGATCGCCGTCCTGGGGGAGGAGTCTAAGGGAAGGGGTGTCCCGTCCCCTTAGGAAAATTTTAAGGTATTTGATGGTCCTCAGATGCAATTTGGTGCAAAGGAAAATTGGCGCAAATTTTTGACATTTCTTACAAAAGAGACAAATAAGGGGGTTTTGCCAGTGGATCTTGGGGGTGGAAGCATACTTCAGCCCCCTCACATTTTTGACTGGGCGGCTAAAGCTCCCCTGCCCCCCCCCCGCTTCCTACGCCTATGATCATAGCAAATTTAAAGCTGGTATTTCTTCTTTGGTGTGACCTTGAGACAACTGATTCCTTTCTGCCTCTTCTAAAGTGTACCTGTCACTGACTGCAATCTTTTTCTATGGTATGCTACTGGTACATTGTTTTCAAATAACTTTACATGCAATTTTCCAGGAGTACGCTGCACATACTAATTAGTATGTGCAGCGTACTCCTGGAAAATTGCATGTAAAGTTACCGCACGTAGCTTACACCCAGGACAGGAATGCTTAAACTACTCAAGCAAACAATGTAAATGATTATCTGCTGGCTATGGCTCAATCTCAGTGTCACTTTGCTACGTAGGCCTAACGTTAGATCCACAGGATCCACAGATGGCGAGGCCATGGCGTAGCATACACTTTCATAGAACGAAGTAGTCAAGGAGCTAGCAGTAGCACTGTGCAACTCTCGGAAATAAACTTTTTCCGTCAATAAAGAATAAAAATGGTCACAACGACCGAGGGGATTGGACGTCAGAAAGAAGGGGACAAACTCTTGTGGACTTCCAAGCGGCGCCTAAGGCTAGGATCTTGGAGCAATAATTTTATAAATGTGAGATCTAGAACTCAGAGTAGGTGCTGGCAAAGCTCGCTGAAAAAAATCGCATTTTCCAGACTTTAGCAATATGAGTAATAAAGAAGCTAAGAAAAGTCTCGTCAAGGAGAGGGCTCTTGCACTACCCCCCCCCCCCTTCCCTAAGCACCTGTCCCATATTAAGGGACCAGAAATGGCACATTCTCGCTCCTTACAACTTGCATCTAAACAATCTTCAAAAAGTTGGTAAATTTACACAGATCGATGGTGATAAAAATTTTGCTTTGAAAATTTCTTGGGGAGAGGGAACGTCCCCTCCACTGCGTAAGGCCATGGAGAATTCAAATGTTTCAATGATAGTTGAAGAGTTTGTACGAAGCTGTGACAGGCGAGATGTTCTACAGGAAGAAACCGGAATCCCAAAACAATATTTAAAACGGGTGCGCGTGAAGCGCGCGGAAGAAAACACATTAAGATGTTTAATTGTAGCCAATTGTTTTTCTTTAGTTTTAAATGCAGTATTGTTTATGACATTAAACAGTTAAAAAAAACCCTACTTTCCCCAAGTGCCTGTTCTTTACGTAGAGCAGGATATAGGGCCCTTTATCCTGCCCCATGGTCCTTTCTTTCATGGGACGATCCCCCACACCTTTTTTATTAGTGTGAAAAATAAGGTAGTGTTGATTTTGAAGGTCATCAGGTTATAGAGTATAATTATGATAATGACAAAAAACAATGAAATGTTTTACGGGTAGTTTTACATGGACATGTCCAAGGCCATCGGTAGTTTAAATGCCATGCAGGGAAGTAATTTTCATTGGAGGCTGTATCTTGGGAAGTTGTGGCCGGCAAAACCTTTAACCGCTAGCGCCGAAGGCGCGAATCGCTGGAGGCTGGAGACTGAAGGTTCTCCCCGAGAAATTTAAATTTGACGGCTTTTGCGGCGATTGTGGACAATTCCTTGAACAAATTCTGCTTCCCCACCTGTAATTTGAAATGCTAATGAAATAGGTTTCTTATAAGAATCGCAAATTTAAAGATAGTAACCGTAAGTCAATTTGCTGAAAATGGTGGTAGTTGGTGGGGAACGTGGACAGGAAGAGGTGTAGCGAGGGTTTTGGAAATAGTAATTTACTCCAGTTGTCCTACAGGAAATAATACCAAAGTTTTCCTAAGCACAGCTCTACAGCAGTACCAATGAGACATCAATTTAAATCAACCTCATGCGAAGCACGCCAAAACATTTATCGAGAATTATGGTTCCCTATAAATGGGTAGCGTTTGGGATTTTTAGTTTGCAAGGACCAGGGTGCATTTAATGACGTACTAGTACTTTCAGTGACTCTTATAACATAGCTTCAAGTCACAATAATGTGGCGCGTAGGAGACGCCCACGCTTTGAAGAAATTTTATGGTGCCAGACAAAATTTTCAATTGTATAGAGGTTATGCACCCACTTCACTGTGTTGCGCGTTTCTCTATTTTTCCATCCAGGCGTACATTGTGCAACAATACGGTATTTCGGAATGAACGCAAGTAGCGAAGGTCAAAGGTCAAATGAGGGGAACCTGCGGGGAACGAACGAACTTTTTGCCACCGTCACTGTGTAGCTAGAGCATATACACAGCCAATGAGAGCCGCTACGCAGACACTCGGCTGATGGCGGGATGTAAACATTCAAAAATTACATGTACGTACATGTATGTACGAAATACGCATAGTGTATATATACTGTACACATAATTGTATGATATTGTGCACGTACAAAGCGTTATTGTGCAGAGACAGGTAGCTAGCTGCTACTCGACTCATAAGCCTCACAGCAGTACTCAGATTGATCACGTTATCGACGCAGTTCAGGGAAGGTTGTCATGAGTTAGGCTCACAAAATCTAGGCTATTGAGATTTATGAAAGATGATGATGTATCTACACATTTAATTTGATAATGGCGAGTCGAGAAAACGGGGACTAAGTTAAACTAGCTTCGCACTAAGGAACGTTAATTAAGTTAGTCCAACGTTAACGTTAGTGTTTGCCACACTGAAAATGCCCGAACTCGAAAGCTACCGTTAGGCCCACCAGTTTAGAATAGAACAAATGCGTGTGATAATGATCACTCGAAAAAAATGGTAAAGAAAATAATCTACGATTTCCCTTCACTAACCTTGTAGCTATACTTGATAAAGTTCACCAGCGTCACCCGACCCACACCGGCTAGTCAGTCTGCATGATATGTGTGCGTGTGGGCTGCATAGTTAATAACTGCCGTATACTAGTATATAGTACGCTTATAACAGATATACGTACGTGCCGTGCACTAGAGGTTGGTGCGAGAAAGAGTACGTACGCTTCGGTAGCTATGCAGAAGACATTCCACATATGTCTGCTTACAATTCCATGCATTTAAAGAAAATGTCCGGCCTGAAATAGACACTAAGTTCGATTCATTTTAGAAAATATTTCAATTTTTGCACGTTTTCAGAAAGACTTTTTATTTCTGAAATTTCTTTTAACCTTTGAAACCATTTTTAAAGCTTCTGGAATGCACTAAGGTTCTTTTTATGAAAAGGAGATTTCCATGAAGGTAGAAATATAAAACACTGCTGAAACAATGAAAACCCCTCACTTGACCTTATTTCAAAGGTCACTACGCCTGCGCTGTAGGTGATTCCGAAATACCGTATTGCTACTAAGGTGCTATCGTGCGCGCGTATCGGTAACACACCTACTACGCATGAGCAGTTCCATCCAGCGAAACGCGCTGACGTAACGTGCATAACCTCTATTTGTCAGTTTTCTCTGGGGGTGCCCGTGGAGCGAGCAGAGAAAAATCTTCCTAGCATTTTTATAGCATTTAATTTAATGTTTTTCTTCATTTAACAGTGCAAACTTAAATCACTATAGGCTATTGAAAATTCTTTTATATTTTCTCTTGTTTCGATTCCTTACGCTAATTTTTTTTTATTGTTTTATTATTTTTTAAGCTCTGGAAAAAAGTGGGGGAGCAAGTTCCCCCATTGCCCCCCGTAATCCCTCTATGACAGTGACAGTTGGCTCTGCTTGATGGAGGCATGCGCACGTACATAACATACATGGACCGGACTGTTATCGTCTGTAAAGTGTACTGTGGATAGCACGCTGACAACGTCATCTGATGAACAATGCATTACACGGGATTGCGAAATTACAACCAATCCTAGTCCTCAGTAAAGGACTGTGTGGTTGTATACGCTATATACAAGAGTAGGAGAGCCTTTTCTTATTAGTACATGAGAGTGCAATCCCAGGAAGGGTTTTACCCTCCCGTCTGAGAAATTGTTGTTAATTTTAGGGGCCTATATGCAAAATGGTGGTATCTTTGGGTCATTCTAAAGTGATTGTATGTTTAGAAAATGTCCACAATTTAGTGAATTCTAACTTTTGTTCGGGTGGAAAAGGGGAGTAAGAGACGGTTAACATATTGTCTTCAAACCTCCTTAAGTCCCAGGAAAAATCATGGGCGTGGATCCATCTCCAAAAGGGTGTGTGTGTGGGGGGGGGGGACTTTTTCACATTTGTGAATCGCCGTCCTGGTGGCGTGGAAGAAGCAGTTGGTGGTAGCCAGAATTTGCGTCACGGGGAGGCAATAAGTTTTGTGATCTTCGGCATGGGTGAGGGGTCTAAGGGAAATTTTTCTAGAACTGAATGCCCCAGATGCGATTTGGTGCAACAAAAGTATACGATTTTTAAGTTATTTTTCTTCTAAAAATTTCGTTTTCCTAGACATAATTGCAGTCTGCTCCATCATTTTTGAAAAAGTGAGGGGGAGTTTTGACGTTGTCCCCCTTCCAAAAAAGTGAGGGGGACGAGTCCCCCCGTCCCCCATGATCCACGCCCATGGGAAAATTGTACACGCAATTATACCTGCGTGGAGTCCACAGAAACATTCTTGGACTATAACAAAAATTTTTCCTTTACATTTTAAAAGGATATCCAAGGTTGACAGAGAACAGTACAGAGCCTCCCGGGAGCTCTAAATTAGTTACAGTATACAAAAGAGGGACCAACGGGATTCTCACTACCCGACATCCATATGGGAGGAGATATGATATATCACCTTCTTTTTAGGTATAGCAAGAGGGATGGTGGACAGGCAAAATTCGTTTCAGAAAAGATATTCGTCATTATTGAACGTTGCGGTAAAATGTTTGGAAAATAAGCAACGGCAATTACGTACCTTCAATCTTTCAAATCATGTGCTAGACTAGATTAGTCAAAGATCCCATAATGATGAGATCCCTACAGAGAAGGAGATGTACTTTTTAGAAAAATGTTGCATTGGAATAATTTCTTGCGTCAAAGCTTTGTCAATGGTATATAAAATCGGGTGTAAACCCTGTCGTATGCGCGCGAAGCGCGCCGAAATTTTGAATAAAATATTAGTCCATGACAAAACCTGCATTTCAGAACCTGCATCGGACACTGTCACTTTCCCACCAACCTATGCTATTAAGAAACGAATCTTCTGACTGAGAATTCTTAAAAAGCACTTTTGCTCCTTTGTTCTCGGTGAGTAGTTACCGAAAGCTATTGATAATAAGGACAACTCTGACACAAGGCTTGACGCTAGCGGAGCGTGCAAAAATCTGGAATTTGTCAAGAATATCCAAAACTTATGATAGTTTGAAAACAGTTTGTGAAAGAAAATGGTTAGAACAAATGAACCAGTCATCAAAAATACATCTCACCCTACACCCTCCACAGAAATCTGTAGTTTAAACGACTTCTGGGACCATTTTAAAAATTTTCAAGAATCGACGGGGGAGGGGGACACACGTCACCCATTGCCCACCATGCCGACGCCACTGTCTGTAGCTTAAAAGCCTTTTGAGTTCATTTTAAAACTTTTCAGACAGTTTCGAAATCGAATAGGGTATGCACGCCGCTACTTTGCCTGCAACAGCTGGTGCCACTGTGCACAATAGCACGTCACCTGACAGCTTGTCTTCTGTATTCATTCTGCAAGGTCTGTATGGTGAAAACTTTGCCCCTCCATCCCTCTAAATTACAACAAAAAATTTCACTCTTTAACACAAAATTGTTCCTAAATTTCAGTGCAGCTAGCCGAGCCCATACTACATATGTCACGATGTTTACTTATTTAGATCTTAAGTCAAGGATCATTACCCAGCTATTCACCTGTTTTCGAACATTGTAGCCCTCCTTTCGTCGCCAACCACTTTGAAAGATATATAAAGAGATAATCCAGCGATAGCTCCACCCAACCCCTACAGAAACAGACTCTTTTATTCATTTTTTGCTCTTAATTTTCTTTCTCCTTTTCTTTTTTTTTCTTTTTCTTCTTTTTTCTCCTTTCGTCTTTTTTGTGGCGAAGGGGGGGGGGGGGGGCAGGCCCCCCTGGATCCGTGCCAGCTATAGAGCCCCACTCATTCTCTATAGAAACTTAGAGTGTTTCTTTAGAAAAGTGGCCCACTCTTCTAAAGAACCTCTACAGGGTTTCTTTAGAGCAGGGAGTTGCTATTTAGACAACTCCCTGTTAAGAGTTTCTTTAGAGTTATTCCAGGGAGCTGCTATTTAGAAGGAGATACATTGGAAACTTTAATTGATGGTAATCTGATTAGATCCACCTCATCGTTTGCATAGTTTCAATCCATGAGTGATTGTTAGAGCTTAGGGTACCCACTTCTTTTGTCTGATCCTTTTCAATTGGTAAATGATACCCAAGTAAACCTTTTATACACCTACTTATACCGTATGCAGTGGCGGATCCCGGATTTGGCAGAAGGGGGGGGGGGCAGGTCATAGTGGTTCGTATAAAAGTCCGATCTGGGGGAGGGATCTAAGGGGGGAGGCGGTGCACCAGGGATGGTGCCAGGGTATTTTGATAGGGGGTAAAGTATGTGATGAGTGATCGCCGTCCTGGGGGAGGGGTCGAAGGGAGGGGGTGTCCCCTCCCCTTTGAGAAATTTTTGTTAATTTAAGTTTCCCAAATTAAAGTCTTCCTTTCCCTTATATCACCCTAAATGCAAAGTACATTTCATTAAATTAAATTACAAAGCTTAAAGAAGACGCTAATGTTGCAGCAAGTTATAGTTAAAAGCCTGAGGTTGTTAAAAATATTCCTCTAAATATTAAAGAATTCTGAAATTCCCTTGAAATTAGCAGCAGTGTTCCCAATGCTGTTGGCCCGGCCGGTAATAGACTGAAGTTAGCAATCCAATACATCGCTCATGGGTAACCCCTTGCAATGCCAGGAAAAGTTACTGTGACCACTATAAGCCAAAATGTTATCAGCCAGAGGTCAGTTCACAGAATTATTAACATAAGACTTATTTTCAGAGGTAGAAATTTAAATAATGAACAAATTTTAATTCCAATTTTGACACATCACAAAGGCCTATTTAATTGGAATAGGGCCTAGTCATTTGTTTTATGAAGTTGAAAAAACTTCAAAAATTTTTGGAAGGGGGGGGGGGCGGGCCTATTGTGATAAGTGTTGCATCGCGTTGGAGGCTGCAAATTAATTTTCAAGGAGAGCGACTGGCAATGCTATAGCATATAGACAAAATTTGTTGACATGTCTTTTCAACGTAGCAGACGACATGAACCTTTTGTTAGATACTAACAATAGCTCTAAAACCCATTGTATCTTTAAGTGCTATACAAAGCAAGTGACCTTGGCGGCGACTAAGCGCGTACAAAGAGGAGAGCTGGCGTTTTATCTCCTTCTACATGACAACTCCCTGGTTATTCCAAAGAAACTCTATAAGATTCTATAGAAGGTCTATATAGGATTTTCCTTTAGAAGGACTATAGGATTTTCTACAGGAATTTCTTTAAAACATTTTTTAAAACATTTTAACGTTTTACTTGTTACATTGCAAAAGTTACCTATTATTTTACAGTTATCTTTAATTTTTACTTCTGTCAGTATGTCATGTTGATGGACAGCACAGAAATCCCAAATGACCCAAATGGCCTTATATCGCCCTTTTGAAATGATTGTGGACAGTGAAGTTTTTTAGTTATTTCAACTGACAAATTTAATAATTTTCAATAGTGACATAGCGAATTTTACTTTTACTTGCTCCCTGAAAATATGAGAGACTTGAGACACCTTTCCTAAGTATTATCAGACTTTCAACTATTTTCGTAGGCGATAGGAATGAAATTATAGGAACCTTTGAATAAAAGAGAGAGGCCACAGTCGTAGGAATTCTTTGGAAAATGTTTGAATATTTGAAGGTCCCCTCGTGCAACTTGGCGGGATATATTGTGAAATGAAGATTGCTCCACTTATTTCGTATTCCTACAAAGGTAACAAGTAAGGGTATTCGTCCTTGAATTGTTGGGGGGGGGGGGGGTTGCCGAAACGTAATTCCGCCGCACCACATTCTGGATATCCAGGGCCCCTCTAATCAGCTTTTTACTCTTGATAAAGAAGTACATATAAACCAGATCACCATGTAATACTTGCTTATCTTCTTAGTGCCAATTACACAATCTGACGTGCCACTTTTTCAAGTCTTAATCTCCCAATACCTTATTTGACGAATTCTGAAAAATTTCCTGACTGAATTAACATAACGCAATGATTTGAGTCAATAACTTCACTTGAGTCACAAAATTAGCTCAGTTGATTTGACTTGTTTCAAAAGAACGATTTGATTACAACTTAGCCTTTTCCAGCTACAGTGCGGATGCGCACTGAGAACTCTAATACATAGCCTATGAGTTCCAATGATTATAAGGCAGCTTTCGGGAATTCCTCGTTTACAATGAACTTGAACCAGGAAGTTGATGTGACAAATTTATTGCAGTCATTTGAAAAATAGGGACGCCTGCTTGAACACAATACTGTTTAAGCTTAAGAGATATCAAAAGCAATTTTTGATTGTAGCTAACGGTGTGTACAGGGAAAACAAAACCAGAACACTTACGTTTGTACTTTACGCGTTATTAGCCTCGAAATTAGAGGAGGATTTCTCCAGTCAAAGAAATCGGAATAGACAATAAGATACTAAAACGTTCCAAAAACATGAAGAATGTGTACAGGGTTGAGTGAAAGTTAATAATCATCCATCGAGCCAAACTTTCAGCTTTGCCTTACCTCTTTATA
Organism: Holothuria leucospilota; assembly: GCA_029531755.1. NCBI lineage: Eukaryota > Metazoa > Echinodermata > Holothuroidea > Aspidochirotida > Holothuriidae > Holothuria > Holothuria leucospilota. The sequence goes on along the minus strand of CM055967.1, from coordinate 2,310,015 downwards.
ATATCTGATTTGTACAAGAAACATTTGGAAAATGGATAATTCAGGGAAAGAAGTAACTATACAACGGAGTTAATAGAAAGTGAAATTGGTGACGTCTTTACAGTGCTTACGTTGGAAAATCCTAATTTAAAGTCTCATACGCAATTACAGGGGGAAACGTGATGTCCTCTCAATCTCACTTTTCAAAGTGGTCGACTGCAATATTTAAAAAGCTACCTGTTCTTCGCTCTGCGAACCGCTCTCCAATTAAAATATGTTAACTGTATGTCAATACCTGTAACCGTGAGGACTAGGTTAACAGAGCGGATGGGAAGATCTAAAGGAACTTTAGTTTTTCAAAGTGGTTTAAAGTACGACGTTTCAGCATAAAAAGTAAGTATCCCCTTGTCATGTCACCGGTCTTTGCAAACTTGGGTAAAATATGAGAAAACCCTTGAACTTAAATATTTTATACTTTAAAATGTACATGTCAAAGCATGATGAATAATTATCATTTGAATTGAAATATGTAAGTTAATAACAACTTTTTATGTTCTTGTTAGGCGGATAAGAGGAAATTTGCCAGATTCTGTCGATTTTTAAAGACATTTTGGAGGCGACTGTTTATTCCCTTTTAAGTTACTATTTGGTGTTGCAGGAAGGTGGAATTTTTTTCCTATAACGTTTGATTAATTTCCAAAATTTCTTGGCATTTGGACAGCGGAACGCATGAAACTGAATCACCAAAGATCATAAATTTTATTTCATAGAGTAATGAAAACTTCTACTTCTTTTCTGGGTAACTTTAGCTTATAGCACAATTCCAGTTAATATTCTTCTTTGGGGAAATGGCCTTCATTTCTGCACCATTAGATTAAAAAAGAAATCGTATTCATGTTGCAACAGAGGTCTGGGAAGTGCCGCTCCTCCACTCCTCTTAATTTGGCTTAAACGTGTTCAAAAGTGTTTGAATGAGTGCCACATGAATGGATAACTCCCCTTAGGTAGTGCTACCTATACTGAACCCCTTCCCCCATCACCGCTCATAGTATGATGCCTAGTCCATTGAAAGTTGTGTTTAAGGTTTTGAACCCTCTTGACGTTACTCTTGTGAGGCTGAAAGTTGAATTTTTGCTTGGCCGTTAAAAATCTATGTACTTTACGCTTCTATAAATGCTAATATTTTGCATACCGCATATTATCTTGCAGTATACTTAAAGCCGAGCGTTGTAATCTTTCGGCATTTATCAAAAACAGCAACGAAAAAGAGTGCAAATTTCTGGGAAATCACTAATAATTTCCAGAAACGTGCACTCTTCTCCAAAAATTCAAATTCAAAAATTAATCTGCATACTATAGATATGCTACTGTTTTAGTCTTCTTACATAAATTCTGTTACTACATGCATAACACCTAACATTCATTTAAGTAATGCAGACTTGGAGATAGAGAGTTTACATGCTTCATTAACAACCCAGGAAAATAACAGTCCTACAATTAATTCTTTTGCGTCAAGATGGGGGCGCTTTCTCAAATTGGTTATAAAGAACACGAAAGTTGGCTTTCCGTAAACCAGCTGGCAGATCACACGGAGAGACAGTTTTAGACCTCAATCTTAATTCCACCGTCTTTGTAAAAAAGTATGTCTGTATAAATCTTAGCATAAAATCGCTTGTCGGTTACTTGTATCTTCCTATACGCCTACATGCTTCTTTCAAGCTTTAAGAATAAACCAAACTTTCAAAGTGAAGGCGTCAAGTATTATATTCTACCACAACACACTGTTAGGTTAGTTGCCATCCTCTAAGAGAACATAGTAAAGTCACTTATCTGAAAGGTCCCTAAAACTGCTATAGAAACCCTAGTATGGAATTAATACAAAACTCCATACCCCCACACTTTTTTATACATTGTCCGCTTGCTTAAAGTCCCTTGCGATCTTGATATCGTGGCATTCGATGTAAGAGGTTGTTACGGTACCTTAGAGCTAACAGAGATCTCTCAAGGTATATCTCATATGAAAAAGGCTATGAAGGACGTTTCTTTCCCAAATATATTTCATCGATCGATCGCAATAACATCAAACTTTCGTCACATACAAGCTATCTCTTAGCACATTAGAATGCGGACAGTTAATGTCAAGAGATATCAAGTGATGTCACTTTGAAAACTTTAGTTTGAAGCCAAATTTCTGTTGACAGTTAGCAGCACGATGAAATGAGAATACTTGCAACCTCTTGCTTTGCCCTTTTATCAACGGATAATGATAATACCAACGAGTACTTTATGGATGGTATTAAATGTAGAATTGGAGAACGCGAGAAAGGTCTGATAGCTTGCCAACGATTTGCAATAGAAAATGATTTAAGCAGGTCCATCACTCAGTCGAAACAGAAAATACGCTCTAACCCCTACAGAAATATATACCTTAAACACCCTTTAGGTTCATTCAGTAAAATATAGAAAATTTATAGAGAGGGGGCACGGATCTCTAATGCCCCCTCCGTGCCGTAGCCGCTGCAAGGAAAATTTTAAAGTATACTTTCTGTTGAAGATTGTTCTTCATGTGTATGAAAGAAGGTATTGATGTTCGTTAAAAGCCATGATTAGTTCGCGACTTCATGTTTACGTGACAGCTAATTAATAAGCCAGTTCAGAGTTATTACTGCGCATGTCAGGTCATAGGTCATAGGGGTATAGTAGAGTAAACATTGTACGCAGTAGCAACCCTTTGGTATGTCATGAAGCCTTGAAGCAAATTGACTTGACTTCAGCAAAAAATATTGCCGAGGCGATAAAATATGGGACACAGGGGCTTACCGGGAATGAAAATCAAAGTTACACTTTAAAGTTTTTACAGAAAATCTTGATTTGATGTTCAACTCATTTTACCACACATAATTTTTAAAGTTTACGTCATAACAATTTTCTTGAGTAGGGCTACAATTAGACCTCGTTTTGCAGAACTGGGACAGTAACGATTGAGTCACCTTTCAAGCATAGTAATTTAGTGTTGTCATTAATTTAACAGTTAAGAAGGGACTTTGAAAACATTGCATCTTCTTGCCCGAAAAACTCGTTCATGCAGTTTATTTAAAGACTTCTACCAAGTTTTAAAATCTCTGGTTGATAAGGCCACTGGGTGAGTGCTTCACTAAGACACTTACTTGCCCTGCTGTAAAATAAAATGAAACCTTGCTAATAGTAGGCCTATCTGCAATATTTGTCGAGGTAAAGAAAATATGAAGTCACAAAATACTCTACTCTACTCTACTCACTACGAAGAGAAAGTTAATATTTTAAAAGACAAGTACAGCTATTTTGGTACACTGGGAAAATGTGATCAATTAATGGATCGAGTGCTCTATGTTCCTTTATTATTATAATGTTGAAAGCCTGTCAGATAGTATAGAAATACGATGGCTGCCATAGTTACAGTCAACCCATTTTCGACCCAGTTACGATTTATTTGACCTTATTTTCCTATTTGTTTTATATTTGATGAAGGCCTTCGCGAGAATGGGTGTTATTTACAGAAAATATTCTGACTCACTGAAATGTCAGTGTGTGAAGACGTAAACTTTCTTTTAGACCAATGTTTCACTTTCTCAGTTGTTACTTCAGGAACACTACAGATATTTAATCGATTTTCTCGTTCGAAAATGTTCTGAACCAGAGCGTTTGAAATCTGTACTTAGCCACATCTTGGACTACTCTAAAGTACCATTACTAAGCACCGCACATTATACATGGAACTGTTCTGATTACAACAATTTCTGAAAAACAGAGAAACATCTCCAAACATCTGTAGGGGCCTCGCATTAATATGGGATCTTTCAATCTAATTTGTAGAGTGATGTGGAAAGTTGAAAGTACTTTTTGCTGTTATACATTTTCAATTTTTCTACCGAGCTCTTCTCGCGCTGCCATTATCGGTATAAATAGTGATTGTTAACACACTTACGACGAAAAAGCATTCTGAAACACGCTTGTTAGTCCTTCACCACTTTTGCTGTACCTATCAGGAAGGCCTAATTTATCACCTTCCTGGCTTCCTGCACCTGTACCCTCCTTCAGTGCCTATTGATGGAAGCTGTTTGTCTGGATTTTCGTTCAGAATTAGTAAAAGTACGATATATGATCAGTTCGAAAATCTGTCAAAGATAGCACCATTTTGCGTCTAAGTCATCCTAAATGAACAAAACTTTCTCAAACGGGGGCGGCCCCACCTCCACCAGTACATCACCTGCATACGGTGACAAAGAAAGGGTTCGCTCCGGGTTCAGACTACGCCCGATGCAAATATGCACAATTTACACCGGCTTTCTGGGTGTTCCCGGTTGAGCTTAAAGCATCATCTTCTGTAGTGCACCCGATCACCAACCTCTGGCGGCGCCACTTATAGTCCAAGACAAAAATATTACAAGCATAGATTTCAAACTCCCATACCTGCATTGTTAAGGAAATTGACTCCTCATGGAGACGCAAATATCGGTAATCGGTAATCCCTGTGTCTCATATTTTATCGCTTCGGCAATATTTTTTGCTGAAGTCAATTTGCTTCAAGGCTTCATAACATACCGAAGCGTTGCTACTGCGTACAATGTTTACTCTACTATACCCCGATGACCTATGACCTGACATGCGCAGTTATAACTCTGAACTGGCTTATAGAAACTGACCAATGAATATAGGCGTATAAGTCTATGAGCTCTAACCAGTCATTGTGCGTTCCTGTTCAAGTGTACTTATGTGTAATGCCTTCAGGAAGAAGTAACTTCTTGTAAGTGGAATTTAGTATTGAGGAGTGATACAATGTTTGGAAATAATAAGTATTAAATTAATACTTTTGTAAGACATTCATTTCTTTGTACGTTGTCAAAACGACTCAACAGTGATCAGCTCCTCCGCCCCGATATTTTGGGCTCCCTGGGGAGTCAACGTGCCAGTTTAAGTTTGGAATCAACTCTTATAAAATCTTTGGTGCCAAGAAAGTTTCTGTTGACTCCACGCACGTATTTTTGCGTGAAAAATTGCTAAAATAGTAGGCAGTAAAGTAGCTAAAAGGGGGCTTCAAGAGGTTTGTTGACAAGGTATTCTTCTGCTAGACAACATACTCTCTTCTTTTGCCTAACCAAAAATCAGAATTTGCTAAAATATGGACATTTTCCAGCCATATATGACCCCTCCCCCAGGACGGCACCTTTATGAAGTGAAAAAGAAAGGATCCCCACTGTTGTATACAAACGTAGGGCGCATAATGAAAAGTGAAATTTACGGGCCGATACTCAGTAGAAAAAAACATAGCCTACAGCCAGTGGGGAAAAAATGAAATTCACTATATATATTATGGACATTTTCCAGCCATATATAATCAGCTCAACAAATATTCCAAACATAGCACCATTTTGCATCTACGCAATCTTAAAATTAGCAAAAATTTCTCAAAGGGGAGGTGGACACCCTCCCCTTTGACCCCTCCCTAGGACGGCACCTTTACGTAGTGACAAAAGAAGGATCCCCACTGCTGCATACAAACTCAGGGGGCATAAAAAAGTGCAATTTACGCGCCGCCACTCAGTTGGAAAAACATCTAGCCTTTCGGGATTTGGGACCTTCACTGCCCCCAAACATATGACCTTAGCTACGGTCCTGTCTACATGTCGCTACGTATTGTAATAACTGTTGTCGCCCTGTCGCAGGAAATGAGTATTCTTACCTACCATTAAGGAAAAAGTTCTTGCCTGTCATTGATGAAGAAAGCTCTTGCCAACTAATTCGATAATAGCCTTTAAACTGACAAATTGCAATTCACGTGCTCTGTAATTTCTTTTAGAAAACCGAATTTTTAGGTATTAATAAATCAAAGATCTACCATACAGAAACGTTTGCCTTCAGCATCTAAAGGGTGGCGCTCTTCTCCGATACATTCAAAGATATTATAAGCTTATAATATCTTTGGAAACATTAAAGGTTCATCGGAAAATGGCCATAATGCATAGGCAATCAAAACATATGCAATGCCAAACATGACCTGATTTCAGGGAGGTTGATTACTGCTTATATTTGTCACGTACGTTGGAAGAAGTGGGTCATACTTTCATATAATACATTTTGGATAATTTTATTGTGCAGTTTTAGTTAACTGGACCAGTTTACCTCTTGTTAATCTTACCCTTTGTATAAAATTAACTGTCTGTAATCTACTTGAATGCCTAATCGCCAAGTTTGGCGTAACTTCAAATGTACGTTCATTGGTGAAAACATGAGGTATTGGTCTCGTTAAAACTACTAAAAACCTCTTTCCCCTTCTCTATTACACCAATTGCCTCAAGGCTGGACGTTGCCATTGTCCAGATCATGACATGTGGTATAGCTTGTTGGAAAGAGATAATTAATTGGCTCGACGATGGAGATAGCCTCGGGCGTTAGAAAGAGACATATAATCCTACCCCACGAAAGTCCAATTTTTGGGGGTCGGAAATGTAACATTTTTAACGGGTTCAAACGGTATGTTTTGCTGTTTAACAATAGACAGAGATACTCCAAGCAACAATTATTTTTTTGGTCAGTCTAATCACCTAAAAACATTTACGTTGCAGACTTCGCGACTGGGTTGGATAGTCTCAGCATTTTTTTCACCCCTTTGCTATTACAAATGTAACCTTAACACATTTTGAAAATTTCAAAATTTTGACTTTTAACTAAGAGTGGGAAAAAGAATACCAAGAACTCCCCGTCTTGTGCGCACCACTGAACCGCTCTCAATCATATTCAAGGGTGTTTTACTCCAATATTAGATTTGGCAGTATACTCAATAATTAGGAAAATGTAGCATTTCCTGTAAAATCGGATCAGGAATCTAATTGCGTTATGCATTGTAACTTGACTTTGAAGAATAAGATATCAATAGGCTTATTATCTTCCAGAGATTTACTAGAAAACGTGTTGAATACTCTAAGAGTAGTAGAGTGCCACTTCTTGGATGGTTTGTACTGAATGAAAACGTCAGGACAGCCTACTACACCACAGAAATTTGACACCTTAGTTCATCCAAAGGCAGTCGATTAAACACATATTTTCATCGGTTTACTCAAAGACAAAATGCTACACCGCGCTCAAAATATTTAATGCGAGCCCATATACATTTATTAAAGAAAAGATAAGCGATTGACGACGTGAGTAATTGACCAATATGAACGCGATACTTCCTTCTTAAGGTAGGATCTAGCAGTTCCATAGCAAGCCTTAACTTTCTGTTGCTGAAGTGTAACTTTCAGAAAGAGGACTAAATGCATAAACAAGGTTCATCACAATCATTGTGCTGCCGAATTGCCCGACGTCTTGAATTTAAGGTGGTAAAAACCACAGTGTAATAACCTAGTACTCTGCAGTAAATAAATCCCTGCTATTCAGACTCTAATCAATGATGATAACATACGTGTTCGTGTGGGTTGGTAATATTATAATCCATGCCTGTGCTGTTCATTTAATGAATTGGGAAGTTCCCAAATATGATGGCGCCATTAAATATTAAAGTTTCTTTTAATTAAAAAATTGAAGTGGCGCTCTGTTCATTTTATGCGTTTCAAACATTTAACGTCTCAGTGAGTGTACCAATAAACTTTGTTTTGATACAGGTATGCATTGTTGATTGGATGCCAGTTTGTGGTTTTTTGTTTCTTACAAAACACTTGTAATTAAGGTAATCTTATTTCTAGTACGATCTGCGTAACGTACCCTGACACCCTCGTATATAGCACATGAATAGAATTTGTTGAAACATGGACGGTACAAAAGTAGATAAGCGATTCAGTCTGTCCGACTTAAGCTTAAAGATGATTGCCCGTCGACGTTTAAAACAGATATAGTATAATTACCAATGTTTTGCAGCAGATTAACACACCCGTGGGTCAGTGGCGTAGCCAGGATTTTTGAGCAGGGGAGCACTGGGAGGGTCACGAACCTTTCTTAGGGGGCACAAACTCTGAATTATCTCCCTCTCTATAGGGCTTTTATACAGAACTGTGCACTCCCAAATTTTCCACGGGGGCACCTAGGGCACCTGGGGTGGCAAGTGCCCCCTCATGCCCCCCGTAGCTACGAATCAAGCATCCGGGAAAAAATTCAGAGGGATGTATAATAGTTGATTCCAGTTGGCAAAAGTAACTTGATTCAGCTGAAATCAACTGGTTTAAACTGGTTTCAACAGCTGTTGGCTGAAATTCGGTGTAGAAACTTACTGAGTGGGTCTCTCCATCATGTCAGCTGGATAGAAGTATGCTCAAATGGGTTATGCCATGAGATTTTGTCCTAACTTCATATAACAGCAACTGGACTAAACTGATTTGAGTAGGTTTTCATAGGCTTTATCTGAGTGGATTTAGTTTCACACAGTTTAACACGGTGTAACTGGAATTTGAGCTGGGGAGAGTAAGCAGAGCCCTTTCTTGATCCACCTTGTGGCCGAGTTTCCATACAGTCAAGGGGACGAATGCCCCCGCTCCCACCCTCATGGACTCGAACTGGCTTCTGAAGCCCTTCCCAGTTTTGGAACGTGCTGCTACCTATTTACGCTAACTTGAGATAGAGCTTTGCTTAGATCAGATATTAAAATCATCAACCTCGTTCATGTGGATGTCCACGGGAATCACAATACGTTGGGTGATTTACGAAGAAAGGGAAACTGGTTGGGGAAAGGTGGGTTTTGCAAGAGTGATGGAACCTGAACTGGTGTCAGACGCTTTCTGTTCCCTATCCTGTTCAATATGACAGATGCATGATCATAATAACCCGGTACCATCTTTCAAAATCGCAGAGTAGTCAGGTGATACTGCATAATGATTGACTTTGTCATACAGTGCTTTTTAAGGACGATTATCTTGATTTTCGTATGCCAGGAAATTTCGTCTAACAGTAATTAATTGCTGGCAAAATATTCTTGAGAGAGGACCCAGACCTTCCGTCTAGGTCATTTCGAACAATGTATGATCGTACCAATAATCACAGTGATCAAGATGAAAATGACATAATACTTCTTAGAAATTGTCCGTGTTTATTGTCACATGTCAATCATGTGCATCTTAAGGTGTATAATTTCCATTTTTCCAGGGTAGGAACCCGCCTCACACCCGCCCTCATTCCGGGTTGCTTGCCTTTCGCTTTTGCAGGTTTAACCTTCTTCCCTCCCATGCACAAAATGAGCCCTATTTCGTCAACTGTAACTCTTAGATCCTAGCCATAAGAACTACCTGATTAAGTAGTTGAGTCAATTGTAATGTCCGCCCTGACAATACTATTAAGAGATTAAAAATAAAAGGTAAATTTTTGTAAAAATAGTTGGTTTTGAGTAACAGTTTTCCCCCACATGGGTGAATATTACAGACTAGGTTAAGGAACAATCGTTTCGACAATGTCCCGGCATTAGGTGAATACTTATTGATGAGCGTCCCTTATCACTACTCTTGCCCTCTGACCGATAATTCTTACTCCGCCACTGATTTCCAAATGAGTTACTGGTTCAAAAAGAAGGTTTTGGTAGTAAAGGGTAATGATAGTTCTTACATAGCCCGATTCCATGACTTCTGAGACATTTCTAGAACGCAAAGTACAATAATTTTCAGTTACACGCAAGTAACAGGTAGGTCGCGCAACTCTCTTTGACGCCCTCTGACTGTGAAACTTCATTTTAATTCTATAGTGTAGAGTATTTTGACTTGCTTAAAAGATGTCATTACTAGTTGGTGTACAGATGTGGAGTCAAATACTGATTGTTTAAGAACTTGACTGTTTTTATTTCTCCTTAACACACGAAAAATCCAATCATTTACTAAAATTTAATAGCTTATGGTAAATACATACATGAAAGGCTAATTAAAGAAAAGAAGGCAAAGGCATGCAAACCAAAAAGCATGGTGGTGAATCCTAGCAAAAAAATCACGTTTAAGTAAAACATGAGGGTTTAAAGCTTTACGGAGGCAGAAAATATGCAAATTTAATGTCGCTACCATGAAACTTTAACTGTTGTAAACTCACTCCGTAATCAAGTACCTAACTTTGACAAAGGAAATGTTTAGATCTGCTTTCAAGGTTACCAAACAGAGTGGATCCAAGTATAAAGTTTTTAAACACATGAAATTATTCTATAATTTATTGTTTGTATTGCACTGTAACCTGCATCTTAGCATTTAAATTTGGCCATATGCTGGATCTCTGGATACGATTAAATATTTTGGAATGAGGTTAGAACTTTCAGTTATTTAGAGTTAAGAAAAATATGCAGTCAAACCCCCCCCCCCCCATCATCAAAAGTTATTGTTTTTAGAATAACTCCATAATTAATCATCTTATCTTGGCAAATAAAATGTAAATACTTGTTTACAGTGTTAACAAATAAAGTAGATCCTTTTCTAAAGTTGCAATCCTTTAATTAATAATGCAAGTTTAAAGTATACACTTTGCTGAATAACTCAATATTGTGCTTAAACAAACGTTCTCTGTACTCATTTTAAAATGGTGAGTGTGTAACATCCATAACGCTTAACGATTAATGAACACAACCATTTTAAATATGCAAACATTGTGATGAATAAGTAAACTTATTTAAATATTTCAAACCAGCTCCATATCTTAACATTCAGGGGGTAGATGATAGACCCATTTGTGTTTTCTGATCATCATGTTTCCAGAATAATAATTGACGCTCTGGGCTCACATGCAGTACGTTTTGTTTTGTCTTGGCAGGAATTTACGGAGGGCACTTACGTAATACTCAAAATAAATGAAGAAATATTTGCGGGTCGTTTAGGTTATACTAAGTAATGATGTATTGCAAACTTTAGAGTGATAAATTTAAACACGACTTGAATACACAAACATACAATCAAGGAAAGGCAAAAATGAAATAGCCCAAGACCTGACTCTTTGGTAGTGAGATGAGCTCTGCCGCAACCAGTGGAGGCTAAAGTTAAGAACCTTTCAATGTTAGTTGCCTCTGATGACACAAATTTGATTCGTCTGTGAATCGCCCCAAACCATTACAAAAAGATATTATTAACAAAGCAAACTTACCTAGGACTAAGGTAGTCAGGATAATTACACAAACTAATGGTAGGTTTGTGGCAAGGGTTGAGAAGTTAATACTTGGAAGTGAGGGGACAAAGAGGTATTAGGAAAGGATCATTGACTAAGAGTAAGATTGGGAAGGCATTGTCCTACCTACATTACTACAAACATGAATCGCCATATAGCTTCATTATACGTGAGTTGGTAAAACCGCATTCTTATTCTGTGAACTAAAATTTAAAGAAAGCACCAAACACCATCCAGGGCATTCCAGGTGTGACTCCCACCCTAACGTTAAAGCTTTACTATTCTAATCTAGGGCCTAGTCCACCCGGTGTGAATCGGAAGACAGTAGGCTACTAATATTGTCAGAGCCTAGATGCACATCAATTTTAGGATCATATCTTAACCTTCGAGACTCCTCCGTATCGCAAAAGCCAGACATGTCCGATTGTTTGCAAATAAAATGGCAATCTCAGGTCAAGTGCCTTTGCCTTCAAAATGTAACGTTACAGATTCACAGTTTGAAAACAACGTAACGCTAGTTAGGTTAGGCCTCACGTAGCCTAGGCCTAATTGTACATGTCAAGGGTCTTTTATGGAAACAATTATTCAGATCTCCTTTACCAATGACAGGTTTAGGCCTAAAGAGATCAGGATCACTTTGGGTCTACCCTCTGTAATCTCTTCTGTGTATGATGACATCATTATCAAGATCACTACAATAAAAACTGAGATCAAATTTGGAATATCACTCATTTTCATCTGCATTGATTGCCTGCCTGAGAGCAAGGTCCTCTAGAGTTTAGAATTGCTACATAATTACTCTTATCAACAATGTACCAAAACAAGCAAACCATGTTTTGAGACACTTAAATTAGACTAGGAGCCTTCTCACGGTGATATTTCCCTGTGCTAATTTTCTCTAGAAAAGGAAGGAATACCGCCTGTATGAGCTGATTATTTGTCTAAACATGTATGCATCACTGGGTAACTGTCAATATAAGCATATTAAGTTTCATTGTAAACAGTGACAGGAACAAAAAATTGCAGTTATTAGTACCATTGAAGCTGGTTTATTTTGGACGTTTATCTATAAGTATACCAGTGGTTTACTATATCACAGCTGTGTTTACAGTCCAAACATGTTAATCGCACAGTTGCTCTCCATACACCCCATGTCTCTATAGTGGATTCAAACATGGGTCACTGACCAATCAGAGGCCATCATTCTCAAAATGTTTTTATGAATATTGGTTCAAGGTGTGACTAATTCACCATTACTTTTAAACAGTTGTGATGGTTCCTATGTATAGCATGCTATTTATTTTAGCCAGTGGAGTGCCTAAATGAAGACACTTTCCCTCGCTATTGTATTGAATACGTTTTTCCCACCAGGGAGAGGTGATCGGACGGGGACACGTCGCTGTAAAGTGAGGTCTGGGCCCCCAAGTTAACATAGTAACCTTTCTCTTACATCTTTCATGACATCTCTACAAGACTTATTCTGGATTAAAATGTGCACAAACAAAAGGGATGTGTTGTCTGATAAATTTACAGTAGAACTGGGCTTTTTCGTTACTGCCATAGCATTGCCAGTTGTCAGGGAAATAAAACTATAGCATTTTTGTACGCTTCTTGAAGAACATGAGAGTATATCATTTAGTTTTGATGTAACAAATTGATTTTAAATCTGGTCATTTCAGGAAACTTCTCCGAATTGCATTAAAAATAGGCTTCTGCCGTTTCTCATTTACATGATATCCTTTCTTTAAGAAGGGGCAAACTTTATCGGTTTATTTCAATTTAGCAGTCGTTTCGAGTTTATAGCACCTTCTAAAATTTTGCCGCGCCAACCTACTCATCAAAGCCTTGTTCAGCGTGAGCGACTGGTGAGATTGTTACCAGAAGCGAGTGATGTAACTGACTAACTCTTACCAACTTGAGGTCAGGAAATAACAGAAAGAAATTATTACTGTTAGTCAAATCAGTAGCTTATCGGTGATAATCGTCTCGGGATTTGGTAGAGTATTAGCATAAATTTAACTTTCCGTTCCCACTCCTTCCAAAGTAGTGCCTACCTGGTCCCACAAACATAGCACTGTCAAAACTGTTGTGTTCAGCAACTTCACTTGTGGTACCATGAAAAGACTGTTTACTGTTAAGACATTTCTCTAAATTTTACTTGAGACGCTCTCGTGCTGTTTATATGGCATGAGGTCGAGTGTAGAAGTATTTGTGATGTTTGTTGATGCAATATCTCTTGTTAAGGTGTTCTCTCTTTGAAAAACTAACTCCTGCAAAAGCTGATGAAGTCAGTTATCAAGCCAATTTCTATACACTGGTTTTCTTAATATCAGTCCAAAGAGAGGCTGCTTTAAAAGTTCCTCTTTATCACTTGCGATATCATAGGGTTAGGGGAAGGGCTTGCACAATATACCTCAAGGATTTGTCCGGAAGGATCCGCAGAGCACGTATACAGTACACCATATCAGCAGTAGCGGGGTCTCCCATTAAATGATATTAATTTTAACTGTTCACTTGGTCAAAAGTTATGAATTTGAATTCATATGAATAATTATTTCAATTTCTTTCAAATGCAACCCCCCTTTTAATATCTTTCATCAGCTACTAATACACGTCTTAAAAGTAATGAAAATTATTTTCTGTTCTGTTCAGTTTGACCGTAAGAGTTGGATTAGCAGGTCAACACCTTTTGCATTGTAGAGTAGCAATGGTACTTAGGATTTTTGTATTCCAAGAGGTATCTTTGTGTGAATTTGACATTGGTTTACTCCTTGATATGTAAAGGAGGTGAACAATTTTTGGAGAATCTTTAGCTCACACAATGTCTATAGCCGCGTGTGGAGCAAGGCCCACAAGAGGAAACGAACGAAAACCAGTGGAGAGCTGTGACCGGGGTATCTCAAATTTATTGGCTAACATCGCAGTCGCACTTCTCCTTAACTCCAACTTCTAACTCCAACTCCTAACTCCGTAATAACTGACAAAGGACAAAATATATACAAACAGTTATTGAAAATACGAAACAATATATACCAATTCACAAATTCCACTAGGACGAATTGCACTTGACAATAACACATTGCACACAATTAACTCATTTGCAGACGATAACATTACATCCGTTCCAAACTACTTCAGGCTACATTACCAATGTCTGCCTACATGTAATTACACAAAACACACCAAACGCTCAAGGAAATGTAAGCAATATAAGCAATACAGTTGTTTAATAAATCAAACTGCATTCTTAACAAGAAGTCCACCCAACACCCTTGTACCTGTCACTACTGTACCTTACAAGGCAACGCAATACACATACGCAAAACTTACAAGGCAAGAAATAGAATGACCCTATAAAATGTGAAATAAATTTACACTGTACCTATTTGGGTTTACAGGTAATTACTCGCAAGTTTTGTGGGTCCATGTAGTAATTCCGAATAGTCGATTTCGCAGAGAATGATGAACGCAAAGTATTAAATTGGCATCGTACAATGTGCAGAGGTGCACTCCCAGCTACATACGTAACAACAGGTTTAGTGAGGAAGTGCGAGCCACATGCACCGCAAACGCATTTATAGTGAGCATGGTCTAGTTGACTTCAATAAGCAAAATTTGCATACTGGACGCATTGCCCATTCAACCCTACAGGTGCTCATCTACATAAAATGCAGAACATCCATTCTGCTCTTAAAGAGGGACTAAATACTTTGTAACCTCAACACACACAAACCCCTTTCATTTCACTACCATTTCATTGATTGGGCTGCTCTAAAGGAATTGCAACAAATACAATTTTATGTGGAAAGTATCGGTTCTTCCAATACAAACATAGATGCTAAGTTAAGAAAAATAGTTCTTCATGTGCTAGTTTCAGTCCATTTTCATTTGGTGCTTTAGTTATGCTGAACAATTTCAAAAAACGTGCTTGATAACCTGTTAGCTGCAAAAGAGCTATATACATGGATGGGTGACGGGGTATCCTTTGTTCGACGCCCCAACCATACGTTGTCGTATTACATTACCACAAGCATTTACGAAGCCTACTTCACGCAGTACATCACAAACACAGTTAATGTTCACATTGTCTAAAGGGTGAGTGAGAAGGAGTCCATTTTCTGTCTCTCTCGCATCAGTCGGTAACAGAAGTAAGATTCCTGCATCGGAGAGTATCTTTTTTCCTTTAAATATACTACACAGGCAGGGATCTGTGAATTAATATAAGTAAAAATAGACTAATGCATAAAATAAAAATACAAACAAGAAACTAACAACGACTGGATTTTAAATACGATTGATTTCTTCAATAGAATAGTTGATATGCACAAATTGAATCATAAATATCAAGGACCAATCAGTACTACAAATTAAAAGTACTTTATTACCCGCCAAAATCTGATAACTATGAGGGCATGTTTTATGATTATTTTTCAAAACGCCTTGATACAGATATCTCTTAAAAAGTAGGATACAAAACATGAACTATTTGAGAAGCTCACTACAGGCCCTACACACTCTTTTATCTCATCAGTGATAGAAGAATGTGTCTAGGGATTCATGAAGAGCTTGCCTAACTGAAATGCTTATTTTCCTTTTCCGGTACCCAACATGCCTCTGGTGGACAGTTATCACCTCTGGCACGACACACAAATCAACCGAGCTGAATGCAAACAACGTGTGCTAAACTCCAGCACAACAGGCGGTTATGATAATTACTATTTCTGAAATTAAATTGTCTATTATGATCAAGATACAAGGAAGTATGACAATATTACAATAACATTGGGATGTTTTCTATGTGCTTAGAATCCGAAGAGATAGTACTATTCGTGTGTGATAAAACAGGGCCTTGTGCTATGGATTCTATTATCTAAACCACCTCGGTGAAATAACTATTTGCTGGGGTCAGATATAAAACTCTGTTGACTTTGGCAATGCAACAAGTGTTGCTGAACTGCATTTAGGATGCAAAATATAACGTAGACATTCATGATTTATTACGTTTTGACTTATAATTGTTGACTTGGTGGCTGTGAAATCAGAGTTATTATACCTAACAAAGCATTAAGGTATCTGCATCAAGAAATAATACTGTTTCAATTTAGTTTTATAACAGTTGGTGCTTTATCTCAAATGACAAGGAGCTCAAACATAGCAATGCAACTTATTTACTAACTGATGGTTGGTCGGGGCATAATTGTGAAAAAGACAAGATGGGGAAAGAGGTCTAACGCTGAACACTTCCTTCCTCTGGTAGAACGCGGGACTTCTTTAAAACTATAGTCTTTTCTTCTCTGCAAAGAAAGACAATTGAAAAGAATTACACATGGTAATATTAAGAAAAGTAATGGTTTAGTATACTTTTTTCTCGCTGAAATCAAACTTTCGTATCTTTGTCTACAATGCACGATTTCAGTTTCAAATACATTTTTGAAGCTTTTTATTGGTCTTCTGAGCTTCCAACATCAAGTAATATTCTAGTGTTTGCATTATTAATAATTGCGTTACGTTTATTATCGTACCCTAACAAAGATAATTCAACATTAAGTGTGCTTTTTAGAATAGCGGCTTTGTGATAGCACTAGCAATCGGAGAATTTATAATCAGTTCTTCGGAATTCTAGTTTTCTTCTCTGTTTCATCTGCAGACTTACTTCTTAGAACTGAACTTACATTCGAGGATCTCTACTAATCGTTGCAAAGGTGTCCAGCTAATCAACATTTAAACTTATCTAGATGCACTTTCATACTTTTCTAATTTCGTATAGAATGTTAAGCAATCAGGTAAACAGAACATTTGCTGTGTAAGTTGAAGTTTACAGAAAAGCTTACAGTATCAAAAGAAATCCATACATACTAATTTCAGCTGTCTAAAACCTCTTATGAAAAGAGAAAGCACAAGGAAGATTATCGTGTATTAATTACCTATTGATGAGGAAGACCACAGTCTTCATAAGTTTCATGTGCCAAATGTTAATGAAAACCCTGAACAGCTTTCTGTCAAAATGAATGCAAAATACACCATATAGTTCTATGATCACAGTAAAGAGGAACCGACATTAATATGCAGATTTAAATTGTAATAACATTATTAGCTGCTCCTACCCAAAGTGGTACTTGGTTTTCCCATGTGCAACAATCAATTAATACTCCTAAGCCATTGTATTAATAAAGAAAAGAGGTGTATGTCCACCGAAAATGCTTTAATGCACATATTTTTATGTCTAAATTAAACTAGTCGTTTAACCAGAGGAGGAGATGGGAAATGTTGCCCCTAAAACTGTGAAATACTGTTCTGATGGATTGTTTGAAAATTTGATTACCACGTTGTTAAACATGGAAAAAACGCGACACATACTGTAAAGCTAACTGTACTCAAAAACATTTACAGATACCCAAGAGCCATGTTAACCTAATGAGGTCTTCGTGAAAGGCTATTATGAAATATAAATTTAAAGGTAAAAAATAAATAAAATTTGACAGTTCGAGGTAAACACACATGTCATTTTGTGTTGGTTATTTGAAGGCTTTTTATTCCAATCTTACCCTTGAAACCCACTTTTGTGCTTCCAATTCTGTAAAAGATTTCTCGATTTTGTTGCGCTATCCAGTTTTGCTGAATTTCTATCCAAATTCCTATCCAACCTTATCCTGTATAACAATTCTGTGCAACATTAGAACGAAATGGTTCCTTGTATCACACAGTATATAGACTAATCTATGTTGACGTGACTAATGACAGTGGAAATGAAAAATACCCTAACGTACTGACTTCTAAGGCTATGTACACATTCGTTACGTTAATGATATGACATGTATCGTTACTTCAATTACCGTCCAGAGATAAAATTTGAATTCATATCATTTACCTTTTTCCCACTAAGTGGTCCTCACAGACACATTCTGGCGCTAAGATTTTAAATACAGGACACAGAATATTGCGTTTCGACCTTTGCAGGGCAATGATTATAACTAGAGGTGTGTTTCCTTAACGTGGGAATGTATGTTTTTTAAATCGGTCTCCAAATTGCCTACACAGTACAGCGTTTACAATGTCGCTCTGCTGCAAAACTAAGGTGCAGTCTGTACGTGTAGTTCGTGGGTTCTAAGCATCAGTCTGATATAGGTCAAAGGTTGCGCCGTTTCAGTGGTGGGTAGCAGATGATAGTTGGTACTTCCTTTCACTCTGTATGCAATATTAACAATGTTTCCTTTTCATTGTTTTAGTACTAGTTCTAAATACCCTTTTCTCAATAGCTACTGAGTACCCTTCGAAACTACTTTCATTAGAACCCCCCCCCCCCTTCAAACACGATGGCATATCACTTTCTTACCCTAACTACGATCTGGAATCTCTGGATACCAAACATATTTTCATTAACTTAAAAACTTTAAATAGGTATATCACATCAAATTAAATTTGCACTCAGCACTGTCTTAAAATTTTCTCCTTGCAAATTCCTGTTCAACACTCAGTACTCTCCAAATCCCCATATTATTCATTTATACCCAAATGCCTTTATGTTGCATATATTGCAAAAATTACTACTACTGATTTTGAGACCTTTCAGTTACCTATTTGATGCAGATTGATGCATGATTAGGAAGTGGAAGGGAAACATGCGTCCAATAAGCCTTTTGTTGAGCAACAAGCAGACTGCGAAGGTCATAAGTACCATCCTTCCACCAGTGTCACCATCGAAGGCATTACTGTTGCCCTGTATAGTCCTGGTGGGTGCTACCCAGGCCTTGCTGAGTCTTGTAAAGGTCCAAAGGTCCCTGTTTGTATCTTTCAGTGACCAATAAGGGACTGCTGAAGCCCTGTGGTGTAATTCCAAATCCTGGCAAGACTACCCCATTGTTGGGGGCCCCGAGTGCATCCTAATGGGCCTGTCTATACACTGCAACTTTCTTGTGACAAGGCATTTCCCTTGCCCTCTATAGAATGCTCTAAACTTAAATTTACCTCTGGGTCCGTGGCAGGTACAATTTTACAGGCACTATCCATACTCCGTTCGTGACGTACGGAGACTGTGGTCATATCTGGGATATGCTTGAGTCTTCGTACGGCTCTTTGGCACACGGCTGTGATAGTTAGTTAGTTAGATGAGGTTTAACGTCCCAGTTTCCAACCAATTGGTCCAAGTCGAGACGACCACGGCTTTTTTTCCAGTTGTGGCTCACTGGCTTGTTTTTCCTACTCCATTACTTATGCTGAGCACCAAGCACAAAGGCAGTAGGTTCCATTTTTAAAGTCTTTGGTATGACCCGGCCAGGATTTGAACCCTAGACCTTCCGGCTGCAAGTCGGATGCTCTAACCACTTGGCCTCTGCAGTCGGCTGTGATAATCGTTCTATACATTACTAGCCAGGACTTACTGAGGTCTGTGATGGGTCCAACCTAAGTTATCCTTATTTTGTATGTCTTTACCTTGTCAAAATTTTCCTGAGCTAATGATATTCCTAGACCTTAAATGTGTATTTTTCATATCACTTTGAAGTTCCCTCCCTTCGCATTGCTCCCTTCTTTATAGATCTTCATGAGAATTGATCGTCCCTTCGTGGCACTGCTCTGAACATTCTCACTTCTCTGATATTATAATGGCCTGGGCCTATGAAGTTTTGAGCAGGCACTGGGTATCGTGCTTACACTCTTTTCAAACCTCAAAAATCTGTCACTTTTTCCGGCCTACATAGGTATATCTCTAGCCACAGAATCTTTCATGAATCCCAAACTAATTTGCCTTGGGATGTGAAATTAGTCGAGTGCCATCTGCATGTCACACTCCGCCTCGCCTGATAAATTTAACTTCTTTGGACCTTCCTTTAGAATGTTACCATTTCCCTAATTCAGGACTACATTCTGTCGTAGTTTGCAGTTATAATTCCTTTGCATCTATATATTTAAGTGTTTTTTAGGGACTTGGCCACTAAAAGAGGCAGCTAATGAAGCTGCGCCCAGGCAGCTCCACTTCATGCTATCGTCCAGAATTCAAACGAATCTTGTGATATTCTTGTGTCTCACAAATAGAACATGTTAAGGGACCAGTCCTTCACTCTTGCTTTGTTTTGGATCTGTTCTCAAGTAGTTCAGACCTAACATGACTGATCTGAACATAACAGATAAATACTGTATAGCCATTATGCCATTAATAGACCACTTCTCAGGGGGAAACATTTACCAAATATCAAGATACTGTGGAGTTGATAACTTGTGAATCTCGATTGCCAGCCATGCTGATTAAAATTATGTAACTGACTTTTCAAAAGCTGACTTTTATTTGACATTGATCCTTGAAAAGTAAAGTCACTAAAAACTTGGCGTCGTAAAACTGTTTCAGTACATGTAGCAACGACGATTATGGCCAAAGGAACAAATTTATTCCTTCACTACGCACAATTACATTAAAGCATCCTTTGTGAAAATATACGCACATATAAATTCTTAGTCTTTCGGCTCTGTAGACCCGAATACTTTCGTGTGTAGCATAGTCATTTAACGTATCAGCGTTAATATTTTTGCAAAATTATTAATTTAGAGTATGATTTGTTGTTCTAGATTTATTAGATTTAAACTTTTAACCATTCCATCTTCCCTTACCTCCAAAGTCTGAGACCCCATTCATATATGAAGCATTTCTTTATTGGTATTTAAAACCCGTTAGTTTATTGCTTATATAAAGGAAAAAATTCAATCTGGACACAAGGCCATCACAAATGTACAGTCTGACAATAATTCGTGATATTCAGTAAATCCACCAGCCCATGGATTAGTTGTTAACAATGGAAATTTTGTTTGCCTATTCATATTGATTTGTATGTACTTGTGAGAGGGACACAACGTTCAACGGTAAAGGTAAGCAATGTGCAATGCAATTTTTGTTTACCGAAGTGGGCATAGGATTTCTAATTGTCTTGTTGTTGTCTTTTTTTTCAATATCACGTTTTGCTGCAAATGTGACAAAAAGTACGCTTACGTAATAAATGAAGAAATTACCAAACTGCACTAGGGTTAATTGTTTCAGTATATGCAAAGAGTTCTTCATGTGGATAATAAAGCCCTGGTTTTGTGCATAATACTAAAGAACGTTTTGACACGGTGTACACCAGAATGTACTTGGATGGTCATCCTCTCATTAAAGTGTGCTAGAGAATATGGATCTAATGATCAATACGAAAACAGCACATTTTATGAAGTTGTTCTTAAATATTTGGGCTGTATTTTTTATTGTAGTCTATTCAATATTTTCTTTACCCTTGGAAATATGCGTTTTTCTTAATTGCAAGGTTGCGGTCTGATCTATCTACTATTTACGTATTAATTAAGATAAAGAAATATTGTTGATATCTGCATTTCCTTGTGAAGGTTGCAAAAAAGAATTAAGTTACTGTGTATATGGCGTTGCCCTGTTTGTATTGTATGATTTGTTCCTCCTAGAATTTACTTTCTATCTCTGGCATTTGTCTTTTCATTCCTTAATCCAATTTATAAGTATACGTCCTGTTGATATGTCTTCCAAACCTCTGTCTTATAATTCAAGGTATGGTCCAACAAGGAATTGCAAAGATTCGACACGACGTGCCATCAAAGTTGGTAAAATGTCATTTAATAATGACAATTATTTCAGATTATTTCAAATATAGTTCTCTCAGATTTCTCTTGTTCCTTGTGCGTACTAAATCATATTGTGCATAAACGTGTTCTTGACTATTTTCATTTGTTTCTGCCCTTGCCTAGACTATACATTTCCGATTGTTGGTTGGCATGGCTTTTCCATTTCATTTAAATTCTCACTACTTTCCTATTTACAGCTCATTTGTTTATTTTTTAATGTCTTTTGTCCATTATGTCTAAAGTTTTTGAACACTTTAAATAGTGCATTGCTCATATTCTTACATACCGATTGAAATCAAGTGGTACACACATCAAATATTGGTGCTTTATCAAGCTCGAAGGCACCGTCTTTATAATAGTATCCTATCAACCCCTTCCATGCCTTTCCTATCTGAACAATGTGGGTTTAATAAACTAACAACCTTTGTGTCATGTGAAGCAATACACGTAATGTTCTTATGCATCAGCATTTAGCAAAACTGGTATACAGAAACACCTGTTAATAAATATGTACAGCAAAAAGCTAATACTATAGATTTAAATCCCATTGAATCCAAGCAATCTTTCACAGCCTGAAAGAAATATTTTCCTTACAAGAAACTACCCGTTTAAAAGAAACTGTCGCTGGTTCTATTGAATGATTCAAATGTAGAACAGCGTAGCAATGGCGACAAAAAGAAATACCATCTTAGAATATATCATTTTAGTCATGCAACATGCAACATGTATACGTCAAACACTAAGACGAATAAGCGTCAAAGCAAGTAGCAATGTGTTGGTGCTATTTTATGAATAATCCTTCCATTAAATTGCTTACCATAATTAGAAAAAAACACATTTAACACCCAGGCGTGATTCAATCACCCAAAAAGTCAAGTCTGATCGATTCATGTCCTTGGTAAAGCGGGTGTTGTACAGCTTCAATGCATTGTATACTGATACATCCTGTGCGAACTAACCTGGAGAGAGAGAGAGTGGTGGACAAATCGTTAAGGCGTCGGACTTGTGATCCAAAGGTTCCTGGTTCGATCCCTGCCTATGATATTTGATTAGACTACATGGTTTTTCTCAAATGCTTCTTTCCACGTATGGTTTAATGGGAATATTAGAGGTAACATGTTAATTCGGGAAGCATATAACTGCGTTTGTCAGGAATTATCCCAGGAAATTTCTTAAAGCAAAGATTATTTGTAATGCTGTATTTTTTTAATAACAATTTACCGCACATCGGCTTAATTTAAATTCCGTTTTGCTTATCACTTAGTTCTCTAACAACAGTTGTTGCAGGACACATCATTTTTGTATTAAATCAATAATTAATGATCCTTTAAATTATTAAAAAATGTATGCCAAATGTATTTTTCTAGCAAGCACATAGCCCAAAAAAGTACAGTACTGAACAGGTAGAGACATCTTCCGGGGGTAAAAATGTATCTTCCCTGGGGTGGGGGTGGGGGAGGGACATAATCAAAATGTATTAAGGCAAAGATATGTTTTAATTTGTTAAGGAACGAACATTTTTGTAGGATGGAGCCTCCAAAACTACTTAGTTTCCTTGGCTATGGAGCTGGTTTCATGTGTTAAATATGACAGAGAGGGGCACAAAAGAAAAAAGGTCCTAATAAGACATTTTTCCTTAGGTTGACGACATTTGCTGCACACTCAACTGTTTAAAGGCAGACCCTCTTCGCCCCAAACTACATTTTCACTTGGGGGAAAGCAAAACTTTCTATAGGTGATTGCTCTTTGATTGACATCAAGTTCAAAAGATGCAGAGTAGCTCACATTACACAGCATGCACAAAGGGTGCTCTGATTACATGTCATGGCCATCTATGTTTACCAGGGTATGCCCTTAAGCAATAAACTAACTTTGTGTCTCCACAAGGAGGAATACAGACAGTTATGGGATGGGCTAAAGTTGACTTAGTTGGGAGAATTGGAATTGTCTGGGATGAGAAGATTTGCCCTTTAAACTGAAAAGAGAGACTTTAGAGTGTCAATAGTACAATTTAGCTCAAGTTGTTATTCCCATTTGAATTCTTCACTCCTTGTTGTAACTTTTGTAACTGTTTGCAAACAAGTTTAGACTTCATTTAAAAAAGAGCCGACGATTACTGAAAAATTGTACGATTATTAGCACGAGTACCCAAGAGCGTAATTGTGATATATGACACTCGGGGCTGATCCTTCCTGTGTTACACCATTCAAAGGAAATCGTGAGATAGAAGAACTTTTAGAAAATGTAGTTTATGTTAGAGGGCTAAGATGCAAAATGGTGGTGCCTTGCCAAATATCTGAACTCAACATTATGTAGCGAACCTTACTTTTTGAAAGCTGGGAAGGGTATTAAACCCCTTCCTTTGAAAAAGTTTATTCCATGTAAGATTGCTAAGATGGACAATTTCGCCGTCTTTAACAAAGTTTTGAACTGTTTCTGTATTTAAAAATCCAATTAATTAGTGAAATGTGCTTTTGCAGGGAGTGTCGTCTAAATGGAGGTTTGATTTCTTTAATGTAAGCTTACTTAGATGACAAATGGTACTATCTTTGGTCAGACATTTAGCAAGTTACATGTTTTTGAAGCACCACAATCTAGTAAATAGGTTTTCTTACATGAGGCTTGACAACCGTTAAGACCGAAACCCAGGTCAGACCACCTCATCCCTCCCTTTTTGGTACGTCACGGTGATGTCGATCCTAGAAAAGCTCTCTCTGTTTGGCAGGCAAGAAGCATAATTTGATAGTTTTTGATAACTCGTTTCAAGAACCCTTGACAGAGAAAGGGAGAGGGTTCTTAAAACCTATAGTTTGCTATCATAAAGAGTAATCTGCAATTTCAACAATATGGACTCAAGAGTGTATTTACACCCTTTATTACCTTAAGCTTATTGCAATGTCGTATGTAATTATACCGAAGTAAAAAGTTTCTCTTTTAATTTTACTAGGTCTGGAATGTCACTCCTACTGCAAAATTCACCAAGAATGCGCAAGAGGTCACTGAATAAGGCCGTTATGCCTGATGGAGAAGAGAGGTGAGAAAGAGAGCTTACTGGCTGTTTATGCAAAAATCCCTGCGTTACTATTGACTCCTCAAGAGACTATGTCCACGAAAGGTAACTAAGGTATTGACAGTTTTCGAAAGAATATTAAAAGTTCATCATTTGTGCACTTATGTCCTTGGGTAAACCAATAGGTCAAATATATAGGAAGGAATATTTTACAAGCTGTAGAGGAAAATTGTTTTCAAAGATGGAAGTAATATCAGACTTGAGGCCTAAGGAAAACTCATACTTCATGACACTGTTTAAGCAGAGCGCACAGTGACGTACCTAGGGCAGTTGACAACATGGTCGGATCCTTCTTTTGCCATCCTGTGTAAGGATGTCGTTCAAAGGGAAAGATTAAGGGGAGAGGATACTCTTTCAAAAAGGTAATTGTTTGCGGGTTGGCCAGAAGAAGGTCATTTTTATAAGTGCTTGCAAAGTTCCAATGTCAGATCAATTTAAAAGGAATTTGAAAATAATATTGATTGTAAGAATTTTAGTCATCACAAAAAATAAGCCTTAATTAGTAATCAGTTATATTCACCTCCTTTATGAGTAAATCTTGTTCCGAATAAAGATTTCAGAATTCCATACTTGTGTTTGACAGTTGATCTTTGTAAGCCTGTAGGAGTATTACAGTTGAGCTACTGGTGTCAACGTTTTCAAAAATAGCATGCAAATAGTCGAGAACAGAATAAATTTTTATTTGACCCAATTTTTTTTATAACAAACAGTACTTTAAACTTTGTCTTGTGGAAATATCCTATTTGAGAATTAACTGCACTAATGAATGATTCAATTATATTATTTGCGACTGAGAAAGTCAAGACATGATTTTTTTTTGGGGGGGGGGGATTTTTGGGGGGGGGGGATCATGAAGGAACAGTAGTTAGGTAAGTTGGGTGTATACAGTAGCTCATTCCCCGCCGAGGGCCACCAAAGGTCAATTCTGGGTTCCTTTCATGTTATCGTTATCACTAATGATCTACTTAAGTGTAATCCAAGCTTGGATTTCACCATGTATGTTGATGATACCAGTATATTTTAAAACGAAACTGAAACAACAGCCGTATGGCTTGTATCGATATCTAACTGCGCAGTCTTATAGCCGGTTTTCAATAATCAAACTTAATTTTAAGGCTGGGAAAACCGATGCTATATTATTTCATCATGATCAAAATCTGTTCAAATGAATGATCATTGTATTCACCTAAAGGGGTGTATTATTGCTTTTCCTATGCAACAAAATTTCTCTCTATCATTATTGATTACAACCTCTATTGATGCTGGCTAGCTAGCTAGCTATACGTAACAAAACCTTCAAAGAAATAGATGTTCTCTACAGAACGAGGGATTGCCTTTCAAAACGCTTCTTTATCAACGCTTAAGGCTATCGTCCTTCCGTACTTGCTTACCTTAAAGCACATACTTTGAAAAAAAAAACACGGATTGTATAAATCATTTATACTGCCCCATTTTATGCTCATTCTTCCCCTTTGTTCCCATATTTGAATGTATTACATCATTCGATACTTTTATTTCGACGTATTTAACATCAGCTTTCACTCCTGCCCAAGTCGAAAGTTGCTTCCTTTTGATTTAATATATTTTAGGAACATATATATACATATATATATATGTATATATATATATATATATATATATATATATATATATATATAACGAGAATAAGAAAGTTCAACGTACCCAAACAATGTACTCCCAACAAAAGGATCCAAATAGGATGCCAGGGTGTTTCTCTCATGATAATATAGAAAGTATAAGCAAAAATAATAGCAAGAAACACAACTTTTGCTGCTCCACTATAATAAGTAGGCCCTCTGTTGTGTGTTTACACCAGTGTACTGTATTTGTTCAACTGAGGAAGGTCGAATGACCGAAACGTATTGAATTATACTTATTATAGTGGAGCAGCAAAAGTTGTGTTTCTTGCTATTATTTTTGCTTATACTTTCTATATATATATATATATATATATATATATATATATATATATATATATATATATATATATATATATGTAATTATAACCTAGGCAATGTAATACAAATTCCGGTTTTATAGACTGTGTAGGTAGCTTATTGTTAAATATACCAGTCTAAAATATGGAATATCCTCCAAATAACAATAAAAAGCAGACCCAATGTTAACTGTTTGAAAATTTACTTGAAGCGTTTCTGTATTGCTAATTAGGTTGTATAAATTCAGCTTGCGTTGGGCTGTCCTGTATTCGTTGTTTTCTTTCTTATGGGATTTTACTGAAAGTTTGCCTATTTGCTTTTATGCTTTAACTATAAACATCATTGTTTACTTAAAGTTTGTGTTCTGATTTGGTAAAGGGATCATACATAAGCTGTTTATAGCTTATTTGGTTTTCCCCCAAAAGTTCATTTATCGTATCGTAGTTTTATATAATATCCATCAAGTGAGTTACTGTATCAACCAGTATCTGCTGTATCATCTTATCTTACTGCATAAGTTTTATTAGCTGGAAACGACAGAAAGGAAACCAACGAATAAAGTTTTTTTTTAATCTCTTATGCCAAGGCCTGCACTAAGAATACATGCTAAAGTAATTATGTCATTTTATTTCATCTTCATACAACTAATATATAGGGATATAAGATATAAAATTTCACCTAGCATCAGAAATGCGAAGCTGTGTGTGAGTGTAAAGTGCCTAAGGGTGTGTGCGTGTGTTCCAGTACACAGGGTGAGCAAACAAGGGTGTTGAGAACACCACCTTAATCGTTAAGTCCGATGAAGTTTAAGCCTAGTGGCTAGGGTCCTTAACAAAAACTTGTGCATGCCTAACACATGAGGTTATAGTTCAAAGGTCGTAGAAGCTAACACCAGATTTTGCGACTACCAAGCTATTGCATGAGCATTTCTTTTAAAAAATTGTATGTTTTGGTTGCTATGGGTGGGATTAAAAGGCCAATGTGTACTTGAAAGGTCATTTTTGCCTTACTCTTGACAGAGAGCGTGTCAGGAACTCCTCTTAAACCGTGAGTCCGATGAAGTCCAAATTTGGTGGGTATAGGTACTTGACCATGCAAATTTGTCCATACGAAATTGCTGACGTCATAGGCTTAAGGTCAAATTTGCGAAAGTGGTCTTTTTGCCAGTTTTGATTCGTTGCCGAAGGCAGGCAAGGAATCTATGCGATGGTGATGTCTTGTGTGTATGTGTATTTGTTTGTGACGCTTGTTGTTATCACGATATCTCAAGACAGGAATGAGGACGCTCTTCATATTTGGTATGTAAATTTGTTCATGTTAAACGAAAGAACAGTATTGCTTTTGCTGAATGTCAAAGGTCATTTTAGGTCACCAGAGGTCAAAGACCGAAAACTTTGTAATCGCGATATCTTAAGATAAGAATGACCGACACTTTTCATATTTAGTATGTGGATTTCTCATTTTAAAGTAGGAACCCTGTTGTTTTTAAGGTCAAAGGTCATGTGAGGTCACCGGAGGTTAAACTGCGAAAACCTTTTAAATGGCTTGTAATATCGCTGTCTCAAGATAGGAATGACAGACACTTTCATATTTGGTATGTAGATTTGTCATGTTGAGAGAAAGTACCCTATTGTTTTTGGTAGATGTCAAAGGTTATCTGGAGTCCCCCGGGTCAAACACTGAAAACTTTGTTTACAAAATATCTCATGGTGGGAAGCTTGTATAGATTTCATACTTAGTATGTGGATGAGTTATAGTTAGGAAAAGAAGTAAATTGTTTTTGATGGAAGTCAAAGGTCATCTGGAGTCAAACACTGAAAACCGTGTTACCCCGATATCTTCAGATAGGAAGTTTGGATAGATTTCATACGTGGTTCGTGGATACCTTTCAGTCCGAGAAAGAATGTTTGTTTTTGGTGGAGGTCAAAGGTCATCTGGGGTCACCAGAGGTTGAACACTGAAAATCTTGTTAACACGATATCTCAATGTATGAAGCTTGAATAGATTTTATACTTGGGTATGTGCATGCCTAATGGTGGGAAAAAACCGTATTGTCTTTGGTTGAGGTGAAAGTTCATCTTGGGTAACCGGGGTCAAACTTTGAGAATCTTCTTAACACGATTTCTCAAGGTACGAAGCTTGGATAGATTTCATACTTTGTACGTGTATGCCTTATGGCCCGGGAAAGAACCCCTTTTTTGGTGGAGATCAAAGGTCATCTGGAGTCACCAGAGATCACAATGCAAAATTTTCCAAGAATACCCAAGATCGTCATATGGGGTCATCAGAGACAAAAGCAAAATTTCCCAAGAATTTCCAAGATCGTCATATGGGCAATAAAGGTCAAAAACTAAATTTCCCAAGAATTCCCAGGATCATCATCATTAGTCACAGAAACCAAAATAGCCACATATACGAAGAATTCCAAGATTGTCCTCTGGGGTCACCAGATAACAATCACAGGATGACACTATAGGCCAAATATCATGGGATAAGACACATCTCTAAATAGTACATGCTAGTTGCTACCGTTCGAAGTTGAGGTTTAAATGACTTGAAAGTGGTTTTTTGTCTTTATTTCCTTCTAAGCATGTCAGGTGATTACTTTAACCAGATGTTAATGGACAATATGGGGGGGGGGGACTCGTAACTCAATGGGTTGCCTTCTTGTTTAAACCTGTGGAAAGAAGAGATACTTATAGTTTTCGTACATTTTGTACCTGAAAGTTTTCCATTTAGTACAGTTTAGTTATATTGATATCTGTATGAAATCTGATACATAAAACAGTATTGGTTTCTTTTATTGCAAAGGAATTGAAAGTCCACTGTTTTTGTTGGACGTTTGATAATGCCTTTTCAAATTTAATCTTCAAATTATTTTAGTGGCCTGGGCCATATTGGTGAAACCTTACTCAAGTCTGCTTTATTACCGAACAGGCCCTTATTTTCTTTCTTACTCTAGTTAGTCCTAATGGGTCTGAATGAAAAGTATCCCAGCTGTCCTGGTAACACTGACTGTAGGTTGTTATTTAAGTCATCAATGACACAGTGATAATCTACTCCATTAATTACAAACCAAATCATGTTCCATTTCCTACCGACATGAAAGCGTAGGCTCAGTTTAAATTTTTTTAAAAAATATTTTTTAAAATTTTTTTAATTAACTTTTTTCCCTTACCCAAAAAAATTTTTTTTTTAAAAAATTTTTTTAAAAAAAAACAAAAGCTTAAAATCTAAAAAGAAAATTTAAAAAAAATTTTTTTTGGGGAAAACAAAATTTTTAAAAAAAGGGTTTATTTAAAAAAAAATTTAAAAAATTTTAAAAATAAATTTTGGAAAGATTTTTTAAAAAATTAAAAATTAAAAAGGGGTTTTTTTTCAGTTTTGGGAAAAAAAAAATAGTTTAAAAAATTTTTAAATTTTTCCAAAAAAAATTGGGAAAATTATTTAAAAAATTGGGGGGTTTTTTTTTAAAATTTCTTTTAACTGTAAAAAAGGGACTTTAAATTCCCCCCTTTTTTTTAAAAATAAAAGGGGTTTTTTAAGCTTAAATTGTTAAATATTTTGGTTTTTTTTAAAAAAAAAAAACCAAATTTTTTTTTGGGAAAAATTTTTTAAAACAAAAATTTTGCTTAAAAATTTTTTTTTTTAAAAAAATTCCCCCCTTTTTTTTAAAAATTAAAAAATTTTTTTGGGGGGGGTTTTTTTTTTAAAAAAAAAAGGGGGTTTTTTAAACCAATTTATAATTTCCCAAAAATTTAAAAAAAAATTTCTTTCCCCCGGAATTAATTTTCCCCCCCTAGGTTTAAAATTTTTTCTTTTTCGGGAAACAAAACCCTTTTTTTCCCTTCCCAAAAAACATTTTTAAAGGGGTTTTTTTTTTTCCCCTTGCTTACCATTTGAGGTTTTAAAATTTTTTTTAAAAAAAAATTTTTTCCCATTTTTAAAAAATTTTTTTTTTTAAAAAAAAAAAAAAAAGAAATTAAAAAAAAAAAAATTTTTAATTTTTTTACCAAAATTGGTTTTAATCACCCAAAAAAAAACCCCCAAAAACCCCCCCCCAAAAAAAAGGGGTTCCCCTTTTCCCCGGGGTTTTAAAGGGGGGGCAATAAATTTTTTCTTTCAAAAACATTTAAAAATTTTAAACAAAAAATTTAAAAAGAAACTTAAAACCGGGGAAAAAAATTAGTTTAAAAAAAATTTTTTAAAAACATTTTAAAAAAAACTCCCAATTAAATTTTTTTCAAAAAAAGGGAAAAAATTTTTTCCTTTAAAAATTTTTTTTCCCAAAAAACCCTTTTTTTTAAAAAACAAAAAACCCCGTTTTGTGCCTTTTTTAAAAAAATTTTTTTTAAATAAATTTTTTGAAAAAAATTTTTTCCCCCAAATTTTTAAAAAATCAAAGTTTTATTTTAAAAAAGGGTTTTGAAAAATTTTTTTTAAAAAAAATTGGGGAAAAGGGGTGGGTGGGGGGGGGGGGGGGGGGGTGGCGGGGGGGGTGTGTTTTGTCGGGGGGGGGGGCTGTGGGGGGGGTGGGGGGGGGTGGGGGGAGGGGGGGCGGGGGGGGGGGAGGGGTGGGGGGTGGGGTGAGGGGGGCGGGTGGGGCGGGGGGCGGGGGGGGGGAGGGGGGCGGTGCCTGTGAGGGGGGGGGGGTGGGGGGAGGGGGGGGTGGGTGTTGGGGGGGGGTGTGGGGAGCGGTGGGGGTGGGGTGTCGGGGGGGTGGGGGGGGGGGGGGGTTGGGGGGGGGGGGGGGTGGGGGGGGGGGGGGGTGGGGGGGGTGGGGGGTGGGGTGGGGGGGGGGGTGGGGGTAGGGGGGGGTGGTGGGGTTGGGGGGGGGGGGTGGGGGGGTGGGTGGGTGGTGGGGGGGGGGGGTGGGGGGGGGGGGGGGTGGGGGGGGGGGGGGGGGGGGGGGGGGGGGGGTGGGGGGGGATATCTGAAATATACAACTTACCACTATGTATAATATTAGATGATATTAATTGGTGACGAGATACATTAGTATGTCTCCTTTTGTGTCTAGTTACGGATTGACCTCTTTTGACAAGTACGAAGAAATTAGGGATGTCGGATATTCAAAAGGCATGCAACTGTTTTCAAAACTTCAGCATGAAGATTTTTACGCTGAGGAAAAGAGTAAACATGATAAGGAGACGGTAAGTATCTTTGAAGTATCTTTGAAGTATCTTTAATGATTGAATTTATTTTTCATTCTTTCTCGTCCCCTTTGTATTTCTGTCGGCCTGTCGGTGATTTCTTAAATGTGATTTAATACCGACGATGACGTCGTCACAGAGGCTGAGCCGCCCGAGGCGACAGCCGAGGTCCGCTCAGCCTCGAAGGGTTCTTCAGCTTCAGATTGCTAGTACACAGCACCAAGAGAGGCAATTTTTGTCGGACAAGGGGGGAGGGGGGAAACTTGGGTCTGAAAAGTCAAAATGATCCATATGTATATGTGTACATATACGTACAAGTATATATACCTACATGTATACGTATGTATACGTAGACCTTTATGTATACGTAACCGTATATGGAAATGTAAACGTATATGTTTATGTGTAATGCTGGTTACGAAATGTGCTTATTTTTCATGACTTGTAAGCCATCAGAAAGTCTAGTATCTACACAAATGTCAGCAATTATTAAGATTTCTGCCAAAATATCATAGATATTCCGCCCCCCTTAACCGAAATATCGGAGGGGACTATACCTCCTCAAACTCACAATATTAGCAAATATTATTGTGGTTGTTGACCAAATCTTGGTGATACAAAAGGGATCCGTCTCCCAACCAAATTAAGGGAGGAACGTGTCCCCCCGTGATCGCCGCCCTTGTACAGAACAGACGAATGTATTTTGGTGACTTGACTTTAGGTCATTTCCTGTACAAAACTGGAAACATTTGTTGATAGTTTGGATACTTAGTATAATACATTGCAGAGTGGACATGCGCAGTAACAAAAACAGCTATTTCAAATTATGTATAAATTTAAGGTGTTGTAATGAAACACCTGTTGAAAATATTAGAATATCTTTTACCATTTCCAAGATTTATAACTCATTTTATTGTGAGAAAGTGACGTCCACATATGGTGTACTAACCTGGGATGGCTACAGTCCTCCAGGAGTTGGGCCAAATACTACTTTATTAAGTAGATAATTGGACTGAAAAAAATTCAGCAATTTTCTCTGTTTATACAGGTGTTGGGCACAAATGGCTCAGGCTCTTCCTGTTACAAAAAATATGTTGTAAGTTCATTGGAAACTCATCAGCTTTTCAAAATGCAGTGACATTTTTCAGAGTTTGTTAACAAAAAGAGCTTACGTGGAACAGCACTTAATCAGCCAAGAGTGGGATATTGATTGTTAATATATTTCTAGTAAGCCAGTGTTACCTCCAAAACCCTTCAAAATTTCAACATTTTAACGTTTTTTGACACTTAGTTTAAGTATTATTAAATAGGGGGCCTTTTGCTGTGTTTGGAACATTTGAGGTCAAAGGTCATATAAGGGCCATTGAGAGTCATACCTTTTCAGCAAATTATTAGAAAAAAGTGGCCTATATGTTACAATCATAGATAGCCACTGTGCATCGTGATAGGCTATTTGGACTAGACAAGTTTCTTTCTAGTTTATTGTAGGATAAAAAAAAAGAAAAAATATTGGGGGAATTATCGTGTTCTAACTGAGGACGATAACGGCAATATGGTATGGATGGAGAGAGCTTTGTTGTCTGACTCCCTCTTTCAGGTTACCTCCAGCCATGGGCGGCAATCATGGGAGTGGGGACAGGGGGACATATTCCCCAATATTTTTAGTGGGGGACATAATATCAAATGTCCTTCAGCATTCACAGGTATGCAGCAAAGACAAATGTTGTTACACACATTTCCAGTATGAATAATTGTGATATTACTTTAGATCTTATTACCAGGGGTGGCGCCAGGGGGGGGGGGACAGGGGGGCTACAGCCCCCCCGTCGGGGAAGTACAGCCCCCCCGTCGGGGAAGAAAATTTGGGTCCGTCGGGGAGCAGGAACCTCGATTTTTTTTTGACAAAAAAAAAAAAAAAAAAAAACCTTATTGGAGTGACAATCGCGAATGAAAGTGTGTGATAAACGGTGTGCACGCCGCTGGGGGCAGGGTGAGACATCCTTTTCGGCGCGGCCCTCCCCCACGAGTTGACCCCCCCCCCCTGAAACACATACACTTCCTGATAAAGGCCACTCGACGTTACCGTACCCTGCGTCCTCGCGTAAGAGACATCTTACCCAGAAACACCTGTGAAGCAAACTTTTAGTGTTGCCACCAGTGAAATCAGTTTCTCCAATCTAGCAACCACGAACCTTGAAAGACTTGGAAACGACAGTAGCGGGACCATAGCCGGCGGATCGCTTATTAAATTTTTAGGAAAATTAATTCAGTCGGGGGCCCGGAACAGGATCTCACTGCCGGCATTGGCCATGGCGGGTGGCTCATGCGAGTCCAGGTGCGAGTCATGCCTCTCCTTCTGTTATTCAATTCTATTATTATAATATCAAATAATATGGAGCCTAGAGTGGCTGAATTGCTCGCAGCTCGCCAGTCTCTGTTTTGCAATGTGTTTACAACAAATGAGTTCTCATCTTTGATTGGGGCGCTTTGATCGCACCGACAGTCGGCGGACAGGCCAATGCATATTGTCCTAAGGACTAAAAACCGAGGGCAGTACGCAGAAGAGCGCCGCCTGCAGCCCTCGAAAGGATTCGCTGTAGAGGGCTCCCATCGAAAACCTCACGCCGGGAAAACAGCGATTCCCCGGAGTTTGATAGCTATGTCCAAGATGTCTATGAAATCATAGACAAAGTCGACGCCGAGTTCGAGAGAAGGTATAATAAGGATAACATTGCAATCATGAAAGGTATAACATCTCTTTGTCCAACATCTTCCAAATACTTGGACCAGAGTGCATTGGAAGAGTTTGCCGCACTGTTCGGAGCTGATATCGAAGCGCTGTCCCATGAGGTATGCACTTTCAAATGCCTACTTAAACGGAAAGAAGAGGCGGAACGCCCTGGCAGTCTCCTTGATCTCCAAACATACCTACAGGAGTTGAAAGCTGCATTCTTTGAATTGGAGCGCATTGTCTCTATTGCGTGTACACTTCCCGTTTCATCTGCAGAATGTGAACGGAACTTCAGTTCCATGAGGTTGATCAAAAACGACTTGCGTTCTGTAATGTCAAATGAACGCTTGGAGAGCCTTATGACACTGGGCATACACCGGGAGCGTGGGAACAGAATAAATTTGGACAATGTCATCAATCGATTCAAGGCCAGGTTTCCAAAATGCAGAATTGAAATATGAGCCTGATGTTAGTTTCATCAACTCAGAGAGAGAGAGAGAGAAAGGGGGGGGGGGGGCTCAAGGTCTCATACAGTATCTGATTTCATATTTATATCATTTTATTGAGATGGTGATCATCAACTACAATTATCTGTATAAGCTTTTAATTTCAAAATGGACTTTCCAACCCCAAAATCCGGAATGGTCTGTTCTCTTCTATTTACCTTGACAAGTTGGCATCTACTACGAGGTAACTTCTTTAAGTTCATTTCGATAAAAACAACTGGGTGAAGGAAGTGATAGATACTTATGATATAGGCTAACAGGGATCAGTAGCGTGTTCAAAGGGGGGGCCGGGGGGCACTGGCCCCCCACTTCCGAAGTCAGTCGGGGGAAAATCCCTTAGTCGGGGGATTTAAGGGTTGAGGGGAAGAGAAAAATATTGAAGAGACACACTGAACACTCAACAGGGATGGCCCGCATCGGGGAGTCTTAATCGATACGATAGAGTATGCAGTCCCTGTTGGCGCCTGAGAGAGGACAATTTCTCTAATAAGAACCCAAAATTTTCGGCGCGCTACGCGCGCTGTACAGTCACTCCAGGATCTTCAGCAGTTCCATTCCACATTGCTAGATAGCACAGCCAAACTTACAACGAAACATGTAGGCAGAGCACACTGTTATGTGGAGGTCGAAAGTTCCATCCAATGGCGCTAAGCCTATTTCCTATTCTCTTGTCATTGTGTCATGCGGTACGGTCAGTTTGCGAGCGACTCGGACCAATTTCATAGGGTGTACTCCAGGTGTTTCGATAAAATGTATGTTATCCTCGATATGGTCTAGAACCTACAGTGTTTCTTTTTTTTTTCTTTATGTTCATAATGATCACATATCTTTTTGTGTAAACCTGCCAAAAATTTTCGCCCCCTTTGCAAATTCAAGTTTTTAGATTCCAAAGACCACTATATATAAAGTGCGCAACTCAACTCATGAAGAATTAAGTGATATTATGCAAAATATGCCCTGAAATGGCATGGGATAGTAAGCCATATCCCCATGTCACCACCTCTTCGACAGAGGGGCTGTCGAAGCTGGGGTCGTTGGCATGGCCAGCCCTCTGTCGGAAAATTCTGTCGCCATGCATTTACGATCGGTTTTTCTTATTTTGGCTTTCAAAGGGTCGTTTCTGCAATGAAACCCAAGATTTTCGGTACGCTTTGCCCACTCTTTCTCAGTTCTGGTACTTAAAGCTAAATATAGTTCAAACCATTTCCACTTTTCAAGTAACTGAAGAAGTTGAATACACGAATTAGCCTGGTAAATGTTGGAAATTTCACCTCATATCACCTCATTTAGTCAATGTTCTCTTGGGTCTGTAGTGCGGTACACGAGGAGAAAAGTACAATGTAAGTTATGCCCGATAGGGACCAACTGCCAGGACAATTGACCTTAATTGGCTTTTAAGTACCGATTCTTTTTAGTGTAGGATAACCCAAAAATTTTCGCTCGCTTCTCGCGCTTTGCAATTTCACACTTTACATTCTGGGCCGAAAATTAAATCAGCGCCGAAAATCATCTAGTATATTCACATATATGCCCAACAATGGCATGGTTGAGTACACAGATTTTCTTCAGATCCCTCCTCACCATCCCCTTGACGGCATCGGGGCTGTCAGGGCTTCGGGTCGCTGCCTCCGCCCGTCTAGGCACCCTTCGAAACTTAGAAGTAGCTCACAGAATGAAATTAGGAAAGAATTTTTTCATTATATGGTTGTTTACCAAAGGATA
Source organism: Holothuria leucospilota (assembly GCA_029531755.1). Taxonomy (NCBI): domain Eukaryota; kingdom Metazoa; phylum Echinodermata; class Holothuroidea; order Aspidochirotida; family Holothuriidae; genus Holothuria; species Holothuria leucospilota. Next base: position 2,273,191 of record CM055967.1, on the reverse strand, counting down.
GAGCTCTTCCAATCGTCCTTCAGTGAATAATCAGACAGGATGCTTCGCGCTAGTCACTTTAACCATCTGAAATGGTAAAACTGTACAGGTTTAAGGATGAAACAGTGCTGTTAACTTTTGCGATCATCTCAAGCAGCCTTCTTGACTGGCCTCGTGATCTTGCAGTCCTTGTGATCTTACCCTGTCAATGTAAGCTATGTGACACATACTGTAGCATACTGCTGCTTACAACGAATAGAGGATAACTTGAACTCTCCGTCATTGACATCGAATTTCACAAAATCTGAAACAAACGAAACCTGATCAATAAAGCCTCTAGAACCAATTGACGGCGGTCTTATTACCTTATATTGCAGGAGCTTCCGGGGGCTTCGCCCCCTGGACCCCCACCGGGACTCTGCTCCTGGACCCCGCCAGGGGCCCTAGGGCGGGCCCATGGACCCCACGCGTGCAAACTCGCGCTTCGCGCTCGTGGTGCACCTTCGGTGCACTTGTGACACCCTTCCATGTCAGTCGGGGGAATCACAGGTTGTGCCCCCCCACCTCCGAGATCCTGGACACGCCACTGACAGGGATATCATGAATTTCGATAATCCGTGGAATTTGGGAATCCATTTGAGTAAATTCAGTGATCCATTTTGAACCCACCGCTTTTGAAGATGTTATATATAATGTTCTATACAATTACAGTCAATAATGCTATTTGCACCTTTAGTGGTAACTGCACGTTTTCCAGTTTTCTGCCGATGACGGCGATGCCGATGAGGCCTGCCGCCTTTCATAATCATTACATCATTTACGTGTTTGGGTTCTCCGAGACCGTCAAGACAGAATTTTATGTACGGCTCTACTGAAGAAATTTTGCGTCTTGTGGCTAATCCGCCAAACTAGAGTTGAGAGTAACGATTTCAATTATTGTTTCAATAAAAGATAATGGCATCATGCAACCACGTTTTTCTGTAAATTCTGTTACGAAATTCTCTTATTATTTTTCATATATCTTTCCGAGAACCCTCAAATATTATGGGCGGTAATTTGGCCAAACTCTATCTTTAAACATGTATGTTGTAGGGTGTGTATGTATGTATGTATGTATGTATGTATGTATGTATGTATGTATGTATGTATGTATGTGTGTATGTATGTATGTATGTATCAGTAATCTTATCCACGGAAGATCGCAGCCCCCCCGTCGGGGAATCCAGCCCCCCCGTCGGGCAAATCCTGGCGCCACCCCTGCTTATTACTTTAGATCACAAATATGTGATCTGTGTCCTCTAGAATGCACCAAATAGCTTGGCTTTCAAGGGCTTCGCCCCTTGACCCCAACAGGAGACCTATGGCGGTCCTGTACCCCTGGGCGGAGGCCTTCCAGCGTTCACGCAAGTAGATATCCCCAACAATTTTAACAGATTGTCACCCCCTTCCTCTAGCCGATGCAAAAGGACAAAAGTTATACAGTGCTATTTATAAATTTTATTTATAAATTTTGCAAAGGATTCTATGAAATTACAAATCAAGCTTTGAGGCAAATTCTTCCTTTCATCTTTCCTTAATACCAATGGAGTTGTGTAATAGTTCAGGACATGCCGGAAATCATTCGCGAAATTTCAAAAGAAAAAAATCAAGAAAACAAAGGAAAACCAACTAGAAACCTGTTCTAACAATGTTCTCTTTGAAAAACCTCTTATAGACATAACAGAAAACTGGGAATAACTTTGACCATCTTTCATTGTGTTTGTTTAGCATAGTTTTACGTTGGTGGGAAATTGCAAATGTATCAGACCTGTCATAAAGAATAAACGTCTCAAATGAGATGAAATGGTGGGATCTCTTGATTCCAGTGGTAAAGATAACAACCTAGCAATATCGGTTTCGTCCCTTGAGAAGAAATTTTCTTGTTTTCCAGATAATGAGGAGAAAAATCAAATCCATTCTGAGAACCGTCGTCAACTTAGAAACTCTCTACACGCAAGATTCTGACAATGGTAAGTGTTACTGGTTACGTGGCAACACTAAACGAAAAGACTCCTTCTCGAAGTTAGAAATGATGTCATCTTGCTTCAATCAGAAATCATTCACCATTTTAGTGGGGCTGTCACACGGCAAATTTGGTAGGAGCGGATTGGTGAAGGTCAGAAAAATCGGCTGAGACTGCCAAATTCAGTGGGGTTGTAAAATTATTTTGAAAATAATCCTATGAATAGGAGAGGATTGTTTGTGTGGTAAGCTTGTATTACTATTCCTTTACGATATTCTGTGGCTAGAAAAGCATCCTCGTGATTAAAAGACTCTTTCTTCGATCCTTATCTTAAAACTTCTAGTTACCTTTTATTCTTCAAAATTTCTTTCAGGTGACAATGGATAAGGCAATGATGAATTCAAGAAATGAAACGACGGCGAATGAAACTTATAGTAGACAGGAAATCAACTAATGGAACATGTACGAGGACGTTCTGACTAACTTATCTCATGATTTTGTTTATAGTTAACTCCGTGTATTGCAATGCATGACCATCTTCATCAAAGGTGTGGGTGTTAAGAACATTTGGTTATTGTGAACGGACTAGAGAGATATGCTGTTAATTCAACTTACAGCAAAACTGGATCCTTTCAATGGAAAAGGCGGGGGGGGGGGGGGGGCAAGTCGTCTCAAAAGGAAATAATGGAGAACTTTTTACAACCCGGCGAAACCTTGAAGGGGACCCCTAACTAAAAATCGTCAGTTGCTATGGTGAGCGTACTACTTTTAGTACGGAGTTTCTACCAGTACTTCATGAACATTATCGTACAAAATACGAAGCCGTAGATATATTGTATTTGGCATCGGGTCATTTTAGTAGTGTTTACACTGAGGTTTTCGATTTAACATGACTGTGGGTTCCCAAAGGTCATGGAATATTCGGAATTTCGTGGAATTTTTCTTGTGCATTTTCCAGGCCTTGGAAAAAGGGTGCAATTCTTCATAATTCATGGGAAGTCATAGACATTGAAAGGTACTGCAAAATTATCTCATATTTGTGTTGACCTACTTGGATCCAAAACAAATTCAAGAGAGTGAATTTAAGAAATCTGTCATGACTTTATTTTAAAAACTAAAGTATCGCACGCCCTGTGGAGTGAAGGTATACCTGTGCGTTCTTTAATTATCACAGGTAGTTGTCTCCAGGTTTCTGTGACCACATTTTAAGAAAACGAACTTTATTTTGAAAGCATTTAATAGCATGAGGCAAGTTTATAATACTCTATATATTGTAATATACATATAGCTTCACACACCAGCTTCGGCGAAGCACTTGTACTTACGACAAGGGCGAAGTTAGCGTGGGCAAATTCTCTCTAAGGAATAACATTTAGAGAAAAGTGTACACACAATGTAGAGTGTGCAAAAGTCTTTCCAAAACTTTTTCCAAAGTGGGCAAGTTAACCGCCTTGCCCCACCCTAGCTACACCTCTATTTGAGACTGATTGTTTAACTGTTGTTTCGTATTGTTTATATTCTAACGTTTCAGTTTAGCACTCGTATAGCTCAAAATCTCAGAGGTCGTAGTAAACAAATTTAAAAATGTGAAAGGCCTTCTTAAGATCTTTCATATTAGGGGTATTTGTACTTGTTGATATTTCTGCAAAGGTAAAGAGACCACAAAATGGACGAAATAATATTTGAAGCTTAAGTTGAAGCAAAAAAGAAAGACAGATTATCTTTATAGACCAGTGGCGTAACCAGAAGTTCTTGGGGGGGGGGGGGGAGACTTTTCTCAAGGGGGCAGCCAACATAGATATATGAATATATGTCTTCCCTCACCCCTTCCTGAGAAACACACGTTATTGTTTTCAATTAAGCTCGTACCTGCCAACTGGCCGAATTGATTAATTGCCAAGCTGGTCATTATTTATAAATGTTTGTATATAATGTAAATGTCTTACTTTCGTCTGTCAAAAAAAGTCTTCCTGTTTTTGAAACACATCGCTTGAAATTATTCGGGGGCATGAATGTGCTACAAAATATTTTGGGGGACATTGCCCCTGATCCCCAGTGGCTACGCCACTGCGCGTCCTTTGAAATAAAGGAATAGTAGGTGATGAATTCCATTTCTGGTTTGAATTCCAGTAATTTTCGCAAATATAAAAGACATTTTGTTTCTTATTTCTGTAGAAGACCTAACGCATAGAAAATAGACAATTTTGGTTGGTTCAAAAGTGGTCCCCGTTTAAAATATGCCGCCGTGCTGTTGTGTTGTTTTAAATACAAAATTGTCGATTTGTAGTAGAAAGGTTTCTGCATTTTACTTGGTACTCTACTTTTTCACATTTTACTTAGTAGTTATTGTTTAGTTGATGTATACCGCTGCATTCTTAAAATGTTGAATTCTTCAATAGTATCTTGTATCTTGCTAGGGGTGTAAAGAAAAATTAAGTGAAACTTAAACTCAAGTGACGGGTATCATATAAGATAATACAGGTTCTTTCTTTTGTATTGGTCATTAACAACAATAGATTCAGTCAGGAGTTATCCAATGTTATTTCAAATTATGCAGTTAAACGCACTCAGGGTCAGGGAGCCACTTGGGCTCAAAGAGGATTCTATACACCATGTAGATTCTGGTTAGAAACCTGCGAGATTCGCCTTCTTCTTTTGACAATTACTGAGGCGGTAGTGTATATCTCTGCTAACGGGACCATCTTGCAATGTCTCCAGCTGACGGGCGAGAGAGTATCACTAGAAACTCTCCCAAAAACTGAGTGGAGGATCCATGGTGTGCACCACTGAAACGGGTAACTACAAACCCAGTTTTAAAACACCAATTTGAAACTGTATCAGTGTCATTACCAGCAGCTATGCTAAATAAACTATATATTTGGGTTTTAAGAAATGTCCAAGTGATTTCCAGTGATATGATTCGGGGGTCCTTGAATGTAAGGCAGCTAATTCACCCACTGGGCTGCTAGATGGGTCTTTAGATGCTGTTTTTGCGAAAAAGCAGTACTTGGGAAAACTGTTTAATCTGGAACGAAAATATCCCATCAGACAGAAAACTTAAAAGTGGTGAAACGTTTTAAGGGAAAGAACAAAAGCTTGTTCTATTGAGTAAAAGGGGAATCAATGTAAAGACTTGTCACGTGATACTTCTTTAAAATTAGATGATGTAAAGCAAGTTTTAAGATATCCGTCTTTTATGAACAGTTCATTTTTAGTCATCCACTGTGCAGCGGATTCCCTCAATTATTAAGAGGTAATTACCTATATGATCTTTACTAAGCAGTTCCCAGTTGTAATTTAAAGTCTAGTTACAAGGCTTAATTGAAAAAAGAATGATATTGAAATAAGACTTTTGAAAAACCGGAGCCATGGTGGGACATTATAAGACGAAAATCTTTGGAATACCACGGGTATGATTCTAAAGGTAAACGTCCATCCATTGCAATCTATGTTCTTATCATTTCAAAAATAACAGGTTCTGGCTAATGAGGGGCGAAATGACCCAACACTAGCTGTTGTGAGATAGCTGTAAGTATAACACCCCTTACAAAAAAGTGCAGCATGCCACACGTGAACACACATAATCACTTGTGGCAGGACATATAAAAATACATGAGGAATAAAGTGTGGTTATGCGTGGTCACAAATTTGGTATTGGAACCAATCTGACACACAGAACCATGCTTTTCCCTGCATGATTGCCACACGTTGAAATCTGGGTCAAAGTGGGGAAAGCTGTGTCAAGTTGACACATGTGGAAAATCAGGGCAAAGTGTGACAAGCAAGGCCAGTGAACGAAGTCGAACTATTAATTTTTTTTTACTCAGAACCACACTTCTCCACACATTTTCACTCTTTGCCTACTTTACCCCAGTTTGCCTCCCGTTACCTGTGTCAATGCGTGTTTTTTGACTTTCCATACATTGCCTCGTGTCCAAACTGTGGAAATGCAGGTCAATGCACGGCACTTTCGAAATGTGTGTCATCTAATTATGAATGACACACATTGTCACGCAAAAATTCACAGAAACTGCACCCCTCTCCACACCCTACCATAGTTTTGCACAATTTGACACAGTATTTTACGTGTGGTATTAGAACTTTTTCCAAACATTTTTTTGTAAGGGACAAGCGGTACTAAATATCGTGTTATGTTAGCAACCACCTGACCATTTTATGAAAATATGCACAAAATAATAATTAACTTTTGGTTTGATAAAACCCATCGTGGTTATTGACAAAATTTTATGTCCTATGATATGACACCTTACATGTGTTTACAGGAGGTTCTATCAAACTTTTATTTTCAAATGAATAAAGTTCATTTAAGTTTTATTTTCATCATGATTACTTAGAATGGCAGCCATTTTGGAAAATGGTGGTTGGGCTTACACGCAATGGATGGTCTTCGTCAGACTACTGTATTTGAACATACTAGGTGACTCCCTGTATGCTCATACACTTTGATATTGGTACCTAGTTCATCTACTCCCAAGGCTCTGGGCTGCCGTCTAAGACGACTGTAGGTTTGTGATATGTGATTGGACGTTTACAGAGTCCGGGGCTATCTTGCCTCGAAATTCCAAATGCCATATTCGTGTGTCCATCTGGTGTCAACTTCGGGACAGTGTGACGCCTGCTGATAAGAGCATCTAGATCTTGTTGTGTTATTTGCATGATACTCTCTGTGACATACGGAGGGTGACGGTGGCACAATAGGTTAGGAAAATTTGTACGCTTTCATATGGGAGCATTTGAACGCTCTGAGACATGCATATGCTTGTTATATATCTCTGATTGGCAAAAACCCTAACCCTAAGTCTAACCCTGATTGGTCCTAACACTCTGTGCCACCGTCGTAGTGTACGTGATGAATTTTTCCATAAAGACGTAACCCACATGACCTTCGGCACTTGCGCTAGCAGGATGCTTTTCCAAAATCTATTGTCTGGCAGTTCTGGACATAAGCACGAGATTGGAAAATTAAAAGCTCATGTTTTGTCTTCAAGTTGGGTGTCTTGTAATGCAGCAAATAAACTACAAAGAAACTTAAATCTGCTTTGGTTTCGATTTTAATTCCTTCCTTTTTAGTTATTTTTATTATTTTCTCCATTTTAGATATACTTAAAGCAGGGAGTTGCTATTTAGAAGGAGATATATCGAAAACTTTAATTTATGGTAATCTGGTTAGATCCACCTCGTCGTTTACATAGCTTCAATTCATGAGTGATTATTAGAGCTTAGGGTACACATTTCTTTTGTCTGATCCTTTTCAATTGATACATGATACCCAAGTAAACCTTTTATACACCTACTTATACCGTATGAATAGGATTAGGAGGAACAATGCTTTGATCCGAAGGTTATATATCCATTGTATATTTTTATTTTTGTTTATATTGTTAAGTCTCTAATACCTCTTATAGAGGATACATGGAGAATAAACTGAAACTGAAACCGACAGTCAAGTAAGAAACACCGTCTAGTAAATCAAAATCAAAACGACTGCTAATTCCCTAAGGAGTCTAGAAGACTAGCTTATAAGAAGAAGGTCTTACACTGGCACAATGCGTAAATGACTAAAGAGAGGAGTGAGACTATAATTTGTTTTAAGATTATATTTTTTCCGCAAACTTTCGCAATTTCCGAATGGTAAGTGCCTGCTCAACATGTTACATAAAGTTTAACTAGCCTATTGTGATAAGAGTTGCTTTGCATTGGAAGCTGCAAATTAATTTTGAAAAAAAAAGCGACTGGCAATACTATAGCATATAGATAAAATTTGTTGACATTTCTTTTCAACGTAGCAGACGACATGAACCTTTTGTTAAATACTAGCAATAGCTTTAAGTCTATTGTATCTTCAAGTGCTATACAAAGCAAGTGACCTTGGCGGCAACTATGTGATAAAAAGGGGAGAGCTGCCTTTTTATCTCCTTCTTAGTAGTAACTCCCTACTTAAAGGGTATATATCATCCCTCCAAACCAGGCATTGCTATCAACTCCTTGCCTAAACATATCGACACTCTGAAACGGTTGGGCAAATATTTTAACCAACTTTTTACCAACTGGACACGTATATGTCCAAACCAATATTGGGCAACTGCCGTTGGGTAATAGCTTTACCCAATGTTTAGTTAAAAACATTACCAATAAATCGACCTCCAAAATTACCCAACAACTTACCTTCCCCCAATATTGGTTAAAAACGTACTTTTTGTTGGTAAAACTTTAGTTATATTAGTTGAGCAAGTATTCTTTTAATGGAGTAATTTATGACTGCCCACATGTATAATCCCTCTACTCCATGAAATGTGGCCCCCATTTCTTTACATTAATTATAAAGTTATGAAAAACCTAGATGTAGGCATGCCCTACTACATCGCATACTTCTCAGATTATCCTAAAGATTGGAGACTCGAAGATTGTGTTGAAGTAAATATGAATACAAGGATATCGTGTGCATGCAATATTCAATGCTTGCATCGAACTTATAATCAAAACGATCAGAGAAAAACATGATGCTGCTAGTAAGCCAAAGCCTAATTCTTTAGGCAAATCAAGTCTAGGCTAACCAAGCTCAAACTCACACGTTAAAGTACCCTAGTCTAGCGTAAGGCTAGTCTAGCCTAGCCTGGGTGGGTCTAAAGATTTAGGCCTGGGCTCACTTGGGCACCTAGTTCTTCTTTAACCGTTTTGATTATAAGTTCGATGTAAACATCAAGTACTGCATCAAGTACATTGTGCTCATATTTACTCTTAAACACAATCTACAACCCTTAAAGCACCATTCCTCAAGGTAATCTGAGACTTCCATCATCGAGTCTGTCGTCGTTCCATAAATTAGCTATGAGTGTGGACGTGAGATACGTAAGTTCGTATGTAACGTTTATATGTCCATATGTTCAATGCTTTAATCACATTTACGGGTGCGGATTGCACAAAACTTGAGCGGGAAAATTCCCCAAAGTTGGACGAAAAACTTTTATTCATTAATTGGTCGATCGCTCTTTATTGTGTTTTGCTTAAGAAAGCCTTATGTTGGTAAAAGGAATGAGCAACACTGGTCATAAACACAAGTGCCCAACTTAAATTACCCAACTTTTTAAGAGTGTAGGAATAGACCTAGAGTTATAAATACAGTTGATGACTGCACTTTGATTAACATTCATTCAAACAATGTATCGTCACTCTGGTAGTTCATCGATAACTTGTACATTCTGTTGTGTTCCCAATTAGGGTCACACGCATCACTGTTTGTCAATATATATGGCCTTGAACAGAGTAAACTCCGTACTGTGCCTCTATCTTGGAGGTGTACTAGTCATGTGCTTTTTGTTTAAATTTGAGGAGGGGCTAAAAGTGAATTTAGTGGGGAGAAATTGAAAGTTTGGGTTGAGATAAGAGAGCCTTCAAGCTTGGTTGTATTTTAAGCACTTATATTCAGATTTAGTTTGGGTATTGCCTTCGTGCACTGCTACCAATTGGCATTCGCTATTGGCAATGTAATTGATTAGCTAGCAGTCGCGAAGTCGGCATCGATAGGGCTTAAATTTGATACTCATGCTGTTGGATTACAGATCTTATGGTGCATTCATACTTAGTACATATCTTATTGTTGCCTATGAAAGTAGCAGAGATCACCTTCTAAAATGGTTAAAAGATGATCCCTTCTACTGTCAAGGTCTTAATTTATTAAATATTTGTGGACCGTTAGTTTGAAAGCAGCTAAACCAAAGTTGGTGTGGAGAAAAAGTTGCTAGTATAATTAGTGCCCACAACATGCACTGGTCCCAGGTGAAATCTTGTAGTAAAATCACGTCAGTAAATATTCGCGGCTACTTTTTGTCTGGGAAAATTTGAGGTGTTCGGATACGTGTGTCTAAGTGTATGTATGTGCGTGTTTAAATAGGTGGCGGCCTGACAAGTGCTTTGAAAGGATTGTGGGACCTCAGATTACTGACTGATTATTGGCTGGATGGAAACAAAGACGGTATGCCAATCCCTCGTTGATATTTAGCCTCCAGAATTATTAGTCTTACAAACGCAAGTTCCCCCTTGATCTATTGCTGCAACTTTTTGATCAGCTTATACCTCAGTTTTACTTTATGGTGGGGTGGTTTGGGGTTTCCAGGATCTTAGGCAAGCTTTTTACCTAACTTCTGCCAACAACTTCTGAAATGAAAGAAATCAACGTCTATTTCTATGGTTTATGGGGAGCTTGGGAAGTACACTATTACGATTTATTGGGGGTGGAATTGTAGCTTACTGGGGTAGATTAGTCCACAGTAAGGATAATAAGTTGGCGGGTATAATTCATAAATTACTACGGATTTTCCACGACAAACATGTCGACGAATCGCCTTGAATATGTCGCATTAGAACACCCTTAAAAAGAAAAACAGGCATGCCCTTTATCTGGAATTAAAATTATAATTATATCGATATAGACTGGCCCGACAAGACAATTGGTTTAAGATTAAATGGTATTTATGCTCAAGAGTGGTTTTCAGATCTCAACAGAAATTCTCAGTGCAACGTTTAAAGGATTTTTAGAGGGAACTAAAACTTGAAAAATTCCTTATTACTTTTCCCCTAAAAATAGGTTAGATCCTTGTAGGCTCTGTTGCAGTAACAGTAGAATCTCCACTGTTAGTGGCAGATACCCCGATACAGATTTTTGTGATGGAATTTGCACGTTGTGTAATCAGTGTACATTAGGAAATCAATATCACTGCTTTTTTGAATGCCCCTCATTTTCCAGAGAACGATCTAAGTTCTTAAGGCCATATCACTATAGACGCCATTTTTCTTACATCTAATAACCCTTACAGCCTTTTTGAGTAAATGAATAAAGATTTTCCTCCAAGCAAATTATAAGATACATCGTTGAGAAATATGTTTTGTCACTATAGCAGTAGAAAAGGCCTGATGGTTTTCCTCTTGGTGTCACTGTAACGGACACTATAACAATATAAAGACTTATTGGTTTTACTTAAAGGTGGCGTTCATATTGCCATTTAAATTTTCCAGTTTAAGAGAAGACTACACACTTCACTTTCCTAGTCAAAGTACATTATGGATTCTGGCATGCCTTCTTCCTCTATTTACGAAATTGTAGGCATTAAAATGATTCATTCTAGCTTCAACTTTAAATGACGTAAGGTGGGCACTTAACAGACCACAAAAATCACTATTTGACTTTTTCAATTACATTCTTACTCCGTATAACTAACAGTCGGCCGGGGTTGATAGTGCATGGCTTGAGAAACGAGGGGAAACTGGGTTATTCTGAAGGTCTTCCGGGCTTAGGGACAATACTTTTAAGAATGGGGGATCTAGTACTCAGACTGGTTGTGCGCGAATTCCCCTGAAAAAATCGCCCTTTTTTATTTTATAGGGATATAAGTAAAAGAAAAGCTAAGAAAAATATATCTTTAAGAGGAGGGCGCATCCTCCTTCGCTCAAGCGTCTGTCCAATATAACGGTGCCGGAAATGGCACTTTCCGTCCCTTTAAACTTGCATCTAAACAATCCTTAAAAAGTCGATAAATTTTAACAAAGAACGATGGTGATAAAAAGTTATTTCTCCTTTGAAACTAGGTGTTTTACCGCCACCTAAGCTTCGTATTGTTTGGGGTTTGAAATTTCTCTAGCCCTCAAAGGGATTAAGCAGTGAAGACAATTGTTCTTGTTGTCTGCGAAATATGAGAGAGCTCATGGGACGATTTCCCCAGGCGCGGTTCTAGACCGAGATTTTTAGGGGAGCTCAGCGGGGGCTTGAAACGGAAGAATAAAATTTTCTGTCATTATCAATACCGACATTGGGGAATGATGCTAAGGAGGACTCCATCAGTGGCGTACCCAGGATTTCATTCACGGGGGGGGGGGGGGGGGGGGGCGTGCAGTATGTTGTGTGATCGCCGGCCTGGGGGAAGGGTCTAAGGGGAGGGGGTGTCCCTCCCCTTTGAAAATTTTTGAAAAATTAGATGTACTTACATGCAAGTTGGTGCCACATACGCTACATTTTGAAGCAGAATTTGTGTTAAAAAAATTTACGTATTTTAGGAACTAAAAAAAAATTGGCATCAGGGAGGGGGCATGGGCCCCCTGCGTACCACACTGATAGAAATAATCATAGGCGTATAGGACTCTTACAGTTTGGGGTCCAGAAACTTTTTGCCCGAACTTCTCAAAAAGTTGCCAGAATTCCGTTGCAGTTCAGGTGCATGAAATAGACCACTAAACCACTACAGGCGCGCGAAGCGCGCGAAAATTTTTGCACATTTTTCGGGCATTCGATCAAAAATTCGGGAACTCAGTAGAAAATTAGGGCAATCTTTTCACTTTTACTTCATCTCTGCCGGAATTTCAGTTTGAGTAAGGTATCAAATGTTGTTCATGTCTGGTCTACTGTTACAAAGGCATACTGAACTGGATTTGAGACCGACTTTTTGGCGCTCAGAGACCGACTTTTGATTTTCACGCCCCCCCCCACACACCTGTATTTACGCCCCTGGGACTGGCGTCGAACGTAAGAATGCAGCTGGGTAAGCTAGTAGGCGCCCGCACTATGCCTACCGTCGTAATACAGTACTAAGGAGAAGCGTGGCTGTCGTACTACATGCAGTCAAAACAACGGTGTACGTACATGGACGTGGATACAAGAAACGTAATCACATGCCTATCTTGCATGACACATTTGAGAAACTAAATCCACTGGACTAAGATGTGCACAAATGTATCGGACAATTTTGTTTTTCTCAATACACGCAAATAAAGCATGAAGATAACACTCAACCTCAGAAATTTTTTGGGGGGGCTTGAGCGAATTTTTGGGGGGGGGGCTTGAGTCCCCAAAGCCCCCCCGTAAAACCGCGCCTGGATTTCCCCATTAGTATCACATTACCAGCTGTCAAGGAGAGTAAAATTTATTTCAACTTGTGCCACCAGATGCCGCGTTTTAAAAGGGTACAGTGTACCTTTTTATTACTTGTTGAACATAGACACATTTTAGATACTTTAGGAACAATCGGAAATATTTTGAAATGTAATCATCAAAATTTAGACCCCCATTGGTTTGAATAAATCCCTACCTAATGAAGAAGTTATAATGAGATTGTGCAACAAACAGGTGGATGTACAGTCGTTTTGATCAATGACTATGAAATCGTTTTTCGCTTATACACTCAGCAGTTATCGCAAAGCAGCATCTTGGCAATAGTCTTTGATTCAAGATTACTGCGCTTTGAAGAAATGAACTCATCATCAAAAAGGAAAGTCAACAAAATTTAAATAATGATAGCAAAGAGAGCCGTCAATCAAACTTTGGTACCTGAAAAGGATTTAATTATTCTCAAGTACGTATTTTTTGACAGATTTGGTTGTTTCTCCTTCTCTCACAGCTCCCTTCGTTGAACAAGAACCTAACATGGGTTCAAATATACAAAGTTACGACACTAAGAAGTGTGCTCTATAAAACCTTGCATGATTAGAAACGAAAAACTAAATTGCTTCTTTCCTCTTCTAGACGAAAAAGTGTATTTTGTATTGGTATATACATTCTACAAAGGAAAATGTACAGAAAAAGTTACGCATATAACCCTTTACAATTTGCTACTATTCTTCGATTAAATTTGAGATCAATAACCTGTGCTATAAGGCGAATCTGACATAAGACTGGCACAATCCGTAAATTGTCTGTATAATTATTTTCTTGTCCACAGAGAGATCAAATCCTGCTGGATCAAGAAATGTTACATTTTTCAGATGATTTGTTAATTGACTGTGCAGAGAGTATTCACATTCAAGGCTTTAGGCTAGTCGAAATCCTCAGTTGTTGGGCAGTTAAAGGTACTAAGTGGAGACCAAAGTGACGTACCTAGGGTACGTGACAATCGAGTGAATTTTGTTACCCTCAGGAATCTTCAATGAGAATGATTGGGGAAATTGAGACATTTTCTCGTTCAGCCTCATTTAATTCTCATAGACTGAATGAGAATTCAATGAGACTGAACGAGAAAATGCCTAAATTTCCCCAATCAATCTCATTGAAGAATGAGAATTTTTTCCTGGGTTATTGCGGTATTCGTGAAAGCGTTTCGTCCCTGTTTAAAGTTATTAATAGCTAACAGACAGCAATTTGTGTTCCTCAATGGTTATAAATGGTTTAATGAACAAATTTATGATATTTTAAGTAATGTATCTGCTGAAGGAAGTTATTGCTTTGTAATGGGTGATTTTAATATTGATATCTTAAAGAAAGCATCAAGATATTTTCTGAATAATATTACTGCATGTGGTTTTTATCCAACCATTGACAACCTACTAGGTTGACAAGAAACAGTGCTTCTATTATTGATACTATGTTTACAGATTTAAGTAATATTGATGTCTGTGCTAAGGTGGATGTTGCCGGAATATTTATAACAGACATTAGTGACCATTTTCCTACTTTTATTCACTCTACTTTGAAATCATCTTCGGTCTCAAGTAATCTTCCATTGTACTCTCGCAATTATTGTAAAGGTAACACTCAAAATTTTCTTCTTCCTTATCAAGCATTAATTGGAATGATGTGTGTCACAGAGCGCCTCCCGACACTCTACTTGAGTAGCGCCTGGGTCCGTTTTCGCCGGCGTACAGCGGACCAGAAATAAGTACAGGATTCCGTTGGGTTGTTGTAAACTTATGACAATGCCCTTTTCTCTTTATTTACAGTATTTACAGGATCTGATATGATGTGGAATACAAGTTACTTCTTCCCAGCTATCGCTGGCCTCCAAAGGTTAATTACAGCTATCGCTGAAAACCACTACCAAACCAAAGTAAACAGCTAACGCTGACTTGACGAGATGCATAGCGCATCTTGCTCCTCAGGAAAAACCCTGCAATTCAAACACAGAGGCACCTTTAAATGATACACTCTCTACTATCATAATCATATACTCTATAAACATTATGTGCTTACCACCACACATAACCTAAGTATATTACACAACAACTTGGATCGAGTCTATACTCAATTCACATAACCTTGTAATAATTTTACTATATTAGGATCACGTGAATTCGCATTTGTGGTAAAAGCAATCCCATTTGAAACAGGCTTAACATACTTGTCAAGTATTTACTAAAATATTCGAACCCCTAACATTTCTTATAAAGTGTGACCCCAGTCCTTAAGCTATACGCAATACGTTCGATACACAATTCCCATGAATAAACTTTTGGCTAAACACCCGACCCTGTTAGCCCCTAATATCTTTTTAAAAATCTCTGAAACGGTCCTACACAAGTAAAATATGAACAAACAAAGTTGACACTTACAGGTGACTTGGTAAAATCATGATCCTGGTTTTTCCTTACACGAGGACTAAACGCCGTGAGAGAACCTTTCCCCTTCAGCACATCTCTGAGGCCACAATGAATCTTTTTAAGTACGTAGAAACAGGCACTAGGAAACTAAAGAACCCCGACCCCAAACAAAAAACCGTGTCGGATCACAAACACAATGCCAAACAAACTACACACCATGCAACAGGGAACACAAGAGTCTTTAGTTACTACTGAGGTTCAGAAACTGCCACTGCAGCCAACCCCAAAACAACACCCTACCCACAAACCATCCCCAAACAAAGTCCCACCCGTCAACCAACCGGCCCACAAAGGCCACCGCGCCCGAAGGCAACACTACACGCCCAAAGGCTACCATACGTCCGAGGACAACACCACGCCCGAAGGCAACACCACGCCCAAAGGCAACATCATGCCCGACGGCAACACTACGCCCAAAGGCAACAACACTTAAAAAGCACTGGGCAAATACAGGTGCACCTTGCCCAAGGGTGCCCCGGAGGCAGTTGTGGCAAAGGGTAACCTCATTACTCCCACGTTTAAACAAACTCCACAATGAATCTGCCTATAGAGACGCAATCTAAATTAGCCTTTCCCACTAGCTTTAACCTATTCCCTTCTAATCACCCTTAGAATTGCCCGCGAAATCTTTTGAATAAAACTAACCTCGGTAAACAAATTAGATTACGTAACGTAATGAATGCCATCCCAGGACAGTAAGACCAGCCCGAAGTTAGGAATCCCAAAGTAAAATTCAACGCATTCTGCGACAATGTGTATCAAGCAAACGACACGAACACTGCTTTCAATGTATTCAATAGTTTATTTAGCCAGATCTATACAGACAGCTTTCCATTGTCAATTGTACGCCACAGGCAAAAGAGAAAGCAGCAATGGATAACAAGTGGAATGCTTGTCTCAATTAAACGTAAAAACAGGCTGTATAAAAGATATCTGAAGTCGCCAACTCAAACTACCAAAGAAACTTACACCACCTATCGTAATAAACTTAATCATATCTTAAGAGTAGCGAAGAGAAATTCAAATTATTATGCATTAAGTTTCAACAGCACAAAACATGATAGCAAAAAACATGGGCTAACATAAATACTCTTCTAAATAGAGGTAAGAAAGTGTTTAATTATCCTGTCAATTTCATTGACAACGGTGTTTCAATAGGTGATCCTCTTGATATCGCAAATGCGTTTAACACTTTTTTTACTAACCTTGGTCCCGACTTAGCTGAGAATATACCCCACCGCAGTCCCAGTAACCTGACTATAGGCAACTATGCCCAGTCCATATTTATTTCACCTGTAAGTTGTAATAACGTTGTAAAAGTGGCTACTGAATGCCCTACGCCTAAAACGGCAGCTGGGTTTGATGAAATTCGCCCAGCTGTTTTTCGTCAACTAATACACCTTATATCAAAGCCACTGACACATATTTGTAACCTTTCTTTTAAACATGGCTGTTTTCCAGATAATTTAAAAATTGAAAAGGTAATCCCCATCTATAAAATGAGCAGCCATTGTCAGTTTGTTAAATACCGTCCAATCTCTGTGCTTCCGTGCTTTTCAGAGATCTTAGAAAGACTCAAGTTCAATAAAATGCAAGTTTTCCTTAGTAAGCACCATATTCTTTCCAGGCGCGGTTTTACGGGGGGGCTTTGGGGGCTCAAGCCCTCCCAAAATTCGCTCAAGCCCCCCCAAAAATTTTCAGAGGTTGTGTTATGCTATATTTGCGTGTACTGAGAAAAACAAAATTGCAAAATACACTTGTGCACATCTTGGTCCAGTTGATTTAATTTGTCAAGGGAAACTGTCGTCTGTCTCGAAATCAGATAATAGGTTCACAATCTCATACAATGGAAGTTGGGTCAGATAAGTAACATCTATGATAGTATGTACGTACATGTAAATCAAGTTAACGGATTAATCATCTGTTGGAAGTTCAAAACGAGTCATTTCGTCGCTGATCTCGTCAAGCTATACTAGCAGTCCTTTTAAGCCAAATCTACAGGCCGAATCGTTCTTCCCATTAATGTGAACAGGTACAGTTGCTTGTATTTCTCAGTAACGTTTGCTACATTCTTCCAAATAAAAAAAAATATATGCCTGTATATACGTTACATCTATGTCATGGTCAGGGGCAGTGCCACTCGGGGGGGGGGGGGAAGGGAGGCCTATATCTGATCCATATAGTTAATCCAGAGTTTCCAAGAGGCCATATTCTGGTTTCTATCAGCTTCAGATACGATTTTATAATGCACAAATGAAGCAAGGCAAATTTTCTTAATAGTTCGAGAATATTTCTGTGGACTACACGCACGTATTTTTGCGTAAAACTTTCCCCGACTAGAAGGCAGTAATGTGTTCAAAATGGGACTTCAGGAGGTTTGTTGATACATACCCGTAGACAAAAAAGGCTCCTCTTTCACCTAACCAAAAATATTAAGAATGTTTTGAAGCCATATGATTGGGTCCAAAAATATCCCAAAGACAACACCATTTTGCATCTAAGCAACCTTCAAGTAACCAAAATTTCTCAAAAAACCCTCTTTAGACCTGTCCCCTAGAACAGCCCTCTTTTACCCAACCAAAAATTAGAATTCACGAAGTTATGAACATATTCCAGCCATATATCAGTCAAAACTGTCCCGAAGACCGTACCATTTTACATCTTAGCAACCTTAAAGTAACCAAAAGTTCTCACAGGATAGGGGAACACCCCTCCCTTTAGACCTCTCCCCTAGGACCTCTCTCTTTCCCCCAACCAAAAATTAGAATTCACAAAATTATGAACATTTTTCAGCAATATACAGTATATCAGTCAAAAAATAACCCAAAGACCGCACCAATTTGCATCTTAGCAACCTTAAATTAGCAAAAATTTCTCAAAGGGAGGAGAACACCCTTCCCCTTAGACCTCTCCCCTAAGAAAGCCCTCTTTCCCCCTACCAAAACTTAGAATTCACAAAGTTATGAACATTTTCCAGTCATATAGTCAAAAATTACCCAAAGAACGCACCATTTTGCATCTTAGCAACCTTAAATTAGCAAAAATTTCTCAGAGGAAAGGGACACCCCTACCCTTAGACCTCTCCCCCAGGACGGCGATCACTCAACCCACGGTCCCCTATCAAAATAACCTTCGCCGTCCCTGGTTATGGTACTGTTTTTTATTATCATTGGTTTCAGCGTGCGCGTGGCCGATTTACATATTTGAGAGAAAATTTTATGATTCTTCCGTTTCAAGTCCCCCTAAGCCCCCCTAAAAGTCTCGGTCTAGAACCGCGCCTGATTCTTTCCAACAGCCAATATGGATTCCGTCCAGGTCATTCCACCGAACTAGCCATAATCGATACTAAAGAAAAGTTAACTAAAGCTATGACAAAAAAAAAAAGAAACTTCGATAGGAGTCTTCCTTGACTTATCGAAGTCCTTCGACACTATTGATCACGGTATTTTGCTACAGAAATTATTAATGTATGGATTTCGTGGTATTGGATATGACTGGATTAAAAGCTATCTGACAAATAGAAAACAGTATACTTCTTTCAAAAACGGAAATTCTTATCTGCAAACAATTAAATGTGGCGTTCCAGAGAGTTCCATCCTTGGGCCCTTATTATTTATTATCTATGTTAATGACATTACAATGGTTTCATCAAACTCCTCCCTAGTGATGTTTGCAGATGACACGAACATATTTTTCAACGACTCTAACACACAGCGCCTCGAGAGGACTGTCTGTCGTGAACTTGCTCTTTACTTTGATTGGTTTGCCTCTAATAAACTTTCACTCAATATTAGTAAAACAAATTATATGGTCTTCAATTTGCCGAGTACTCAAAATCACGATTTTAAAATTACCATAAATAACATACCCCTTCAGCCTGCTAGTAGTGTTAATTTTCTTGGTGTCTATATTGATTCAAAGCTTAAGTGGCATAATCACATTTCAAATTTGTGTTCCCAAGTTGCTAAGGGTGTTGGAATTATCGGTAGGCTTAAAAGGATGCTACCAAGAAATGTACTTCGTACTATTTATTTAAGTCTGGTCTACCCTCATCTTTCTTACTGTAGTCTTGCTTGGTCTAGTACAAGCGACACGTCTTTAAAAAAGCTGGTTGTTCTTCAAAAAAGAGCTGTAAGACATATTAGTAATTCTTCCCCACGTGAACATACTAATACACTATTCAAGTCCTTAAACTTGTTAAAATTCACTGACATTCAACCTTCAAGGTTTTCATATTTCTTTACCCAAAATTCCGAAGTACACAGTTACCATACACGTCAGAAAAAATGTCTCCGCCTTCCAGGTAATTCAACAACCTATTCTAAAACAGGTCTAAGTTACCGTGCCGTCACTGCTTGGAATTCTTTACCAGATACTTTAACTACTAAGCGTAGTTTACATTCTTTTTGTTATAACTTCTCTAAACTCATTTTAAACCAATACTAAGCTAGTAAGATTTTTACCTGTGTTTTTGCTCATCTATTTACCCTTTGTAATTCATCTTCTCATTGCTGGGTGTCTGGTTGGGTGTGCTGCGTGTAAGGGTGGGTGTTGGTGTGAGTGGACTTGTGAATGGACGGGTGGGTTGGTAGGTGAATGGATGGTTGCGGTTGTGTTGGTGGGTGATTGGGGGGTTGGTTGGGTGTTTGATTATTGTTTAAATGTATTTTGTCTGCTACTGTTTATTTCCTGGGGAGCACTCTAGTAGATGAGCCCTTCAGGTTTCCTAAAATGCTTCCCTTCACAATTTCTTGATGACTTACATCCATGTATTGCATAATGTAAATATTTTTACACGTTTCTTTACTTCTTGAGATTGTGATAAAACAAATAAATGAAATGAAATGAACTCTGATATATGAACGATGAGCTGTGGTGTCCTCCGAGATTCCATCCTAGGGCCACTCCTTTTCATCATTTATGTTAACGACATTGGTAATCTCTCATCCTAAGCTTCAGTTGGACTTAATGTTAACAACAGTGATAGTAACAGTGATAACAATGTAAACAAACTACAACATATTATTAACGAGAACGTAATATCGATATTAATTAGTTTGCGGCTAATAGGTATTCCCTCAATATCGATAAAACTTGACAAATTGTTGTACAATCTTGTCAGGCGCTTGTCATTAGTATTTAAATTTGTTAATAACAAAACAGCTATCAGACATGTAGTCTCTCATGTTACAATGATCATTCCAATCTTTTGTTCAAGTCTCCTAATTTGTCCACCTTTCTTTGACCTCACAAGCATGAATATGGCTACGTTTGTTTTCAATACTAATTCTTCAATATATTACCAGTGTATTAGATAGTCTGATTACTTGCGTATCTCTAGCTGTAGCACAGGTGTTTTTAACAAAGAGATTGCACTACCGCTCAACGATGTTGTAGAATTCACTTCCAGATATTTTCAAACAGAAACCGTCTATTTTCAGTTTTAAGACAAAGTGACACAGATATTTCATCTAAATGTATTGATTATTTTTTAAAGTTGATCCATTTATAAATCCTTTAGGGTTGTGGGGTTTAGAGGCATGGTTTCGACTTTAGTGGTGAGTGGTGTGGGTGGTCTGGTTGGTCTGGTTGGTCTGGACAGTCTTTAGGTAAGTACTACTTTCAGTGTCCTCAGCGCTTATAGTCACCTTCATTGGGACTTCTCCTATGGTACTTCACTGTATTTGTTACTAGTTCTTCATTCCATTTTTTCAAGTAGTGTTCTGCTTTTCATGTTAAGCCCAAGAGGGTTTGTAGTCTAGGTCCTTCCACTACTATGATTAAATCCTCAGTATTGTGAAACTGTAAAGTTTATGATATTGTACATTGTAGTGGAGAAGCAAATAATTGAAATGAAATTAAATGAAACCTATGAAGTTTACTTTTGCAAACTATGTTACAACTTAAGAAATTCAAATTCGAATGCACGTTTGCGACATATTAATCCATGTACCATGATAGCTACACTGTGCCCTCGTTGAATCACTTGCACGGTAATCCCTGGGGCAGTTGAGTGACAGAGTTTCCATGAAGATGAAACCCAGAAGTCCGGCGGGATTGGCGCCAGCACGCTGATGTCTCCAAGACCCAAGGTTTGGTTGTCCGGGATATGGGCATCTGATATCTAGAAAGAGATTATTACACGGAGATTCAACATTTTGTCTTAAAACTGTCTTGATACTCTGTGAATGAATTGTTTACTGAATCCAACTCATTCTTTGGATTGTAAGCAGAAACTGTTGTACTTGTTTTTAAACAACAAGGCTAGAAAATTGGGTAGGTTACTTTAAATACAATATTATAGAACTAGCATTACTGAACTTTTCACTTCAACACCTTTTTTTGCATCACTCCAACTTCTGTCAAGTTATCGAGAGACTATCAAGAAAGTAACGACATATACGTTTAATAAAACTTGGAAGAATTATCTTCTAAAATGTCACAGTCTACTTAATTTACCACTTTCACCATATTTAAATATTGTTTGGCAAGTTTACATTATACAGATTAGGTATTTATTAGCTGCGCTTTCACTATCGTACTTCCAACTCTCATTCGCTGACTTTTTGCACTGTATTTTATTGCGCACACGGCCAACCTTTCACCGATTTGGCTGAAACAAGTTGCTTTTTTTCTTTTTTACGATTTTGAAGAGAAATCTTCTCATTCATGCAGTGAGATTCAAACCATTTGTGTCTCATTAGGTGATATTTTTTGACGGCTGGCCATGGAAACGACACAGTTGTCTGTGCAGGGAGGTGATCAAATATCACCTCCCTGGTCTGTGGACATTTCTTTCCGCAAACCTTGATCCCACTCCAGTATGTTTTCGTTTGGCCCTGTAATGAAAAGAGTACGCCGACGTCCTGCTACTAAGTTTTAACGTCACCGTGTATTCAGAACTACAGTGTCAGTTCTGCACTGAACTATATTGGGGTGTGTACAAAACTAAGACTTAAGACCGAAGACCTAAGACCCAAGACCCTACCAGGTACAAAACAAAGACCCTACCAGGTACAAAACTAAGACCCTACTAGGTACCATCATCAATCATCTCTTCCCTTCCAGTATTCCAATATGGAGTAATTTTTGTATCACATTCAGCCTAACTTAATAAAAGAATGCTATATTTAAATCAGACTTAAAACATGACTTTAAACACAGGACAGAAATCGTGAGGTTAGTACAGCGAAGATATGCAAATCTCAATTCAAATTTCTTTTTCCCATGATCGAGATTGTCAAACAAGAAGTACCAAGAAATAGTACAGCTGAGATATTGAAAACAGGATAGTGCATTTTCGGAGTACGTCTGTAATTTAAGCCATAGAAAGTAAACGGAGAGTACTGGAGTACTGGAAGGGAAGAGATGATTGATGGTTTTCGTAAAAATAAATAGATATTTCATATGAGATATTTTTGGACTTTCTTTCCTCTTTTCCTCTGCGTAGCGTGTGGTATAAACCCATCAGAGAATTGATTATGTGCATGAATTGCATTGGTCATTATTATTGATTGGAGAACGGTTCAATCACTCTATGTCAAGGATACAAATCACAGGAGAGGTTGATCCCACAGAACACACCGTCGTACAGTGAAATAAAACCCAGCAGCTTAGTTATAAATCTAGTCCAACTGGTGTTATTTTGATATCTTTATAAAGTTTCTTCTTTCATTTATAACGTTCTTGAAAAAAGAACGTTAAGAAAGGCGTAAATTTCTCATAGAATCTGAATTTTTAGACACAATTTTTGCTAAATACATTATTTTGAAGAAAATTCTGTGTTATAATACTCCCACTACAACTCAAACTTGAGAAGTCCATAAAATAGAGCAGCAGTGAAGGACAAATCTCCCAATTCGTTGCCAGACTTCCCCAATTCATTGCCAACTCTGCTGACTGTCAGTTCTGTGGCATCATCTTGGCATGCAACAGCTCGTCTACAATCAATTTTGATAAGTATATTACAGTTCAACCACACAAGAGAAGCGCATCCTGTCACGCGTTTTGTACCTGGTAGGGTCTTAGTTTTGTACCTGGTAGGGTCTTAGTTTTGTACCTGGTAGGATCTTAGTTTTGTACCTAGTAGGGTCTTAGTTTTGTACCTGGTAGGGTCTTAGTTTTGTACCTGGTAGGGTCTTAGTTTTGTACCTAGTAGGGTCTTAGTTTTGTACCTAGTAGGGTCTTAGTTTTGTACCTGGTAGGGTCTTAGTTTTGTACCTGGTAGGGTCTTAGTTTTGTACCTAGTAGGGTCTTAGTTTTGTACCTAGTAGGGTCTTAGTTTTGTACCTGGTAGGGTCTTAGTTTTGTACCTAGTAGGGTCTTAGTTTTGTACCTGGTAGGATCTTAGTTTTGTACCTGGTAGGGTCTTAGTTTTGTACCTGGTAGGGTCTTAGTTTTGTTCCTGGTAGAGTCTTAGTTTTGTACCTAGTAGGGTCTTAGTTTTGTACCTGGTAGGGTCTTAGTTTTGTACCTAGTAGGGTCTTAGTTTTGTACCTGGTAGGGTCTTAGTTTTGTTCCTGGTAGAGTCTTAGTTTTGTACCTAGTAGGGTCTTAGTTTTGTACCTGGTAGGGTCTTAGTTTTGTACCTAGTACGGTCTTAGTTTTGTACCTGGTAGGATCTTAGTTTTGTACCTGGTAGGGTCTTAGTTTTGTACCTGGTAGGGTCTTGGGTCTTAGGTGTTAGGTTTTAGGTCTTAGCTCTTAGTTTTGTACACACCCACTATATTGTGGGTACTGCATGTTTGTGAATCAGTGTTGTGGTGTATGGTGAAAGAAAATGGTGTTGCCAAGTCACGCAAACTATTTCTTCTGCTTTTGTGAAAATCGTTTTTCATTTCTCTTTAATCATGTGTGACAAAAATGTATTTAACATCATATTACTTACTCCAAGTGCCGAGGGGAATTTTGTCACGCATTGTATAGCTACCTTTCACCACATGTGCAATCCAATTACTTTAGGTGGGATGGTAAATTTCCTGTTGCAATGTCATATGAGATTCGCTTTCGCCATTGAACATCGGGAACTGACAGAATCCAAGCAACAATGGCGTGAACCAAAAGCAAGGGAAAAAATCCGTTTTTACGGTTAAGCTAAATATACTATTCAAGCCTTCTGTGTTCTTCTTTCGGAAAAAAGAGGCTTACATTAAAATTTTAGTCTTGATGAAGAAAACAATAGGGTTTATCTCTCCTTTAAGTGGTGGTACATCCACAAAGGGACAGTTAAGTTCTTGCACGATTTTTTGTAAGCCTTAATGTGAAACATTTGGTGCACACACCTGGAGTGATTCCAACGACCCCTAACGTTGCTTTTTGTATTATTTTACCCATGAAAAAGGACGTCTCTTTGCCCTATGACCATTTTAAGGCTCCCAGAGCTCATTAAACTGCACAAAAAGCTTTTTCTTTTTCAAAGTTTTCCGGGTCCCTGATCCTCCGGCTTAGACACAGGCTTTCCCTCTTATCGTAATACTTCCCAGATAGTTGTCTCATCATTATGACAATTCAGCTGCATGAGGGATAATTGTTCCAAAGCCCAAAGGTACCACCAATGGGATCTGCTGTCTATATCAACATCGTTTTTCTACCGTCATTTTAATTCTAGGGCAGAGAACCCTCTGCCGTAGGCTGCCACAAGCGAGGCCATTTGGTCCGACCAGCGGGACAATTCATTAACGTTATCTAATTTAAACATGAATTTATTTTATAACCAATTTAACCACTATTTATCAGCCATAGGTTAAATACGTGATGCTGTTTTCTAGTTCAGTGTTGTATCTCATAGGCAAAAAATCGTAACATGCGTTGCAAGCAGTTTTAATGCATAAAGCAGTTGCCGAATCGTCCTTACTGAAGAAGGTACCGCAATGGGATTTTTCGTAAAAGATGAGCTACATGCCATTGAACAGAAGTGTACTACTACATCTACTTTTTCTGTGCACACTATATAAGTTCAGATGGATTCCCTTGAAAAGAACCCCCCTCCCAAGAGTGGGTTAAATATTAATAATTAAATAACTTTGCAATGTTACGCGACGATTACACATTTGTGAAATGCCATTAAAATGTTAATCTTCTCGGGGCATTTTAATATTTGTTTGTTAACTTTTATATATGCCTCGTAAATTACAAATCAACTTGCCATTGGCCAAGATAAGATATTCACAACTTTGTGACACTCGTTGCCCACCAGAATGTTAATTAAAGATAGGTTAGATTAAGGCGTATGAATTTTCTAATACTAGAATTTTGTACACAGTACAGAGAATTCGAGGGTGATGGCGATCTTTTTTGACCACATTGACGGCGTGGTTGGCAAACGCACGCTCTTATGGCTTCCAAAATGGCCCTGCCAATTAAAAAATATTTCCCGCACCTGTCTTAATCATTATATCAAGTTAAGCTATGACAAAGGCTAACAAACGTGGTATAATTGTAACTTTGTTATCTGTTTTGTGCACATCCATTGTCATTTTAAGATTATTAGATGCTTTACGGTAGTGACCAAATTTTTAAATACCATAAAGGTTCCAGGGGCTTCCGTCCAGCGGCCCATCGGAACGTAGCTGACTCTGGACCCTGCTTGGCCCTGCATGAGGGTATGACCCTCTGATAGAATGTTTTTCCGTAGTACCCCTACTTCGAAAGGTCCTGCGACGCCACCGTTTTAGGATCTAGCTTAGACCTTCCTAAAATTGGGGATTCTTCCCAGGGTCAAAACCGTTTAATTGTAAGTTCTGCACAAGTCATAGTGTCAGATTGAATTACAAGGTCAACTTTTGTTTTAACATATTAAATAAATGTTAGTGTCAGGACTTTTTCGCCTTGTAATTCAATCTCCTTGTAAGTATATGAAGAATAACAAACTTATTCGAGCCTCGAATAAGTCATATTTATTATCTATTTCACCATTACATTTGCAGAATGTTTCTTAAGTCTTTGTCTTCATACCGTTAACTATTCCCTTTTATCTGAAACATTACACGCATTCAGCAAGTACAAACGTCTCCTAGTTTTCTAATGCACCATAATTATATGGTTCTTTATGTGTGTTGTACCTTGTGCCTTATGGTACTTAATTTTATCACATCACAAGTTGTTCAATATATGTATGCAATTACGTACATGAACTTTTACGGTATCTGATTGAGGTCAGTGCCACTTGAAAGGCTTATGAATGCCACCATGTTTTTTTCGATATCCTAACATGTTTAAAAACAGAAAAAAATCAGGTATATGGGATTTTCCGCTGGGTCAGGAAAATATAGACGGTTTTCTGGCAAGAGTCAGGAGTGGTGAAAAATAAAAAGAAATAACGGGGGTAAGTATGTCGGGTATACTGTTCTAATCAAAGTGAAAGTTAAGGGCGCTCGTTTGGACTCAATCTGTGCCAGGACCGAGTGTTGTGCAGCCCCTCGTTGGGGGTGAGTTGATTTGTTTGGGGGCGATTTCTTTGCCGAATATATACGTTACCATCTAAACCACAGACGGCTTATTTTCTCACGAAATCTTTTGCACTAGCCAGGCTTTCAGAGCCGATAAGTTTCATAACTCGAACGTATGCACATTTATTTTACGCTTCACGACGGGAGATTTACAATACAGTAAGTGATGCTTATGATTTAACGAGATAAATTTATCAAGTAATTCGGCCTCGTACCATACTGAGTACCTAGCGAACAGTTTAGTGTACTAGGTATTAGTTTTTCGAAAAGTAACGGTGTAGTTTACATATGTGTGAAGAAAAGTCGTTCGTGGGCTTCTAATGTTTACTAAGGGGGCGTAAGACTTTTAGCTCAGCCCAGGTGCCTTATTATCACGTTATCTTATTACTATTTTGACTCTCTTAGAGATCGTTTGCATGTTCAAAGGTCACTTTTGGGAGTTAGATTGTGAACAGTGTTTTGTTACATTCTATATGTGAAGCGTTGTACTGGCCGAGTTACCTATCACTTTTCATCGTTTAGCTAAGCTACGGAGACATGAGCGATTTCAGATTGATGTTAGGATTAGCCTATGTCTGAAGTTTCAGTGCGGAATGATGGCATATGGTTAATCACGTTTTAGCACTCTGCAATACGCTGATGTTTGTTTCCCTGGGGAGCTGACCAGAACCATTAGTAAAGTTGATTGCCGTGGCCGACCGTTATTGGATAGGACCTTAGGAGCGGTCTACATAAGAGTTGGCCCAGATTAGTTTACCTTGTTATCCCGAAGTGCCCCTTAGCCTGTCCGACTTTGAATTCTAGACCGATATAGGACGACATTGCACTTCTCCAATGTACAGATGTGGCGGGATAATTATTACACCTTAGGAGGTAGCTGTGTTTTGTTACAAGCTCATGGAGGAACATAAGTTTTTCAGGAACGTTTTTGTTATGTCACTCACTTTAATGAGTGCTTATTTTGTATTATTCCTTTATATCGTGTTTGTTTTGACTAGTTCACCGTGAAATAGGGACGATGGAAGCCTGAGCCCTGACCTCTGGCCATTATTTTTGTTTCATGGTTGACAGTAACTGGGGAATCTGGGACTGATGACCTTTGAACCCAGTACAGTAAGGAAAGGTGAGGTTGCTATTTTTTTCAGATCAAGAGAACCGAGAATAGCACATGACCCCTCAATTTATTAAGCGTAAATTTTCTTTTGTTTGATGTGCAGACTTTGTGAATAACGTGACTAGTGGGGTTAGGAGAAGTCAAAAGGTTACGAAATTTTACCTTTGTCCTGATTCTTGACTACGCCATTTCAGATTGTAGCTGTTTTCAGGTAATGATACATCCAACATATTTTGACCCGGAATGATTTTATTATTATGTTTCTCATCAGACTGAGGTATCGAATTTGGGTATCTTTGAGTGAGTTGGGGAAGTATGGGGTATCTGCCAAGAGTCAGAGTATTGAAAAACTGAAAATTTCAGGGGTGAGGGAAGTCATATGTGTATAATTGCACATCCAGATACTCGAAAATAGTAAATAACCTTTAAAATTATTGGCCGTAAAATCTTAATTTGTTTAATTTGCAGAAATGGTTCATCACTTGGTTAAAGATATCAACAGAGGTGAAAATGTCACGAAATTTGACCTTTGACTTATACCTTGACTGCCATTCTAGAGTACAATTGTCTTAAGTAAACCGTTGTAAGCCATTGAAATAAATTTTACAGCTTGGAATTAGGAATCTCATTACACATGTGATCGGTTGGTTTGGGCAGTATATCAACAAATATTTAAGATGTAACTTCCAGTTCGAACCGTATTTAAATTAAGACCACTATAAATTGTTTTTCGAGATCAATACTCTTAGGTCCTACTTATATCTGGTAAGGCTCACAGAAACATGGTCAAACAGCCGTATAATTGCATAATGAGACACTAAAAATCTCCTCCACATCGAGTAAACAGTGCATGTTTTGACCACCATGATCTTGAAATTGCAAGTTGACATGGAGGTAAATTTTGGCACATCTCGTACAGTATCCGCGCTCTCTGATACGGTAACAGGTAAGAGTCCAGAAGAAGGCCGGTGGTGAGAGTGAGATGAGGAACAGGCCTGTAGTCAAAAGGGGAGGTTGGCAACCCTTTGATCGCCCCGGAGAAAATTCAAAATGATCATTGCGTTAATGCACTTAAGTATGTCTCGCCCCCACCCCAAGAAAATATTTGGACTATGTGGAAGCTATCCCGGCCCGGCTATCTCATATCGGTTCTAGGATTGTCGTTCCAGTGTTTGTTTCGGAGAACCCCTGCGTTTAGGTATCGAGAGATTGTTTTATTACAAACTTAACCAACTTTATCAACTTATGATAAAGAGCAGCTGGTACGTCCCAAAAGGTTCCTAAACTTTGGAAAATGACAAGAACTAAAATTTTTATTTTGGCATTCAGGCATTTTGGTAGTCTTTTGCTAGCCAATTTCCTGAAAAGGGCGTTATTTTACATCCCATTGCATGCAGACTATTGCTTCATTGAGGGAACAGTAAATCATGCCAGAGAGAGCAACAGGCGACTGGTATCAGCTTCTGGAAGTCCAAAGGAAATTAGCTTCAAACCAAGGCAATGAGTAGACATATGGAAGACTAATGAAATCGAAACCCATGGATAGGCTTAATATGTGTAGAGAACAGGCTCATCTGGCCTGCCATATACTCAGGGGAGGTAGGACATGACTGAAAGTAGAAGTCCTAGTCAGGGAATGAATAAAACAGCAAACACGGCTAAAAGAATCTTCTTCAAAAACAATGCATAGACTGATGGGCCAACATGAATCCCAGCAAAAGATATGGTTGGGGCCTTAGGCGGCTAAACAATTCTCAGGAAGGTACGCACAGGGTACAACCGTCCCAGGATGAGACTCGGCATGGCTTGGACATGACACAAAGCCAAAGAGAGTACAATTTGTTCCAGGAATTATCTGGTAACATACATAGAGAACCCGTTTGAAAGTTTATGAATAAGGGCCTCTGGAGGATATTACCAGTCCTGAATTCCTTGGGTGGGATATACTGATGTGCTGAAGGCACCCAGGGGTACTCGTGCAAAAGGGCCCCCTTGGAGCTACAAAATCCAGGTTCAGGTGTAGGTCCATTCCGGATGGGATTCCAAGGTACCGCTTAGAGCACCAGAACTAAAACAGAATGCCACTCACTTTTTGAAAGGTAAAAGTATGGTGTGGGACGCCACAGGAACCCTTAACGTACACTGACCATACTCAATGTTTGTTTGAGGAGCTTCTGCAGCTTATGCTGCCTTCTTCGGTCCTTACTTTGCATTTCCGAGATGAATGTTTGTTCGCGACGATTTCACAAACTAATAAGAGACAAAATTTGAAAACACACAAAGGCCGGTAGGATAGAAAAGACGTGAAGAAGGTCAAAAAAGTACCTCAATGGCAAAGCATTACCCAGGTAGGCTTTGAGAAGGTCCTGCAGTTCCAAGAGAGCCCTCAGTAACCTTGGAAGGAATAAATACCATCTACGGGGTAAACTGTAAGCCCGAGGATCAATTGGATAAAGCTGATACAGTTCTATTAGGACCCACAAGACACAGAGAAGTTACAGACGTGACCCTTACGAGCCCAGAAAGATACGTGCAAAGCACCTCACAAGCCTGCACAAACCGTTTGAGTACCTACGGTGCAATGCACCTCACAACCCTGCACAAACCGTTTAAGCACCTACTCAAATCCCAAGCATGATACTACTGCCCTTCGGGGGACAAGGGTAGAGTATCAATTGGTCTCCTAGAGGATTGTATATCTGGGAAGCCAAGTGAGGGTATTCTGAAAGGTAAGTAGGATATATGTCACTTTAGAGCAGGTCAAGAACAGTAGGAGGGATTGGGACGTCAATGTCCAACTTCTATCAGAAGATGTGGCAAGTTCCACGCGAGGTGTGGTAGTCTTGAAGTCACTGGAAATTAAATTACTTCTTTGAAGGGCTAGGTCACGATGCCAGCATGACCCCGTAAGATTCGCTGAGACCTTCGTATGACTTAAAAGGACGTCAAAAGAACTGAAGGCCCAATGAAGGCGAGAACAGGGCACAGGCAGCAACCCGTGTGAGTTTCACAATCCCAAGAAGGTCTGATTAGGGCCCAGAGGAAAATGCCAGAGGTACTACCTAAGTCCACCAAAAGGTGATACAGGTCATTTGAATGACTGTAGGAGGCTGCAAAATCCACCAGAGGGTTTGACCAAGGTATGAAATGTCCATAAGGGACCAGAGAGTGCCGAGGCTACAACCTGGCTGTGTTGGGATCTCATACATAACCTCACGGTGGCGCACAGTTCCGTCATCAACAAACTTTAGAGGAAGCTTAGCTCAACTTCGAACCGTGACCTTCCTTCACGGTTCGAAGACCATTCAGAGGCCTGAAGATGCTACCGGGATAGGTAGCAAAAATTTGCCAATCAAACAAGTAAGTCCAGACGTCCTTACATGCAATCCTTATTATAACTACTTTACCTTCAGGTTGCAGTTCTAAGATCATGGTCAGTTACAACATGCACCATATACTTGGGGAAAAGGCGATTTTTAAGTCGCCTTAATATGCGGACGTTTGACCGTAATTATAGGAGCTTTATTAAATATAAAAAGACTGAAGAATATTGCTGTGGAATCACATTGATATTTGTCACTATTTAATTACGACAAGAGTGATTTTCTCCGTCAACAGTTGTGCTGCATTGATAAACTGAGAACATTGCCCATCTTGTGATATGAAATTCCAAATTCCAGGCTGTAAAAGTTGTTTCTATGAAACTTTAACATTTATTGATTGGCCATTTGACACCGATATTTGAAAATCATGAAACGTTTGAGGAATGACACTGTAAAAAGATATGTACATAATTTGCTTCACGTTAGGGTAGGCATTACCACTATCTAACGTCAAGTGAAAGCCGTCGAACCGCACGATTTTTTTCAAGGAAATACCCCAGTGGATCAAGTGACTCGTGCAAAAGAAAGTAAAGCTTTATGAGCTTGCCGGGTCTTGTGGGGCGAAATTAGTTCAACTATAGCTCTACTGGGCTGGTGGAGTTTCAAGCGCTTTATTTCCTCGTGCATGGTTGGCGGGTTTAACAAATGTTTGAGTCTTATCATCAAAGCTAGAACTGTTATTATACTTATTAAAGTTATTATAGAGGAGCTTGATCAGTAGTGACCTTTCAATTTGTGTAGGTAAGGGATATTTATAATTTTTAAATATCGTTGTCTTGCTTGATTGCCTCTACACGGGCGCCGAGAAAGTAACGTCTGAATCTATTTCACAAAATTTTGAGTTGTTCTCAAAACGTGATCTTATTTGAAAATCGTTAAGATTTTTGCCTTTTTACAGGCAGTTATCTCGTTATTCAGAAATAGTTTCGTCGATTGCTTATCTTAGGCAGTTACCTACGAGTGCTTATTTAGATGAGTTAATATGCACTGTTCCATCGTGTGAGATACTGGTCACGTTTTAGAACCGGGTTGACAATCCCTCTTTTTTTTAAAGTGATTTATAGACTGGCTTTCTCTTTGAGAGCTGAGGCTTGGTATTAGCTAGGTTGTAGTGAAATTAGTGACGATTTTAGAGTAGCATACCACCGAAACGTTCCCTTTACTGAATTCAAAAACTAATATTGTTGACTTAGAAAAAGAATCAACAAAAAATATTTGGTTTGCTAGCAAGTTGACTGTACGCCATCTAATGTAACCAAGTCAAATAGGGGTGTTGCTTGGGGTCGGGCAGTTGATAAACTTCCTTATTTTAGCTTGGGGAAATGTATTCTTGAATTTACATTTTTCCTTTTTAGGAACTTGAAAGTACTGAGTCGGGAAGACTGCTAAAGTCTAGTAGACCATGCCTCAACGCATTTATCTCTCTTCTTGACATTTATTTGCTTGAGAAGTTGTAAACGTACTTGTATATGTCTTTCGCCTTTAAGGGTGGAGTATGCAGACGACTTCAAACAAGTCTTAAATTCCCTTTGTCTGGTTTGAGATCTTGAAGTACTTTTGGGGTTTCAAAGTGCATTTTATCGCTGGGTTACTATAACGTTTGTACGTTGGGTTCTTCTTCAAAATAGTCTTTGTAGTCTGGGTGGAAGAGAGTTGTCCAGTATAGGTCGAGATTTGTGAGCTACGGAGCTTAGAGGTTGTTGTCTCTATGACAGGAAGGTTAAGTCATTAGCGTATAGTCTCACAGTTACCAAGTCTTTGCAAACGAGTCTTTGTAGACTGAGGTAGATCGAATATCTGTGACGAGATTTTCCGTTCTTTGACGAAGAATAAAGAAAACAATTACAACACTCCAAGCTGAAATGCCCTTTTCTGGACAAAAAAAAAAAAATATCTGACGCTGATTGGTCGGTTTCATTGCATTTGGATCTTCATAACTCTGCATGGTCGGCTGGATTGCATTAAAAGGAGATCCCAAAAGTGGGCTAGTTTTCATGGTTCTTTTCGATTTTTATGTTTTAATGTCTACCAAAATGGTGAGAAAGGAGTTAAAAGTTTTCTCCTAATATGAGCGTCAGAGATTCCGAGAAGAAATTCTCGGTGTTTCTAGCCCACCTCCTATTTTCCGAAGAAAAGGGAAACAAGAATCAAGTAAGTAAGAGTAGACGATGCCACCATCTGGCGTCACGTGACAGCCGTCGAATCCCACGTCATTTGTAGTAAATATCCGAGTTCATCAAGTGACTCATGCGAAAGAAATAAAGACTTTATGAATTTGCAGGGGCTTGTAAGACAAAATTAGCTCAATTATAGCTCTTTAGGGCTGATGGAGATTAAAGCGCTTTATTTCCCCTTAATGGTGTACGGTAGCGGGGTGAAGAAAAGAGTTTGATTCTTATGATCAAAGCTAGACCGGTCTCTGTTCTCATGTATTATTATAGCGGAGCTTCATCAGTAGCAAACTTTTAATTTTTGTAAGTTTAGGATATTCATAATTTGTAAATATCGTTAACTTGCTTGATTACCTATACGCGGGCGTCTAGAAAGTAACGTCCGACAGTATTTCACGTTAGAGGACGACAGAGCAATCCGTTATTGGACGCTATTATATTCGATCTGATAAATGTGGTCCAAATTTGGATCAAAGATGTAATTTTGTCTCATTATAACCCCTTTTGACCTCAGTGACAATGTGATTAAGAAGTTATGCATATCACCTTAACGAGCATTTCCAGACCAATAACCGAAGTGAACGTTCATTACCCTATGATTCTGGATGTTAAATATAGCCATTTAACTTTCCCCCTACCCTCCAAATCTATGATTTTTCAACACTGAAGACCACTGGCAAATTCCCCTTGTATATTTTCCTAGCCCACCAGAAGATTTGTGTTTTCCTAATATTTTCAAACAAATGTGAAGGATATGGAAAAGTGTGCCGATAAAGAACATTCAAGGTGGCACCTACGAGACCTTAATCTGATGCGGGACATGTAATACAATCATTCCGGGTCAAAATAGGTTGAGAGTAACAGTTAACTGAAAACAATTACATTCTAAAATGGCATAGTCAAGATTTAGGTCAAAGGTCAAATTTCGTGATTTTTGGACTTCAATTGAACTCACAGTCGCGTTATTTACAGAATTTGTATATCAACAAAATAAAAAAAAATACTGTTAATATATTGAGAGAGTCATGAATTATTCTTGGGTCTTTTCATATAAAAGATATAGCCAGCCCCTTACCCCTAAAAAATTTGATTTTTTCAACACTCCTGACTCTTTGCAGATAACCGGCTAAAGTTTTCTTATTCACCTAAAGATACCCATTTACCTGAATTTTTCTGTTTATAGACATGTTAGGAAATCAAAAAAATGGTGTTATTAATAAGCCCTTTTAGTGGCACTTATCGCAATCTGAAGCGAAACTAAACCAATAAGTAAGGAGCTTATAGTTTAAAATAATTCCATTTCTCTAACTTACCTTTAAATACAATATCAATAGAAAGGCTTTGTCCGCTGCTCTCACACTTGTATGTTCCACTATTTGCTTCTGAAGGATTAATAATTCTCGAGCGCTCTAGATTGAATTCACTCCTATCCCGGTAAGACGAAATTTCTTCATTATTCTTGTACATGTTGATGGTACCCCTAACGTTGCTAACTAATTTACAGTTAATACTAACGAAGCCGCTAATAGGATATACAATGATAGTGCCGTTCTCTGTAATATTTTGAAGTGCTGTGTTGCCGACGGAGATGAAAAAGTTGGTTGATTCTTCAAAGAAAAGATATCAAATACAAATCATTAATTTTGCCAACATAATTCTACCTGACTCAGTTCAAAACTTTGATAGATTGATGTCCCAGTTAAGCCAATAACGATATTTGCGAGGATGTTTTATCCGACAGAGGGTGGTTGACAAGGCTATCCACGTCACTATATTGGGGTGCATATATTCCTAATTCTTAGATGTGTACATTGATTGTTGTTTATTTCACTTACCACATCGAGGACGATCACCTGACCACTGACCTCTCTCACAGCGACGAGTCACTGAACCATTAAACTGTTCTGACTTTGCATTTTGACATCGTGATGTAATAACGTCTCCCTCACTAAATGTTTCTTGTCCACTTAAAGGTGTATAGTCACTTCCTACGAAGGTTTCCACTAAGTTGACAACCTCTGGTGAGGGGCAAGATCTTTCCTGTTCATTTGATACGTCTGAGTGGAGAATGAGAGAAACATTTTAGACGTATTACGTGACAAATACAATGTAAAATTGTACGTTAAGCCTAACAGCATTGGGCCTTACAAACAATACCACAGAGGCTGCAATCATATGCCATATTAATCAAACTCCAGTCTCCAAAAACTATTCAGTTGCTGAGATATAAAAAAGTTTAAATTTATTCACTCTCATATAAATAATAATTGTAATTTCCTTCTCCAACTCACGTTCAATACTGCTTTTGTTTCCTTGTGTCACCAATAGCAGAGATTTGTGTGGAAAGGTAGGGGGATGGGGTGGGGGAATAATCAGCCCTTGGGAAAAAAGTTACTGTGTAAAAAGGTAAAATTCAAAGGCAGCATCCCCCGTGGTTCCCGCCCATTTCACAGTGTAAAAATTATTCATTTGACAATGCAAAAATGAACCATTCTTTGAGTAGCGAGTTGTAAAGAGATAGAAAGAGCAGTAGGGAAACGTCATTGAACATTACGACAAAAATTTCATTTCATGCCCGCCAAACAATGAAGAAAAACTGTATTCCTAACTCAAAATATATCATTTTCAACATTCCTAACTTTTGTCAAAAATACGTCTAGTTCTCTTCAAGGTCATGGAATGTAGTGATTACAGTCACTCAGAATCTCCCTCTTATTTCTTTATAATTAAGTGTCATCTTTTTCTTTGAATTTCACTAGCGTTGGAAACTTAAAATATATTTTCTATGCTGCCAACATACAAATACACTATAAGTTGGGTAAATAATAAACATGGTTGTTTATTTCCTACAGCAGTGTCAATATCATGAAGAAATACAATCAATAACAAATTTCCTACAATCACTACGTGCCACTGAGATGCAGTTTTCACATCCTAACACGAATAACTCTCTGCATTTTTGGAATACATTATTCCTTGGCTACAAACATTGCATTTGCTTTTGAAAACACAAAGATTTGTCAAAAACTTAGGAACCAGCTACTTAACTTTGAAAAACTATTATTCTACTCAGAATTACAGCATCTTTTGTGAAGAGCTGGTGAGGATGGTAGGGGGGGGGGGTCAAAATCGTTTGGACATTTTTCATTACAGAGATTTAGGAAGTGACAATATCTTACGAAGCGTAACCATCAGTCGACAAGTTTGCCGGAATAATCGTTGCCCCAAATGTCTCTCAGATTACGAAAAGTGACTAAATGACAACTCCTATAAGTTGTAAAAAAACATGTTAACTATCTTAATGTTGAGATTCCACCTTACAAGCAAAGTATAACATGGAAAATTAATCGTATGAATCGAGATGTACAAGCAATTTGACGCAGGCTCTTTTTTCTTTTGTTGTAGATTATCTTTAGTTCGCAGGTCGGCCTACTGAAGGACCTACCGAGCGATTAAATGTTTCTTTTTAAAGTCTGTAAAACCAAAATATCATTTCTCATGACCTCAAGTTTATGCATGTATGTATGTACTGGACATCGATCAAATTCGTAGGGGATTCTCCTCAATTTTCACATGTTCTGAGCCCTTAGAACAGGGGTGAGCGGCCTTTTCGAACAACGGGCCAAATCATGTTGCTGTGACCATCTGGGGGCCGTAGTAGAACAGAGATGTGTATACGAGGATGGTGTCCCACCCCACCCCATCCCCACCCCTCCCCGTTAGTGACCAATGTGCCCATCTAGGCAGACTCACATGCACTCGAATAATATTGTAGTATAGGCCCACTAATTGTTGGCGAAACTTGTCCCGTGTATTGCATATCTATTTTGTCGACAAATATGTTAATTCAGATTTAGAATGCGCTTTACAAGTGAATTCTTTAGTTTATCAGATAATGAAATGGTCGAGAATATCCACCTTACATCAAAGGAAGTGATCGTTTCTTTGTTTGCATGATATCCCGTACTAACGTCAAGTTTAAGTTGTGGTCAAATAACAAGACTTGCAAGGGCCAAAAATTAG
This sequence comes from Holothuria leucospilota, assembly GCA_029531755.1. NCBI lineage: Eukaryota > Metazoa > Echinodermata > Holothuroidea > Aspidochirotida > Holothuriidae > Holothuria > Holothuria leucospilota. Next base: position 2,235,695 of record CM055967.1, on the reverse strand, counting down.
GCAAATCGAAACTGGTTCGCGGGCCGCACAGGAGAAAGTCGCGGACCGCAGGTTGCACACCCCTGCCTTAGAACTTCAGAAGTAAGAAGTAAGAGAAACAAGTAACTTAAACTCCCGCTAATTGTCAGTGTTTAATTAATCATCATTATTAAATAAGTCAGGATGACCAGGTTTGGCTTCGGGTGGGAGCAGGGGGCAAGTTCCCCGTCGGGAAGGGCTGCTCCCCGTAGGGGATATTTTCCAATTTCGTCGGGGAGTCGTGATGAGCACGACAAAATATACAGCCACCAACGACGGCCAAATGACTCAACAATTCACTGGGTTTTGCTCTTAAGTAGGGCAGATCCTTCATTGAAACCCACAATTTTCCAATTTTCCTATACTGATTAAACCCCAAATTTTAAGTAACGACAACCCAAAAGTTTAATTTTTCTACCAGAAATCCAAAATTTTCGTCGAGCATAACTTTACCTTGCCCATTCATTTGCCAACCTGTCGCCTTTGTCGAGGCATCAGGTTGCTCGCTCCCTTCAACTGCGGTCGAAGGGTTTGGCCCACCTTTTGGCACCCCTCTAAGATGGCTTGAATGAATCAAATGTAGTGCGAGAGGTGTCTTGAGGTATAATCAAGTGTCGCCCTAAGTTTCTAACGACATTCAGGAAATTTGTGATAAAAGAAATTTTTAGGTAATGACATTTAGCGGGGTAAAATGTTTCGCATGATAAAATAAAAGTATTAGCAAAGGAAGCGAAAAACAACCATACACGAAAAGGTGCGTTCATACCAAAACCGAAATCTGCTACGTTTTGCGGGCGGGACAAGAAATTTGTTATCTCAGAACCAATGGGGTGATTTGTTAAATTCTCATTGGAAATAAAATTGCCCCTTTTAATCCTGGGAAAAGAATTCCGCGTCCTGCCCGCAAAACGCATTTAGGTTTTGGTGTGAAGGCACCTTATGGGGGTGGGGGAGGGAAGGGGTTGCAGGTCCCATCGAATGGAAGGGGGCCAATAGCTCATGGAAGGGGCCGTGGTGTCTCCTGCTTTTCAAGACATTTTTCAAGTAAGGACAACGCCATTATTCTTATGACCTTTGTTTTTCTGTTTTTACCTTTATTAAAGGCCCTAGTTGATATTCTGATCACCAAATGTCTCGGCGCTCCCATCTGGTTACCCAGACAAACGGAATTTTAAATCTCCATGATCTGAGAGAAAGTGTTATTTACTGGGATTCGAGGTCCTGGGTCTTTGACACAAAGTTATTGTGAGAACCAACATAAACGTCTGCCACAAGCAGTATACGCTCAGTGTAATGATACATCTAAGGCAGCTGTATACAATGTCTTATTTCATACTTTGGGGCCACCTTAACAAGGAATACTTAATATGTGCAAAATGTTGTGTAAGGCGGACTAAACCAGTGTGTCTTGCTAAGATGGTATTCACAAAAAGAACAGTGCATAAATATTGTAAATAATTTAACGCAAGTTTAAGAAATATCGTAAGTGCAAAACGCTTAGCACCCGGGCGTCTCAGATCAGAAGAGTATTCACGTCGTTTTACTTAAACAGTTAATGCGATTGGATTAAGATGTTATAACACAAGTAAGAAAAGCAAACATGATTGCCTCTTCTTCGACTCACAAGCATTTACTACAGTAACACTTCCCAACACTTCCTAACAGTTTGTAAGCATTGTGACTTACGCAAGATCAGGCTGATCATAGGCTGTGCCGTTCAAGGCTTAGCGAATTCCATCCTTGATAAAGTAAAGTAAAGTAAACGGAAATCCATACCTCTGATGCAAGATGATAAATGGTTACCAGGATTTCCGGTAACAAGTTCGCCCCTTGTACAAGAATAATAATATCCACCGACAAGCTGCATACCATCTCCACAGACTAGATACAGATAAGTGTGGCCAAAGGGAGTACAGGTTCCACTCGATAAAGGGGTTCCATAGATCATATTTGATGTGTAATAACCATTTTCGATGTGCGGTACCACACACTGCGCTTCTGGACAAGTGTGACCTTAGGAAAAATACAGTAGCAGATGTAAACTAAAGATGGTTCGCATAGGATTTACTTGTTCCGAACTTTACGTGATGAAATAAACGTCAGTTTATACTATTAAATACACGAGTGTGTATAAATATCATTACAACTCATGTTCTTTGAATCATAGCAATTACATGATTTAATAAACTATTCCATCAGCAAGAAATGCTGTTTATCTATACCCAAAATCCGTCATTAGCAATACCTTGTAGTGGTGATACTTGCAAACACAATGTCGCTATATAAAACAATTGGTTTAGCCATTTTGTAGGGAGTCGTTAGGGGAGGTCTGGGATGCGAATGTACTGAATATACTTCATTGCATTGTAATTTTGGTACAGAATACTTTTTGGATAACAACCAACTTGAACATTTTCCAGTGACTTGTATGTATCTTACCAAGAAGCTTTAGTCTGTATAGACGCAAAAAAATCCTGTAGTGGGAATACCAAATAGGGTAGTCGGAAGGGTGCTGTAACAATCCTGCCCCATTTTTGTTGACTTTTAAGGTACGATTGGACGTTTTTAAGCGACAAAATCTTATAACTGAAAATAAATGGGAGGGGGGGGGGTGGTAGTTGTAGTATCGCAGCTCCCTTTTTCGACTGCCCTGGTGGACGATGAGGACGAGTGCCATGACATTACATTGGCCATACGGTTTAAGGATACGAAGTCATGCGTCATTGATGAGGGCCCGTACACGAAAAGCAAAAAAGCTGGAACATGCCTGACGGAACGATTACCGTAACCAAAATCTGTTTTAACGTTTGTCCAAATCCTCAGGTTTTTCTCAAATTTCTGTAATTATTAATCAGGCGTATTTGGTGTTAAAACATTATGTTCGCTGCAGAACATTGACACAGATTGGCCAGGTACCAGACTTTTTCCTCTGGATTTTTAAATGTCTCCCAAGTTTTACATGTAGAAAAAGTTAAGTAACTAAAACTAAGGTTAGTAAATGATTTCGAGATTACAGCTGCTGCATGAAATTAATAATAAGAAAAACTATATTAATCTGTGTCAAACTCGTGTCTAGACTGTTCCAAACCACAAAGGTGCCACATGTTTTCACGCTTGGTCCTGCGTTATGGTAACTGACACGAGTTTTCACAGATATTTTGTAAGCATTCCAGCAAAATCGTTTATCCTCCTATACCTCTTGCTAGAAAGATGTAAGAAAAGTAATGCTATCTGTGGCATGAAAGAGCACTTGGACGTATACAGCCACACATTCCACAAGAAATTCTACTTAATGTCCAAAATTACACTGTAAAAACCGTTTAGTATTTTGTGTAACCAGGGCCGCAGCCTGCGAAGGGCAGGGGGTGGTTGCCCGCCTGAGATTTCCAAATCGTAAATAAAAATTGGCCAACCTGAAAAAAAAATACTGAGATGCTGAAAATTTCACTGTCCATATTATGATTTCAAGGTCCGCGAAACCTGGAAAATCGCATGTAGGGGCTCCGCTTCTTCCCGAATTTTCCTGGGGAGGTCCCCACACCCTCGCCGTGGGTGCATTATTATTCTGGTTTTTCCTCCTGACGTATGAACTATCATCCTCGTATACAACATACATCGCTTAAATACACCAGCATATACGTTGGATTGATTTAAGGAATTATATTCGTGAATATTTGATGACATTCCTTTGGATAGAAAGGCTTGATCATCACGGATGAGTAGCCTAACGAGCCAAAGTTTACTCCTGAGCACAACCTTTGCTTGTCATAGTACAAGTAGTACGGTGTAATACTTAACGTCTCCCCAACAGAACACCTTTTCAGCAGATTCCCTCATTACACGGATTACATAGAAGGCCGGGGACAATAAAAACGAGAAAATGGCAAGCGGTTTGCTTCTGGGATGAAAACTGTACTAAGTGGAGAGGAATCTTGCCATCAGTGGTCCGATAGCTCTCGGTGTCAAAAAATAGTTTTGGAAGATATTACTCAAAAAGAGGGGTTTATAAAGTTCATAAGAGTAGATACTTGCAAAGAGGGCATGTTAAATATATTTTTGAGAATATTTTGGGTAATTTAAGCCTCTTGATTGACTGGCAAATGATAGTAAGTTCTCTTCACCAACCCAAATAGTAATGTAAACGATGTGTCTATGCACAACTTTTTGTATACCCAAAATCTTTTTTGGGAGGGAGCACGACAAAATGTTTGAGATCTACGTTCCTCTCACTCCTTGGCCACACCAATGCTTCCGCAGGACACGTGCCCATTGCAGCCAAGCCTGCCTTTTAGCAAATGTTGGCTGGTGTGGTATAAATGTGTCGCGTCCTTGGGGTTACGAGAACGCACCTTGTTTGGACAGGGAGTTGTCTGGGAAGAAGATCTAACCTTGAATCCGCTAGAGAATATGTGCTTTAAAATAACTTAATCCCTTTTCAGGTAACAAAATTTGATTGACAGGTCTCTTTGTTCTAATTGTTTAGCCCTTTCCGACTTACACTTCTTCATGATTGTCTGCTCCTTTCAAACCCAGGTAATCCAGAAAGAAAGGTCATTGCTAACACGTTACTTTGAAGTGCAGCCTCTTTGTCGACAAGGTCTAAGCATTAAAAAAGATTTCAAGTTAAACGACTGTTCATAAAGTTTAACTACTATAAGTTCTTTGTGTTCCTACGACCTTAATGAGTCGTCTACATGATACATTGTTCCAGCCTACAAAAATAATCCCAATTTTTGCCACTTTCCAAATTAGTATCAAGCATTTTCAACGAAGGAGATTTTAAAAAGTTCTCGATCGAAGTTTGTTAAAATGACTTTAACTGCGACGATAAGCGACGATAGCTTAAATTTTTGGAATTTTTCCTTGACGACTGGACGAATGTAATGCCAATTGGTGAAATCATCATGATGAGTCTTTGCGGTGAAGCAGACGACACAAACAATTGTCTTCAGTACCAAAGTCTCTTTCACGTCTAAGAGAGGTTTCAAGAGTAATAAGACACTAGGCAGCTTAATAACGGCAACTACCTAGTCTCAAAGGACATATAAATGTTGGATCTCCTTCCCTGCCAACTCCCTGGTTTGGAAAACTGGGAGCCTTTCTACACGAGATGCTAACGGTCTGTCTGGGAAGAACCCGATCTTTTCATTTCTCAGTTTTCAAAGGAAACTAAACATGTAAGAAGGCCTATTTTCTTGAATAAAAAATATCACACTTTGCACTTCCATACCTTTCTAGGATTTTCCTTCGCTGTATGATGGGAGGGGGGGGGGTGGGAGGGGAGGAAAGGAGACATCTACAGTGTTCCAAGAGAAATATTGATGATTCCCATGTAGCAGGGACTGGCACTTTCACTGCCCATCAAGTTGAATATAAACAATGTTTACCTTAATATCTCGGGAATGTACGCAGATTAACTTGATGAAATGTTCCTTCAAAATTTATGTGTGTGTGGTGGGATGTGGATGGAGGCAGTTGCACCTACTTCCCTTTTACGTGGGGCCATGACAAGAAGAGATTATGATCACTACTAAGGAGATTGAAATTGAACAGAATACTTGCCATTTGTAACAATGACAAAAAAAAGTGTCAATAAAAGCTTTGAGTTGTTCAAACATCATACACGTATGGACTACAGGTAGAAGGTACTATGGTATAGACATATTGCAAATTCCAGTTTTGAATAATGTCACATACTTTTACCTAATATTCAACACTAAGACCCCTCCTCAAACTAAGGATAAAAACAGGTGTCAGGTCCTGACATCCCCCAAATAATGTAAACACTCCGTACAGACTTGAAAATCTATGCCACAGTTGAATATTCTAAATGATAAAATGATAGATTCCCCAAGGGCGAGTACAGACAATACCTATATGCAGTAGCTTAGGATTTTGCCATGTGGTATGCTATACATATGGGCAGCGTACCCTGATCGCACACAGTGTGGCCCATTTTTCAATTGAAACGATCGTATGCCATCCCAAACAGTGCTTACATGCAGTATGCATTGAACCAGTTTTTCCAGTATGTAAACCATATGGGCCAGTTAAAAACATGCCCTCTACACCAGAACTTTCGCACATGGCATACATGTCTACATGTTTTCCTTTTGACACACATAGACTACGAACAGCCAATGCACAACTTTTATGGATTAGTTAGCGTGGTCCTAAAATTAATGAACATAAACTGGACCATTTGAAATTGCACAGGTTGAAGTAAAACCCTTATGTACTCGTATTGGCCTGCTACCTGGAAAAAGACCCCAAAACATTTCTACAATTAGTTCCTTCGACAACGTTTTCAGGAAGTAGCCGTAGCACAAAGCTGTAACCGTGGCCCCTAAAGCCTACAATATCCAAATATCAATCGCCTAGGCGTTTCAATTTCAATTCAATCAAGAGCTATGCTCGAGTAGAAAAGATATTGCATTGGACTTACTATAGACTGGGAGCAGCGACCTGTGAAAAATGTGGTCGTTCAACCGGCACTACATGCAATATTTGATACCATAGCAAATTAGTATGGACCCCCTATAACATCACCAGGTAGTTAGTACAATCAAATTGTGGTATCACTTTTTTGCTACAGCATGTTATATACATGCCCTGCTTGACCCATAAATTTCTCAAAATAAGGGATAGGGGTAGCTTACCAAGCAATTTTTCTTCTATTACGTTGTCAATAATCAATATTCTGGTATCTATTTATCGCTTATGAATATCTCTGACAGATTAAGTCATTTTAATTACCTTCTGACACTGCCCTGATGTGACCTGGGGTCAAAGGTCGCGTGTTTTGGGAAATTGGCACCTAATTTAAGCGGCGGGCCAATAAAACAAAAAATATCAACTTTTAATATTTATTAAGCCTTATTCTTTACACAATTTACGTGACAATTAATGTAATTACTCATTCATTTTGAAGGTATTATTTAGGCATGACACTAGTTCACTCCCAATATTTCCGAATATCCCAATATTTATCTGCCTTTCTGAAATGGCAATGTCACATGTATCTGACATTAAATACTAAACAAGTAAGGCTTTCAAGTTCAGATGTATATTAAACAATGTTATATCCATCTTAATGCCAGCAGAAAATACTAGGAAGGGTTATTGATAGTTTGATCATGGAACAGAGAAGACTTTTGCTTATTCACCACGAAGAAATTATATGACAGATGTATAACTGAGCTAAGCCTGGTGTCATACCATACAAAACCATTTTAAATCACAGTCGTAATCTTTTCCAGCAGGCCATCCTAATCATCTCATCCTAATCATCTCACTCACTAGACGTATATTCTTGAAGATGGGTTCTGACAGCCTCCAGAGATGCACTGGCAAGCTTCTGTACATCCCAGGTCATTCACTTTGCACGAACAGTCTGCTCGGCGGCACACTGACGTCTTGCAGCGACAAAAAGACAGCACCAATTGGGCATGTGGTTCTGGGTCTTTAGTCATCAATACAGGGTAGAGTGAGCCAGTTTTCCAGCCATTATTATTTGGTGAAGGTGTTTTTTCTGATTGAAGTGACTTCCTCCAAATGTAAGTTTGATAGTTGGCCCGTTTTATATGATGTAACAGGCTGTTAGAAGTTTGCAGTAGACCGTCATTTTTTCTTTTGCTTCTGACAGAAAAGTTAGTTCCTCATATCGTCTGCTTTTGTCCCAGCTCTTTCATCGGTACTGTAAAACTGACAAATGAGTGACTCGCAATTTATCATTGTTGCATCACTTAAAGGTAGTTCCATTCCAAGCATTACTTATTGTGCCTGATAGGTTTTGCTAGCTAGCAAAACTTTCCATGCCTTTTCCGGGCCAATACCGGCTGACAGTGACCTTGTTAAGGCACGAACTGTGAGGGCGTGGAACGCAGGCAAGGCAGCACATAGACATCTTCCCAGTTTTTCTGCCCCTTATGCATTGGAATATATCTCAACTTATCCTTGACAACCAGTCCGAAACTACAGTTCCTGACAATTTAGATCACTGAAAAAGGATGTATAAAGAACAGCCACCTCAGTATAAGGTGATTGTACCCACAATTCTTTTGTGGTCTTGAAAGGCATGCTTTGCATGCAACAGGAGTCGGGTATCTGCTTCTTTGTGATCAGACCGTAGTGCTTCAGTGCGAATCACAACACCATTTGTAACTGATACTACCTGATTATGATTTGTAAAGCCCCTCCTATCACTAACTCTTCACCTTATTTAAACTTTTCCTGGCCAATTTCCCTCAAAGAACAAGCTAGGAAAAAACTCAAGTTGGCCTTATTTGAGGAGTTGCTATGACCTTTTGCCATTGTTTAGGAATTGGTGTAGTCGGACCTCTAATATGGACTTCTAGGGCCTTGGATGCACCCTGTTTGAGCCTTTCTTCCCCTGCCTTGATGGACAAATCTTTGTACCTGTCTCACACGACGTCTACTCTTTGGCATTCATTTTAACCAGTGATGAAGTTTTCAACTGGTAATGCTTATCAACAAGTTCTCCAAAGATGGATACACCACCAGATTTCACCATCTGAATCACCGCCATGGCATCGATGAGATAAGCAGTGGCCATGTCATTAGTTGGAATTGTTAGGTTTGGTGGTATGTCTTCTGAATTTCCGTCAGAAGAACACTCTTGTTTGTCTTTCTCAAGGAGCAATCTGTATGTGCTATTGAGAGTAGTAGAGGAGAGAGCTCATAGGAGAGTATTTCCTTCAACCGGACGTCTCTATTTTTAAATGCTATGACGAGACGACCGAATAGGTGTCTGTCAGCACTGATTGTAGCCATCTTTTCATCAGCTGCTTTAACTTTGGTCCTTTCACTTTATTTCGTGAATGTCTTAATTTTGAGGTTAGGTTAAGGATCCAAAAATTTCTTCTCATTTGTGTTGAGCCTCTGTTCAACAAGGGTAGTCATCTGAGCCGCATCATCCGAGGGTATAACCACTGCTGTAGCAAGGTTGATGAGCGATGCAGTGTCTCCATCACTTAAATCATCTAAGTTGAAAGGATCTGTCATCAGCTCTGCTGTGAAGGCTGTCAACAAACTCCGAACAATTTTTTCATTCTTCTTGATTCTGTTACTTGTTGCTTCTTTGTGTTGGCTTACACGGTCATTATCCTGCATGTTGCACTTATTTTTAAGTGCCGTTGTTATTTCCGCCCGCTGATGACTTGTCATTAACCAACGTTAAAGTATACCTGATTCTTTGCTAATTCTAACAGTTCCTCCCTTGGTTTTGGAGTCTCGGTTTATTGACTGTTCCAGAGCCATATCTGTTGAGACATTAGAAAATATATGTCCAGAACGACTCACTGAATGACTATCATTAATAAACTCTTGATGTGCTATAGGGTGACTCTGTGGAAAATTATTGATATCAGCAAGGTAGACAGGCAACCACTTTCAATAGTTAGGGATGCTAAAGGCAAAAAAAAAAAAAATGTGGAGTCATAGCAGCAGTGATTGAGAGGTGCAAAAGCCAATCTCCCAGTGGCTCTGCTCTTAGAAACTGAGACAACAACTGTATCATATCAATATAGTCATTGCAAAAGGCAAACAGCGTGGATCTCGGTTTAGACTCCTCTTTGAAATTACTTAACTCCACTTCTAGAAAACTAATCACTCTTGTAAACATTTGAAATCTTTCCAGTACATCCATTCTTTTTCTAACATCAGCCTGGCAGTTCTCAATTGTTTTCGTCAGGTCTGCTTGAAGATCAAAACATTTGACAAAGAACGATTATAAGACTCCTCGCATTATAGCAGCAACTGTCGCACTACCATATATACACCACTCTCTATTAGCAAGTCTTCCAAACCTGACCCTTCATATTTTTTCCAGTCAATAAAAGGTAATTGAGGAAAATATGGAGTTAGAGTTAAATGAGGTTTTACGGCTCAGTTACTAACCAAATGGTTTAAGTCGGGCCGGCCACCGTCTTTTTTCAGTTGTGGCTCACTGGCTTGTTTTCCCTACTCCTTTACTTAATATGGAAGCCTCTCATACGTATGACTGTGTTTGCAAATTCTCCAGGTTGGCGGGTTTGAATCCGTTTAGCTTTGATACAGATGGCCAAGTCAAATGTAATAACAGTGTACTTTTGTCCAAGACTTGTCATCATGCCTTGTATTATCTTCATTACTGCGTAGAGGGTGCTGAATTCGGTTGAAGATCCATGAATAAAAGGGAAACATCCCATAGTACTATGCATTTGTATAGGTTGATGAGTTATTACATTAAACCACTCCAACTTGGCACTTGTTGTCCTCCTGTGGGTGATGGGATGAGTTCCACCTTGAAGAGCCTTGTGGGGCACAATCTCACCAGGGCCCAAGCCAAATCCATCTGGCATATGTGTGATGAAAGGTCTTCATTGCAAGTGATCCATTCTTGCTGCATCTTTCGGACAAAATTTGTGACAGGAGGCGTCTTTCCAGAAGCGCTAAACTCTAGCTAGCATGGTTTGGCTGATATCCTATGTCTTCAGAGATTCCAGTCTCTGTAAATGGTCTGCAAACATTCTGGTCTGTGGCATTGCGCCGAAATGGTTTCTTTGGTAAAGCACTACTGTTGCTGCATGTGTTGTTGCTTTCCCGTCAATCGTCTGTTCATTGATGTCGTTATTGTCTGCAGCTGCTTGGACAAAGGTGCCAGGCTTAATATTGCTGGGCAGCACAACACCCCCAAAACTTTCGGCTTAGCCAAAGTTCTCTAGCAATGGCAGTAATTTCTACATTATTATATAGTACACAATGACCCAATCTGTTTAGCATTGTTATGAGGTCTTTAGAGCCTGTGAGATGGCGAAGTGCTATTCCCATGCTAACATGCTCAGGCATCTTTGCTCGAAAATATGATGCACAGTATACAATATCTTGAGCTAGCATTATCCCACGTCGCTCATCTGTCTTGTTGTGGCATTCTGGAGCTGACATTTTATCACCATCATCGTTCTCAGGATTTGCAATTATCCACCGCAGAAACCAGTATAGGGTCTCTCGAACAGCAGATTTTGATTTTACCATGGACAAATCATCACAGTTGGTAGGTCTGATAGGAATCCCTCGACAATTACCGATGTCTGATTTTATCAATTTTGCTGTGCGGTACAGTAGTATGGTTTGTTAGGTTAGATTTTGGCATAAAAAGAGTTGATTGTACATAAACTGTTATGAAGGTAAATTAGCAACTCTGCCTTTTCTTCTTTATTTACTATCATTGACTGTATAGTTAAAAATGTATTTCTCTTATTTGACCTCACTTAACCTCCCCATAAACTGGTGGTCTGCCTCAGAAGGGAGCCTCATCATTTCGTTAACTTTTCTGTCCGCATCCGCCTCCCTCTCTCCACTCACACCTTCATTTTCTTACACACTGCTTGTACTCTGTACGCTAAGCCTCTGTACAACATCATAAACATAGTTTAGCTTCAGCCACTAAACCTGGGCGTAAACAATCATATTTAAGCCACTCCGCGTTCCATATTCTTATACAACCTGTCTATCAACAGGAAACATTATTCAATACACTTAATTCCCAGGCCACAGTACACTGCACACACGTACGCACAAAACACAAACAAACTGCATGTTAGTCACGCCAATTTCCATTAGCTTATACTCCTAGAATCCTGTGGTCTGGTAGTGTAATCAATTAGACAATTCAGTGGCTAAAATCTGGGTACTTTTCTGAAACATGTAGTATAAAATCCTTGGTATAATATTGAAAAACTAGGGAATGTGTTTATAAACGAAACTGTTAGCTAAAATCCATTGAAAACGAATATCAAAATTTAATGAAAAATATTACAATTATTCATCACTTCATGACCTTTTGACCCAATACCAGATCAGTGTACATATAAAAAGAAATTATGTGCAACATATATCAGAGATATCCATCAGCTGTACATTGATACCATAATATTGTTCACTAATGAATCAGCAATGGAGAAATTGAGTGGCAAGCTACCTCTACCCCTTCATTTTGAGCAATTTAAGGATCAAGCACTGCATGTATATAACATTCTGTAGAAAAAAGCGATACCACAATTTGATTGTACTAACTACCTGGTGATGCTGTTGGGGCTCCAAACTAACTTGCATTGGTATCAAACCTTGTTGAACCAACTCCTTTTTTAGAGCCCCTGCAGGATTTAGCTCCTGCTCTACTAATACTGTACAAACTAGGAGTCATGTGTAGGTTTTCATTATTGAAGTACGTACTTCTGTTACACTATAAGTAAGCCTGCAACACTTGCAGTAACTTTGCGGTAGAAGTATAAGGACTTGCAGTGCAGTGGCTACTTTACTTTTGGAAAGAAAAGTTTGGGAACTCTCCGAAGTAACTTGAAAGACAGGAATAAATGTCGTCTATGATTATTTAGATATGTACGAAACTTCCCAGATATACTGTGATTTGGAAACAATCCAAACACACATTTTTGTCGTTTTGTAGTTGGAAAATGACTGGGACTGTTTCCTACTTTACCTCAAAGCTTATCTAAGAAAATCTGGCACAAGAGACAAAAATCCATTATTTCGGTTACGAATTTTCTGAAATGTAATGGTGTTTTCTAAAGTTTTTGAGATGTTCTACTTTTTTTTTTTTTTGGTGGGTGAACAACAGAACGATTTAGCAGTATGAAATCCACTTAATATGTTAAAACAAATGATATTAGGATATAAACAAAGGAACATTAGGATATGTCCTCGTAATTTGATCTGCCTGAAATTTAGAAAAAAGCCGATTTAAGGCTTCATACATTTCTTAAGTTATCCTAAATATCCGGAATAATTATGGTTTGCTAAATTAAAGCATAACAAGTTGTGCCTATTACGGTGGGACGGATCGTTATTTTATATGCGCATCTGTTAGCGAGTGTACAAATTCATTGTGCTGGGCAAGGAAACAATGAGGGCTCTTACAGCTCCCTGATGATGGATATTTGTAGATCCTGGCAGAATTTTCTCTTCCTACCAGCTACGCATGTCGCAAATCAATCCTTTTAATCGGAGTCGTGGGCTTATGTTAATGAATGGTGAAACACATTTTATCGTACATACCGTTCCCTACCCAGTAAATGTTCTGAACAATTCATATCAAATAGCAACTGGCACTGAATGAAAATAATCCACGAGACATCTCACTGCAGTGTGGTCAGTTTTTTACGATTCATAGATCAACTTACCACGTAATTCCCCGAATACTTGCACTTCACACAGAATGAGAGGGTTTCCATGGTCTGTTTCGGAGACACTTACGATGCTTCCTTCAATCGCTGGATTAAGTTGAATATGTATGGGATTGATGGCAGTATCAGTTACAGAGGCAGCCAACTGATTTAAAGTAACGTCAGATGTATGGTCACCAACACGGACCTTCGCATTTAAAAGCCTGGTATCTGAAACGAAAGTATAGAACTTGAAATCAATCGTCATTGAACTGTAAAGTTTGTGTAAATACATCTGTAGAAGACTATACACGGTCATTATGTTAGGCAAAGTAGCTCCATTACTAAGTCTTAATAGTCTTTATAGCTTCATAGTCAGCCGGATAGTAACATTTCGACTTTCTTTAGACAAAATGAATTATAGCAGTTATTGCTGAAGTTTAGGTCTCATCAGTCTCCTTAAAGTTTAAACAAGCGCAACAATGTTGCCGAAGCTCAGCTTTTCCTGTTGACCTAAAAGTCTGCAGTCAATATTTTGGTTGGGTCTGTAACTCATGCTGTTCATACGTACGTTAGAAAACAAAGAGATAAATAAACTGAATGCAATGAAATATGTATTGAACTCCCGAAGTCTCTGAAAGACTAAATCTGGTACACAAAGTTAATTTTATATACTGCACAGATGTTAGTATACTCAGGAGCGGATCCAAGGGGGGGGGGTTTCCTCGGGTTCAGCCCCCCTTTTTCGCCACATGAACAGTAAAAATACGCAAAAATTAGCATAATGTTAATCTAGGAGAATATTCAAGGGCGCTTTCAGCCCCCCTTTTCGAAATGTCTGGATCCGCGCCTGTTATACAAATAATGAATGTTTATGAGTGTGCTGCCTTGTAGACCTCATTTGTTTTCCATAATTAGACCCAGGTAGTAACTTCCAAAGAAGAAATTTTACAAATGGTTAAAGGTCTTAAAAGCGATATTTTGCCCCAAAGATATCCCTTGAACTTGTCCAAAAGTTCAAATACGTGTTGCCACTATGATTTGGAAAAACCAAAACTGCTCAATTACTCAATATAAAGGGATAATTTTAGGACCGGTGAATGTGTCGCAACAGGCCGGAGGGTAACTACAGTTCGTAGAGAGCATGGGAAAATATGCACACTTATACTAAGTCTAAGGCTATTGAAATATCATCCCCCATGGCTTTCCCTTAACAACTTGGTGGGGCTTTCGGCAACGGAGAACAAGACTGAGGCGGTTCCTGCAGTGTCGACGCCCATGTGACTGCACCAGGTTCGTACCCTGACAAGGTACTGAATGGGGGCGAAATGGCTTCCAGGGGCTAACAAATTTTTAAGGGGCCAAATGTATACAAATGCCATTAAGCCAATGGCAACTTGAAAACTTGCTAGGGGGCGAACAAATTTCAGAGAGGGATGCGCCCCCTTGGCCCGCTTGACTGGAAGCCTGAGCTGCACAATTCCTGCAGGCACCGAGACTGACATATGGCACACGCCTTCAAAAAGCACGTTTTCCTTTTCAAACCGAAAATTGTTTTTGGAATGTTAGCACAACCGTCAAGCTTAAACCATATGAAGCATTGTATTTTCAATCAACGTGCTATCTTCTTTGTTTAAAAGAAAGGGGTGGGTTCCTCTTTCCGCTTACGACATTTCCTAGACAACATTCACCTTAACTTGAAGTAGTGTACCCCACGCCGGCATCCCAATTCACGCGGCGAGTCGCTTCTTTCCTTCATGTGACAATATAAACTAATTTGCTATTAAGGAAGGATAATTAGGTCATTTGTTTACCTTTCATACTAAATAGTTTTTGTCCAGAAATGTTAAGAAAAATGTTTGTAAAGGAGATACAAGAGGATTTGAAAAATTAAGGTAATGTTTACAAATAACTTGAAACTTGAGGCGACTGGATATATTCTCTTTAAACTTTAAGCCAAACTCCTAAAACCATTCAGACATCAGGCTAAGTTGAATACTTGTTTCTGCCTCAACACAAAAATGTGTAGGCCTATCTTATACCACTGTTTCGCACAAGGCCACATATTCGCAAGAACTTGCACAACTTTCAAACGTCCGTTATTTCTTTTCGAGTAGGCCTAACCATCCAACCAATTTAACTAGTCTATTATTCAAACGCCTGAATGAGATCAGCGCCACATGTTCACGTAACGCCTCCATAGTAGTATATTCCTTATTCATGTCATATCCCTGGTTTGGAAAGCAAAGAACTGAGCAAACATAGTCTGACATAGTACGTACGGTATTCAAAAATCGATACACTGCACTTTGCGTAAACACTTCCACACGATTAAGCACGAGACGTCCTTTACATTTATATATGTTCAGTACACGTTTGTACCTCGTTTCGTTGTACAGTCTCTCAAATGATTCTCGATGTAGACCTATTCCCGAACATGAGGACTTCGCCAGAATTTGTTTCAAAAAGTGCTGTTTTCATGCCTTTAATGATTGCAGAAACGAAAAAAAAAATTAACTTTAAATTTGTTCAGCACAAATTGAACTATCTATATGAAACATATTATCAAGACTGGTGCAAAAACTGAGGGACAAGTAGGGAATTTTACGTTTTCAAACAAAGCCCCCTCCCGAGGTCAAATAGCAGTCAAATTAATTGAAAAGAGTCGCAGCATACATATATCACTTTCGCTAACATCTCTACTAAATTCGAGGCAAATCGAACGAAAACAGCGAAATGTCAGGCACTTAAACGCAAATGTTATGGTGACAGACGCTTGCCGTGCACGACAGCAATAGCTCAGCTGAAAGCTTTCAGCTGAGCTAAAAATCTAGGTCTCTCAGGGTGTGAATTGTAGCGCAGAAACTAAACAAAAAGAATGACTAGTGTCCCTAGACTTTTCATCCTGCAATTGCAAATTCATTCGTAAGATTGTGAAACTTAATTTTTCACAATGAAACAATTAGTGGTCACAAAGAAGCTAATGGGGACTTACTCTTTCTGACTTGGTTTTCAAACTTGGGGTGAATGATGTGCAATGATATTCAGACCATGATGTCGTGCATGGAATCTTTATGGTGTTTACGAATAGACGCAAGGTAATAATAAGTTAAAAAGTAACATTGAGTAGGCCGAATGTAGAATCAACTGTGGGTGAATACCACTTTAGAAACTTAAGCGTACGTCGAACATTCCAAGACTAGGTTACATACACCTATATTGCAATGATTTCTGTAATAGAGCAAAGTACGCTGGTTGAAGTACGAAATGGTTTTGTAATGTTATAGCGACCTATTCATGGACTTTAAAATATGTACTGGCCTTTAGAGTATTTTATGTAGCTTATACTTCCTTCTTAACCAACATCCCGGAATCTCTCCGACAATCCACATAAATCAATAATCAACTTTGGGTTCACCCTGTGCTTAGATATAGCCTATTTACTTTCCCCTAGAGTAATGTGAAACTCAACAGAAGTCACTGCAATGGAAGGGGTCTACTAAACGTTAGCCTGGCAGCCTGGAGATATGTACATTGTGCAAATGTTTGAAGACACCAACGATTAAACAGAAATCAATCTATTTCGGCACTTTTATTTCACAATAGCAACTAGCTGCTGATCATTTTTCACACTGCAGTGCAATAGCAGGGAGCTGTTAAGATACTTTGAAGCAATGTTCGTTTCCAATGGTAGTCTTACCTTTCTCGTCAAACAGTCTATTATAATAACCAGGATTTAGTAACCTATTGTTAAAACGGCGATGAATACTTTACTTTTTACATTGAACAGTTAACTTTTCGTTGCCAGTCGTCACAAAAAACAGGCGGAATATTACACTTTTGTCGGTATTGGTTGCAAAACATGGCATTTCTGTTAACTTTGTTAAAGCCTTTCCATACAACTTACATTTCGAGTACGTTTCTAAGTGATGAGGAAATTTGCCAAAATGAAAAAAAAAAATGATTTAGGCTTGAACAATGCTCAAACTGAAAGCACACTATTTAACCTTTCATTTACAATTTTTTAGTTAAAAATTTTAATTAAAGCTTGGCCCCCGTTCGTAACAAACCTCAGATAAATGTATGTTTTTACAAAGGCAATTGTTTTAGGGTTAATTGGGTGTGAAAGAGGCATATCATTATTAGGAAGGGGGAAGTCAACAAAGTTAGACAATAGGAACAAAGAGACCTGCCAATCAAAGTTTTATACCTGAATAGGATTAAATCATTTTCAAGTCAAGCATGACGTTCCACAACTACCTCGTTGACTGTAGAAAATCTGTTTCAAAAAGCCTAAGCAGCAATAATCTTTTATCATCACTTGGAAGTTATCTTTGTGCATCGTTATTAGACTAAGTAATGTCTAAAATTGCTAAGATGGAGTTAAGAGATGCGAAGAATAAAATCACGACTCCGAACACACGGTCTACACATAATTGGCCTAACGCATCAGCACATGAAGCAGAGCACAACACACAACTAGAACTGCATTTGCTTGCAAATACGCAGACTTGTAGTGCATGTTGGACCGTCCTTGCAGTTTGGAGTAGGCCAGATTTAATGTGTGTTTGAAACGGCGTTTATTTAATCAAATATTTTTCACTACCTTCAGAAAGGTTTGCAAAAATCTTTGCATACATAGTACATTCAAGACATAAGAAACGACTGGCACAAGGCTAACAAGGTGATTTTATTGCGCAATCGTGTTTTTCTAACGAACTTCCGAGCGGCTCAGACGTTGCAGAAAATCATCTTATTTTCAAGCTAGGTAGTGTTATTTTGTGATGTTTTTGTATAATCTTGCTAGTTTTGTGGAAAAGTAGAACACATTGTAAGGATTTCTGATTTGGTTCCGATTTGAAGTAAATATCTTGAATTTTGGGGTTTTCGTCCTATACCTGTAACACTACTATTGAGAGGAATTTCGGTTGTGTCCTATACTGTGGCACATTGAAGGTGACGCATACAGTATACCATATACTGTGCACATTGAAGGTGACGCCGCCCGTACAATATCCAGCTCCCATCACATTAAATTTTACGATAAATTCATCCGCTGATTACTTCGTTTGCGAATTTCAAGTTATGTAGGCAAGTTGTGTTAATGAGAAAGCAAGCGCAAATTCAACTGAATTTTTTCTGAAATAAAGACTCGGCATTTCATCAGTCAGTAACATTTCACTTTACATTACAAGCTGTTTCTGTTTATGAATGAGTCCAAGCTTTGAAAGGACTAATTTAGAATGTGTGCAAGAAAGCGGTAAAAAATCATGGACAAGCTTAACATTAGCTGCCTGCATATTGATAGTACCGATAGTAAAAAAAGACCGAAACCGTGTGGAACTTCCAGTTTCAACGTTCAGTCATGTAGGTACCCTAGCCTGTCGTGCAACGCCAAGATTGTAGCGCGCACGCGCACTACAATAACAAATGGAAATCGCTGATGTGATTCGTAATGAATTAACTCTCGCCATCAATACTGAAGAGTTTAGTAGTAACCTCATCAAGGTCATATTGCCGGCCATAACAGTGGCGATTAAGAAAGAGACCTCTGGAGAATTTCATGCAGCCTTTCAGTTAGGATTCTCCAAAAAGCAACAACAACTTGACAATGCTGCAAAAGAAAATTGATTTGTTGCGTAAAAAAGTTGTCTCATTGGAGAGTAAAGTAGATGACCAGGAACAGTTTACAAGAAGAAACTGCCTGAGAATTTATGGCGTTCCTGAGACTGAAGCAGAGTCAACCAGTGAGGTTGTCATAAAATTAGCTCAAGAGAAATTAAATATAGATCTGAAGAATGTAGACATTCATCGATCCCACAGAGTACCATACCAAGGCACTGACTATGGTAAACCTAAACCAATCATCGTTAAGTTTACATCTTACAACATGAGGGACAAAATATACAGGGCGAGATCATCTTTGAAAGGGAGCCGAATTATGCATTAATGAAGACTTGACCGCAACGAAACAGCGATTGTATGCTAGAGTAAGTAGACATCCCAACCTTAAAAGGTACTGAACCCTAGATGCGAGGATTTTTGTCATCACCAAGGACGAGAAGAAACAACAGATCCGAACGAACGACGAGCTACAATGTCTGTAGTTCATAAAGCCGAAACGCCATTTTGTAAAACTGGAAACTACATTGGAAGTACAGTATAGTGTTACTAAGAACAGCCTGTTTCTTTGAGTCGTTCTGCTTTTCTTTTTGGATTTAGGTTATACGTTCTTTTGTTTTTTTTTGTGTGTTACTGTTCAATTCTAGGCAAAGTCTGTAACTGGGGATTTCACTATAAACCTACTATGTAGACAAAATGCGAACATGTTCGAAAACACTCTATCATCATATTCATTTTATGCTGTAATTGATAAGCCGACCAGAATAACAGAAGTGTCTGCCACCCTTATTGATAATATTTTCCCAATTATAACTTCCGTAACTAAATCTACCATCATTAAAAGTGATATATCTGACCATTTCCCTATTGTTGCTATATGTGAAAGTTAACACCATCTAGAAGAAATATAAAAAAAAACATAACCTCTGTCAAACGTGATACCAGCCCATCCAAGGTTTTAAATATGAAAAGGGAGTTACATTCCACGGATGTGCAGGATGGTCTGGTTGATAATAATGCGCAATCAGCTCATACGACTTTTCTCAATAAACTTTGTGATAGGCCTATATTCCATACAAATTGCCAAATGCGACAAATTAAGCATTAAAAAAATTTGCAGAAAAAATCACCTTGGATTACCTCTGGTATATTAAAGTCCATTTGTAGGAAAAATGTACTGTATTCTGCATATAAGCAAAGCCCCACCTATCAAAATTCAATCGCAACTTTAAGAACAAGCTAACTACTGTAGTTCGGAAGGCTAAAAAACTCTATTATAATGATTATTTCAATCAAAGTAAAGCAAATAGTAAGAACATTTGGTCAGGAATTAACAGCATATTGAATAGAGGGTTCAGCAACACAAATGATACTGGAATTAGAGGTAAACTCGCTGGGAGGCCGAACCATCCGAGTAAAGTACAAAATTTTGCTAACAATTTCAATGTTTTTTACATCTGTTGGCGAAAATCTTGCCAGTAAAATAAATGCCCCTTCTAAGAAATTTCACTTTTATCTCAGTGATGTCAATGTACGGGATACTTTTATCCTACACTCAGTGAGTCTTGATAAAGTGGTCACTACCATATTTACTGTAACTTACCAAGTAAGAAGTCTTCGAGCTATGATGACCTTACTAATGATGTTTTAAAAAATATTTATGGCTATATTGTTGATCCTCTTACACATATTTTGAATTTATCTTTCTCAGAAGGTGTTTTCCCCGATGAGCTAAAGATTGCTAAAGTTATTCCTATTTACAAATGTGGTAGTGTTGATCATCTTTTAAATTACCATGCGGTGTCCGTTCTACCTGCCATTTCTAAGATGTTTGAAAGATTTGTATATAATAGATTATCAGCTTTTGTAAACAAAAAATAGTTTATTATATTCTGGTCAGTATGGATTTAGAAAACACCACTCTACATATATGGCTGTCTTAAGTTTGTTGATGATATCTTTTCTAACTTAAGTAATAGAATCAGTACAGTGGCCTTATTTGTAGTTTTATCTAAAGCATTTGATACCATAAATCATAATATTCTGGAGAACAAATTGTATATATATATGGAATAGGAGGTGTTGCACTTTACTGGTTTAAAATTTATCTGACCAATCGGAATCAGTTTGTTCGGCTAGAGGGAAAAGACTCTAAATTCAACAATATCAATATGGGTGTTCCGCAAGGATTCATACTGGGACCCCTACTTTTTATATTATATATTAATGATTTCCACAAATCTTCAAGGTTACTCAAATTTGTATTATTTGCCGATGACACAACTGTATATTGTCATAATTCTGATGTCACACAAGCCTTGCAGGTGGCATCCCTATGATTAAAAAATATTGCTGACTGGTTAGCAGCGAATACGTTATCCTTAAATATTAATAAAACAAAATTACTGGTCTTCGACAAGATAAAAGGTGATACAACACAGTTCACTCTAGGTTTTAAGGATACCTTCATAACAAGTAGCAGTTCTACTAAGTTCCCAGGAGTTACAATAGATAATAAACTGTCGTGGCAGGAACATATACATAATGTTACAAAATCCTTTGCCAAAATCGTTGGTGTTATGAACAGATTATATTACATTCCTAGTCAAACGTTACTATCTACAATGCATTGATTTTACCACACCTTACTTACTGTATCCTATTTCGGGGCAATTTTTTACCAGTTACATGTAAGTTGTTCACTTATCAAAAGCGAGCAGTCCGTGCTATTGCAAAGACCCCTTTACCTTACCCTCACACCCCTCCATGCTTACATGACTATAATCTTTTTACTTTAAAGGACCATTACAAGTATGAGCTAGGTATTTTCTTGTATAGACACAACTTCCGTCTGATTTCGTATCCTTTTTCCAATCCAATAGTTGTCACCATAACTACCCTACTCAAGGAAAAGATAATCTGTGTTGCAACCACTTACCAGTACTATATTTGCTCACTCACATGTAAAAAGTAATGGGGTGCCTTTTTGGAATTCTCTTAACATTAATGTATGAAATGCCCGTAATATTCATATTTTTAAGAAGTATTTAAGGAAACTTTTGTTATCATCGTATGTAAATTGACCACTTTCTCTGAACAGATTAATATTTCTAAACAGTTATTAAGCGATGTTCTTCAAACGGAGTATTCTCAAATGGGAGTATTATCTTATACTTTTCTTTCTTTATATTCTAGTTGTGTTTAATCAATGTTTCTCTGTTAAGGGGCCAGAGTGGAAAAGCTTCTTGCTTCTTCTGGCCCCTTTTCTATTGTATTCATGCATCGTTACATTGTTTCTGCTAAAATCAATAACAGTATTTTAAAGTTTCAAGTCTATGTAGGCATACAATTGGAATAAATGAGACAAACAAAAAAAGTACTCAATGTCTGACAAATTTGGTTGTTGTATCTCCTTCCTAAAAGCTCCATGGTAATAGTAACAGCACATTTAAAACACCTTACAGTCGATGTCTGTACACGTTTCGGTTATTTATGTCACAGAATGTACAAAGGACATACTTACGATGGTCGTTATCTTGCCGATTGTATATTACAATATCTTGAACCAAAACCCTTGAACCAAGGTTGACGTACCACCACTTATTATGGCCAAGCCTCGCTGAGAAGAAAATGCAGATTTTAATGATTTAATAACAATCACCAAGTTTGAATTTTCTTGATGTTTATAGTCACAACATGGTTGATGCTATAGGCCTTTCAGTGCAATATTGTATTGATAAATAAGGAGTAGTGGTTTAGTGCTTGGAGTACGACATGTCTTACATTTACATGTCATCGGGTCAACTTAAAATTTCTCACGGTATAAATTATTTGAAATATTCATAAGTTAAAAAGGCTTAGTGTTGGTAAGACTCAGAATATTTCATTTCAGTTCAGTTCATTTCCCTTTCTCTCTCGACTCCTGTGACCAAGAATGATTTAAGGCTTAATTTGAGAAGATAAACCAGACTGTCGAACAAAAGGTAAGATGCAGATAAGTTAAAGGCAGGAAAGTCGTACGCAAGGCAATTTGAGGAAGAAATTGTTTGAGTCGATCCAATACACCGACACCCTTTGCTACTATAGAGCACAGGTGGGTAAAATGGTGATCCCATTATCGATATTATCCGTTTTCCTATTGAGATTAAATGCCATGTTATTTTTTTTTTACTTATACTGAGGGAGTGCATGTTTGAGGCAAACAGTCTGGATATAAACTTCGCTCCGTTTATGCTTTGCGAGGTACACGAAGCCATGAAACACCCTTTTAGCCTTTGTGGGAATCACGTAGGACTGGGTGCCTTCTAGGATGGCCGTCCCGAGAATGGCTAAAAAGCGTATATCGTAAGGTCTACCCTCTAAAAGCCAACCGGAGAGGTCTTGCCTGTACAAAACATAGGGATTGCTATGCTAACAATGATTATTCTTTTGCTTTCAGTACTTTACGGCCAGGTTACGTTCCATTGCCTGTCTCAGGACCTTACAATTTTTAAATATAATTGCCCCATTTTCACACCAAATAGCACCTAGGGGGCTAGGGGTAGTCCCCCGATTAGGTGCTTCACAAAATGCAAAGACACTATAAAGGACTGTCCATAATTTTTAAAGACGGGACTTAAAGTAACATAAAGTAACACAAAAAGAAAAACGAGAAAGGGAAAGAAGAAGAAGGAAAAAAAAAAAAACAACAAAAAAATAAGCAAAAACCAAATCTACTCCCGAGATAAAAAATAGCGACTCAAAAAGCAAAAATATGGCTCTGGAAAACAGTCACTTTATAACATTTCAAGATGACTTAATGAAAATCTGTCGATCTAATTTTCCCACACGTAGATGGAATCCTTTAATTTATCACGTGTCTTTGCGATATAGTAATCAATGTAAAAGCTTACCTCTCTCATGAACAAAGAAAAGTTTAACCCTGTGGAATTGTATTTATTTCTATAAATAAAGAATTTCAGCAAGATAATGAGTTTGTTGATAGTCCTTTCACTCTGGTCATTGTGAAGCACAAACAATTTCGTTAAATCATTAAGAAAAAGCCCCTTGGAGGAATTTGAGAGAATCAAGTCCGGCAAAGATTGCCAGAGAGGGACTACTTTTTCACACTTACAAAACAGATGCATGATAGTCTCCGATTCTTTCCTGCAAAACGTACCATAAGTCAGAAAGTGCAACATGCATTTTATGTAGAAGACTGTTGGTTTCTAGTATTTGTATTTACTCTTCACGTGCAGACAATTACTCTTCACGTGCAGACAAAAGGGAAGTTTTTAAATGGTTTGCCAACAGCTGTTTAGAATACGATTGTCTCTTCAGTCTCATTAAAGCATTTAGAATATCCTTGTTGAAAGGATTAGATATGAGTGGCTCCTTTTCCGGTTAGTACCCAACTCCCCCTTCATAAAGAAATTCAGCGTAATCTTTCAGAAAGAACTTAAACATATCATTAATCCCGGACTTGGGATCAGACAAATAGAATCTACGAAGTCATGTATAAGCTCTAAGGAATGGATACATATTTCCAAACAGTAATCATTTAAACTCCACCATACTCAGAAGTCTGACACAATTGGGATCTTTTAATACGGTCTTGTCCACCCCAAACAAAGGAAAACAACAACGTCTTGATCTTGTAAAGTAAAAAATCACAAGGATTTGGGAGATGTAGGAAAAGGTGATTCATTTTAGAAATCAAAATACTCAGGACCTTATATTAATGTATGTATTATATTTTTATAGTCCGTCATACCCCTTTACCGCCAAGATATTGCAACGTTTACAAACATTCACCCTGGATTAGCCTTAAAGTTGAAGACACAACACCCTCAAACGCGCCTGCTATTACATACGGTGATAACTAGAATGTAGTTACGGGAACCGTAATTACTGTTTATGGAAGCGATTCGTACTTATACTGGCTATTTTTAAGATGGCTTACAGGCCTTTTCCGCCTTTATTGAAACTGAAGCATGTGGAATGGCTGGCAAAAGTACGTTGAGCTAGGCTGCACGAGTAAACTGATCAGTTCAGCCAGTAGCGAATAATACTGAGAAAAATGTCCTTGAATAAAATTGCCGATATTGAGCTCAACCCACACAGTGGTACATGCTCGTTGCTTGAAATACTAGGAGTATATCCAAATGCTGGACAGGCTGCACTGTACATTATCACTAGGCCACGTTATTGGCCTACATAATACGACAATCTGATAATGCAGAACCGAAGTGTGGCAGATGTTGTAAACGGCAAAAGTTTCTCGTAGGCTACTAGCAGCCTCTGTACGTATACAACGAGTGTATGGGCCAACAACACAACTAAGTGTAGACTAATATGTATCATCTTTGACCGAAGAGGCCAGGCCTCACTTTAACATTCTTAGGCTAACAATGTACTTCGTTTACTTCTGTGTCAGCCACTGTGGGGTCACTGACATAAAAAATGGCTCTAAAGATGGCCTACTCTTTTCGATAAATACGGCTGTAATACGATAGTACGATATAGGCCTGGGGTGGGAACAATCTCGACCGAAAGAGTGGCCGGGCCGTCCGGAGAAGAATATATATCCTGCATGCACTGTGCAACTATGGCCGTACTAACGGTACCATACTACTATGCACAAATTGGTTGTGTGTTTCGTGCTTCGCGGTTGGTCACAGTGACGCTGACTTCCGTGTTCTAGATCTTCTGCACATACTCAAGGATGTCAAAAGGGTTACTACTACTAGGACTAACAGTGTTTTATGTCATGATAACATATCCTACAAAAATGAAGAAAGAGTAAATGTCAAATCTTTCTATGAAGACCAGTAAATGATCTTTTTACTTACAAAAATTGTTATAAACAAATATAGCTTTGAAAATTAAGTTTTTCATTATATTATTGTACTTTTTGAACTTTGTATCAGTCACACCTAGTGGAAATCATTTTAACATACCTGAATTTGTGCGCACTTATTTGCTTAAGTCATTCAGACGTTTGGACATTGAAAAATCTTTATAGTCTTATTTTGCAATGAAAAGACCATTATTACTCCACTGTTTCGTGGGCTCGGACCCACAAAACAGTGGAGTATGTGGGCTGTAGTTGCTTTAATTAAGATCAGTCCATATTTTAGGCACATCTCAGATTAAGTAGTCTCTCCCTAAGTGAAAGACCTCACATAAGAACATCGAAGGTGCATCTACGGCAGTGAATCAAGAACCTTGCCGGGAAAATTTGAAATAAAATAGGCGTGTTGGAAAGTAATTACACTTGTTACAAAGCTATGAACACTTTATGATCCCTGGTGTGGTGCTTTGTTTCATATGAGAAAAAAATTCCGAAGAGCAAAATTTAAGGCTCCGGTTTTTAAATAAATGGGCATCAACCTTTTTATTATTGAATGCTTGTTATTCAGTCAACATTCTTGAATATAATATTGAACTTGGCAGGTAGGCGATGTGAGAATTTTAGTGAATGGAGTATAATCAAGGCAGTTGTTTTATCATAGCTGTAAAAACGGCAACTCTGGAACATATTCCCAGTAGGACAGTACTTCAAAAAGTTCACAAAGATTGATGCGAGTAAAATTTTGAAAACATCTTGTGGATTTTAGCCTCCTGATTGACGGATAACGTGACAATGGGCCATCGTGTCTAAACCGTTTTATAAACGGCGTGCTTGTGCACAAATTTTTTAATACTCAACATTTCCCGTTTGCCACGCTACTACCTACTGGGAGATAAAACATTGACATAAAGCGCCGTTTTTTGGCGAGAAATCTATACAACCATCCTTGTTTTACAGCTCAGAAACGTAACCCATAAATTTACCATCCCCAACCAGGTTTTCACAATATTAAAAAATTGCAACTCTGTCAATCCTGCCCTGAAGTAAAAGGGCAAATCTCATCCCAGACAGTTCCATTTCTCCCAACTAAGTTACTTCTACACCCCCCAAAACTGTGCTAACCTTCTCGTTGTGCAGACACAAAGTTGGTTCTTTGTTTGAGGCAGCATCGTGGTGAGCATACAAGGCCCTAATGTGTAATCAGGACACTCTCTGTGCATGTTGTGTAATATGAGCTACTCTGCATCTTTTAAATTTTGTGACTGATGTCAATTAAAGAACAAGCACTTAATAAGAATTTAACCATTCCCAAAGTAAAATTATATTGGGATTGATTAGTCTCTGTCTTGTAATAGTTAACAACCCATAACATGCTTGTATGGTGTAAACTTACATGTATGGGTACAGCTTCCAGAATCATAACGACCGTTTGTGATTCCATCAACAGCTCTGCTAGCGTGTCCGCCATAATCTGTGCTCACTTGATACGCATCTTTCCTTAGAGCAACTAAAACGGTAACAAAAAATGTGATTACTGTCCATTTCATCTTTTGAAGAAAATACACAAATACAGATATGTAATCAAGATTCATATTGACCATGCAAATGTTTTAAAAAAGGGCTTAGGCAAAAAGCTACTTTTGATATGTAAAAGGGGATCGAATTGTCTGTACTCTAGTGAAATTTTATTTTTTTTGGTCCTGATGTGCAGTTTTCGGGATATAAGCAAATGAAGGTGCTACATTTGGGTAGCCTTAAGTAAGGTTGAAGCAAGCAGGGTCATGTCATCTCCTAACAATGTTGATTAAGATCTTTCTCATTGTTTTTGTTTTCAGTCTGTTGTTAAGAATTCGATACAAATGAGTTTTTACTAGGAAATTTGCAGATGTACAAGATTTCAATTCCTCTCATATATTTCCATTAAGACAACATGAGATTATAAATTGATTTTAAAGTAAACACGAAAACAATAATGAGAGATCGTTAATGCGGGACGTGATGGTATGATGACTAATTGGCTTGCTCAAGTTCACCTGAGGATAAAAATGTGATAACTTCATCTGCAACTATTGAGAGAACCCACATCGCAAATCGGATTAAAGCCATATCTCACCAGAATGCTTACAAAAAGTATCTCTTTAACATATCAAATCAATTCAAGTTTACGCGCTCCTTCTTTTTATCACCTTTGAGTGAGTTTTGCCATGAGAATATGACACGTTTAGCTTAACACTCTTTTCTTCATGCACTAAGACAATGCAGTATGTGGGGTCGGAAGCTGACTGGGTCTCAATGCCGGTCCAGGAAGAGATCCCCACAGCCGGTTCATCAATCAAACTGTCGGAGAACAACGTGTATACTAGTGGCTAAATTTACAAATTCATGATGTCATGCAATACTCCATAGAATGGTTTGTAAATCCCGTATATGTAAACTGGACAGAAACAACTATACAACCACATGGCCAATGCTTTTTAAGAAGGGTTTACCAATAAAATTTTCAGCAAAAGTCAGGAATGATTCTATTAATTACAACAAACAG